>OU342792.1:23657129-26057129 GCA_910591515.1 Cerceris rybyensis | reverse complement strand
CGTAAAGTAACTTCTATGTCGGAGTTAATCTCGTCCTTTTTTATTTTACTTTTTTTATCTCCACCCCCCCGGCTCCTCTCTCGTTACTTGTTTCGCTGCATTGTCAGATGAGATGTTTTAAGGGAGTTTCACACGGAAAATACAGGAAAAGAAGAGGAAACAGGCGGAGACCGACAGAAAGAGGGCGGAGGTCCGCGCCCGCCTCGAAGAGGCTTCCAAAGCCAAGAAGGCGAAGAAGGGTTTCATGACCCCCGACAGGAAGAAGAAGCTTAGGGTGAGTTTAAACCTCATTCTTTATGAATTTCTCACTCGTTATCCTTCTTGAATTATTACCTTGAGAAAATTTCGGTAAATCGTTGATCTCCTTTTACTGGTATATTGTCTGTACGATTTTGCATATTCGTATTTTAACCGTGGTCTCGTTTTATTGCCTCCGGGAAATCCTTAAAAGTTACGGCATGTAATTTCGCTTGCTGTTACGAAACTGTACGATGCATTATCGTCTGGGAAATTTGATTTATCTTGCGTCCTATGATATATGCTCGCTGTTGTTCCTCGTTCCAGAGTCTCGAGATTTTTTTAAATTACTGCTCGCCTTTGGTAGTCTATGTTTCTTAATTTTTCTTGCAAAATTTAGTTACTGAGAATATTTCGGTCGATTTGTATGGTTATTATTTTGATAAAAAATTTGTGAAAATGAATTTAACACTAAACCTACCGACGTTATATCTACTAAAATCTAAATATACTCAATAACGACCTTACACAAAGAGAAGTGGAGAGATAAAGAAGATAATTAATTGACTCATTTTGCTTTTGTAAGATAGAAGTGGAATATTTACTTCATGGCTACTCTATTAATTTAGATCATTTTTAGAAAATATTTTGGTAGCGGTCTTTTGACCGCCTTGGTAGGTTTAGTGTTAATGGTTCTGAGAGATTGAAATAAGAAAATTTAAAAATTTCTCGAAAATGCTAAATTAAAAAAGATTAGTTATTAATAAAAATTATTTAAAATCATATATTATAGTCTTGATAGATCGGAATCCGTCTAGAACAGTAAGTGCAAGTTGAAATGACAATTAAAATCTGCCACTGTACAATGCAGTTAACCTACTACAATCAGAATCTTTTGTAGCGTCTGAAGATCAGTTTTGCTATAATTAGAAAATGATAAAAATACAACTTTAAATGATGGATTAAACCTGATTTTTCAATATTGAATTGTAGAGAGTTCTATGATTTTATACTAGTATTCGGTAAAAAATGGTCCAATTGCTCGCCGTCTCTGATTAATTTGTTCCATTCAAAATCGATACCATCCCGAGTCGAAAAGTCCAGCCTAAGAAGGCTAAACTTCAAATCCTAGATTCTTTTGATTTCTCATTTGCCGCTTAATTATGTATACCATTTTGAACCTCAAAATCCTCAACTAGTGTGTCTAAGCCCCTCAAAGTCCTGTAAATATGATTTTTAGGAGTCATATGGACTGATCGGGTAAAATTTTTATTCCAATTTAATCTGACATCCCCTAAAAATATTTCAGAAGTTCCAAGTCCGTCGACTCATATTCTAAAAATAGGGCTTTCAGGCGCAAGTGGGAATTAAATTATCATTTCATTCCATATAAATTCTAAATCTCCTAAAATCAAATTAATTTATGGTATATTGAGAATTTTTTTGGACCTAGATCATTCCACTCTAATTCTAAAACTCCTCATTATAGAATGCTGAGGATTCTTTTGAGCAGTATGAAGCCTAAATTGATCCTAAACTAGGCAAAACTGGCAAAAATTAACAAGTTTAGGACGATTGTGGAATTAAAATTTGCTGTCTTTTATATGTAACATATTTTTCCATATTCAGCCTAAATATCCCAAGTTATTTAGTAATTTAGGAGAATTTTGGGCTTAATATTTTCGACTCGGGATATCTTTTATAATTGCAATTCACCTAAAACAGTACTTCCTAGACAAAATAATCGTATCACTTGCAGCCAAAGAATTTCAAAAAAGACTCTATGGTCTTCAGAATTAATACCGTCCAACTCTCCATCTTCTAAATCACCCCTTCGCATCGCGTCACACTTTTCCTCCCTTCCCGTTCATTCCACCCCTTATTTCACTCTCCAACGACGACGTTATTACGTGACATCACGAACCTTCTTATTCGATGATAGCATCGTTACTTTATCGTCACCTTATGTCTTTATTTCCTCCTCGTCCTGTCCCAACATCGTTCGGTCCAAGCTATATTTCTTCATCTCCACTTTTTACACCATCCATTCGTAACTTCGAGGCATAAACTTTCCCATATATTCAGATTATTTCACAACAAATCTTTCCCCGGCTTATCCCTCCTTGCACGTAAAGTGACGTCGCTCCTCCGAAAATTTCTCCACCGACGTACAATAACCGTGTTTGCAGTATCCCATAAACTTTCTCGTTCCTCGAGGTCTCTCTTTACACGGGAAACTTTCATAAATATAGATTCCGGAGCTTTACGTCCGTAGAACTTCGTATCCGGAGTGGTCTATTGTTAAATAAAAGCGAATTTGTTCGGTGTCCAACAAAACTGTCATAGTCTTTTCTCGTATTCCGGTGGGAAAAACAAATCTTTTTCTTTTGATTTCTATGATTTTCTTTTGTTTCTTACGATTTATTTCTATGTTTCTTTGCAGTTGTTGCTGCGTAAGAAAGCCGCCGAGGAATTGAAGAAGGAACAAGAGAGAAAGGCAGCTGAGAGAAGACGCATCATCGAGGAACGTTGCGGAAAACCGAAGCTCATTGACGATGCTAATGAAGGTATTTCGATGATTCCCGTTCTCTTTTAATTCCCATGAATTTTTGTATCGATGTTGATGACTTTTCACAGTCTATCGGGCGATTTTAAATCGATATGAAGCACAACGAGATGAATTTAGGACTTTGTCGTATGTTCGGTAATTCTTTGCACTTTAAATAGTTATTTAATGAGTTTCTTTTTTTTTATTTCCTTGTAATAGGGATATCTGTTAATTGTTATATTATAATATTTAGTTATTTTGATATACAAATCAAAATCAAGTGCAGAGGATTAGGATTAGAGTCGACGTAATGATTGAGAAATTCATCGTAGAATATTACTTTAAAGAAACAATAGCAATGGTCAGTAATTAGAATATCATCCTGAAAATCGTCGTGTCTTCCCGCTTGTTCATCCACTTCTTTACAGATTCTCTCCGCAAGCGTTAAAGATGGGAATTGCAGACTCGAGTGTTTAATCTTAAATAGAAACAGAGCTCATTGATATCCAAAACTCGAATCGTAACATTCCCCCAAAAAATATCCCTCTTCTCCGTATATTTATACACATTATTACAAGTATCTCTAATATTAAAAAAATAATAACCGAAAACATTAGAAAGAAAAAAAAAACAATGAAAAAATTCCGTACATGAAACACAAGGAAAAATATAAAATAGGTAAAAATCGAGACACCTAATTTACAATCGACGCTTTTAACATGTTCGCTGATAAACACACAGAACACAAAACACCATTCGATCGGCATTTAAATGAAATATTGCGAGGAAGATCGTATCGTGAACGGTTATTTATATTATTAGGTATATGTGAACATATTTGTCCGAACTTTTCACCTTAATCCACACAGAGACCGTGAAGCGCGTGCTGCGCGACTACCACAATAGGATCACAGCATTGGAGGATCAAAAATTCGACCTCGAATATGTCGTTAAGAAGAAGGACTACGAGGTACATGATAAAGAGCAACGGCTTCGTGAACACGTTACGGGACGAGTTTGCAAAATAACGTGGCGTACTATGAGTAACGATGCTCAATGTTGTTGCGATTGAGTAATGCACCGTGCTCTCGCCCAGCAGTGTTTCTACGATGTTTCACGTCGTTACATTAAGTTTTACAAACTTTGAGCAGCTTCTATCGACGATGAATGATCGTGTGATGATTTACAATTAATATCAGATAGAATTTGTCACTTAGAAATATTTAAAATGGGGGAAATTTGATGAAATTGTAATAGGGGATGTTTTTAGTTTGTTGTAGGACTGGAAGAGTTCTTTTCAATTTTAAATTTGAGGGAAAAAGTTAATGTGGGAGAAAGATTGTAATTTTGCAAATAGTTTAGATGAAAGAGGGGTAAGAAATTGTGTCAACGTGAATTCATCGTCGATTGAGGGCTCGTTTGGTAAAATTTGGAACGGTGAATGTTGTTGGTTTCTTCGCGGTTGAGGCAAGAGTCACGAGCTTCGCATTTCGTCTCTTAGTTTTCTTTTTTTATCTCTTTCTATCTGTCTAGCTATCTTTCTCTTTCTTTCTTACTTACTACTTTTTTTAATGTCTTTTTTTTTCATTTGTTATAACACGGTATTTCTATGTCTTTTTTTTTCTTTTCTTTACTTCGCACAGTTTCCTTTCTTTTCGCATAATTTTTCTGTGCGCGCGACTTTTTTTTCCGCACTATCTCATTTACGTTTCTTTGCTCTACGTTGTGATAATGCTATACATCGTCGTCTTTAACGGTTATCTTACACGTCGTGGTTTATTATTACGTATTATTAACTATTTGTGCTGTCAGAATACTTTGTCGCGCACGCTGCTCTTTTATGGTTTCGGCACTCACGGTAATCTATGTTACTTTTCACAGTGGTAACGTTTCGCTAAATATACACAATGTATCGTTCGAATGTTTCGCCAAGGTGAAAGAAAATTTGCGAAATTTTCCGAGAGTCGCTGGACTTTTTAGTGAAAGTGATTGAAAATTTGCGCACTTTTTAATTATTGGATTTTCGAGATGAGGTGAAGGAAAATTTGCGCAATTTTTCGACAGCCGCGCGATTTTTAAGCGAAGGTGGTTGAAAATTTGAGCAATTTTTAGTGATTTGATTTTCGTATTGAGGTGGAGGAAAATTCGTGAAATTTTCAGAGAGTCGGACGACTTTTCATGCGAGGGTGATTGAAAATTTACACAATTTTGAACCACCCAATTTTCCAACGGCGGCAAAGGGAAATTTGCGCAATTTGAACCACTCGATTTTTCAGCAGAGGTGAAGGAAAATTCGCGAAATTTTCCGAGAGTCACGCGACTTTTCATGCGAGGATAATTGAAAATTTGCACAATTTTGAACCATCCGATCTTCCAATGGAGGCAAAGGAATATTTGCACAATTTTTAACCACTCGACCTTTCAGCAGAGGTGAAGGAAAATTCGCGAAATTTTCCTAGAGTTACGCGAGTTTTTAGCGAAGGTGATTGAAAATTTGCGCAATTTTTAACTACTCGATTTTTCAGCAGAGGTGAAGGAAAATTTGCACAATTTTTAACCACTCGACCTTTCAGCAGAGGTGAAGGAAAATTCGCGAAATTTTCCTAGAGTCACGCGAGTTTTTAGCGAAGGTGATTGAAAATTTGCGCAATTTTTAAGCACTTGATTTTCCAGCGAAGGTGAAGGAAAATTCGCGGAATTTTTAACCACTCGATTTTCCAGCGAACGTGAAGGAAAATTCTCGAAATTTTCCTTACTATTTTTTTTTTATAGAGAAACGAAGCAGAATATAGTTGAGGACATCGCAAAAATTCAGCCGATCGTTTGTGAAAATTGAAATCGCGCTCCTCGCAATTTCTCTTTCTCACTCGCAACGTTACTACGTTTTAACTCACGTTGCCTACAAATAATTCCAAACTTCGTGTAGCTTTACACGTACTCGTGATTAATAGCTTCAATTAAAATCGAGTTCTATCGTCGATCGAAATCTGAAAACGATCCTCGCAAGCTCGTCTATTCGACGAATAGACACTTACACTTACACACGTTTTTAACACCATTGTCCAGTTTTGATTTAGCTTTAATACACAACTCAATCCTTTCCTATTCTCATCTGCAACTTTACCGCAAACTTTACTCTCTCCTTCTTCTTCTTCAACCTTACAAAAAAGTTATCATTCTACCTCCACTCGAAAAAATCGCACAAAGAATTCCAAACGAGACAGTTTTATCTACAAATCCGTATCCGCAATCTTTCATTCTCTGAAATATAATTACAAACAACAATCATTAAAATAAACTTTCACATTTTTCAAATTCATCGCATAAAGTCATTTCCCGCGCTCGTATTTCTCTCATAAAAAAATACCTACATTTCTCCCATAAACGAGCAATATAAATTTCCCATCGGTGGGGAAAAAAAAATCCACAAAATCAGCATCGTATCGTATCCTACAAGATGGAGGAATTTTTCAAAGATACCTTGAAATTTTGACAGCAAACGTGAAGTCCATTCTGATCCAGTATCATAAAAGGATCAACGTCCTCGAGGGGGAGAAGTACGACCTTGAGTACGAAGTCGCCAAGAAGGATTTTGAGGTCGACAATATTTTTCAAAGCCAGCAGAACGGACGCTGCGATTAACACTTTCTCACTTTTTCGTTCTTTTCTTTTTTTCTTTCTTCTTAGTATGCAAAAACTGAATTTGTGCCGTTTAGTGCAGCTGAGCAGAGATTATCCTTGCGCGAAGTAAAAAGTAAAAGCATACAAAACAAAAAACACAATAGAAGGATCGGCTGTTAGTTTAACGTATCATCCGTATTAGGCATCGAGGCTGAATCATTCTAATTGCACCGATGGGTTTCTTTCTTTTTAACGTAGTTGTACTCGCAAGGTCTGGCAAGTTTGGAATTCTCATTAGAGCGTACACGTAATTGAGCAAAGACGAGAAAGAGGCACGCCGCGAATCGTAGAATCGCAGCAAGTAGATATCATAATAATAATAATATCGTAACGCTGGTAATATTAGATGTTTCTTTTTTTTTTCGCGTGCAAATTTCAACAGTAGAATTATCGACCTTTCTTTCCCTTTTTTTTTCGTTTCATTCTGAGCGTAGAATATCCTTTGACATTCTTCATATCCTGTAATATCCTATTTCTCATTTCGTCCTTCCCTTGCTCCTTCATTTATACCACGAATTCTCATCCCTTTCGTGTCAGGTTAACGATCACGCAATTGTCAGCTTCGTGCTTGTTGCTTCCACGAGAATCTCATTTATTCCTTTTTCCTCGTTTCCATCGTCCTTCTTCACCGATTAATTGTTTACAGTGTTAATAGTAACATTAATGAATAGCATTAATACTAGCATTGATACGTTCCGTGTTGAGACTTTTGTAACTTTCTATTCTTCCTGTTTCATTATTATGTTACAGAATGTTATAGATTTTTCTTTTTAGTTGAAAATATTAAATATGAATTTTTCATTATTTCTCGTCTTTGATAAAAACAGATAGTGAAGCTCGTATTGCTGTGCGTTGAATGGGACACTGTTTAATTATACGAATGGAAAGTTTAATTGCAACTGGTAGACGTGACACGGAACGTTTGAACCCTTTGACTGTTGAATTTTTTATCTTGAAATCAGCACAGTGAAAAAATGGTACTTTTATTACTTTGACTCTGGTACATGTAACCACTGAAAATATTGGACACAGTATATTTTAATTATACGGAATTTTTAATTAGCTGTAGAAATTCATTGTTCGTCAGATGGACTTATGCATCCGATGGAAATTTCCAATTTGCAGTCAAAGGGTTACGAATAAAAATAAGAATAATTATCGAAAAAAGATACGATTCAACAGAGAACACTTAGAAATATGAAGTATATGAATAATTCTCCCTTATCAGTTAGAGCAGAGGGTTGACTTCTTACGTTAAAAAATCGTTCGACGTTACGTTAATTCTTTTTTTCTTGAATTTCGTAAAAAAAATTGGATGACGTGGCGCATCCTCCGCGACTTTCCATCATTTGCTTTCCTTTCTGTGAAAATTTTGTTCTTTTAGCCGAGCTCCAGACGATCTGTTCGGCATATTGGAACAGAGTATACGCGCTCGAGGGCGATAAGTTTGACCTCGAGAGGCAAATTAGATTGAAAGAATTCGAGGTAAATAAAGAACGGCTAAACCGAAAGCCTGACGAGACTTCCTTGCACAGATTACTTTTTTTCTTCCGACTATCCACGTGATACGTTCTTTTCTTTCTATCTCTGTCTTTTTCTGTCTTTCTTTTTTTTTCATTTATTTTCGTTTATTCTTTAACTTTTGTCACGTCTTCGAGCGGGGGATTGGTCGACGCCCTTGCCACGTTTCCGGGGCGAAGAGCTTTCGAAATTTCACGTCTGATTCTTTGTCGTTTCGTTGAGAGACCAGTTGCTGAGGTGTCGTTGACTTTTAGTGGCGGTGAACGCGTTGATTTTGAAATTGTGATGAGGTCGTTCTTGTGATTTTTCTTTGGAAATTTTATTATCATTATTGTGTTTTAATAGAGCTACTTTTGTCGTTAAAGGTATTTCTATATTTAACAGATTAAGCGCCGGGGTCATTTGCTTGTCTCTGAACAATGAGTAGGTAAAACAATATTTCATACCTTAACCCGTTAAGGACCAAGCATTGAAATGAAGAAAGAAATTCATAACTAGTTTTTGGGTTACATAATGTTGCGTTAACGCAACTTTGGGCTTACGTGGTATTTTATAGTGCATAAATTAAGCCTTTTGTATGGTCTTTTAGTGAGACATAGATTAACATATAAATCAAATTAATCTGATTCCCCGAAAAAAATTAGAAGTGAAATGTTGCGTTAACGCAACTTTGGGCCTTAATGGGTTAAACATTTTTGCTGTGTCCGTAAAATCTTTTTTTATTTTTCTAATGGAAAAACGAGTCGATGGATTCTAATAAAAAATTAGCAATGTATTATTTTATGCTTTTGGAATATTATTGAATTTTTTCATAATTTTTTACTACATAGTTATAGAGAAAGATCTTTTTTATTGTCTAAAAAGTGAATGAAATGATCTCTGTAAAGTTAGCCCCTGCATTAATTCTTACACAATTTTTTTAATTTCTAATGAAAAAAGAAACTTTTAGTTCTGAATCCAGCTAGAACTACCTTAAATTGATCTGTTCTTGCTGTTGGAATGAAAGCAAACATTTTTTGAAATAGCGACAAAAGTCTTTAACACTAAACCTACCGACGTTATATCTACTAAAATCTAAATATACTCAATAACGACCTTACACAAAGAGAAGTGGCGAGATAAAGAAGATAATTAATTAACTCATTTTGCTTTTGTAAGATAGAAGTGGAATATTTACTTCATGGCTACTCTATGAAGTTAGATAATTTTTAGAAAATATTTTGGAATCGGTCTTTTGACCGCCTTGGTAGGTTTAGTGTTAAAAGTGGAATTTTTGAAAACGTGTGAAATAGCCAATTGTGAGAAAATAGAATGTGCGAAAGTCGAGGACCGCCTGTAATTCTGAGTTATTGTATGTTTGGTTAAAAAAGAAATTGTAAGGCAAGGGGTTAAAGATCTATAGATAGATAGATTGTTGTTTCAGTAATTAATTCAGAGTTATTAAACATTCAGTGACAAAATCATTTGCAACGGTTGCAAATAGTTACAATGTTATTCTTTAAAAAAACAAAGTTGAAAAAAAGTTTCATCTCACCCGTGATATTCGAAGTAAAAATTCTCCGCCATTTACAAGTCTCATTTCCGGCAATCCGCAGCTGGTTGATATTGATATCGAGGATCAGAGTCCATCGACTAGATGCAGATTGAAGTTTCGAAGGAATTCGAAGCCCGGAGCGTAGCCTGCCGCGTATCTTTTCACGATACAGACGCAGGACGATAGGACGATTTCCATTGGAACGGAAAGGAGAGATTTCAGAGCAGGTCACGTTCGCGTCAGTTTCACCAAGAGAAATACCCTCTGGTTACAGTCGTACGATGCGATTAGGCATTCGGTATTCGCGCCACTTTTATTATCACACGAACGGAGCAAGAGAGAGACTCGGAATCGATTGGCCCTTTCAAATTTTCCTATCGTGAAAATTTTCAATTTCTTTCTATCAAAATTCATTGACTGAAACTAAACTAAATTTAAATATTACAAATTTTTAAAAGTAGAAATTTGCAAAATTTAATCACACTTAATATTTAACACTAGATTTACGGATATTGATATACCTATTTTTCTGAATTTGACTCATACAAAAAGATTGAAGTTTTTTTGCAAAGAAAATAGTTCCAAATCAATATAAATGAAAGATTTATTATTAACAAATTTAACCAACCAATATATTATACATATAGTAATCAAATTTTGAATGAGCCAAATTGGCTCCGTAAATCTAGTGTTAATAATTTATTAACGTGGTAAATTACAATTTAAATATATTTGGAGTGCAAAAAGATCTGTTAAATAGAAGGATAAATTAATAACGGTGTCTTTAAAGCACAAGTTAAGAGTCTTAAAAGATTTGAATATAAAAGAGTAATGGAATATAATTGGAAAGAGTGATAATAACTCTTTTTTGTTTCATTTTCTTCCTCTCTCTCTCTCTCTTTCTCATTCTACTACCTCGTCCTACGGCTAATTAGCGAAAACCTCAACGATCGTGAATGGAAGACCGACCTGAGAGACACTCCGTATTCTTTGTAGACGATTTGAAGCAGATTTGCCAAATGTATTACGACCGCGTCTACCTTTGTGAGGGTCAGAAGTGGGATTTGGAGCGTGAAGTTCGGAAAAGGGACTACGAGGTACAGGAGAAAAATAAAAAAAAAAAGCTGCGAAAACGGTGAACAATGCGAGGAGAAAGAGAGCAACCGTCGATCGCACGTTTCTTTTGAGCAAGAACCACCCCTTTTTTTTTTGCCCGACACCCCTTTATCCACCCTCTGCGATCCCTCCCTCTTGAAAGCATCCAACCCTCCGTGCAGACTTTCTCTCTTCGCGTTGTCTCTCGTTCTTCCACCCTCTTTCTGTACATACGTTTCTCTTTGAGTTTCTTTTATCTCTTTCACGATGTTTCTCTTGGAGAACACGTTGAGTGGCTCTTCAGCAAACCAGAAAACAAGAAGAGGAAAGGCAGACACAAGATACAGTTTATCTCTCTCTCTCTCTTTCTTTTTTTCTTATTCTCTTTCACTCTCTCACTCTATCTCTTTCTCTTTCTCAAACTTTCCCTCAAACTTGGGGGAAGACGAAACGAAATAAGAAATTGCAAGACGACGACACGACTCGTTTTCTTCATCGATGATTTTTATATTTTCTTCACTCGACTTTGAATAATCTTGGTCAGTCCTGTCTCGATGATTCGTCGTGGCTTCTCTTCGACAACTTTCTCAATTTTTTTTTTCTAGTTACTAATCATCTCGGTGATTTTTTGAAACTTGTCGTTTATTTACTGAAAAACGGTAATTTTTGTCCTTTTTTCGCGCGTGGATATGAAGTGCCGCAATCGAGTCACAGGATATTTTCTTCCAAAATCATCGTCACTTGTCCGTCTCTATTTTTCGTATGGTCGTTCATAGTTTCTGTCCAGTATCTTTTTTTTCTTTTCGTACTTTTTGTTTTTGTATTCGTTCGTACGTCTGAATGGACAATTTTACGTGAATCGTGAGAATTATTGCGTTACACCTGTGTAAGTCTTGTAAACGTCAACAGTATCCATTGTCGTGATGAGTCTATAGAAATAATTTTCTCTCCGTGAAGTTTCTACGGTTGTCCGTCTATTTTCTAACCGTAACAATTAATTTAACGCAAGACACACAGGCTTCTCTGGGCTTTATACTAACTCGAAAAGAAAAAGGTACGAGCTTCCCGCGTGATTCGAATCAGGGCTGGGCAAGCTTTCGGAGGAGATTAATGACATTGATTGTCCTTGGGTTTTCGTGAATTTTCTTCGCAATTCTGAACGTGTAATAGTTTTTCATTGAATTTCATTAACCCTCTATGACCTTAGGGTATTTTTCCGGCAAATTTTAGAGTTAAGTAACTTGATTGCAATTCGGATGTAGAATAATTCCACACAGTAGAAACTGCTAAAAAAAGAAATTTTAAATTTAATAGTTTTGAGGCTTTTACGGTCAGATTGATTTTTAATGGATTTGGTTTCCGGATTGGAGCCGCGTTCGAGTTTTGAGTCAAATCGTCGTTTGACTCAACACTTGAGTCAATGAGTTATCGAGTATCGAATCAAACCACGAGACCATTTGACTCAAAATTCGGTTTCAGTTCCAGTCTGGAAGCCAAATATATTAAAAATTCCAAATTTAACTTCCTTTCTGCACATTTCATTGCAAGAGAAATTAATGATCTTGCTAAATTAAATTACTGTACATGGAAAAATAAGAATTACCTACATAGACGTATTACTTCAAAATCCCAAGCGTTTATAGAGGGTTAATTTTCCTTCCACGACATGTCACTTGAGTGGATAAAAAAAAATTCGAATCAATTGCAAAAAGTGAGATAAACGTCTCGCAAAACGAGAAGGTCGCGTTGTCGTAGTCAGACAGAAGGAGAAGAGCTGCCCGAAACGTGTTTTTTTCATTCTTTGCCAAAGTGCCATACACAATCAAGGGAAAAAGAACAAGAAACTAAAAGGGGTCACGAGTGATCATGGAGCCCCGTTTTAAAAAAAAAATCTCACGCGAGAACCACAAGCGTGTGTGCGTGAGAGATCTACGCGCGTGTGTGTGCGCGTGTGCGTGCAAAAGTGGGTGTGCGGTGCAAAATCGGGGGAAAATCTGGAGAAAACAAAAAAAAAAAGATATTAGAGAATTATCAATGGAATGATAAATAGAATCGTACAGAATCGAATCGATTGCCATGGCTTCCTTTCTGTGCCTTTCACGTCTTCTTCGTATGTTTCTTTTCTCTCTATTTTTCTTTATTTCTTGTATGTCTATCTTTACTATCTCTACCTTTTTCTACTTGTCGTATCTTTTCACGTCTCTCTCTCTCTCTCTCTCTCTCTTTCTCTGTCTATTATTCTGTTTTATTTTCTGTTTCTACTTCTGTCTATTTTTTTCTGCTTTTTCAGCCCTGCGAGCGTAATCGACGATGAAAATTTGTCAGGTTAACCAATTGTCACTTTGCCTAACACTTTGCATGGCTTGTAATTCCTACTAATACGATTAGAATATTGTAATTTAATTGAACGTTGAAAAATAGCTGATTTAGATACGTATTGTTACAATGTTATCGTCTTAATGAGATTATTTTAATGAATTAATTCAAATCAATCGTGTCTTGTTCGTTTTTACGTTGTGCCGTAAATTCATTTTCAATATTTCATGAAAAATACATTTAAAAAAAAGGAAGAAAAAAGATTATGCAAGTAATCGCGTATTTGATTGACGCGGGAATAAATTTCGCTGCATCGTATTAACCGCCATAAATTCAGCTCAGTTTTATCTAATCGTTCGCAAGAAAATCGGCAAAATATTTCGATGAAGCTGCTAAATATTCAAATTAACAGCATGATATAATTATTTTTCACGCTATCGCGAAGCCGCAATTGTTCGATCGACTTCACTCGGCAACAAGCAAACAAATCGTCCGCGAATCGTTCGATTCTATCGCGTTCGAATTCAAATTCCGAAATTCAAATCCCGCGCCAATTTTCGTAGCCGGTAGCGGAAGTATGGCACTTCATATTCGCCGTGAGGGAAGAGAAATGCGCTTGGAAATTTCATTTTTTCCAACTGCATTATCTTAAATACATCACGGTGTAAAAATATCAATTATTATTACAAATATTGTCATAACTATTGTGACTCTAAACTTCGAAAAGTAAAAAAAAAAGACGGGTACGTTTTAAAACAATAATTCTTCGAGACAGTACGTAGTAGAAGTTTGTCTCTTAAAAAAATCTCCGCCCTTAAAGTATTCTTGTTTTTCTATTGCTAAAAAAAGAAACCAACCATTTCTAGATAATAAAACAAAAGCAAAGTTAGAAAACCAAAGTATTTCTCGTTCATTCTGGTATTGAACCCTTGAAAGTGTAACTGGTTGGCTGTCTCCTCCTCTTCCACGCTTTTCTGTCTCTATTCCACTGACTTAACTCTCACGAAGGTGGACTGGCTCGAGACCGGATTAAAAGATCACGAGACCGAAGTGCCATGCTGTGAAAATTCTCCGGGCCAACCCTCAACCCTTCGAAACCTCCGTTGACCCTTCGATACACCTCTTCTCATTGTATCAACCCTTCGTTACACCTCTTTGTTTTTTGTCTTTTGCCTGACCAAAGATCTCCAAAGTATTCACCCTCTTTTTTCGTGTAAAAATGAAAACTCTACAGACCTGCGTATTTTCTTTTGTTCTTCATTTTGTTCTTGTCCCCTTTTCTTCTTCTTTTTTTCACCCTTCTGTCCGTACCACCCCTCTTCCCCTCTCCGTGAGAGAGACGTGAAAGTAAACACGTACACGCGTCTACGATGTCAATGAGGAAGCAGAACTGAAATTGATTTTGCACCGATTCGCACGCACCACCGAGTGTCATGGTGTCCTCTTGTCATGGTGTTGTTCAATTGGGCTGTAAATAGCGGATCCTTTCAACCGGGGAGTCTGTTACCTCTCTTCTCGCGTTATGCACTTTCTAAGTGTCTTCTTTTTATTTAGTTATTTATTTTTAATAATATAACAAATAAATAGTGTTTGATCATGGAAAATATTCCCATAGGGGAGTAACATAGTTGATGGATCGTAGAGATGGAGGGAAAACTCGATATTCCTGTATCGAGATGATAAAATGGGAAGCAATTTCCGTGTCGGTTTGCCGCAAAAGTTTCGATACCGCAGGATGTATTATCGATGCATGGGGTCGATTGAATTTGAGTAATTTGAGGAATTAGAGGGTGCTCGAGGCGAGGGAGAGGAATGGAATTCTGACGGTCTGGAAAAGAGATTGTAGTGGACTTTTTTACCTTTTTTTTGTCTCTTCAACCCCCCTTCTTCTCGGTGGATGGAAAGCTGATCGTGACCAGCCGCTACCCTGATTGGCCAGAATGAAATTCACATCCTATCATCGCTCGTACCTTTTTCATCCCCTATTTTTTTTTCTCTCTTCCTTTCATTCTTCATAATTTTCACTCTTTCTTTATTTCTTTCCTTTTTGTTTTTAAAACTCTATCTCCTCGTTGAAGTTTCTTCCCTTCGTATCGAGCCACGAAGGGGAGAAACGAAAAGGGAGAAGGAAAACTCGAAGGTTTTCGAGAGGAAGGAGAAAATCCGACAAGTGGCTTCCGGAGGAAGTTTTACCTTTGAAGATGCTGCTCGGAGATCCTTGAGAATCAGCTTGTTTTGTGGAGCATCGAGAAAATGTTGAAAATTGGCAGTTTTCAGACAGAAGAAGTTAAATGGCGAGAGTACAACCGATTAAGATGATTGGTTGGGTAAAGAATTATTTCTTGAGAAGACTTTAAATTAATAATTAATTTCAATGGGTCTTGATAGATATCTTATTGCAATATTTGGAAATTATTATGCCAGTTCTATAACTAGAAAAGGCTGAAATCTTACAAGTTTCAATTTTTTCAACTTAATTAAATTTTTAAAGTATTTTAACAGATACCTTATTGCAAAGTGGTACAATTATTCGGTCGATTCTACAATTAGAAAATTCTGAAATCTTACAAGTTTCAATTTTCTCAACTTAATTAAATTTTTTTAGTACTTTAGCAGATACCTTATTGCAAAATGGTACAATTATTCGGTCGATTCTACAATTAGAAGATGCTGAAATCTTACAGTTTTCAATTTCCCCAATTAATTACATTTTTTAATCTACCTAGCATAAAATCAAAATTGTCTTCGAGCCAAAATACTTGAAACAGTATCACAAAGAGATATCAATAACTAATGTCAATTTTTCTTCGACGTCATTTTGATTTTTATTTATTTTCACCCACAATCCACTCTTTGAGAGTATTGACATGGAAATTTGTAAATTCATTCGTAATCTTTCCCCACAATTTCTTTGCCCAACAGAATATCAATGTTTTATGTGAAAATCCGCAAAGATTTCTTCCCGATTCCACTTTCTATCGTCGTTCTCCCACGTTGCAGTTAATCGGCAAGCCAATTTACTGTCAACCTCGACTCGTCAAGTGGCTCGCTAAACCTAACTTCTCCGTATTTGCTGCGAATTCGTGTAATAATCATCTCCCGCCTGCTTCTGGCACGCAGGTCGCATGCATAATTATTGCTCGTTTATTTGCATCGTCTTCTGATCGTCCGCTGAACGTTTTGTCGCTCGTTTTTCTCATGGTTTGCGTGTTAACACCTTTCGTTTTCGTGCTGTGTTGTTCTATCGTGAGTCAAACGTTGCTTCTGTAAATACTGCATTACTTAATGTTAAAAAAACGAAATCTCTTTTGAAACAATACAATTCAAAAAGTCTAAGAATAGCTTCAAAATTATTACAGTAGTATACCCCGTTGATTTTTCAAATAAAGAATATTTGTGATCTTGTATAGTGACTTGCTAAAAAGAAGACTAAGGGGGATGAAGAAGGGTAAAACAGAGTATTTTTTATTCTCCTATAAGATAATATTAACCCTTAGCGCTCCGTAGGCTCCACTGCGGAGTCCTGCGAAGATAATTATTATCTTTTTCCATGTTGCTAACCATAAAAAAGGTAAAAAAATGGTTTGATCGTAACACTACAGAGATTGAGCACGTTTTAATTACAGATAACAATTGCCAACACCGACGATTCCGCAATATTTTAAGCGTGAATATGCTAAATACATTTGGTTCCGCAGCGGAGCCTACGGAGCGCTAAGGGTTAATTAGTTATTTTTTAATTATAATTAATTACGCCTATGTTGCTTTTATTGGTCTTCTTCTCAGCAATTCACGACAGATTTCCACACTCTTTTTTTTATATGAGTTCTTCGTAATTTAGAAGGGGTATACTGTCAAAGATCGATCATTTTTCTTCATTGATAATTTGAAAATTTCGAGAAAATATCAGCATGCACGAAATATCATCGAATTCGGAACGAAGACTAATGCAAACCATTCGATCGCTGCAGATCGCGGACTTGAACAGCCAGGTCAACGACCTCCGAGGTAAATTGTAAGTATCGCCATTACGTTTTAACGTTCTTCCGGCACTCGTCGAAGGAATTCCCTTGAATTGGATACCATCCAGTGTCCAATTTTCGCAAGTGTTACGTATTTCTTATGTTTTAACGTTCTCCAGCATGAAGCCCACTCTGAAGAAGGTGTCCAAGTACGAGAACAAGTTCGCCAAGCTCCAGAAGAAGGCAGCTGAGTTCAACTTCCGTAACCAGCTTAAGCAGGTTAAGAAGAAGGAGTTCACCCTCGAAGAGGAGGACAAGGAGGTAAGGGCGATCGTTTTCGATAATAAAAGCATCCCATGGATGCTTGTATTTTTAAGTAGAATTTTTTGCCCCATCCGTCGATGGTTCCGGTGGTTTTTTTGTCATTTTCTTCGGTCGAATTTTGAGAGAATTTTGCGAATCTGAGGTAATCGATTTTGAGGAGAAGAGAAGTTGAGGTGTTTCATTTGTCTGCACGTTCTTAAGAATTGGAAAATAGTTGAATGTTAATTTTTTATTGGAAATTGTACAAATTTTAAACCCCTTTTAATGTTGTCTTTGAGTTGCAAATTAGTTTGTGATTTAATTTCTGAAATTTAGTTGATTAAGTGGAGAAGGTCTTGAATCGCTCGATTTTTAGTAGCAACCACTTTTCTCAGTCGATTGCACCGGAAGAAGTAAATGCAAAGAAGCGGAAACTACATTTAAGGGTAGTTTCAACCCCTTGCAAGAAGTGCAGACGCAAATGAAATTATCCTTGCTCGAGAACATTTGAAAATTCCACAGAGTCTCATCAAAACTGGTGAAATCGGATTCGCGAGGTTCCCTTGCGAATAACTTTGCAAAGATACAAGATGCATTTATCTGGTATGAATTCTCATCGTTAGACTTCGAATGTTTATGCAAATTTCAAGTTAAACAAATGTAGCTGAGACAGGAGAACCTATCTAGGGATTTGTTGCAATCGATAAATATTACAACGAATACAATACTTTGGATACTTTTGGTTAGATTTTAATATTATGATCTTTTTGTATATTTTAGCCGTTTTCATTTTGTCATAAATGCATAAAAATCTGATGTCTATTTATCGTTAATCGTCACGATTTAATTATTAGAACGAAGTCTATAAAAATATGAGAAATAATAAACGAAAGTTAGATCTTGTGCTCTTTGCGAATCAATGAAAATTTCCTTTTTTGTCGACGCAACATGAGAGTTTTTCATTTTTCACCACGACGGGTGGGTATTCGTTTCTAAGTTTTTTTTTCAGCCATTGGAAAATGACCGTTTTTGTGGCTGTGGTTTTCTTTTCGTGTACAAAACCCAATTGGCAGGTTTTTTTCCTTGTATCAGTAGCAATTTTGACCCAGTGTCGCGAGTTCCTTAATGGAGATCCACCGATTTCGTTCACCATAAAAATCGCAAATTTTCAAATTCAATATCAACAGACTAAGCCCCAGAAAAATCGTAAAATTACATCTTTTAAGATTAAAAAAATAATAGCGGCACAAAATTTAATCTAAATTAGCCCAAGCACTACCTTAACACTAGATCTACCGATGATTAATTGAATATATTTAAAATTTTCAAATAAATCCACCCGAACCAAATAAATGGAGCAGAAATTTGATCGATTCAATCGCTTACAGTCTTCCAGGTAGACGTAGAAAATCTATGAACAAAATTTAATCGAAATTATCCCAAACACTAGCTTAATACTGGATCTACCGACAGTTAATTAAATACATTTACAATTTTCAACCAAATTTGCCCGAATTAATTAAATGGAGCAGAAATTTGATCCATTCAATCGCTTACAGTCTTGCAGGAAGACGTAGAAAATCTATGAACAAAATTTAATCGAAATTATCCCAAACACTAGCTTAATACTGGATCTACCGACAGTTAATTAAATACATTTACAATTTTCAACCAAATTTGCCCGAATTAATTAAATGGAACAGAAATTTGATCCATTCAATCGCTTACAGTCTTCCAAAGAGAGGTAGAAAATCGAAAAAAATAGCGTTAGAAATTTCAGGAACAATTTCAAAAAATCAGGGTAAGTAATTTTGACCACCTTGGCAGATCTAGTGTTAATTACCTAAGTTATTAGCCTAATCAAGCTCAGACCACAGAAGTCTATTCCTTCAACGACAATTCGATTTAATTCGCAAGTATCTCAAAATAAAATCTACAAAAATTGTAACAATTAAGAAGGACAATCGAGGATCTCGTTAAAGGATCGCGTCCATCTTTTTTCTATTTTGATCTCCTTTTTCGTAAATGTACAAAGTCCCCCCCGGTAGTAGCGATAGTTGATTAGGCAATTGTGTTGTTCTCCACAGCCCAAGAAGTCCGAGAAGGCAGAGTGGCAGACGAAGAAGTAGATTTAAAAACACAAAAGAGAGAAACAAAAAAGAAATATAAAGAACCAAAAAAAAAAATAAACAGAATTCTCTTACACTCATACACAAAGGCACACATTTAGAGGGCATAAAAGTCAGATTATATCGACGTATCGAATCGCGAGAGAGCTTTAATACGTAATTGTAAACACATCCACACCGGTACACAGATAGATGACAACACGAGGAAAAGCACAGTCAGTGTTTTTTGACATTTCACGCGAATAGCCGACACATTTCGCACTTTGCAGAAAAGAAAACGAAAAGAGGGAGAACGGGGAATAATATTTTCTGAACTATTACATCCGTATTGTTTGATCTTGATGGATTTTTTTTCTGTTCGGGGGTAGTTACGAACACCTGTTGAAAGTAGAGGTTGATGGGGGATGGATTTGCGGGATCGAATGCCTTTTGGGGTAGTTTTTGAAAAAGAAACTGTTACTTTTGTAATTCAGATAATTATTAAGTGTCATTTAGCGATATTTGTATCAATATACAATACAGTTTGTTTTCTCCTACCATCGCAACAATTTGAATTGGAATAAAGTTCAAATTTGCCAAATTTTAATATAAAATAACAACACTCAAAGGGAATAATTATAGGAGGTCAAATTTCACCATCAACCCCTTTCAATTAAGCTACTATCTGCAAGAGGTTTATCAACTCTGACTCCTCAATTTTGCACATGTTTAGCCTCTCTCTCTTCGTTCTTAATTTCGCACATAATTAGCAACGGCGCGAATTGGCTCATCTGATCGTTAGGGCACAAGGAAACCGTTAGATCTCGACGTGCTAATTGTATGTCGATTAGGTGTAAGTCCCACGAGTTTTCTTTCCCGTTTCGTCGACCATTCGCGGAATCGACTCGACGTAATCCCGAGTTTCCAAGTGATATTATTACAAAGAACCTGTGTCAATAAACTATCGAAGGAAGTGCATGTCAAAAAAGAAAAAAGAAAAAAAAACATTGAAAAAGAAAGGCAGGCACCGTTATTCATGAAGGATCGCGTTCATTAATTTCCGACCCTTTCTCTCCCCCTTTCAACGACGACAGATCGTTTCTTCGAGACTCTTCATCCCATTTTTACGTTTCTTTCACTGATTTATTTGCAGTTGAGTTTCTCGTGTACAACAGATCCATACGGATCATCGTTTATTTTCATTTCTTTCCTTTTTTTTTGGTGGAGGGAATAGTTGTCATTCGGCACGGAACGATTCTAGATTGGAATTTCGCGAATTTGCTTTGAATTCGTCATCGTAAAAATCGCGGAAGAACGTGCGACATCGTAAAACGTCGTATTTCTTGAAACATCCGATGAGAAAAGGTCGAGTGTTATCGAGAATCGTTTCGTTCTGCTCTACTAAATTTTTTTTTCCCTCAGCCACTATGGTTTATTTTCTGTTATCTATATTTTTCTTCTCTTTCTTCCATTCTCTCTTGTTCCCTCGACGGAGAGATATTATCGGGAGTCTTTAAGACCTTGTACATAATTTGTTTTCTTTAACTCCTTCTACGTTATCATCGTCTCACTTTTCGTTCGAGCTTTCTCTTCTAACTTTCAGCAAAGATTCAATCCCTTCTCGTTAAACTTCGTGATAGAATTCCGGACATTTGTAATGTAGAAACTGATTAAGCGAAAGTTTAGAGAGATAAATAATAGAGAAAAAAAAGATATGAAGCGAGAAAAAAAGGTGAGAATGGCTTACAAAGTTATATTTAAGACTCACAAATTAGTTTCTTCCTCGTCTCGTACGTAATAATGGCAGACGCGCTTTTACTCACCCACGCCTCATTCTACTTCACGTGTCTGTTTCTACTTTCCTTTTGGCAGCTATTCACTATCTTTCTTTCATTTTTGCACTTTCTTCTACTCTTCCTATTTCTTTATCTGTCTGTCTGTCTTTCTATCTATCTTTTACTTTATTCACCTAATTCTCTACGTTTTCTTCACCTTCGTTTCTTCTACTTGGCGTATCTTCTCGCTCTCGTTAATATTCGCACACACTTTTTCGCGCGCTATCCGAAACGAGACACGAAAAAAAAATTCACATGGAGAAAACAGCTAGCTCGAAATAAAAAAAAATAAATTCGCACTCTTACAAAACTAAATTGAACACTTAAAGGTGCGAATAGCACTTTCTGTAAGCTTGCATTGTTGCAGAATCGTTCGGCTGCCATGCTTCCAGGCTGTAAATGTGTAGGATTGTTGTTCCGTCCTGATTTTCGTCTCCCGTATCGTAAATGTGCACTGATCAGTCGTTAAAATCTGTCGAAGACTTGGAGTATTACTTGCTTCTTGAAATTTCAATGTCTCTGCTTACAGTTAGGGAAGCAATTCAAAATTGAACGAATCAAGGAACTATATTTCATGAATCGACGTGATAAACACTTCTACGTGTTTTGATCCTCAAATTTAAATGTTAGCACTTAGCCGACTACCGAGAAAAAAAGCAAACTGTATGCTATACACTGTGCACATTTCAACAGTGAGGCAAATTCGTATAATTCGTAAAATTCGAAATAGGAAATCTATCCGTTCGGTCAACTGTATTTCTTTGAAACTGACAGACCTTCCTATTCGGTCGGTTAAGTGTTAATTTTATTATCTGAGAATATTCCATACAATGCAATCTCTGAAATGTATATAAATGAAAAGAGAATTTAATTCTATTTGAATAAGTGAATTGAAATTAATTAATACTTAGCCGACCATTGAGAAAAAACCAAACTTCACCCTATACACTGTGCAAATTTGAACAGTAAGGCGAATTCATAAGACAGAAATGGAAAATCACTACGTTTGGTTTATCAACTGTGTTTCTTTGAAACGAGATTTCTCTATTCGGTCGGATAAGTGTTAATTTTATTATCTAAAAATATTCTACACAATGCAAACTCTGAAAAAAAGAATTAACTGAAAAGAGAATTTTATTCTATTTGAATAAGTGAATTGAAATTAATTAATACTTAGCCGATCATTGAGAAAAACAAAACTTCACCCTATACACTGTGCAAATATCAACAGTAAGGCGAATTCATAAGAAAGAAATGGAAAATCACTACGTTTGGTTTATCAGCTGTCTTTCTTTGAAACGAGATTTCTCTATTCGGTCCGATAAGTGTTAATTTTATTATAACAAAATATTCCATACCGTGCGATATCTGAGAAAGATCAGATAAGAAGGGAATTTGATTGTATTTAAATAAGTCAATTGAAATTAATTAATTCGATAGTGAAATTTCCAGAAGTTCTAGCAGATAAGATTCTTCCAAGTTCGATCAGTGCCCGTTACGATCGTAGAAATCCATCGATCATGGATCACGACGTAAATGAGATTTCTATAATTAAATATGACCTCGAAAGATTACTCTCTCCCGTTGATAATCGTCCGTGACCCATGACCGAGGCGTTAATCGTTAAGTATTTAATTAGATGTACGCTCTAATACAATTGTCCACGTCTCGTCTGTTGACTAATGATGTTGCTCTTGCATTATGTTCGCAGAATGCGTCAAAAGATAAGGTAAAAAGCTTTAATCGATGACCAAAGTAGATCGGCATGCTTCTTTAGGGGACAGTGTGCTCGTTTTTTTTTTATTAGAAAGAATAATAGTTCGCAAGGGATGCTGTGAGAGAAATATGCAAGAAAACGTTAGGATAGAAGAAGAAAAAAATACATATTAATTAAAAAATGAACAAAGAAATGCTTACACTCCTTAACGACACGATTCGTAATTATCGGCTTCGCGATTAGGTCGCGTCCTTTGCTTCTACTTATTTTTTCCAATTTTTCTTTTACTCTTATTCAGAGTACAAACTCTTTATTTTCATTTTTGCCATGTCTTTTTTTTTCCCCGTGGCACAAAGAGCAACGATGAAAGGACGAAGAGTATGGTGAACATATTCTTTTTTTCTCTTTTTAAATATCTCGCGCCCAATCTTCGATTTCTTCTCTCGTCCTCCCGTTTTTTTGGCCCACACACTAACAGTCATGCACGGCTTTTTTAAAATAAAGTCGAAAAAACACATATGCACAGCCAGAGAGAAGATATTTGACGAATCGCGAATAGGTGACATTTTTTGCCATCGAGACAATGGGATAATTGGCGTTTACTCGGAATAGCCGAGATTGAAATTTGAAAGTAAAAAATACTGAATAATTCAGTGAGATGCATCTACGATGATTAAATGCGAGAGATTTTTGACGTTTTAGTAAGAATTTTTGCACCCATGCAAGAAATTCACTGGCGTTTACCCTTTTGAGTCCACCCCTAGGCCACCCTAAAAAAAAACCCACAACCCCCCTGCTTTGCAAGGGTTTACCCTCACGCTAACCCCCATGGAGTGTGCAAATTTGATGAATTATTTGAATCAGAAGGAATTATTGGGTGATCTCACATGGTTTTTCTGAATTTTACAGAAGAAACCCGACTGGTCGAAGAAGGGCGACGAAAAGAAGGTAAAGGAGGAAGAGGTCGAGGCATGAGAAACATAAGAAATCGACCTCGACGTTTTCGAAACGAAGGGATCGTCCATCCATCCATCCATCCATCAAATAACGTCTCGACGGAACAAATTGCACAGAATTTCCTCCTACCCTCTATTTTTTTGACTTTTCAAAGGAAGCAGAGACAAAAAATAGCAAACTAGCCCGTTTAACACGTTGACCGCCATGGGGGTCACCGCTGACCGGCTCTATTGAAATTTTCAACTTTTATATGACTTTTCAATTATAATATTTACGAATTTACCCCCAAAGGGTAATTTCCTCTGGAGAAAAATTAATTGAAAATATGTACGAATTTTCTAACACATTCGCTATTTAAATATTGGCGTTCAGAAGACAAAATCCTACTGAACTTATATCTATTTGTGTCTTTAAAGTTTCTACTTTACAAAGATGGGATTTTAATAGATATATCAGAGAAATATCAATGGGGTTCAACGTGTTAAATAAACTCGATTGTCCAAAACTCCCGGAACTGCACGCAGAAAGTTCGATGTTGTTTATTTGTTCTTTTTTTTCGTGACACTATGCCAATGTGGATGTAACGAAAGGATTTCCATTTTATTTTCAACTCTTATCATACCTGGAATGATGTTTTTGTGACTGTAAAGAAAAAAATCCGTCGAAACGGGGTATATATTTTTTTAAAGAACATCGAAAACCACCTATTGTTTCCTCTATCCGTACACCCTCACAGACCTGCACTTTTCGTTCTTCGTCTTTCGTTTGAGGATTTTTCTTTTTTACTTTGTAAAGACCCGTTAATGTTATGTTTCGTTGGTTTGTCTTCTGTGAACTGGATGAAGGGAGAAATGAAGGATTATAGAAGTAGATGGAAGAAAGGGAATCGTTACTTAAGGTTTATTGTAAAGCAAAATACTTAACGATAATATGAAAAGAACTGGAGTTATTGTTAATGTTCATTCTCCCGTTTTTCCGATTATCCTACTGTCCCCTTGTACACGTTTTCTCGTTTTCGTTCACTATGGGAAACGAGAAAGTGATTCTAACACTTTTACTGCATCGTGGAGTACATTTTTATTAAATATATCTTATTTGCATAATTAATATTTCCTTTCACATTTTTTAAATCATTTTAAAATAACGTTTCAGCCACATATGGAACCGTGTGACTTTTTCCGATTTTTAAATTTTGAAGACTAAGTAATATCATTTAATTTTTGAAAGTTACAACCTTTAATGGAAATTGAAAATAAATAAATCAAGCGTAATTTATTACTCTAGATTCTATTTTTAATATTTGCCAATTGGCAGTCACCTAATTGATCTTCAAAAAAATTAATAATCTAATTATAGAAAGGTAAGACATTGTACGCCGGCTAAATATCTGCTATCTTTATTATATTTGATAATGTTACTATTTAAATCAATATAAATTTAAACACATTAAGTAATGCACAATTTAAAGGGAATAATAGTGCCTTCTTTGTCCACTTTACCGTTTTCCTCAAGATAAAATAATATGATTGACATTGATCGGTAAAATTCTAAAATGATATATTTGAAATCCCACATTATCGCGGGACCGGCGTACAATGTGTTAATTACTATGTGTGAGACGAATAAATGAAAAAAAATTGATTTCTCTTCTATCAATTTGGAAAATTAAAAAAATCCACCGCAGTAAAATCGTTAAAATTAATTGATGTACTAATATAATTTGTTTACAGTCTTTACGTCATTTCTGTTTTTTATCACCCCCGAATAACCAGAATCTCGTTCGTTTTTCATTCTCAATGTGCTATCCAAAGTTTCTTTTAATACCGTCGACGATTCCGTTAAAAAGTGATTATTTAACCTGTGAAAGGAGTTCAATTAGGACTTTCGAACCGTCGTTCTATAAAAATAGCAAGGGGGTAGCTAACGAGGCGTATCAAATGGTAAAGTAAAGTCGACTCGGGTGTACCAATCTGAAAAGGAATTTTATCTGACAAATTACGACTGTTATCATAGAAATTTTTATGCATTTTCGTGGAATAAAATCGTTACCCAGTATTTATCTTCGATAGAGTCAGCAAACGCTTACGAGTTGGAGAACGTTTTCATCGACTTCCGTTTTAGATTGATAATTGCATTAAAGGAAAAAAAAAATCGATAAGTAAATTTGAGTGAAGAAGGTTGAATTTTCAGGAAGTAATGTACGGTAGGTACGTCACTAACCAGATTTCGCTTAATAACGATTCGCTATTGAGTGACGTTTCCGCTGAAAATGGCTTCATCGTACGTTCGCTAAAATCCACGGATCGTTTACCTTTCGATGCTCGTTTATTTTGAATTCTACGAAGAATTTCTCGACCCGTCTACTTTTACATATCGACAATTTATTTATTTCACTTTGCATTTATTGATTCGAACCTCTCTCTGATATTTCTGTCTATGAAATTTAATATCAAATATCCCGAACAATATTTGCGTTGCACTACAATCTCTCGATTTCAATTTTTCTAAAATCGAGATCAACAGATTTCATTGCGCTTCGATAAATAAATATCTCTGACTGTAAATGGACATTGAAAAATATTCCAATAATTATTACGCTGTACTGTGATATTATAATTAAAAATTTTTTCGTAATCGAATCAATGAAGAATTTTCAATTACATGCACAAATACATTATCTTTGTGATTTAATTTAATTATAAACAGTCGATTAATCGTGGAACAAAAAGTAAGCACAGTTTCAATATTGCTCGATTTAACGACGTTTAAATTTCCCATCGATCTTTATCCTTGTAAAGTCATTGTTTAATTATTACAACAATATTCGTGATCATAAATGGCTGTTGATTTACACCATGGAACAGCTATGGCGAATCGAGAGGTGCCCGATATGTCGTGCACCTAAATGAACGTTACATAAAGCACTATTATCACCCTTTAGGACAAACGATGTATCTATAAATGCCTGTTTAATGCGAGTACATTTGCGAAACGTGGCCTGCTTTAGTCGTAAATCAGACAATTTAATACCCCCGTAGACTAGCTGCTGCGAGGATGTAAATACAATTTTACTCCGACCACGAAATTTCGGTTGAGTAGATTTATTATTTCCAGTTTGGTAATACGGATATCATAGATTTTTTTCTTCGACTGTTATGGGTAATTTGAATCTGTAGAGAAATTCTAATGGAATGTGAAAATTGAGATCGAAAGGTAAACGATGCATTGATACCTCGTTTATTTTAGATATGATGTAGATTGAACATGATTTTACAAGTATGCTCTTCGTCATTGTTCTCGCTACATCAGTCTTATCAGTGTGGACAAGTGTTTTTTAATAAAATACAATTTTTTTTATTACACTAACAAGAATTTAAACGCAATTTTTCAGGAGGAACCTCCGGAGCCACCGGCAGAACCTACCCCTCCTCCAGCACCATCACCACAACCTACGCCAGAACCAACACCAGCTCCTCCTCCAGCTGAACCTCCAGCACCTGCACCTGCACCAGAACCTGCTCCAGCACCACCAGCAGAGCCTGCTCCAGCTCCAGCCGAAGGCGCAGCACCTCCTGCCGGTGCGTTTGTGATTTTTAAACACTTAACCCTTTGCGGACGGAGACATTTTCGAATTTTGACAAATAATCATTTATTTCGTGGTTTAAAATCACCTTTTTATCAAAAATTTGGGCTGCTAAGGTATATAATTATAAATTACTTCAGTTTTAATCCCATCGGTTGTATTTGAATTTTTTAATCTTAATTGTGTATACATACGTCGATAGGCTATAATTACATTTTTTCTCAGACCGCATATATGCGTTGGTAGTCCGCAAAGGGTTAATAGAATATTCTGCAGCTTATCTCTTAATGATCATATTTTCTAGTATCATTTGCGACGGTCAGCGTTCATCCATGTTCGTTTTGTGTTGGTATTCGCTGTCAGGTTCTTTTTCATGCTCATTTTATGTTAATGGTGCTGTCAGGTTCTTCCAATTTCCGGACATTTTTCGGTGTCTTTTTTTGAAGTTTTTGACGGTGGTTTGGAACCCACTTGAAACTGTAGGGCAGGGGTGGCCAACCCGCGGCCCGCCTTGAACATTTTTCCTTACCGGGAGATTATCATCACTATCATTATTATCATATTATTTATGTTTACATGTAAGAGTAATAGTAAACACAATAATAATAACTCATTATATTTCAATTTTTCCCTCTGAAAAAGTGCCTATAGTGAGTCTGAATCTAATTTATAGGGATATATAATTTTATATGCGGCTTGCGAAGTTATGTTGCATTTCCAAAGTGGCCCGCAAGATCATTTGGGTTGGCCACCCCTGCTGTAGGGTCAAAGGTCAATCAAACTTCAGAGTTTTAGTAAACGTTGATTCTATCGTCTTTAGATGTAGCTTAGAATTAGAAATGTGAGGTGCATGTGACGTATTTGTCCAGAGGGTGCACCAGCGGCTGCACCCGCAGAAGGAGCACCACCACCACCAGCAGAGGGTGAAGCACCTGCTGCTCCTGCGGAAGGAACGGCACCACCGGCGGAAGGTGCGCCTGCAGCACCGCCTGCAGAAGGTGCACCTCCTGCGGAAGGAACGCCTGCTGCACCTCCCGCAGAAGGTGCACCACCCGCTGAAGGTGCACCACCCGCAGAAGGAGCACCTCCTGCCGAAGGTGCACCTCCAGCGGAGGGTGCAGCACCTGCGGCTGCACCTGCGGAAGGTGCACCGCCAGCGGAAGGTGCGCCTGCGGCCCCACCGGCGGAAGGCGCGCCTGCGGCACCACCGGCAGAAGGTGAAATGCCGAAATAACGTTTCATTCATTGTCTTTCATTTAACACTAGAACGACCGACGTTAAAATTATTACATTTAAATATATTAAGTAAGAACTTTGGAAGAAGAGGAATCAAGGGGTGGAAAATATGATCGGTTTGGTAATCTGCTCTCTTAGATCGAACCAGTGGAATTTCACTGGTTCGCCAGTAGAAACTCACTTGTTTACCAATGACACTCGCTGGTTCCGCCAGTGATCTCGGCGGCCATCAAAATTCACTGGTTTACCAGTGAATCTCACTCGTCAGCATATTCAAAAATAAAACACAGCGTATGGCGCTGCGGCAGCGGACGCAAATCTCACTGGTTCGCCAGTGAGATTTGTATTCACTGGTTGAACCAGTAAAATCTCACTGGTTAGATCTAAGAGAGTGTGTTTTATAAGACCAACTTAGAATTTCTAGTCTAGAATTCTCCTATAAACTTACGGAATTTTTGGAAAAATATGTGAACAAGTTATTTTGACTTGCTTGGTCGTTCTAGTGTTAACATTGTGTTGTTTTGCGTTTCGTTAATTGTGTTCATTTTCATCATTGAATTGTCCTTCGTAAATTCATGCATTTGGTCGCAGAATTACAGATATTAATTGCCTTTTAAGAGTTCTTTTCTGATGCTGGGAATATTTGAAGTTGAAGAATTTTTTATTGGTAGAATGTTATAATAATGTTGTTTAAATTGGTAAAGGCGCACCCGCACCAGCGGAAGGTGCTCCGGCAGCCCCACCAGCCGAAGGATCAGCGGCTCCTCCTGCGGAGGGTGCTCCAGCTGCACCTGCAGAAGCACCAGCTGCACCTCCCGCGGAAGCTGCACCAGCACCAGCAGAAAGTAAGATTTTTCTCTATTATTCCCTCATCATCTGACCTTCTATTGCAGGCAACGTCTTAAAAACATTTTTTCATAGAAACGAGGCTGCCTCGGTTCTCCACTTTTTGACGAGATTCTTCAAATCGTCAAAAGTGAAGACACAACGGATGAATTTTATTTCTTTTGTGATTTTTCTAATAGTAGAACTTTTTTTTGAGAAATAATCCTCCTTTTTAACTTAATTTCTAGCTAAGGTATATATGGTTCTGAGAGTTACAATTGCCGTAAGAACCACTCACCCGGTAAAGGGTTCAAAGTTCATCACGTATGGTATGTTAAGTTCAAAGACAAAAATGTAGTAGATGACTAAAATTTAGATCACGTCATTGTGACGTCTTAAAGAACGGACAAAACGTCTAATTGTATCGTGCAGCCGATCACGTTCATCATAATGGCATCATGGTATCACTGCTGGAGGAATTAACGAGAGCATCTTCTAGAATTATTATATTTCTTATCTTCATTTTTAACACGTTTAACACTAGATTTACCAGCGTGAAATCTACTATATTTAAATATGTTAAATATGTACCTCAAAGCAAGGAAAATTAAGATGCGGAAGAGATGATATATTCGGTAATTTATGTTTTATACGATGGACGAAGAATATTTATTCTACGGCTCTCTCATAAACCCGTAGAATTTTTAGAAAAAATTGTGCACCAGTCATTTTCTCTGGTTTAGTAAATCTAGTGTTAAAAAAAATACTCGTAATTATAATACCTCAGTATTTTACTGAGAGATCACACTCATTCTTAGTCAATTAGTAACACAAATAGCAGTAACAAAGGTAATAATAATGACGTCATACTGCAAAATCTAAACCCATTATTATAACAGCTCGAAACAATAACCTCGCAAAGCACACAGCAACCATATCACTCAAACAGGTTCCAATTTTCTCAAAACTCATTCCTCATTTTGACAACAGTCCCAAACAATATCATAGAATATGCAATAAACAAACAATATACATTACAATAAACAGCTACATAATCAAAATCACCATCGTTACCATTTGAAACCAATAACATTGCAATTCACATACACTCCCTTGCTCCAAAACGACGCATGGTCGCAATCGTAACAACACATTTTTTTAATAGCTTTTGTATTATTTAAAAATATATATAAGAATAATTTAAGAATATATATATAAAAAAACAAGCAGAATAACTTACCTGTAACAGCTGATTTCGATCAAAGTTGATGCTGTTCTTACTGTAAACGACTCGCGCTGCGGCTCTGACCTCCCGTCGAGCTGCCGGCGACTGTTTACATTTTGACGGCAGTAGTGCAAGTGTCGTCGAGGCGAGCGGTAGGAGAGCATTACGGATCCTCCGAATATTACGTAGATTCTCGATCGTGCTCGTTTCTTATTTTTTAACCATTTAACTATTGACAACGTATATGTACGCTTTCACAAATCTATCACTCTATACGAAACGCACTAATTTACGCCCTCTGCAGTTTTTTTACTACAACACCTTTCACTGTTTTACTACTTGATTCAATGTAGAATTTATCACACTATACAACACAGAAACCAAGTATCAGAAATTGTTTTATTTCAAGTTATTTGCAGTTATTATTTTTTTAAACCTTAAGAATTGTATTAAATCTCCGGGTACTCTTTCGGTTACTAGACTCGCAGCGACTGACATGCAAATAATGCACCGTACGTACTAATAGATTTCTTTGAGAACACGTTGTAGTTAAAGGTTTAAAGTTTATAATCTCAGAATAATTTGTCTGTACAGTAGAAGCCCGCTGTAATCAACCCCGCTGTAGGCAACATTTCACTGTAGTCAATTCAACGCTTTCACCATAGTCAAATTCCCCGCCCTCGGCCAAAACAAATACCAACCAATAAGAATTCGCAAGAAAAGCGCGGTATTCAAATTTTTCTCTTAATTTCAGCATATTCATTAATTAATTTTTATATTTACGCATAAAATTGAACTTATTTTGAAGGTTAAGTATTTTGAAGTATTATGCTCAGTGGCAACCTATTTTGGACTTTCTGCGCATGTCGATGCTTGTTTTGGCGATGCTTTAATTTTTGGTAACGGCTCGCGGTTTCGAGGCTGACGTTCGACTGAGGTGCCGCGTCTGTTTACATTTTGACGCCAGTAGTACAGGTGTCGTTTGGGCAAGCGGTAGGACGGTTACGGATGCTCTAAAAATTACGTAGTCTCTCGATCGTTCTCGTGTTTTGATTCCTAAAGATTGCAATCTTACTCGCTTGACGAAGTATCAATAAACTGTTACCGAGACGTGCTTGTTTACATTTTGACGCCAGTAGTACAGGTATCGTTTGGGCAAGCGGTAGGACGGTTACGGAATCTCCGAATATTACGTAGTCTCTCGATTGTGCGCGTGTTTTGATTTTTCAAGTTTGGAAGCTTACTCGTTTGACGAAGTGTCAATGAACTGTTACAGAGAACACTGTGAGATTTCTGCTACAAAAAATCTATCTTTAACGAAGACTAAATTCACAACGCACACATATCTCATACCAAACACCATACCTGCATCCACTGAACCCTATCGCACGTTCAACAAACTACCAAACATTCCATAACCTCAAAATCTCTCAAACTTAACACATTAAGCGCCGATTTTATTTGCTTGTCTCCGAACAGTAAGTAGCTAAAAAAACTATTTGATACTTTTCACACTTTCGCAACAATTTTTTTCCTGATCCAATGATTCTAACACAATAATTTTTCATATCACGCGAAAGTCTCTAAGGGCAAGGACGGGCTAAGGCCTAGACAACCTACGCACGTGCCTAGGGCCCGTAATTTTTTGAGCCAATGCAAAGTATGTGTCATGACTGAAAAATAGACCCGGAAATAAGGCACTGTCTAAGGGCGATCATCCTTTGATCTTCGCGCTGTAGAAATATGCATATAAACAAAAAAAAAATTCCGTATTATCACGAGGCCGGCGCTCAATGTGTTAAAACCGCCAAAATTTAATCCCTCATTAAAGTCCTCCACCCTTAGAATTCTTTCATATCAAACACAGCTAACTTTCTAGTCACATTCTATCTTCTGTCTTTAAAAGAAAAACTTCTTTTTATTTCCAGCACCCGCGTCGTAACTTCGTCAAAGTTGGAATGGAACGAAGGGTCACCTCCGGTACATGCTTTCCACTCGTTGACGTCAGACTTTGCATAAAACGTACATGGATAAGCGTAAAGTACGGATATACAAGCGTCGAGCTCGCATTATTCTCGACACGAGGGTTCACGCGTTAGTTGTCATCATCATCGTCGTCATCATCGTCATAATCATCGCCATCATCATCATCACGGTCATCTTCGTCATCGTTGTCATCGTTGTCATCATCGTCATCGTCATAGCCGTTTTATCATCGCCATTGTCATCGCTTTCGTCTCGCATCGGTATAACTTCGATGCGTGCCTCGAGAAATGTAAGCAATTTAAAAGAAAAAAAAAATAGCAAAGAAACAAAACAGAGAGAAAAAGAGAAAAGAAATATTTGTCGTTGCCTCGTTACTTTTGCGTCCCTTCACCGTTTTCAAAGCGTATATTGGGAATGAATCAAAAAAGTCCTAATCGTCGGCTACCTGATTTGTTTCCATTCTTTTTAGACGCTATTGTTTAAAAAGAAAAATAATCCTAATAAAACAAACGGGTGGTCCCTGTTGTTCGTGATTGTAACATATATGCAGATATATATAGATACATATAATATACGTTGTATGGAATAATTCTTTCAACGTGTTTCCGATTTTTCTATATCGAATACAATCGAACGACTTGCGCGAAATAATACGAAAACCAGTGTGCCATTGTTCTGTAAATAATTCAAACGGCACGTCTCATCAGACTATCGCAAATACACTGCAGACTATCTCAGATGAGAAATTGGATTTCGTAATAAAAAAAAAAAGAAACTACTTTTCAGCGATTATCGATATTCAATGGTTATACAATTATGTATATATTCTATTACCTATCTCTTTTTCATTTTCAGAACCTGACCTCTCATCCGTACTATTCTTTTCCTTCCAGAAGAGAATTGATAAAGAATAACAAATTTTTCCTATCCTTCAATTTCTACTTTGCAAATCCCCTTGCTGTTATGGTGCGTAATGAAAATTTATTCACTTCGACGTTTTTTTGCATGATGCTCTTACACGTAGGATGTACATTGTTCGCCATCGTTTGCAGGAGGGTTGATGGGAATCATTTGTTTACGTTGCTCCATGGCATACCATGCGTTCGGATAATCCCTTTGTCGCTTTGAACGACGACGCGTGTACAGTTAACACGGGACAATAGACGTACCTACGTAATGGAGTTTACGTAGGTCAGTCTTATTGTGAACGGTCTTCTCTGGCTTTGCTAATTCATTTGTCATGGACGCGATCTTCCGAGCGTGATGTTGGAGTAATCTTTCGCCACTATCGAAACGGATTATCGACGTTAATTGCATGGCGATTGTTTAACGTCGATGGTGATGGCAGAATTGTAGCTTGATTTTGGTGGCTGGTACTAAATTTGTCGTGATTTTCCATTGCGCTGATTTTGTTGGTCAGGATATATTAGAATAGATTGCAATTAATTTTTGTGGAATTAGATAATTTGGAAGTTTAATGACAGATAATAGTTTTGGCAAAATATGGTGGAGTTGAATATTTTGTAAGTTGTAGTTGAGTAGTTGATGATTTTCTTTATTTTGTTTCTTCCACAGTGGTGGAGTACATGTCGAAGTTTTAGATGGACTTTGAATTGACAAGGGTTTTGAACAATAATTTGGAAAAAATCTTCTGGATCTTCCTTTCCCACTGCACTTTCTACTGGAACAAAAATTTAATATCTACTGTACTGCAATTACTGTTGCATAGATTGCAAGAATGAAGAAAAGCTACCTGTAGCCACTCACTCCACTATAAAATCACAAGGAGGTCTATTACAATTTAGTTAAATTTAATTTTCTTCAGGAAAATTGCACAAGTAAATCAATTACCATTTCATTCAAGAAATTTCCATAAGAGAGCTTATTATCAATTAATTCAAGAAAATTCTGAAAGAGAGCCTATTACCGTATAATTCAGGAAATTTTTGAAAGAGAGTCTATTACCATGTTATTTAAATAAGTTCTAAAAGGAAGTGTATTACCAATTAACTCAAGAAAATTCTAGAAGAGAGTTTATTATCATACAATTTAAAAGAAATTCTAAAAGGGAGTCTATTGCCAATTAAATCAAGAAAATTCTATAAAAGAGACCATTACCACATAATTCAACAAAGTTTTACCACAGAGTACGTTACTAAATAATTCAAGAAAATTCTAAAGGAGAATCCATTACCATACAATTCAAGAAAATTTTGAACAGGGAATCTATCACCATGTAATTTAAAAAGCTTCTAAAAGAGTATCTATTACCAATTAATTAAAGAAAGTTCCGCAAGAGAATCCGTTACCAATTAACTCACGAAAATTTTAAAAGAGAAATCATTACCATGTAATTCAAGAAAATTCTAAAAGAGAATCCATTACTATACAATTTTTAAAAAATTTTAAAAGGGTGTCTATCACCAATTAGTTAAAGCAAATTCCACAAGAGAGCCCATTACCAATTACCTCCCGAAAATTTCAAAAGAGAATTCATTACCATGTAATTCAAGATAATTCTAAAAGAGAATCCATTACTACACAATTTTAAAAAAGTTCTAAAAGGGTGTCTATCACCAATTAGTTAAAGCAAATTCCACAAGAGGGCCCCTTACCAATTAATTCAAGAAAATTTTAAAAGAGAGTCCGTTACACGTAATTCAAGACAATTCTAAAAAAGAGTCTATTATTATTTACTTAAAAATAAGTTCACATAATATTTTTAACCACTGCTCCAATCCAAGAGAACACTAAAAAAATCTCTTAATATCAAGGCATTCATCTCGAGCAGGGAGGCTGACAGTTGCAGAATGCCGAGTAGTTACGTCGTGCGTAATTCGAAACTCGAGGCCGTACACCTAGCCGCGAGCCGGCAGAGCCAGTCAGTCGCGCTCTAGCTGCCGCGGAGGAAGGACGTCGTTGGTGCGCTCTCGCTATACGGTCGGTCGCGAGTCTCGTTCTCGTCTTCGTTGATTAACCGGATGTTGACTAACGTTCTGTGACAACTTGTGCTAATCTGTCAGTGTTATCGGAGATTGTGAGAATCATTGGACATCCACTTTCCATCTCTGGAGAAGTTTGAAAGGACAATCTACATCCAGTTGAGGGGAGCATCGTGGCGTCTCGAGGTACTACGTTGTTTCCGTAATACGCGGGAAAAGATATTTGGATTCCTGCTTCAAATCAACGTCGTAGAATCATCTCAGGGACTGCTCGGTAAGTTTAAAAATGCGAATATTACTTTTAACACGATATCAGATAGATTTACTATGAATTATTAGTGAGTCATTGAAAGTTTCACGGTTAGAATATTTGTGCGCCGTTAATTCAAATTTCGCGGTTAAAACATTTGAACGCTCCATCGTAATGGCGTCGTGGCAGTTTTTTTCTCTCGTTCAAAAGTGAAGTACGTACTTGTCTTACGTATAGAAGCTACGAGCTTTTGACAGGTTGTGCGTAGTTTACGAATATTGAGTTTTGGAAAGAATAATTCGTCTGTGGTTGATTCCGACATTGAGGAAAATCGAAGTAGTGTTTGCTTCCTCCGAAAGGACGCGTTGAGTGTGTGTTAACCTCTCGGGCAATTGAAGCAACGAATTTTGTGATAGATTTTTCGCAATTTAAGATTATTAAGGACCAGACGAGGATAATTTGTATGTCGTTGATTCCGAATTTGATTAAAATCGAAAAAGTGTGCTTCTTTCAAAAGAACGCGTAGCGTGTATGTTAACCTCTGAATCAATTGAAGCAAGGGATTTTGTAACGGATTTTGTCACAGATTTTGCGCAATTTAAGAATGTTAAGGACCAGGCAGAGTAATTTGCCTGCAATACGTTCTGATTTGGAGTAAAGTCGATGGCGTGTTTCAATTCTTAGAAACGGCTCGCGGCTGACCTTCTACCGCGGTGCCGCGTCTGTTTACATTTTGACGCTCGTAGTACAGGTGTCGTTTAGTCGAACGGTAGAATGGTTACGGATTCTCCGAAGATTACGTAGTTCTCGATCGTGCTAGTGTTTTGGTTTTCAAAGTTTACAACCTCATTCACTGGACGACGTATCAATGAACTGTTGCTGATTGTGAGAGGGGACCGTGAGGTTTCTGCTGCGAAAATGCTTCCGTGTGCGAACGACTACGGAGTGCTTTCTTTACGTAAGGTATATTGATAACATCTGTTATATTAACACTTTACCGACCGGTAACTGATTAATCGGCCCTTCGGGCCCAACACTTTTGGACTTTTAACGTATTAATTGGTTGTTATGGCAATTAATAAATTACTATTTTTCATTGCGGTTAACTGTGCCAAGGACTCAGTGAAGAAACTTTGCAATTTTCGAAGAGATATCAGTATTAGGGAAATATTTGCATGCAAGTGGCCGATCAGAAGTGGGCAGGATGGTAAAAAATACCGGTCGGTAAAGTGGTAATATCTATTTTAGAATTATTTATTGCTATGTATTTATTTCGTTCTTCGTATATCTTCGGATATGAGGAAGATTTATTATTTTTCATGTTATTTTTTACACAATACTCTTTTCATCGATAATGCAAGATATGTAAATAGCTACATCAGGAAGGTTATTTATAGATGTGAATAATATGTCTGGTAGGATTGGATCATATCTGCATATATACATGCCGATCACAGATGCTGCAAGTAATTAAGAAACACGCAATAATTTGGTTATAGTTATTTGTGCCATTTTTTTTCCATTCCACATGATTCCCTTCAAACTTTTATCGAGCTGTGTAATTAGGTTATAGATAGATTAGAAATTTTATTTACATCTCCAGAAGTCAACGAATTCGAAAACAATACTTTACTGAAATAAAACATATATAGGAATATTAAATATCTCATCCTAGAAATACATTACATCTATATACAAATACAAAAATGTTCCTGAACGTCATCTACAAAAACGTAACAATTTAATTATAGTTTTATAGTACATAACACGTCTATAGGTAGATTAGAAATTTTATTTACTTCTCCAGAAGTCAACGAATTCGAAAACAATACTTTACTGAAATAGAATATATATAGGAATACTAAATACCTCATCCTAGAATTACATTATATCTATATACACATAAAAAAATTTTCCTGAACGTCATCTACAAAAACGTAACAATTTAATTACAGTTTCATAGTACATAACACGTCTATAGGTAGATTAGAAATTTTATTTAGATCTCCAGAAGTCAACGAATTCGAAAAGAATAGTTAACTAAAATAAAACATATCTAGCAGTACTAAATATCTCGTTCTAGAATTAGATTACATTTAGCTATGAATATATAAATGTTCCTGCACGTAGTCAAGAAAAACATAGTAATTTAATAATATCAAAATCTTCCAATTTTGCTCCATTCCACATAATGCCTATTAAACTTTTACCAAACTGTGCACCTACATTACGTTAATAACGTAACGTCGCTAGCTAAAACGTATCCAGATGCACCAAAAGTCTCACCCACATCAAAATTCTAATACATAGATCCCGTTGCAGGCAATCAAGAAAAATGCATGACATTAAGAAAGTTACATGAGCCATTTATTTCGAAAGTAGTATAAGTCACTTTCATCTGTAATCGAGACATTTAGGGTTTACCTTTTAACGAGTTTAACGCTAGAACTACCAAACCAATCAAATTGACTGACCCATTATCTTCTAATAAATATTACATAAAATTACGCACATTCAATTTTATTTCTTTTCTATATTTACGTTTCAAAATATAGGCAATTGGGTCGATCAATTTCTAATTAACTAATACCTCTCGAATTTACCAAATTAACTGCCGGTAGTTCTACCATTAATATTTCTACCATTCAAAAACATTTACTTATTATCTCAGATACTTATACTTTACTCGATACAAATAATTTCGTCGATTTCTCATTACGGTAAAAGTGACTTATTCCACTTCCATAATAACTGTCCTACATGTAACCTTCTCATTCAAACCTCATGAAACTTTTATTCAGTCGCGAATAACGTCCACATAACTTGACAATTCCATTACGCATTAACGATTCAAAAAATACCAAACATAAATCTCCGTCCAGAGATTACCTCGTGTTCATCAACGAGCACGCAGAGTACGCGCGTAATCCAGTGAAAAAATAAACGTTCCATTCGGATGCTACGATAGGCCGCAAATAAATCATAGTTAGGGTCGAAATTTCCGGATCTCAGAGCGAGGACTCGTTTTGACAGTCATTGAAAGAATTCCGTCGGTTCTTTCCGGTAATACCGGTTCGCATCGTGTAAAGGCCTACGAAGGAGGCGTAGGATAGACAAGAGGAGCGAGAGAGAAGGTGAAACGAAGACGGAGCGAGAAAAGAGAGCAGGATAGTTAGCAAAGAGAACGGGTCCACTCGACTACAAGAAATCAGACGTGCGACACCGTACGACTTTTCTCGCGGTGTTCTCCCGAGATGCGCAAATCGATCGAGTTCACGATTTAGAGTGAAAATTTGACATTGACCCCTTACAATTCCATTTTTCTTGCGTCTCAATGACCAACAACTCTGAATTAATTGCAGAAATAATTAGATACTCATATTATGGCAGGAGTGTCATTTCTTTTGTTACTGAATGCGCAATAACTTTGAATTAATTGGTGAAATAACAGTCTATGTTTGATTTCTGATATAGTGCAATATTTTTAATAAGTAAAATAATAATATTGCGCCTAATATTTAGTATTAAACGCAATATTAAATAGTATAGATATATATTGATCGCATCGTGATCCACTGATATTTTGAATGTAATAATTTTTCGAAAACTGCAATATTGGATATTGCATTTATGGTGTCACGAGCATCACTTGTTATTGTAGGGCAACGATTAATACCAGATTTACGGAAGCCATCAATTTGACAACATATTAAATGAGTTTCTGAATGTCCTTATTTAATTTATTGCAATGCAATAGATTTCACGATCGTATATTTATTGTTAAATAGCATAGAAATAGTTTAATCGTGTCGTGATCGGTCGATTTTTCTAATTTAATAATTTTTGGGAAATTTCAAAATTATCTATTTTATTTATGTATCGTGGTAGGACTATTACTTGTTATTGTACGCCAAGGGACTAATCCATTTGGATTTGTATTGCTTCACGTTTAGATAGAAATTAACCCTTTGCGGACGGAGGCATTTTTGAATATCGAGAAACAATCAACTATTTAGCGATGAAAAAACACTTTTTCATCGGAAAGACAGTCTGCTAATGTATACAAGTTGAAATTTACTCTTTGTAAAATAATATTTGAACGATTATATTTTAATTTTTCAACTCTAACCGTTTATATATGCACCGACAAACTATAACCAATTTTTTTCTCAGGCCGCATATATGCGCCCGTCGTCCTCAAAGGTTTAATTTCGGATGTTCGTTGTGGTTTAGATTATAAATTTGAAATTGAGGTGAAACGTACTTCTATAGCTAGAACTGAGGAGTCAATTGAAATGACTGATCCCCAGTTATTTTGGAAATAAAGGTTTTGAAGAAGTTATTGCGTGACATTGTCATCGTTGATCTTTCATACCTTAGATGTTGGACGATGTCTTTTGTGGAAGACTTATACTACTAGCACGGGCTAAAGATGGGAGACGGCTTGTGTGGTTTAGCGGTCACGAGACTGCAGTATCGACAGGGTGAAATTGTTGAGAAATTCTAGCAGTTTCGACGATGGAATTGTCAAAAATTGTAACCTACTTAGATAGTTTTAGATATAGTCTTATGTTTTTGAGAGATAAGACAGCAAATTGCGAAGAATGGGTACCTGTGTGCTGAATGTATTTCGACGATTTTTAATGAGTTTGAATATGGCTATTATTTTCAGGACATCTTCCCTGCAAATACACTAATTGGAGAAACGTAATATTGTACAGATTTCTATATAATCTTTGTCACTGTAAAATAATGTAGCTTATAATACATATAACCCTCACATAACTCTTCCTCCTCCTTCAACTCTTCAAGAACTCTTCAAGAATCTTCAAATTTGCAACGCAGCCTTTAGATTTAATTTAGAATTCGACGCACCAGATAGAATATATAGAATAGACAAATAGTTTTAAGTTAGCTCAGCTTCTAAATTGCAATTCTCATTGCAACTCTCTGAAAGAGAACACTCTTTAACAAAGTATTAGGTTGGTGGAAAGAGTTGCTTCGTGTTTTAACGCAAATTTAAGCTCCGTTTCAGATGTGAATTTGTTTAATTTTTGCGCTAAAATACGAAGTAACTTTTTCCCCAATCTAATATAACCAGCAAAGAAGTAATTTTTGTTCTTCACTACTTAACACAATTTTAATTGATTCATCAATGACAACTTTACCGCTGCAAGCTCTAAATAAAATATATTCAACAAATAAGTTTAAGCCATTAACAATAACTGCAAGTTCATATTACAAGTTCATCAATCTTACAATTGCCGTAAGTACAAAAAAAATTCTTGGAACACAACAAAAAGTGAAATTCACACTTGCCAGCTAACTCTGAAACTCCTCTTAAACCCCATAACCCTCGATTTCGTTCGTTTTGCTGTGACGAAGAAAATCGCACGACTACGTCGATTCGAGTTACTTAAATATTCGACGCGGTGCGAAGTCTCGGAACTTTTCCAAGGTTTCCAGCGACTCCTCGTTGCGAGGAGAAAAGTAATCGAGCTGGAAAATCCGCGGCGGGAAAAAGCTATTACTTACACTCGAATTGGCAGCCGTTGAGCGTGCCTTCGAAATAGTTCGGGGAACTCGGAAATTTTAACGTCGATGCTCGTCGAGGGTCGATCCTTCCGTGAGAAGCCTTCAGGAGATTCACTGTTGGAATTTCCGGATGAATTTGGTTGAAAATTCGGATGGTCCCCATTCAACCTTGTCTTCGTTCGTTAACAAGTTGTTCACGTTAGAACAATTGCACCATAATATTATTTTTTTGTGCCATGCCATAGTAGACGTAGAATTCATTCGAGAAGTACACTGGAAACATTTGCTTCTAAACACTTGCTCAGGTCGAGCGTCATTTGTTGTATTTTAACGCCTTGTCGCACAATAACGAGTGACACTTGTGGCTCAATGAATGAAACAAATAATTTTAAAGCTTTCTAGAAAATATTCAATTAGAAATATTAGTGGGTTGCGATAGGATCAATCTATTTATCTTATGGTATTTAATATTGTATTAAATTATAGACTGTATCAGAAATTAGGGATGGATTGTTATTTCAGCAATGAATTTTGAGTTATTGCGCATTTGATCACAGAGAATAAATAGTATAGCAACGAGTTAAGGAAACGAATTTATATTATTCCGTTCGGTTCTTTTAGTTAACCCTTTTAGTGCTGACCGAAAAAGCTAATTGAATTAATGACAAATATAGTTGCGAATAAAAGCAATTGATATTTGGCAATATTTCATATAGAACACGTAATATAGAGTATAAGCTGTCTATTTACAATTATTTGTCATAAAATTACTGATATCCTATTGGAAGCTGAATATTAACCCTTCGTTGTCCAGTGTTAACACTATTGCTAACGACGATATATCGTCGTCCGGCACTAAAAGGGTTAAAATAATTATACTGAGAAGCCTCGAATTTTCGAATAAATTTAGATATGAATTTCTTATTCAGTTTCCCCCATACCACTTGCTAGAATAATTCTAACATAACAGTATCGTTTCATTCTATCACGCCATGGTAGATATAGAATTAATTCCAGAAGTACACCGGGAACGTTCTGTTTCCAAACACTTGCTCACTGGTTCACGTCGAGCGTCATTTATTGTCTTTCAAACAAAGAAATCTTTACCCTTCCATCCGATTATCTCTGTTAAAATAATTATCCTAAGAAGCCTCGAGTTTCTGTGTTTTAGATATCCATTTCCTCCTCAGCTTCCCCTGTATTTCTTGCTACAATAATTCCACCATAACACTGTTAAATCACGCAACGATACAAGCAAGATTAATTTCAGAAATCCACTGAGAATACAGTCTACGTTGAAACACTCTTCCGTTACTTCACTTCGAAGTAAGTGAGCGGTATTTAATATACGACTTGTAAAAAAAGGAGGAAGGTATCTATACGCCTCGGTTCGGTTCTTTCAATTAAGATAATTATCGTAAGAAGGCTGCACCATTAAAGCAGCAACGATAAGAGCAACGACAGCTACTTATCGTTAGTGTCTCTGCATGCTTCTTCGAGCTCCGTGCTATGGTCGTTCGTCGCCATTGACGAACGCCGATAAGACTGCTTTTGTAGGTCGATGGTTCTCCAATTACTCCAGGTATATGCACAAGTGTCTCTTACCCTGAATATGTACAATCGACTCTCGAAATGGCCAGTGGGAGGAGAATTTTTGGTCCACTTAATTGTAACGTTCTTTCGTTCTTTGTTTTTTCACTGTAGATAAACGAAAATAGGATTCCTGTTGTTTTAACCACTTGCTGTACGATTTCTTTTATCGCTGTCTCCATAATAATTCATAATTTAATTCATAGAGTATAATTCATCAGGGTTTTCTTGATAGTGTATGATTTAACCCTTTGCACTCCGAATTATATTTCAATTTTCTTACCAGTAGCTCCCAACACTTTTAAGTATTTTGTTTCAATTTTACTTGATCTGAAAAATAGGGTAATTTAAAAAAATAAAGTATCTTGTAATTTACAAGTGCATGATATCTCTTGAAAAAATGTTTAGGATGCAATCCCGGTTTTCTTTCGAACGTTAACATCTATTGGTTTGGACTTGAAAAAATGTCGAGTTAGACTCGACATAGGAGCGCAAAGGGTTAATGTAATAGTAATATTATGGAAATCATTTTATCGTGTTGCGACTCACTAATATTTTCAATTTGGTAAATTTTGGAACACTTGAAAATTTTATTGTACGGCAAGGAGTTGAAGCGGCAGAGTCCTTTGAAATTTGGTAGATAAGACAGTGATAATATTATTTAAACTTGGGACCGCTGATTTCGAGTATCAGCCTCTATCTCTTTACTCACCATAGCCCCTTCAATTTCAATAGTTATATAGTTCTATAATTTATTATGGACAGACTGCGGATTTTTATGCATTTATGAGAAATTAAATATGGCGAAAATATACAAAAAGGACATAATATAAAAATATATCTAAAATATCCAAAGTATGGTATTTGTTGTAATATTTATTGAGTGCAATAAATCCCTAGATAGGTTTTCCTGCCTCACCTGCAGTTGTGAAACGCGAAATTTGCATAAACATACGCAGTCTAATGATGGGGTTCTATGGTAATATAATATAGCCCGTTATATTTCTATGTCTGCTACCTACTGTTTTAAGTGGTTTCTGAAACATCTGGACTATGATAATTTAATTATTAATTTAGAGAAAATTGTCCTGACGAATTTGACCTTCCGCTCATTAAATTTAAGCCAGTAGCTCCTTATCCACCATGCCCTTTGTCTCTTTTGTTTTATCCAGCATCGAATTCCAATTAAATTTGAACGCTCGATTAGTCGGAAGCCGATATAATAAGGCTCGGAGATAATAGCGTATTATTGCAACGCGAAGCAAGAAATCTGATATTACGCGCGAACAGAGAGGTTAACGATTTCTGCAGGAACGCGTTTCGAACGTTCCCGTTCCCGGTGTCAAGTGTTTCGTTATCATCGTTATCGTTTGGTGCGACGTGCCTCGATGCACATTTCTGCGTGTACTACTTTTAGTTTTGCATTTGGCGAATTTTCTGCTTCATTTTTATCCCGTAAATTGTACGGAACGAAGAACACTATTTTCTGATTGAAATGTCTCTCGAGAAAAATACACTTTGATGGTTCAATGAGTTTCAGAAAATTTTCCACGGATTTTGCACTAAAACACAAATTTAAAACATAGAAGTCAATTGCGAGGATATATAATTATTTAACTAATTATCAGACATTCTCTTTTCTACAGTAGGGGTCAATTTCAATTCCTTCACATTTCTATAACCAAATTCTCTATAAATTGAAGGTTCGAGGATCAGAAATTAGTAACAAAGGTTCTATTAATTCATAAAATTCTGTTATCAAACGAAAGCTGAATTTTTTAAATTTAACACTTGAATTACCAAACCAGTCAAAATGACTGGCACACGATTTTTTTCAAAAAATTCTCCAAGTTTATGCAAGAGTCATGGAATAAATATTCTACGTCTATATTAATAAACATAAATCACCCAATCGATCAAATCTTTCTCAAAGTACTTATTTAATTTATTAACACTAGAACTACCGAACCAGTCAAAATGACTGGTTACACAGTTTTTTCCAAAAATTCTTCAAGTCTACAGGAGAGTCGTGGAATAAATATTCTACGTCAATCTAGAAAAACATAAATCACCGTATCCATTTTCTTTTCGGTCTTTTGATTTCTCTGTTTTCAAAGTACATATTTAATATATTGAAATTTAATAGATTTAACGCCGGTAGTTCTAGTGTTAAAATACTCCATCAATTTATTTTCTATATTAAATTTTGGAATTTCAAATATTGCCTATGAGAATCGTGTCACTAGCAATTACCCGGATGAGCCAAGGTAGCCAGCTTTAATTGTGTTCCCGCCAAAAAGAAATTGTAAAGCGTCAACGAACGACTCCCTGTAAACCAAGCGAATCGGTGATTATCGTGACGTGGCTTTACGACTTCTTTTCTCCGGTACTCTCTAATTGCTTTTCTACTTCTATCCGTGTTTCTTTGTTGTCGAGCGAGCGCGTGACTAAATGTGGCATTGTTCGCGTCTCCGAAGGTGACGGAGCAGCTAAAAGTCTCGCTGCTCGGCGACGGGTATTAAAATTCATAGGTCAATAAAAATATCAACCCCTCGAGGCTGTTTTTGTTGGACGTACATCGGCTTAATATCGTTTCAAATTGCATTTTTACCTGTTGCAAACTCCAGCGAGAGGGAGAGAGAGACGAACGAAAGAGATGGAGAGAAAAAGCCAATACAGAGGTAGATAGATAGACAGGTAGAGGGTGAGAGGTGGATAGAGATAGATAAATAAAGAGAAAGCAATAAATTAACACGTTATGTACCACCTATATTCCACCAACTCCATTATTTTTAATATAGAGAAACTTTCTGTGTTAGTCACATCTTTCTAGTGCAAAAAACGTTAGAGGTGAGAATAGTTTTATTTTCTGCACTTCCTCATTGTTTTAAAGTCAATATTTAAGTATTGAATATATTGGCAAATTGGAGAATATTACACTTTAACCCTTTGTCTTAGAATGACGTAACGCGATTAATGGAATTGAAAATTTTGAAGTTCTCCAAAAATTATTAATTTAAAAATATCTGTAGATCAGGAGACTTTGAAATTAATTTTATGCTATTAATATTACGTTAAATTATATCGACATATTAGAATTCATTGATAAATTATTATTTCAACAATTAATTCTGAGTTATTATGTGCTCGGTCACAAAAGAAATTGTAAAGCAAGGGGTTAATACTTAAACTACCAAGTCTTCTACCAAGATTCTTAGTTTCTTCGAAAAATTTCAAAATTCCATAGGCCCTATGGCATAGGGAACCCATAAAGTAAATATTCCACTCCTATCTTATCAAATCTAAATTAATTAATTAACCACCTTTTTTCAGCTCTTAGTTTCACTCTTTCCAAAGTACTTATTCAGCATATCTAAATTTTAGTAGATATAACGTCGGTAGCTTTAGTGTTAAGAGTCACAAGAAATTACCTTTAATTCAACAGCATCGTTTACTGGTGACCCCTGTGACATTCGACGAGTTAATAGATAGGTACAGCCCGAGAGATGGAAAGAGACAGGAGGTGAAAAGATAGACAGATAGATAAATAAATAGAATGACAGATAAATACGTAGATAAATATACGAATAGGCATATAAGTAGATAAATAGGTAGAGCCAGAATGAAGGAAAGAGAAAAGGGTTGCACACATAGACAGATGAACAGATGAATAGACAGAGCTTGAGAGAACGAAAGAGACAACAGGTGAGCAGATAGGCAGATAGATAAATAGATAGGTAGATTCTGCGAGAAGGAAGGAGAGAGGAGGTAAATTCGCATACAAATAGACAGATAGAAGCGAAGAGAAAGAAGAGGACCTTCGATGGAGAAGAGAGAAACCAGCAAATTCACCGTCCTGTAAAGAGAATGAGAGTCAGAGAGAGACGATAGAAATAAACGGATAGATAGGCAGACATAGAAAGAAATAGACATAGAGAAGAGATAGAAAGGCAGGTAGATTCACAGGCAGTCGCAGAGGGTAAAGAAAGAGATGAAAATGAGAAGATACAAAGATTAATAGATAGTAACCAGGAGAAAGAAAGAGATGGATAGATTTGCAGATACAAATAAATGGAGGGAAAAGAATCAAAGTGTTATTCATCCGAGGATAATCTTGATTATTAAATTTTACGGTGAAAATTTGATGAAAAATATTTTCACCATCCATTTGTTTACCCGTCGAGTGCCGAGTTTGTTTTTCATTCCGAGTGCAATTGTAAAATTAATCCCTGGAAGGGAAATCTTTGCGGAACGTGAATTGCGATTTCATCGCGAGACTGACCCACATGGAAGACCCTCGGTTGAGCTTCCTCCTTAATGAAAGCATTAAAATTAAAAACACCCACTGTTCTCCGAGCTGACCGCATTTCGGCAATTTCGACTCGCGCCGCCTCTGTTTGCCCTGCGGAATTGCCGAAACGTTTCCTCTGTTCTTCACTGACCCCTTCGTCATTTCCACTTAATATTTTTCCTATTTTTTTTAGTCTGATTTTTACAGCCTTTTTTTATTAATACAGCCAGATTTAAAGACTAGATGCTTACAGAATTTTTTCCAAAAATTCTAGGGGTTTATGAGAGAGCCGTAGAATAAATATTCTCCGTCCATCGTATAAAACATAAATTACCGAATCTATCATTACATTCCACGTCTTAATTTTCCTTGCTTTAAGGTACATATTTAACGTATTTAAATATAATAGATTTCATTAGATTCATTAGATAGATTTGTTAATTTAATAGTTTTTGGAAGACATGAAAATTTCCTATTACATTTTCCACCCTACGAGTCTCAAATGTAGTTGTAGGCTAAAGGGTTAAATATGTTAAATAAGTACTACAAAAAAGAGAGAAATCTACCGGCAAAGAATATAATCTGTTAAGTAATATGTATATTAAAAGATACATATGAAATATCAACTGTACCACGTTTGTATAAATATGTAAAGCATTTCTAAAAAGGTAGGAATCCACCAATTTGACGATCTCCGTAAATCTAGTACTATTAGGGCTGCAGTAAGTACAGAACCGAAGGATCTAATTTTCCAAAATTACCACTCAACACGTCAAACCTTCACTGATTCAAAATCCACTTGGAATTACGTAATAGCGTACTTAAATTCAAAATACAAAGCTACAATAGCCCAATAACACAACGTTACCAAATATTTACTTGGTCTTTGGAATTTTGCCATTAATTTTCAAAGTATAGGGTATATCAGACATTCCCAGCCCAAAGGACTAATTTCCCTAGCACGTTCCTTCGATAACAAGTCAAATCCGTCGTTCGTCGTTGGAGGTTTATGCGCAGGTTTACGAGCATGCTCGAATGTGTACTTAACCGGCGTTATCTCTCGCAAATATACATTTTCGGGAGGAGCATGAAGATTAATCGTCGATGATTTATAGCGGTTCGTACTCTAACGTGTTACTCTCGAGGAGTGTTTCAGGAGTGACGTAATTGGTAATTGCACGCGCGGTAGAACGTAGAAAAACCGAGATGACTATTTATAAATCGGTGAGTCGGACTTTGAAACGCTCGCTTCCTTCTCGTGATTTTGCCGTTGCGATCGGATGAGGCATCTGTGCAAAGACTGTAACGAGGGAATTTATTGCTAGGTATTATTCGAAAAAAGGTAGAAATAACGCTAGTTTTGTGCCGTTGTTTAGTTAGGAAATGCGCGCGAACGAGAAACACTGGACGAGCTTAGTTGATCTTGTTCCTGGGACTGTTTTTCTGCCGGAAATTATATTTATCGGATGAATCGAAAGTCTTATTTTCAATTTAACACTTTACCGACCGGTAGTCGATTAATCGACTTTTCGGGCCCAATACTTTTGGGCTTTTAACTTATTAATTGGTCGCTACGGAAATGAATAAATTATTATTTCTCATTGCGGTTAACTGAGCCAAGGACTCAGTGAACAAACTTTGCAATTTTCGAAGAGATATCAGTATCAGGGAAATATTTGCGTGCTTAAAAATGTTCTAAGTTTGGTTTTAATTTCACATTAAGATCGAATAAGGGACAGAAGGAGGATGGAAACACTGCCGGTCCCAGGAAGACGATCACCTAGCATCGCTCTGATCTGTTAAAATGAAAAATTAATTTTGTTAAGAATTATTTCAATTGTTATTTATCTCTGGATATGAGCCGTTCATTTTGAAAGTGACATAAGTCACTTTGTACTTATTATCCCCGACACTTATATTTCCATTCGCACGAGAAAAATTTAAGTATCCAAAGTAACAAGTACAAAGTGTCTTCCAACACTTTCAAAATAAGCGGCTCATTTAATCCAAAATGGATAATTGTCACTTGTTGATTTTTCTGTGAATTAAAATTTGACTTTTTTCTGTTTCGTATTTCTTCGCCTTCAACTGCTGTTGTTACTTCCTTTAGCAGCCATAATTCCATTTCTGTTTTCACCCACCGACCATAAAAGTTTATCGTTCCATCAAGTATGTCATTTGTATAATAAATTCATGTTACCCGCGCTAAACGTAATTATTACAAGATTCCCGCCAATTATTATCTCACGAATATTAAGCATACCTGTCGCCCTTCGTGTTATTGCTCTCGCGTGGACACGCACGAGGCGTTGAAAAATCATCGCGTGTAATAAAGGCGTTTGTAATATTCCTCTGCCTTCCCATGTGGAAAACGTTTCTGCGTAGGTCGCATGCAGTTAATGCCGACACGCAAGGTGCAATGCTTTCAACGCGCCTGATCGAAGCCGCGAATATTATGCAGAATTTGAATCTCCCATGGTCATATTATTGCAAAGTGAGACGGCTTTAAATGTTTAATCTTGAAGAAGAATCTTATATTAAAATTTCAAGATTATTCAAAATTAATCTTTACCTAATTCCGTTAGTATAATAGAGTTGAAGATAGAGAAATTATATTTTCTCTGTGTTTTCCAATTTCTGTACGTCGCGCCATCATCTAATTTTTCAACGATTCATTCATCTATCTATTGTTACTTTGCTAGAATTTAATTACGCCAATCGCACCATATACGGATCGAGCGGAACTTCTCATTTTCAAAAGTCTATTCCCGCCATTTCGTTTTATGAATTTCCAAACCTAGTTTTCTGAAGTGAACACTCCACATAGTCGTTTACTTTAGGAAAATGGGGTTGTGATTCCAAAAACGAAATGGCGGGAATAGGCAGTTGAAAAGGAGAGGCTTCGTCGCTTCCTAGCCACCCTTAAATTTTCCGGATACAGGCGACCCACGACTTTGACACACTCTACTTTCGCACAATTTGCTATTTCGCAAATTTTTTTAAATTTTTGAAGCTATTTCAAAAGATCCTTCCATGCAGTCAGTCCCTCAGAGTGAGGTCCTCAAATACAATATTAGAGGACTCTGAGGTTCTCTACTATTGTAATATTGCCTCTACTATTACCTCTACTAGATGTTGAAAAATCTCAAGATTACAAAGAAACCATTTTTTGCGCTCTGAATTATTTTACTAACTATCCGTCAGATAAGCAAATATAGTCTCTGAAAATTGTCTCCTGATAATTATTCATTTTTACATTATACTAAAAAGATTTGTAATTACCGCGGGATATTTATGTTAAGATGCAAAATTATTGTTGATTTTGATAAGTGAATAATTAATAGATGATAATACGTTAAGTAGCACAGGAAGTTGTGTCGAGTGTAGCTCGACATAGGAGTACAAAGGGTTAATATGCAACTTTTAATATTTTTCGTATATCCCTCTATTTTCGAACATTCGCACACATTTTTAGAAATTAATTATGTGCGAAAATCGAGGGCCGTCTGTATAACAAATCTATCCAAAGGTCGTTCGGTCCTCTCTCAACATCTTCCACCCTCTCTCTATAATTAACAAAATTATGTCCATCGATGTTTGCGCCCCATTAACTCCATCCTTCCATAAACATCATCGATCAGGTTTCAGTATTGCGGAGCACTCGGCAGGCCGTTAATTACGCTAATAAGTCCTCTCTATCGATCTTCAACCCGCGGAGATGTTTCGCCTTAAATCCTTGCCGATCGAGCGAGCCAGTTACCTTAAAAAGCAACTCGTGCCCTCCCCTTCTCTCTGTCTTTTTTTTCCCGCCTCTCTCTCGCCTTTTCCCCCGATGCAAATTTGCCGCACGAACGAGCGACCATGCTCCCTTCTATCTATGCCGCCAATTAAAACGCTCCTTTTCGAGCAGAGGCCACGAGATTCGGTGTACGTAAGTGCATACGTTATATGCATACGAGCTGCCGGCGTAACGAGCGGCTCTTGGATGCATGCAAGATAAATACAGTCAAAGAGGGCATTATTTTCTTGCGAGAAACGGTATCATTTTCCATCTTTCCCTCTTCTTCTTCTTTCACGCTGCGATACTCTCCGCTGGAGGATTCGTAAAAAGAAAAAGTTTAGGAGATGAGTCGTTTTTGGAGTTTTTCATTAGGAGAGAGAAAATTAATTTACGGTTGGTTTGATTTTAATTAGTGATGAAAGTGTGTATAGGTGTTGAGAGATAGTCACTGTGTTTTTTAATGTATAGAATGCAACTCTTTTTGGAAAGAATTGTGATCTAAACATTGGGCGAGTACGGTGCTTGTAGGTTTTATTACTTGGGTGAACAAAGGGTAGAAATTGTTGAAATTTTAATTCAAAACGCGCTCGTCTCACGAGTGTGGAATTTTTCAGAAGTAAGGCCGAAGAGTTGATACGTTAGATACATGCAAATCCATCTTTCCTTCTTTTTCTCCTTTCACGGTGCGATACTCTCCGCTGGAAGATTCATGAAAGGCAAAGTTTAGGAGATGAGTCGTTTTTAGAGTTTTTCATTAGGAGAGAGAAAATTAATTTGCGGTTGGTTTGATTTTAACACGTTGAACGCCATCGATATTTCGCTAGTTACATAATTTCTACTAAAGTGAAACTTTTTCTATTAAATTCACATCCTTACAAAGCAGAAACTTTAAAGATGCAGATAGATAGATATTCGGCAGACCTTTATCTTTTTAATGTCGATTTTTAAATATTCAGTATGTCCGAGAATTCATAAATATTGCAATTTCAATGTTACACGAAATTTCATCGAATTTATCAGCGCCGGTCACCGGTGACCCCCATGGCAGTCAAAGTGTTAATTAGTGATGGAAATGAGTATAGGTGTTGAAAGATAGTCACTGTATTTTTTAATGTATAGAATGCAACTCTTTTTGGAAAGAATTGTGATCTAAACATTGAGTGAGTACGGTGCTTGTAGGTTTTATTACTTGGGTGAACAAAGGGTAGAAATTCTTGATATTTTTAATTCAAAACGCGCTCGTTTCACGAGTATGGAATTCTTTAGAAGTAAACCCGAAAAGTTGATAGTTACGTTAGATACGTGACCGATCGATCTTTCGTAGGAAAACTTTTCAGTATTTCCAATACGGTAGAGCGCCCCTGGATTGCAAATACGTGTATATTCGCACGAACTGCACAGTGCGAGCATTCATGCCTGTTCGCCCACCAGAATTTCTGGAAGGATAGGCAATGAAAAGGCTTTCCTTTCCTTCGCGTGCCAGATGTCGTTCCTCCTATTCGTTCTTCCCTCGGATAAGCATTCTTTTCTATGTTCACCGTTTTGCTAACTCCTTCTTACGTGACTGGTGAACTCAACATTGTTGCTGAGACTACATGCTGAATTTGAATTAATGCTAGAAATATCTAGCATTAATGAAGAGTACTTAAATATAGTGGAGGAGTAGAGGAACTAAGAATTGTAGATGTTAAAGAGATTAATTGATTACATGTTGTAACATTGACGAGGAATTAGTAGAGAAGAGAAGGCGAGAAGTGGAGTTGAGAATTTTGAGAAAATATATCACACTACAAATATCTAGCATTAATTAAGTGTATTTAAATACAGTGGATTTACATGTTAGGAGAGAAGAAACGAAGGAGTGTATGAATTGAGAAGGTTAATTGATTACAGGCTGTAACATTGAGGAGAAGTAAGTAGAGAGCGCAAGGTGAGAAGTAGAGTGCAGAATTTTGGAAAGCTAAAATACTAGAAGTATCTAGTAAACTAGAATAATAGAAATATCTAGTATTAAGTGTACTCGACCCTTTGCCCTGCGATTTCTTTTGTCACTGAAATTGTTAGAATAATAATTAATCACAGATTTCCAATATACCGTATAACATAACGTAGTACTAATATTTACCATGAAACTAATTTTATTGTCCCTAACCCATTGTTATTTTCAATTTCACAGTTTTTAGAAAACTGCAAAATTTCCTATTTTGCATTTCCACCCATCTTTGGAGGTCAAGGGGTTAAATACATTAGAATGATATATTAGCAAACGATTCATTAACTTCTCATACATTAATTCATTAAACATAAACAATCAAATCTAAAACCAGTGCACCAAGCCCAGAAGCAACACCGAGATTGCTTAATCAACCACTCTCACACTTCGTCCTTCTAGTACTCGTAAATTTTATTTTACTCTCCTACATCGATGTTTTATTATACACTCAATGTCGTGCACGCGTTGAGAAGATTTTAATAATATCGTGAGGCTGTACGATTGAACAATGAATTTATACGAGACCTCATCTCCCACCCTCAAACCGTTGTCTCTCTTCTTCCCACGACGATTTGAATAACCCGCATACCTAAACATGCTGCACGTGTGAATTTAATATTTTCAGTCTCCGCCCTGAAACTTCATAAATAATTCCGCTGAATAATTCAGAGGCTCGTGCGCCAAACTGAGGGCCCTACGAAGAGAAACCGAGGACACGCGGGGGCGTGGAGAACAAAAATACGAGCTCGAGGTTTCGGAACGAAACACTGAATGTTCTTGTAATTGATTAAATCAAAAAGGGACGATATTGTGGGCACAATCGACATCTTTGTTTAGAATAGACGTCATCTCATGTTCCTGCTGTGATTTTGAAGCTGGTGGATGGTGCTTTGAATAGTAGACAGCTACTTACTTAGGATTAAGCTACTTAGGAAAAAGTATTGTCACTGTGCAAAAATAAAATTAATTTTTGAAAATTTAATATTTAAAGGTACAACCAAGACACACTGTTCTAAACACATTTAATCTCAGGAGCGTGTCGAATGACTAAATTAACCCCTTGCCGTACCATTCATTTCGTGTCTGAGTGCATAACATCTCTGAATTAATTGGCGAAACAACAGTCTATACCTAATTTCGGATATAGCAGATGACTTAATGCGATATTAAATAGTATGAAATTAATTTTATTGCACTGTGACCCACTGATATTTTTAATTTAATAATTTTTAGAACAGTTAATAATTAACTACTCCATTTATCGCGTCACGAGTGACACTCGTTATTGTACGGCAAGGGGGTTAAAGGCTCAAAGACTTAGAAAATGAATAAATCCGCAAATGAACATTCGCAAGATGATAATCCACAGTGTAGACTAACTTACTTTATTGTTTCTGCTGTGATTTCTGTCACAATAATTCCCAATTAAATTATTAAAATAAAAACTAATCACCGATTCTCAATGTATCGTATGTACAATCCAACGCAACATTGACATTCTAGAAATAATTTCGTCCTATCACGTGTCACTGATATTTTCAAGTATTGGAAAACTTGCAACATTTCTATTTCATTTCCAGCTATTTAATTTCCCTTTGGGCGAAAAATTCTCCAAAAATCCTTCATCCCCATGTCCTCACGTGGTTACGCACGTGATTTCAGTAGAAACACGCTTGCGCGTTGAGATTTTGCATTCGACTGAGTTTCCTGCTCGCGTAATCGCATTCTCGTCATGAACGGGATGTTGCATCGCGATGAATCTACACCGACACACATTTAAATTCGGCTCTAATACGAACAAGGCAAGAACACGTGTGCCCGTTGTCTACTGCTCTTTGTCTCGCCGACGATATCTCGAGCTGTCCACGAGGCATTAATCCCAGGTTTGCCCGGAAGTACCATTCTACTGACGGCCCCGTTGTTCGTCCGCGATTGCACGAAATTTGTCCCCGGCAGAGTTTCGTGAAATTGCTGCTTTCGCGTGGAGAATCGTGGAAAAAGGGACGTTACGTTTAATCCTTTGGGTTTTGCCTTTTTTGTGCGTTTTTTTTCTCTTCTTTTTATCGGGATTTTGGAGAGCGTTGAGTACTTTGAATCATTGTACGGGAATTATCGTGGTATGGGGGTTTGGATCGTTGGATGATGGAAATTCAATTTAGAATTTTTAGTGAGTCACTTTATTGGAAATTGTTGGATATCTTAGGAGTAAGTGGAGTTTTCAAATTATCAAGTGACAAAAAGATTTTTCTTAATTTAGCTCTAATTAACACTAGATCTACCAAGGAGGTCATAATGACTTGTACTGGATTTTTTAAAAATGTTGAAAATTGTAGGGTCGCATTCTGTTTAATTTTCTGCATCAATTTTGTAAAACATGAGAGATTATATGAATTTATTATATAATTTGATTTCATAAGATAGGGGTGGAATATTTGCCCCTTCGCTTTTTTTTTGATTTAACCCTTTGCGGACGGACATTTTTGAATATTGACACATAATCATTTATTTGGTGGTCCAGAACCACCTTTTTATCAGAAATTTTGGTTACTAATGTATATCAATTATACATTATTCTACTTTTAATCATATCTCACCGGTTGTATTTGGCAATAAACTATAATTAAATTGTTTTCTCAGACCGCATATATGCGTCGCTATTCCGCAAAGGGTTAAGATATTTGGGAAATTAAAAAAATTGAGAATAGGCCTATTTGACCGCCTCAGTCGATTTAGTGTCAATTGAGTCACTTTACCTAAAATATATTGTCTTAGGCGTATTCTGTACCACTTACACTGTAACACGTAAATTTTAAAAATTCTTGGAGTTCGATCTAGAGGTCACTAATTGAGACTCCAATCTTAACCCTTTGCGGACGGAGGCATTTTTGAATATCAAGAAACAATCAATTATTTAACGATGAAAAAACACTTTTTCATCGGAAAGACAGTCTGTTAATGTATACAAGTTGAAATTTACTCTTTGTAAAATAATATTTCAACGATTATATTTTAATTTTTCAACTCTAACCGTTTATATATATGCACCGACAAACTATATCAAATTTTTTTCTCATGGCGCATATATCCGCCCGTCGTCCTCAAAGGGTTAACTCTATCACACAATTGTTATTGCAATCCTCCAACACTTATTTATAGAAAAAAAAATTCTCCACTAGTCTAACTTCCACGTCTCTTTATCCTTTGCCAACAGCAAAGTCCTAAACCGCTTCTCCCCGCGTTTTATTCGACTCTTCTCGCTCCGTTTACTTTAACTTTCAATCTCGTTGAAGCTACGTCCCTCGAATTATATTCCCAGGATCATTTCTATGGGCTAGTAGAAGATATATACCTCTTTCCTCGTCTACCTGAAGATTATGGGACCCGTCGTGGGCCTCCTCGAGCACGTAATTCTCTGTCCTTTCAGAGAAATCTCGGCAGGTTTTATTTCCCGGACAGGTACGAATATACCGGTGAGCGCGTAGTTTCTATCCGTGAATCCCATTGCCTCTTAGACCCCCAAGGATTCTTCCTTCGTAAACCCAAGTATCACTTTTCTCTTCCTTCTTTGAGATCGTCATAAATAATACAATGCACGCGACAAGTGCTTTCTTCTCTTGGTTTTAAGTCCTTCCAGGTAATACGAGAGGAAGGAGATTCTTGGGACGAATGAACCTTTATATTGAGGGCTACGGTGTTGAGGATGGAGTTAAAGGGTTGGAGTTTCAATCGGATGGATCGAGCTGAAATTATCCGTTTTATTCTTTTTCTATGTTTATATCATAGTATTGGAGATTCTATATCCATTTGAGGGAGTGGATTCGAGCCGAAATGATTGGAAGAGTTAAGTTGAAATTTGGAATAACAATTAGGAGTGTCATTTAGTGAATTCTAGTTGGACACTCGGATAATTTTTTAAAATTGGCGCGTTAATGTTGAAATTTGAAATAATAATCGAGAGCGTAATTTAGTGACATTCAATTGAAAATTTGCAGAATTTTTAAAATTTACGCGTTAAAGTTGAAATTTGGAATAATAGTTGAGAGTGTCACTTAGTGACCTCTAGTTGGAAGTTTGCAGAATTTTTAAAATTTACGCGTTAAAGTTGAAGTTTGGAATAATAATTGGGAGTGTCATTTAGTGACATTAAATTGGAACTTTGCAGAATTTTAAAACTTTGCGCGTTAAAGTTGAAATTAGGAATAATAATTGAGAGTATTATTTAGTGACATTCAATTGGAACTTTGCAGAATTTTAAAACTTTGCGCGTTAAAGTAGAAAATTTGGAATAATAATTGAGAGTGTCGTTTAGTGACCTCCAGTTGGTACCTCGGATAATTTTTAAAAATTTGCGTATTAAATTTGAAATTTGAAATAACAGTTGAGAGTGTTAGTGATCTCCAACTCGAACTCCAGGAAATTTTTTAAATTTGCGAGTTATAGCGTTTGTGGTTCAAAATTCTGAGTTAGTGAATTTTAGGTGACCTGACCTACTAACTCTAAACCGACCAAGGCGGTTAAAATGACCAGTTCTCAATTTTTTTAATTTCTCAAATCGCTTGAATCGATAGGAAAAAAATGATGTAGTAATTATTACTTGGAATCTCGGAACAAATAAGTGTAAATAAAAACGACCTTTTATTTAAAGTTCAGAACATCCAACTAGTGACCTCCACTCCAAATTCCTCGTAGCCTTCGACAAATTTTTTCTACAACTTCTAAATCATCCTCGCTGAAAGTTCTAATTTAACGATGTTCATTAAAAACTCATAAACCCTTCCCGCATTCTACATGTTAAATATAATTGAAAAAAATCAAATCTCGCAAAAAGTGTCCCTAGAGAACACCTTACTTAATTCAGTAAACCTCGTTAATTTCATTCGCTGCGCAATACTCAAAGACAGATCGACGATGAACGTCGTTCCATTCAGCGTCCAATTAACGACAACGCTCGCAACGGCCGGATATAACTAGCGATTGTTATTACAAAAAAGGCGAGCGCGCTAACGATGAAATGCTCTGGCCATATATCGCTCGAGGAAATGCATTTTATATTCCTCACCGGAGAATAGCTCGGATCTAAACAAACATCGAACGAATAGCACCCATGGAGATTTGAAAATCCTTTTATCGCTCCATTCCCATGAAAATTGATTCAACTTTGACTTCTATTGTATCCGAATCCTATTCATATGGTTGATCGACGATCAACGAGCTGTCGCCTTTTTTATCCCGAAAATTGCCTATCTGTAATTAACTGAAGGATTTGTTTGATTAAATATTAAATATCTTTAACGATTGACTTCATTATCTACGAAATGTAAATTTACTAATACTGTGTATCTATTTATTCTAAGAAGAGTATTATTTTAACTCTTACAATAACAAGTGTCACTCGTGGTGTAAATAAAATAGTAGATTTTGAAATTTTCCGAAAATTATCAAAGCAACCGATACGACACAATTTCAACACTAATTCTAAAAGGAACCGTAGCAATTTCAGTACTTTGAATTCTCTCAAGAAAAAAATTCGCTCTTCCATTATCAAGCGTGAAAAAATCCAACGACGATAAAATCTCCATCCGATTAAAACTAAGCGGAAATCAGCGTGATACCTTCGTGCCAGAATACGAAATTTAATTCAATTAGGAAAGACGATTACACGAAAAAAAGGAGAACAGATCAGGATTGTCCCGAAGGGCCGATCCACTTACAAAGGGATAATCCGAGCAGACGGTGAAAAAGAAACCGTGAAAGTACCTAGTTGAAGGACCGAATCACGTAGGACTTTTCGATTTCTATCATCGAGTCGACACCTTCATTCATCCTTGGTGAGGACATTTGGTAAAACCGTCGTCGAAAATGCGCAGCAGGATGCCGTTTCTCATCTTTCCAAGTCGGTGAAATTTACTTAGTTCTACCACTTTCCGTTGCTAGACGAACGCCGCTAGTCGGCTTCATTAACTCCGGTGCATACGTTAAATCCTAATTAGCCCCATTTACTCCGGACTTTCTCGATTAAGATCTCGCGGAATCACCTTGCTGAGAGAGGAGAAACGTGAAGTCCGAGCTGTAGGGATAAATTGGAATTTGTCTGACTGTTTTAATAATGAGGTGTGAGAATTGTTTTTATATTTTGCGCAGTGTTGAATTAGTTTGATTAAATGGAATAGAGCGATTAATTTCGAGTGGATGATAGAAATTGAATTTTGATTTTGTTTTCAGGGGATATTGTACTAATTAGGTATTGTACAGTAAGAAATTATTGAAGTGGGGAATGTGAACTTTTGTGCTTCGGTTTTTTTGGTATTTTTAGATTGTGGAGATTGTTTGTAATGATTAGGGTACGATGAGGTTCATGGAAATTGAATTTTAATGCTGTTTTGGAGGCAGGAAGATGTACATGTTGCTGCAATTTTGATGGCGGTTAATTGCCTTAACGAGTACATGCAAATTATCGTTGTTCGTCCTTTTAGTATATTTTTGCATAATTCGGATAACTTTCAGTGGCTTCGACAGCCACGATAAATTTTAACAAGCCTGTGGAATGAAATACAAACTCGATTCAACTTGGAGCGTTCTCACATTTCTAAATTACCGTCTTTTAGCCGCATCAACAAAATTACCTTCTTCCTCTCTCTCTCTGTCTATAAGAAAATGTCCAACGTAAGTAGAATCTGACGTTCGCAAAGTCCGCTATCCATCGTAGTCAATCTGCTACCACTTTCGCAACTCTAAACCTCTTATCTTCTAACGCAAAATTCTTAAGAATTATAGAAATAATAATATTTGTACCTTAACGAATTTTCACTTGTTCACCATACAAAATTATTTCACTGCTTTTTGCAACTTTAGTTAGCAGGTTTTTCTCTAACTATCCTCTCAAGATTATACTCTCCACTGTTCTGAACTCAGCTCTGTCTATGCTCAACTCTATCTATGCTCAAGTCTGTCTATGCTCAAGTCTGTCTATGCTCAACACTGTCCATGGCTCAACTCTGTCTATGCTCAACTCTATCTATGCTCAAGATTGTCTATGCTCAAATCTATCCATGGCTCAACACTGTCTATGCTGAACACTGTCCATGGCTCAACTCACTCTATGCTCAACTCGGTCTATGCTCAACTCTATCTATGCTCAACTCTGTCTATGCTCAAATCTATCCATGGCTCAACACTGTCTATGCTCAACACTGTCCATGGCTCAACTCAGTCTATGCTCAACTCGGTCTATGCTCAACTTTATCTATGCTCAAGTCTGTCTATGCTCAAATCTGTCCATGGCTCAACACTGTCTGTAGCTGAACTCGGTTTATGCTCAAATCTGTCGATGGCTCAACTCTGTCTGTAGCTCAACTCTGTCCATGGTTCATCTGTCTCTCCCAAAACTTCTCCCTCATCCACCGTCCATACTCTTTCTCGCAGTATCCATTCTCTATTCTATTCCCTCATTCTCTCCTCATCCACAGACTAAACATTCACTCTAGCTCTGTAATTCGTCGCCCTCCAAATCACATATTCTAAACGTCCACTCTCTCTTGTACAGAATCCATCCACCCTCTCTAATTATAAACTATTTCCTACCTCTACAAAATTCCCATACTACACATTTAGATCGACTTAAATCGGCGAAAAATCCAAGAACATCGATTTCCTCGCAAAAAATTCCCTCCTTTCCTATCGCAAAACAAGTGCTCGATTCAGGCACGTTAATCGGCAGCGGCACCGACGTCGGACGAGATGAGTTTTTTTCCCCGATGCTCATCCCACGTATATCGGCGATACTTAGTGGCCTTTCCGGCCTCTAATTAGTGTAACGAGGCAACATACCAGGCCAAAGTAACGAGTACCTACGCCGATCGCGCCGACAGGAATCTGTCGCTCTCCTCGTCACACCCCTTCACCCGTTTGGCACCTGTTCGTTGCAGATAATACGATCACCGATCGATTTGCCCGTTCGACCGATCGAACGTTGAAAATCAATTGGATCTTTTTCGCACTCAACGTCTCCGTATCGTATCGAATAGAGGCAATTGATCTTTTTGCGTGTACTTTCGCTTTGGGAGTATGGGTGTCTTGCACCATCGGTGCAAAATAGCGATGGGTTTCGCAAGAACCGTTCGCTCGGAACATTCTTTCCCGCTGCTGGAAAATAGTTTCATGCAAATCGGAGACGCTGTGGTGGGGTGGTCTTGAAAGGTTTCTTGCTTCTTTTGTTTTCGAGACATCGGCTGCACTTTTATCTAAACGTTCGGTGTCCTAAGCGGCTGACATCATGGATTGGAAGGTTACCATGTTAGGGAAGAATAAGATATGGAAATTTGTATTTTAGGTAATTGTTGAGAGATAATCATTAGATTTTTATTGAGAATAGGAGAAGCAAAGTCGGAGCTGTGGATGCGAGGTTCACACTGTGGAACAACAGACTGTGGGTTGTTATACTTACTTAGGGTAGTAGATCTTTTAATATATCAGCAAATAACAATGATATTTTTTTTAAAGAAATACAGGAGATGGTCAACTGGACACAGAAAAAAAAGTAACAAAATGTCTCTACTTAATAACGCGAAAACGGTTAATATTAAATAATTTAGTTCTGACCAAAAAAAATTGATTGAATTAATGAAAAATGTATTTGCGACTAAAACGAATTGTCATTTGGTCATAGTTTTCTATAGAATAGGTAATATAAATCATAAATTGGGTATTTTCAATTATTTGTCATAAAATTACTAATATTATGCCAGAAAAATAAATAACAAATCCATGATTGCCGATAACAGGACTATTTCTAACGACGATATTGTTGTTCGGCACTAAAAGTGTTAATTATTCTCCAATTCGATAAACCCTCGGTCCAACAAAAACAGAAAAAAAGTAACAAAAAATACTCTCAGAGTTTCAAAACCCACTTAAAACAAATTTCACACAAAATGGCTCCAGCATCTAGAACCAAAGTGCTACTTCCTAATTTCCACTCTCTCATCATCATCACCGATGCTGAATCTCCCACCCTCCTCACATCTTAAACTACATGACGATCAATTCCAACAAACGAATCATAAAACAACATTGTAGGAACTATCAAAACCAACGAAAATCCTCCATCCACCAGAAGTAAAAAATAACAATAAACACATTTTATACTCAACAGCGGTCCATCCCAACAAACGAATCATAAAACATTGTTGTAGAAACTAGAAAAAAGCAAAGAGAACCATTCAACAGGAATGAAAACTAACAATAAACATTCATCCTTTCTCCCGCACGTTTTATCCTCTCTATCGAGTCCTGATCGAGAGATAACGTTGCTTCCGCCTACGCGGTGAATATCAGAGAAACGAGGAGCGATCATTCGTTGCTGTTGGTGTTCGCCGAGCCCAATATTTTGCAAGTCGTTCCACAGAGGATTCGCGTAGGTGCGCGTGAGAAAGGGAAAGGAAAAGGGCCGTAGATACGAGGGAGAGAAAGAAAGAAGGGAAGGAGAAAGAGTAAGGACTAGGATATTCGAGGCTATGTCACGGTTCAGGTCGTGACTCACGACGTATTATTAGTCGTCGTTCGTTCTCCTCGTGACTTCCAGGACGAGGAGAAAACGGCTTCCAATTGGTGGCCTCCGTCCTCTCGATGGAGGACCGACTTCTTCGTGGTAACGTTTCTCAACCCTATCTCTACGGCAAGTTCATTTTTCTGACTATTTTATCCCATCTTATAATTCTGTATTTTCGTAGATTTCTTATGAAAGCAATTACACTTTTAGATTTATCCAAATCGACCAGAATTGGTAAAGAAATTGCTGCAACTTTGCACCTCCAAAGCGCCTTCCAGTCTTTGGGACTACCTTTGAAATTCATTCTTCTATTTTATCCCATCTTATGATTTTGTATTTTCGTAGATTTCTTATGAAAGCAATTACACTTTTAGATTTATCCAAGTTGACTACAATTAGTGTAGAAATTATTGGAACTTTGTACCCTCAAAGCGACTTTCAGTCTTGGGGACGCCCTTCGAATCTTTTTGATAAATAATTTTATCTTGCCTTGTAATTCCCAATTTTCGTAGATTTCTTATGAATGCAATTACACTCTTAGATTTATCTAAATTAGCAAGAATTAGTATAGAAATTACTGCAGCTTTGCACCTCCAAAGTGACTTCCAGTCTTCGCGACACCCTTCGAAATTCATTTCTCTAGCTACTTTATCCTACCTTGTAACTCCGAATTTTCGTAGATTTCTTATGAATGCAATTACACTCTTAGATTTATCTAAATTAGCAAGAATTGGTATAGATATTACTGCAGCGTTGCACCTCCAAAGTGACTTCCAGTCTTGGCGACACCCTTCGAAATTCATATCTCTAGCTACTTTATACTACCTTGTAACTCCGAATTTTCGCAGATTTCTTACGAATGCAATTACATTTTTACATTTATCTAAATTAATCAAAATTAGTGTAGAAATTACTGCAGCTTTGCACCCCCAAAACGTCTTCGAGTCTTCGCGACACCCTTAGAAATTCTATTCGCTCCAGGCACTTAGAACGCCGTGAATAAATGCACAAAAAATTCTCAAGATCCTTCAATGCCCAATTTACAAAATTGTAGCGTTAAATTGCAATAATCATTCGTGCAATCTATAAAACGTTCATCCCCATTCGTCGCGCCTCGAAGTCACGCTCGAAGCCCGGCTTCCCATAGGAGACACCGTTAAATTCGAGTCCATTGATTTTGATGTCCGGTAAGTGACCGACGTTTATTGTTAACGACTTTTTCCACGGTGCAACGATATATAGATATACATACGTATATACATATCATTGAACGATCTCACGTCCAATGAGGATGACCCTGCTCGCAAATGGACAGTGAAACGATTCCATCGGTGCATTCATCAGCAGTCGTTGAAGGCGGACGTGTGCACGTGGAATTGCAACAGGAAATCTAATCCATTCGTCCCAGTTCGCAAATGGTTCGTGGCCTTTGCTCTTATTTAATAAACGGGTCGTGAACGTCGGTGCCCGGCGGGGACTTGCCACGGCAAACTGACTGCGATTAGGCCAATTGAAGCGCCGTTAACTCTCTCGCACACGAATCTCGGATATAATCTGCGATAATTGCCGTCCACTGATTTACCTCGTTTGCCGGAAATTTCGCGCACCCCAGAACGTATTTGAGAGTCGTTCAAACTGCTAGATTTCTAGGGGCGAGTTTGAGGTGAAACTTGTTATCATCTTGTAGTATCGTAATTTTTAAAAAATGAGAGATAGCTTTTAGTTAGTGAGTGTAGATGGATTTTGTGTATTTGAGAGTGAATGTTTAGAATACGTGATTTGGAAGACGGCGAGTTCGAGGGTTAGAGTGAATATTTAGTCTGTGGACAAGGAGAAAATGAGTGAGTGCAATTGAGAATGCAAGCTGTGAGAAAGATGAAGAAAACATGCTGTGAGAAAGAGTATCGAGGGTGGATGCGAGAGTGAATTTTTGGGAGAGTCAGAGAGAGTTGAGACACAGAGTTTGTTGCGAGGAGAGATACAGTGGAGTTATATATATAGAGTTTAGTGGAGAGTATTAGCAATTAAGTTGCACATAGTTATTAGAGTTATTTTATTTCACTGAGTGTTTCTATTTTGTTATTTAGGCTATGATATTGTTAGTTAGTTTAACCCATTTGCATCACAAGCGCATATATGCGCGCACTTTTTCTGGTCACTATGATCGGAAGGCATTTATGCATTCACATTGTGAGTGAATAGCAGCACATACGAACAGTCTAAATTATTTATGTAACATTCTTCGATTAAAGTACAATATCACTTTTTGGAATACTGTGAGACTTGGACTTAATATAAAGAAATTTGGTAGTAAAGATATATTTTCGAATTTGTCACGTGATGCAAATGGGTTAAGGTGTATATATAGTTGTTAGAGAAAAGTATGTACAATAAATATATATATAGATAGAGACAGAGGAGAGATTCTACAATCTTATGAAAGAAAATTGAATTGAAATTTCTTTTGTAAAATAGTTCGTTTGAGATTAACTGTTGTCAGGATTATTCACTTTAGAGAGGGTTAAGGATCTGCTTTCTGTCTGAATATCTGAAGAGCGAGAGTCTTCTTATCGTTCTTTAATTTTTATACCATTTTTGGAGAATGTCATTTGAAGAAGATTGCACTTCTGACTGTTTGAAATTTTGATACCATTTTTGGAAGATGTCTTTTGAAGAAGATTGCACCTCTGACTGTTTGAAATTTTGATACCATTTTTGGAGGATGTCTTTTGAAGAAGATTGCACCTCTGACTGTTTGAAATTTTGATTCCATTTCTGAAGGATGTCTTCAGAGTAAGATTGCACTTGTAACTGCTTGAAATTTTGAAGAGTATCCTTGGAGGAAAATCGTTCTTTTGATTTTTAAATATCTGAAGAGAATTTTCAAAGGGAATTCCTTTTGGGATCAGTGAAGGCTATTATGAATTTATTCATCTAGGTCTATGAGTCATTTTATCTAGGATTTATAGTTTTAGGCAGCTACAAATAATTGCATTTATAGCAATAATGCGGGATGAAAAAATTGCTCCAGCTTTCTAATTAGAAAATTAGAGGAGGTTCGCTCTCACGCACGTGCGATGAAATCGCGCTCCATAATATTGTGATTCATCATCGATTACTTTTGTCGATTCCATCGCTCGGATGGTGATTTGTATGATCATGAAACATTAATGAGGGAATCGTTAATAATGGCATCTCATTGTTCGAATATAAACATGTAAATTACTCCGAGGATTGAATTTCAGTCACGAATCTCTCGTCGATTTGTTCGACGAACCAAACGATATTTAATCGTCACAATCTATTCTACTAATTTCCACAAAAGAGACTGTCAATTATTCAACCGTTCTTGATCATAATTTATCAAATTCTCAGACACCCAAAAATTGTTTAAATCTTCCAAAAAAATTGTAAGTAAGAAAGTAGTTACTTTTATCCTCGAGAAAATATCTGGTTGTAAAATTCCAAAAGTAATCGTCTAGAGCGAACAATTTGTTATCGAATCAAAGTGAAAAAGGTAGCACAGCAGTTTGAGAAGTTAAGATCGAAAAGGAGAGAATTTTATCGAATCGAATATTCACGAGCAGTTTCCCATGAAATTTTCTTGGAAGATTTCTCTCGAGATTATTGACTTCCCGCGTTAATATGAAAAGGGAGTCTCTTCGGTTCCACATCCTACTTCATCCTACCAAGTTGGCTCGACTTTTCTGCCTGCATACACGAAAGTTTCCTTTAATTTCGTGAAAGTTCATCGTTAATAAGTTCCAAGAGGTTTCGGGACGTCTCGCCGTTGCGTGTTCGAGTATCGAAGTTTGCCAGGGACTTTTCAGTCGAATATCCTGCGGCTTGTAGCTGCTGCCGGAGATGTCCTGACGTTCCTTAATAGAATCTCTTCTCTCTCTCTTCCTTTCTTTGTTTCTCATCCTGCAAATTTCTCTCTATTTTCTTCTTCGTCTCTCTTTACTATTCTTCTATCTGAGTTTCTACAGTGATCTCCCGAGGCGAAGTTATGAATTTCTGTTGATTATCTCGGACCCTGAAATCGTCATTTATGATTCTCTTACATTTTCTTCATATTTCTATTATTCTCCTTCGTTCTCTATTAGTCGTTGTATTTCTCTCTTGATTCTCTTTTATTTTCGGAAAATAAATATACAAATTTTTATTAATTAGACATCGAATTGTAATAGATTACAGTAAAAATCCTTCTATTTGTTAATTTATTTCTTATTTATTTCATGTCAACGATGAAAATAAAGATATAAATAATTAACACTAGATTTACCAGCGTGAAATCTATTATATTTAAATATGTTAAATATGTACCTTAAAGCAAGGAAAATTAAGACGTGGAGAAGATGATAGATTCAGTAATTTATGTTTTATACGATGGACGAAGAACATTTATTCTATGTCTCTCTCATAAAGCTGTAGAATTTTTGGAAAAAATTGTGTACCAGTCATTTTGACTGGTTTGGTAAATCTAGTGTTAAATAAAACCAGCGAGAAATCATATTTTTCATCTTATTATTTAATCACTGTAAAGTTTACTATACATTCGTCTCTACAACTGTCATTCTTTATATACATTTTTAGAATTTTATGAACTTTTCATTTGAGAAGTATTAGATCACTCCAACTCCTTATTATTTACAGGTATTCCTATGTACAGTATATCATTGATCATCATTTTTATGCAAACATTAACAATGTTAATTATGTTAACAGCTTTGATATTTTCACTTAAAATTCCTGAAATGAAAAAGTCTCGGGTTGTATATTGTACGTTGTGGTCCTCTAGAACAAACATTTCATCAGGTTCAATTTCTTGTACTATTGCAGTATTAGTTATTACTAATATAACTAAAATGTTATAAAAATAAAGTTTCCGTCAAATTAATTTTTTCGTAGTTGTCACTCAATTTACTTTTTAAAAAATTAAGTAATATTAATAATTAATAAATAATGAAAAATTCCTTCTAAAATACAATGAAAGAGGATTAAAGGAGAACTTAGAAAATCTTTTTATAATACTCTTTCGATTTTCTCCAAGTGTGAAAACGGAAATATCCACATCCACAGAGTACCTACAGATAATCAAAATAATAGAAAGTTTAATGGTCAGATCATACAGATTATAATTCTCTTTTGATTTTCTTCAAGTATAAAAAATCGAAAAAAAACAACAGAAAATCAATCCTTCGGCTCTGGTTTGAGCTACTTCATTCTGCTTGCTCCTCTCTTCCTGCAGCCATCTTGTACTATTTGATTGCTTACTTGATTCTCTCTGTTCACCAATCTTCTTATATGTATCTCTATTTTCCCTTTTGTGTCATTGTTTCTCAGATTCTACTTCTGTGCGTCTCTATACTTCTATTCTCTTTGTCATCAGTCTGTATGTGTTTGAACTGTTTTTTCTATTTGTATTTAATTTCATCCTTAGGTATTCTGTCTTCTCCATTTAGATTGAAATCTCCTTATTCCTTTCTCCCTTTAATCGGTTCTGGCTCCTTTCTCGGTCTTCCTTTATCCGATTTTCTCTCAATACCGCATACTATTCTACCCTCCGTTCTTCGCCTCTCTGCCTGCCAGCCTGGCTTTCATGTAACTTCTCTCAATATTCTCTCAATATTCTCTCTCTCTACTCTCATTGTCAGTATTCGGCCGATGGCAGCGTAGGTATTAGCAATGTAAGTGGATTGCACCCCGGAGACCTGTTACCCTTCTCCTGAAATTACCTCGTGGTGGTATGAGGACCTCCAGAAATCCTCCGCGTAACATTGTTACCTCCCCGTCATTGACCAACCAAACAACGCTTCAGTGTCTGTCGTTATTGTTGAACGCCAAGAGGATAGTCCTAACCCATGGAAAATTAACTCTGCGCCATCGCCATGCAATGTTCCTCCAGTCTGCATGCAATTACACCAAACATATTTCTCCGATTTGCCAATTCCATTTTGTGCTTTTTCGTTCAACAATCCTGGCAGCTTTACGACTTGGTATTATGGTATTATTACTATGGTATATTGCAATATATTTATAATATACTAGATGAAAGTTCCCGTGCTTCGCTACGGTTTGATCGAAACTAAAAAAAAACCTTTAAATTTCGAATTTTTAAAAGTCCTTTCTTAGTGGGTGCTTAAACCCTAGACGGAACGCTCATGCAAAATTTGAAGTTTCCATACTTTAACCCCCCAAAACCTCCCCTAAAATTTCGAATTTTCCAAAACCATTTCTTAGTGAGCACCTAAGATCCAAGGGGAAGGTATGTTCCAAATTTCATTGCAATCCGTTCTGTGGTTTTTGAGATCTTGTGATGAGTGAGTGAGTGAGTCAGTCAGTCTGTCAGTGGTATTTGAGCTTTATATATATAGATGACTACGGTATATTATAATACGTTAATAATATATTATAGCATATATTATGGTCGATGATCAAGGATATTTTGAGAAGTTTCTTGATATTCGTCTTTCTGGCGCTTCCTCCCGAAAAACTCCACTGTAAGACCTCAAAAATGACCTTGCCAGACGCCAAGGAGATGCACCCAACTCATAGAAAATTAACTCTATCCCACATTACAATATATTCCTCCGAATCGTCGATATACCTCCGTTTTTTTTTCTTCAACAACCTCACCGCCTTCGCGGGACTTCCACCGGAAGTCTTCCAACGAGACAAGTCAAAGACGTGCTCCGGTCGATATTCCATGACATTCTGTTCCTCGACTAGACGAAAGAGAAGGAAAGCCATTGGTTAAAAGCCATAGAAATGCAGTGACTTTGCGACGATACGTATCATCGATGTCGCTCGTCGTCGGAGAATTGGAAACGGTCCATGAAAGTTTCGGAACGTCCGGCTACTTCCCCAAGATTTCTTCCCGGTTCTCAGATTTTCTGAAAGCATCCTACTTTCAGAAGTTAACATCGGAAATTCGACCTTTTTATCGGATCGCACAAACGATATACTTATTACATGAATTTCAATAATACTACTAAAATGACTCGGATAAATTCAAAAGGATTATACTTTAAATGTTGCAAAAAAATATGTCGAGGAGAAAGTATATAAAATTCAGGTTATTTTCGTAATCAAAGTAAGTGTAGAGGTTTTTTCCAAAAGATACATATTTCTAGGGTCAATATCTGCTTGTTAATACACGGAAGATGTGAAAAGTGCGCAACGTCTCTAGAAAATTTAATTTTGACGGGAAGCAAGGTGCACAGACGCTTAAAATAAATGAACGACGATATTGCGAGGCGTACTTCATTAAAATATATGGCTAGATAGAAACGTAAGGAAATTTCATTCTCCTGCAGTTTCCCCGAGGGCTTCTTTTTTCTCTGTAACTGCCAAGAAACGAGCACGTTAACGTTAACGGCCTTTGCTCGAATCGTCGATGCAGTTAGGTAATTTTTGTTTCTGACGTTGTCTCTGTTTTTTAACTCTTTCACTGGGAAGAAGTTCTACAGAGATATTTCAATTACGCGATGAAATCTCACTTGGAGAGATCGGGAATTTCTTGACTAGAATTTTAGCAGTTTTTCTTAATTTTTGAGCGTATAATGTAACCCATTGTTTCAAATCAAATTGAAAAATAAAGGGTTGAAATAGAATTGTGCTTTGGCAATTGTTGAAATGAAATTAATTTGTAAATTTTAATTTAGTTGATTTGGAGGTATATTTATTTGATAAGGAAGTGTATTTTTATAGGTAAAATATCAGAGTTAACGGATAATAATTTATCGTGGGAAATTTAGAAGCGCGAAATTTTTATCGTTGAACTTTCGACACCGTAGTTAATTAGACTGCGGATTTTTATGCACCCAGAGGAAACGAAAAACTGTGAAAATACGTGAAATTTATATAATACAAAAAAGGTGTATATAATTTTCAAGTTCCACTTCCTCAATTGTATTCATAAAAAATTAAATAAATCAAACTTTTTGATCTAGACAATGATAATAAATTAACATTGAATAATTCTAGTTTAAATTTCTAAATAAAATGTATCTAGTACCATCGATACAAATTGTATCAATGTGAAATATTAACGCTGAGGGATTAAAATGTCGCAAAAAATTCCATCTCCACATAAAGTCGCGATTTAAAGGATCACCAACGTAAAAGAAATTTCCATAAAACTAGAATTTCAACTGTCAGCTCTGCCAAGCAGCACAAATCAAGAGTGATCGTGAAAACAGAATTAGCAAGCTTCGAGAGTGCAATTCTTGCGTTTCTACCGAGGACTTCGCGAATCTCTTTTCACCCTTTTATAATCCGCGCGCAATTTCTTTCATTTTTCGCCGGAAGAATTCGCGGTCCCTCGAGCATCCGTTCCATAGGAGAGAAAAGAAAAAAGAAATCCAAAAAAGAGTCAATACCTTCGAGAAAAATAAGTACAACGTGTAAATTCACTTCTTCCATGGCGAAAAGTATTTCTGCAACTTTTTTAACACTTTGACTTCCATGGAGGTCATCGGTGACCGGCGCTATTGAATTCAGTGAAATTTCGTGTAACTTTTAAATTGTAATATTTATTAATTCTCGGACATACTGAATATTTAAATATGGGCTTTATAAAGATTAAGGTCTGCTAAATATCTGTTTATCTGTATCTTTAACACTAGATTTACGGATATTGATATACCTATTTTTCTGAAGTGAGCCAATTTGAATCATACAAAAAAACTGAAATCTTTTGCAAAGAAAATAGTTCCAAATCAATTGAAATGAAAGATTTATTACTAAAAAATTAACCAACCAATATATTATAAATGTAGTAATCAAATTTTGAATGAGTCAAATTGACTCCGTAAATCTAGTGTTAAAGTTTCTGCTTTATAAACATGTTAATTATATAGAAAAAGTTTCACTTTAGCCGAAATGATGAAAGTAGTCAAATATCGGTGGCGTTCAACGTGTTAACACACTGCAATATATCTAGAAATTCATCGACCATGATAAAAATCATTTGGCTGATAGAAAAATAAAAAAAAAACTATCGGAAAAATGAGATTCGTTTCTGGTCGTTGAAATAAATTGATTCTATTTTATGATAGGCTAAGAGTAACGAAATTCCGTCTGATAGAAAGGACTCTGGAAATTTTGCAACTCTGGGAGGGAATTTTATGGCATTGGTGGAACAAAGTGGAGATAATAATTTCCAATATTCAGTGTTCTTAAAAAATATTCCCGCGCGAGAAAGATCTGCCGTAAAAGTGCATCTTTCTGGTTGATAGAGTAACACGAAGTTGGTAATTGAATTTTGCTATGAAGCTAGAAAAAGTAATCTTTGATTAAATTGTACTTTTTAACAATTACAATATTTTCGTGAGGAACAATATTAATAAAAAATATACCGTGTGTATTCCCTCACTCTTAGGAAATCGATTAATCTCGAAATTGAGTAAAATGTCAGGGCCGCATTAATAATCTTTGTAATTACAACAATATATGTATTATTAACCGACTTATTTCTAGCAAAATTGTAAGTTTCCTCCGACTACTAACATTTGTTTACCTCCACATTCACAAGGCAGTTAAAACAACTTGTTTTTAATAAACGATATTAAATACGATTAAAACAAACAGTACGTAGCAGTATCAATAAACGGCAAAATGAAAAAAATATACATCGTCGGAAAGTAGAGAGAATAACAGGAAAAGCGACTAAATGTTTTCGTAAATGCACTTCCGGTCGAGTAGTTGGAGCCGCTCTGACGGAAGTCGCTCGATAAAAATTTCATTCCCGGTCGTTCGGTGATATCAAAAGCTCGGATATTGTTGATTGACGTGGATGAGAAGTGGACAGAGAATCAGAGATAAAACGAGAGACCGGGAGAAAAAGAGAGAAAGAAAGAAAAAAAAAGCATCGTGAAAGAGCAAGATCTCTGCAGCAGTCCAGAAAGGGAAAAGTTTCAGTAGTGGGACAATCTTTTATTCTCCTCGGTATGTCTTCTTTTATCTTTCTCCCAGTCCACTCCATTTTCCCTCTTCTGTGTCCGTCTAAGCTACATTTCCGTAACATTCAATTCGAGCTTCCGCAAAAGCTGAAAGCATACGTCTCCGTTGCGCTTTGTGCAGCCGCCGTGAACAAAAGTGCATCGTTTGCAACAATGACAGAAATATCGCAATAATATCACGAGTGATAAAAATCGTTGGAGATTTTTCTCATAAAAATATCCTTGAAAAATTTCCTTCACTCTTTTCACTATGGTATTTTTTTTTCTATACTCTTTACGTACATTCTTTTTCTCTACGTACATTTTTTTTTACGACGATGTAGGGTAGAAAAATTGTTTAGCCTGTGGCGAGAAAACTCGTGACTTTATGTTGAAATCGTCGGACGATTTTACTTTACGACGTAGCTGAGTTTTTCCCGGAGGTTTCGAATTTTATCGTTTCCTCGCGGAGTTCTCGCGTGTTGAGGGATTTCCACGGAGTTGCTTAATATTTCAAAACGGAATTGTAGAGGAGTGCCGGGCTGGAAGCGACCCGAGAGGGCTGTTCTCTGTTTCTCGTACGTTCTGCTTATCCAGGGGGTGAAGATAGTTTAAGGTTTTTGACGATGTAATTGCAGCTGCTGCTGCAGAGAATTCGCTCGGTGCTGGAAGGTATATTTTGAGCAAAGGTGTGGAAATGCTGGAAGAATTCACAGAAAAGTCAGCAACTTATTAACCCTTTGCACTCCGAATTACATTTGAATTCTGTTACCAGTAGCTCCAAGCGCTTTTAAGTCTTTTGTTTGAAATTTAGTTGAAGTGAAAAGTAGGCCAATATAAAAATAGAGATATAAAAATTTCTTTATTAACCCTTATTAACCCTTTGCACTCCGAATTGCATTTGAATTCTGTTACCAGTAGCTCCAAGCGCTTTTAAGTGTTTTGTTTGAAATTTAGTTGAAGTGAAAAGTAGGCGAATATAAAAATAGATATATAAAAATTTCTCATATTCTAATCCACTCTCGTGCATTCCATAGCGTGCAACTTCGTCAAAAATTTTCCCTATCAAAAAAGCCCCTTTCTGCAATTCCACGGTGATTTAACGCTCAATTCCATCGCTATTGCGCGTTGTGGACGTTTGGTATTAGCGTTTCGTGGGTTATCGCAAATTCCGTGGTCATAAATCTGATCACGTTTACACGGCTCGGGCAGCATGCCGTGTTAAAGCCATACCTCGCTGTCGTTTTGCATCATGGAGGCTGTCCGCCTCTGCTTCCCCTTTAGCATGGTTGTGGATTTGCGTTAAGGGTCGTTGGTCGCGCCTTTCACCACCCTAAAGAGGACTTTGCGCGTCAGCCCGAAGACAAATGCGTTTTGTCGCACGATCTCGGTACGAGAAATGCTGGCGATTCTCATTTGCACTTTGTGCATGTGCACGCGAAGGTGGAAGATGGAAATTACGGTTTTCCGTCGACTTAAGCGATGCGGTGCACTGGATTATGTAGATCGTGCCACTTGCTCTTCGTTTCCTACGTCTTAGAGCGAGAGGATTCCCTTTTCAACTCTTTTGCCGCGGAAGGAAAATGAAATTGTATTTAACTGGAGATTCAGGAATTCTAATCTCCTAGATGATAACTTATAAACAGTTTAATTAAAAATAAATTTTATAAGAAAGTTTTACTGAACTTTCATGAAATTTCCAGTGATCTCTGTAGGATTTATAGATCTCTGTTCTACATTGGTCTCTGTGGGCCTCTATGGGTTCTATATCGGTCTCTATAGGTCTCTGTGGGCCTCTATGTATCTCTGAGGACCTCTATGGGTCTCTATGCGCCTCTATGGATCTCTGTGGGCCTCTATGGGTCTCTATGTGCCTCTATGGGTCTCTGTGGGCCTCTATGGGTCTCTATGCGCCTCTATGGATCTCTATGCGCCTCTATGAATCTCTGTGTGCCTCTATGGGTCTCTGTGGGCCTCTATGGGTCTCTATGCGCCTCTATGGGTCTCTATGCGCCTCTATGGGTCTCTATGCGCCTCTATGGGTCTCTGTGGGCCTCTATGTATCTCTGAGGGCCTCTATGGGTCCTCTATCGGTCTCTGTGGGTCTCTATGGAGGCTTCTATGAGCCTTTGTAGGTCTCGGTGGCCCTCTATGGGTCTATGTGGGTCTCTATGGAGGCCACTAGAAATCTCTGTGGGTCTCTACGGTTTCTTATTTTCTTCTGTGGGCCCGTATGGAGCTCTATGCGTCTCTCTTTAACTCCTGCGACTTTGGCATAGCTCCAGATACTTCCACGGATCTTTCCTTCAGAATCTTTTTTTAAATTTTGTGTACTATCGTGATTTAATCGATTTGTCTTTCCATCTACCACTTATCCACTGTTAGAATTTTATTTTTTAAAGTTGTCAATGTTGTTTTATTGACCACAATTTCAAACGAGAAGACGATCAACGAATAAATTTGTGTTCAGAGGTATGCAAAATTATAGAATTAGTTTCACTTCTACGTTCTCGTCGCGCGTTTACAGCGCAAAGAAGATATCGACTTCAGACCGGTCCCACGTTCGATGTAACCCTCTAAGGATTCGCGGTTGTACTTCATGGGAATGTAAAACCAGCCTGCGGCTAGATTCTGTCTTTTGCATAGGAACGAGTACGGAAAGTATGGTGAATAGAGTGCGATCGTTTAACGCAGTTTACGGCTGAATTAGTTACGCGTTCATTTAACGTAACTTTGTTTCGCCGATATTGCTCTTAGCAAAATTTAATTCAATTTCGAAAGAACTCCTGCGTTACTTCCTTGTTTGAGATTGCTTTGGAATTACTTTTAATAGACTTCCTTTGAGTGTTGCATTTTATACATATTTCGCACGGCTGTGACTTCATATTTCTCGGTTAAATTCTGTGAGGGGATCAATATAGATAATTTACTAATAATTATTACACAATAATTCGACTTATATAGCACAATTTCCAGATATTGTAGACAAATGGCCAAAATAATTTACAATACCTTTATTCGAACAAAGTTTCTATCTCTTTGTGTAAAATATTATCAAAGAGAGAAAGAAATAAAGATAGAATTTTTAATAATATGAAAATGAAGATAATAGAATTTTATCTGAAGCCTTCCACCTAGATTCTCATACTTGTTACTTTCATCTTTATAAAACCATAGGATTATTATTTAATTAATCACCGAGTTTAATATTCTTTTATCAACGACTATATTTTGTATTTAACACTAGAACTACCGGCGTCAAATTCAACATATTTTAATAAATTAAATAAGTACTTTGAAAAAGGGGGAATCAAGTGACGGAAAATTTGATCAATTGAGTGATTTATGTTTATTGATATAGACGTAGAATATTTATTCTATGACTCTTATGTAAACCTGGAGAATTTTTTGAAAAAATTGTGTACCAGTCATTTTGACTGGTTCGGTAGTTCTAGTGTTAACGCAAGATGAAAAATACTCCGAAATCTGTAGCGCAACAAAGCTACATCCATCGTTTCCAGCCGCAAACAAATCGTCCAAAACGCAAATACAATTCCAGCGGGAAAAGCAACCAAGTTTGAAACTTATCGCGGCACAGTAACGCGAAAATGCGCCTTGAAAATAGGCAGAAATTGTTGGAAACGTTTCTGGCTCGTGCGGCACTTGAGAGTTTCTCGTTCGATAAGTACTCGCCGCAGAGATATCGTTGTAAGAGCACTCCAGGGAGAAAAATTCCATTAGCCGAATCGCTCGTGTACGCGAATACATTTTTGTTGCGCTCTAAACGAATCCACTCGTCGAGCATTTGTCGAACGAGCCGGAGAACTTTATAATTGCGCGCTTATTCTCCTCCTTCGCGTTCCACTTCGTCTTTCACGAACGAGAGGCAAAAAAGAGAGAGTACAAGAAGCAAAAAACGAGGAAGAGGAAAGACAAAAGAGAGAGAGAGAGAGAGAGAGCAAGGAGGAAAATGTGAACGGAAACTCAGCGGCCTGGGAAACGTGAAGAGGGCGAAAAAAAAAAGAGAGGAGAATCCGGAGAACAATTCGTTTGTCCGTCTTTTTATCGTTTTACTTGGCCGGTTTGTTTTCCACTTTGATGCTCGACTTCGAGGCGAAGCGGTTTTCAGAGAGCCGACTTTAAAAGCTGGAAAAAAGTGTTTACACGAAGAGCTCGTTTTTTAACGTCGTGATACAAATTGGATGTTCTTGGTGGGATTCTTCTCTTTGATCGTTCTTCCTTGCGAAAGAGCCGCTTTGCTTGAAGCGCTTTTGCTTATTCGAAGGGTTCACGTAGAATGTCTGATTCTACTTGGTGTCTAGCAACTTTGATTTCTGATTTGAACGATTCTAAAGGCAATTTTTTCGATGTATTGACTCTTCAGATGGTCTGACAATTTTATTAATTTTTAACCCTCTATGGTTTGAATTTTTTGCGGCATTTACAAGTGATAAAAATAATATTTTAAGTGATGGAGCAAATCTGAATTTTACATATGGAATTGCAGAGATTTTCATCATTTTGACGAGCTAAATTGTGATATTAGACAAAATTGAAAATTAGACTTTGGAGAATAGAAGCTTAGATGTGTCTTGCATTACCTCAAAGTCACAGGGATCCATAGAGGGTTAATTTGCTATTTTGTACACGGTGGAAAATAGTAAAAGCCTAGGAGTCATTATTATGGAAATAGGAGATGTAGTTGATGTTACTAGGTGCTATTTGGCAATTTTAATAGCTTGGAAAATGTATATATTTTCTTTAAATATTAGAATCAATAATGCGGAGTGATGAATGTAAAATTTACTTGTACTCGACATTGTTAAATCGTAATCTCTGACTTCAAGACTGCACAGACAGTATTACATTTGCACGAAAAGCTCAGAAAATTACGTCGAGAATAAAAACCAGCTTACAGTTATTTTTTCCTGAGACTACTTATACAGCGAGTGTCTGACGCAAGACGACTGTTTCTCCTTGCAGTCGTTAAACTGCACTTTCTGATTTTAATAACTCGAAGAACACTTTTTACTCTCATACCATTTGATATTTTTTAATTCTCATCTACAATTCTAACAATGTTCAATTTTATTTACCAAATTCAGTGGTATCTCCTCCTATAAAATTACAATTTTCCATATAAAATTCAGTAATGTTTCTCTCTGACGAAAATTCCAAATCATTCTCAGAAGAAATTCAAATATAGGACACATCTAATCAAAAATATATTTTTTTTTCAGGACCACAGCCGAGCAGTGAGGACCTTCGAGGATTCTAAAGTGGACATGTGTATCAAAACTCGGCCCCAAGCTGTTCACCAATGACGCAGGGTGAGCCTCAATAATTTCACCATCCTCTTCGATATCATAAAACAAAGAAAAAAATACAATAACCTTTCAGCAGCCATAAAAATCACACTTCTCATTATAGGCGTACCATAAATTAAAAAACGTTACCATAAGCAGCTAGATTGGCGGTTCAAGCGAACGATTCGTTCTCAAATCATTAGGCGAAACACCCTCTCCCTTTCTTGTCCCTTTTCTTCTCCTTCGTCGAATTCTACCTTTTTCCTCATTAAGTTGATTGCCCGATACTTCTCGAGGTAACAAACCAGGCCAGACCCCGTACACTTCCTGGTTCGTATGTGAAGTACGTCCTCCCGTTCTGTGGGCCACATGAAAAATGGTCCAATTAATTTTTCCTTGGTGCACGCCACGTTAAATCGCCACATTGCTTCCCTTTCTGCGCGATTATTGTGCCGTTAATTGCCTCGTACACCGGGCCAGAGTGTCGTCGTAAATTTTAATGCGACTCGTTCAGAATCGGGACGTTGAAATCAGGGGAGTCGATGATGAGGAATTCTCAAAGAGGGATGAAACATTGTCGACATTATTTGAGGTGAGAAATTCCATTCTTTAACTCTTTCCCTATCTCTGAATTATTTTAATAACTTTTCGTCAGATAAGAGAATATCAGCTTGGAAAATTGTCTACTGTTGATTATTCATTTTTACTTAATACTAGGAAGGATTGAAATTTACGCCTTTCGTATATACTCATGTGTACGTGAGGACGTGTATTTACGCCTTTCGTATGTGGTGATGAATATGTGAGAGCGTATATTTACGTCTCTCGTATATACTGATTGATGTGTGAGGACGTATATTAACGCCTTTCGTATGTACTGATGGATATGTGAGGACGGATATTTACGCCTTACGTATATACTGATGGATGTGTGAGGGCGAGAGCTGGGCAAATTTTATTTCAAATAAAGATAGTAAGTTAATTATTGAATATAACATTATCTGAAATAATCTCTATGAAATAACTATTTGAGAGGAATTTATTTGAGTACATTTATTTCAAATAATAACTTTATTATAATTTATTTCGGCTTAGTCATTTGAAATAAACATATTTGAAATAATTAAGAGAAATGTATGATACTAATTGTAAGTCGAAATTTCGCCTTATTTATATTTAGTTCGGAAAATGAGTTATTGACGGGTAACAATAAAGATTTATTTTACACCATTTGCTTTCAATAAAACCCTTTTTTCGAACAGTTCATCGCAAAGAGATTTCATTCTTGGGGCATCAAACATGTTATTTGACATTTGAAATACATATCTCAAATAAGAAAATAACTTGTTATTTTATTATTTGAACTGATGTATTTCACAAAATAAAAGAATAGATAATCATTTCATAAAATTATTTTGTTGGACAAAATGTAACATAATTTATTTCAAATAGTGAAATATTTTCGTGAAATAACTTTTTATTTCAAGTAAGTAATATTTCAAATAAGTTTTAAAATATTGTATCTGAAATAATGCCCAGCTCTGGTGAGGGCGCATACTTACGCCGTTCGTAGATATTGATAGATTTGTGAAAACGTATATATGCGGCTTTAGCAGTCAAAGGGTTAATAGATGACTCGACCTAAGAGGACGAAGGGTTAACGAGATGAAAGCATAGTTACTTTACAGGAAATTACGACTCTTCCTGCGTATGTAATAAGTGGGAGAGTCCAGATTGTCTATTCCTTTCTTCATTTCCAAAATAAATGTCTCTTTGTCTTTTCCCACTGTAGCCGTAGGGAAAAAGGCATTTTCCTCGAGAAGCTTCTTGAGACACGGCCTCAGGACGGAAATCACTCTTACAGGATGATTTATTGATCGAATTTTAATTTCCGGCCGCACATAACTTTGGTACGTGAACCCATCAATTCACCGGCGCCGATCAAAATCACGTTTCCTTTCGTCCTTTGTTTCTTTTTCTCCCCCGCGTCCTGTGTCCACGTTTCACCGACTTCTGTCGTGGAGAACGCGCCAGGTGTTTTTATTTCCCTGGATTATTGAAAATCCGAGGTACTCCTGAAATTTTCCTTACTTTTTTCTGTTATTCCTACTTTCGAAATTGACTATTCTAGGTATATACGTTGTTTGGGGCTTACGGCTGTGGATTTTTCCTAAAAATTCGAGAAATGTCGAATTTTCCAAATTAATAGAAGAGCCATGAAGTTAATATTCCACCTTTATCTAGTAATTATTTATTATTAATTGTCTGACTTTTCAAAGTGACCGGTTTCCAATTTTGCAAAAAAATTCTCTAAATTGGTAGGAAGGACATAAAATAAATATTTTACGTGTACCTTGTAAGACCTAATTTATTTATTTAGTATATTTAAATGTAATGATGGTAAATCTAGTATTAAAGTACACGAAGAAAGCAAAATACAATGTCTAATGGCGCGTGTTCCGCTTTCGACATTAAGAAACTTCATAAAGCACAAAATGAAACGTAAATAAGAAAGACTGGAAAATTCCTTGTAATAAGTTTCACCATCACGGAATCTCGTCGACGAAAAACGTTGATGTTTAACTTCATTTTATTTAACTGATACTCCAACTAAAATGGGTTAATGAAAATGGGACTGGACGAAGATTAAACTACATCCTTGATGGGTTAGGATCAAAGTGAATGTTCTCGTGCTTTCATGGAATTACTGAAAAAAAGCACGGATAATTCTGCACTTTAATAAAGTGTACTTGGTGCAATCGTACGTACCTTTTGAAGTACTAACGAAGAGGCGTAATTAACGAGCAGCTTTGCGTACAGTCGTCCTCCGTCTCTTCTCTCCTCGCGAATACAAAATCTTCTAAATTGTTAATACGAACGTAGATTAACATTCGTATATTAACTTTTTATATTTATATTTTTCCTGAGACCAGTTGATTGTAGCGAGTTGTGAATTGTCGAGATAAAAATATATTTTGAGAGAAATAATCGGAATAAATTCAAAGGAATTACAAATTTTACAATATTTCTCTCGTGAAGTTTATTAATTTACATTTTTAACGAATCGACGGTAAAGGTGAAGCGGAAAAATGTAATCAGTCGAATTTCCACCGAATTTCATTTCACAATTCGGCAAAATCACCGCACGTTCTGGCCGGTAATTGGACGTTGAATCGTCCGTTTTCAGTATTTTGTTTCCCTCCACCCTTCGCCCTTTCGGCACGTTCGCAATTCACCTGCTGCAAATGAATTTCACCGTTAAATTCCCTCCTCAAAATCCCAGCCTGTCTTTGCACCGGCGAGAGTTTATAATGCATTTTCATTGTAGAGCGCAAGGTACAATCGAGGAAAATAATTTGACAGAAATGTGTGATTTAACGTAACTCCAAATCCTCATAGAAATGCATCTCTTTTCGCGCCACTATTTACACTGTGTCGCATTAAAATTGTGAGAATTTTACAAAAGAACGAAGAAAAAAATTAAATGTGGAAAGGAAAGTTAGTTTTTCAAGGCGATAGAAGCACAGGCAAAGTGTTTGAACAAACTTAAAATTCTCGAGATGAATTGCCCGCGTAATTAAGTCCAACGCTATCCTTCCACGCCACTTGTTTTTCTCTCGGCAAAGGAGGGCTTTCCTTTTCCTCCATCTTCGAGAAGATACTCGAGGTGTCGAGTTTCTTTATTGGCCGTCTGTTTCGTGGTAGACGTAGAAAATATCAGAGGGAGAAAAATAAGATATGAAAAGAGGGTTGAAGCCTCGAATTTATCGGACCATCGAACGGTAACTCCCTGATACTTCTTTCCTTGCATCCCCTTTTTTAGATTTATCTCCTTTCAGTCTTCTCCCTTTGGCATCCCTTTCTTCCGCATTTATCTTGCTTCAAGCTTCTCCTTCGAAGATACCTCGGTGTAAGGGTAGTCCTTCCTTGCATCCCTTCTGGCAATTCCTTTTTTGCATTTAACTTACTTCACTTTTCTCCCTCGAATAAGCGTCGATATAGGGACAGTCTCTCCTTGTATACCTTTCTACAACGTTAACTTTCGCTTTCCTCCCTTAAGAAACTTTGGTGTAAGTGTATTCCTTGCTTACTTCTTTCCCTTCAACCCTTGTGACATTCTATTTTTGTCATTTAACTTCTTTCACTCTTCTCCTTTGAAGAAACGTCGATGCAAGGGTAGTTCTTCCTACCTCGCATCCCTTCTGGTATTTCCTTTTTTGCATTTGACTTCTTTCGCTCTTTTCCTCCGAATAAGCGTCGATGCAAGGGTAGTCCTTTCTTCCTTGCATCCCTTCTGGCATTTTCTTTTTTGCATTTAACTTCATTCACTTTTACCCCTCGAGTATATGTCGATGTGAGGACAGTCTCTCCTTGTGTACTTTTCTTCGGCGTTATCTTTCACTCTACAGAAGAAATGTAGTAGTAAGTGTAGTTCTTGTTTACTTCTTTCCCTTCACCGCTTCTGCCATTCCTTTTTTACCATTTAACTTCTTTCGCTCTTCGCCTCGAAGAAACGTCGATGCGAGGGTAGTCCTTCCTTCCTTGCATCGCTTTTGGCATTCTTTTTTTGGCATTTAGCTTCTTTTACTTTTCACCCCCGAAGAACCGCCGATGCAAGGGTAGTTCTTCCTTCCTTGCATCGCTTTTGGCATTCTTTTTTTGGCATTTAGCTTCTTTTACTTTTCACCCCCGAAGAACTGCCGATGCATGGGCAGTTCTTCCTTCCTAGCATCGCTTTCGACATCCTCTTTTCTGCATTTAACTTCTTTCACTTTTCACCCTCGAAGACGCGTGAGTATAGGGGTAAAGGAACTTTGTCCTCGCAAGTGGACGCTTTTGTTTAGCGCTTCGCCAAGTCTACTCGCTTGTCCGCAAACTTTAAATGCCCTTTCATCGTTCCTTACTTCACTTTCCTTCCTTCCTTCCTTCCTTTTCTTTCACGAGGTAAATTTCCGGTCTCCGACCTTCCCTCGCCGCGATTAAATCTTACGGAGTTTGCCCGTAACTTTTCCTCGTTTTCCAAGCAAAAAGCGGACGTGAAAATTGAGATGATCGCGGATAAACGTCCTCGTTGAACTTCCCTCGGGATATTCGTATTCTACGCGATGGGATTCGTTATGCCGGGAGAGAATGAATTGAAATTATATTTGAATAGGTGGGTGAAAAGAATTGAATTGTCGAGGCATGATCGTTCACGGGGAAATCGCTCTAGAAGAGATTAAGGGCTTTGTGTTTATTTCAACGAACTTCCCTCTTATTCTGCCAGGCTATAAATACTCGTTGGTCGAAGGTAATTTAGTTCGTTCGAAAAGACCGGGAATATCTGTCGACCGTACAATGAATATTAATTCTTTACGAACTTACACTTGAATTACGATTCTAAATGCCACGTTTCTTTGAGAGAAAAAGTTGAAATTAATGAGTCATCTGTTGGGTGAAGTTTTGTAGAAATTTGAGAAGGTGTAACTCAACTCTCAATTAGAAGATCTTACGATTAGTTCCAATTTTCATCTGATGTGGAGCTAAATGTTCTTCGTCAAATAAAATTCAGTTTTCAAGGTTAGATGAAACGATCAATGTGGAATTTGCGTTGATATTCTTAAGACTAGAAATGACCGGATTGAATCTATTTGTCGAGGCTGTTCCAGATCGAGATTGGCATGTATCCTGAGGCTCGTCAAAGCGATCTGTTGACGTTCCACTGTTGACGGTTGATCGACTTTGAGGCAGTAGAGATTACATGTTCTATGGTACACTCAGGTGCCTGGTAAATATTCCATCGATTTTCAACAGTTGGTAGTATTTTTTTAAACAGTAGCGAGTACCAAAATATAAGTTACAATTTCTGTATGAGCAGAACTAGAAATCAAAATGTTGGTGGAAGATGTTGCCTTTCAAAGTCCAGCAGGTACCAAAATATTAGTCGAAGCTTCTGAATTTCAAGCACTGCCAACATAGCGGTTAATCCATCTACCTTTCAGCTGGTATCAGCTACCAAAATATAAATCAAAATCTTGTATTTCGAGCGCTACCACGATATCAGTAAAAATGTGTACTTTAAAGTGGTACCAAATACAAAAAGTTTAGTTAAAATTTCTATTTTTCAACCGGTATATAATAGTGAAACTTAAGTCGAGACCACTGCATTCCAAGTGCTACAACAGTATCAATGAAACCTTCTACTTTCAAGTCGCCTTCCAACCGGTAATAAATACTAAAATATAAATCAAAATCTGTGTATATCGAGCGCTACCACGGTAGCAGTAAAAATGTATACTTTAAAGTGATACCAAATACAAAAATTTTAGTTGAAATTTCTATTTTTCAACCGGTATAAAATAGTGAATCTTAAGACGAGATCACTGCATTCCAAGTGCTACCATAGTATCAATGAAACCTTCTGCTTTCAAGTCGCCTTCCAACCGGTAATAAATACTAAAATATAAATCAAAATCTGTGTATTTCGAGCGCTACCGCGATAACAGTAAAAATGTATACTTTAAAGTGGTACCAAACACCAAAATTTTAGCTGAAACTTCTGTCTTTCAACCGATAACAAATACCAAAGCACAAGTGGAGAGCTTTGCATTTCAAGCGTGACCACAGTATCAATATGAATTTCTGCCTTTCAACCGACACGAAATACGAAAATATCAGTGGAAACTTCTACCTTTCAACCGGTTACCAAAATATAAATCGAAACTTCCGCATTTCAAGCGGTTCCAGAGCATCAGTCAAAACTTCCGTCTTTCAATCGGTAGTCGATATCGAAATATAGTTCGAAATATCTATCCTTCAGACGGTACCAAATACCAAAATATAAATCAAAATATCTGACGTTCCTCGTTATCGATATCCCTCGAGGTGCATACGAGCACTAGCGTTTAGAAAATGTTCGAACGTGAAGATAAAAAAGAAGAAAAGAAAATCCGAGAGAAAAGTTATGAGATCCCTTTCCGAATTGAATACCACGAATTTTCACCTGCGTCGATGGAATTCACCTTTCGCTTTGGATCAATGGACGCAAAATCCCTCTCATTTTTAGATCCATTCCTATTATTTTCTTAATGTTTATTTCCCCTCGGCTAAAGACAAATATAGAGGTTTTCTTTTCTTTCGTTGTTCTTTATTCCCTGAAATAGGTCAAATATTCCGTCTCTCTTTTAAAATCTCAGCACTGTGATCGTAATGGAAGGAAAACGTTCTTGTTTCCAAGTAATCGAGAATATCGTAGAAGATAGAATGGAAAATTCAGCTTGGAAATCTTGAAAATCGAGACTCGTTGTTGCGTCTCTCACGAGTGTAAGTTCACCGGAAGTGCAGAAGACTGAAAGGTTTTGTCCGCCCTCTTTTGAAATCTTAATCTCTCAGTCGTTCGTTCGTATGAATATTGCAGAACTTTCAGCTCGATGTTGTTCCCCTCGTTCTTAAAAGCTCTCGTAACGCAAGCTCGTCCTATCTCGAAGCACGTTCAATTATTTCCTTAAATTACTTTCTTATCGTTTATTCAAGGGCCACGCTGCCGGAAATGCGCTCGTTTCCTCATTCGTTTCCTTTCCTACGATTGGCAGGAAATGTATTTGTACGATATATCAGATTTCTCTCTTTTTTTTTTTAAATATTTATCATTTCTGAGAAATATGTCAGCATAGGGAAGAAAGCAATTTAATTCGGTATTAAAATTTCTGCGATGTATCATCCCTTAACTTGTGGAGACAGGACGTCACTGAGATTTCAAGTTTTGCAACATTGTTGCAATTTAATATCTCTCAAAACGGCGCACATTTACTTTAAAAAACTTCATTTACGATAAGAACAAACTCGTTTTCCTTTCAGGCTAAAATACGAAGGAACTTTCACCCCTCTCAAATAAGAATATTATTATTATGTCAGGTTTCCCTCTTTTTTTTTAAATACTTATCACTTCTGAGAAATATGTCAGCATAGGGAAGAACATAAGTCAGTTCGGTATTAAAATTTTTGCGATGTATCATCCCTTAACTTTTGTAGACAGCATGTCGCTCAGATTTCAAGTTTAATAACATTGTTTCAATTTAATATCTCTCAAAACGGCGTACATTTATTTTAACACTAGTACTACCGGCGTTAAATCTATCGTATTTTAATATATTAAATAAGTACTTTGAAAAAGGAGGAACCGAGTGGCGGAAAGGTCCATCACTTTTATGATGGATGTGGAATTTTTGTTCTGTGGCTCTTCTATGAATTTGGAGAATTTTTGGAAAATTGTGTGTTGGTAATTCTAATCTTAACAAGCTTCATTTACAATAAGAACAAACTCGTTTCCCTTCCAGGCTAAAATACAAAAAAACTTTCATCCCTCTCAAATACTATCATTATTATTATATAAGATTTTTCTTTTTTTTTAATATTTATCATTTCTGAGAAATATGTCAACATAGGGAAGAAAGTAAGTTAGTTCGGTGTTAAAATTTCTGCGATGTATCATCCCTTAACTTGTCGACACAGGATGTAACTGAGATTTCAAGTTTTGTAACCTAGTTTTGTAACAAATGGCGGATAGGATAATCATTTCAGCGATTTACGTCTTTTGTGATGGACGTTAAATTTTTGTTCTATGGCTCCTCCTTGAACTTGATGAATTTTTGAAAAAGTCATTTCGACTGAGTTAGTGGTTCTAATGTTAAAAAATGTCATTTACAATAAGAACAAACTCGTTTTCCTTCCGCATTAAAATACAAAGAAATTTTCACTCCACTCTAATATTATTATTACTCCCTATCAATCTTAATCTTTCAATATATTTAATTAGTTTAAAACCGTGTAATATCATTGCAATTACCTCCTTCTGTCTCAAAAAACCACTTTCCATCCGCTATAATCTGAAATTCATCCCAAAAAGATAAACTAAATCTCCGTACCCAAGAAATATTCCTCGAGGGCGTCCCGTCATTCTTCCTTCATCGTCGAACCTTCGTCGTTTCGACCTTTTTCTCCTTTTGCCGGTGAAGTCTACGGGCTCATCTGTCACAGGCAACATGAGGTTTGTCGTTTTTCTCGCTTCTGCGAGTAGAACAAATTGTACCTGACAGCAGGACACAGGCTGTGAGTAATGGGCTTTCGAGGGGTGGCTCACCCCGTTGCACGGTGAAAGTCAGCGCCGGATCACTCTTTCGTTTTCACCGTCGACCACCAGCGACCGCGTGACACGCCTCTTGAATATACATTTTCCTGTCACAACACGTTTTTATGGCCATTATATGCCATGGGGAATCAAATGAAAACATCGGACTTCGAGGAATGAGAGAATGGTGCACGGAGTGACTTATTTTCTATGGCCTTCCCACCTCTTTTTCGGGGGTCGCTGGAATTTCAAATTCCGCGGCATGTATCCACATTCCAGATATGACTGTGAAGAAAGATGACTTTTTTGTTGTATTTATTCGATCATTGAGACATAAGTTAACAGATTTCATTGTCATCAAATTTGGATAATTGTTAAAGAGAAGATAATATGAAATAGTATTACGAATTTTGAATGATTGTAATTGGAAAGCGTTATTTTTAATGGAAACGGTCAAAAGAGGAGATAATTGAAATAGTATTACGTATTTTGGAATTACTCGAATATGCTAAGTTATTGCAGATCTGATAAATTAATACAGTTTAGTACAACATTAATTAACTGATATAATACAGTTGAGGATACGTTGTAAAATTAGTCCATATTGGGTATAATCGTGAAACGAAATCAGGTCATTCATGATTTCAGCCCTAGAATCCTCGGCTAATGAATATTAGTGGTAAAAGGAGAAGTTTCACGGCGATAAAGCGCTTTCTCGTAACTGGAAAAAAGTTAAGTGAAGGGAGGAAAAGTGGTCTGTAATCCTCGCTTACATTGCCAATCGTATTTTCATTCTTTTTCCTCTTTGCCGCGTGTAATCCGACGTTCTCGAGCTTCTTGCTTCTTGCGCGAGATCTTCCACGAGAAAAGTCGATAGTTACCAACTTCCTGGCTGCCGGGTTTGCTAATTATATGGGCATTAATTCATAATTAAAGTTTCTCTCGGTGGGGCGGATCTCGCCTCTGCACAGTGTCCGTCAGCATTTTTTTTATCTTGCTGTGCCTATAAATTATTAACATTATTCGCGGTCTCATTCGATTGAACGCTAGCTTCAATCGTTATTCGACCAAAATTCTAACAAACAATATTCTAATACGTTAAAATTCCATGCAAAAACGGTGCTGAATCACTTAAAAAATAATTTCTTTCATTTAATAGAAATATTTTCCACTTTTTCTCCGGCTGCTGTGGGCTTTCTACACCAAGCAAGTCGAAATGACTGGTTTTCAATTGTTTCTATGCATATTCCAAGTTTATTGGATAGTCTCAGACTAGAAATTCCACATCCATCCTATAAAACATAAATTACCGATACGGTCAGCTTTTTCATTTCTTACTTCTCCTAGTTTCAAAGTACCTACTTATTTAACAATGAACGTACCGATAGTTTTCCTTAAGGCTAATTTACGTTGAAAAGGGGTCAATTAACCCCTCTGTGGTAGCTTTAATGTTAATGTATTTAAATATAATAGACGTAACGCCCGTAGTTCTGGAGTTAAAAAGAAGGCTAGCAAAAGGAGTCGCTCTCCTCATCTTGTGACCCGATTTAACACTAAATTTACGGAGCCAATTTGACTCATTCAAAATTTGATTACTATATATATAATATATTGGGTGGTTAATTCTTTTTAATAATAAATCTTTCATTCAAATTCATTTGAAACTATTTCCTTAGCAAAAAACTTCAATTTTCTTGTACGAGTCAAATTTTCTCACTTCAGAAAAAATAGGTATATCAACATCCGTAAACTTAGTGTTAAATGTTCAAATCAAAGCCGCATTTCATTTATATTCCTTCTGAAAGCCTTCTTTTTAGCTCCTCACAGTACATATTCTCTAACGTGCAGAATAGTGCCACCATTATTCGACCTAACACTACGTGCCCTTCAACAGCATAGGAAGAATCCCCTCCTAATGTCATTTATCGAAACGACAGTACCTTTCGTCCACGTTTTTCTCCATTTGCTTCATCCAGGCGAATTACTCGCAGTCAGAACAAGTGCACCAAACAACCGTCCGTTAAATTTGTCCCGTTAATTCATTAACACTCTACAAGCACAATAAACCGGGAACAAGACTAGTCGTCGAAAGACAAAAGCAGCCATTCAAAAAATACTTGAAAACACCCACCTAAAATTACGTCTCTACAAAGCACATCTAATTCACCTCGAAATTTTCTCCACAATTCTACGCGCACCCCAAGTTCGTACAGTCTCAAAATAATTTCTTTCATTCGCCCAGAGCACGGTGAAATTGCACCAAGAGTGTTTTATATTTCGCGCGGAAAATCGTCAGAGTAATTAGAGAAGGCTGACTTTTTAATCCAGCTTTCGACGAAGAATGAGCGAATAATTGTGCAAATTGCGATTGTTATACCCGTCGACTCTTCCGGAAGACATTTTCACGGTGTGTGGCCGGTGCATTTCGCGACGGGATATTATTATTATCCGATCCCAACGTACCGAATACGATAGCACCAAGTTTCTCGGCTAATCCGGGCTTTCGCGCTCTTAATCCGACAAGTTTCGAGATAATTCATTCTATCGAGTTTCGCCTTTACACGCGTACAGCGGGAAGATGGGCATTTCGCGGTACCACGGAGCTTCCGGTATCAAAGTTTATCCGTAGAAACTCGCGGCAATTGGAATTTCCGACAAAGATACCCTTTCCGGCTGATTTATCGTCAATATTGATACCGTCTGGTATTCGTAATTCCTTTGTATCGGAAAACAAAGCGTGGATTTCAAACGAGATGAATATTTATTAACGATTATTCTTCCTCGTGAAACAATAGTTTCGCAATTATTCAGTAAAGATTTGACAAAGAACTGTGAAACTTCGCGAGGATTTGCCAGAGTATTTTCATCGGACAATAGAGAGGTCTGACAAGAGGATTAGTCTGCCTGAAAGACGATAGAATTAATTAGGAGATAATTAGGATGAAGGATTATAATACAGTCACCGAGCAATTGCATTGTGTATGCACTATGAATAGATTAATTATACCGTGACAGTACTTTTTAACGAATATCAAGAAAGAAGAGGACAAAATACCTAAAAGAAAATTCAGCAAAAAATGTAGAAATTCTTAGACTCGTTAAGCAACTGGGCCCACGGAGGAGAAGAAATTGGTGAACGCGCTTTGCGCGCGCATTTTAAATCATTTTTAACCTTTCAAGTTCTGAATCTTCAGCTTAGAAAGAGTAGAACTTAGTATTTCATTTTCTGCCACGCTTTAAAACGCGTGCAACAATTTCCATCATGCAAATCAGCACCCGAAAAGGTTTCCTTTTTGCACACCACGGATGCATTTCAAGAATGATGAAATGGAGGCATCACCTACCTTTCTGCGACAGTTGAAAGAGAAGAGACACGGGAAATGGAGAAAGGAAAAGCCAAGGAACACGGAGAGCCTGAAAATTTCTCAGTCGATGAAGAAAAAGTCTTCTTCCGGTGGAGGAGAGAGGGACGAAATTTTTTTGCGACTTTCCCTTGGCAGAAGAGTACGCTTTAGTCAGATTGGATCGCTTCTACTTGCACACTTGCCTCTACCCTTCGCTTCACCCTTTCGTCCTTCGTGTTCGCCATGGCGAAGAATAGAAGGGACGCGTGCGGAATTTATTAACGTGAACGTGGAAAAGTGATTGCGCCCAGATTCCATGGGAATTTCATTGGAGAATTACCAAGGATGATCAGGAAAATGTTTTTTTTACCCATTTTTATGCTTCGGTTAATTTTTCTTCATGGTGGAAAATGAAAATTTATGGTTTACAGAAATTATTATTCAGCTTTAATTTATGAACGTTTTTGCAAGCTGATTTTTGCAGTAATATTCAGTTGATAATTGTAGTATTTTTATATAATTAGGATTTTATGGAAACTTGTTATTATTCAGGTGTGGAATGAGTAATCGTGGAATTTTTATATAAATTAGACTTCATGGAGGTTGATTTTTATTCGAACGTGGAATTAATAAACGTAGGAGTTTTTATGGATGAATTAACGTGCAAATAGAAACATCAAATAGACAGAGCTGATGTATTTAATGGAATTTGATGGTTTTTCGATGTTCTAAAACACTTTGGCAAGTCAAATACCAAGTTCACCTTGTGCCAAATCGTAATTACTCTTTTACTTTAAACGACTCACAAAAATGTTCCTCTCCATCCAAATTTCTCAAACATTTTTTCTCCTCCTGGTCCCCATTTTAAACTTAAATTTCATTAAATTTAAACTTCTCAAGGTATATATTTAAATAACGTAACTTCACCTCAAAATTACTTCTCTGTCCTCTCAAAAAATTCGCATACCGACGCGATTCGAAATTCGTCTCTGAAAATATTTAATATGCAAAATTGACTAAATTGCAGAAAACGTTTTCGTTGAATCACCCTCTAATATATTCAAAAATAATATCAATATTCGATAATGGATTCACGTCGTAATCAAATTCGATGGCAATGCTCAAACTGTTGCTCGTCGAACGAAAGGTAGGGACATCGGTACACGGTTGCCCTATCGAAAAGACGCATTGGTCCGTCTGGTTAAATATTTGCGCAACGTGTCGTCAGCTCGTTGACTTAGCAATGCCAAGAAATCCCTTCTCTCCCTTTTCTTCCTCCTATTCGAAGCTTCTTTCTTCCTCAAAAACGATGCAGCCCTTTGCACTGCAACCTGCTCGACGAGAACAGATTAAAATTTGTACCAAGGAGTATTAATAAATAACATACTCATACTACAAATTAACACAATAACTAGATCAGAATTTTAGATTTATTTTCGAATAATATGCAATATTAGAATTTTAATCTTGTTATCCTGTTAATTTGTGCTGTGAGCATTATGAGTGTACATATATATATTATATACATATATTTTAAAAAAAGGAAGATTATTGATTACTATAATAATGTAACGGCGCTTCATAACTAAATAACTCAGATATTATAAAATAACGTCTCTAATTTTATTAATCCAAACTTCTTGCACAAAGACAACACTATTCTAAATATTAAATCAATATCTAAACATTTGCAATTCGTTGTTAACATTCTCGTAATCGATATGAAATATAGGGGAGACAATTTCGTTACGATAATTCGTAACAATAATAATAAACTAATAATAATTATATTAACAGTAGCACTAAATATGCTTCCGGACCCAAGGCTTTTGCTCAACCTCCCAACGCGTGTTTCAAGCGGTTGAAAGATTGTTTAAAAAATTCAATCTCCCAAAGTTCTCCATTTATGTAAATCACGAGTTTGCCCAAATACCTCGAAAGCTCTGTTTGTCCTGCATTAAGTAGAAGGATTAACCTGCGGGGCAGAAGCAGCAGAAGTAACCAAAGGTAGGCAACGAACGATTCTCGTCTATGGTCTTCTCTAGCGAGAACCTTATGGGAGTAAGCTGTTCGGTAGCACCTGTGCCGTAGCGTTTCGTGTACCTTCTCCATAATCTCTCCCCTAAACTTCACTCCTGTTTTAACTTGCCACCAACTAAAACACACCGTCAGACTCTATCGTTACATCTCTCTTCCTTTCTGATTCTCTCTCTGCCAAGAGAGTTAGATTACAGGGTGGTTTCTGTGCGCGGTTCCTCTTCCCTTTGTCCGTTTACGCTTCTGTTCCGGTGTTTGTGAGTCTGGCTATCTATCTGCATATCTGTTTATCCGTCTGTTCATATAGATCTCCGTACTTCTACAAGCCTAGGTGTATCGATCTAGTTAACTTTCTTGTAACAAAGTTAATTCCCTCCATTTCATGCGGGCTATCACATTGGGAGTCTCAATTTTAACGATGTTAGAAGTTAACACGTTGGAGGACATCGGCATTTAGGTAGTTTCATCACTTTTACGTATTTTTACGAATACATCGAATTTTTAATTGATTTTATGTAGGTGTAAGAACCTCGTTAAATGTAGGTCCTCCGTTGTCCCGGTTAGAGATAAAGTGCAATCAGAATCGTGTTAAAAAACTTGTTTTATTACTCTTTAAAAAACGCCTTTTACGTTACACGTCTTTAGTATATTTGAAAAACAGAAACGATAATACCAATCTATAAAAATGTAACTAAAAAATCACTTTGAAAATTCCTTAATTTTCTACAGTAGGATTGTGGAGATGAAGGAGTGGCGCGGGAACCCATCGAAGCGGCGTACTCGGCCTGAGTAGCTTAACGCTAGAACTACTGGCGTTAAATCTGTTTTATTTCGATACGTTAAATAAGTCCTTTGGAAAAAGAGAAATCAAAAGGCTGAGAAAATGGCCAATTCGGTAATCTGTGTTTTATAAAGTCCTATAAAGTTGGAGAACTTTTGAAAAAAATTGGGAACCAATCATTTTGACTTGCTTGGTAGTTCTAGTGTTCACGTAGATATCTCCTGTCTTTTTTCACGTCCACAGACACTTCTTTCTCACATCCTCTTCTCACAATTTTTTTTTTAAGAGAGTACCGCTCCGATTTCTCATTTATAATTTCAATTCCGTCATTTTCAAGGTGTTAATTAATTCCTATGGTACAAAGATTATTATATAACACTTCGTAATTGTCCCAATAGCCATCACGTAGCTTTTATTCGACAAACAATAATTCCTTTGGAAATCCAAATCCTCATCGAGGTATTCGCTGCAAACGAACCACCAAACCTCCCGCCGCCCCCGCAAGCTTTCACCCCAATGAGAACCACACATTCTCGGCGAGGAAACTTATTTAACCAGTATTAACGATACTCCGGCATTTTAATTAAATTACCACTCTCCCGATACCTCTGCAAGCCCGGCGATCGCGGTTTCGCCTCCACCGAGAACTGCGATATTAACAAACTTCGAATCGCTCGTCGTCCAAACTATTTGCCGTTTGTCCTCCGGAACGTACAGGTCACCCCATGCAATTCAACGATCGACCGATGTCTCCTGAGAAACAACATGTGAGATAATTAATCAATGTCGTGCAGTTCATTTGATTTCCTGGAGACAAAAGTGAAAACGTATCGGTTGTTGCTGTGAAGTCACCCTTCTCTAGAATTTCTTTCTGTCTTTGATTTTTTTTACTAATACGTTGCCGTGCCATTTTTTTTTAATCTGGAGGCGCAATAACTTAGAATTAATTGCTGAAATTTATCCTAATTAAGTACTTATTTATTATATACTATTGTTTACCTTGATTAAGAATTTATTCGTGTTTATTTTATATAGCGTATAACTTACTGTAATATTAATAGCATAGAAATAATTGGATCGTATCATCACCCACTGATATTTTTGATTTAACAGTGTTGAGAAAATTTTAAAATTTCGTATTCCATTTATCGAGCCACGAGTGTCACTCGTTTCACTAATTTTCTCTATTGTACGGCAAGGGGTAGTATTTTATAGATTGGACTTGAATCAACCAGTGTTATTTTTCAAATGATTTACAGTTTTAATTAAATATTAAGTGATTATAATATACTAAATAGTAAGTGAGAAATAATCTCTGATAGCTGAATTAAAATTCCAGCCCGCTAATTGAAAGTCCGAGCCTTCAACTTCACACGCACCATAGCCTCCTTCGATTATTTTCCGCGAACGTTTGCGCTTTGGTCGAATAATCGCGCAGAATTATTATCGTTATTGCCGGACGAACGAGTCTCATGGTTCGTTTGAATTTTCCGAAATTAATCGTTTCGCGCGAGAGCACGTTACAATGGGAAATACGCAGAACGTCGCATTAATAATTAATTGTATGGTGGGATTATGGGAGCACGTCGATGTGTCATATTTTTCGCGCGTTGGTTTCGCTCGATTGGTTGCCTTTTTCATTGCATGTCTAATTTCGTAAATGTTTAAATTGTCGTTGAAATACTCGAAGGGAGATTGAATATCTGCCTGTGGGGCGAACTTGTGAACCTGAATTAATGGTAATGGTGGTTCGAAGAATAATAGATTGAGTGTTGAATAATATTTAATCCGGAGAATGACACTGGATTCTGATATTAAATTATATTTAATGATTTCTGTACACAAAGTAAGTACATTGGAAGAGATTTTAGAAAATAGATTTGGAACATTTACTAAATGGCTCCCCTAACAATTTGAAAAATTATATTTCAATAATAAACTATTCTTTTAAGTGTTTTGCTTGAAATTTACTTGAACTGAAAACTAGGGAAACTTAATTAAATAAGTTTAATTCAATACCTGCTTTATTTGCACCGTTGTATCTTGTAATTTGCAAGTGCATGATATCTCTTGAAAATTTTGTTGGTAAATTGAAAAGTATGGATTTGAAAAGATGTCGAGCGAGACTCGACAAAGGAGCGCAAAGGGTTAAATTAATTAAAAATCGTAAGTCTTGCGGAAAATGACCATACTATTTGAATATATAAAAAAAAATCATTTCACGTCGTCAACGTTCATTTTGCTCCATCGACGAAAATCTCAGCGTGAAAAAAAGCTCTCGACCCGTGCGATTTGTCCGTCGATTTTGCGAATCGTGCGGAAAAAAGGGCAAGTAGCAGCTGTTTCATCGTGAGGATTGAAACCTGAAAATTTATCGGCGAAAATCCCGAAACCCACTTAATTCACGCCGACACCCAAAAACGTATTAATCCGTCAGAGAGTTCCAACAAAAAGACCACGAAGCGTCGAAGAGCGAGGTTGTAAGTCAGCTTCGTGATTCCATCGAACGAGAATTTCGTTGCCATTTTGAAGATTGACATCCCGGAAATGTATATTTCGTTCTGTCAAGTTGCAGGAAAAATGACGTTTTCGTGCGGCAAGGTAAAATTTATTTCCTGCAAGCTTCGACGGAAATATTCGTCTCGGTTTACAAAATTTATTTATTTATTTTACGAGAAAGAAAGATAACCCGGAAGTTTTACTGGACGATAAAAAGAGTACGGTCGAAGAGAGTTATTCGTTCGATCGTCACTGCCGTATCGCTTGGTTTTATATCGTGGAAAACAAAGGTGGAGAAAATCTGCGACGTTAATTCCAAAGCTGTTAGGAAATTTTGAAGTGATGGGAAAAATACTGAAAGGTAGTTAGCATCGAAAATGAATGCCATGGAGAATGAGCTTTCGAAGGGGACTGGAAAATTCGTTCCATGCTCATCGGAGCCGACATCGGGGAGCTTTTTATCGTCAAAGCTCGCATTTCTCTTCCAATATTTCGACGACTCGGCATCAACATTTTTAGGGGAAAAAAGGGAAAATCTGATAAAACAAGTTCACCGTGACGTCGAATTCGCCAACCTTTTTCGACATGGTTGGATAATTTTTAACGTAATCTAAAAAAAAAAGGATGCAGAGTTGTCTAGATGCAGGTGCAGAGAAAAAGGTAGTTCGGGGGAGAAGTCAAGCCTGCGAAAAATCCAGGAATGAGAAGTGTTTTCGCTGAATTTCTTGGTGAAGCTCGTTAGAGGAAATCGCTGGAGCTTTCGCGGCTGAAAAATTCGCTCGACGACAAAATGAAAAATGGGAGGGGCGAGATTACGGACGGTTCATCTACCGGTCGAGAGAGAGACATTTCTCTATTTCTATTTCTCTCCCTTTCTGTCATTCTTTCTTTCCACCTTTCTCTCCATTTCAACCTTTCTCTCTGTTTCCACCTTTCTTCAATTTCCACCTTTTTCTTTGTTTCTACCTTCCCTCTGTCTCTACCTTTCTCTATTTTTACCTTCTCTCTCCGTAAATCTATCTCTTTCTAATTCTCTCTCTTTCCAATTTTCACTCTTTTTATTTTTCACACTTTCCACCTTTGTCCCTTCCTCTTTCCACCTTTTCTCTCCCACCGTGAAAATTTATGAAACAGGGAGCCCCGGAGAATTTTTACGATCGGTCGACGTGTAGGTAACAACCCTCCGATATAATCCCACCCTATTTCGAGGCGAGACCGACACCTAAAGACGAGCCGAGTGTCCTTTATGATCCCTTAAATGTCAGGTTATTTTCACACCCTGGGCCGACCGATAGTCGACGTAATAATACGACAAATAATGCCTCGTAACTTCCGTATACTTGCGGACGTAATACGTGTTCGGTCGGGCCACTTTATTCCGGTGTACGGTGGTTTATAAACGTTAATTAGGTTCCCCCTGTGCAAGGCAGCTCGGCGAGCTCGCACAGGAAGGAATGCTAAACAGGAATTCCCAGTGTCGCTTTCTCGCCCGACTCGTTTGACCTGACACTTTGCTGGATGAGATTTACGCTTTTATGGGGGATGCAATTATCGAAGGGATGTTCGACTTGATTTGGAGGTGAGTTGCGACGAATAAAAGACTGGCGGGGATGATAAGTAAATGATATTTTGTAGAATATCTATAGGATTTTTTCTTTGGAAACGCAATGTGGTGAAAAATCAGTTTCAATGATTGATCATCAAATAAGACACATTATTTAGGAACAATCGACTCATGTGAAAATTACTCGTGACGCAGTAAATAGGAAATTTTGAAGTCTTCTAAATGTTATTAACACTAATTGTAAACCTAGCGACATTATATGTACTCATATTTAGATATATCGAATAAATGGTTCCGCAAAAGAGGAATCAAGAGGTGAAAATGATAATTAATTAACTAATTTACGTTTTATAAGATAGAAGTAGAATATTTACTTCAAGACTCCTCTATTAATTTAGGGAATTTAAAAAAAAGATTGGGAACCGGTCATTTTGACCGGCTTGGTAGGTTTAGTGTTAAATTGAAAGTATTAGTCGATAACAAAACGGTCGAATTAATTATAACTTATTAATATAGTGTTCAATTACATTTGAAATCAGAAATCAATGGGAAGTTTTGATTTTAGGAATTAATTCTGTATTATTGGACACGAAGTCACAAGAGGAATCGTAGATCAAGGGGTTAACTACTTCAAAAATTCTCCCATCAAATTCACCCCTTAAGTTCAACTCAACCCTCTTAAGTTAGAATTCTGAAGCCAAAAGAAAAGTTGTTCCCATGTTGCATCACGATACGATTGCAATGGATCCCACCTACATCTCCACCGTCGCATTATCCAATTTTCCACGGTGCAACGTGATGCAATTGCAGGCAGAGGCGGACAGTGTGGGACGACGCACTGCTTGATTCGTAGTCGCATTTGCCGTCTGCAGTTTTCCCCATGTCGAGTCGGTGCACGTTGCAATACTCGGTGAAACCACCCACGATCAATCGTAAGCATTAGGCTCTCGATATCGTTGCCGATGGAAATTTGCGTTTTGCACAATCGTACGATGTACACTTGAGTTTCGTTTGAAGTTCTCCGGTTCGACGTTGACGATTTAACATCGAGTTTAGCGTGTTTTACGGCTGCTCTTGGAACAGTCATTTCATCGACGATGAAACGGGGCGGTTCTGAGGAGGTTTCGTCGCGATGGAGATTTATGGGGCTGCGGTGTTTTTATAGATGCGGGTGAGTCTGGAAATAACGGCCATAGGTGTTATCTAAGAGGAATTTTGAGAACACGACTTAACGTTGAGGTTAAAGATTTGGCTATTGCAAATATAAAAGTTTCTATTTTTTATGTGCGGTGGTATTTTTTTTGTGGCGGAAGAAATATGGAGGACTCGTACAATTTTTAACACTAGAACTAGCGGCCTCAAATTTGATATATTTTAATAAATTAAATAAGTACTTTGAAAAAGGGGGAATCAAGCGGCGGAAAATTTGATCGATTGGGTGATTTATGTTTATTGATATAGACATAGAATATTTATCCTATGACTCTCATGTAAACTTGGAGAATTTTTTGAAAAAATTGTGTACCAGTCATTTTGACTGGTTTGGTAGTTCTAGTGTTAATTAGAAGGCTGAGCCCCGAAAAACGTCATAGACTCCCATAGAATAAAGTGATTTAAAAATTCTAAAGTATAGCAGTAACTTCATTGATCAAACATTCAAAGTTAAAAACAGTGAAGTTTGCCAGGCAGCAAGTAGTTGGGCTCATAAATAGTTAAAAGATAGAGTTAATTAGTACGACTAATATTAATAACTTCGACTAGTATTCCCCGTTATGCGATATATTTTCAAAAACGAATAAAACGTCCACATTGCGGAGAATTAACGGGCATTAGTTTATTGTAACTGTTATTTAGAAGCAGCTTTGCGATAAATTCTTGCTCCACCTCGAGCAGCACACGTGGGACCACCTATGGGGAAAGTTTATTTAGGCGCACCAATTGAAAACGGTCCCGATGGCAACGGGAATGGTGGTCTTTTAATAGAAGCACGTGTACGTGCACGTTACCAATAATCTAACTCTGTATCTGTGTCTGTGAAAATGCAAAGTGCAAATTTTCCCGGCCCTCTATTTAACATTGGCTCTTTGTTCGCCGGATTTTACCGTATTTGGTCGACAGAAGTAAAACAGCACATACGGGTTAACTAAATTGATGGATTTTTCGCCAGCACAGTTTAACACGGTTCAAAGCTCTGCCTGAAAAAAATAAAGGGATCAAAGTGCATAAGAAGACAATGTAAAATGACAAAATATAAAAGAATCATTAACATTTTTTCGAATAATAGAAAAGGCGTTAATATTAGAACTTATTTCATCTTTCTCAGGATAGGAATAATACTTTTTAGGCTTTCGCGGCCATAGTGATTCCTACTAGAATTGGCTTCCGGGTTGGAGCCGCGTTCAGAAGACGAGAAAGTCCGACGTTTCGCCAGCATTGCAGTTAGCTTCATCAGGGAATCAAATAATCTCTGATACTAAGGAAAGTATCAGAGGGGGCCCTAACTTATACCTGTGTCCATTGTTGCGGATCGATGCACCATCCAATAGTTTTTAATTGGGCAGCTGAGCAATACGACAGGAATAGTACCTAGAGACTTGCAGTAGAAGTCCATAGAGCTCGAAATAGATCTACATAGAGCACTCAGAGATGCACTCGATCCCCATAGACTCTCCAATAATATAGAAAAAGACACTGCAATTTTCGATTAATTAATTTCTGTAACAAAGCATCGCACAGTTCCACACATCACCGTAACTTCTTTCAACAATTGCTGCACACCTCTAAATTTCATTTCCACCTCCTCCACCCACACCATCACCTCAATCTCCCACCTCACCGCACATCGTCATACTCGAACATTTCGCAAGTCCAACATTTCGTTCTCATCCTCAATAAAGGCACAATTCCGCTCAGCAGCTCGAACTTGAATCACCTTTATCCTCGTCATTGAAGTATATAAATAACTAAGGATCCTTGAGTAGCTAAAAGGTTCACATCGCATAGAGGTATAGAGGGAGGGTGAACCATGATCGATAACGTAGCTTCAACAGGTCCCTTTTACACCTAGATGGGGTCGGATTCGCAAATGTAAAACCTGTCGCAGGAACCATCTAATAAAAAGGAGACCGGGGTCTCTGAATAGCCGGCAAGGTTAATGCGATTGGATGATTGGCTCGATTAGCAAATTGGCCGTCGACGTGTAGGACATTGGGATAAATGAGGATATGTCTATGCTGGGAACACGGGACTGCCGCAAATTGATGGGAAGGGATCGAACGACAGCACCGTCGTCGTCGTTGATATATTATGAGACATGGTTTTCGATAGGAGTGATTACGTGCACGCGTCAGCCTGATAATTAACGGGGACGAGCGGGGATCGTGGGAGATTTTCGACGAGGGAATTTCAATTACGCCGGAAATTGCGGTCGATTTTATGTTTGCTGATCAGGAGGTTCGTAGCGTAGTTATTGGAAATCTTTTTATTTGTATTGATACAGTCGTTTCTAACGAGGAGAGGTAATTTTTGAGAGGTTGTATAGGAGATAGATTATTCTTCTAATTTAGGTGTAGGAATTGGTGCAATTGTTTTACCCTTTTGGTACGGAGTGTACTAACACGGTAGGAAACAATCTCGGTCCAATATCTTTTAACAGGTTGAATGACACAGATGTTTCCCTTATTTCGTCAGTTCTACTGAAGTGAAACTTTTTTTTATGAAAATCACATATTCATAAAAGAGAAATTTTAAGGACACTGATCGATCTGTGTTTAGCAGATTTTCATCTTCTTAACGCCAAAATTTAAATATTCAATATGTTAGAAAATTCATAAATATTGCAATTTAAACGTAACATAAAATTTCATTCAATTCAATAGCGCCGGTCACCGGTGACCCCCATGGCACTCAACCTGTTCAGATAGTTCTAGCTGGATTCAGAACTAAAAGTTTATTTTTTCATTAGAAATTATAATAAAAAAATTGCGTAAGAATTAATGCAGGGGCATTCACAGAGGTCATTTCATTCACTTTTTAGACATTAAAAAACATCTTTCTCTATAACTATGAAGTAAAAAATCACAAAAGACATAAATCACTGAATCGATCATCATTTCTGCTACTCGATTCCTTCTTTTTCAAAGTACTTATTTAATATATTGAAATATGATAGATTTAGCGCCAGTAGTTCTAGTGTTAATTAATGGTGGATATCAAATGTAATTTCTTTTCCTCGTAAAAATTAAGATTCTTTTATTTCTATAATTAACACATCTCAGTGTAATATATGATGAAGAGAATTCAAAGGATGACACCGGCAAACAAAAATCATAAATGAGCACGGCGTTCGAAGGGGTCTTATCGGCCCGCCTCTGCCAATTTTTTCTGGGCCATGGTGTCTATAAAATAAAACCATTTGTGATGCATATCGATGCGTCATCGAATACACGTGGGCTGTACCTGAATGTGGGCGTATCGCGCATCCAACTTCGTGATACGTGGGCCGCTTTAAGAAAATAACACGACTGTCGCGTGGCAGATGAACTTTCTCCCTCGGAAACTCCTTCTCTATTATCTTCTGAACGATAGAAAGCTTCTACAAAACAGTAAATACCTTACGGGAGCCCATAACTATACTATATCCGGTATTATCGTCGTCCATTCAATTTTATCGCTGTCCTCTTAGGCTGTATCTGAAATCATGCCGTTTATCTACCTTCTACAACGTCGTTCCATTATTAGAATATAAATTAATTTGAAAAAGTACTCTGAACATTATATATTGAATTTTTATTGAGACTAAAATTAGTCGCCGTTACCTTTGAAAATATTTTCAAAATTATTATTTAACGTATCATTGTCAAAAGCACCTCATCATCGTTCACCTTGTTAACACTAAAACTGCCGACGCTGTAGTTACTAAAATTTAAAATAAAAATAGTAAAATACTGAATAAGTATCTGGTAAAAAGGGGAATGAAGAGGCAAAGAAGATTAGTAATTAACTAATTTAGGTCTTATAAGATAGAAGTGGAATATTTACTTCATGGTTCCCTTATCAATTTAGGAAATTTTTAGAAAAAAATTAGGGACCAGTCGTTATGACCGACTTGGCAGGTTGAAATAAATAAAATGCAAAAGTTCAAGTCATAGGCATAAATTCCAGCAGTCCGGAGAAACATCCCCCATCGCAGCACAAAGCTTAGAAGCTCCTCTCACTTTTCACAGACCCCGATAAATCCAAACATCCCGCAAAAAGCCACTCCCGCCGAACAAAAGCACCCAGCTCCAATCGTGCAACGCGATCTAAAAGCATCGACTTCTCCTCTCCCCTTTCCATCTTTCACCCCATCGAATTCTTCACCTCATTCGACTTTTTCGCGTCTCACAACAGCCTCGTTTACGTCTTCCTCCAACGATCCGTGTTTGCATTTTCCAAGTAGAATTCGCGGTTAAATGGACGACAATACTTCTCGCCAAGTTTCTCACCCCGTGGAACACCATCCCCGCGATTCTTGTGCCGGTAACGTCGACGCTTTTGTATAAAGACGACGAGGTGGGAGGACGTTAGCGTGAAATTTCTACGAGGTGAATTAATGGGATTCTCTGAAGCGGAAGCGGATAACGAATCTGCCGAAACTATGCCGGTTCCCTTGTACGTCCGTTCACGGTGGTCTCTGGCTGCTCAACGAGCGTTTCCATGAAGGCAACGATGCGTGGAGAACGAGGAGAAGGATAATGTTATTTGACGGAATTACCGAGATCCACGACTAACGTCGTCGAATGCAATTTCACGGATTAAACGTCGGACGCTTTGACGAGAAGATGTCACAGATTTTTATCTTGTTCATTATGGTGCTGACGAGGTCTCATGTAGGGGTGGATTTTGAATTAGCAAGGACAAGATTTGTCGTGCAAGAAAAGTCCTTGTGCTTGTTATTCTTTGATAAACAGTGCGGTATCCATTTGTCTAACAATTTTTAGAAGCCTACTCTCTTAGATCGAACCACTGGAATTTCACTTGTTCGCCAGTGAGTTTATATTCACTGGTTGAACGAGTGAAATCTCACTGGTTCGATCTAACAGAGTAACGAGTACACCTCTCACTAAAATTTGATTGATATTCATTGTTAAAAACGTAGAGAAATAATCAGTTGGTCTCTGATAAACGGTGCGGTGTCCATTTACCCAACATTTTTAGAAGCCCAGGGAGTGCAGCCTCTGAAATCTGATTGATATTCATTGTTAAAAACGTAGAGCAATAACCAGTGACTGGTACAGGAACCAGCAATTGCCTCGTGGTATTTCATTCAGCCTCTATAATTCCATTGCTGCAACTGCCAAAAAATGTATGCTCCCATGCGCGGGAACTTTCATCGGTTCTCCACGTCCTCTTCGTCCTTCGCTCGGAGCAGCCTCGCCCACACGAGAAGACTGGTCACACCCATTTAATTTCGCGGTTTCTCTTCTTTCATCTTCTCTGCTCGGGTTTCGTGGCCGTCCGTGCAATCAGGCCTTTCTTTTCTCCCTTTACAGCGTTCTCCATGCCTCTTCCTTTGCCCCGCGTAACCCTCCGGCTCCTCTCGGTGCTCATTACCCGCCATTTATCCTTTGAATTCATTTCCATCTCAGTACTGGCCAAAATTCACGAGGGGAGAAGAGAAGACGATGGAAGAATAGCATCGTTTTCTCCCTCTTTCTCTTTCTCTTCGGCAATTACATCTTTATTCGGCAGGCCGCACTCGCAGGGCAACGAATCGTTGCACGATTGGACACGATCTAATTGTCGACGCATAATTAATGGGAATAAATAACGTCGGACCGTCGTGGTTTCTAATTAATTCGATGTGCAATTATCCCAGGCGGGCAGAAGCATCGAATTGCAAATTGCGAACGTGTATCGCCTTTTCGACGATACGATTTGCAAATGAGGACTTGGTTCTTTGTTGAGGCTATGGTGACCATAGTAGATGCTGAGGTTGATTGTGATATCGATTGTCGGGAAGTTTATTTGATAATTGCACCTAGTCATGCTTCGATCGGAGAGAGGATATTTTCAGTGTACTTACTGTTTCAATATGGTATTTTAATCGGAGAGTAGTTTTTCTAATTCGACTGTTAAAATCTCTGCGAAATAAGCATATACTTTGATGAAAATTGTACGATTCATCCAAAAATATCCCCTTTTCTTCAAGTTTGAAAGCAAATTAATCAATGACCGATTGGAAGATTGCCAAAGAATATTTTCTCTAGGCTCGTACTTACCATAAATCGTCCATTTTACTACGCGGCGTAGTGTCCTTTAAAATCAACGGTTAAAATCTCCGTCAAACAAGTAAATATCTTGATAAAATGAACTTGTCTGATTAAAAAAATCATCCCTTTCTTCAACTTTGAAAGTAAATTAATCAATGACTGGTTTAAAGACAACCAAAGGATCCCCATTTCTCGCGTGACTGTAAAGTGTGAAGAATGGGCACAAAGATACCGGTCGATCTCACGTTCACGCGATCGTCTCACGGAAAGGGTGTAATCGTATAAAGTTTCCTATACATATGCCGGTGTAAGTAGAGCACCGCAAAAAGGGAAAAAGGGCGAAAAGGGAAGAATGGAAACGGCACTGGATCGGAAACAGCAATGCGTTAAACTCGAGGAGAGCCGACATTCTTTGGCAACGTTAAACTGACGGTAGCAATGGTCCTGTGCCAGCACAAGTCGCTTTCACTTTGTGCTGCGACAAAGTTACTTGCGCCTTTTCATCGTCCCCTTTTTCCCAACTGTTTTCCACGATTTAAAGTTTCTCTTTTAACGTATTTTTCTGATCGTGCTTAAGTATCGTGCGGCATAAAAAAAAACAGTTCATTGAGTTTCCTTTACTCCTTGCAATAGGCAAATTCGTAATTTTAATTTCATAAATCATAATTGAGTTATAAATCAAACCGGAGCATTCGATCAAATTCGGGAAATGGAGGACGTCGAACCTAGGATCTATTTTTATGGATACTTAACTCCAATCTACGACAAATCGATCTGATTCTTTTACCTGCAGACGATTGCACTTTGCCGGAAGTGCAGTGGCGCGTGCTGCACGCTGGCTAGCCGCCAGACACTCGAAACGATGCTCGAGATGAATTTACCTAGAATTCGGGCCGAGGGCTATGTCGAGGAATTTCAAACTTGAAAAATTACTCTGTCGATGAGTAAGAATGATAACGCGATAAACTACGCTACCTCGATGCAATATTATTCTGCAAAATTTACTCTAAACATTTTCAAACATAGAAAACGGAAATTTCTCTTAAAACCTTCCTGTGAAACTCACATGTCCAGAGAGTAAAAATGTTACAGGCAAAAATAAATTTATGTTCACCAATATTTTCTTTTTTCAACGCCTATTTTAAAATATTAGATTTATTACGAAATTCATGAATGTTGTCATTTCAAAGTTAGAAGAAATTTCATTGAATTCAACATACCCGGTTACCGCTGACCACCGTGGCATACAATGTGTTACATTATGAAAATTGTTTAATATCTCATGGTGCCCTTGTCAACAAACTGTGGCTACACAATTCCCAAAGGTCCACTCGCGCACAGCTACTCCATAGCGACATAACAAACAGTGCAAATTGTCCAGGGATTTTCCTTCATCTCTATTTTTAATTTTGCTTGCAAGAAACAGTGTAAAGTATCTTGGAACTTTCCTTCATCTCCATTTTTTCTGCTTACAGAAGCAGTGACGAGGTGACGACGACGGTGATAAACGAAGAAAGGAATCGATCCAAGATGGCTAAAAGCGCTGAAAGATTACCCGGTACTTCGACCAGACTTCGGACCAGAGACGATGGCTGTTGCTCCGTCAATTTTCTCAAATACGTCCTTCATATCTACAACGTTGTATTGTTCGTGAGTACTGAATTTTCATTCTATCAACGTTCCTCCAGTTTTTGTGCGAAATTGAACGAAATACGAGTCGAGATTCGGTAAACGGTGGCCACACTCGAAATCCTTTGTAACGATGATGAAAGGACGCTCTTAATTGCTGCAAAAACGTTGAGGTTTTAGTAATCGATGGTTGGAAAATTAACGAAGGCAATTTAGCTAGCAGAGCTCTTCGTATAGGGTGTTTCAAAGATATTTTATTAAGCGAAAAGGAAGATATTGCCTTTGAGCTCGGATTCCCTTTTGTCACCTTTGGAAAATTTGTTCTAATTATTTTCCAATTTTTTAATATGCTATTGTATTGCAAGGAGAGTTAAAATTCTGGGGGAAATTTTTACTAAATTAATATTTAATTTATCTTAGCCTCGGGGATTTAGGCGCACTTAAAAGAGGGCCCACTAGTCTTCGGTAAAATGACCATAGGAATTAAAGGAACTATGGTGAGTGAAAAGGTAGAGGGTCGGACACATAATCAGTGAGAGCTCAAATCCGTCTGAAACATTATTTCTTCAATTATTAGTTAATTTTTTATAATCTCGTTGCATAGAAATCCAACTAAAACTGTAGGTTCTTGACGAAATGACCATCAATCAAAATTAAAAATATTTCTCGCTCCTCTCGTTGAAAAAAAAGTTTTTCAAACGACCAAAAATAAGTTTAATTTCGTGTAAACGTTTCCGTTACGGTCGATGAAGGCAAAAAATGCAAAGTTAAAACTGTTTGCGAGCCGCGATCGGGTAGTTCTCCATTCCTCTTAATCCTTTTTCCCCAGAGTTGTAAGGAGGTGGTTCGACACCGTTCACGGCGATTATGTGCCCCATAAAATGCTAATAAAGTCCTTGTCGTAAAAGCCAGACACCTTGTACGTCGGGTATCGCGAGTGTGAGATACGCGAGAATGAAACGAACGAGGAGCTAAAGGAGAAAAAAAAGCATCGAATAAAACGAGGAAAAAATCGACGACGACGCTTTGCAATTTAATGCATAAACAGGACTCCTCGAGAGGTGGAGGGAATGTGCTAACACCAATAAAACGGGGAGAGTTTCTTTCGGGCGTTGGGATCGTTCATCATAATTCGATTCAGTCGACACCTCGTTGGGATGACTTTCAGAAATTCTTCTTAATATGTAAATATAGATGGATTCCACAGTGGCAATACTTTATTTAGGATTAAATATAGAAAGAAATTTTTCAACCATAAAATTTCAAATGCACGAAACCACAGTCTCATCATTGCATAATAGGCTTGCCATTACAGACCCGAATTTTTTTTCGTTTCAGAAAAAATTATTTTTATACTAAAATTAACTTAATTCATATGAATGAAAGCAACAATATACTTTTTCAAAAATATTTATTTATTTATTTATACTTTGTAAATGTACATTTTAATGGACATATGGTCCTTACGCAAAATTTGTAACATTAACACTAGATTTACGGAGTCAATTTGACTCATTCAAAATTTGATTACTACATTTTTAATATATTGGTTGGTTAATTTTTTAGTAATAAATTTTTCATTTCAATTGATTTGGAACTATTTTCTTTGCAAAAATTTGCAATTTTCTTGTATGATTCAAATTAGCTCGCTTCAGAAAAATAGGTATATCAATATCCGTAAATCTAGTGTTAAGAAGACCTTGAGAAATATTTGTATAAAAAAATAATATTCATTAGGTGTTGAAACTAAGTTTAAACCTATACGTAATAAAATACAGCACGAAAAGTAATATGTACATTACAATGTGCACAGGTTCTGAAGGGGTTAAATTAATTTACTTCATTCCAATATTCACAATCAACGTAAAATTCTCCTATTACCTCAAACTCTTTCAACCCTTTTTTCCAAATACAACGATCTCCTCGACGATCGTCCTTCAAGATCATAAATCGCGAGCAGTTTTTTAAACATTAGGGGACAGTCGGCACAAGTCGCTCGGAGTAGCAGCTATTAAACGTCAGTTCCTAACAATATTCGATAATGCAAGGATAATGTAACAATAACCCACCTGGAACAATGGCCACGTAACAATGCTGGCTCGCTTAACACGTGCGTTTACGCCCATTGATTGCATTGCGAGTGCAATCACCCTGCTGATGGCAGAGCAAAGATCGGTGCATCAGCCGCGTTGCTCGTTCGAACTGTCGAGCTGTCAGTCTCACCTTGAGAACCTAATTACGGCCTACCTTGCCTCTTGCCTGGAATACTTTACTCTGTTGCAACGAGAGATCGGTATTTCGAGCGCGTGGCTTCGCTTGATGGTCGGAGGTGGGCCTTAACCTTTACGCCACGGGGTCCCGTAGGGTTTGATCGCGAATGCGCTGTCATGGTAAACAGGTCTGTCAGAGCGGAAGTATTTATTTTGTAATTTTTTTATTTCAGTTGCTACGGTCATTTCGCTTAGGACCAACTATTTTATGTGGGTTTGAAGCCATTGAGGGAATGATATATTAAATAGTAAATTAGGAACAATTTTCCAAGGGTGATGAGAGATTAGCTGTTGGTCCCACTGATTGTGAGTCGAAGCCTTTTCCATCTTATCCATTGTAGACCTTGGATCTTGTAATTTTTGAGTCTAGAATTTAGTAATTTAAAGTTCATTCAGAATCAACGTGCCTATGATGTCCGTATCACAGAGGTGTGGGAGGTTTGAATTCGGGCCCAGTGATTGTGAGTCGAAACCTTTTCCGTCTTAACCATTGTAGACCTTGGATCTTGTAATTTTTGATCCTAGAATTTAGTAATTTAAAGTACATTCAGAATCAACGTGCCTATGATGTCCGTAGCTCAGAGGTGTGGGAGGTTTGAATTCGGGCCCAGTGATTGTGAGTCGAAGCCTTTTCCGTCTTATCCATTGTAGACCTTTGATCTTGTAATTTTTGAGCCTAGAATTTAGTAATTTTAAGTAGATTCAGAATCAACGGGCCTATGATGTACACGAAGTTGAGGGGAAATTTGAATTAGGGCCCACTGACTGCGATTCGAAACCTTTTTATTCTTACTTATTGCAGACTCTGGATTCTATGATTCTTGAACCTAGAATTTAGTAATTTTAAGTAGATTCAGAATCAACGAGTCTATGATGTACACGGAGGTGACAGGAAATTTCGATTCGGGCCCATTGATCGGAAGTCGAAGAGAAACAGGACAAAACGAGACAAAGACCAACGACCGAGAAATTAAGTAATTACATACACGATCCGCAACAAGTTCTTATCCGACTACGATTTATTACCAGCTAGTAATTACACGACATAAAAAGCCACTTGGCTCCTTTCTCCGTATCGACTAAATTAATCGTTTCCTCGATGATTTAATTAACCGACACTGTCGAGATGCCAGTCGCCTTCGACACAGATGGAAGATGTGCCATTACATATTCTATGTTCATCGTTAAAACTTACACTGTAAATTTGCCTCATAATTGCGCCCTTCTATTTTGCAATTCTCCAGCTTTATCCTTCTTTCTCTTCAGAAAAAAAGGAGTACAATTTAATTCAGCGTGTAAAGCTAACACAATTTTGCTGAGCTTGTTATAACAAGCCGCATAGGCATGGAACTTTCCACGTGAGATTGGTGGTTATCCGGGAAAGCTTAATTATAACAGTTAGCGAGATCATCGAACGAGCTACTAATTACTGATTAATAACAACCGACCCTATTCAAACCCGATACTGGAAACACTGCGTGATTTTCATACCGAAAGCCGATCCGACGTTCTGGAATCTCGCGTATCGCATTATCCTAGATAACAGCCAGGTCGAATGGAGTTAGAGAGTATATTGTGTTCGCTTCATATTCGTCGGTTCGCAAACAATTGAAAAATCTCCAAGTTGAAAGATTTATTAAATCTGGAAAATTTTCCATAGCACAGTAGCTTTGATGGTTAGAACCTATTTAGTATTGTTCCAGAAAATAATTAAAATATTTCCCAGGTGAAAGATTTTTTAAATCTGGAAAATTTTTCATAGCCCAATAGCTTTGATGGTTAGAATCTATTTAGTACTGTTCCGGAAAATATGGTATTAAATTCAAAATGTGGAATAAGTTGATAATAGTACTTGGCACTTGAATCTTATGGCTTCAACACCTAAATCCCATTTAGGTCGTTTGTTACCAAAGTTTCATCGTTCACAAAAAAATTGTTTCCGAACAGAACTTATTCCACTTGTGCTTTTATCGTTTGTTACTATGACTATCGGTTTGCCAGAAAAGTTTATTCATCAAGGACATCCATGGTGAACCGAACTTTACCGTCCAACACGTGCTGTTACAGTAATATCACGGTCGAGAGTGATCACTTCAAGTCTCACCTGCTTGCAAACTCCTATTTTCATTGTTTCAAGGAAAAAATTTGCACAAATTTTATTTTTACAATATTCAGTATAAATTAGAAACTGCTTACTCCCCAAATTCGAAAATATACTTAACTTTTCCAATCTAAGCGATGCATTGCATTAATCGTCATAGTTTTAAACGATCTATGGGCAGTTTTCGAAACACGTACTTTTACGTGGTCCACATACAATGTGTTAATACCCTTTTTTAACACTAGATGTACAGAGACAGTCAAATTAACGAGCTCCCATTTTATTAACCCTAGATCACTAACCTTATTTTTCGACGCTTAACACTAACCTTCGTCTCTACGGTGTTTACAAAAGGGGTTAAAGGGTATTATTTTAATAACATTTAAACATGTTTTTTTCTATTATTAAAGATAGGTATTTATTTAGTACGATAACGTTAACTAATATGGCATACTTATTAACTCCGTGTCGTCGAATCGACGAAGGTTAGTGATCTAGGGTTAATAAGCATTTTTCAAATTTGCAGAGAAGGAGTACAGTAGATATTTGGTGTGTATTTTATAATACAAAAATTACTTAACGAATTATCATCTTTGCCACTTGACCTCTCTTTTTTTAAAATTATTATGTAATATATCAAAACAGATTTCATCAATATTTTTCCTCTATTTGTTTTAATTTCTATGAACTTTTGGCCCAAGACCTATTTTTAGATGGATGCAGAATCGTCGAGCCTATTATTTTTTCTGACATTTTTTTCATCCGCAGCTCCCTTAGGAAGAATTGAATTTTAACGAACATAAATGAAGAATATCGGGGCACTTCCTTTCCGGACGACCGGTGCAGGTCCGTTGGCAATAAAATGCAATTATCTCACCGCGTGGTCCGATCGTATTATCATGGGTCATTATCGCTATAATTGCCGCGTTCCGTTTTTAACTTCATGGACGGAAGTTTTAAGCCGTGCGGGATATTTCTGTTAAATGTTGCTAATGCGATTAATACCGTGGATTTTCGGTTTCGTTGGACTTCACTGAAAACAATGGAACCAACCGCGAGAGATTTTCGCGTAACAGGTTTGCGTTAATCCTCGTCGGATCGGATACGATTAAACGGATTCGCATTAAGTAATTACGTAGAATTTATGTAATTGATATCGTTTAATTGGACGACGCGATAATCGGGATGGAATGGAAGCTTTTCGCTATTGGAGAGTGTGGGGCAATCGTTTGGAGATATTAACGTAACATCTGGCGTACACAACGATAATGAATGGTAGGCAATTCTTTTGTTTTTAATTATAGGAATTTCTTGCTCTTCGATTTACTCGATCTTTCGTGTTTATCTCGGAGTGTTAAACGTCGAAACCATTCAGTTTTAACTTCTTTCTAGTTACTGGACTTTTACAAATTTTAGCAATTTATCATTCAAGTTGACTCTTTGAGGCACGAGAATTCAAAAAATAAAATGACCAATGTTGCACACGCTTTTTTTTTAAATTTTAATTGAATGAAGTTGGTTTATATTATATTTATTCATAAAGTTATATAATGATATAAACTTTCGAGGTGGGACAAAAAATGTCCCACAATGCATTTTCATGTATCAAAGAGGTGGGACACTTTTCACCCCACCGTGCCTCAAAGAGTTAAATGTTGGAAGAACTCAATTCCTTTTCCCGCTTTTATTATTATTCTTTTTCAAATATTTCAAAAATTTTCAACTCTGAAATTTCTTTAGCGTTCCATGGCAACTCTAAGAAATCGTGATAAACTTCCTTAATCATTTTTCCTAATTTCTTTTGTTGCTACCAATTTGATCTACAATTTCTCACTTCATTAATCCACCCCAGTTGAAATATGAACCGTTTCCAGTTAAATAATTCCCATAAAAATCAGAGAAGAGGAAAATCATACATTCCACCCCCTAGGGTATCCAAACAATCATTAATTCCATTTCGACCTACGGTATTTTTATTTTAATTAAAATTCGCGACCGGCCATCCGTTACATTGCACTCGTAAAGGTTTCTCGATTAAAATGGCATCGATGTGTACGTAACCGATCGATCGAACGAACGGTATCGGGTAGAATTTTTCCCAAGACAAAAGGTTGACGTCCGTGTCGTTTGACGAGGAACGACGGTCGCATAGCCGCTGCCAGAGATAGCAGAGCCGTTCGATGCAACGTGCCACAGGGCGCCTAGTGCATTCCCGAGGGTACTTGCATTTCCGTGCAGCCAATGTCTACGCGCTGCCGTAGAAACCCAGGCACGCAACCACCTATGTACAGGGTGTTTCAAAAATATTTGTCATGGCTTTCAGGGGTTGTTCTACACATCTGGATCGATGGAGATTTGCGAAAAAAACTTGCCGCAAAATTCGGGAAAGGGTAGCAAATTTTTTTTATTGGCTCATCGTATTCGTCTTGTTACGTAGGCAAAATGTCTGAGAGGAACCATGGGTCAGAAACGAACCGTTCTCTCGCAAATTAACTTTTAATTGGGCCTTACGATTAAAATTTCGCCCATACGACAGCCTTCGAGTCGCCGACCTTTCGAAAGGAAACACATGAGATACCCTTGCTAGCTCCAATAGTTGAAACAGAGGCAACATAATTGAAGAGAGAGAAAAAGACTAGAAAATGTCAATGACCTGCGTTCGGTGTCGGGTTCACTCAAGGGCCCACCCGGGAAGAAGAGTATAAACACTTACACTTCTCTTCTGGTTCGGTGACACAGTGCCCTATTTTCTAGCTTCGTTTACGTCGCCTCTGCTTTAACTATCGGCGAAATTTTAATCGTAAGGCCCAATTAAAAGTTAATTTGTGAGAGAACGGTTCGTTTCTGACCCATGGTTCCTCTCAGACATTTTGCCTACGTAACAAGACGAATACGATGAGCCAATAAAAAAAATTTGCTACCCTTTCCCGAATTTTGCGGCAAGTTTTTTTCGCAAATCTCCATCGATCCAGAGGTGTAGAACAACCCCTGAAAGCCATGACAAATATTTTTGAAACACCCTGTACACCATGAATCATTAATGGCACTTGGTGGGGAAGCTGCTTGCACTCTGTAAAAGCCATGGTTCCTTTTCGATTGACGGCTTAATGGCTTATTGACTTTTACGCGAAGGAAAATGATGCAACGTGTTCTTTAGGTGATGTGGAAAGGATTAATAATACTTAGGGGTTGCGTTCACCCTGAATCGTTAGTGGCATTTGGCGGCGAAGCTGCTTAAACTTTCTAGAAGTCACGGTTCCTTTTTCGATTCACGGATTAATGGCTTATTGACTTTTACGCGAAGGAAAATGATGCGACGTGTTCTTTGGGCGATGCGCAAAGGATTAATAATAATTGCGGGTTGTGTACACCCTGAATCGTTAGTGGAATTTGACGGCGAGGCTGCTTGTACTCTTTAAAAACCATGGTTCCTTTTCGATTGACGGCTTAATGGCTTATTGACTTTTGTGCGAAGGAAAATGATGCAACGTGTTCTTTAGGTGATGTGGAAAGGATTAATAATAATTAGGGGTTGCGTACACCATGAATCATTAATGGCACTTTGTGGGGAAGCTGCTTAAAGTTTCTAGAAGCCACGGTTCCTTTTTCGATTCACGGTTTAATTGCTTATTGACTTTTGTGCGAAGGAAAATGATGCAACGTGTTCTTTGGGTGATTATTAATAATTGGGGATGGTGTGCACCCTGAATCGTTAATGGCACTTTGCTTAGATGCTCTCTTCGATCGCTGCAAATGTTCATAGGACAGTATCTTCCTTTATTCCAATTGGTATTATACATTTTGTGTAACTTTAAGATTAAACAATTACTATATTTAGTGTTTTCCCAGCAATTGCCATTAACAGTAGCAGATGTACCTACATACCAGTGCATCGTTCGGTGACAGTTCTCAGTTGGCGCGTCTGCCGATCTCGAAACATTGATAGGAAAGCAATGGAAGCTCGAGCACTCTTCTCTGCTCGTTTGAAATCACTTCACGTGCCGCGAAATCGCACCTTGAATTATCCCACGTCGATGCAACGTGTTTAATTACCATCGGTGCCATTCCACGCCAAGAGACGTCAAGAAATATCTGTCTTCTGGTTCTACACGCGCGTCTTTACAAAAGTACTAGACATATTGTTTAGTTAGTAAAAAATTCCATTAACATGACAATAATGATAATCTCATCTACTCAAATTTGAAAGAACCGTCGAATAAAGAGTTACTCGCATCACAATCTTCCAAAAAAAGGTAAAAACTTCCTCCCTCCCATCTTCTAAGAGGACCCTTAACTCGATACTCTTCAGAACTTCAAAGGATCCAATCTCTTAAACAAACTTTGAAGAAACAGTCATAAAAAATGCCTCTAAAATCATGAAAAGAAAACTCTCACCCATTCGCCGAATACACAGTCTTTAAACAACTTCTCGACACCTGTCAAAATGGTAATCTCGTAAATGCAACAGCGATCCTTTCTCTCTACCATTATTTCACAATACATCGTCAAACCCACCGACGAAGTCTCTTTCTCGAATCGTCCAACAAGTTCGCCGTCTAAAACGTGAGATTTAAAGCTCCCCCTCGTTCAAACAGAAAAGCAGATCCGTCGAGAAAAGTAAACTTTCCATGAGAATCTCTCTAAACCTTCGAAGAACGTCGGAAGAAATCGAAAGGAGGAACATTCTTGAAGAAAGCCGACGATGAAGAAGTTCATCGAAGATCAGAGAGAGCCAACCAATTGGAATAATTCAAAATGACGAGGAGAACAGGGAATCGTAGGGTTTTCTCCGAATGCCAGGTAGAATGGAACGAGATACTGGAGGTAATTATTCTAATTTCTCCGACAGAGATACAGACTGCCCTTCTCTTCGGTCTTCTACGTCTAGAATTTACGTGCCTTCTGGAGATTGGATCTCGGTGTATTCCAGGAGCATACTCCAGCCAGTTTCACGCTTGCAATCATGGAATAATAATCTTTTCTAACCGTCCAGGAATAACGTTCTACGATAGAATCTTATTAGAGGCGGAAATCAACGAGCATTGTGAAATAATATCGTCTTTATTGTCTTTGAAGACGTTCGACGCGCACTTAATCGACTGAGATTCATTGTCTTTTATTGCGGTCTTTTTTCCGCTATTCCGAGTTTGCACAAAGGAATTACTTGCAATTAGGAGAATTGTTTGAAAGGAAGTCGTTTGTTTGTAGTTACGTGACGGTAGGTCGTGCTTGTTTGGTTATAATAATTAATTCAATTTGAAGACATTCAGTTTCCTCATGGTAAGAGATAGTACATAAATTATTTACATTCGAGGGAGAAGGTATCTGTGATAGTATTGGATTCTTCAAATTCCTACGCCCTGTTAGGCGAGTCTGATGACACTCGGAATGTTCCCCTGAACATCTGAAGTTGGTGTTCCGAACGCCTTAATTAGCATATCTCCCCCTGAAACTTACCCATACAGTCGTATCCATTTACCAGAATTGCCCACATCACGCATATCGCTCGGATCAGATCCACTTTGCTCCAACATCTCAAGACACTATCACCTTCCAACATTCTCAACATTCCAATAAAACTCATCGTTCCACATTTACATCTATCTTCGATCCATCTACTTTTCTCCATAGCTAGCAAGTATCTCTGCAACATCATCAACAATTTCCTTCCTCCGTGTTCTCCAGTATCCTCAAAAAAGACCCGGATCCTCTAATTATTTCGTGCCACGTACCCGGAGGAGTTTCGATCATCCTACGCGCATAGTAGAACCTCGCAAGCAGGCTGATTGCTCTTGACGTTGTAAATAAGGGTCCGGCTATCTTCGAGGAGAGATCTTCTCGGTTCTTACGCCAACGGCTGCCCACCTTCGTCTCCGTGCGTTCGAATAGAGGCTGCCTTTCTCGACGAAGACACGGCGCACTAGCTGGGGCCGATTAATGCCGCTGTTGTTGCCGTTGTTCATGGCAAGATCTATCGTGTTGCGGGCAAATATAAGCGTGCCTTTTAATCGGCTAGCCACCGGTAAACGATCGATGGGATCCTGGGACGATAAACGTCGAGAAACACGGAACGGCTCGAGGTTCCGGCTCGAGTGTAAGGATTCTTTGCCGAGCGCGATGCCAATTAGACTCGCGGTTTAACTTCATACGCTTTTATGCCGCGGGAAACGTTTATGCGTTTATGTTTATGAGTCTTGCGAGTTTCTTTTTCGTTTATGACTTGGATTTGTCACGTTAGAAATTGTGGGCGGAATGGAGGATTTGGAGGAATGGGTGATGGAGAAGGTTAATGGTTTTGTGGGCGATGGAGTATGTTGGTGTTGTATTTGAAAGTTTGCGTTAAGATGAAAATATTTTGGATTGGAAGTTAATGAGTTTTAGGAGAGGTACATTCCAATTTTGGTTTGAAATTGTAGCAAGAACGGGATTTACCTTCTTGAAGATGTTTGAGTACCCCGGAACAATATATAGACAGAAACGTCGCCCGGAGATGAACGTTTCCCTCCGTCGGCGCGTGAAACTCATTTCGCAAACTCCAAAGTACACGTAGCATTATTACGAGAGGCATTGTGCGCGCGAAGGTGGCTTCGGGCTACCGATTATCATAAAGCTTTGCCCGTAAATGATTCTATTAAATTATCCGCCGCGTTTGAGCTTTCTCTCTGCTACTCTCTATCTCTCTGATTCTCTGACTTCCCGACTCTCTGAGTATTTGACTCTCTGAAGCCCTCACTGAATCTCGATCTCTCTGATCCTCTGTCTCTCTATCTATTTGATTCTCTGTCTCCCGCAAACTCTTTGTCTCTATGATACTCTATCTCTCTATTCCGCTGTCTGTCTGACTCTCTGACTTCTCGACTCTCTGACTGTCCGTCTCTCTCGCTTCCTGACTCTCTGACTGTCCGTCTCTCTGACTGCTCATCTCTCTGACTGCCCGTCGCTCTGACTGTCCGTCTCTCTGACTGTCCGACTCTCTGACTGGCCGTCTCTCTGACTGGCCGTCTCTCTGACTGCCCGTTTCTCTGACTGTCCGTCTCTCTCATTGCCTAACTCTCTGACTGTCTGACTCTCTGACTGTCCGTCACTCTGACTGCCCGTCTCTCTGACTGCCCGTCTCTCTGACTGTCCGACTCTCTGACTGTCCGTCTCTCTCATTGCCTAACTCTCTGACTGTCTAACTCTCTGACTGCCTAACTCTCTGACTGTCCGTCACTCTGACTGTCCGTCTCTCTCACTTCCTGACTCTCTGACTGTCCGTCTCTGTGACTGCCCGTCTCTCTGACTGTCCGTCTCTCTCATTGCCTAACTCTCTGACTGCCTGACTCTCTGACTGTCCGACTCTCTGACTGTCCGACTCTCTGACTGTCCGACTCTCTGACTGTCCGACTCTCTGACTGTCCGACTCTCTGACTATCGGACTCTTTCACTGTCTGACTCTCTCACTAATTCTCGGTCTCTCTGACTCTCTAACTGCCGGACCCTCTGACTTCTCGACTCTCCGACTGTCTGACTCTCTGATTCTCTTGCTGACTCTCGATCTCTGTGACGCTCTGATCCGTTGTCTCTCTATCTACTTCGCACTCTGTCTCCCGCAGATTCTTTGTCTCTAAGATTCTCTATCTCTGACTTTCTTTCCGTCTTTCTCCGTGCCTCTGATTCTCTGACATACTCTCTCTTTCTCCCTTTATCTCCATCTCCGTGCAGCCTCCGCGGTAGAATCTCGTCGAGGCGTACACGCAACGTCGAAAATGTTTATCATTACACGGCCACGGCGGCTGCTGCAGTGGTCTTAAAATGCTTCCTATAAATCATGCGAGACCTCGCGTGTGCGTATGCTCGCGCAAAGACGTAGATATTGCGTCAAGAGAGTGGAACAAACACTCGGCTGTAGCGATGATATCTCACGACGGCGGTGGCTGCAGCTGCGAGACCGGAAGCTGAGGATTCGCGCGCGAAGTTATTAAATACGAAAAGTCCCAGACGGTCTGCGTATTATTATGTTGTTAAGCGGCTAATTCCGGCTGGAATCTGTAAATTGCGTTAGAGAACTTACCACGGGAAGCGGAGAGGAATATTGAGATGTTGAAATAGAGGAATCGCAAGAGGAGGATAAGACAGGACCATAAGTAGAAAAAAAGATTCTTAAATTTGCAAAAAAGTAACATTTGCTGCTTTTATTCAATATGACTTTTCCACCACCTATATTAATTTTTCCTAGCAGCTACAGTATTATTCTCATTCCTCACCCCCGTTAAGAATTCCACCCTTTAAATACCCACACCGTCTTGCGTTGGCCAACCGCGAAATTTCTATTTTCTCTAGTTCCAAACCTCCTCAAAGAAGCTCAAATTTCATGCAAAACAGCGAATTTTCCCAAAACAAATCGCAAGAGAATCAGAAAGATCTCCGAGGCACGAGATCCACGACCTATATTCCAATTGGCATCCGCCAGCATATTCTCGGTTCTAGCGGACGAACTTGCGTGTTTGGAAACACGTATATATATATCTGGTCTATACTCTTGCGAATTTTCATTTACGCGTAGCTCTCCTGTGCGTTGTACAAACAGAATTTAAAATTAGACGCATCCCCGGCATACTTTGGATGTGCACGTGATCCAGCACGCCGAGGGTGAATTACATAATCGCGTGAAATTTCATTAGAAGAGAAATGCGACGCTGAGAGAGAATTTTCCATCTGTGTGCTTAACAACGAAGATTTGAATGGTATATTATAATTATTGTGCTAGAAGGAGTCGCGTAGACGATGTCATTTTCTCCGAGTGGAGGTAGAAAATATGTAGGATGACTTGAACTAGATTTCAGTCCAATTGTAAACGATGGTGATTAGTGGAGCACAGATTTTGCTGCATTTATGGAATGCTTTAGTGTTGAAAAGTGCCTAGAAAGTATAAAAGTATAACAATATAAAAAGGTCTGTTTGTGAAATCTTGATAAATCCTATTTGACCAACCGCATAAAGGAAAATTATTATTTATATGAAAGTCCATAATTTTATAACTAAGAAAGTGATAATAAAGACTTAGAAACTTATACAAATTGAATGTATAGACCTTCAAGGATTTTCTTTGACAATTTAAAATTTGCTGGCAAGTTATTTTTCTTCTAATTTCACTTAAGAATTGTTACAAAAAAATAAATATCCAACGCCAAAACAGAATTCAAAATCAATCACTCAATAGGAAAATTTAAAAAAATTCAATCAAAATCGCAGAACCTTGATATAATATTTATAGTAAATTCTACTAAATCTCTTACCAACGACAGCACCCATAAAAATGATGCACGCGTGCAGCAATTTGTCGTCCGTTTCCTCTCTCTTTTTTTTTCCAAGAGACACCACGAGAAATTTGCACGTTTTTCTGCCTCCTGTCTGCGCAACAATGGGACCGTTTCGAAAACCGAGCACGGGAAAACGCATGACCATACGTTGGAGACGGATTGCAAAATGCTGTCGGTGCAATTAAAACGAAAACGAGGGACGTTCGTGGTGCATCGCCGACCGGAACTACGAAACGACTGAAATGCACGTCGTTACAGATTTCCGGCCGAAGAGTCGCTAATAGAATGAATCCACCGTGCTACGGGGAAAAATAGATCTCCACGTTACGTGTCGAGTAGATTTTCAGGAATTAATTGATCGTAAAATCACGTTTGTTTGCCTTCCGTCTTCGCAAAGAATTGCGAGAAAATTTTACGAATTTTTTAAGGGAAGAAATTAATTTTTTCGTTATAGATATTCACCTATTCCAAATATATTTTACAGTTTCTAGTAAGCTTCAAAAATCTTTCGACCTTCAAAGAAATAAAATAGAAAAAATCTTAAACATTCATCCTAGAAATGACCTTATATATTGGAAGTTTTTGCGATTTTCGAAGGATAGTAGAATCGATACTAAAATAGAGTTGTATTTAGTAAAGCTATAGCAGAAAAATTAATTTTGCAGAGATGTTACATTATTTGATTGACATGTTATTGTTAACTGATGAATCGCAGCATTTTATACATATTTTGATTGAAGAAGGTAAAAATATTCGTTGAAGTGTTTATCGACAAACGGGGGAACTTTTAATTAAACTTTTTCATTCAAATTGTAAAATTTTACGGTGAGCAGTTTTTATTGAATTGTGAATATTGGATCGGTAATACGAGCATTATTGGAAGAATTTTTATCAGATTTTTATTGCAACGTTAAATGTTTACACTTCCAATTAGAGAAAGAGAGTCGAACGAGGGGTGGGGATTTCGCTCTGGATTATTTCACCGGCGGTTGTAATTGTAGCTGGAAAATTCATATAACTCCGTGCCCTTCGTATAAATCTCACGGTGGAATTCAGGAGGAGATAAATCTCGATTCCTGGAATTAGCACCGAGATATTTCACGTCGAACGGGCTCAAAAATTCTCACCGGTGAAGATAACATTGAATTTCTGGACGATCCAAGCCCTCTTCTTATTTCTCAATATTGTATATTGTTTATAGCAGATAGAATTTTCATTTCTAAAAAATGTCATCATACCAACAATTGTAATTTGTGATTTAAAATATTCAGACTAGTTTTCTTTTTGTTAATCATTTAAAATCTTATATGAGATTCTTTTCAGCTATAAAAAGAAGTGTAAAGTATTTCCATACATTGAATTCTTAATTTACAATTTCAATAGAAAGGCGGAAGTATATAAATAACCGATAATACACGGTACACTGATCATTATTCCCATATTTAACCATAACTCAATCTCATATCCGTTTAATTGTAAAATTAACTTCAAACCCTCCAAATTCAAAAAAGTGTAAGCAAATTACAAGATCCACGTCGAAGAGAGTATAAATTCCCCAAAAACAATTTAAAAATCCCTCGAAACGAGATGCAATTTCGTCTTTTTACTGCTCGTGGAGCTCTCGACGAGACGAGACGTACACTTTCCAGTTCATCGTTCGTCAGACGAGACTCGAGACGCGGTAAAAGGGTGACCATAAAACACCGTTAGATACTCGGATCTTTATTTACTCTCGGGATTCGTAACCTCGAAGGTAGATAAGAGAAACGAGGCACCGGGAATAAAAAGAGAAAAAGGAGGACCAAAGAGGGCCAGAACTGCGGGGGCGTTTGTGGGACACGCCAGCACGTCCCTCCGGGAATTCCAGAAAACCTGTCCAAACGAGCCTTTTAGGCTCGTCAAGACGAGAGCCTTAAATTTCGACGGGCAGCTCGATGAAAGTTTACGAATGTAACACTCGAAACGTCTCGAGGATTCGACGAGTAAACAGTAATCTTAACAAAATGAGAGATGTCCAAGAAAGTTACAGATCTTATATAAAAGGAGAATTCATTTTAACATTTTTTCCACTTAGTCTTTTATATCTCGTGAGGTCTAAAACGCTTTTAGTTACAAGCTTTCTCTGTCAGAAGTTTCCTATCGATCAGTCACCTTCCTCGTGTCCATTAGATGCCATCAAAGTTTCTCAGTTCGCTCTTTCTTCAATCGTTCCTCAATCTACAGAACAACGTTAGAATACGTATATTTCTCAGATCTAAAAAGCTTCCAATAACAAACTTTCTCCATCGTCCTACGTCTTTTATCGATCACATCCCTCGTATCTATCAAATTCCATCAAACTTCGCCACTTTCTCCTTCTCTTTTTCCATCAAACTTATACCTGAAATTTGTGAAATTCCCTTTGCGCAGTAAAAATTACATCTACCGAAATACATTAAAATCACCTTCAACCCTCCTTCATCCTTTAACAGCACAAGGACGTAGCCCGAATTAACTCGTCCTACGTAACATATGCATTATCCTTTATCACGAGATAACTCGGACAGCCCTTCTGTATCGAACTCGTCAGAATCATTTACGTAAAGCCCGACTCAACCCGTGTCGAAAAGTCCAGCCTAAAAAGAAACTTCAAATCCTAGATTCTTTTGATCTCTCATTTGCCGCTTAATTATGTATACGATTTTAAACCTCAAAATCCTCAATTAGTGTGTCTACGCGCCTCAAAGTCCTGTAAATATGATTTTGAGGAGTTATATGGACTGATCAGGTAAAATTTTTATTCCAATTTCATCTGGCATCCTCTAAAAATATTTCAGAAGTTCCAAGTCTGTCGACTCATATTCTAAAAATAGGGCTTTCAGGAGCAAGTTGGAATTAAATTATCATTTTGTTCCATATACTTAAATTCTAAATCTCCTAAACCAAATTAATTTTTAGTATATCGAGAATTTTTTTGGACCTCGATCATTCCACTCCAATTCCAATCCAATTCTAAAGCTCCTCATTACAGAATGCTGAGGATTATTTTGGGCTGTATTAAGCCTACATTGCTCCTAAACTAGGTAAATTGGCAGAAAGTAACAAGTGTAGGGCGATTGTGGAATTAAAATTTGCATTCTTTTATATATAACATATTTTTCCATATTCAGCCTAAATATCCTAAGTTATTTGGTAATTTAGGAGGATTTTGGACTGAAATTTTCGACTCGGGAACGAATCCAATCGAGTTACAAATTTTGTCAACATTTCCTTAAATATTTTTATCTTATAATTTGACACATTGGCTGTTTAAATCAGCGATAGAAAACATGGAAAATTTCCGTCAGATAATTTAAAAATAATTTGATCCATAAGCGGTTAATCCATTTCCAATCTTCTGCTTTGCGGAAAAACGAATTCCAACTTCGATGCATGGAAGTTATAAGTCTTGCGGTAACGTCGAACCCCCATTAAAGGGCGCGTTATCCGGCGTTCATGGTTCGAGGTTGCAAATTTATCGTGGGCTTTCTACTTCGCAAATCCTCGGCCCGGATAATTTGCCAATTCTTTCCGGCTTACCGGCCAACCGAAAGTTTCGGTATGTCGATCGATCACACGAGAGAATTAGCATAACATCGGCGGACTTGCATCACGGTTTAACCCCATTGATCGTAGGCCACGCAACCGACTAGGACGTTTTATTGGTTGCAGTTTCCATGGATTGTTGCAATTGGAAAAGAGGGAGTTTTCATCGAACCAAGCGAAACGGTGAAGGTTGGATTCTCGAGGGAATTGTGGCTGTTTGGTAGTTAAAGAATCGCGGTTAATTACGCGCCCTCTTTTTCACGCGTGAATTATTCCTTCGGTGATTATACCCACTCGCGAATACCGTGCAATTATTTCATTCCTTGGTTGCGCGTATGGAATGGCGCGCAAATTGTTCCACGACACTGTGCGTGGAGTTGACTTCTGTGAAAGTTTTCTCTGCCATGTTCTTACGTTTTTCAATGGTTGAGAATGAATTATTTTAGGTTCGATGAGTACCATTACTTCGTACGTTTGAAAAGCGCGCCCTTAAATTTCTTCCAAGCGCGCCAAATTCAAAGTACAACTATTGACACAGAACTTGAAGTACTGCTGATCGACTTTGACTAAATCATTCGATAAAGTTAGTAAAATAAGAATCACGGTTCACGATCCTACAAGTGCACGCCACATTAGCCTCTAGAAACACCACAGGCACGAAAACTACGCTCCTCAGTGCTACTATTAGACACAAATTACATTTCCCTTCGGTCGATCGCCCGGAAAAAAAAGAGACATCCAAACGAAATAAACCGATGCGACGATGCAACGCAGAAACGTGAATCGAGAAAGAGGGAAAAGACGGTTGGTACACCAGACACGGCTCGATATCGGTTTTTATTTCGGCTCTCTTTATTTCCTAGCCGATGCAGACACTGCGGAGACTCTCATGGGACCGTTGCATCGAACGGTAATCTAAAATACGAGCACGTAGACGCGAAGAATATCGGCGCGATACATACGATTTACGATATCGCGGCTACGCTCCAACGATATACCGATATAACAGGGCTTTGGGAGGACGGAGAGTAATGTAGAAATGGAGGAAAGAGGAAGCGAAGAAAAAAAGATTTATATATAGTTAAAGTAAGAGAGACACGATCAATGAGAGACAAGAGCACGAGATGCAGAAACAGAGGGAAAAGGAGACGAAAAAGGCAGGAGAGAAATAAGTATATATATATAGTTGAAGATAAGATGTGAGAGAGAGAATGGGAGAGAGGGAGATAGCTACCTTCACCGTTGGGACAATGATAAAATAATAAATTGCATGGCTCTTCTGCGGCTCGACTCCGTCCTGCTGGTTGGAGAACTGGAGAACGTCGCTCCTGGTCTCAGGTCGGACTTACACAGGGACCATTTCGATTTTTGTATACCAAAGAGAGATACGAGTATCGAGTTCGACACGAAACATTTCTAGATATATTCTTTGACAGTGAGGCACGGTATTCGATGCATAGGGGTTGTTTTATCGGGAGGTGAAAAGAATTGCCTAAGTTCACGAAGACCAACCGTTGATAAGGGTGGAAGAGACTATGGATTGAGGTGGATATTTTTGGATATAATCAGCGTCACCTAAGCACTTTGAATTCTTTAGAGTGCAACAATTACCAGCGTGATGTCTACTTTGACAAAAATTGAAATTGTAGAGTAGTTATAAAACATTTTCAATTCCGCATAGGACACCGACAAAAATTCCTACCAGTTATTAACCCTTTGCACTCCGATGTCCCACCTGAGGGGACATTGTAAGTTTATCATATCACTCTGTTCCACCCTCTGAGGGGACCATGAATTTATTAGTAATTACAGAGGATGAACTTACTGCACCCCAAGATTTTAAGAAATGTATTTTTACCTGAATTTTTCTATTGAAATTGCACAAAATAGAAAATAGTAGTGCTGACAAGTTGCTAATAGATAACTTCAGAGATGGCTCGGAGTGCAAAGGGTTAATCTTGCGTGCACTATTTTTTACACCTTCTGAAAGCATCAGGAACGTATACAGACACATTTCAGAGCACCCCATTACCCTCCAGACCCAACGATCATAGAGTCATCACCGATAACACCAAGTACAACTATAAAACTCGCAGAACATCTTAACATTCTCTCCACTCCGCCTCTAAAATTCACCGACCATCCAACCACAGTCTCTCACGACTCCCAAGGACGCTTATATCAAATCCTTCTGTGAACAATTTCTCAACCAGGAACCTATTCGAAGAGCCATCAACCAAACATCAACCCCCTGAAACGATATCGCTACGTGCGCCAAGCCACCGGATAATTCGCAGCTCCCGGAATAACAGGCCGTGCAAACATTTGCCCATGGACGTGCAATATACAGGTGGTACTTTATGGGAGCCACAAGGCGTGCCTCAAAAGTTGGCCATTGTGTCGGAACGCCATGGACGCCGGCACAGTCGACCACAGAATTCCTCGATACCATAAATATGGTTTGCGTCGAGGACAATATTTACGCCGATGAAACTCCCATATTTCGAAACTACCCTCTATCGAGACAACCTCTATCGATGGTTCCCATGTTGCGGCTGACGGGACGGAGGTTATGGAAAAAGTAAAAAAACATAAGTTTATAGGAAAAATGAAAAATGGATCTATCATGCGGGGCGGAAGAGAAATCTCGAGGAAAGTTGCGGGGGTATTTTGTCGCTCTCGACTTGACATTGAAACTACCAAGATTAAAACTACAATATTTTTGAAAACTGATCATTTTTTCACCTCTGAAGCAACGGTACTCATGGGACTTGTGATAATTCATTCTCTTAATACCTTTTTTTCCAAAGTACCTACTTCGTATATTTAACACTAGAACTACCAAACCAGTCAAAATGACTGGTACACAATTTTTTCAAAAAATTCTCCAAGTTTATGTAAGAGTCATAGAATAAATATTCTACGTCTATATCAATAAACATAAGTCACCCAATCGATCAAATTTTCCGCCGTTTGATTCCTCCTTTTTCAAAGTACTTATTTAATTTATTAAAATATGTTGGATTTTACGCCGGTAGTTCTAGTGTTAAATAACGTAGGTATGAAGTCTGCAGTTTTACTGTTAACACATTATATGCGGGTGTTTTGTAACGCTTCATTAAGACTCAAGAGGAAAAGTTGTTGAAAAATTTCTACGAATTTGATTTTTACAAAAAATTAATATAAGCTGGAAACTGCTATCTCTCTAAATTCGGAAATGTACTTAACTTTTCAAGTCTAAGTAATCACTGCCACGAATCGCCTTTTTTAAACTGTCTATGCATAGTCCAAAAAACGTATTTTTACGTGGCCCGCATAAAATGTGTTAATACAACAGCCGGATCTTTATTTTCAGGAACTCCTACCTATTTCTAAAATTCCGGCTCATTTAACGTAATGTTAGTAGCCAGAAATTAACTTAAAGTTGCCGTGCCCCAACGATGAGTCCAGCGGGTACAGTTTTTGGAAAATTTACAAATTTTATCCATCGCAACAGTCACTCATCATTGTAGGACAAAAGGTTAACGTGCAGCCATTGCGTAACTAGCCCAAATAAATTCAAAGTTTCCGTGGCGAAGAGGCGTGTCTCTTTCGCACTGACCAATCAGGTTCACCCATTCCTTTCGCATTCCTTCCGCAAGACTTCTTTCAAGCGCCGTGCGATAGATAAATCGTCGAAGCTCGCCGTTTAAACCGATAAAATCCGGAGGACGCGTGGCATATAGTTATCGACGGCACTCGTTGCGTGGTTGTTTCGTGCCAGCTGTCGTGGGCGGTTACGATATCTGTTCGGTCGTAACGGGCTTCTCGGTTTAACGGGAGCGACCTCGAGCTGCGATATCGTTGCTGAATAAAACCCACTGTTCGACCAAGACGCAAAGTTCCGTGGGAAAACGATGGCTAAATGATTGTGCTCTAATTTGTCGTAATCGTTGCGGATGACGTGGGAGATTATCAAAGATGCCACGTGTTTGCAATTAGGTAGGTCAATCGAGAGGGTGGAATGGCGTGGAGGAAATCCTGTTGAGCATTTTAAAAGCACGAGAGAGGGTGCCAAATAGGGATGAATAGAGAGTGTGTTGGCTTTGAAGGGGTGAAACGGCTTGGTTTATTGAGGATTTCATTGATGGTATTGGTATCATGGAAGGTAGGGCTTCTATTGCACTGGTAATTAATGCGAGGAAGAGGTTGACCTGGTTCGTGGCCAGGAAGCTATGGGGGAAATTGTGGTACCAGGGTGTAAGCGAGATTTAAGATATTACTCTTCGATAGATGTGCAAAGTGTATATTATCTACTATCTCCAATTATACTACAAATTTCTTAAACAATGTCCTCCCTTTAATCAATCGATCCAATATTTAACACCAGAACTACCAATGCAGTCAAAATGACTGGTACCTAATTTTTTATAAAAATTTTCTAAACTTGTAGGGAAACCGTACAGTACAGATTTCACGTCTATTGAATAAAATATAAATTACTATAATAATAATCTTTGTTATCCCTTAATTCTTCCTTTTCTAATGGACTTATTTAATATATTCAAGTATAATAGATTTATCGCTGGTAGATCTAGTGTTAACGACTCACCGTAAGTCTTCAAATTATTTAAAGTTTTGCAGAGATATCCACTCGGCATAATTGCTTGCTCACGGCGTATTTAAGCAACATTAAATTTGTCATAATTGTACAAAATTCCGTAGTCTATTTACAACGCACGCATGACGAACGCAATATAACCGTTACGTCCCATTGATCGTCGAAAGATCAATTTATTATGTTGCAGCGTGACTCCAGGCGGTGCGTTATGGCAGAGTGGAATTTTAATAATCGAAGTATACATTTTGTTTCAGCTGTCCGGCCTGGTTGTGGGCGGGATTGGTATTTGGACGGTGATCTCGAAGCACAGCTACGTCTCTCTTATGACGACCTCGACGTATCCGACGCTAGCCTACGCCTTGATCGTCGCGGGTGTCCTGGCTGTCATCGGTAGTTGGCTCGGTTGCGGCGGTGTAACCTCTGAAAATAGATGCGTTCTTCTCATAGTAAGTAATCGCTATATTTTTCGATCCAGAAAACACGTAATTCTGAGAAAATTCGCGACGATTCAACGGTTTATCTTTCCCAGATTTGAATAAGTGTCGGGTGAAAATGTTGGTGGTGCTTATTTCGAGTTGAGAGAAAGTTAATTCGTGTTTTAGAACGCCACAACATTGATATTTCAGTATTTTTGAGAGAATAACCAAAGAATAATTTCTAAAAAAATTAAATTAGAAGAATTGAAGCAGAAAGAAAATATTAAATATGTCTGCTTAAAAGGGGAAAGTAGCTGATTCATATTTTATAATGCATTTAGAAGTGCGCGTATTACGGTGCTTTTTCGGTGAAAGAAAACTCGATTAACCGTGTTTCGTAGTATAATTGTCGTGCGTAACAATCCGGGATCTGATATAAAACAACTCGATATCATCGTTTCGAGCTGGTTCGACAGTTGCAAGTAAGTAGATCGAGCCAGATGAAATCGCGATGGTGGAGCGATGTCTCTTATCGATCATATGCTTCCATACCAGCCATTTATCAGAGCTGCGCTATCGCTTGATTAATTAATTTCCCGCTTCGACCGGGGAACTCGCCTTCGAGCCAGTGCAACAGACATTTGGAGAGAACGAGAGAGAAGGAGATAGAATCAAAGAGAGACTCTGCGAGAGCAAGATGGAAACTCAAAGAGCAGGACGAACGAAGTGAGAGTGAGTGAGTGAAAGAGAGGGCGATATATTGATAGCAATAAAAAATTAGAGTGACTGAGATAGAGTGAGTGAAAATGAGAGATAAAGAGAAATTAAGAGAACTGAAATTGATAGAAAGCAAGACAGAGAAAATGAGAAAAAGAGAGAGGTAGTAGCAAAGCCACGGAGGAGTTTGGAACGTTTGTAAAACGGAGACAGAGAGACGGAGCACTCGAGGAACTTGAGCTGCCGCTCTTGAAATTACCTATACACTCGGTACCAGATGTTCTACCACGATGGCCAATCGTTTCTACGTCGGAACTTTCGCAAATTCTGCTTGACAGCGGAGATAAGCGTCGTAATTTCACGGCACGATCGAAGTCACTTGCTAGGAGAGATCGTTTAACTGTTAATAGCTGCTTTTATCCAATTACAGTAAGAATACCTGACAACTACAATTACTCGAATCTTTTCAACATTCCCCTGCCCTTTATTCGCTTCTACTTTTAGCCCTTTGAGGAAGAATGATACTGTTACTCATATCTTCTGAGCTTTAAACTGCAAATTACTTTCTCTACAAAGAAAATATTAAATTAACAATAATGGAGAGTCTGATAAACTTAAAACTTCTTCGATAATAGAGCTAAAAGGTTTGCAACTTCCCTTACATTACGGTGAATTGAGGCAAGGGTTTAATATCGTTACGAACTTCTAAATGAAGTAATTTATGAATATTTTAAAAGAGGTATTTCCAAACAATTTTCAGCTACTTTAAGCTTATCAATTAAAATCATTAGTCCTTAGGTTCTCACATATGTGCACAGTATCGATGACGTAAATGGACACTCGCGATGGTAATCGAATTTCCGTGTTCGCGTCTATCAAAAGCAACAACCGACCTTAAGTGTTTCGCTCTCGGCGAAAATTCGCATAAAACTGTGCGTCATTGATAATCTCGCAAATTTCGTGAGCCAAAATTAATTTCCTCGATGGTAGCTATGAGGAATTTAACGGGGGACGAGCTTTCGGAGTCTGTTCTATTTTATGTAGTAACCCTTCACATACGTGTTTTATTTTCCCTTATTGAATAAGTCATCGCGTGAATAACTGAATATCTAGTTACGATGTACCTCCATCAATCTTCAGTTTAATACAAAAATTACACGTGTCTCGTATAAAGACAGCAACAAGACAAAAGTAGAGAAAAATCTAAAACAACGGTATCGTTCCTCATCTTAGCACTGGAACCCAGGTTCACCAAAGTTGTGGTAGATCTAACATTAACCGATCTATTTGCCCACTTGTCCAATTCTTTTGCCAAGATCCAAATAATACAGGTCAATGGTCAAGTCCTTCCACACTTCCGCAAGTAAAGCATTTTACAAATTTTTCCTAAAGAACAACATCTGAAATTCTATAGTCTCATTGAAAGTTCGTCAACGTTGAAACGCTTAACGCGAGTGTCTTCACGGCCGAAGGGCCTCGCTGATGCGGTTCTCGATTCTAAAAGCCAGCTGCGATGAGTTTTATTTCCACGGTAGTTTCAATACAGCTCCAGAGGCTCGTTTCCCCTTTAGTCGCGACGTTGAACTTCCCTTTGACATCGGTTTAGTCTTGCCGGCGACATTATCGCCCGAGGGTCGTAGTCTTTGCTCGCTACCACGTTCAGACTCATGCTGGAAACGGAAGGGGAAGAGAAGATAGACGAGACGCACATTTTTAAATGCGACTCGGCTCGAATATTACACCGTGAAAGATAAGCCGTCGTTTTCCACCGTGGAAAGCTAAATGGTGGAGGGGGTTGCTTCGCCGTTTTTCCGCGCAAGACGTTACGTGGGATAATTTTGTTACTGGAGAAAGGTGAGGTATTATCGTGCTGTGGTTGGTAGATGTTGAAAGTTAAGTTAACTTAATTAACCCTTTCGCTAGAGCAGGCCCGTGCGCCGAAGTACCGTCGCTGAACGGAAACTTGCGACAGAAATATACACAATGCGCGTGGTTTCCATATATACTTTGTTCTAAGTCTTAAATAACAAATGTCTAAAATAAAGCAATGGTTTCTTTAATGTAACAAACATATTTCCATTTCTAATATGGAAAGACTTAAAAAATTATTAAAATACAAATAGTTTTGGTGTTTGAAATTTATTGCTTAACAATAAATAATTTTGGTGTATGCAGGCGCAGGTCATTTTCGTATGCGCACTCGCAGGTTTTTTTGAATTTGCGCGCGCATTTCAAATTTAAATTTCGCGCCAAAATTCAAATTTAAAATGCGCGCGCAAATTTAAAAAAACCTGCGCGTGCGCAGGTCATTTTGGTATGCGCACGCGCAGGTTAATTTCGTATGCGCGTGCGCAGGTTTTTTTCGTATGCGCGTGCGCAGGTTAATTTCGTATGCGCACGCGCAGGTTATTTTCGTATGCGCACGCGCAGGTTTTTTTCGTATGCGCGTGCGCAGGTTAATTTCGTATGCGCACGCGCAGGTTATTTTCGTATGCGCACGCGCAGGTTTTTTTCGTATGCGCGTGCGCAGGTTAATTTCGTATGCGCACGCGCAGGTTTTTTTGAATTTGCGCGCGCATTTAAAATTTAAATTTCGCGCCAAAATTCAAATTTAATATGCGCGCGCAAATTTAAAAAAACCTGCGCGTGCGCAGGTCATTTTCGTATGCGCACGCGCAAGTTAATTTCGTATGCGCACGCGCAAGTTAATTTCGTATGCGCACGCGCAGGTTAATTTCGTATGTGCGTGCGCAGGTTAATTTCGTATGCGCACGCGCAGGTATTTTTGAATTTGCGCGCGCATTTCAAATTTAAATTTCGCGCCAAAATTCAAATTTAATATGCGCGCGCAAATTTAAAAAAACCTGCGCGTGCGCAGGTCATTTTCGTATGCGCACGCGCAGGTCAATTTCGTATGCGCACGCGCAGGTTTTTTTTGGATGCGCACGCGCAGGTTTTTTTGGATGCGCACGCGCAGGTCATTTTCGTATGCGCACGAGCAGGTTTTTTTCGTATGCGCACGCGCAGATTAATTTCGTATGCGCACGCGCAGGTTTTTTTGAATTTGCGCGCGCATTTTAAATTTAAATTTCGCGCCAAAATTCAAATTTAAAATGCGCGCGCAAATTTAAAAAAACCTGCGCGTGCGCAGGTCATTTTCGTATGCGCACGCGCAGGTTAATTTCGCATGCGCACGCGCAGTTTTTTTTGGATGCGCACGCGCAGGTTTTTTTCGTATGCGCGTGCGCAGGTTATTTTCGTATGCGCACGCGCAGGTTAATTTCGTATGCGCACGCGCAGGTTTTTTTGAATTTGCGCGCGCATTTTAAATTTAAATTTCGCGCCAAAATTCAAATTTATAATGCGCACGCGCATACGAAAAAAACCTGCGCGTGCGCATACGAAATTAACCTGCGCACGCGCATACGAAAAAAACCTGCGCGTGCGCATACCAAAATGACCTGCGCACGCGCAGGTTAATTTCGTATGCGCACGCGCAGGTTAATTTCGTATGCGCACGCGCAGGTTTTTTTCGTATGCGCGTGCGCAGGTTAATTTGTATGCGCACGCGCAGTTTTTTTTCGTATGCGCGTGCGCAGGTTAATTTCGTATGCGCACGCGCAGTTTTTTTTTGGATGCGCACGCGCAGGTTTTTTTCGTATGCGCGTGCGCAGGTTAATTTCGTATGCGCACGCGCAGGTATTTTTCAATTTGCGCACGCATTTCAAATTTAAATTCAAATTTTAAAATGCGCGCGCAAATTGAAAAAGAAACCTGCGCCTGCGCAGGTTATTTTCGTATGCGCACGAGCAGGTTAATCTAAAAATAAAAATTGTGCAGAGTTTTATAAGCTTCAGGAACTTCATGTCTGAAAGAAACTTAATAATCAATAGAAAAAAAAAACGAACTTAGTCAAGGCATTTGTACCGACGAAAAAAATATATATGCAATAGTGATTTTTGCTGTCAGAGCAGTTTGGAAGATATTAAATGTCAAAGATATTTTTCATTTTAAAAGACGGCTTAACTTATACGACAAAAGACATTATTCACGACAGGGGGATATTGTATCATCATGTACCGGCTTAATAGACATTAATACGGAGTTATGGATTTTAAAAAACCGACAGAGTATTACAGTCCATTCTCATCTGTTCACAGAAAATTTATAGCATCACCATGAGCCAAGCTACGTGTCCGTCGTGTAGCAAACAACTCCCATAGTTTTGTATTATTGAAAAGACCACCATGTTCTTGAACTTTTCCTCCCTAAGATGAATAGCGTTTCAGAAAGTATAGAAAAATATTAGACGAAAGTGCACGAAATCCCTATGAAATACAATAGGCGTTTCTGTACCGCAAAGAGTTCCCATAGCTTTACATCACTAACAATAAGATTTCTAACAATGAATCACTTCTCCAAGAAGTAAATAACTTTTGGAAATCCACGAAGAATGTTGTTAAAAAATACACAATATTCTCCATAAACGAAGCAGACATTGCTTCGAACGTCGTGGAACTTCCATAGCGTTGCATCATCGAGACCTCAAGTCACTTCTCGAAGAAGAAAATCGCTTTAGAAAATCCACGAAAAATATCGTTGCAAAGTACGCGATAGATCTTGCATTTTGTTACTTGGTGGCTCTTACTATACTCTTATCTACCGTCATTTTTCTTCCATCGTGCTTTCTCTTCCCCTTGAATCTACCACGTCGTGTTTCTCCTTCTGAAAAGCGGCATTCTCGGGTGAACTATAAATCGGGCTTAATCAAGAGTTAGCGCGACACCATACGTGTGGTATCTCCCGTTTCCTCCTCGTGGCTCTAACCTTGCCGAACTGGATTATGTTTAATCCCACATAAATGATAGTTAAATACCAGTAACAAGGGTTTCCAACCACGGTAATACGAGGCCATGGGTTCTCCTTAAATCACAGCCGAACCCTCGTTCATGGGAACACGGAGAAGTCGATTAAAAGGAATCCCTGTAGGGTATTAAATAATCGGGAAAATTATTTTCTTTCCATCGGTTCACTTTTGTCCCTTTTGGTGTTATTAATCGTTAACGATTTTAATTACACAATTTGTGTTTTCTTTTACACAAAATGCCCACCGTTCAATCTTGCATTTTCAAGCTATTTTTCTGCTTTCAATCCTTTTGAATTTTCACTTACTCGCTATTCCATTACGCGAAGTTTCCTTCGATTGATCTTACAACTGCAATTTCTCATTCTCCTTACAAGTCTTCTGTACTTTCCTTTTACTTGCTATTTAATTACGCAAAGTCTTCTCTGGACGATCATGCAATTTCAATTCATCATTCTTCTCTCTGCTCCCCAGAATTTTATTTTTACTCTCAACTGCCGAAGCAGCAGCCTTATTTTCTCGTTGACCTTTCACCGCTCGATTCTACTCCGCCCATTGTCTTTCAATATTTGCGAGTGTACTTCCAGGTCTAATAACCATCGTCATTGTTCGTCGAGTAACTTCGATCGGTAAGAATCGTCGGACGTTTCCCCGTCGTCGCTTCTCTCGGACTTTAATTGCATAACGTTCCCCAGGAGCGCACAATATTCGCACAGCTCTTTTTCTTATTATATCCACCTTTCTTCCACTTGGTACCTCCTCTTCCGCGATACGAGATACAACATTGTCATCGTTAGCCAATGGAACGTGACAAGGCAGACATTTATGTCTTATCCGACCATGCGACGCTTTTAGCTGAAACCCCTTTACGTTTGGATCGCCGTAATGCAAAGTGTGATTTGTGAGATTACGTTTTTTCTCCAACGGTTTTACAGCCAACATTACAGAAACTTTGATATATCCTATACGGAGATAGTAGAATATTAAATGGAAGTTATTTTCCTCCAGTTTTATCGATCCCGAGGTTCGCGTGTAAACCGTGCAAGTAGAAAACTCGACGGGCTATTAAAGTCAAACGAGTTCGCTACGAAAGTATTCCATTTGCAGAGCCCTAGACTCCATAATTCCTCTTTACCTTTGAATAGTCACGAGAAGTCTGCTTCTCTACTTTCAATAGTAATCGATATCTAATTATTATATAAAATGTTTAACTTTCATTCTACCCTGGAATCCTTTCCGGCTCAAGTAGATATTTAATTACAGCCGAATAGAGATTTCTAGCTTTAACTATTACCTTATCGCCCAGGACCCATTCATTAAGTAACAAATAATAATTACTGTCAAATTTCGCAGAGATGGCGGCAAAATTGAACTCGCACCTCTTAATTACGAGTTCTAGCCTTTCCCTCTTCACTCACCACACCCCCACGGTTTTTTTACATCTTCCGATGATCCATCGAACCATCGCACAGCACCAATTCCTAAACTCTTAATTTACAACTATTCATAATTGAACTCAACTTATACCTATCTACAAAATACGCCCGAAAATCTCACCAAGCCATGAAATCTCCTATCCACGCTGAATCCTCGCAAATACGTCATCAACGAGGACGATGCACCGCAAACGATCTAATTAATTTTCATAACGGAGGCAGTCCACGTCCTTGATTCCCTCCTCCCTTTGAGAGTGACGTATCGCAGCCACAGGATCTCCAAACGAAACCCGACGCCACGGACTGGTGTCCGAACCAGTTTCAGTTCTCTCGAGTGCCGATCTTCCGATCCAAATGCTCCGGGCGAAACCGCATTATTTCCTAAGTGTCCGCGAGCCAATCGCCGTACTTACGGCCAATTTATACTCAAACACGTAGGTACATACGTAGGTGCGCACGGTAGAAATCGTCGGAGTGAAAGAATGGTGGCACGATTACCAGGTACGAGAATCACCCCGAGATACTGTTTTGCACGGTCGCCTCGAAGTGCAGCCCTCAAAAGACAGCCCTTTCTTCAGCGCGAAATTGCTCGTTCGTTCCGTTCTTCTCCCTTTTTCGCGCGATCCTCGAGTGCCGTGACGGATGCTGAGTTTGTCGAGATGACTGTCTACCGGATACAGGTATCCTGTCTTACGTTTTAGCATTTTTTGTTTATCGTGTGTCAAGTTGAGTCTACAAACGCTTTGCAGAGCATTCGCAAGATTAACGGAGTGGTGCTAATTGTAACTTGTCTGTTGGACTGTAGGTAGATAACTATTTCTTAAAGTTTCAAGGTACTATCAGTTATGCTAGCGGTACGAGAGTACTGTTCTATATTACCGCGCTATGATAGTATCGTGCACAAATAGTACTGCCCTATAAGACTGGCACGTAATAGGAGAGCTGACTGCAATACAAACCAGACGAATTCGTCCCGCGTTGCCCGGAAACCACCACCGCATTATTCGGCAACCACGTTGCAGGAAGGACCGTATTCGCATTCAAAATCCTCGACTCTGACAAACGACACCTCGAACATTGAAAGAAAATTGCTAAAATTGCTCGCACGTAAATGCACATTCATCGAATCTCCCTCGACGTTCCCGAAAGGATATCGATAATGAGCCCCCTTCGAGGTACTCCTCGCGCCTTTTGTTTCTTCCCGCGCTGGCTTAGCCGCTTCTCGCGGCTCGAAAATGGTGTGTTTATCTTTCCACGGTTGGCATTTTATGTAAATCTCCACGAGCATAAAATAGTCGGGGAACGAGGAAGGCCGATACTCCTTGGCCATATACGGCCGCCGATTTTCTGCAATCCGTAATCGCAATCGGGACACGGTTGTCCGCTCTGCTAGCGAATAAACGGAGCGGCGAACGATCCGAAGATTCGCTATCAAGGCGGGTCGTTATTCCTCGACGTGGACACGTTTTAACAAGGAGATCGCGATGATCCTCGAAGGATCTCCTTTTACGTTCGCCTCTCCTTCTCGGCGAACTTTAATGAGGTTCGTTGCGCATCTTCGACCGTCGGACTAAACTGTATCGGCTCTTCTTCTTCCTTCTTCTTTCTCTTGCACGTTCTCTTTTCCTTGTCGATTTGAATATCGATTAAAAGAAGTCGTAAATTACTTGGAAAGTAATATAACTTGCAAACAAGAGCATGCGCTTCGTCCTGTCTCCCGTAGCTCTTTATTTTCCCTGTCACTTCTTTCCATCGATATCGCCATAGAAAAATCTCTTACGAGGCCTTGTCGCCATTTTAAGCCTGCCATGAAATTTCTATGTAATTTGTTGCAACTTCGAGGTGTATATTTTTTGTAGACAAGTTTAAGAGCAAAACCTCTCCTAAAGAGCGGTTAGGCATCAAAGAGTTAGCCGATGGAACAAAATAACTCACTTACAATAACACTAGAACTATCGGCGTCAAATCCAACATATTTTAATAAATTAAGTAAGTACTTTGAAAAAGGGGGAATCAAGCGGCGGAAAATTTGATCGATTGGGTCATTTATGGTTATTGACATAGACGTAGAATATTTATTCTATGACTCTTGTATAAACTTGGAGAATTTTTTGAAAAAATTCTGTACCAGTCATTTTGACTGGTTTGGTAGTTCTAGTGATAATTGCGTATGGCCCAAAATTGTAACCACAAGTTAGACTCGCCGTTCAAAAAAATCGTGACCCCATCAAAACTCGAAAGAACCTTTTCCATAAGTCCCAACTCGGAACAAATGTACGAGCTCTCCCTCGATTCTTCGCGCTTCGGCACTCCGTTCCTTCGTTTTCCCAACAGCCAATCTTCTCATCTTCTCCAGCAATGTCCACTTAGCTTTTCACCGAGAGCCACGAACGGAGATCTTGCTCCGTTTTTTGCTGAAACAGCTGGCTTCGACGGCGAAGGAACGAGAAGTCGAGAAGAGACACTCTCGGCCATTGAAGCTCCTCGGATTTAATGTCTTCATAATTGTACGGTCCCCTTTGCGGGGCCTGTTCTGCCATTCGCAGAGGCGTTTCACGATCCTCGAGGTTTTCTTGCCGCGGTTCTGCTTGTAGCGTTACATCGGAAAGGTAAATTACTTTGCCATGGTGTTCGCTCTTTGGGAGACGCTTCGTTAACGACTCAATAAACTTTTACAAGCTCCGCCTCGCTTTGTCTATTATACCGACGGTGCTCGTTAGGAGAAGTTTAAGCAGGCGTTTCTTGGTCGGAAGAGGGAAATTATTGCTGGGAGGTCTTTAAGCCGCTGGCGATGGAAAACTGAGATATTTGCGTGTCGAGATGGAGGATGTAGGAGGTACAATTTTACGGTGGTTTTATAGAAAGCGGGAGATTTTGTCGCTTGAATCCTGTTTGAGGAGGAAGAGCCTAAGAGAATTTCTAGAATTTAATGAAATTTTTATCCTTCGTTGTCGTGGAATTTTCAATGGAGGAAAGAGGAAGAGAAAACGGAGGGATGGTTAGTCGGAGAAAATGTTAAAGAGTATATTACACTTGATTTTCTCTCATTCGACAAGAAAGTAAAGCAACAAGAAGGCAAATAATGTAAGATGAAACGGCAAGAAGGATCGTTGTTCGTGAAAAGTTTGAGAGTTTGAGGGAAAAATTGAAAGGCAAAAGTGGACTGTTTGCGCAAACTACTCGATCGAACCCGGTGCAAGAAGGTCTCTCGGGTTCTCTCGATCGAGCAACCTTTTGCAGCTCCTTTCCCATTGGTCTCGCTTCCCTTTCACCACCTATACACGATGGCACGAGCGAATCGTCTCATTAGCCGAGGCCATATACGGCGGTCAATTAAAATTTTTGCCGGCGGTAGGTAGGTAAATCCAGATAATGAACACCACCAGGATCTTTAAGGCAAACGAGGGACTTTATATAGTTGTACGGAGAAAGTAAACGGGAATTAAGAATACCTAATCCGATCGTCTAACTTCAAACGCCATAGAGTTAAAGGATTGCTGTTTTGAAATCTTAGACTCCCAATCAGTAGACCTGACTTCAAAACTGTCGAAGCCTTTGAAAAATTTCGCATTTTTTATATGTTTATCAAGGGCTTGGTGGATCTGAATCAAGTTCCAACCCTCGTTATTAACCCTTTGCGGATGGAGGCATTTTTGAATATCGAGAAACAATCAATTATTTAGCGATGAAAAAATACTTTTTGTCTGTTAATGTATACAAGTTGAAATTTACTCTTTGTAAAATAATATTTCAACGATTATATTTTAATTTTTCAACTTTAACCGTTTATATACGCACCGACAAACTATAACCAATTTTTTTCTCAGGGCGAATATATGCGCCCGTCGTCCTCAAAGGGTTAATTTCTACTAAGTTTTCTCTCATTTATGGAAAATTCTGTATGCATGATTTTATCATAATCGGGGAGAATTTAAATCGAATTGTTATTTTCTTTATGTCGACGGATCCGAGAAGAATTCCTTCTCCCTCTTCCACTATTTTAATACAAATAGCATCCACATCCTTAGAAGTTCCTCAAATTCTTCGCCACATTTTTTACATATCGGTGAATCAATATCAAGAAAATCCATAGCGATACAACCTCTTCGACCTCCACCCCCTCAGGATAAAAGCCGAAGAATTAAACCTCCAATACGTCAACCCTTCGATGTTCCCTCGCGAATGTTCCCAATGCGAAGCGAGACGGGGCTCCGAATTGTCAGAATCCCACGAAATTAATCCTCCAGGACGGTTCCCTGATTGATTATGCTCGTTAATTGCAAATAGCGATCGCTCGAGGTGTCATTTTCACGATTTCGTGCAAAGATATCTCGCAAGACTTCGCGGAAACAAAATACCATTCACGTTTCCTTCCGCTCGATTATGGTGAATAATTACACTTGGCTTTTCACGAGTCGTTGAATTTCGCGAAACGTGAAATAAATCCCGAAATGTGCTTTTGTCGACGATTTATTTGTCGCGAATCTCATCGATGCACGAATTAAAATTTGTTCCTCCGATGATCGAACGTTCCAATTTCGAAAATTTCACTGTATTTCCCATGTATTTTGTGGCACATCTATTTTCAGGCTTTTGAATGTTATTCGCGCGCTCCTCGTCGGTCTAATTCAATGTATCTTGCACATTTCACTCCCGTGTTTTCCTGCCGCGCGAAAACGTCACTCGTAAAAAGCTTACTTTTGCACAACGTCGATGTAATTCGATATTTCACGAAATACACCTCAGGAATTTTATTTCTCGGTAAGACATTCGCCGTGTAATTTTATATTTTGCGTGTTACGATCACAAAGAACTATTTCTTGTAACAAAATTCTACCGTACACATTTTCATTTATAGTTTTCACCCTTTAACCTGTTCACTGTCCAATTTATATTTAAGAATCTCTCGCGGAATACGGAATTAAAATCGAGCAATGTCGTATATATACGTCGAAAGCAGTTAACAGATGAACATTCAGTCATCGTACCTCTCGATCGTCAATCTGGATAAGGCTCACCAATTAACCCTTTGCGGACGGAGGCATTTTTGAATATCAAGAAACAATCACTCAATTATTTAGCCTTTAACACTTTTAAAAAGTGTTTTTTCATCGGAAAGACAGTTTGTTAATGTATACAAGTTGAAATTTACTCTTTGTAAAATAATATTTCAACGATTATATTTTAATTTTTCAACTCTAACCGTTTATATATGCACCGACAAACTATATCCAATTTTTTTCTCAGGGCGCATATATCCGCCCGTCGTCCTCAAAGGGTTAACACGTTAAGCGCCACACCGGTCCCTACCGACCGGGCGTTGATTTTTCGTTTATGTTGACGCTGATCAATGAAAATCAACGATCAGTTTTTTCCCTAAGCTACGTTGCTGCGCTCGGTCAATCCATAATTAGTGATTTTAAGTAAGAAATAAAGCATTTTATAAAAAATTAATGTAGTTTATTAAAACAAGTAGAAAGATATCTTTCATAACCCCTTGCACTATTTCCACGAGTCTGACTCGTGGTATTAATCTCGGGCAAAGTATTCATATCTCGAATGAGATCGTATGTCCCCGTGCAAGATTATTAACACTAGAGGTACCAAACCAGTCAAAATGACTGGTACACAAATTTTTCAAAAAATTCTCCAAGTTTACATAAGAGTCATAGGATAAATATTCTACGTCTATATCAATAAACATAAATCCCCTAATCGATCAAATTTTCTGCGGCTTGATTCCCCCTTTTTCAAAGTACTTATTTTAATTTATTAAAATATGTTAGATTCGTGGCCGGTAGTTCTAGTGTTAAATGTAGACTTTTATTCAAATTCATTTGAGTATCACAGAAGTTCCATTGCGTGAAGTAAATATTAGCGCGGTAATCTTTGTTAGTCGCAAGATATCGTATATCGAGCATTCGGTTCAGGCATGGATTCATGCAAGTTTACCGATAGTACAAGGGGTTAACACTAGATTTACCAAACCAGTCAAAATGACTGGTACACAATTTTTTCCAAAAATTCTACGGGTTTACGAGAGAGCCGTAGAATAAATATTCTTCGTCCATCGTATAAAACATAAATTACCGAATCTATCATCTTTTCTACGTCTTAATTTTCCTTGCTTTAAGGTACATATTTAACACATTTAAATATAATAGATTTCACTCTGGTAAATCTAGTGTTAATAAAGGGCCTAAACGGAAAGTATAGCGCCGATCTCTAGGAACGAGCGTGGCGCTTAACGTGTTAAATAATAATTTAGAAAAAGTTTCCCAGAGTTGAAATTAAATTAGAACTCAGGCCCACCGAGTCCAAGCCACAACCTTTATTTTCTCCCCCATCGTAGTACTCCTGACGCTTATATTTCCACATTCAAAGAAGTCCGCGCCCTGAAAGCTTTAATAACAAAAATATCTCAAACATTCCTTTCCATCCGTCGAGCACGATACCCGGTCGATTCTCCGTCCGGTCGTTGCCGGTAATCCCGGCCAATTCTGGTCTGTCAATTGCCATTCCCGTCTGCCATCACCCCGTGTAATGCGATGGCTCGTCTGTACGTACATTGCGCTGCATTGAATTGGAATATGTTGCTCGTAGACCTATATATAGACGCGTCGCGTTGTAATTTATTGATAAAAGCAGCGCGTTGATGCGGGCACTGTCGTCTATGCACGATGCTTCCCCTTTCTTCCTTGCAAAACTGATGACAAGTATCGTCCACCGGATGCTTTTATTCACCAGCTGTAATTTCAGTTTATTCTAAAATCGCACTGTACGCGTTTTCACGCTGGATTGGATTATCCGGAGGGCATTAAAAATTTATGGGAGTACAATTAACAAATCGTTAATTGTACTTGGATATTAATGCGATACGTGATTTAATGAATTTCCACGTTGGGGAATCATTATTTTCCTGATTATTTGGATATGCGGTTTTGTGCGAGGGTGGAGAATTATTAATGGTTGTATATTTAAACTGAGTATCCCACTGGTTGGTTTCTTTTTATTTAGTTCGTTTGGTAGATAAATGAGTGTAGAATTATCGATGGTTGTTGAATTATGCAGATTTCGAAAGCAGAGATAGCACCGGGTGGTGTTAACGATTGTTAGCGTACAGTGTCCTCGATAAATGGCGAATAGAGGGGATGTTTTCTGTATCTATTTTTACCCTTATGTTTTTATAAAAGACAATGCTTCAAAATTCGTAAGATAATTAATTCCTCTCTCTAGCGGCATTTATCGAGCGCACTGTACATACAATACCGTAAAATCGAGTTGCACGCGTTTCGCGAAGGCTTCTACCAAAAGATCTGCCAAAATGTTTCCGCCCGGGCGATCAGTCACGGCGAGTTTCACATTCTGAATATTCATGGGAAAAGACTGCCAACGTGTTCGCGATTTGTATTCATGAAAACCAGCAAGAAGAACCTCGCGCGGCGCTTTGCACTTTTAATACGCTCCAGAGGACGGGAATTCCGATAAAGTTCGTCGGCATTATTTCACTCGACTCTTTCTCGCGAATCGACCGTGTACAATTCGCGATTGTTCCATCTTTCATATCCTCGCTCTCGATATCGCGTTATAATGCAATGAAATATCAAATGCAACGCACATTTTCCATCGTAACAATTGAATCCCCGACCAAAAGTTCGCCGCTCTTTCACCCTATGAACCAAAACAAACGAGAATTTTTTCACGTTTCAAAATCCCGTTGTAAATCCCGCCAGTTCTTTTTCGCATTTGTAGAGTGTTCTATAATTCAATTTTTAAAGCAGAAAAAATATGGAAACTGGTTACATGATTCTTTGGAAATATCGTCGAAATATCGACGAAAGAGAAAGTCGAACGGAAACGATTTATTTATCGCTTCTCTTTGTCGACATATGATGCGTTTTCAACGAATCGAAAGTATCGAGAGACTGACAAGTTTCACCGTTCAGCGATATGAAAGAGAATGGCGGGAAATTATTGAAAACTCACCGCTTCCTGCTGCAACCACTTAACCGAACAAACGCCAAATCTCACCGTCGGGATTTGCAGGCTCATTTTGCAAAATAGACCGAAGTTTAGAGCGCGGAAAGTTAATCGGACCTATCCTCTATGGTGAGGACTCAAAACGTTTCATTCTACTCTATCTAAGGCTCATTGTTCGGTGAAAAATGAATCCTTACGTGGCAAAACTTAGTCACCTCATGACGTAAACTTGTGACAGATGTTGCAAAAGTGATTTAACACTTTGCCGCTCCAAGCACTTTTATCGGAGATAAAACTATAGACTCTTGGGCATGTTTAACACTAGATTTATGGAGTCAATTTGGCTCACTTAAAATTTGATTACTATATGTATAATACATTGATTGGTTAATTTTTTTATATTAAATCTTACATTTAAATTGATTTGAAATTATTTGCTTTACAAAAAGACTTCAATTTTCTTGTGCGAGTGAAATTGGCTCACTTCAGAAAAATAGGTGTATCAACACCCGTAAATCTAGTGTTAAGTAAAAATATAAAAGTATTAGCAGCATCTCAAATTGAAATTAATGCAATAGAATATTAGACACGATGGAGAGCTGTGAAAATTCCAGCCAATTAAAAATTTGTCTAGGCCAATAACTTCCATTGCCTTTCGAGAACAACTGTTAACGCAAACTCAATTAATTTTCTCACTATCCAACAAATCACCCGGCAGTTATAATTGCCGTATTAATTTGTAAGAAAACTAGTCTCTCTTGAATTCCTCCGAACAATTAATACCGTAACGTCCGACTTTGCCGGTGAAAATACGAATTTACCGTGTCGTCTTGACGGCGATTAATTTCACGGATTTCTCGAAAACGTTTCTACAAACTTTTTCATTCTCTGTTCATAGTATGTGTTCGTCGTGATGCTGGTTTTTGTCCTGGAGGCCGGTGTCGGAGCATTGGCGCGCCTCTACGAGGAACAAGTTGGTCCCGAATTGAAGATGAATCTGAATCATACCTTCCTCGAGAATTACTCCGTGAGGAGCAGGGAAACAGCGGCGATCGACCAGATGCAGATAGAAGTGAGTGAAAATGAAAGAGAGAAACCAAAGACAAAGAAAGACTCCGTGAAAATTCTGTGGAGAACGCGAGTTAGAATATTGCATTCACTTTTTCATTGAAGAGGAATATCACAATTGCGACTCGTGGACAGAATTTCGCGTAGAATGTTCTTAACACTAGAACTACCGGCGTTAAATCTATCATATTTCAATATATTAAATAAGTACTTTGAAAAAGGAGGAATCCAGTGGCGGAAAGGATGGTCAATTCGGTGATTTATGTCTTTTGTGATGGACGTAGAATTTTTGTTCTGTGGCTGTTCTATGAACTTGAAGAATTTTTGGAAAAAATTGTGTACCAGTCGTTTTGACTGGTTTGGTAGTTCTAGTGTTAAAAGTGTGATAAGCTCTTAAATTTTCTTTCGTATTGCAAAGTATCAAGTTTGGAAATATATAGTTATCTACGTCAGAGATTCAAATAGATACGGAAGGAAAAATTGAGATGGAAATTTTAAGAATTTTTGTTTGATATGAGAAATAATTGAGTCTATGATAGACTTAAGGAAAGAAGAGTTTCACTATTTAATTTTCCATAGTCTCTATTTAAAATCAAGGAAAAATTGTAATTATTAGGTGACGTTACCATAATTAATTACCAATTAAAATCGAATACTAGAGAGTAAAAAGGGAGTGAAGGAAAAAGTAGAAAGTCGAGGAATAAATTGAATCGGGAGTCTGCCAATTATCAAGAACTATCTATTCTTCCCTCGCCGACTTTGTTCTTTTATAAATGACGAAGAAAGCCATCCCGGTTTGAGATACGATTAATTGAAAGTCCGTTATCCGGAGCGATCTATCGGATCTCTTTCTTTCTCGATAACTAACGAATTTAGTCGAGGAAGCTGCTTTTTGTCTTTGTACAACTGGCATTCATCGAGTGTTTTCAATTTACACTTATTTATTCGTGGACGACTTTGGTAAATCCACTGCAATGCGATTTGATGGAGATCTCAAGAAGAGAACTTAATTATCGTACCTTTGAAAGAAGCCTTTATCTGGAAGAATCAAACACTCAGAACTTCTTTACTTAAAACAAAGCCTTTTTATTGAGCAATACAAATCAGTCGATAATACAAAGTAATTCATTTTATTAGTAACAGAAAGAAATTCATTTTTACATATCAATTATTCACAGGTGGAAGAAATTTCTTATCCTCGCTCATTAACCTGTTAACCGGGCGTGACGAATAATTCCGTCATATCTGAAAGAAAACTCCAGTAAGCTTGTCGATTTTTTCTTCCTTAAAATTTTTAAACGTAATATGTTGAACGCATTTACATTTTATGTCGTTCGTATCCGTTTAATCCTGACGTAGTACTTTAGATGTAATGATATTACTTCTCACTGTAAAAAAAAATATTCCAATTTGAAATAAGTTGAACAAAAATTAATTCCCTGGTTAAGAGGTTAAAACGGGCGGCGGTATTTTTTCTTTCTTCGAATATCCTCCCATGGAAGCCACCCTACGTGAAATTCTCTGCCACCTTAAACGACGCAGAGGTGTATAATACAGCGGCGTTATTACCTAACATTTTTATTTGTACCCTTACCGAGTATCGCAATCGTTACGAGCACTTTTACGACATTAAATCATTGTTATCGCATCGCGGATAGCAGTTTCCGCTGGTCCTCTATATATCGATTAACGTTAGAGCATCTTCCTTCGCGAAATTCTCCTTTGCTTCTTTCCTCCGCCTGTTTTTTTCGCATCGTTTCTTCGCCCTTAAAGTACCACGATGACTTCCGTCGCGGAACGATTTAAATTGCATCGAATTTCGCCGTCGTTCGAATTAACGACGGAATAAATTGTCAATCTACTTGGAAGTATTGAAAATTTATAAGAAATACTTTGCAACTATGATACCATATTACACTGGTAATTGGAAAGATAGTAGAGTTTTGTTACTTTCAAAGTTAATCAGCAATTACGCAATTAATTCACTATAAATCAATCATTTCCCGACATTTGGTAATAATTAACGATAATTGGTTATCGATGCAAGCCATTAATAAAGCAAATTTGCAAATGGAATAGATTTCCATTAAAGAATGTAGAATGATTGAAACTGTCGATGCAGAATAATGGAGGTTCGAATGGACATCCGTCGAGGAACATAATTTGACGTTGAATTTCCAGTTCAAATGCTGCGGCGCCCTGAGATTCGAGGATTGGCTTGTGAGCGAATGGCACAAAGATGAGAATGTCCAAAGTCTCGTGCCGGACAGTTGCTGCAAGACTCCGACCTACCTCTGCGGAAAGAGGGATCATCCCTCCAATATCCATTACACGGTATTCCTCATTCAGAAATTTTCTTACATCAAATAATTTTGTACACTCGATAGAAAAATTAATCGCAGTCCCTGAAACCCTTAGAAAACGCGAAACTTTGATGAGAATGACTACGTCTTTGAAACTGAGTAGATCAACCCTTTGCACTCCGTGATTCCACTACAGAAACAATACAAGTCATGTTCAATATGCACAATTTTGACAATCGACGATAACAGCAAATGCAAATAACTTTCAGTACACGGTAAATGACAATTAATAGTAATAGACAATACAGATAATTTTGAATATACAGTAATCGACAATTGACAATAACAGACCACACAGATAATTTTCAGTATACAGTAATCTACAATCAACGATGATAGATAATACAAATAATTTCCAGTATACAATAATTGACAATACAGTACTTTTCAATTGACAGAGGAAACTAGAAATTTTAACTTGCTTGGTAGTTCTATTATTAACACTAGATTTACAGAGCCAATTTGGCTCATTCAAAATTTGATTGCTATATATATAGTATATTGGTTGGTTAATTTTTTAATAATAAATCGTTAATTTAAATTTGGTTTCGAATTATTTTCTTTGCAAAAAACTTCAATTTTCTTGTACGTGTCAAATTAGCCCACGTTAGAAAAATAGATATAATCAACATCCGTAAATCTAGTGTTAACCCCTTGCCGTGCCATTTCTTTTGTGATTAAATGTGCAATGACTCTGAATTAAATACTAAAATAACATTCTAACTCCTAATTTCGGATATAGTAAATGATTTAACGTAATATTGAATAGCGTAGAATTATTTTTATTTTATCAGGATCCACTGATATTTGTAATTAAATAATTTTTAGAGCACTTCAAAATTGACTATTTCATTTATCGCGTCACGAGCAGCACTCGTTATTGTACGGCAAGGGGTTAATATTCCAGTAAAGAACAACCATTTCCACTCAAAATGCTCAAAACCTCCCGCATCTCCTTCCAATCCCATAATTCAATTCTGTCACAGGGCTGCATCTATAAATTCCTCGAAACGACGAAGGACCACCTGATAATCCTCGGTGCAGTGGGTCTTGGTCTCTCGGTTCTGGAGCTCTTCGGCATCGTCCTCGGCTCCTGCCTTTACATCAAGCTCAGGCACGATTTCGACGACTGAGAATTACTTCAAGTCCGCGAGAGCAACAACAACGGTCGCTCCTGGTGCAGATACATGCAAAACGATCCAGGAGCCGTTTGATCGTCGAAGCGTAAGGAAGAGGAGGGCACACCATTGAGAACTACCATGAATCTTCTCCTCTCGAAGGAGATTCAACCTCTATCGTTCGCCATTCAGGATTTCCTCCGCTTCCGACTTCTCCGACGTCTCGAAAAGAGACCGAAATGACCCAGGCTCCTTTCTTCCCTTCGTGAAACGAATAAAACGGTCCAAGGGAAGAAAGGAGGACACGGAAGGGATGACGCGTTTTCGAGAGGGATAGAAATCTTCGGGGAAGTATTTTCGACTCTTCGCTCTTTTCCGATTTTCTCGCAAGTCTTACACACTTGCGGTTGCAATTACGTTGTTGATTGTTAAAGTTCAATGAGACGGAGATACGGAGAATTGTGAGGATTACTGTAAAGGTGTTAGAGCATTGTATGGGTTAAATTGCGGGGGTGAGTTTGAATCTCTCTGATTGTGGAGAATTCTTCTTGGGCTATTCGTACAGTGAGCTAAGTAAATGTTAACAATTAGTGTTCCCTTTTGTGCTGTCTGGTAGAGTTTGAAACTTAGAGTGTATGCGAACTGTTAGGAAACTTGAATATGATGTTTCAGACGACAGCAAACGAAGAGGCTTCTCTTACGTGTACATGTAAACTAACTAGAAGTCTCTCCTAATTTTATGGTCTACAAGATCATGTTAAAACTTCCTTTGTATAAAAAAATACCAGCATAACCTTCCCCTTTAAAAATCGACTCCCTTCAAGCATTTATCGAGTTCACTGTACATCCCAAACCCCATGATCCAGTGCCCGGAGCTCTAAATCCTCGATAATAGAGATCGAAGTCGACGATTACACAAACGAAGAAAAACGTTGCAAGTTAGTCCACACCTTAGGGGAGAACTGGGCGAATAAAATGACGAAAAAGAAAGCACGTAATCCTTCGAAGGATTCGTCGAATTAAGAAGAAAGGACGAAGCTCGAAGCTCTTTCTTTCCGATGATTCTTCCAAGTCTCGTCGTCCTCTTTCATTGGCTTCCTCGAAGAGGCTGAAGCACAGTGGAGAAAGAGAGCATCGCGTGAGCGATTGTCGACGAGCTCGAAGAGAATCCTGGCCGCGATTACGTCGGCAACCATTGTAAGCGAAATGTCATCGAAGAGTGATATTCTTTTCGAACGATGGACGCTTGAAAGACGATTCCAAGTTAAAAGTATTCCACTTGGGTATCTTCCTCGGGGAGAAAAGTCAACCCTCTCTCTTGTAACGGCAACAATAAATATTTGTATTCGCGATAAAAACCACCGCCGAACGCGCATCACCGTTTCACACTGTCAGCGATTTTTCCGCTCGTACAAAACAAACCCACCCTTTCTCATCCTATACTGCCATTAATCGATTCGCACAAAATGTTTCTAAAAGTATCTCTATAAAAAGGAAACTAAGCGTAGAATTTCGCGTCTCGAGCGGCGCTGTTCCTCGGAGACGAGACGGTATTCTCGTTCGTTGAATAAAGAGAAACGAAAAGGGGTTGCTCATCCCTCGCGTCTCCGCTGAAAGCGAGTCCCTATGAAAGAACGGACCACTCGATCGTTCTGCTTTAAGGTCGAGGGATATTACAAGGCACGATACGTCGTGACAAGGGAAAGACGTTCTTGTAGCGTCGTGGCCGATGAATTTAGAAGGGGTTGTTTAGGAGCGCTTGATGACGAGGAGGGAAACCTGAGTTTAGTGCATCTTGGTCTTTATGGGTGACAGTATGCAAATACAATGAGGTAATTTTAACTTAACATTTGAGGATAATATAAGTGTCTGCTGGTTAATGTATTAAAATTGTTACGGTATAGTTTGAAAAATTGAAGGGGTGCGCTTGAGTAACCAAGAAGATTGATCCGTTCACCTCAGTTACTATTCGTTAGTTCTTTTTTCTCATAAAATCTATAATCTAGTCTGAATAACGAGAAAAATAATCAGTACAGAAAAGTTCTAGTTGCAAAAGTCTCTCCACAGAAACTTAGAAGCATTGAGAACCCTTGTACCGTGGTATCGCCGTTGCTCGACGATAATGTATACGTGCTCGTACTCCACAAGCATCGAAGACAGAGAATGTCTTCCCTTAAGGCACTTAGACGCTCCGAAATTACCCTCTTCGAAATTCCGTGGCCGTGATAATACACTATTAACAACTTTCCCATTAACATTTGTTACAGCATGTCGTGCGACGCGAGTAATCCCTTACATGCAAGAAAAAGAACCGATCGGTCGAACAAGGTCGAATCTGTCGCTCTTTAATCAGCGCTCTAGCGTTCTTAGATTTCTTTCACTTTGTTTCTTTTTTACATAACATAGTAACTACTCTTTTATTTGCACGTACAAGAGATTATCCTAAAAGTACCAAAAAATACGCGCTCGGGAATGCTGAGAAAATTATGCCAAGGAAAAAAGAGCGACACGAATCGAACGTCGACCCTCGGACAGAACTGTAAACAGTGCCTTGATAATATTTGTTAAGTCCAGAGATATTTTAAACTATATATATAAATATTATATATATATACATATATGTATATCGAAGATGTAAATTCGAAGAGACGCATCGAAGAAGAATGTCTTTAGCGTGTAAATGTACGTACAGTATTTATGTATTTATCTGTTGTGCTTCGCAGAAACCAATACGAGCCTTAGCGCATATTATTTATACCAAAAGCCACGTTTCTCGTGTAACGAGAGGGCGCAAGGTCGAATCGACGATCGCACAAAAGGATTTCCTTTTTTTATTTTTATTTGCGTTACGTTTTTTTTTTTTTATGGAAAAAGGAAAAGATATATTCGATGGATCTGTTTGTATTTTAATTCTACGACGAGCGCATTTACACTGATTCCCTTTGTGTTCTCTTTCTATGTCTGTCAGGGACAATGAGAATTTTTCGCGCGTTGGCAATCGCCGATTCAACTTTCGAACGCGCTCGACGAGGTGTGAAATCATATTTTAATATTCTAACGAACGCGAATCACGCGTTACTTTACTCTCAGTGTTATTGTCTTCATTGGTATGACATATACTGTGTATTATTACCTGTTAGAATTTAGGCGAAACTTTATAAATATTGTACATATCAGACCCCTATTCTGTTACGAATAAAAATTTAAATCGTGCGCGGCGGGAAGATTCTTCATTTTAAAGGTCGCACTGATGGATGGAGAAAAACGAAGAAAATACGGCAAGTAAGTTCTCCCAAATCGACATCACTTTATCATCATTCTAAATTTCTTTTTTAAATTTCAATATTTGTCTGACATAAGTCGGTTCCTTTTTTTTCATGTTTCGCGAAGAATTAAAAAGTAATTATCATCTCGAAGATTCGACATCGCTCGCGTATTTTTCCATGGATTCGAGATGAATTAGAAACGCATCGTCTCTCGTCCCGAGAGAAACGAAAAGCCATGCAAAAACTGCAAGTAAGTCCTTGGACATTGATATTTTTTGCCAATTATTTAATTCTTCCAGAAGAACTTCGACGTTGGTTGTCTGAAATCAAATTATTCTAGTCTTTAAAATTTCATTGATATTGAAAAGTGCCAATTACATTTTCCTACAACTTAACGCTGTTAAATTTTCGGTGGAAACTTACATTATCCGAGAGAGTATCGTTCGAATCGTAATAATGCATTAATGCAAGTTGATCGTCGATTTTTGAAGACACTAGGTGCAGGCAGAAAACAGTCAAATACAAAGGAATCGCTAAAACAATTCTATTATACTCCACGTAGATCTCCCTTAAGTGTTCCATTCCGAAACGTGCCAAATCGAACCTTAAAAAGGTCAAAATAAGAAGAAAATTAAATATTCAATAAGTTCATAATTTATAATAAATCAAAATTAAAACGTACTTGTCAAAAATCGAGACGATGCACAAAGTTGCAAGAAAAGTGAAAATATTCGTATAAATCTCGCAAATTCTCGAGTAATCCATGACGAACTCTACGGTTGCCTCGAAGAAGACCTGAATCTGACAGAAGCGTAGAGAATTAAAAAAATGTCTATAGATGTTAATAGTACATTTTTTATTTAATTTAAAGTACCATTATAAAATGCATGAGTGCCATTCCAGCCAAAATCCCTTGAAAAACAAGACCCAAGCTCTTCCAAAGTCTCTGAGCTACGATCGCCACTCTGATCGGAGGGAAAATTGAAGTTTCGACGACCTCAAAGCTGTCCGTTGCTCTTTTATCCATCTCTTTTCGCGAGAAACTTTTCGATCGGTCAATTTTCATGGCATTAAAACCATTTCTGCCTTGGATATAAATTTTATCCGTGGTTAATTCAGGAAGAGCCACCGGTTTTTCATATTTTGTGCGCGCATTTTCTTGCGCTCTTTTTAAAATCTCGGTGATTGGCAATTCTTCTCCTTTAGTGAAAATGATGTTATTGAATTACATATAAACACGATAATAATATAAAAGGATAAAGATCAACTTTAAAAAGAATAAAGGTAATGTTCCTCGGATCGATTACCTGGAGAAGACTTTTTCTTCTTTTTAAATTCTCCCGCTGCGCCTCTCTCGCCGGATGGTCTATTCGAAAACGGTGAACCGGAAACGTTCTTCTCATTCTCAGATCCCAAAGAACGTCTATCGTATCTCCGTCTATGTTCTTTATCTCTTTTTTTCTTGCCGCTCTGAGATTTCCGATCGTCCCGTTTTTCGAGCTTCGAGAATCTCTTTCTCATTCTTTCCTCAAAAGACGTCTCTTCTTCGGTGTCTTCGGTCCTACGTTGCTTTTGCAACTTCCGTGGCGACCTGTTGATCTCCGAAGGAGACTTCCGTTTGCTCTTCAACGGCGTACTGGTACGCCTCACTTCCGGTGAATCCTCAAAGCTATCGATGGCTGAGGATATCTCAGTATCACTTTCTTCGCTTTCCATGGACGTTTCTTTTGACCCCTTTGACCTCCATCCACGAACAAATTCTTCTTCTCTTTCACGGATCATTTTATTATCTCGCAAATCGCGTGGTAACGTTTTCTTCCTTTCGATCCGCAGCCCAAACGCTTCATTTCTTTCACTTGGAGAGTGAAGTAACTGACTTAAATAATGTTTGTTAACGATTCATTGATGTTTCTCATCGATTAGAAGTTAATGAGATGTTGCAGAAAGTAATTTAGAAACGAATCTTCACCTTTTTGTTCTATTTTGTGGAGAACGACTCAAGTTTCTGCGCGATTCTAATGAAACGTACGTGGTAACGCTTTGTTGTTCTCACTGTCAGTCGTTAGTTACGGAAAATCGATAATTGACGGTTGTACGTGCTTAGAGTACCGAAAAATATAATGAGTTTGTTTTAGAATTAATTGAGAAGTTTTATTTAAAATTGGCGGGAATCCATATATGTTTGCTTTTTAGTGAATTACGGTAATTGAGCCATTTTTGAAAGTGGTATAACGTCGATAGAGATGTTTACTTTAAAATTTGAAATTAATATTTTTGAATACGTTATATATAATCTCGATTAAAAAAGAACGTGAATTATTCTACCTTGAAAATTATACCACTTTCAAAAAGAAGTTTAATTATGAAAATTTACTGAATATCGCGCCAATGGTGCATTCAGAAGGTAAATAAAGAAAGATTAAATATCGAGAGGAATGAGGAACGACCTGGTAGGTCACAGTTCACATACTTTTTTACGAAATGTGAACCCATCAGTTTTATTTATTTTCTTTATCCATCAAATACAAGTGTCAGTATTGTATAAATAGTATCGCCGGTGTAGCATGTCGCCAAAGACATTGTTACGTGTCTTATTATTTACACAGAAGCTTTCGCGTTAGCCTTAATCTCTAAGTTCAAGTCTTTACAGGATTTCCAGATCACAGTGTCGAATCTCCGGATGATTCTTCTGCAAATATTACATCACACACGTATTATAAAGTAACAAAACGCGAATTAAAGAAATAATTTCAAGGATTTATAGTTAATGATAAGATTTCCTTTACCTTCAATTTCAATTCTATTCTATCTATCTCACCGCCGAGAGTGTCGACGATATTTTCACCGTGCTTTAAAACAAATGATTCCAGTTCGTCGATAGTTTTCATTTTATTTACCTCCTACGGACGAAACAGTATTAGTAGTGATAATTAATAGTAAAAAATTATCATAAAATTTAATTTCAATACCTCCAGCATCGAACTAAGATCGTGCTTGTCGAGATAAGATCTCGTTAATTCTCTCCCATCGAAATCTATCTCGGCTTTATATCGAACTAAATTGTTTCCCATATCGATACCCTTTACATCGTGAATGGCTCGAACCTACGATAAACGGACAAATCCAAAAGATTGTTGAAAATTAGCGAATACATAAAAAAAAATTCGACAATGAACGTATTTCTGCCTTACCATTATATCAGATTCCAATTCTGCGTTAATCTTGTCAAGATTTTCTTGCGGTATACTCCTGCCGGTCAAAGCGGCAACGTTCGTATGAATTATAAAACCTGCGACTCCACCAAGGAGAACTCCAACCAAAAGAGATCCAATGGCATCAAACGTTGGATTATCTAAATAAGAAGTCAAACCCATGCAAACTCCTGCGGACATAAGTCCAAGGACCTGTAGATTATAAAAACTATTATTCCTATGACAGATTTGACTTTCTGTTTTATCAAATAGGGCAATATTTTGAGAATAATAATCAGGTAATTTCAATGTTTGATTGTTCGCCGCATTAGAAAAACTCTTATTATACAAAAATCTACTCGAAACAATTATACTCACAGCTGCTAAATCTTCCATAAGGACAACGTTTACGGACGGATCCTGACCTCCCAAAATATATTCTTTAAGAGATTGTTTCTTCTCTTCTGCTCCTTTTCTTATCGATTGAATTGCAACCAACAAAGTTGCTCCTTCTGACAGGAAAGAACCACCTAGGATAAAGTATGCCCAGTAAAACGACTCGACTTTGGCGGGAAATAGAAGTCCATAAATTCCGTGATAAACCGATAAACCGGTCCCGACGCAAAAGATTCCGACACCAGATATCAAAGACGATACGTATTTCATGTTGGTGTAGCCATACGGATGATCGGGATTTGGAGTCTGAAATTTTTTGATATCGTTGCAACGATACGGATTTGTTTGAGTCGTTCATAGACGACTGGGTACATTTACCTGCACTGATTTATAAATACCATACGCTAAAATTAATTGATTGCAAGTATCCGCAGCCGAATGCACGCATTCCGAAAACATACTATACGAGCCAGTATACATCCAAGCGAACATTTTAAATAAGAAGTTGCTAGCGTTTCTGTAAGAAATTAAGAATTGCGTTAAATATGCGATTGCTACAAGCAGAAGGACATATTAAATTTTCGGGCTTACATTGCAATAGCTGTTAGTACTACTTTACCAGATCTCCCGAAAAGACCTTCTCGCTCAACGATTTCGGTCTTGCTGCCCATTTCTCGTCTATAATCTCGCAGTCTTCGCTTGACAGTAAATACATCTGTGACGAAAAGTTTACATTTGCAATGTTTCTAGCGGTTAATTTACAAAATGGATATTCCTATGATATTAGTGAGATTTTTGATAAATAAGTGACCCTGTAAGGTGGACAAAAACTTTCGTGAAACTAACGTTCGTGCGTTTCGAATAGTTAAAGAAAAGTTTCAGATTAATTACAACAAAAAATGAAACTATTGTTCATTTAGAATCTCGGTAGATGAATGTATACGGTACGACAAGATTTGCGTATTTACTTTGCTGATAGGCTTTCTGTTCCAGCTCTTTTTTTAGAATTGCTTTCAAGAAAGCTTCTCGAGAGCCCCAAACCTCCAATGCCCTAAAATTCAATAAAATGTAAAATTCGTCACTCATGATTTTCGTCATAATTTTCGAATTATTTGTTGCATAGTTGTTCCATCAAAAAAATTTCAGGTAGGATAGATTCGCTTACTTAGCCTCCACATCTTTCCTCCAGTAGACAGTGATAGGGGGTTCCAATTCATAAGGGGATCTCCTCTTTGTCTTTGGCAAAGATTCTAAGTCTGAGGGCTTCAACATAAAGTCAGACATTGCCCTTATAGGTGTAATAAAATTTCGTTCCAACGATGAGGTAGATCTATCGACTTTGGCTTTCTTCTTTGCTGTAAAAGAATATCAGATGTTCCAGTACAATTTAAAGTATATATATACTGAAGCTTGCATATAAAATTAAACCTTTTTTTGAAGATGCATCTTCCTTCTCCGATTCTGTGGCTTCCTTCTCAGCTTTCTGTTTACCAACCTGAGCTGCTGTCTTTTTTGCTGTTGCTTTATCAACATTGTTAGAAGCAACGTTTAAAACTCTTTCCTTCAATTGCCCCAAGTTATCATTATCCAATTGTGTTATTCTATCTTTGCCTTCTTCCAGTGGCTTCTTATCTAGCTTGTCGGACTGTTCTTTCTGTCCTTTCGAATCGCTAAAAGATAACCTGGACGAGGAGACGATGAGCCAACTCCGATCCACAAAACATCCCACCTTTTTGTTACCACAAACCTTCAGAGAATTCGTAACGATGTGTACTTTGTATCGAGTATTACAGTTGGGTGTTATTAAAATACTAGCGTGCCTTCTGATAAATCCTATTTGAATCATATACAAGTAGTCTATATTACAGCGGCTAATATTTTGAGCTAAATGCAAGATATTCCAAGATCGTTGTAGCATCGTTTCGATGTTTTTTCACCGCTGGATTTCTAGAAGGTCACTGCTTATGAAAAATACTGTATCACCTAACCTATATAAGGAGCAAAGTAATATGGTTAAATAACATCTACAAATGATAATTATTCCTATGGATTCAAATTTATTCATAATAAATAATATTCATGTTCTAACAACACTCTTAAAAGTCGCATTATGGGAAATCAACGTAGCTTCGCGACGAAGTAACGTTAAAAATCAAAGCCATCCTTTACCTTTGAATTAAGAATTCCTATCCTGATAGGGAATACATTGTTACCGTTGCGTAAAGCGAACACTTAACAACGTATGATCCTAATACGAACTGTCAAAAAACCGATAGCCTTTCATACGGTGCTAATAACACAAACGGGACACAATGCAAATCCACCTAGACCTAACATCTTGTGAAATTTTGTGGTTACACAAACTGAGTTATCAGCAGGAACAAATTTCTATCAGATTGCGTCATCGACGAGTGATAATACAGGTTGAATTTAAAATATACAATTATAAATTCCCAATAAATAACTCCTTAAACTTTAAGGAGAGATGCTTAAAGCATCGACGTTCTACATTGTATGCAATCCTTGTAAATTTAAATGTCAAGCGGCAATCGCATTAGCATTTTTCTTACTGAGATCATAATTTACCGCGGATGAAAAAGTAGTTGCTACCGTGAAATACATATCGGCTGATAGAAATCTAGGGTATCATCTATGCTACAATGTTCACGAAGTGATAAGTGCATGGAATAGTCTGTAAGGTGGTAGTAGGTTCGATAAAGTAGCAAGAAATAAATTGCGATTGGTCAGCTTATCAGTCGTGTGTGAGGAATCGGTGCATCTATTCTGCGATGTGTAGAGCTGGCACTTGTCAAATCAAAAACACAAATTAAGAATTATGGACGGCGGACAAACGAAACCGAACGATTCGGAGTTCATTTCATTCCAAGATTTTCCATCTATTAATCACGGTGGGAACGTCGGTCAAGCACAATTAGATATTGGTGCTTCCAGTCAACAGACTTTCAATAACCTAAACAATGATAGCACGGGAATCGGCATTATTGAGGACCTGCAGGGAATGCCTGACAGAAATGAAAGTTCGTACATTTAGGAATCTTTTTCTAAAGTATTCGTTATAATCCTACTGTATTCGATGAATATATTGTTCAATATTAAAAAAAGAACATTGTAATTTGTTAGGTTAGACCTGCGGTCTTGTTACTCAAAAACATTCTTTCGATCTTTCAGCTGAACCCCAGCGTAGCTTTTGGACGATAGAATATTACCAGAAATATTTCAATGTCAATACAAACGATGTATTGGAGAGAATTAAACGGTCTATGTTTCCACATGGAAACGATAACTATTTAATATCGCACATACGACCAAATCCAGACTTGTACGGTCCATTCTGGATATGCATTACTTTGGTATTCTCCGTAGCAATTAGTGGCAACGTGGCCAATTATTTGCAAACTGCCGCGGAAAGTAAGTACCATTGGAGGTACGAATTTCACTTTGTGTCCTATGCCGCAACATTTATATTCTTGTACGCGTGGTTATTGCCCCTTGCTCTGTGGGTAGCATTGAAATGGACCACGAGCAATAGAAACAGGGAGGAGGAATTAATAGAGGTTTGACATCAGTTTTCCTAATATTGAAAAATTCTAAGGAACACTCAGTAAAATTGTCCTCTTTTAGTCTCAAGCAGTACCAGGTCTTTTGGAACTCCTTTGCTTGTATGGGTATTCTCTGGCAATCTATGTTCCAGTAGTCTTCCTCTGGATGATACAGATTAGTTGGTTGCAATGGAGCTTAGTGATTGTAGCCACATTCTTATCTGGAGGGGTTTTATTAAAATCACTCTTACATGCTGTACCAGGTAAAAAATTATGTCCTCCCGCGTATATTTAGGAAAAAAAAAGACAATTCCTTGGACGATTGATAAACTTGCAGGAAAATACAAAATAATATACGTTTTGAAAATCCTTGGAATGCATCTCCTACTGGCAGTAGGATTTATGATGTACTTCTTTCACGTATCTACGAAAGCCGTTCCCTCCACGGTTGCAGAAATTATCGCGTCTACTACTCAAGCTGCCGTTGCGAATCCTGAATTATCGCCGGCACCAGTGTCTGTTTTATCCAAAGGCGCGGCAGTTTCAGATCTGAAGACAAGTATTTAATTGTTCTCGCGACGAGTCATTTGCCAGGCATATCTATTCCAAAAGAAGTCTACGAATGGGAGAATCGAATCGTACGAATCGAACGTTTCGTTGAGCGTTGCTTCCGTTTTCGTACATGTAGAGGTAGTATTTATACTGTATCTACGATTGAGAGGAAAGAAACATGAAATAAATAAGAATAATCAAAGTTTCAGACATTCGAGGCACTGATACTTAATGTTTCTATCGTGCCATGAAAATACAAAAGACCAACGAAGTGTTTGGTTGATTTATTTCACAGCCCCTGTTTTAATATAGGGACAGATTACATCAACTCAACACATATCATTTACAATCATACGAATCTCCATTGTACATAGTTATCGTTATTAGTACTCGTAATACAATAGATAATAATCCGTTATTAGTCGTCATAATACAATCGTACATAATTCATTAATATTTTTGTTTCATTACGATTAACCAATATGACAAAAGGCAACATTCACTTTGTAGTAATATTAGTTTTACGTTATTATCATCGGTGTATTAATATTAATACCATGACAGTAGTAATTTGTTCGCCGTTTAATTTCTCATTACACAAAGAATGCGTTCATCTGAATGTTAATGGTTTACATTTAATTAGTACGACTTGATTTCGCTCGAGCCTCGTAAGACGGTTTTTACAGTCTCCGAAGGCGTCTTTGCCAATAATCAACAAAATTACGGAAACAAGTGCATCTCGAAAATCTCTATACACTATTTTAAGGAATTCCACTTTCTACGAATAAGTACGTACATCCGTGAACGATCTGGAACCAAGTTACTAATTCCACGAATCCGGCATTAAATACAAGAGAATTTTTCGCAAAAGACAATCGAGCAAATTCGTAAGAAGTGACAGTAAAATTGATAGCAAACATTTTCGACGTCTACGAAGTCTTCCGTTTTACAAGCCTTGCCGATGTGAGCGTCGCATATGTACAATGTATGAAAAACTCGAAGAAGGAAAGTCTAACATTTTTCAAAATAAATAAGTCGAGCACCACTCCCGCGAACGTACCTGAGTCAGGATACTCGATACGAATTACCAGAATAAAAATCCCATTAAAGAACAATAGTAATTACCTCGACGATCTTTGAAACTCCAATATACCGTCGTTTTTCATACTTGACAGTGACATGGATCAATGCTAAATACAAGTATATAAATATACTTGTGCATAGCACGGACAAATGTTCAAAGATCGTGCGTTTTTCCATCAAATAAATTACTTTTTATCTCGTCATCCGAAGAACTTACAACGCCACGTAGGGGGGATGTCCCCATCACTTTTCCAGGGTGTCTGCCTAAAGTGGTTCTTTGAATTGAAACTTTACGCGATATTCCTCAATTCAAAACATTTACAATTACCCACGCTATTTTCTACATTACTGATATAAGAAATGTTAAAGAGTAATTAGTTTTCGGAGCAGAAAGAACCTAAATAAAGATCGATTTAAGAACCATTTTGAAAGACAACTCGATGAAGTGGAGGGGATGTCCTTCAGCGCGAACTACTTCGGATTCTTCTTTTGCAAGCTCGTCGATCGGGTTGCCGTGCAACAGGCGCAAAAACGACACAACATAGTAGCTTTTTCTCATTTACCGCAAAACGATACAATTATCTTAAGTTTCCATTTCCGTGGCATTCTCGACAAACCAATGGTGCTCGACGACAACGACAACGACGACGACGATGACGATAACGAGCCACAGGAATAATTACAGTTTTAACGGCTAGTGCTCACAACGACTTGGTCCAACGTGTGTGTTGTTTATAAGATATTACATTACAGTCAAAGATTGCAAATAGGCAGGAGCAATAACGTGTAATAAGTCTACCACAGTCTACGAGTTACTGCTGCTTTTTCTCACTTTCTCTCTTTTTCGTTTTCTCTCTTCCTCTCTTTTTCTAGAACTCTTTCACAGTTACACACAACGCTATATTAATTTTTATCTTGCTTTCTCACGTTTAAAATCCAGCTTTTCAATGCGTCTACACGATTTCTGTAGATATCGTGTTAACGATTGAAAGTAATCGCTCGTAATGTTATTTATTATCGCTTATTTACAACAAGATGCGTCACCAGGCATTTCTAGCTTCTTATAATACAATGTAATTCATCTCTTCCCTTTCGTCTTCCACTTCCTACTTTCCCCGCTTTGTTAATTCATCCATCCCTATTGTGTGTTTTTTTTTGTCATTTTTAGTGAGTGCAGACACGCATACTATAGAGACATATTGAACCATAGTACGTAAACGACACACGGGCGCTTTAAATATTACACACAGACAATAGTAATGTTTACCCTGGTTTTATCAATTATTACATTATACGTATACATATATATGTATATATACATATATTAATATATATTTATACGTATATAACAATGCTCATAAATGTTAATCTTTATACAATCGTTGACTATAATACCTCTACGAACTTCTTTTTTTTTTTTACGCGATATTACAATAATTTCAGGTTGATTATTCAGTCGCATGCTTAGACAATAGTGTGTGATCTCTTTCGTGCCGAGAATTTTTACAGAATTCACGCCCGTTTCTTCGAAGTTTTTGTCATTTTTTTCTCTTCTTCTTACGATTAACCAAAGTACCTTAGACGGCCACTGTTCGAACGAATGTAAAAATTGGGGTTTGTTTCTGTTCTCCCTTTTTATTTCGTTCGTTACTTCTTTCACATTTTCCCTCCGCGAAACTCCCTTCGTCGATTCTAACGGGATTTGCAAAAAGCTCGGATCTAAAACCAACGGAGGAAGAAAATGAGCATTTAGGATCAAAGGCGGAATTTCATTCGAAGCTGTATTGTAATTATTGTATCTTAAAGCTTCCTGCACTTCTTATGTTTCTGCGTAGCCCTCGTGAAGTTTTTGCAACGATGAATTTTCCATCGAATTTTCCCTCTCGATTCAGAGTACGTATAGAAAGTACGTTGTACAATTGGAAAGATTTCGTTGGCTATCATCGATTTCGCGTTTCTTATCACTAACTCGTTCGCCTCTAAATTAATCGCGATATTTAATCGCCCTATTACATTCATTAAAACGTACTATCGATTAGGAAACGCGCGCGATAATTGAAAAACCAGTTCCTCTTATTCAAGTTTGCTTGGAACTTCTACTTTTGTTGTACTATCTAGGTGAACAGTAATTATTTCGCTTTCGTAATAAACGAAGACGAAGAACGAACGGAAGAGTCGAAGAGACATCGTTTTCCATCACTGTACGTTATGGTATCGACGTTCTTTCACGATCGAGAAATTCCTGTAGAGGAACGCGCTAATTAGATCATCAGAGACGGTTCTGATATGTCTGTCTTACTTCAATCAGGCAAAAATATAATTCGTTCTTATTTTTCAATCCTTTTTCCATATCTGTCATTTAACGCGTTGACTGCCAGGCGAAATTTATGAAATTTTTATATCAGATTTATTTTTCGAAAAGGTGTATTATTGACGGAGATTTAATTGTTTTAGGGTGTTTTCAAGATTGCGTTAATTTGTTTTGGTCAAGGATAGGTATCAGAAAGAAGAGTGGTTTTAGTGAAACTTACTTTTCTATGGGGGTACACCGTGGTAGTCAATGTGTCATCCTCTATGACTCCTTGTTGCGTTACTTATAAAAATTTTTATAGTTACTGTAATTTAATTCCGTACAGACTTTCATTGCAATTAAGTATTTTTTAATAAAATTTTCATGTCGCTTAAAGCAAATAACATTGAAAGTTAGAGCAATGAGTATTTCGATGGGAAAAAATTGAAGTTATAGAGGATTAATGCTAGAATTACTGGCGATTATTTATGTAAATTGTAGATAAATAAGTCGAATAAATAGCGAAGGAAAGAAGTAGAAGGTAAATTGGTCTTTGCACTCGGTAAATTAATTGTAGAATATCGTTAAAAATTCATCATTACAAGTTCCATCATTGTCGAAGAAGTTAGAAACCTGTTATTCAGACTATTCGGATAAATCCAGCGTTAAAATTAGTCATTTTTAATGACAAGAAATTATGGAAACTTTGAGAGCTTTACAAATTTCCTTGGCGCTAACGAACCTCGTTCTGTTAACTATACTTTTACGGTAATTCTCTATAAATAGTCTTCTACTATTAAACTATCGCGATATCTCTGTTCTTAGGATGCATTGTCGATGTTATTATGGAAATATCAAAGTGGCAAAGCGTAGCAAAAATTGTAGAACGAACGGCGAAAAATTTGAAAATTCTACAGTGTAAAGTTCCGCGTTCGTGAAAATTCCGAATGCATTTCATGCATTATTAATTTCGATAGTTACAAAAAATGACAGGTATTCAATAGTTTTCTTTCTCTCTGTTTTTTTTTATACTCGGAAAGCATCATTCGCTCGGAAACGCGATTCTACTTTGATCGCATCCGTTCGATCGGACGATTGCTCTTTGATTGCAAGCTTAATTAGTAACAGGTACGTGACACTTGCGAGAGGATGCCTCGATATTGATCACCCCAATTTTCTTCGATTTCCTGCAAGAATGTCTGATATTTAATAAAGGAAATACAATGAGTGCAAATAAGAACAGACAAGGAAAAAATTAGTGAAACATACAAAGCAACTTTCAAATAAAATTTTAATAAAATTCTTTTTTAAATAAACGAAGTTCCTTTTGAACTTTGCAGTTAGAAGTATGTTTCTAATTTCTCCTCGATGAGTAGAAATTAATTTCATTAAAATAGCTTCAAATCAGGTGTTCATTATTATCCAACGATGTCAGTAAATGTCTGATAATTGAAACAGAAATATTTGCAGGTCGTACATTATTTATAAATTCTACCGTTTGCACTCTTTATATTTTTTATTAAATACAGTGTTCGTGCAAAAAATAATAAAGGAATCTTTCAAGATCAACATCACGGTACCCCCTCGTTAGTTAATCTTTCGAATGTCTCCTCGGTGCTGCTCGCTCGACATTATTCTACGGCCTATTGTCAAAAGAATCAATAATCTGCCGATTTCGATTCCCTATACCAGTGTATTCACCCTAGGCTGTCTCGTTTTAATTAATCTGTTCAATTATGATCGCAGTAATTAGCAACGTAGAAATCACATTCGAGAAAAAATTTTATTTTAAATTATACAAGACCAATTACTCCAAAAATTATTTTCCTTATTTCCTGCTTAACCCCTTTATCCGCAATAAATTTACAAAGGAAACCCCTAGACGGGGAATTAATAATATTTACTTTAGATCTAATTGCTATCAAATATCAAAAATCTACCCCCTCTGCTAAACAAATTTTTACCACCCCAACTTCTGCCCAAGCAAGTCAAAACGAGCCAGCCTAAATAGCGTTTCATTAATCGAACAGATCACGCTAATAACTATTCCTTCGGACTCTAACTTACGATACTCATTAGCCGCGTTTGCACGTATCTTCTAATTCCTCCGAATGGAATCGGCACTGTACTTTCCCAGCTAGGAGAAAGGCTCCGAGCTGTGAAGAGATTCACGACAGAAAATAAAGAATGCAGGAAGTGGGACAGGCATTGAAATTTTCTCTCATTCTCTATCTCTATCCTTCTTTCTTCTCATCATCGTTAAAACTTCTCCGTTACACGGGTGACGATTTTAATTCGCCATACCGAGGGGGAAAGAAATCGGTGGCTTTAACGCGATCGAGTTGGTTGATTTTTGTTTTTATGGAAAATGGGACTTTAAATCGTGCACGCAATATCAAGGATTACGAGTTATCAATAAAGAAGTTAGCCGCAATGGTCAACTGAGTTGTCAGAGGCTGTCCGATCTGATGACACGGACATCTGCATTTTATTGTTAAACCATCTAAGACACAGTGACGTCTGTACCGCTGCGCGTATCTCATAATTCATCCTCTTTATTTTACCTTCTCTCTCTCTTTCATTATTATTATTTCTTTTTTTTTTGGCATTTTATCGAAACGTTTTATTTTTCCGTTTATTTTCCATTTCATTACTTTTTCATTTCTTCACTCTCAATCTTTCAGGTTCGAATAATTTCTCAGATACACTCAAACTTCGCGGCTTCGAGGTGCACCGTCGAAGCTCTCATCGATCACCTTAAGCATTAGTCTTTAGTGTTTGATTATTATACTACAGTAATATACAGAAAATCGTGTTTCTTGACTCGGCTGACTGCTCGTCGATCGTGTAACATTCTTCCTCTTAACTCTCTCATGATGAATTTTTTTGAATTCATCCCAAAAAAAAAATTTCTTTCGGCACGATCGACGAGCAGTCTCCGAGGCCGTCAATTAATATTCAATAATTACAATACGCTAAATATAATCGGCCCGTGTATATTAAAATATAAATATCAAATAGACTTCTCACCCCCAGGATATATGCACCTAAATGCCGGTGCGCGACTTAAAAAGTTGAGAAACATTCGTTAAGTAAGTCGTCACCGATTAGTTAAGACCCCTGTTATCGGAAGAGCGCGGAGCTCGCGACTACCGTGACACAGAGAATCGGAGAAAGGAAGAAACGAAAAGAGAAGCCGCATTTTGACAAAGAAGAGATTAAGTTGATGTGCCTGAATTATATATCAATGTGTCTCGAGTATGAAATTTAGATTTTAATTACAGATACAATTGTTATCTTGCGTCTTCTCGCGGTAGTCGCGAACTAGACCGCGATGAGATTAGAATTTTTTGGTAGCCTAGACGTTTAAACGTTCGGTGCGTTTCCGTTTGAGCATCGATGGCCGTTTTCGATCGTGAAGGTAGAAGAGATCGGATTGTAATCGATAAGATTCTCTTTCGGATCGCTCGATTCGTGTTATTGTTTATAATAAATCGTTCGCAACGCGACGTGAAAGCCTAAGTACTTTTGATTTCATTGTTAATTGATTCTCGATCGCTGCACCACGTGCAGCCTCGACATTTCATCGGACACTGATATTGTGTCCTAAATTCATCCATTTTTCATCTGTGATCGCTTCTTTATTGTCGGGCACGAGAAAACCGATGAAGAAATATTTTTTGTTTTACGCGGAAACATTCGATTTTCTTCTCCCTCCGATCGAAGCCGATCATCGGCTATGCTCAACGGCCGTTGGTAAATTTCTTTTTTCTTTTCATTCTTCCTCTTCACGCTACATATGTACCTTTTGTTAAACTTATTTCGATCGGTAATCTAATACGTTCGACGACGACGACATCGATTCGACTCGTGCGATAATTACTTCCGAGGTCAAACTAAATCTACGCTTTGTACTCTGGTCGACCTCCGAAATAATTCGTCGCACGCACAAAGCAGTGGATATTTCAATTATTTTATTACATAATATTTATGTATGTTTATATTTATATATATATTTATATATATTTATATATGTATATTTATAATTGGTGTTCAGCGACAAGATTCGCGTATTTCGCCAGGTACAATATCGAAGACGATCGAGAGTGAACGCGATTGAAACGAGATTAGTTCGTTGGAACGAAATCAAAGGAGGATCCTGTTCACAGATCAACGATATAAGGCACGCTCTACTAGTAAAGAAATTCATCGTTAGCTAGTGTTTCTCTTTACCTTTCGACAGCAATTATTCTCTTATTCATAGGCTACGTCTTAAACTAGAACTCTCAGTTTCGCACGGACTGTGTTTCTTTTTCTGTCGGATCGAAATAATTCATCTGTGAACGCACGTACGAACGAGACGATTCTCTCTCTCTCTCTACCTCTCTTTTTTATTCTTACTCCTTCTCATTCTTTCTTCCTCTCGTTCATGAATTTCAAGTATTCCAACTGCGATAAATAATAATAAAATCGTGCGATCAGGACTGTACAAGTTAACGCGATGAGTAGGCTCGAGGAGAGATCGAAATACACGGCGTCTTGGCGATTTATACCCGGATATCGTTGAACACCATTTACTTTGATACCCCATGACCGTGCCGAAACGAATTCACATGCCAGAGAAAGCAACGAAACGATACGGCATGGCCTCAGGGTGTTAATACTTTTTTTCAGATAGACTTCCTGCGAAAGCTTAAAAAACCTTTTTACACTAGATACCGCGCTTTTAGAAACTTTAGTCGCCTCGATCTGGGCGATCGATATTGGGGTTACTATGTTGATGGGTGTATGGTCGCACGAATGGTCCGCGTCTATACGAATCTATGGGCATCCAGGAGATTTGGAAAATTGGATAAATGAATGAAAGAAGCACTCTGGTAGTAGAAAATTAATTTGTGCTACTCGATGAATGACCTTTCATTTGTGTAACCTTGTATTTCTCTGGATCTTTGAGATACCAGGACCTCTCGAGTTATCTCGATTTTCAAGCGAGCCTCAATCGTCAAGGTAAAACGTATAGGAAAAATTAAGGTTTATATAAGTACCTTGGTCGCGTAGTGGGGATAGACCTTAAACGCGCCATTTATCGAGTGCACTGTACATATTGACACTTTGAAGCACATCTCTTTTTTCTCTTCCAATTTGCAAGATGAAATTTTTTTAAATTCACTTAGAAATTGGTAAAAATATTTTACCAGTTGTAATATAAATCATGTTTTGTTAGTGTTAATTAGAAATTATTTTGATGTGGAGTTAGAGTCTATTTTTTAAATTTGGAGCCTCGAAGAGTTCATCCTCGACGGACCAACGTATGGAATAAAAGGCGGTTCGATGTGAAACTTGAAAAGATCTTACGTTATATCTAAGCAAAAAAATTAAACACTGTTGGACAGTGCTTCTTTTTCTTTATCTTTAAGAATACTTCAATATGAAATCGGATCTCTGACCACTTTTGGTCAGCGCTAAATGTAGAACGATCGTCTTGCTCGTTGGTCCGTGTCGCCGAGGATGAATTCATATTCCAAGTAAATCGATGCTTCATAATGTATATGTATTCATATATGAGCCGTTTATTTTGAAAGTGGGTTATTTTGAAGGTGGAATAAGTCAGTTTCGTCTTAAGTGATGTTCAAAAGTTTGCGTGTTTTAATATATTGATACCAATTTCTGAGGTTTACTGGTACTCGCTATTATTTCGTCTAATTGAAAAATTTCTATCGAAAAATCCTATGTTTAGGCAAAACTGTGCAAAAATGTACTTCTATCACTTTCAAAAATAACGGTTCATCTATATAGGATAATGGCGCGAAATGCGAGAAATATTCCTGGACGCAAATAGATTCGAGGAAACGCGGATTAATATAGACATTTATACACGTATATTATATCCATATTCATGGAATAAAGAAGTTTGGCAAATAGTATATTAATCGACGGTACGAACGACTTATTCACTCGATTCGTGTTTACGTGTGTATCGGTGTACTTATGTTCGCGTGTACGTAGGTGTTTACACGTATGTAAAGAGTGTAAGTTCGTTTTGTTATTTTTTTTTCCTTCATACCCAATAATTAATTATCGTATTACATCGACGGTAATTTATCGTTAAGGCAACGCTACGAAAATTCTTCGCAGAAAGACATTTAGAGGGAAACGTAACGACGAAAGAAACAGACGACGAATCGGCCCGTTCGTTAAACGGGACCGCTAATTTACGAAATGAAAAACACACCATCGAGAAGAACACCGAAAAATCCACTGTCACGTCTCGAGAGACGAGAATACATCTACGCTCTACATATTCTACTCATTAGTTCCCCGTGGTCTTGATGAATTCTACGATAACGAATTGATCATCGATGGAGAATTCAAAATTCGTGGACGTAGCGATCGTTTTTTATATATATATATATTTTTTTTTCATTTTGAACACGATAGAAAGAAAAATGTTAACCCGATAGCCCGTACGATGCAAAAATTAATAGTGTTCTTAAAGTGCAATGATGTTAGAAGAATAATATTAATAATAATAGCAATATTAATAATGATAATGACGATAATAACCGGAGACCCGAGTAATCGGTGAAAGGAAAAGAAACGATAATAAGTAGTTATAATGATAATAATAATAATAACAACAATAGTTTCGTAAATGGCGTTACTACTATCATAGTACAATTAAAATACACAAAATACGAACATTTATACACGGTACAAATATATAGTATAGCCATAGAACGACACTTTATCCGTAATTTAAGCGAGTTCAATAATCAGCCCGATCGTACGATCGTGTAAAACTCTAAAATTACACACACAGATAATGCACGCGTTTCTCAGTTTCACGACTATGGCGCGCGTCGTGATGTGCTGACTTTTTTTTTTGTTACTTTTTCCTTTTTGCACGGTTCACCGAGAGGAATAATGATCGATAATAGTAAACGCGCCACACGGAACGTCCATCGTGGAGAATTGCGGAGAAATATGCAGAGCCTAGGGGAAAATCGGATGGTCCGGGGGTGTTTTCCCCTCGGGAAGATTTCAAAATTCGTTCCTCGAGGTCTATCTTTCTGATTTTCTCTCCTTCGATCGAGGAACGATCGATTGGTATTCGAGGATGAAGAAAAATCGTCTCTTTCCCTCAATCTCCTTCTCTCGGTTCGTTGACGATGACCGATCGAGATTGCCTAAAATTCAACGACCCATCGATAATGCCAATAATCGAAGTCGCTCCAGATATTAAAAATTTACGAGGATCGAGATCCCTAAAATTGGCGATTCATCGAAATACCAAAAATCGTCAACCATTTACAAGAACGAATGATAGTCAAAGTGAGTCGATAAAAGTGACTCGCGCTTTTGTCGAGAATAGAAAGGAAAGAACGTAACGTCACGTAGAAATCGTACGAACGATTAAAACACCGAAGAATATCACCTATCGTTTCGACAGCGAAGACTAAATTTCTATAGCTATGCCAAGGCGTGTCCTAATCATCGATCTCCGATCCATCCACCCCAGGGTAAAAGACGAAAGGTCGATTAACGATAACGGCTTCTAAAAAACACAGTGATGTCGCTTTTACACGAGTGTCCGCCATAGTTTCCCCATACACTTTTTATATCTATGATTTAGTCCTTAGTTTAGTAGCATTATGCGATGTAAATCGATAAACGTATAGTACAAGTACCATCGTTAATATTACTTGCGACGATATTACCATAGTATAATAGTGAACATTAAGAACATCGAAGAACAGTCAGATAGTGAATCCATTGATCCTAGCCTAATTACCCGCGCGATATACATATATATGTACATATACATATATACATATACATATATATGTATATAGAATATATATATATTTTTGTTACTCTTGCTTCCCTAATCGGACTTCATTTACCATTTGCACCAAAGAACATGAAAAATCCCCCCACCCCGAGTCGCGCTCGAATGCGTTCCCCATTTTCGGATTTCGATTCACCGATTCGCGAAAATACGAGCCTTTCGACGTGCCCCGTAAAGCTATATGGACCTATTGTAAAACCGCCTTGTGGCTTTGTTTGTTTGTTTGCAATCAAGTGGATTTTTCGTAAATGGCGCGCACTAGGTGCACCAAGGTACCCGATATTTCTGAGCAACGACATTTAGTGACTGTAAATTTAGGACGAGCGTCAACATTGTGGTGACGTAGTGCCGAATATTTTTGTGTTTTCTTGTATTATTATTACTTGTTTTTCTTTAAATTATATCTTTTCTTCGACGATGAGAGTTGTACTCGCGTCGAGCCTTAGTAAAACGTATGTAAATGTGGTCCGATCGTGATGAGCAAAAATCCGACAATTATTCAAAGACCGAGAACGCAAGAAGACAGACAGAGTTTTGTTTTGTTTGTTACACGTTTTTTTTTTTTACCTTTATCATTTTTAAGAACTCACAGAGCACGAGATACAATATTCAATCCTCTAGTAAACTCCAAAAATATGTTATTCTCTCCTATGTATTTATATCTACGTAATCTATGTATTAATTATTATTATTATTCATTTTTTTTTCCTTTCGCAAAAGTCAGTTACTTTGTTTACAGTGATACAATAATATAATTTCATACCAACTATCAGTACAACGCGACGAATATTAAATTCTAAGGTTCCACAATGAAATGTAATCTTGCCCGCGGATGTCCCCTTACCTCATCGTACCCCCAAAAAAAATTTTCCCCTCTCGCGTTTATCATCTGCTTTTCCTCCACACTTTTCTTTCGACTTTTCCCTGCTCCATCGTTTCTGGCCATTTTAACGCGATTATACGCGTTCTAACGCTACTAAACGTTTTTCGTTAATTCCACGATAACGAGAGCACGCGCGGGAGAAAAAAACGCGACCAACGGCTCATCGTTTTTATCCAAAGGCCGCACAAGTAAATTAAGTCCCAACGTTTCATCGCGAATCCTCAGATTTTTCCACGATCGGGAAAATTCCAACCGTCACGTTTACCCCGCGCTTATTCTCCGTGCTTTCATTAGAGATTCCACGCTAAATAAATTTCACTATTGGACACAATCTCATTAACATTTTAGGCACTACACCTAGACTAATAAATCACTCCACCCTCTTCCGACCTGATGCCATAAGAAAAACATTTGTATGTACAAATTTGAAAACGATTAAAAATAACTGTTAATCCTCCTAACGTCTACCCGTGTATTCGCGTGTCGTGTGTTCATGTTTACGTGTGTGTTTTCTCATTACGTATGCGCGTGTACGTATTTGCGTGGCGATAATTGTCACCCGAAAGGAAGAGGTAACTGTTACGTTTTTGCGCTCAACAACGTGCGAAGCATTATCGGCTTAAACTAGAGAGAAACAAAAAAAAACAAAGAAGAAAGAATACCACCTCTGTTCGCCATTTAAGAAAAAAGTCGCGATCCCGATCGCGAGGCGTCTCTCGATCTTTTTTTTTTTTAACTTTAGGCGCGAGTTTCGCGAACGAGCCTCCTCGAGAAACGGCATATGGAAGTCAGAGAATATCACAAATACGGGCCCCATCGACAACGAATACGGCTTCGAAGGCGATTTTTTTATTTTTATGGGGTGCGCGAGAGAACGGCGAGTAAAGTGCACGAGGGTGGATAGAACCAAAGCATGGTGTTATCGGTGAGGAACGATCGAGTTTTTACGGTGTTACGAGGATAAATCGTAACGTCGTGTGGCTCGATCGGTGATGACTAAATGATTAAGAGTGATAGTAATAGTAATAATAATAATAATAATAATAATAATTAGTAATAATAATATATCCTTCTGTGTTACTAATGCCAAGATTACAAGGTTTCCATATGCTTTTTCGCGCTAAACGCGTCACACGTTGAGCTACCGGAAAGCCATACGGCGCGAAAATATCGTAAGTTTATAATTAATAATAAAATATCACAACTAGAACCATCGATACAATTACGGTGTACTGTTAACTATTTTTTGTTTGTTAGATGTGTGAATGTGTGTATATATATATACTCGATTAATTACACCGTGACGTGAAATTATTCGAAGTTAACGAGCGACACTATTGTAAGAAGTATGCACTGTCGGAGCTTGCATCGACTGACGATTAAGGTGCATGATGAACAATTGAATGTTTGAAAAATATTGCGAAAAGGTATACAAAAGAAGTTGCTAGCAATAGCAGGGTGACATATTTTAATTATGGCGAAAGAAATTGATGATTTCAACACGAAGGTTGGAGTTTAACCCTTCCGCTAAGAAGTGCTATTATTATTTGTATTAAAGATACAAGATTTTCGTTGCAACGGAGAAGATATTTTATGAAGTTGATAAATTCAAATGGAATGTCACTGAAGCTTTAATTATTTCGTTTAACAGTTTTTGAAATATAGCTGCGACTAGAAAATAAACGTTGCCGTATATTCCCAGACGTCTGCCATGGGGGTTTTTCATAGGGGGGAATAAATTTGCAAGTGACCACTATAGTGGTCCCAGCGTACAAGGAAATGGATTTGCGGTTGGCCAATATAGCGACCTTTCGTAGCGGAAGGGTTAAATTTTGTCCCTTAGTGCTCGTTGCCTCCCCAAACTCTGCAAAATTGACGATATATCGGTGGTGAGAGGACAGAGGAGGATAGAAGAGGAGAGGAGAGGACAGAAGGGAAGAGGAGATCGATAGATGAACGTGGAAAGGGAGGATTTCGTGCATAGGGTCCCTTTCTCGTCGAAGGACTCTGGCTTGAATCCTTCGACTATAGTTTGAAAGCGGTAGCTGAAATTTAAATTTAATATTTGCGAAAACCATAAAGTAGAATTGAAGCTACAGCTTTAAGAAACATTCCTATTATAAACTCGTCAGAACTCTAAATATTGAACACACCTAGGCGACCGATGAGAGGTGGATCAAATTTTGCTCAAGCTTCGGGCACAGAAGAAATCAGGGCCCCTTAGAAGTAGTAGAGAAACGAGAAAAATAAGTATACTATTAGGTATTCTGTCTGCATAATTTGCATACTTTGTCAAAGCGAACTCGGTGTCAACGGAAAAAGTGTGAAGGTTTCGAAAGGCCCTTTAACAGTCAGGTCCCAGGATCTACGCCCGGTGCACCACTGAATCCACCCCTATCTATGATAATCATTAGTCTTACAGCGAAAATACGAGGAAAAACGAAGATCGTCAGCCAAAACTTGCCCTTCGAATGAAGAAAAAAAAAGAACGAACCTGACTAATAGTCCACCCACCTATCTACCACAAGTAGATCCACGTTTAAACGTTCGAACTTATCAAGAGGCAAACGAAGCATATGACTAACACGTGAGGCTGCCTGCTCCTACGCTAACATGTGTTTGTGCATGTGTCGATTCGCGAATAAGTGTCTAATACATACACACTCGCATATGTATATCTCTTTCGCTCTCTCTCTCTCACTCTCCCATTCTCTCCCTCTCTGTCTCTCATTCTCGGTTGTTTTTACATAAAAGGTGAAATCTAAGGATATGACTTGTTCTCACGACTTACAAAGAGAAGGTAGGTTCTGTTCCTTTATGCAATACGACAACCTCTACGGCCTATTATGGAAGCATACACATATATGTACATGTAGGGCGCATCGAACGCGCTTTTGTGTGATTAATTGTGGATCAGAAAACCGCTTGGCCTCTACAGCACGCAAAACACATTTGCGTCAATCGCAAGAAACACACGTATTTCATTTGAACCGCGATCCTTTCGAAAAGGACGAAGAGAAGACATCCTCTAATATGTACCACTCGCGCGCACATCCATTCTCGTCGTTTCTACAGTTTCCAGCTATCACGAGGATAAATAGGATTAATTGTTAAACAGGCACATCGACTTGGTTAAAACGTTTCCAGTGGGCAAACGATGCAACGAATCGTACCGGGAAGAGAGAAACTCTGGACCCGGATTAAAAGACGCGCTGCGGAAACTTTGGAACCGGAAGCGGAGAATCGTAGGAAGAGATTCGAGTTTGTTTGTTCGTTTCGTGTTATTTTTCTTTTGATGGCCAGAAGAAACATAATGACTTAGGTTTAGGTAATCGAGGATCTATTTATGAGAGGAGAACCTCGAGGCTATTTAATTCTACGATTAAGTAGCAGCGCGTGCAATCGTTTCTCTCGCTTCATTGATTATCGTATTAGAGACTTGTTTTTCCCGCGATATCGTTAAATTTATCGTACACTTTTCATTATCTTCGCACCTATCTTTTTTGTTTGCTCCTTTCTTTTCTTCTCTCTCACTCTCTTTCTCTCTCCCTCTCTCTTTTCCGTTTTCTGTTTCACACACACACACACGCGCGCGTACATTCGCTCGCACTTTCGTTCTGTGTGTAAAATATCCCTAATTAAACTCTGGACGTGGATCATTCTAATCAACATGCCACAACTAATATCCCGTACGTCGAGTTATCGTACACCTATGTGTATACATACATATATATACATATATGTTAATATATATATATATATATATATGTATATTTTGTTATATATTTATATATAAAATAATTAGCAAAACAATGCCTAAGCGTAATTCCATTAAAAACCACGAGATACGCATCGGCACGCAGAAAACTCTTTTTGCAGTGTCGCGAACTCGGAGAAATTCTATGTGTTATGTATGTGAGTTGTGTGTTTTGCATGTGATCTAGCCTTTCACCCCTTCGAGTCCCTGAATATCGAAAGTAGCGAAAGTTACGTTATACGCGATGACAATAAATGAAAGTGATGAAGATGATCAATAATAATATTAATGACAAGTAATAATAATTAATCAGAATAATAATAATATGTACAAATTAATTCTCAAACGTACACACCGTTCGAAATACGACGACGTATCGTATCTCTGCGCGAAAGATACGAGGATTTCGCTATCCTATGCCGTTCACATGGAAACGTGCGAAAGGGAAGAACATGATTCGACGTGAACCAAAAGAAAGACAAACGAAACCATGTAAATACCATCGAATAGTCGCTTCTTAAACGCATTCGTAAGAGTAAATTAGTCTTACGAGGAGGGGGAGAGAAAAAAAAGAGGGGACGTGTATGTGCAAAAGGACATACTCTGATACGCGATAAAACCGTGCACTCTTATCACTGCTCCTATTTTTCCGTCCTCTTTTTAAACTCGAGGTCAACAAACAATCACCTTGCCGCCATGGTAAAGCCACTTTACCATACGTGTCGCGTGATTTGTGCAATGTACTTAACGCAATGTACATTTCATTTCTACAGAGTTCCCTGGAACAACCATGGGCAAAACGCGACAAAAGAAGAGACCGATATCGATGGGGGAATCGTTAAAAAGCATAATAGCTTTAAAGACGGTGCGTGGTCGCATCTCGAAGAATCTCAATAATTGAAAGAAACCTAACGCAATTCCTATTACGACGGTAAATATATCTACAAAATCTGAGGTCCTAACGATAATCTTAAGTGATGCCTAGTTACAAACGACGTCGGCAATGATAGCGGTGATTGATGATGACGATAGAGAAGTTGCAATGGAGTAGCAGTAGTAATAGCGATAGTAGTAATAGTAATAGCAGTAGTAGTGATAGTAGTAGTGGTAATAGTTGAGTAAGGATAGTATTAATAGTAATAATAGTAATTAACGTAATAAAAATAAATAGTGAGGCTGTTGCGAAGAGGCACCCAGCTCTTGTCAGTTACCGTGCGATCAAAGGCCTGTCGTTCTAAAGTATTTGATAACAGAACCGAGAAATTTCATATCCATGAAATCCCACACTTCTTTGTTCAACTTTTAAACGACGTGCCGTGTTTGGCGTGTCTCGAGAGAAATACGCCCGAAATAAACCTAGCGAAAAAGACATTAAAATTCGGAACACACGTTCGCCGCTGATCAATCTTTCGCGTATGATTGTGTCTGTGTATTTGTATGTTTGTCGCGTGCATATGTTTTGTATGTATGAATGTACGTATGTATGCTGTGTTACGTGTATACTCGATTAACTCTCCCTCTATTCTACGTTAGAAATAGAACGGCGATCTCAACTGACATTGAGCGACGATTAGAAATAGGACGCTTAAAAGTATTAGAGGCGTTGTTCAACAGCGTGAAAAAAATGTGTTGGGTCAATCGAAATCCCAGCAGCAAGAGCAACGTTCTCCCATCGTCGCAATGACGATCGTTAAATTTTCTTTTCTTTTTTCTCTGTGCTAAGATATCACTCTTGCTCGCACAGCGTTCGAAAACAATTGTTTGTTTGTTTTTATGTGATATGTAATCGGACATATCATCGAAAGAAATGCAAACTTATCCACGTTAAAGTAAACTCCAACGAAACATACGCTCATACGACGTTTCACGTTCAGGTGGAACGGTTCGTATTTCTTTTTACCATTCCTCGCGACGTTAACGTCGACGTTTCGACATTTCGTCGCGTTTCGTCCATTTAAACGGCGCTCGTCTTTTCAACGAACGTCTCGTTGTTAAAATCATAATTGAATTAGATTCTCACACTTCATCGCCATAAGAAAGTTCAATCTTTCAGCGTTCTTTCAAAGTGTTCATCAAGAAACAGTCCATCCGCGTAATAAAAAGTCGTCGGGTTAAAATGTGCGCCGTTTAAAGTCAGGACGAAACACCATCGACGTACAACGCCTGAGAGAATGTCGTTCGAACGAAAATAAAAATATAAATACACAATCCTCGAATTAATATGGTTCACTGAGGAAACAATTGTCGCGAGAAGGCTCACGAGCTCTTCTTTCGTGTCGTTTCCTTTGTAATCGCGCGTTCGTTTCGCGTCCTAAGACGCAACGTTCTCGCTTCGTCGAACGACGTGTCAAAGAATCATTCGCATTTGAATCGCAATCGGCAGAGAATGTGGCGATGAACGATCGAAACTGAAAATTCTCCATTAATCGTTGACGATCGCACGGTATTCGAGAATCCCTCGGAGATCGATAGATCGTGGATTAAACGTAACTCTCGACGTGTTTCACTGAGACGGGCAGTTTGAAAGGCGCAATCGCTGCTTATAGGACGGATTGTCGAAGTGTGTTTGACTCGTTGAAAAAGCAACCGTGCTGCTATGCTCTTCACGGTGCTCCGTTCATCCCGGAGCCATTTTCAGTCGTGAATTTTATTTTTATTTTCTTGCAAAATATGCCTAGTATATTTTTTTTCAGATTCTCTTTTTATTATCCTCTTTGCTGTATTCCCCGAAGTTCGATTGATAGCAGCATTGCGTGAAAAAAGCCCGAGTTACATACGTTAAGTGTAGTACAAAAAAAGAGACACTCTCGAGGAACGAATACAAGTGCTTCCAACGATCAGGAGTTTTCAGTTTCTTCTTTTTCCTTTCGCTCAATCATCCACGTTCTCTTTGCCGTTGCCGCAAGCTTCGATCAATTTCACGATAAAAGAACAAGGAAACGGTAATAATAATGGTAATTTAAAAAAAAAAGGAAAAGAAAACGAGAGAAGTAATCCATAGAAAACGCCGAGTCTCCGCGGGTTTGGCGCAACGAACCCCGGAGGGGGTTTAATTTTCATCCCCAAAGCAGATAGGAATAATTTACTCGGTGAACCACAAACCAGAAGGTTGATACTGATGTTTGGCCGGCGAAAGTGGGGCCAATCCGTATACGGCTGTTGGCTGCATATGTGCAGGCAGTGGATGCGCCGCATGGCTTGCCAGTAACGGCCTGGCCGAGCTGTGATGAGCTGGTGGTGGCAACGCTCGACTAGAATCATACAACGTTAATGGAGACGAGCTGTAAAAAAGGGGATAACGAACGTTAGAATGTCTCCATAAAGCTCTAAAAAAAAGGAAATTATACATTTTTGTATCTTTTCTTTTTTTGTTTTCGTGTTTGTCAAGAATTACAAGTCGTTCTCTCTCTCTCATCTCTCTCTTTCTCTCCTCCTTTCTCTCTATGCTCTCACGTTGTCGTTTTATAATCGCTATCTTTAATACAATCGGAGAAAAGTGAGCGTTCGAGGGTCAAAGTATACGTGTATATGTTTGTGTATGTGTGTGCTAATTACTATCATTTTGTTATCGTTTCATTGAAACTCTTATATGTACAATAATATATCATCGTGTCTACGTCTACGTAAAATACGGTGCAAACTTCTAAGGCAGGCAATCGATGTTCTATTTTCTATAACGTATCGTATTTACATGAAATATAAATTAACAAAGAGCGCGGCATCTCGAGCGTTTACTTTCGCGATGTCTCTTAATTCTCTCTCTTTCTCGCTCTCTCTCTCTTTCTCTCCCTCTCTCTCTTTCTTTTTACAGAGTCGTACTATCGTGATGATGAACAATTACACGCGTGCATCGTTTATATAATATACAAAGAGAGAGCCATCGATTTCCAATTTCTAGCAATCGCATCTACGTTTCGTTTGGCATGCCATCGAACACGATTGGTAAAACAGTATATGCACGAGAACGCACTATCTTTCAACTTGTTCTACGTACAATCACAATTAACAACACATACGATGAACTATCGCTAGAACGAAAATATAATAAATGGTACACACATGCATGCATCAACTAGGTGTCTAGGTACCCACCCGGGTGTGAATCCCTGATAGGTGGGCACTTGCTGCTGGATAGCAGTAGGGGCCTGAGAAGGCGCAGCGGTAACATATACCGGGGGTGGCACGGCATGGGCCCTCGAGCGCACATGAGCGTACTCCTGGTAAAGGGGTTGTCCCAGATGCTGGGCACTCCCTATTACAGGCCCCCCTGCAGGACTTCTGCCCCCGCCACCGCCCCCAGGGCTTAGGTGGGCCGGATGCCCATGATGGCTGTGGGTATGACCCGGATGGGCTGCCGAACCCACCACCTGGCTCTGCCTACAAAACCCAAAACAAAATCCAACCCTTCGGTTATGCAATTCCCATGCGTCCATTACTTACTTTATTAAGAAGTCTCTCTCTCTAAAAGGACAGAGAGACCAAACCGACGGAAACAGACAATTTCGATGGTTTCTCGATGGATTTTTCACGTTTGCTTTTTTTTTTTGTTCTTTTTCGCTCTCTTTCTCTCTTTCTCTCTCGCTCTTTACTTTGTATTGTTTCTTTCGTTCTTTCTTTTTCTCTTTCTTTCGATCTTTTCAAAAATAATGTAGAAATTCATGCTGTTTACTTGCCCGGAAACTTTATATTCCACCTTGGTTGGTATAGACGACAGCGAACTCTCGTCATCGGTTTGGTCGTTTCTCAATGAAAGAGAATAAACCTACATGCATCCTGACCAACGACTCATTCGATGATTACATGCACGCAATCTCGATTGTATCTATGTCTCTAATTCTCTTCTAAATTTCTCTAGATCTCTTTTGTAATAATACTACATGCTGTTTCGAATACACATGTCTCGTTTTCGTGCATGCAACAATATTAACCTCACCTGTATTGGTGCACGGTGTTAGCAACCGCCCATTTCTGATGGTCTCTCGAGTGAGCAGCTGGCGGTTGAACGTATTCGTGTTTGTACTCGGCCCGTTTTCCAGGCCATGATACCCGCTTGTCCGTGCCGGTCGTATACACGATATGCTGCTCCTGGAGATGGGGGTGCGCGCTACTCGTGGTCACATACTGCAAGAAGTAGTCATGCATGTCATAGGCGTCATCCTGGAAGAACATTTCCAAAGAAAAATAATTACTACAAGGAGGGGATAGGTTTTAACCGATAAACGAGTACAGGATCTCTTCGATAGTGTTCTCTCCGCTGGTAGACCTATTGTTACTGTTACAGTGTCTTTTTTTTACGGAGAGAATTGTGGATTTAGGATTTTCTTTTGGATCGTTTTTAAGTGGTTAATAAGCTTAGGACGTTATCTAGTTTAAATGAATTTCAGATCCCGGAAATTACGGTATTAAATGATGAAGCGGTCTATTCAGAAATTTGATATCGTGGAAATATAAGTGTTAAACATTCTAATGGAAAAATTCGGTAGTTGAAAAGATGTAGGTACGATGTCTATGGAAAAGAAACAAGTTAGAATAAAATGTTAAGTTAACCTGATAGGTCGGTGGCTCTTTACAAGCTGGCGCGTGACACGGATGTGGAGCGAGGTACTCAACGCCAGGTTCCGGCTTCGTAGCAACATTTACCATATTACACTCGGACTGTACCTTTGCCAGTAACCGTTTCTTTTGCGACTGTGAGGAATATCCGGAACTAGTGCTACGACAGAGAAAAAGTCATTGTAAATAGCCGGCACGTGTTACGAGATCGATACGATTAACACGCTCGCCGCCGTGAAGGCCACAGGTTTACGTCTTTACTGCACGTGTAATGACTTACACGTGCAAGACCATAGCTATGTCTCATTTTCTTGGTATTCTCTTTGCTAAATGGTCTAAAATATTCCCATGATTCCATCGAAAGTAGTTCAACTGTTGCACTTTATCGCTTGAAATGTATTATGCAAGCTCTTAAATATCTCGATGTAGGAATGACAAATCGTGTACCACTTCACTGCAGGACTAATTATAAATTTCCAGAAAAAGTTCACGGCAAACTTCGCCCTCATGTATTAAAATTCTGATAAATGAAAGATCGTGCAGCATTCAATTCACACTAAGGGGCAAAAGTGTCCGAAGTTCAGGGAAGTCTATATAAAGCAATTGAATCGTCACAAACGGTGAGTCAGTTAACATGTTGAACGTCATCGGTGGATCGCTAGTTTCATCATTTTTCTCTGCAGTGAATTTTTTTACAAAGCGGATATACAGTTAGCTCTAACTTTTCAATGCCAATAATTTTGCTATAATAACTATTCATTGCAATTTTATAGCCGTGAAATTTCAATGAATTCAACAGCACTGGTCGCCAGTGACCCTTATAGCGTTCAATGTGTTTAGGTACACTCAACGGCGAGCATGTTAATCGATCCATTAGCGCCAATAATGTTCACCTGCTGACGTGATGCTGTTGCTGGGGTTCGTGTTTAATTAGTTGCGTAGTTTGCTGATGCTGAGGATGTTGCGGTAAATGTTGGTATAGATGAGTATGCGCTCGGCCAGGACTAGCCTCGCCATCGCTGTCACCAACGGTTACACAACTGATAATATTTTTGCGCTGCGTTCTTTGCGATGTACTGTGCGCTGCAACGTGTCCATTGGTATGAGACTGACTGCTCGAATGGGTTTGTTGCATCGTTTGGACGACGCGTGGTGTCGATTGCGTACTGAAATTAGAAGAAACAATGAAAGTTATTAACGCACGAAAGAAAGCGGAAACGCAGAAGGAATTATTTCCACAGGAATATCTGTTTTAAAAGAGTTTATAACTACACTGCGGATATTTACGTGAATATCAAGCTTAAGAAGAGCTGCTAGTAAAGAAAAATGCAAGTACAGGATACATCAGTCGCAGAATTGCAGAAAAATCCGCAGTCTAGTTGAGGTGAATGTTGTTAGGCATTATAAATGGTACAGCTGGAAGATCGATAGATTTGTTAGTCAATAAGTTCGAGGCAATTGTCACTTCAAGCTCTGCAACCAGATTCCGGAAATGCCCGTGATTAGGAGAGATGAGTTTCATTTTTTCCTGTGAAACCTTCACATTTACAATAGCCGAGAGCACCGTGTTAGGCCGCAACATATTCGAGCAAATGTTAATGATTAATCGATTAATATTGTCGTGTGATTGCATTATTATTGGCATTACGTTAATGTACCTTCGGATGACCTCCTCACGGACTGGACGTCCATCGCCCGATAGGCGAGTTGCCAAACTTTGGCAGGCTCCGCATTGCCGGTCTCCACAGCTGTCAATGACATTCATGCGTGATTCTACTACTTTCTATTCCACACATGTAAACGTAAGTTAAGAGAAACTACTCCCGGATCACGTTCACGGGATATCTGGAGGTATTCTTTTATTTATATAACTATGAGAAATACCAAAGGAAGTCCACTCAACGAGATTTTGGACTTTATCGTAACAAAAGTGTAAAGCTGCTAAAAACCGTGACACGAATAGATGATTATCGCCGGTGACGCGATGCTTCTACGTCTATACTTCGCTATTCTACCGTAAACAGCTCGATAGTTTTAAACTCACCATTTGCCAGGTGTCTCGTCCTCGCTATCGCTGATCGTGATGACGGATACTGCCGGCGATGGTGTATCGTGTATCGTGATGGTTTGCTGGCGAACAGACGCGACCTGATGGTGTTCCACGTTATGACTACTGCTGTGCTTGCTGCCGTGATGATGGGATTGCATAGTTTGCTGCTGCCAGTGACCACTCGATGGCGAATGTCGTCTCATGCTGCTCGGCGGTGTACTCTCTTTCACCCTCTTCTTTACGGGACTCAATTGTTGCGTCTCCTTTTTATGCTCATGCCTATGCTGCGATTGTTGCGGTACCGTTACGTGATGTTGATGGTGTTTCGTAACACTACGCTTGCCCCAACTCTGCGAAGGATGTTCAACGAGGGCACTAGTGTTGTAGACTTCCGTGACAGGAAATACTGGCCGCTGATCCTTCCCCAAAACAAGGGAGATTAGTTAAACGATTGTTTTCTCAATTGACATACAAATTGACGTAATTTGATGAGAGGCTCTACCTGCAAGATGGCAGAACTATCGACAATAAGAGGTCTTCCCCAGTCTCCCGCGTCGCTGAGCAGCGGTTGTTGTATCGCTGCATGCTGAGGTGGTAATTGTTGCCAGGATGGTACTATGGCAGCCATTTGACGACTACCACCAGGCCAGGATGTTTGAACAGCGTTCTTCAAGAGAAATTAAACATCGAATCGTTTATTCATCCTTGTCTCGATCTGAGAGACTTTTGGCATTCTCAAGATTAAAGTGAACTTACGGTTAGCAACATTTGACGTCCAGTTTCCACCATAGATACAGGTACCGCCGCGTACTGTTGCTGAGCAGCAGCAGCTGCAGCAGCAACAGCCTGCTGCGATATGATCGATGGTTGAATCTGCAACGGTCCTTGCTGCGCCTGGGGAGGCTGTAAAAACAGAAAGAGAATTGCAAGATTAATACGAGGGTATTGTAATACATGAGAGCACAATGAAAATCATTATCTCATTTACTTGAGCAACAACTACGTGTTTTGCAGGACTTGGCATCGTCTGATAACTGGGTGGATGACAAAGTAGACCGGGCACCAATTGATGCGGAAAGTCGTGCACTCCGCTTCGTCCGCTATTCGATCCACTAGAGGAGCTACTGTACTGAGTCGCACGACGACTACTGTTACTGTATATTTGATACTAAAATAAAGAAAGAATACAATGTGACAAAATAAAGTTGACGTTAACGTTTCGCCGTATGATAAACGATGATGGAGAACGTAAGAGTAAGTCAAAAAAAGAAGATACGCAGACGCTGTTCAATGCTGATCATCAGCAGCTTTCGATCAACGCTATGTATCGTTAAATGAGATTTATTTACCAAATTGTCATATCCAGTCTGTGCGGTGCGATGCTCTCGAACCAATCGTTGCACTTGATTGGTCAATTGATTGTTGAAGGTGAAAGTTACCGCACTGCCGTTCGTCGTCGGTACAAAGTTAGCTACCAATGACGTCGGTGGAGGTGGCTGCGGTGCTGGAGGAGCTTGATGATGCGCAGGACTCGCTGTGAAATCTCCCGCTCTCCTGCAAACCTCCATCATTTGGACGGAAGCTTTAACGTTGTTACAATGCGCATAATCGACTAAATGTGCCAGAGTAACAAAGGCGTGGTTCAGAGCCTCCCCGGGTGTTATGCGGCGCTCCTGCAAAACAAAGAGTGCACGGATCGTATGAAGAACATCTTTTCTAGTTGTCGAAGCGGCAATCGATCGTAAAACAATGAATATTGTTGATAACGATATCATAAACTAGATATTACTACCTGGTCCATTGTGAGCATCCTCTTCAAGAGGTCAATGAACTCTCTCCTGTCTGCTTTTTCTGCCAGGAGTTGACCACCCTCCAAATCGGTCGGAACGTTGACTTGACCGATATCATCGAGACAGTTAAAAATATACTTTCTTGCCTCCTTGGATTTGATACCAGTTTCCGCCTCGTGTTCTTCGGGTGTTTTTAAGCGCCAAAACGGATATGTACCTGCGAGAAGAAGATAAACTTAGTCAACCCTTCATTTTACTTTTATATACAGAAAGTATCAATGGAGATACTTACTGTCCATGTCTCTGTAGAAGAATTTAGTTGTTTTGCTAGCATTATTTAACATATGTTCCGTTGGTAGGCCTTGTGTCTGACTTATGTATCGAATCTGATCGTATTCCGAGCTACCAGGATATAGAGGCCATCCTAAAAATAATTCTGCAACCACACAGCCGAGCGACCACATATCTATCGCTTCACAATACGGAAGTCCAAGTATAATTTCAGGTGCACGGTAGTATCGAGATTGCAAATACGTGTTGCAGACAGCTTTGGAAACATGGGAGGCTGATCCAAAGTCGATAACTTTTACGCGATAAGGCTGACGCACTGGATCTACCAGCATGATGTTCTCTGGCTTTAAATCGGCATGAATCAACCCCAGTTGCTGTAAATTTTATTTTACCATTATTGCAATCCTGTTCAATGTTGTATAAAATTGTAAAAAAAGGAGTGAAACACAGCATACCTTGAGTTTCAACAGAGCAGTGAGTACTTGCTGGAGAATCGGTCTGATGTACTTGAGTGGTAGAGGCGAAAATTTATTCTGCTTCAGAAAATCATAGAGATTCTGCTCTAACATCTCAAAGACCAAGCAGGTGTGAGATTTGTGCTGGAAGCACTCGTAAGCGCGCACAAAATTGAACTCATCCGCGTTTTCCTGACTAAGTCGAGACAGGATGGAGACCTGAGGATAACAATTACGTTTAAGCTCCGTTACAATACCTTGAAGAAATCTCTTAATCACACTACTCACCTCAATCTGACCTTGGCGCGCATACGATGGATGGTTCTTCAAAATTTTGATGGCAACTATTTCATTGGTTCCCTTTTTCCAACATTTCACGACCTAAAGGCAAGAAGAATCGATTCTTAGCTCCAATTGGATCAAAAAAATCTCAAAATCCACCACAAATTAATATTCATCGCTCAAAGAATTCCCTCCGCAGTCTAAGGTTCTATTTTACACTAGTTCTACTTGACGAATTGATACTTAAGCAGATTTAATCTTGGTAAATCTATAATTAAAAATATAAAAATCAATGGATGAGTCGTACCTGCCCAAAAGTACCCCTGCCCAAAAACTCGAGGACCTCGTACTGATTCGTCATAGAATAAAGTACTTCGTGCTGGACCAACTGATAATCTCCATCGCCCTGGGGGTTGCTGCCACCGCCTCCATTGGCAGCATTGGTAACTTGCTTGCTATGTGCCGTCATGCCTGTCTGCTTGTGTTGTTGCTGTTGTTGCTGCTGCTGTTGTTGTTGCAGCTGCTGTTGCTGTTGAGTATGATGCTGCGACACTACAGTACTACCCACTGCGTTCGTCGCGTTGGCGGAGTGGACTGCCAGGCCGTCACCATTACCCTCCCTCGACCAAGTTTTTCTCTGTAGGAGGAACACACCTTATACAAAAATTTTTGGACGTTAAAGATATCGTAGATAGAACCGTCAGCTTTTGTTTTGTGGGTAGGGTGTTAACGAGAGCGACGATTAACACGAAGGACGAGGTATAATTTCAAGCCCAACATGGAGAAACGAATACAATTGCTGGATCCAACAGTCCCTTCTGACGTTCAACATCAAAGAAACACTCCCATCCGCCCATATCAATCTCGCAATTTACATACACACGCCGTCGAAAATGAGTTAACCCAGGCATCTATGCAAACAACGCCACGTATAATTATATCGGATCGTTGCATTCGCTGAATTAATGTTGCGATGGCAATTCTACGATATCGGAAGTCCACTGATAAACCTATATACACGGTTTGAAGTCTCTTGGCGAGATAATACTTTTATTAACTCTCCACGCTCCGTTTCTACCGAGGTGTATTGTTAGTGCTAGAACTAAGATCACTACTCAATGGAATTTTCAAAAATCCGCTCCAAATGAAGATGATAGATTTTGGTTTTTTAGAGTTAATTCAGTTGACAAGTAAGCTCAATTACAAAGAGTTTCTACCTTCCTACTAGTTGCAGCTTCTCATCCCTGTCCATCAAGTGCAAAGATTTTGCAACCCCTGAACAGACTCTTCACCGCTTCAAATCGGTACAAAGTCTAAGGTCTCCTTTCTTCATACTTTCAAAAATCCACTCCAAATGAAATCGACCAATCTAGATTCCATAGAGCTAAACGATTTTTCAAGCAAACAGCTCAATTACATTTACAATTACTCTGTCAACAATTGTCCTTCAACTTTTATAAACTCCCCAACAGACGCTTCCCGCCAGAGATTGACATGGAATGTAAGATCTCCTTTTCCTCAAAATTTTCAACAATCCCAAACGGAGTCGACAAAAAAAGCAGCCAGCGTTGATGTCGCAATAGCAACGTCACAAAACGTCCCTCGCCGTGCATGATATATGAAACAAGGAGAGCCTCGAAGGCAATCGATAGTTAACTACGCCATACGGAAACGTTATCTGTAGCCCCGGTTTATCCAAGTCTCGTGACACTCTCGATCGACGGATGGACGAAATCGATCGACCTGCCCTGTAATTATTCGCCGACATTACCGAGGGCAGATTCGCAATATCGTTAAGAGAACTGACCGGAGAACAAAGATAGGCGGCAACTTTCTTCTCTCTTTTTCTTTTACGATGAACAGGAGATTATCTTTGCGAGAGAAGATTCTTAAAGAGGTAGCGTAAGGAGTTTTCGAGCATCGACGATTTTCCATTCGTCGTTGCGTTTCCTAACGGGAATATCTACGTGATAAATGTAATAACGGTTTGGAGAGACGAGGAGATTTGCACGGAGATTTGCATTTCTGTGACATTGAATTTATCGATGGACTTTGAGCGGATAGATTTTTGAATTTCAGATAGAAATTGATTTTACCGAGGATGAAGAGAAATTTCCCAAGTAAATTTTTCGTCACGTAGCTCTTATTTTGTTTACGGATGAAAGTGATTTTTAGAAGACTCATCCAATGTGGACGAAGAGACAGTACTAACAGAGAGAATCGTCGAGTTAGAGATAGAACAAGTTGGCGATCGAGGAGATTGTTTTTGCGAGAAAGAAATTCAAGAGGCTCGTTATTTTTAGACGTCGTGAACGTCCTATATCGTGACGATCACGAAAATGAGTATAAACACGAGGGAACAAGTTGCCACCGATGTTCCACGAGGCAAAGGAATTCGTGAATGTATTTCAAACTATCAATACAATATTCCACCAAGATTTCACTTATCAATTCATCTCGAAGCAATGAAAACCCATAGAATTCAATGATACAAAGCAATCAACGACGTTCTAACGACAAACGAACTCTCAGATTTGCAGCTCTGCGTAGAAAAGCTACGTTGACGAATATAAAAACACGATAGCTTTCCCAATCGCATCGCATATCGCTTCAACCAATTATCTTCCTCGATCCAATCAGGCTTACGAATATCAACGTTAACGAGATCCACGAAAGAGAGAGTCTTCCTCCGCCCCCACCTCAAACCACATCGTCATTCTCTAGCTCGCTACCGAATCGAGGAAACTACTTGGACGTTAACGCTTATTTATAGCCATTTCGATCGTACGTGTGTGCGGGCTATCGAGTCAAGTGTATCGAGCGAACGACGAATATGTTATCCGCGATTATAAAACTCTAATACGATCGTATCGCCGGCATTCCACTTGGCGCGAGCGTGAACGTCGAGGCCGAAGCTAGAGGCCTCGTCGGGCTTTCCTCTCGGCGGTCTTGCTACCAAGAGGAGGGCAACGAAATGGTAGGAAAGAAGAAAACAGAAAAAAAAGGAAGATAAAAAAGAGGTCGATCGAAAAGGTAAAATAGAAGGAGGAAGACAGAAGAAGGTAGAGAAAAGCAGGCAGAAAAGGAGCTGAAGAAGGAGAAAGCAGAAATATAAGAAAGAAAAGAGGATCGAAGAAAAAAGTAGAGAAGGAGGAGGAAGAAAGAAGAGGATAGAAAAGAAGGCAGAAGAGAAGGAGCCGAAGAAGGAGGAGAAAGCAGATAATATAAGGAAGAAAAGGAGGATCAAAGAAAAAAGTAGAGAAGGAGGAGGAAGAAAGAAGAGGGCAGAAAAGAAAGTAGAAGAGGAGCCGAAGGCGAAAGAAAAGAAGGAAGAAAACAGAAAAGTAAAAGGAAGAAAAGAAGGAACGGAAGAAGGAGGATCAAAGAAAAAGGTAGGAAGGAAGACAGGAAAGAGGGAGCCGAAGAAGAAGAGAAAAGAGAAGGCGGAAGAAAAGAAGACAAGGAAGAAAAAAAACGTGAAAGAGTCGAAGAGGGAGATGCCAGAAAAGTAGAAGGAAGAAAAGAAGAAAGCAAGGAGGAAAAAGAAGAAGGAAGAAAAGAGGGAGGAAAAAGGAGGAGGAGCCGGCGTCGGCATCGATGCAGAGTTATCGGTAAGACGGGATCGCAGAAAGTGGCACCAACCTTCTGGCCACAGCGTTGGTACGTGTCTAAGAGCTTGATCGTCGAGGCTCGTACCAGGGTCTGCTGGTTCGGGCTACTCTTCTGCAGCGCATTATTGTTGTGCAGCGAGCTAAATGCGGTATTAGCACCGTTCACGGAGTACCGTTGTTGCAGACCGGTGTTGTCTAATTGGTAGTCGCTGGTCGATTGGACCAATGCGTGCTGGATCACCGGCTGGCTGACGTTGTACTCCAACTTGCGTTTCTTGCTGTGGTGGTGAACGGTGTTGTTACTGCTGCTGCTGCTGCTGCTGCTGCTGCTGCCGTTGACGCTACTCGTCTGCTGTGTTTGGATGAACATGTCACACATTCCCTGCAATCGTAAAACAGACCTTTCAATACGGCTTCGGTGAAAAACCCATCTGTTTTGGGAGTCTGCGAGGTACAAATGCGGCGCCAGACAGATAGATGGAAAGAGAGCGACGTCATTTTATAGACTGACAAAGAGACCTAGAACAATATAGATTTGGAGCAGAAGCGAAAGGAAATTTTGGAACTTGTATAGAATTAAAACCTCGGAGGTTCTATCAGAGAGTTCGAATATAAACCTTCCATTGTCAGCGACAAATTTTTCGTAACGCAGAAAATAACTTCAACGATTAGGAATCCACTTAGAACAGTAAATCCCAACCAAAGTATCGAAGAAATTGAGCCGAAAAAAATTCCAAAAAATGGCAAATCCTGCAGAAAATAGCTTCAACGATTAGGAACCCACTTAGAACAGTAAATCCCAACCAAAGTAACGTAGAACTTGAGCCGAAAAAAATTCCAAAAAAAGGCAAATCCTGCAGAAAATCCTTAAATTCCCCAAACGAATCATTCGCGTCTCAATCATCGTCCGCCTTCGAAGCGATTCCGATCCGTGTAGCCGGTGAATCGAAATAACCCGCGCGTCAAGAAGAAAAAGAAAGGGGGCGGGCGTCGGTGGCGTGCGTAACCGCGACCGAATTAAAAATAGAAGAAATTGACCTATAAATTGCCTTCCGAACGTGCACGTAGATGCTCGTTATTTTTAAGCGGATTACAAATTGTCGAGAAATTCGGTAATAAGAGGAGTCCACGGATCGAAAAGGAATAGGAGACAAGTAGACGCTGTTTTCTTTGTGTCCATCGTGGGCGAGGAAACGGAGACAATTTCCGACCGATATAGGCCAACTACAGCGAATCCGAGGTATCGTTATTGCGACGAGGCGACTGGACGATATATAAAAAGTACGCAAGTAAGGCCGTCGACCATGAATATTTTAGAGTCTCCTTCGCGATGGTGAACGCGCGAGCACCGCGTCTTTCTACGGTTCCACGCTGATTCGGGCCAGCGGCTCTCAAAAGACTTCTCGTTTCTTTCTTTCATTCTTTCTCTCTCCACCTTCTCTCCGTCTTAATGTCTCTCTCAGTTCAACCTGTAGGCACCGATATCGGATTTCTCGAAACCAAAGATCTTCGCGACGCCCTCGCCGATCGTGAAAACGGTTTCCAAGTCGAATCGACAAACCAGAGATATTTCGTTGCTCTTTAATTAGTTTCTGGTGCGAAGAGTTACGTCGAACGAAGGGGAGAACGAATTTAATTGAATCGATGATAAGATAAGACACTTGGTTTGCATATCGATCGTTGGAAGATCGGTGAGTGTAGCAAAAGCTCGCGAGAGTGGAAGAGGTTTGCTGAGAAGCGAGGAAAGGATTTTAACAAGTTTAATTCTCTAAGTGATTCTCGGAGAACGTTTCTACATCGTTTGACTATCGACCATCGAGAAATCGGTGCGCGAAAGGAAAGCAAGTGATGAAAGACACTTTTTTGGAGAAGAGACGAGTACTTGGAGGAGATCTGGAAAGTTTAATATCTCCTCCCTCGCGATTCTCAAAGTCAGAACGCCTTTTTATCCTCCGTGTTTCTGGCGCGCTCTCTTTCGCGCTTTCCGATGGCCCTCTTCGTTTATCCGCATGCACGACGTGCTCTAATTATAGTGCTGCTTGTCAGAAATAGTGCTGCTCGGTATTATGAACGATCTACGGTACCGCGAAGTACAGTTACGTTTGAGTTTACCGCCTCGACACCCGGCCGGAGAGTCCTGATAAACTGGTACCGAGAGGCGACAACGAGATCGGTTTTAATGAATTGCAAATTGCGCTTTCGAGAATCACGGAAAATCAGTCAGGATTGCTATGACCACGAAGTCACCGATTTGAGAAGTTTTGGAGGAATGTGCGGGAGTTTCGTTGTCTCTGAATCGGATTGACGAAGCAGAGTGGAAGAGAATTTTGATATTATTTGGAATGATAGAACTTTGAGGGATTGTTCGATTTTAATTAGAACTTGAAACTCGATAGAACAGATGGTATTATTGTTTGGAATATGGGAATTGTTAATTAGTAATTTAAGTTGGAGTTGAAAATTGACGCGGTAGTACTTAATGGTGATGTTTAGAGCATGGGAATTTAACGCGAGTTGTAGGAGTTGAAAGTGGGACTACAATTTTATTAGTGATGTTTAGACTATGGGAATTTAGCGCTAGTTGTAGAAGTTGGAATTGGGACTCCAATTTTATTAGGAACGTTTAGAATATGGTATTTTCACGTCGTCGATTTTCATCGATGCCCAAAATTGATATTAAAGAGGTGAAGATAATAGAAATGTGATAGTTGTATATTTTTACAGATTTGAATTTATCTAGAATTCGAAAAGCATGGGAACAATGAGGCTTCATGGCGTCAAAATTCAATACGACTGCTGCTGTTGTTGCTCGGAATAACGCAAACTGACGCAACCAATAATCCAAACTCGAAGGCTCTCGAAATGTTACGCGAAAGCAACGACCAATCCAAAATGTTACGTAATACTTTTTTTTTTAACAACATATTGAAACGTCGATAATATTAAAATAATGAAATAGCTAATCAAGTTTCGAATTCGTTTCTCGGAATTTCAGGGTACAAATTCGAAGACGACATCGTCGTCTAAGAACCTCGGGTCAAAATCCAACGCGATATTCATCCCCTCGTCGTTAAGAATATCGCAAACTTTCACACCCGGCGTGCACACCCAAACAGATCTAAAAATATTGCACACAAACGAGCCAACGAGTCTAATACTGTGTCCCAAAATCCTACACAACAATCTCGCTATCGCCACGACTGCAGAATATCGTACCGCAAATCGTCCTCCGCAATTCCCAGGCTCAAACAGACCACAAAATTTCATCGCACTGAAATTACTCGCAAACAAACGATAAAAACGTAGATCAATGGGTGTTCCAGCGAAATCGAACGATTAAAGTACACCGAGAAATCTTTCCGGAACGTTCGAGCAAAGTTTGTATTGTTCCACGACCGTTGCACTCTCGAGGCGTTGTCTCGCGGCGATTGTACTCTGTCGTGCCGTTGTTTCAGGACGATCGTGCTCACTTCAGCCGTTGTTTCGCGTTGATCATATTTTCGAGTTGTTATTTATCGGTGATCGTACTCTATCGATCCATTTTTCGCAACGATCGAACTCTATCGATCCGTTGTTTCGCAACGAGCGCGCGCTTTCGAGCCGTTGTTTCGCAGCGACAGAACATTCTCAATTTGTTATTTAGCGACGGTTAGACACTCTCGAGCCGTTGTTTCACAACAACGATACATTCTTGAATAGTTTTTCGCGACGACCGTATTTTAGATTCATTGTTTCGCGATGATAATATAGATCCGTTGTTTCGCGACGATGGAACATTCTCAATTTGTTGTTTAGCGACGGTTAGACACTCTCGAGCCGTTGTTTCACAACAACGATACATTCTTGAATAGTTTTTCGCGACGACCGTATTTTAGATTCATTGTTTCACGATGATAATACAATATAGATCCGTTGTTTCGCGACGATGGAACATTCTCAATTTGTTGTTTAGCGACGGTTAGACACTCTCGAGTCGTTGTTTCACAACAACGATGCATTCTTGAACAGTTTTTCGCGACGACCGTATTCTAGATTCGTTGTTTCGCGACGATAGAACTTTCTCAATTTGTTATTTAGCGACGGTTAGACACTCTCGAGCCGTTGTTTCACAACAACGATGCATTCTTGAACAGTTTTTCGCGACGACCGTTTTCTAGATTCATTGTTTCGCGATGATAATATAGATCCGTTGTTTCGCGACGATGGAAAATTCTCAATTTGTTATTTAGCGACTGGTAGACACTCTCGACTCGTTGTTTCACGGCAACTATACACTCTCGAACCATATTTTCCCGACGACCGGACTCTAAATCCGTTGTTTCGCGACCATGGTACACTATCGATCGGTTGTTTAGCGGCAGTCGTAGAATCTCGAGCTGTAATTTCGCGACGACCGTACTCTCGAGAGCGTGTTTCGCGACGGCTGTACTCTCTCGAAACGATCTCGTCGATATTCATCGTCGACGTAACAAAGTCGTGCACCGCGAAACGCCTTCTCGGACAATACTCGTAACGTCGAATCGCGAGGAGCAGCTCGTAATAAGAGGAGCATGGTTTACGTAATATACGTCGCGAGCTAGATAGCAAATCGAAGTTTCAGCTTACTCGCGCAACCAGTCGACCTCTGCTTTTCTCCTCGTCTACTCTTGTTCTCCGTCGTCGTCGCGGTACCGTTTCATCGGGTAAAACGAGGAAAGCCAAGAGGGGAAGAAAAATCGAAGGAACGCTCTTCGTCGTTGCTGATTTACAGCGTGGATTGGGGAAAAAATGCTGCCATCAGTGACGGAGTTACCGTTCACTCTGGAGATAAATAAGAAATAATGCGGTGGCTATGGTGAACTTCTGAATGCGAATGAGAAAGTCAGCGATAGGTATAGAGTAGAAAGTGGGTGATCTGACTTTAAATTCCCGTCACCTCTGGAAGATTGTCCTTAAATTATTGTTTAACGTATCAAATCCTACTCGCTCTTGAATTCATCTAAAACTAATCTAAATATGTTAAACTCCCAATGAAAATTGAAGTAGCAACGGAAACTAATAAATATAAGATCGCTGACTCCAAATTTTCCAGCGCATTTAATCGTAAGACTTCTTTCCAATATCGACACATTAGCCGTGTTAAAAAACACTTACTTCATCTCCTAATTAAATTAATTGTAGCAACTAAATTCAGAAGATACCGGGAAAAAGAACGAAAGAAAAGGAACAAAATAACGCGGGAAACTTTGGAAACGTAACCCACTACTGCCGTCGCGCTCGATCTCGAGTTATCTCTCGCCACGCAACTGCCTCGAGTTTGTCTTAACCGAGCAAGAATAAACGAGGATTTCGTGCTGAAATTCTTACACACCGCTCCGAAACTTTCCGACCTCAAAAACGTTCACCTTCGACGGAGAAAAGTGGATCGAAGAGGTTGCTTTCAAGGTGATACTCTTACAGGGGAATTTCCTTCGGTTTTTATACAGATATATATTTCCAAGCGATACCGTCGGGGAACCCTCGTCGTTTTACGTGGGCTCCGAAACACCGAAAGTACGAGTTTCACGGAAAGGAATTTCCCAGAGGTCACCACGAAGGGGATTCGCCAAGACGAGTCTTCTTATTTGGAGGATCTTTTCTCGGCATCGTAGTTGATGGGATCGTTTCTTGAAAATTGGGGAAGGAATCGTACGAAAAATTTAACTATTATTCTATTTTTCACTTCCTGTGTTATTTCACTATTTGCCGAATAGTTTTCGATCGAAGTTATTTTACTATTCGCCGTATAGTTAACGATCGAAAGAATTACAGAGTGGAGGAGAATTCTTTGGTAATGGTTCTTCGAAGTTGGAGGAATACAGAGGAAGTTGGGATATTAAAGGATTATTCGTTCGCTATTGTTACTTTCCTATTCCCAGCTACAATTGCCATGGTGATATCGTGGAGAAGCAACGCTTTTAAGTGGGTTTCGACCTACTGAGGATACAATAATCGCGCATCGCGAGAAAGAAATTTCCCAGAGTGAACGGCAAGGGGATTCCCCCTAGGTTCGCCTATTTGGAAGACCAAGTTTCTATCTGCGTCGTTAGAGTTCACCGCGTTGAACGTTTCTTTCTCTTTGTCATTTTCTAGAAAGACTTCCATCGTTGCTTTAGCGAAAAATCATTCCAATTGTTTGGAGCAATCATATTCTAAATTTTTAGTGGATTCCGCTTCCGGATTTCAAACGCTCCAATCCGAAAGCCAAATCCATAAACAATCATTCTAGCCGCGAAAGCCTCAAAACTATTATATTTTAAATTATTTACAGGAATGCCAAAATATTCAGCTTCAATTTTCACATCGAGATTGTAGGATCTTCTCTATCGACTCTCAATTGCACAAATCTACTCTCCTCGTTGAATAAATCCCAAAATTACACTTCAATTCTACGACATCGAGGTTGAAACCCCACCTAAGTTACTTTTCACGGAATTTACGGTGACTTTGGAGGGTAAAAACGATCGCCGTTTCGCCGTAAGAGCGATGAATCAGCCGACAAACTATGGCGAAAAGAGCAGCGGGAAAGTTCTCGCCCTTGCGCGTGCAATCAACCTTCTTCAACGAGACGCTCGAAGAGGTCGCAGAAACGCGATCGCATGCATATTAAATTCGAGATTATAGGTACAGCGATGAGTCAAGCCGATGGTAGACAAACGGGAAAGTCCGTGTTCACGATTCTTCCGTACTTCACGATAGAAAAGTTTGCAAAGAGCGAGGTTACGCAGGGAAACAAGTGGTATCGATTATCACGTAGATTCCTGGGACAATACGATTACGGTATGTCGCGATAGAGTGAGTATTTTGTTTCTCAAACGGCAATGGAGGGATCGGTAAACGTGAATTGCAAAATGGACATTTAATTAGGATGGGATAAAGTCAGTCCAATAAATAGGCAGTATATAAATATAATCGTATATTGTAAGTCTTACGAGAGATTACAAGTATAGATTACATAGTAATTTCACTTAAGATCTACAGTTTTAGATTGGTTTCAAGCGGATTCCCAGCAACCGAGGCCATGATATATTACTCAGGAAAAATCTCTTCAATTTTCAAGCTTGATTTTATCTTAACGCAGCTGTAGAGAAATCACCTCCCGCATGGAGAATCCGTTCCAATCTAATTTTTTCCCGAATCAGTGTCTAATTTAGAATACCCTGAATGTTTCACAACCTAAAACGGTAGATCTTCTGCGAAATAGCCATAGTAATTGAATCTGCGCCGCCTAAAGAAATAAGTGCACGAATTCGCAATCAATGGGCCCAAGATCAAATTCCCCTGTGCCAATTCTGGGAAATTCAGCCCAAACTATTCAATTATCATATCCTCTGCCCCTCAGAACCCACCCATCTAGGAAAACCCCAGGTAAAACAACCATAGGCCTAAAAATTTAAAAAAAAAGCAGGTGCATCCTCCTACAGCATGATATTGCATTATTCCCTCGCAAACGAGACCGAGGAAGGGTAAAACGTCTGCCGCCGTAAATTAACCGTCTAGTATCGCTATCGTAAACGTCCACCCGTTACCAGTCCCGTATTTACAACGTGTAATCGCGATCACAAAAGTTTCGCCGACAAATTGCTACGATCTTCCGCGTCGGTTTCCGTTGGTTGCAAAGGACGCGTCGACGTCGAGGACGATCGAAGGATGCAGGATAATCGCATGCGCGCTTTCATATTGGTTAATCTATAAGCCCGTGCCAGGAGGATAGGTAAACATCGTTCGCAGGAGAGAAGTTTCGGGTCGATGGGGAAAATAGGGAGCGCGTTTGGTCGAGTCGCCCGTGGGACGCTGGGCGCGACGGGTTCGAGTATGGTTTCGAGTATGGGTTCCGTGGGGTTTGGGAAATGGGAGGACATTGTCGGGGAAGTTTTTCAACGAGAGGTCTGTCGGGGATATGGTTTATGGTCTGCTCGTATGCGCTTTCCGTCTCTGCCTGCCTCCAGTCTATCGGCGTTGGTTGTGGTTTTTTGAATTTGTTTCGTTCTTTTTTGAATTCAGGGGAAAATGTGGGAAATAGGAAGAACATTGATGTGGGAATTATTTTGGAAATGAGGGAGGACTGGAAATAGGAACTTAGTGAGGCCTCCTGCGACTGTTTTAACCCTTTGAGGACGACGGGCGCATATATGCACCCTGAGAAAAAAATTGGTTATAGTTTGTCGGTGCATATATAAACGGTTAGAGTTGAAAACTTAAAATATAATCGTTGAAATATTATTTTACAAAGAGTAAATTTCAACTTGTATACATTAACAGACTGTCTTTGCGATGAAAAAGTGTTTTTTCAACGCTGAATAATTGATTGTTTCTCGATATTCAGAAATGCCTCCGTCCGCAAAGGGTTAAACCGTATTGTTAACTTTGTACTTGTAACCGGTAACTCTAGAAATTTGTCGTAAGATTTAAGAGAAATTGTGATAGGTAGAAAGTAAATTGACATAGGAATTTGATAAAAACTGAGGGAGGATTGAAAATAGGAACTTATTGTTAGTTTGTCCTCCTGTGATGGGTCTCAACCGTATTATGAACTTTGCACTAGGAACCGATAGCTCTAGAAATTCGTAAGATTGACAACTTTTAGAATTACAACTACCTTTCTATTACATTTTCCGATTTTGATTGCAAAGGTCATTTGGAGTAGGAGCACTGTTTCGGGTAACTCCTACACGTCCCAGGCTACGATGCATCAAACAATAATTTAATAAAAAATTCCCAAAGCTCACAAAGATAGATCACATCTTCTATTTTCCACAAATGATATTAATAATTCTATGTTCCAAGCCGAAGAGTTAACATCATTATTTTCCACCGGAGTCTCTCTCTCATTAGCAGAATATCTCGCATGAAAATTTCTCTCCCACCCTTTCCGCATGGCGGATGCATTTCTATTCTATTTTCGCGTCCCGTATCGTCGGGGCGCGTTCGAATTGGGCTTTCGGCGACGGCGAATCGATATCGTGGCCGGATCTAATTATAATTTTTGCGTAAACCCACGGTTGAGCAAATAAACGACAGTGTGCGCGTGGAATAAATCGTTGCTCGAATATTATGTAAGAAGCGACGAGACGACAACGTTAGGCGCGTAGCTTTCCACGGAATTCCGAAAACTGCGTCGAAGTCTAACCGAGTCTTTTGTCTTCATTTCTCTCGTTCCTTCGACGACTGTCTTTCCAGCGAGTTCACGATAACGAGCAACGATAACGTTATTTTGACGACTGTATACGCGCGGATTATCGGTTTCAAAATCACGCTTTTCGTCTCTCTTCCCTTCGCGATTTTCTCCCGTATAATCGCAAACCGCAGGAATCTCTTTTTCGTCTGTGTTTCTCTTTTTGAATTTGTTGCAAGTTTCATCTTCCTCGGTTTTAATCTTTTCCTCGTTGAATTTAAATTATCCTATCTTTTCCTCCGGACGTAACTACCTATCTTTTTCTTACTCTTGGCACCGTGACTCTATATTTGCTTTATTCTTTTTGAAATTTTCTACCTTCTATCCTTTTACGTGTGTATGTATTCCTTTTTTATCACGATGCTCCCTACTTCTAGATATTCTTCTCGTTTTAAATTTCCACTATCTTTCTTTCCGTGTGAACATCTATTTATTTCCTTTCTTGATCTCTCGCTCCACCCTATTATATCTATTCTCTTTTTGAATTTCCTACACTCTTCCCCGTACGTATATATTTCTTTTCCCCATTCTTCTCTATATCTGCTTACCTTTTTAAATTTCAGACAGTCTTTCACTCCGTGCAACTATCTATTTCCTTCATACCGTCGTCTCCTAACTCTATTTCTTTTTTAATTTCCTGCTCGTCTGCATTCAGCTATCCAACTATTTTCTTCTCACTCTCTTTCTCACGATATCTATATTGCTTTTTAAATTTCCTACATTCCTCTCTATTTTTCTATCTATCTCTCATTTTATCCTCGCGTCTGTAACCCCCTCTCTTTCCACCTTCGCCTCCTGCACCCTCTCTCCTCTTGTCAATCTATTTATCTATTTATTCTCCTCCCTATACCCTCTCGCCCCTCATTGTTACCCCTTCTCGCAAATCCCAGGAACACCGTAACGAAATCCCACTATATTTTTATCGACCAAACAATGCGTGATTACTCGAGTTTGACGAGAGTTTCGCAGCGTGTGTAAACTCTGTTAACAATACATCGGCAATACAATAAGTACACTTTGAGCGCTATGGCGGCTAAGGTAGAAGCCCGGACTCGCAATCTGCGAGTCGGACTTCAAGTCCGATCAATTATACTTAATTATTTAATTTACAGTAGCCTCTGCGATTCGGATGAAACAATCGGTGTTAGTCGAAATGATCAAAGGATTTATGGTGCTGAGATGGCTAAGGAGATAAAGGCTCCAATTCGTCGGTAAAACTCCCTTCGACTATGGGAAACTCCAAATTTTCCTACGCGATAGTTGGGACTTGTCCCAAAAAGTAGCTCCAAAACGAAATAGTCAAAGTAGGCGAAATGATGAGAGGATTTATGGCGGCTAAGGAGGAAAGGGCTCCGATTCGTAACTAAATCTCTCCTCACCTATGCCCAATTTTAAATTTCCGTACGCAGTATATACCATATCCTCGATCAATTGGAACTCGTCTCAGGAAATAGCTTCTGGACAGAATGACCAAAGTAGCCGAAGCCGAAATACAAAACAGCATTAATCTATTTAACTCTAGAACTACCAAGCAAGTCAAAATAACTAGTTCTCAATTTTTTTTCAAATTCTTCAAGTATATGAAAAAATCGTATATTCGTAATTAAATCGTTATAAGACACACATTACCATGTCAATCATCATTTCCACCCCTCCATTCCTCTTTTCCCAAACTACTTATCTAATATACCTAAACATAATTTATTAATTTCCAGTAGTGCTAATGTTAAAAGCGCGCTAAACATTCGCAAAGACCACTTTTCTTGCGCAACGCGATAACACGGAATTTCCAAGCAGAAACCTCGAAGTAACCTTCGCTCATAATAATCGTAAGCTCGAAAAAGGGACGCCAGTCCTTAATTGAACTGCGCAGGGAAAAGCGTCCTTCAGAGTTGCTGTCTAAGAACGAAAATATCTCGAAAACTTTCCCTCCGCCCTACGTGCGGAATCGTCGACGGAGAAAAGCGCGACGGCCGAAAGAATTTCGCAACGTCGATCTTCCCGTGGAACGACGTCTCGGAATCCTCCAATTTGTGCGAATGTTATTTCCCATGGAATTTAAAAATGCCCGCATAGCTGGTCCCTTCTTCTCGGCGTACGTTTCGCCCGTTTTCCAAGATCCGACGCGAAAGATATCTCGTTGAGCCGCGGAATTGATGTTAACGCGAGAACTCGAGGAATTTCGCCACGTCGATCTTTCGGATGATCCTACAATTTGAGTGGACGAGAGAATCTTGAGGAATTTCCGACAGGAATTGCTGAGAACTTTTGAAAGAGTATACGAAGAGTTTTGCGCTGTCTTCTGAGACCTCTTTCCAAGATATTTGATGTTTTGAAATTTATCTAAATTGATAACAGTACAGCTAACTGAAATATCTGCTGTAGCACGTCTCATTGCTCTTTCCAAAGTTCAATGATCCAAAATTACTCAACTTCTCTCGAAGGAAACCTCTCTTAGATGAAACATAGCAACGATCATTCAAAATCCCGCGCAAAATTGCTTCGTCTTTTTGTAAAAATCCGAGAACGCGCGAAAACCTGGCGTTTCCGACGAATCGCAATAAAGAAGTAGGCACGTTTAAATCTGCGTTAACCAGTAAACAACGCGTCCTTCTAAAAAGTCCGCACGTGCCGTATCACGGCACAAGGCTCTCCGAAAAGGCCAAACCAGAAGGCCGTATCATTAAGGAAACCACTCGAATGGTACGACCAACAACAAATGGCCCTCGATTATCCAATCGCGTATTTATTGCTCCAACTACGGACAAACCGACCAAACGACCAACGACCGACGATAATTGGAAAATCATGATCGACCAGTTTCCGTTCGATTGCAAAAAAGTAAGCGGAAACGTCGATCCTCCGGAAACGATTCTTCGCTTCTCCAATTCTACCGAAGGACTTGGCCGGTTCCTGTTTTCTTTCGTTTGCTGATAGCTCTTCGATGATCGAAAATTGATTCTCAATGATTTCTGGGAAGATTTGAAGGTTTTTCGTTTTGGAGGAAGATTCTGAGGACTTTTTACTTCGCGGTGATCATTTTTGTTATTGCATTTGTTTGGTAGGAAATCTATTTTGGAGCAAGTTTGAGTGGAACAAGTTGTTCAATCTCCCTTCAGCTCCAAATTGACGACACGGCATGAAACTAATTTGCGTGAAAAACAAAGTCTATCTAAATATCTTTCCAATGACTGTTTTTCATTTTGAAGCAAATTTCTAAGGCTCTCGCGATTCATCGTCATCTTCTGCCGACGACTGCTCAAAATCGATCGAACGTTAATTTCAATTAAACGTAATTTCTACCTAATTATACTAGCAATAATTGATTTCAAATTTTGTCACGGATGTGTAGGTTTATGTAGCTTCGAAAATCATAAACGCCATGCTCCCAGCGTGGGAAACATTCCCATCTGTCGAAGTATTCTAATTACGGTTCATCGCTTCTGAGTGGAATACTACGATGACCCTGTCGCGTAAAATCTTGAAAGAGGACAATTTCAATTTGCATATCACGAAGGCCACGAAACGCGTATCATTTAGATAACATTCTCTCAGGATTAACGTCAAATGTGAATTCCCTCCCGCTGCTTCGAAGACTCGTTGATCGAAAAGACAAAACGCCTCGTGGAAAGTTGTAAAACTGAGGAGAAAAACGAGAGATCGAGAAACCGTTCTATCGTTGGCTATATATTATCCACTGTTATGGTTATATCCTAGGAAACCTTAAATTTCAGGTAGATTTCGACCTGCCGAGGCTACACGCACCATGGTCGAGGGTTATTTCTCGATTTTAACAAAAGAATCTCAACTCGGTACCGATATTTGCCATCTGCCTCCGCTTTTCATCCCTCTAAATTCAAGTTTCGTATATGGATTGAAAGAGTATTTAAACTTTAATTGAAAGTAAGTCTCAAGTGTTACTCTTTAATGTTAGAACAATCAAGATAGTCAAAATTACTAGCTTTTAATAGTTTCTAAAGATTCTTGAACTTTATAGGAGGGAATGGAGAGTAGATATTCTACGTTCATCGTCATAAAGCACAGATTGTCGAATCGATCGTCTTTTCCGCCTCATGATTCCTCCTTTTCCAAAGTACTTACATAATATATCGAAATATGATAGATTTAACGTCGGTACTTCCAGCGTTAACCCCTTGCCCTACGGTTTCTATCCCAACTGCGTGCGCAGTAGTTCCGAATTAACTCCTGACTCAAAATTTCTCACCGATTTCGAATATTTCGATCGATCGACGGTAAGATTAACGGTATAAAAGTAACTTGATATCAGAAAGCTTCAAAATCTCCTATTCGATTCACCGCGTGACGACTGTCAGGTGCTGTTGCACGCAGATTTAAAAGTGCAACTTTGGAGCAGCTTGGATGAAAGGATTGGCAAGTTTCGCGATAAATCGTTGGACATCCTTCAACAGTACGATACCTCTTTTTAAAAAAACCGGCAGTCGGCGCTGGTTAAAGCCACACAGGTATAGTGGAGAAACTCCGATTCGATGGAAGCGTCGACGAGGCTGCGAATGGAAACTTCCGAGGCCTCAAGCGCGCAATAGTCCTCGACGAAGCCAACGAGACCGACGGCCCAGAGGACGGAGAGCGTCGTTCGAGCGATCGACGCGCGAAAGACCGTGACGTGCAGAAATCATGTCGATGTTTGCGGCATAGGTTATGTCGAGCAGGATCGTTCGAGAGTTTGACGGTGAAATTTCACAACACGCTGGATAACGAGCACTCACGCAAACCCGACGCAACGACATACAACGTTTGACAAACTGCTTTCTTTCGGTTCGAGCAAACGGTGCGTCTTTCTTTTCGTTCTTTCTTCTCGACGTTGAAAGATCTAGGAGCAGAGCGATCGTTGAATCACTACGGTACCAAGACGGAGGTCTGTCACTGCTCTCGCGATGGAAATTTACGAAGAGAATCCCGACGCGACTGACTTGCCAGATAAAACTGGCGCTCGCGAGAGAGAAACGACGCGACGGACACGTACCACGCACGAGCCGTGGACGTTACGTGGAACGGCAAAGTTTTGAGGTTATGTCGCGACCGATCCCGTGTCTCCGGGACGACAGATGTTCTCTGCCCTCGGCTTTTGTGTATTCCGCGATCGTACGACCGGCTATTGAATCAACAGGACGGAGCCTGGCACGGGAAAACGCGTAGACTGACACGGCAGAAACGTAGACGGATATATACATAGGCGAGGGGAGACGGAGCGAGATCGCGGAGACAGAGACGGACGCAGAGGCCAGCCGGAGAGAGACAGAGGGAGAGATAGAGACGGAACGATGGAGAGAGAAAGATCGAAAGAACGAACGACCGGGTTGTCTGTTATCGATACGCGAAAAACTGTCGAAAGACACGCACGCGGCAATTTTCTACGTCATCGGAAAAGATAGCTGAAACGAGGGACTTTTGACTCGTGTTTACGTTTATCGAGTGCGCGAATGGTACACTCGACAGACGGTAGAGTCCACGTATCGAGCCAGGATGAGTTAGGAGAATGGAAAACACAGGAATCGGAGCCTTCTCGACGATCTGTCAATTCCAACATCGTCGAAAATATCTCGAAGGCGTCGGTTCCTCGACGCGATCGACAGAGATGGAAACACGAAGCGCCAGACGAAGACGGAGATCGAAGAGTTGGCAAGAGAGAGACAGCGATAGAGAGAGAAAGAGACAGAAGGACGAGCAAAGCAAAGGGAAAGCACGGAACGAGGTGGAAAAAGAGAAACGTACCTCTCGCTTCTTGGCCAGTGTCTCTCTCTTCAGGGACGGGCCCGACGATCGCGTAGCCGCATGTTCCGTTTATCCCCAGGTCGTCTTTTCCCCGTCTGGTTGGTCGGGCTCTCGTTAGCGACACCCAGCCATCTTGCGTAGCGGCTGGCCTGGCTCGGTCGCCTTCGGTGCGGTGGCCTCCGTACGAGCGACGAAGAGGATCACCAACGGAGGACAGGGGGGATACCGTGACAGAGAGGGAACGACCAGACGGAACGACGGGAGAGAGAGCGAGAACCACGGCCCCGCCGAGCTGCGTGTCCCACCGACACACGCGAGCGTACACACCGAAGTAGCACCAGCAACGCCGCACCACCGCCACCACCAGCACCACCACTACCGACGACCACACCGCCACTGCCACCGACGTGGAGCCACTGCACCTCTCTTCTCACAATTTTCGCCACTTTTTCGCCCGGCCCTCGCCCACCTTCCTCACGTACATGTTCCGTGCAGCGGGCAGCGTTCGAGCGCGCCTTCCTTTCACGCGATCGCACCGAGCTTACGATACGCGACGAACGACTCTCCACCGGAGACTCGAGCGATCATACCTCCTCCGCCTTCGCCGCGCCTCTCGTCTATGATCTCTCTCGCGCGCGCTCTCTCCTCTTTCTTCCCTTCACCTTCTCTCTTCCAAGCACGCTCTCTCGCTCTCGCTTCAGCTCGCTTGATACCGCGCCGATGCTTCTCCCGCTGCCGCTGATCCGCTACTGCTCGGCTTACTCGCTTGTGCCTGCCAGTGCCTGCCGCTCCAGCACGCGCGACCGCGATCGGGGGATCGCTCGGGCGAGACTGCCGCACGACGGGGCTGCTTCGGCCACCTTCGGCAATCCTCGCCGATTTACGCTCACTTTCCGCGCAGGGGCGACGATATCGTGGGCGCATCGAGCGCCCCGTCCCCGTTTTCCTCGGTGTGACTCATGTGCCAACCTCTGACGTACTCCATCGTACACACGCACGGCTTCAACGTTTGTACGTTGTAGGCTGGTGGTTCCGAGCGAACCGCTTGAGAAACCATCGCGGCCTGTTTATCGCGCGAATCTGCAAAGAGGATAGATTGGCAAACGTTAAAAGAAAAAAAGTGCAACGTAAGAGAGTTGCGTTCGTTGCACGCCTCGTTTATCTGGCGACGCGTGGCGAATTTTCGATAAAATTGTTTGCGCGGACTTTCGAGAGCGTCCTTTTGACGTTTCGTCGCGCCCGGCCTGTTGTTGCTACGCCGTTTAGGCGGAAATACGCGGACGACGTTGAAAACTCGAATGACGCAAACGTACGACGATATTCCAAGCTGTTTGTCGGAGTTGCGAAGCAGTTTTTTTTTTTACGCCGATCGAATACACTTCAACGGCGTACGATGAATCGTGCGAACAACCGGCAACGATTTTACGCTTTCGTCGTTGACGTCGCAAAACCTAAACGCTCGCCGGACTTGAACGTTCCGCGCAATCCTGTTCGTCATCGATTTCTCATCGTCCTGCCGCGCTCTACGCCGAATGATCTGCGAAAAATGCCGAGTACGGTCTCTTTCGTGCTCGGTGATTAATAATCTCGAGGTTCGGAGTAACGAGCAAAATTGCAAACCCGATTCCTCTTGCGATAGCGTCAAAAAAAAGCGCAGCACAGTCGAATTAATTGTCGATCGCAGCCAAGCACCGCGCGGAAGAATCGCCCCCTCATTCAAACTACTGTTCCGATCGGCTACGTGCTCCATCGAGAAACCAATCGTTCGATCATCGGATCTTTTTTTTATCAACGTTGAACTCCGAAGTTCTTAAAACGCCGAATTTTACCGTTGCTCCGTCAGTCGAGCACGATCCGTTGGATAGTTCGGATCGAAGGACACGAGAGGACGATCGATCGAGCAGTCGGAGAGGGCGATATCTTTATGACTACTTCATTGGAGTCGCGGTAGTATTAATAACGCTGCGACTGTCTTTTTGTAAATTATAAAAATAGCGCCAACGTCGTATCCGGGAGGCGGGACGGTTAGCCCGGTTCGTCCGTTGCGTTTCTTGAACGCGAAAAAAAGGGTTTGGACGGACGATTAACGATCGATTAATTGGCCGCTCCGAGAATGGCCCAATTTCAGCCTCGCCCGGAAAAAGCGAGCGACGATGTTACCGAAAAACTTCGTCCTGTAGATCGAGAGATAATTATTCTTGACTAGGAACCAAGTGAAACCGGATCTGCGTTGGCAGTAGAGGACCTACGCTCTCGGGCGTGCCTTTTTTTCTCTCTCTCGTTCTCTTATTTTCTCGTTCTCTCGTCGAGAGACGATTTAGTTCGTGGGCTACGCGCAATTATCACGGAAGCGAGTTCGTGCCGCGAGAAAATTTCAACGATACATTAAATCCGCCGCGTAAACCCGGCGCAACCGTCAAACGTCACGATCCCATTAGAGAGAGCTCGGCCGTTCTAATCACGTACCTGGCAGCGACTGACGTCACTGACCACTAAAGGGCAGCGGTTCTCGGCCGATTTTATAATTCTAATCGGAAAATCTACGCTACGATGAGTCGCAGCAGGGGTGGACAACCCACGGATGGGCCGGATTGGGCCCACGGTACCGATATACTCGGTGGACCGGATGGAAACGCAAATACCTTGCCAAACTTTCTTAGAATGTATGCTATACCTGCGCACTTTTTCGGTTTTAATGTTAAAACTACCAGGACGGTGAAAATGACCGATTTCTAATAATTTTTGTTCTAAATTTTACTTCTATATTACAAAACAAGTTATTTAATTAATCATCTCTTTGATTTAGCATTTTTATATATGATACATTAAACGCTGGTAGTTTCAGGGTCAATTGCAACGATCGTTTCCTTTGGAAAGAAACATGAACGATTGCACCGGTTATTTTTTACGTTAAGATTCACTCGCAACCCCGGACTACACACGGTACCGGGACAAAACGCCATAATCTTCAACGGAGCGCCATTCACGCCATGCAGAGTGAATTCGCCTTTGACACCGTTCCCTGCTCCAAAGCTTTGACACGCACTGCTCGCAACAAAATATCATCTAAACCATTTATTCAAACCCACCAACGTTCCAATTCAACCTCAAACTCCATGCATCCTAAGACACCCTTTCAACGTCTCGCAACATACACCCAAATCTCTCCGACTAGCCTGTTCTGCATCGATTCAAAAATGCATTAAAAATATCACATCCCGATAATCGACCTAATTAATCCAACAGATACTCGTAACACAACGAGGTTAATAAGACCGTTCAAGTACGTCAATCCCGTAACACCACGCCCACCGTTATCCAACAAGCTTTCGACAAAAATCCATCCATAATCACCTCCCTCGTAAACGCGCCCAAGGCTCTACCGTCCGACAAACTCCACCCTCCACCTCCTGTTCCTCCACCATCCTTCTCCACCCTCTTTCAAGAGGATCACCCGTTACATGAATCGCAGAATGCCAAAAAATGTTTGGCCCGCTTGTACCCTATATTTCATTTGCTCCGGCGTTTCATAAGGTTGCCCACCCTTGCATTATGCGGTACCAACGAACGTACGTACGATTTCGTCGGTCTCCTCGAGTGGGATTGGGTCCACGGACCGACGCACGGTCAGAGGAGGGTGCAATAAAGAGCAGAGACTACACGGTGCACGGTACGTGGCCCTCTCCCTCCCCATTCACCCTACTTACGGGTCCCCCGACGGATTTCACGGGAACTGCGCTCGAAAATGGACAAAGAGAGGGAGAGAGAGAAAAATCAAAGGAGAGAAAGAGAGACAAAGAAACCGAAGACCCTCGGGCGGCCGATTTTTCGGACGAAAATTCACGCGCTACTCGTGAACCGTTCTATCCCCTCCATCAACCGTTTCCTCCTCCTCCTCAACCTTCAACTTCCCAATCCACCGACGACGATGGCCTGGAAACGCAATAAACAACCTCCGGCCCCGTTACTCCCCTTTCTTAAGCCGCTCCTGCCCTCGCTGTCGCGCGTTTTCCAGGAAAATTGCAGTGCCGTCGCGCACAGTCGCGTCACGCTGCGACGGCTCGTAATAAAGGAAATCGCCGGTGAAAATGATACTGCGACCGTTCACGATAATTACTGTATTTTCCTTTCTCCTTTTATCCTGAGGCTCGCCGCTGCGCTGGTTTCTTCGGGGATCGTCCTTTCTTGGTGAATAGACGTCGGGGACGGGGGACGCGCGTGAATGGTGAACGGTCGGCTGAACGAGTCGCGTTCAACTGTCAAAGTTAATTTCTTCTTTTGCTTTTGTATTTTTTTTTTGCCTTTACTGACGTATTTGTATTGCCGGGGAACTACAGTTTTATAGTAGTTTCAGGTAGATTTTGAATTACCGAGACTCTGATATATTGGGTCGGGGAAAAGTTTCTTCGTATTTTAAGCACAAAAGTGGAACAATGTGTTTCATATTTCAAATGAACTTTATTAAACCAAATATGTGCCACTTTGTTCAGACATCTTTGGCCATCTTTTAGGTAAAGCCGTAATCCTGTCAGTTTCAAACTTTTGCGCCAAAATGCGAAGAAACTTTTTCCCCGACCGCATATTAAATATTTTTTTAATTTCAAGGATAATTACTATGCCAGGGCAAATATTTTCACTATTCAGCGGATGCACAGGTGAGAAGGATAGATCGTTTTCGTTCCACGAACTTCGACAGTTTCACTATTAAGTTTGACACTAGTCTCTCAGTTGATAGATAATGTTATCTAAAACTTTCTTAACAAAGTTCCTTGTCCGTAAAAAAAAGTTATCCCTTTTGCACGACTAGTTGTCGAATCGCAAAAGGGGTAGCAACGACAAAGGAGAAAATCGATGGTGAAAATCAGCTTTACGACTCTCCTACCGTCCAACTCAATTTCGACGATAGTCTTTCCGGCAAAGGCGAAATTATATTGTCACTGTTCCGTACAGTCTAATATATTCCTCTCTCCTTTGATCTTCCCGCTCTGCAGCAGTTCCTCGACGACCCGTTCTTTTCTATATACGCGGCCAGTTGACGAGACAATGCACACCACGGCGGAAGCATCGATCGTTAGAGTTCGCTTTGGAACTACGTCCATAGTTTCATCGACCTCGCTTTTTTTGCCGCTGGTTCCTCCGTCTCTGTTTAAAATCGTGATAGTCTTCCATTCATACGATCAATTCGAAAGAAACCGCGAACTTCCTTCTTCGCGAGCGCGCATCTTCCGGAGCTCAATTTCAAAGGTTCCCGCGTCGAGTGGAAAATTCACATCTTTCTTTTGTATTCTGTTCAAGTCTCTCTTCACTTTTAAAAACTTTTAACACTTTGCAGTCGCAATGAAGACGCAGATCTACGAAACCTCTCATCCTTATCTCATCTAGGCCCAACGGAGATGGCCGTACAAGCAAACCCATTGCGGACTATAAAAAAAATTGACTCTTTACTCTTTAAAAAAAACTCAAACTTTGACGTCCCTATCGGCACAAGAATATCCACGTTTCGCGTTACTCTTGCCACGAGAAGCACCGTCATCGTTGATATCAACATCGACGACTCGAACGAAATCTCAGACCGGTGATTCTTTCGCGCCAGAGGAGTCTTCTTCTCGAGTTTGGTAATTGCACGTTGCACGCACAGCTGTTAAGATTTTCCACGTGTCACTGGGTCACTGCACTTGGTGTCCCGCGGGCGAGAGCGTGAATACAGATCGTTCTCTAAATATCAGAGTACCGCCGGCAGCCGTATTCGGAGGCCGTTTCTAAAGTTCCGCCAGGAACGTACGAACGGACACGAGGAAGCGCGACTTAATAATCTTCCTCCTACGGAAGTAAGTATATTATTTACTTACCTTCTTCGCTTGCCACTCAAAGCTTACGCGAATCTACTGGGACTTTGAACGATATTATTAATAACCATGATCGTCGCGAGAGTACCGAACTTTGGAATATCGTCTGAACGAGATTGGATTCGAGCCGGCGAGAATCGAGTGATTGGGATTTTCGCGAAGAAATCTCGCGAGTATCGTCGCGGCGCATCGTTGCGAAAAATCGTTCCTTTTCAATGTCTTTCTTTATCCTTTTTCATTTCACTTGTCTTCTCTTTTTTCGCTTTCTTTCTCTCTCCTTCTTCCGGACCTTCCTCTTTCCTCTCTCAGTTCCTCCGTTAGCTTCATATCCCGTTCCTTTTCTTTCTTGTAATACGAAACGAGTTTCCAACGATTCAATGCCTTGCTCTTGCAAATGTGAAAGTACATTACTGCGGGCTCTGAAAGTCGTTTTGCTCGAAGGTTTACCTCTCGAACGGCCCTGGACCGTTCACCGAGAAAAGAATTTCAAGTGAGGACGAAGCGCGCGCCAAGGAAAAATCGTTCGAGAAAACCTGCGAGCCATCGAACTCCGATTCGAGAAGGGAACGATAAAGCTACCTCGCTGTCTCAAAATCCTCCCACCGAATCGAATAGAAACAGGATCGTAAAAGTATTCCCGACGATAGTCACCGGTCGCTTAATATCCCTTTTTTTGTCACCGCTGACTGTCCTTTTCTTTTATATTCCTCTCTCTTTGTTTCTTTCCTTACCTTTCTTTTCTTTACCTCTTTTCTTCTCATTTATTTTTATTCCTTTGCACAGTAATATCGACAAATTTCATCGTCAACGTGGAGCCCTGATTTAATTACTTTCTCAGGTACAAACCCATCGTTACGGGCCACTAATTGTTCCTATTTAAAAGTCTACCTGACGATCGTAAAACCGCGACGTTTAATCGGAAGTCGGCAGCCTTTCGAGAATATTTTTCGCACCGTTACTCGAGCCTTCGTCGCCGTGATTATCCGATGCGTCATATCGACGACTAACGCCGCTGGATTTCGCGGCGCCAGGAAAAATTTCGCGCGAAAGCGTTTCTCTTCCAGCGTTCTTCTTTGCTTCCGTTCGCCACGGATCGAGTTTGCGGAGCATCGGTCGAGGATAGGATTTCACGCTGGATCTATCGAGGCTGTTGGAATGACTAAGTAAATTTGTAGCGGTACAATTACTTTGATTTTTTCTATACGTTGTTCCTGCGTTTCTATTTTTCTGACGGATGTAATTAGTGATAGAGTATTACGGTGGATAAGGAGGTAAAGACTTAGATTCGAAATTAGAATTGTTCTTTCTTTTCAACATAAAGTGCAACAAAAAAGAAATTTTGTAGCAGTACAATTTCTTTGATACTTTCTATCGGGTGTTCCTGAGTTTCTATTTTTCCGATAGATGTAATTAATTGTAGAGCGCTGTGGTGGATAAGGAGGTAAGAACTTGGATGTTCAATTAGTTATGAGAGTTTAATTCTTATCGCACTATGTATGAGAAATTATTCATTAAGAAAAAAATTGAATTATTAAATTATTTTGAAATTTATTTGATTATAAAATATTTTAATTTCTTAATTGCTCTTTTTTTTTAACATAAAGTCCAAGAAGAAAGAAACTTGTACATTGTATTCTTTCTACGATGTTAAGAAACTTTTATATATAATATTTTTCTTTAAAATTAATGGTACTTGATTATTTCTATTTTTTTCACCTAGATTGTCGATTTGTTTCACTGTGCGCTCGTGTCGCGATATCGCGAATACAAGTATCTGGGCGTTATCACAGTTATACCGCGAAAGTGTCTGGCTTGGACGTGATCTAATTTCGATTAACTTTCCGTCGACCTCGAGGGATCTTTACGACAACGACGTGCGTCGGTTTGGAGAACCACGAGGAAAAAACAGTCCGCGAGGAAACTGCGAAAGAGGATAGTCCATGATTCGGAACATGTGAGCATGTTGTAAAGAGAATGTCACGGAAGAAACCTAACGCCGACAGAAATTTCTCAATTACAGTATTGCCGATGCAAGCTCTTTCGTCGTTGCATTTTTATTTCCGTCGGAGATTTCAATTACACGAGCGAAAACAACCGCGCGTTTGAATATCACGAAGAGACTATGGAATCGATGGAGATAAAGCCTTGAAATACTGTAGAAGAAGATAGAGTTCACATCGCAATAACCTCTGAGTAGTTTTTCCTCGTATTGCGCAACATGTGCGAAGAAATTTTCCTAATATTTAATATAATTGAATTTATTGAATCTGTGGAAAAGATTCTTTGTATTTTGGGGCAATAGTTAAACGAGTTTTTAGCTGGAAGTCAGAGAAATTTTACAACGTATACCTTCACTTGAAAAATGGGTAAATGTGACCGAACAAAATGGTTGTTGTTTCGTTAATTGCAGAGTCCCAGTTTCCATCCCCGTCACTGACAGATTTTTCTTAATTATCGTACGACATGTTACAGCGTCGATGGCCTTTAATCCACCTAAAACGAATCTAAAGCTGCAGGTCCTAAACAAAATTACCATAGCAGTCGAAGCGAAAATACAGCTAAATAACAGACACAGTGAGGAAACGGCGATCGATGTCGAGAGCGAAGAACTCGAGTGCTCCCGGAAAACCGGAGCTTCTGTATTTTTTTCCTCTCATTGTCTCTCGCATCATAATAAAACTTTACATCAAACGTGATCTACCATGCGTACATTCTCAAGTGTCTCAAAGTGTATAGCAGTTACATACGTATGCACGACATCGTCGAAAGATGAACACTACATAGAATTTTGTCGTTTTATTAGATACCTGAAGCAGTTCGTGCGAGGTTCATTTTAGCAATGAATTTCAATCACATTTTAATAAATATTCACTCTTATGATGTTTATAGTTGGTGCAAACAGGAAGAAAATGTATATTAGTACTGTATTAAAATGTAAGTACGATGATTTCAAATATTCAGTACGAAATGAAATTTGCAACTACTAAGGGAAATCCGGGATCTGATACTCTGCGATTTTGCTGATACTTTGCATAAATTTTTATTAGATCTATACAAGAAGATCGCTGTTCTCAACTGTAAGAGAGATTCCAAGGAGAAGCATCTCTTCAAGAGATATCCTGTCTATCTTCTACCTGACCTGCCTCTCTTCTGCTTGTCCTGTATCTCTGCTGCCTGGCATGAATATTTCGAGATTGTCCTGCCTATCTCCGTTCTGCCCTCGCTGTCAGGATATATAGGACGCATATAACGGAGACAGAAGAATTATTCGTTTTAGAGGTATATTACGTATACGCAAGTTTTATGGCACCGCATAGAGAGTTATATTGTAACGTTTATTTTTTGTTAAAACCGGCAGGAGTGAAGCTAAGCAGATAGGAGACAGCGCAGTGCAGCCAGGACAGCCAGATCGTGCACAGGACAGTCAGGACATGCACAGAACCGCCAGGAGAACGAGGGCACACACAGGATAACCAGGACATTCACAGGGAAGCCAGGAATGCGTTTGTTAAATAAATAACTTGTATTCTTATATACAGACAACTGTATTTCATGAATATTGTATCACATACGCTTATGTTGTGTAATACAAATGATGAATAAATAATTTGTTAAATCGAAAACGTTGTTAAACTTTTTTTAAGCGCTTCCTTTGTTCCATACCTAAAATTCCATATCCTCTACAAATGCCTTGCGAGCGTATCATAATTATAAGTTCTCTGATCATACATCAGCTTGAGACGCACAGTGAGGTAAGTAATGCGAGTTAATGGCAAGCCAGAAAGATCAAGAATTCGTCTGAGACATTATTGGTTTATTCCACTTGTGACCTTGAACACTTTTCGGCAATATTTTACAAGTAGGTAAGTATTAAGCGTTGGTAATAAGTCAGAAAGTGCTAAAAGTCGGTCTGACTTATCCTAGTTTATACTACTTGATGGGTTTCCAAATTTTTCAGAAAAATTTCTAAGTGAACAAGTAGTAAAGTCGACGATAAGTCAGACGGAGCTAAAAGTCGGTCTGACTTATCCTAGTTTATACTACTTGATGGGTTTGCAAATTTTTCGGAAAAATCGCAAAGTGAGCAAGTAGTAAAGTCGACGATAAGTCAGCCGGAGCTAAAAGTCGGTCTGACTTATCCTAGTTTATACTACTTGGTGGGTATGCAAATTTTTCGGAAAAATCGCAAAGTGAGCAAGTAGTAAAGTCGACGATAAGTCAGACGGAGCTAAAAGTCGGTCTGACTTATCCTAGTTTATACTACTTGCCGGATTCGGAAATTTTTCGGAAAAATCGCAAAGTGAGCAAGTAGTAAAGTCGACGATAAGTCAGACGGAGCTAAAAGTCGGTCTGACTTATCCTAGTTTATACTACTTGCCGGATTCGGAAATTTTTCGGAAAAATCGCAAAGTGAGCAAGTAGTAAAGTCGACGATAAGTCAGACGGAGCTAAAAGTCGGTCTGACTTATCCTAGTTTATACTACTTGCTGGATTCGGAAATTTTTCGGAAAAATCGCAAAGTGAGCAAGTAGTAAAGTCGACGATAAGTCAAACGCAAAAGTAGGGCTGACTTATCCTAGTTTATACTACTTGCCGGATTCGGAAATTTTTCGGAAAAATCGCAAAGTGGGCAAGTAGTAAAGTCGACGATAAGTCAAACGCAAAAGTAGGGCTGACTTATCCTAGTTTATACTACTTGCTGGATTAAGAAATTTTTCGGAAAATTAGCAAAATGAGCAAGTAGTAAAATCGACGATAAGTCAGACGGAGCTAATAGTCGATCCGAGGTAGTTTGGTTTACACTAATTTTCGAGATCGACAAAATTTTACAAGCGAGCAAGTAGTACGAGTCGGTGATAAATCAGACAGAGCGAAAATTCGTCAGAGACGAACTGTTATTGGTTTCGACAATACAGGTGGGAGAGATACGGGACAGGTACGATAGAGAATGTGGAATTTCAGGAACAGAACAAGGGCAGTGGTTAAAAAAGTTTGATACTGTTTTCAATTTAACAAATACTTTATTCATCATTTGTAATACACAAGATAAAAGTATGTAATACAATATTCATCAAATACAATTGTATCTTTCTAAGAATACAAATTATTTATTTAATAAATGGCTGTGCTGAGTGTGTCCTGGCTGTCCTAGCTGTGCTATGCCTGTCCTGGCTGTCCTGCGTGTGTTCTGGCTGTCCTAGCCATCCTGTGCGCAGCCTGGCTGTCCTGGATGTCCTGGCTATACTGCGATCTCCTGCGCTATCCTGTGTTACTTTGTACTGTCTAGCACCGTCTCCTAGTTCTCTGGCCTTTCTCCTCCCTGTTTAGCAAAAAAAGTGTGTTTGAATTTCAATGTAAGAGTCCGGATAAATTTATTTCGGTATCTATTATAATAACGTTACAATTACGGTGAATGGAACTTCCTCTTTTACCTATTACCGGCATTCGCGATCCAACGATACCGATATTTTTTCGAATCCTCTCTTCCGTGGTACCGGAAGGATTTTATAAGTTTTACGTGCCAGGCAACACGTAAGGTGAACACTGTACCGTTGCACGTACAACTCGACCGCGAAACGCAATTCAATGATAGCCATCGGTGTTTGATCGTTTCCGTACTGTGCGTTTCGAAGTGTCTACGTTAACGTGAATAGCTCATTGACTTGCAGTACTTTTATTTATATCCGCATTGTATCGCATATATATAAGTATAACAATGTTTGCCAATGAAGAAGAGTCACCGAATAGAAGCGAGTCATTGTAACCGTGTTTCTTTTTACATCATCTCAAAGAAGACCGGTACAGAGGCTTTGAAAACATCTCTCTAAAACATGTCTTAGAGAACGATCACCATAGAGGCATTTTCTTCAATGAACCACCTAAGAACTATTATCGTACAGCAAATTTTGAATATGCAAAAGAATTCCTTTCAAACAAATATCTAAATTATTCTCCTACCAAAAGAGTCTCCTCGACGACGGAAAAGTGTTCGACATCCATTCCAGAATTTTCCGTGTGCACCAAAAGTGGAAAATTCGATTTTTAGAGTAATATTCACACAAGCAAATTGTGGATGGGAACAAACCAGCGAAGGAACGCACGTGCGCAAATTATAGCTGCAATTGATAACAATTTGTTTTTCCGTGTCCAGCGATGGCCTCCAATGGGGGCAGTGAACCAGCCACGGTAACGTTAGTCGGTGACAAAGCGAGCCGGTTTTCGGCCGAAAAATTCTCTCCTACGGTTTCGCCGCTCCGGCGGTATCCTACACGACGAAACGGGCCCGTCAGACTGTACGAGAAGACCTATATTTGTTTCCTTTTTTCTTTTTTTAAAGATATCACGGTTTCTAGCGCGACCCAATGCGGTCAGGTGGCCCCGCGTTGCTTCGTGGCGTCTCGTCGAATCGATACGGAGATAATCGCGTTAACGTAGGTGCATGTAATTTTATTACGGATTGAATCGAAAGCAACGAATCGGTGTCTTCCGATATTGCACGTTCGCGCTTCGTATTCTTCGCGTTTGGCGAGCGCTGTTCTCCGCATGCGCCTGCACTCCTTTCAACGGAAACCGACTTTATCGTACGTTTCCTCGCGACGTTGATATTAACGTATAACTTTGGACGTCGTCGCATTCTCGATTCGCCGGCTTAAAAATAGCTTTTATCGTCGCCGAAGAAATACGAGGACAGTCTTTTCGCGAGCGAAAACTCCACACGATTCGGTCTGCACTTTCACGGAGATAAGGGAATATTTATCGACTCGATCGTCGTCCACCGCGAGAATCGCCGGCTCTTCTCGCGCACGATCCTTAGGCGAGTTTGTGTAGATCTTTTCGTACGATTTCTCTCCTATTCCGTCTATCGATCTATCTCTAACTATCGATAAATTGGAAATATCTTCGTACTCGGTTCATAACTTTATGATCGATGAATTTTTAAGCGAAATGGAAACCTACGAAATTCCAACGCGAAGAATTCTCGGCACTCCGTTAATCCCGAATAGTTAACGACCCCGGCTCGTATGTGAACGCACCTATTTTGATACGTGCATACATACAGCCTACCAATGATACATATGTAAAGCGAGTCTATACATATATGTACATTTATACGTAGGACACTCGCGGAAGCGGTGACCCCACTTGACCGAGTCGACCGCGTTCTCAAAGTCGGCCGTGTGCGCTCCACGTACCATTTATCTGTTGTTTTATAACCAACGACGATAAGCTACCTCTGCTCAACCAACCTGGCATGTCTCCTTAACGTGTACGTGCAGCAGATACGAGCTTTTAGTCCACGTGAATCGCTGCTTTCCAAAGCTTGAAAGCAACTACTTTTGGACGGGGTCGAAGAGAGTGGGGAAAGGGCGCCATGGAAGCTCTTTGCTTCGGTGAAACGAACGATACTTCTTGTGTTTGCGTTGTTGGTAGCCATCGACGGTTAACAACGTAGCATGGAATCGTTCGAGCAAAATTTCCTTAAGGATGACGTCAAGGGGCCTCGAACTCGGGTCCATTAATTGGAACTTCGAAGCTTTGACCTTAAACTCACGGTAACGGCTGAGAGAAGGGGATTTTCCCTGAAGACGGGTCCTTTTCTTCGCCGATTCATCTACCTGCCGGTGAAAAGACCGGGGGAAAATCCCCTCTTGACGTCCACTTGGACAATTACCGATCGAACGACAATTATGACTCTCGAAATTGTTTTTCCTCGACGGGATTTTTATAGAGACATTGGAGTACCGCGAACTATCGGGAATTCCTGGAAAATGGAAATAGGTTTGGTAGGTTGGAAGTTTGGAGGTCAGTTGAAGCTTCAAGTTTCATCAGGTAGCAATTTTCCGGGCGAGAATCAGCTCTTTCTTCGAGAAGACGGAAGGAAGTAGGGAAAAAGGGCGTCGAGGAGGATTCTTCGAAGAAAAGGACGGTCTCCGGAGGAAATCCCGTCCTTTTCCTTTGCGATCCGACTACCTGCCTTGCGAAATGCTCGACGTCCATTTCAAATTAATGATCGAACGAAGAAAAAGACTCACGAAATCGTTTTTTGCTCGTTGGAGAGAGGCTGGAAGAGAAAGAGAGTTAGAATATAACGTTAGTCAGGGATTTTCCGAGTCAAATGTTACAACCTTTACAATTAATTTTCCCTGTGGACGCTGTCTCTCTAGGCAGTCTCGCCGATCGATTCTACTAGCGATTGCGGCGAATCGATCGAGGGTGGAGAGAAGCTGGAAGGGGCGGGAAAAGTTTTACTGCGTAGATTTTGAGGATACGCGAGCGTCTGCGCGGGAATTTTCCAAGCCGAGGGGTGAAAGTGCGAGAGAGAGAGAGCTCTTCCCAGGATGTTTGGAAACCGCTGATGTAATAAGGGACGGACGCAACGGGCAAAGGGCAAGGGAGAGGAATTTTTGTGAATACGAGAGGTGTGCGAGGAGAATGGTAACTCGATGGACGACAACCGGTGTCCGCGTGACGAGAATCAACGCTGGTAACACGAAGTTACCACGAGGAAACATACGTGCGTCGTCGGTGTTCTTGAGGCACGAATAATTGCCGCTCTTTTCCATGAACGAGGGCGCACGATACATTTCAGATAAATTCGAACGACCCTCCCTATATCGACGAATTCGCGGAAATACGAAGCCATTGACCGTAGGCTGGACAGACATTCAGTTCGATGGAAATTGTATGTGCATTATTGCGAAACGTATCGATGAAACATAATAGCGTCGATCGACAGAGATACGTGGAGATGCGTATGAGTTTCCCACGAATTTTCCGACGTGACTTTCTCGCCGATCGGTGCAACGGGAAGTGAATTTTCAGGAAAATGGCGTACAATGCCTATCGCGAATGACGAACGGAGTAGTGGATTACCGATGGCGCGTGTGTTAGTTCCGGGGTGGTGTACGAACATCACGTGCACTCTGCGCCAAGTGCACCCGAGGCATCGATTATCGATTCGGATGTAAATAGAGGCGAATGATAAATTTATCGGTGGCAGAGACTGCAACCTCGCTGTCTTGCAGTCTAGGAGACTTCTTCCGCCTTGTCTTCCTACTTCGTGCAAACAGTTTTTCCAGTTCTACGGAAATGGAAACAATTCTTTGATCGAAATGACAAGTTTTCTTTTATTTTTTTCGTTTGATTGCACGATTGGATCATCGAACAAGTGGAAAGAATATTTGGTTGGACTTTTTTCCATTGTTTTGTAGAGTTATTTCGGATTTGTCGTGGATTTTATGGTATTGATTTACATTGTAGTTTGTATCTTTTCGATGTATGACATTGGCGAATGTCACGCGTACAATGTGTATTGTTTTGTGAGAGAATAAAAAAAGTTAGATTGAATTGGAAAGAGTTTTTATTCGCAGACCCTGCATGTTCACACTTGTTGCTCGTTCCAGACATTCGCGAAAAATTGTTCTCTTTTTGTTTTATTCTTATACCGTGCGTCAATGATGACAGCATTGTTATTTTGAACGTTAGCAATTAGACAACCTTGCTTTGACGAATTCAGAGAAATCTGTGGAAAACAGTGCATCGTTGTGCTAAAAATCTTCCTTTTTTTGTAATGATGAAGGTGCATGTGCACTTTGGAAGCGAAGGAAAATCAAATGGTGGCGTCATCTGACGACGACTTGGTGAACAGACGATATCTTGAATCTCAGTCGGTTGCGATTGAACTTCTAGAGCGCTAAGTTATCGATCGAAGAAACGTTTTTAATCGATTCATGATAATACAGTGTCATATATTATCGACGGTGAATAAATAATCGATGCACCAATTAGTTCTTCAATTCGATTACTCAATATCTTACGTTCTCCTTCAAATTTCCAATTCAAACTCTACGCTAAAATAATATCTGTTTCAAGTACAGAAATTACTAATTAAGCTGACAACTATTCCCTCTTTTGCTCAATCGAAAATGCGTAAAAGTACGTTCGCACATTATCTGCAATTTTACGTTATAATGCACCGTTTCGTCCACACTCTCGCGTGACGGAGAATTCATGCATAAGTATCTATTACCCAAACGTCATCTTTGACACGCATTAATAATTTTTATTGTTTGCCGGTGCATGCGCGAAAGTAGAGAAAGAGCACAGGTGAAACATGTACAAGGGGGTGTTCTTCCGCTTTTAGCAATCGTAAACCGCAGGTGCAGGTGCTCCTGCACAATGAACAATGCACGAACACCTCTCCAGCGATTCCAGCAGTTCCTTGTAACGGAAGAAGTTCGAAATAACATTCTACTTGTTCGAATGTTGGGCTGGGATTAAATATATCTCAAGTAGCAACGAATTACATTGAACGGTGTTTTTTGCCAGAAGTGGGAAGTGCGATAAGCGAAAAGAGGGATTAAAAGCTAGGAATATAATCAGTGCCGTTGTTAAATGTCTATTATAATAAGAACACTAATAGATAATTTATAGGACTTGAATGAAACTACTCTAACATAGAAAATTTAATAATGTTAATAGGAATATAAAACTTTAACTTAAAAAGTTAATTATGTAATAAATAAACTCTGCTGTTTTAAAAGTTACTTATCTGGATGTAATTATACTTTTTAGAAATTCGGGACGGTTTAATTAATCATGTTATACTCGCATCGATTGAGAAAGTACTTACTTTACTCTTTGAACGGCAGAATGCGATTGCATCAAGTACTTTGAATCCCCTCGAAAAGAACTAACATGCTAATCGATCGAAACTAAGATAATCAATTTCTACAGAATTTTAAGTGTTCATTAAATTTAATCCCATCGGATTTAGAATACCTTTGCACCCGCGAAGATATCGCGAAGACTGTCGAAATAACAACTGCCAAGGCACATACAAAGTTTCGGTACATATGTACCGCCCACCTAATCGTCTATTTAACGAGCTAATTAGCCAACTGTTCCCGTACTGGCGTTATTAGCATCGATTTATTAATGGTACATCTAGTACGTGTACCCGATAGCTTCGTGCCAGATAACGCTATTGCGATGCGCTAATTATGCTGGTACACGACAACCATTAAATTGAGCGGAACGCTTCAGAAGTGGCTGGCATTAAATAGTTTCAACGATATAGAGCATTGTTACGCAGACTTTAAATTCACCTCGATAAATTGGCTTTAATTCTATGCCTATTTAGATGCGAATCAAAAGTTAAAGTGAGACAAATTCATTTGAAAATTAACGTTCTCCATGTTCTCCATGTTCTTCGAGTTCTCTAACTTTCCTTGAGAATTCTTTAAGAAATGAAATACAAAAGCGACACATTTCGAGACTGAAATTTGCTTACACTCGAGGGTGGTACAAAAGGAAATAGAAAGAAGGGTATACCACCCCATGGAGACCGTTCTTGCAGTGGGTCCAGGCCGTTTCCCATGAAGCCATCGAAGCGGGGATACGAGAATCGATCGCGCGTGCAAAGTTTAAATTTCGTGAACTCGATAGCTCGCGATCGGATATCGAGAACGCTTGCATCGTCGGTCACGTGGACCATATGGTTCACGTGCCCCCAGCATGGAAATAATGGGTCACGATTACATAAGGAAGACCCTAACGTAGGTAGGTTGACCATCTTGCCTCTTTCGAAGACACTTGGGTATTCAATTTTGCAATGCTGCATAAATAATTTATATTCCAGTTGTTGGTCAACAATTTTCTATTCTTCGTATCAAATTTATTCACATGCTTTCTGCCATTAGTATTAAATCCGAGGGAAGACAATACGGTAGATCGTTCATCTCGTCTCGTTCGAGGACACTTGGGCATTCAGTTTTGCAACGATGTATAAATTATTTATATTTATTTGTCGGCTTGAATTTTCCTATTTTCTCTTTTCCAAATGTATTCGCGAATTGTCGAGTTGTTTGGAAATTGTCCTTCGTTGTTACGAGGAAGAAAAACTTGACATTCTTTGCTTCAAAAAGTCTTTATCGATTGTTGAGGCTAGACAACTGAGTACGGAGTAAATCCAAGAAGAATTTCCGATTAAAATGTCACAGATTATTGATATTAGATAATATATTAGATAATATCAATAATAGTTTTTACTCATTTACTATCGCTTTATCTAGCATCTGTTCCGCAAAAAATTTGGAATTTTCCTCAAGTGCCTAGCGGAATAATATAGATCGAGATACGATTTGATGGGACGACGAATTACAAACATAAAAAATATCGTCTAATGTACGAAGATCAACAAAATTTCCACGATCAATTAAACCAAACGGAATCTCCCAGAAGTTGGGCAACATTCGCAATAGACCTCACGCCAAAAATGATACTGATCACTCGCGATTCCAAGCAGTATTTTATTTTTTTGTCTGTTTTAATCTTAATAGAATAATTAATACTCCTTATCTCTCGGTGATGCAAGGGTCGGCATAATATCGGCGAAAATGATCGACGATAAGCTACCTAGTAATTGTAACAACGAGATAACAATTTGGCCGATGAAGCTTTAGACTAAAGGAAAAAAAAAAAGAGAGAAAAAAAATTGAAACATCGACGACGAAGTATTTCGAAACCTTTTCGCTGCCAAGCGGAAAACGCGCGCCTATCGATTCTTCGGTACCTTAATCCGGAAGCGAATGCCAAAGGAAAGGCCTTCAAAGGATTCCCTCGGCCGTTTCCTGCCAGACGGATGGACACTTTTGAGCCAACTTAAAATGCAAAATAGCTGCGTTTCGAAGTTAAAAACGTCCCTATCCTTCCGCCGAAGAAGGTTGCACATAGAGCCCATGTAAAAGTGGAGAACCACTTATGAAATATATTCAAGTGTATCCTTTAATATGGGGGTTCATTTATGGAAAGTATATACAGGAATGGCTCGTGTAACTCGATGCTGCGACTTCGATTACTTTTGTTTCAGTAGATGGCGAAGTTAAGGGTAAACTTCCTGAACCAACAAATTACTTCTTCTATGTCATCGATTTCAAAATAAAATATATGTAAAAGAAATACACTGTATAATAATGTAGGTGTATTTCTTTCACAAGCTCTTCCTTACTGCGCATGCCTGTAGAACCAAGAGAGTATAACGACTATAGAAGGAGACAGAAAAAGAGAGAACGAAGAAAAGCCACGTGCGAATATTAACAGTATTGCGAGTATTAATTACATCATTTCGGAATAATAGCTTTTAATGTCGTTTCTTGGTTTTACAGGTAAGCATGTGTAATTAATGTAAAATATCTGTACATAAATGTAAATAGTTGTAAATAATAAAAACTTGGTTTTACAGTGAAACCACATAAAGTTATTACCTCCTAGATCAAGTAGTTAACTTGAGAAATAAACATATTATATATATATCGCGAAAACAATTCTATGGTACTGGGAACCTCTTATTTTTGGAGCTGGATAGTTTCTTTAGTAACTGTAGTAACTTTAAATTTATTAATGTCAATTTTTATATTGCGAAACTGACGAAATAGCCAAACAAATTTCATGATACTGTTACTCATTCTAAGAGAGATTTACCATGAATATGAGAAGTTAAAATACACTCAAGCACATTGACACTTCAATTTCCAAAAATGAAAGTTCGAGTTAATTGACTTGGCCTGCGAACGACTCAAATAATGGCTCACTTCAAATTTTCCAGAGATGTACATTTGAACACGAACCTCCTAACGTAACTTCGAGCCTGCAGTTCCATGCCCACAATAGCTCCACTTGTGAGCACGTAACGACAAAGTGGTGAAATTCTTGAGGCTCTCAAGAACTCTAGAAGTACAAGGCGATCAGCCATCGTGAATTTTCACACGAGAACTCAAACGTAGAAAGAAATAAGAGCGTTCTGCAAGGGTGGCTCGTTCACGCAACATAAATTTTACGCGCGAAACCGAAGAGTCTCCGTACCCTGTTTGCAGGTGTGTCCCTCTCGCGAAGAGTTTCGCACAATTTGCGCGAACGGCACGATGCGAGGGCGCAGTTTATGGTAATCTCGAAGGGGCAGAGAAATTGAGTTAACGCCGGAGTTAATATCCAGGTAATTGTATAGTCGTCGGAAAGAAACTAACTCTTTCTCCTTCTTTTTTTTCTGACCGCGACGTGCCGCGAAGGCATGCACGCGAGCACGCGTTAATGACCGAGGCGAGGGGAAAGAACGTTTTAGAATTAGAGAAACTGAAGATACGTGAGAAAATACGGGCGAATTTTAAATACCCATGAGACTTTTTCATTGGTCGAAGGAACATCCAGCGAGAGATTATATTTTTAATGCATGGGGGCCGCTGGTGAACAGTGCTTTGAATTCTATGAACTTTCTTGTGACTTTTAAATAATAATATTCAGGAATTTGCTACTACATTTAACATTCAAATATCGGCGTTAGAAGAGTACGGGGCTGCTGAATATAAAATTATTTATACTTTAATCCTTTGCGCTCTTATGTCGAGCTACACTCGACACAGCTTTCTGTGACACTTAATGTTTCATATACTAATTATCTGCTTTTCGAAATCAACAATAATGTTGCATTTTAACAGGAATACACCGCAGTATCTACAATTGTTCCTGGTATTAAATAAAAATGAATAATCAACAGTAGACAATTTTTCGAGATTATATTTGCTTATCTGACAAAAAGTTGATAAAATAATTTGAAGCGCAAAGGGTTAAATGGTTTTTATACGTAGTGATTTTAATACAAAAATTATTTGATAGAAATCATAAAAATGGCGCCATTGTGTCGTTGAAATTCCACGTTGAACAATTCTGTATTTTAGTGACATAAACGAAGAAGCGCCGTGGCGCTGTTCAGCATTCTCAGACGAAATTCTGCCACTGTGCGCTAGGACTCGAACCGTTAAGATAAATTTTATAATGTCTATACCATAAACTCGGTGATTCAAAGCTCCTTAAAACTCTTCCTCCTCCATAATACCGACCACCTTGAATTTAAAAATGCTAAAATGACAGAAACTACAATGAATCATCCGAAAGACCGGCTTTTTCCTCGATCCCTGCCAACGAAAAAGCAACACCGTTACACGTGCCCCTTCTCGAGCCTACTCGGAACTTTGTACCGTATTTCTTAGCCGACGATTGAGCTCGCACGTCCACGGTCCTACGATTAATCGTAGCATGTTAAGGTGTCACTGATTTTACAAATCATGATTCCGATTACAATTCCCTGTGGCAACAGCAACGGGACACAGTTTATGAGATAAACAGTCGAAGATCGTGTTCCGTGATAATTCAAGGAGATGCCTGTCGGCGATAATGTTCGATTATCTTGCGATGTCGTAAAAGTAGGGGAATCATCAAGGGCTGAGATTCGCTATAAGTTTTGTCGTCTTATCTCAAGGATTCATTCTGGACTAAACAATGACTGGCAGAATCGGAAAGCACGGACAATGCGAAGTATTTTGGGCTATCTGAAATTTTGTTAGAAAGTTCCAATGTTTTGAGTTTCTGACTTTTCATCGTCTTAGGAACGTTTGATGAAGTCACGCATAATACCGTAGCATAATTGTTTAAAGGATTCGAAGAGAAAAAGCAGAAATGCAAACACAGGAAGGTGTCCTTTCTTGTAGAAAGGATTAGAAGAAACTGGTGCGTCGATCTTTAATTTGGTAGTAAAATTCGTAACAAAGGAACCCAGGAAATAGGGTTAATCGTTTTATCCATATTCATTTCGTTGGATGCAGGTCGCAGAACCGGCAATTGCAAAGTTGTTGGTGGAATAACCATTCGGAATAATTGCAAAATTATTCCCCTGGTCGTCGAAAGAGATAGGCCACGGTCGGTTTATACGAGGGGGTGGCTCATGGGAAATTTTACGGGGGTTTCGAGAACACGACTTTCCGGCTAGCACGAACTCGGTGGGAATTCCAATAAGGTGCTCGTACTCACATATATTATAGACACTAATGGCTCCACCGTTAATTAAGTCACTTCCGACACGGAAATCGACTCGACTTGTTTTTCGTTGCGGGGATTTTCGGATCGTTTCGAGGATTGATAATTTCGCTCGTGGCTCGACAGTAAGATCGAACCAGTGGCAAAGATAACGCGGAAATCGAACTGCAGAAATCGTTCAATTCGAGGAAAGGCGAATCAATCGCGGGGATTTTAACGATCTGATTGATTAAATAAGATACTTTTAATCGCTTCAATTTTCTGCCAATTTTACTACTGTCGACGACTATCAACTGACAATTGAAACATGTTATAATTGATATCCTAAACGATAAAAAACAATTATAAAAACAATTTGCAAATTTGCAGAAAATATCGCCGTTAGCAAAAAGGTAATTCAGGCACTTAAAGCGACTAAAACAATTTGACATAAAGTATGATTAATCTTAGCAAAAAAATAGGATACTTTGAATATCGAACTGGACGTGAAACAATCGACCTCCTTTCGAACAATCAAATACAATTAATCGTATACATCTAATCATGTCAATCAACTGTTAAAAATCTCCAATAATTGGAACATCCATAAATCAATAGCTTTCAATCCAACATCCCCGATCGGTTGCAATTTCCTCCAAAAAAATCAAATTCCCAAAATTCCCTTCAAACAAGCGATACCAAGAAAGCCAAATTCTTCTAACAACTCCAACACCTCCAACCAATGTCTTTCGCCAAATCGGCTACCGCTCAGCGCTAACTCCTTCGTTCGAGATCAGATTAAGATATTATTAACGTCCGTTATCGAGGCTACCGTCGAGATTGATAAAGAGAGTGTGTAGTTCCACAGGAAGCTCGTGTCACTCGTCCAACAATCGTCGTATCCGTTTATCCGTATTGTTCGAGCACCTTTCGCGGGCTTATTGTGGGTAACCACTCGTCCGTAAAAGTCCAACGGAGGTCCAGGAAAAGGGTTCGTTTTGTAACCCTTGAAGCACTGCCGCCGAACAGATGGTCGATCAAGGAATATCGATTTTCCCTAGAACGATGATCATTCGTTGTTCCTAGCCACGAGGATGAAAAAGGCGAGGATCGTATTCGCGATCGGCATACGAGAATCGCCAGATGACGATCGACGGATAAGCTACTCGAAGGGGGTGCCCCGTTGATCGAGCAGATGTATCGATATCGCCCATCGTACTGTTTGGTATATATATTTTTTTTCCTTTTACGATATAGACAAGCTGATATTTCGATTGATTTTCAGCAGAAAATATTGCCGGTCAATATTAGGGATAAGGATCACAGGTGATGAAAACTTCGAGCGTGTTATAGGCTTGATGGAATTGCTCGTTAAAAAATTGCTAGCATCGGAGGATACGATATCAACTTGAGACGTTGCAAGATGTAATGAGATTTTGCAATTACTCAGCTTTGCGAAAGGCGCCGATGTTATCGATTTTGTGGCGATGATTGTTAAAATGGGGTATGGAAAGTGTTGCATAATCTCAACTCTCTTGAGGAGCCGATGGAGAGGGCAGTGATTGCGATATCGAGTTGATTGTAACGAGTACTTTGCAAGTATTATTTTATGAGAATAGAATCGATGGAAGATGATATACTTTTAATCCTTCCCAGGATCGTTACCAGTATGATTGTTATCGGACTGAAATAAAATAACAATTCCGAAGAACTTATTTCGCTTCTATGGAACAGACATTGAGGTATATTGTTGTGGCATTTATTTTAAGGAGATAATTCCCATAATTTTGGGAAAATTTCAACTACGTCTCTTTGCTAAATAGAGAAATGTCTAAGCTCGAGTGAACGATAAAGATATTGAACTATCAGAGTTCTTTTGACTCCAAGCAAAGGAACAAGTATATCGTAAAGACAATTGCTCAACCTAAAACTGTACCCTCCTAACCAATGTTTTTTATCCACGAATGTTCTCTTATCTTGCAAAATATTACTATTCCTATAATCGCAAATAGTACATCATTGCACCAAAATTCTTCATCGCCCATAAATTCAGAAATTCATATTAAAAAAAAATATAATATACAGGAAAATATTATTCCAATTCCGTTCGTAATTAACAGAAACCAATATTCCTGTCATTGGTAGCAGATGCAACCTTTAAACCAGTCTCGCATTCATTGAAATCAACAATTCTCCCGACTCTTCTGTACTTTCTCCAATAAAAGACGGTCGTGTCTCCGCGTGCATAATGAAAAATTCCGACAGCTTGCACACGTGCTACCCTGAAACGACCCGTTGCCCAAATTGCATCCAAACTATTACAAACCTCCTGTGCATCCCGAACGAACGAGGAACCCCTGCGAAGCGGTGGTTTTTCGGAAAACCGAGGAAATCGGCGAAACGAAAATTACGGTCGCAACACAATGCCGATGGCCGACAGTCGACTGTCCGGGATCGTCAATGAGATCATTCTGTTTGTCAGCTATTCCTCTATTATCTGAGAACAGGGGTGGACCTTCTCGTTTATTGGAGGACAAACATTCCTCTGAAAAGAGAACCAGAAGTGAGTTTCGGTACGAGAATGAAAATGGGCGCGTTTAATAGGATTCAGAGGAGAATAAACAACGAGGAATGAATACCGGGAGGCTGCGCTTACAAATCGAACCCACGGGCCAAATTAAGATAGATGCCGTTTTGTTGTAAAATTGCTGACATCTTTGTCATCTGCTGTTGAAGATTTACAGTGAGATGGTTGGAGCTCGAAATTGAAGATTTTATTTCTCACTTTGATTTTTAGATTGGGTTAAAAAAATATGGCACAGTGGATATCGGGGTAATGAAGTGGTGGAATGATTTTTAACACTAGAACTACCAAACCAGTACACAATTTTTTCAAAAAATACTGCAAGTTTATATAAGAGTCATAGAATAAATATTCTACGTCTATATCAATAACCATAAATGACCCAATCGATCAAATTTTCCGCCGCTTGATTCCCCCTTTTTCAAAGTACTTACTTAATTTATTAAAATATGTTGGATTTGACGCCGGTAGTTCTAGTGTTAATTCACTCAGTGTTGAATTAGTTATTTTTTTTCTGCTATCTTACTTACTGTAGTGTTAAAAAGATTCCAACAAAGAGCAAAAATGCAAATACATTTGTGTTTAGGCGTAAAGTCACAAACAGTCATAGAGGGTTTAGGAGAAGCACCGAAATTTACCTGAAAGTGAGTCACGGGTTGGCTAACGAGCACAGTAATAAGGCACTTAGTGCAGAAGGACTGTTTATCTATGATCTAACCCGATAAACCGTAATGTACATATATTTTGCGTACCCTCGAGTACGCACGGAGAAAAATACGCACGATTAGCAAGTCTCTCGAGAGTTTAGAGGAAAACAACGTTAATCGTTTCTTTACGAGACAATTTGACCTCGCTAATGGCTCCTTGCTTGAGCGATTCTTTTAAGAAAGACAATGATCTCAATTTGGCATCATCCAGGCTGCAGTGAATCGAATAAGAATGTACGAAAAATCATTACGAAGGAAACACACATCAAGTTTTAGCTATAGGTGCAATTCCGGTACAATAGTTCAAAAAATAATAAAAAATTGTCAGCCGCCCTGAAATAAATGACATTGATAAAAGGGGTAAGGAGAAAATCAGGCAAAACCGTGAATTAGACAGCTGGTAGGAACAAGAGCGGCGTAGGAGTTCCGAAGGGTTGCATTCGTTAAATGCACGCTTGTCGTCGATTGTCGTAGGCACGTGCAACCACATCCTGCGGAATTTTTGTCACGCTCGTTGTTTCTTTCTTTTTTTTTAACTCCATCCCTTACGCCCACGTCCAGAGTAGCGAGGAAATAATCGAAATCGCAAACACCCCATGAGTCGATGGGGTGGAGGGCGAACGAAACGGTGTATTATGGTGTTCGCCGCTTGCAAAAATCGACCGTGCCTACGTGAATCGTTAACAAAGAGCCTTAATGATATGTACGGTGACTGAGGTAGAGAGGAAAAGAGACGCTTGACTGGGAAGGACAAAGCTGAAATTGTCGATGTCCTTTCAACGATATCCCGGAAACGGTGCATTCGAACGAATAATGACTATTTGCTGGCGCATGTCGTTTGGACGATTCTTGATTTTCAATTTTGCTCGTAACGATTCGCATGGATTTTTTTGCGAGAACCTCGCTTTTGATAGATTCGATCGACGCTCACACGTGCAATCCTCGATATCGATTGTCTTATTGTCAGTGGCCACCGAAAGATAGCTGATAATATTCGGTTTAAGCATGATCATTGTAATCAATGATTGTGTAACACTGATTCAGGTTTATCTACCGCAGTAGATTGATAACGATCATTAAATACAAAGTTAAATGCAAATTTAGTTTAGAATGATGAATAGATTTTGGGTGATTATTCTAAATAGAAGGATATTCGATGATGATAGAAAGTATCGTTGTTATTGTATTGATTTAATTGAGAAGTTGTAGCTTCGTAATTAGAATTTGTGTTAATTGCTCGTATCGTGTCATGAAGGATTAAATAATGCAGGAAATGAAACGTGAAAAATGTATATTATCTTGAAAAAGTTAAGGAGCTCCTAATTACGTAGAGGTCGACGTTACTTCTTAATGATTGGCCGATGAGGGAATAGAGGTTTAAAGATAGGATATCTCGACGTCTGACCGCAAACAGAAAGATAATTTGCGGAAAGACAAAAACGTCACGTATTAGGGTAGGGATGTATTAGTTCTGGACGTTATATTAACCACCGTCGAGCACTCGCCCTCCCAAATTTCTACTTTTCCACCGTATAGTTGCATCAGTCGTCGCTCATTCTGGTTTCCTTGCGAAACCCGTTGGGGTTTTCCGTTCGAGTGAAAATCCGTGCTAATTGTGAAGGAGCAGTGAAAGAGAAGAATCAGTGTTTAGTTTGTTAATAAAAGTGGGAATAGAAAATGAGGCGAACGTGGGTGCAACTGTTTCTGTTAGCGTTTGCAATTACAGGTGAGTTACTGTCGTGAATTTTAGTGGAGCGCAAACTTATTTCTTTGAAGTAATAAACGAGTTTTTTCCTGGAAAGAATTTCAAGGGATATTATTTGGGTGTTTCATGCGTGTTTCAGAATATTCGAGAAGTTTAGTTTATTTAATAATATTTTACGTTTACCGTGCAAACGAAAATTGGAACGAGCTTTTCTTGAATAGGATGACAGATGTTTAACGATGTCTTGTATGTTACTTTTGCAGTTGCATATGCGAGCACAGATAATTACGAGTCGAGGGTGAAATTTTTGCAAGACGATTCAGTACCGTCGTTTGTAAATGAAGCATTTCAAAATGAGGTGCCAGAGGATAGTGCGTCCGAAGAATCTCCGGAAACTACGGTACCAGTAAACACTGGGACGTCTACCTCGGTAATCTCATCCTCGACGGATTCACCGACCCAGACGCCAACCCCGACGGAGTCATCAACACCATCGTCGGCAACTCCTTCTACGGCAACCCCTAGTTCTACACAATCGACGGCAACGCCGTCTCAGACGCCTTCCTCAACGACTCCATCCACCGTTACTCCGTCCACGACACCGTCGACCACCCCATCGACCGTTACGCCGTCTGCAACGCCTTCGTCTACGAGTCCGTCGACCGTTACACGGTCCGTAACGCCATCGTCAGCAACACCTTCAACAGTGACACCGTCCGCAACACCATCGTCAACTACTCCTTCAACAGTGACACCGTCCGCAACCCCTTCGTCGACTACGCCATCGACAGTGACACCATCCGCAACCCCTTCGTCGACTACGCCATCGACAGTGACACCGTCTGTCACTCCTTCGTCGACTACGCCATCGACAGTGACACCGTCCGTCACTCCTTCATCGACTACGCCATCAACAGTGACACCGTCCGTCACTCCTTCATCGACTACGCCATCAACAGTGACACCGTCCGTCACTCCTTCGTCGACTACGCCATCGACAGTGACACCATCCGCAACCCCTTCGTCGACTACGCCATCAACAGTGACACCATCCGCAACCCCTTCGTCGACTACGCCATCAACAGTGACACCATCCGCAACCCCTTCGTCTACTACGCCATCGACAGTGACACCGTCTGTCACTCCTTCGTCGACTACGCCATCGACAGTGACACCGTCCGCAACCCCTTCGTCGACTACGCCATCAACAGTCACACCGTCTGTCACTCCTTCGTCGACTACGCCATCAACAGTGACACCGTCCGTCACTCCATCGTCGACTACGCCATCGACAGTGACACCGTCCGTCACTCCTTCGTCGACTACGCCATCAAGTGTAACTCCTCCGACAAAAATGCCTTCGTCAACAACGCCATCGACGATTACTCCTTCCGCCACGCCTTCATCTCCTACGCCGTCAACCGTGACACCATCAGTGACACCGTCAGTAACACCATCAGTGACACCGTCAGTGACACCGTCAGTGACACCGTCTGTGACTCCATCAGTTACACCGTCCGTGACACCATCAGTAACACCTTCCGTAACTCCGTCCGTAACGCCGTCAGTAACTCCGTCAGTTACACCTTCTGTGACTCCTTCAGTAACTCCATCAGTAACACCTTCAGTAACACCTTCGGTAACACCCTCCGTTACACCTTCAGTAACTCCGTCAGTTACACCTTCTGTGACTCCTTCCGTAACCCCGTCCGTAACTCCATCAGTGACACCGTCAGTGACACCATCAGTGACACCATCCGTTACACCTTCCGTAACACCTTCCGTGACACCTTCCGTGACACCATCAGTGACACCATCCGTTACACCGTCGGTTACACCATCCGTTACACCGTCAGTGACACCATCCGTTACACCGTCAGTGACACCGTCCGTTACACCGTCAGTGACACCGTCCGTTACTCCGTCAGTGACGCCATCAGTAACACCTTCCGTAACCCCCTCCGTTACACCTTCAGTGACTCCGTCAGTGACACCTTCTGTGACACCTTCAGTAACTCCTTCAGTAACACCTTCAGTAACACCTTCAGTAACACCTTCGGTAACACCCTCCGTTACACCTTCGGTAACTCCGTCAGTTACACCTTCTGTGACTCCTTCCGTGACACCGTCCGTCACACCGTCGGTTACACCATCCGTAACGCCTTCCGTGACTCCTTCAGTAACACCGTCCGTGACCCCGTCTGTGACCCCGTCAATTACCCCATCAGTAACACCATCCGTAACACCGTCGGTGACACCTTCATCGACGACGCAATCCACCGTTCCATCGTCTAACACAACAACGACCACGATAACACCTCCAACAAAAATGCCACCCTCAATGACGCCGTCCACCGTCACTCCTTCCTCTACACCATCGTCGACACCAACGTCTACAACCACACCATCATCAACAACACCATCAACGACTCCATCAACGACTCCATCAACAACACCATCAACAACACCATCAACAACACCATCAACGACTCCATCAACGACTCCATCAACGACTCCATCAGCTACTCCATCATCTACTCCATCACCTACGCCAGCACAGACACCGTCAACTACGCCCTCAACGACAACCTCAACAGTATCATCTTCGTCTACAACCCAGTCGACCGACACATCTTCGGATGACGTGTCGTCAACAAAAGTACCCAAGAACGACACGTGGGGACCATTCAATTACGTCGTTGAAAATGAAGAAACTGGCGTAGCGTGTATTCTTTCTCGCATGCTGATCGACATGAAAGTGCGATACAAATTGAAGAACACATACGTAAGTACATCTTACAAGATATTTGAAAATTATACAACAATCAATTAAACTCGAACTTCTCGTCATAACATAACCTACGTCCAATCGAGGTCACTAATTCTATTACTTTTGTCATTTTATATTTATTACTTTCTTTTAGGTGGAAGAAAAATTATTGAAAGTTCCGTCCTCGGCCAAAGTAAGGGGTATATGCAGCGAGGAGCGATCTCTAATGACTCTAAGCTGGTCAGAATCGGAGGGCAATGCCTACGAGGATAACAAAGAAAGTAGAGTGACATTCGGCTTCGTCAAACACGATTCTACTATTTCCGTCGACCACATTAACATAGACATATACTTGGACCAGAATTACTTCCCACAAGCAGAAGGTACGTCGATAAATTATTTTTTTCCATGCAATTAATACCTGTCTAACTGAAATACTCATAACACACGATCATTTTTTCGTTAGACAAGAGACTAATAACAAAAACGGCGAGCGATCTCAACCTATTTGCCGTCTCCTCGGAAAATGCAGCTTACGTCTGTCCCAATGGTGTTGAAGTACACACCGACAATGTAGATCTGCACATCAGCAACGTTAACGTCATTGCGTTCAACAAAGAGAAGAACTACGCCTCGAGAAGCGGTAAGAATAACTTTTAACATTCTATTAATTTACATAAAGATGGAATTTTATAATAAATAGTCCCACTTTAACTTCGAAATTTATAATATGCTGTTTATTTTTCAGAGGAAGTTTGCTCTAACGAGGCATCCGTTAACGTTGGAGCAATTGTAGGTGGTATTGCCGGTGGTTTCATCGTCGTTGGTTTGATCGGAGGATTTATCTGGCAACGCAAAAGATCGAGGAGGAGGGCAGATTTGGTCTGATAGGGATCCTCCTATCGTGTAATCAATGACTGTGAATTATCGCGAGAAAGTAGTTCTTGAAGATTTGACGTATTCGCAGTGCGCGTTCTTGTAAATAGAGTCTTTTCAAAGAGTATCACTGCCCACAGTACACCATAGAGACAAGGAAGTCTTGTATTATATCTTAATTTAAGTTACTTACGTTATGTCCTTGTTATTATTAAAATAAGTATCAATAAGAAGTAAATGCTTTAATTGCAAGAACCAACATCACAATATTTTTTGCCGTTCGTTTCTTTCCAGATCATTTGTACCGTTTAATATTTTTGCGTTAGTACTTTAATACTTTCAGTGCGAGGAAGTAGTTCAATACTTTACTACTTCCTCGCAAGCTCCACACCCGGGAAAATAGCATTTCTCATTATCGATACTTACAGATAGTGTTATTAATTACTACACAGCGGTATTACTATATGAAAACAAGTTTACTTCTTGAAGATCGTTGTACATCTGATTAGTACAGTCGGACGCGTGTCAATGTAATAAGTATAATTGTTTAGATGTCATTATTATAGCAGTTCCTGCCTTATCGATACGGAAACATTACAGTTACTAATGTATGTTATATATATAACAGATAGGATTAAATTTCTCCCACTGTTACGTTCGCAATACTCCCATCAAGTTTACAAAATAGTCAGTTATAAAATGTGAATCATCAAGTAGAACCAGGTAAAAAAATAGTAACAGATATCATTTGATACCTGTCAGTATAAACAAAAAAGAGAAAATGGGGGAGATGGTCTTCTTTGCGAGCTACCATATGCACTTTCGCGTGCCGTTTCGCCGTGTGTACCAATATCGTCGCATATGGTCCTGGGAAAGGTATATTCTTTAATTATCCAAGTTTAGAAAACAATTCGATGCTGCAACCCCATGGGCTCCGTCACGGTTACGCCCACCCCAATTACCTCGTTATTCGCTTGGCTTTAATACGCGTGACGTCATGTGTGATATCGTGTGAACTTTGTCAGGGCTGAATGCACCCTGTGAAAGGGATCCTTGCACTTATGGGTGCGATACCAATTGTAAATGGAGAGGAAGTAATTTTAATTGTATGCGCTGTCGTAAGAACGAAGATCCGATGTGGAAAACAATACAACCTGCTTCTTGTTCGGTACAACTCTTCAGTGATTATTTTGCGACATTTGTATCAGAACTTTTTTAGTGTCGGAAAGGACTTGTTAGTTGTACAAATTACGGGTGAAATTTGGCAATTCTCGATGAAAAAAAGGAATAAGATGCATCGAAATCGATCGCTCTTGCAGATTCGCCACGTCGATCAACCTGCTAAGAAATTGCTCGGAAGCCAGTCGAACGTCTTTCTTTTCCAAATTTCACACGGCTACGTAGAGTTCCGCTTTCCGACAGTTGTAGAATTTCTGTCATTCCACGTGAATCCATTTAGCAATGCGTGCAAGACCGGAAAGGGATCGTATTTCATAACGATTCCGGCAGAAAAAGCATCAAACGTTCGACACACCCTCCGTTTAACACCTGGATACATCGTATCATATACGGCAGATGCCACGACGAAATCCACGATTACCAGTATTAATTGGGCCGCAAGAATTTTTACGACTATCGAGCAAAATGAGAGTCCCCGTGTAATTCCTGTTTCCCGTGGGAAAGCTAAGCAACGATTAGAAAAATCTAGTTAACCGTTGGGGTGCCGTATCGCCATTTAAATCGCCCAGTATCGATGAAAGGTTCCGAACAACTTCCGGCTCGTTAATTCCCAGCAATAAGTTCCAAATCGTCGACAATTAAAGTACGAAAACATCGAACAAATTTTAAAAAATATTATTTTCTAATTATCTCTCTTCCTTCTACTTCTACCGAGTCCATTTTCTCGAAAAGAATCGCCAAGAGGGATTTAAATGACCGCACCTCGACTGAATCTTTCCGTTAAATGGAAATTTAAAGGTACCACAATTACCTGACCCAACCAGTTCGCACGTTTCGATCTCTCATTTACGACAGAACATTGTTTCACGATCCTCGTGGTCACTCTTTGCTTTGAATAGCTCAGAAAGTCCGGTAAAAGGTTCATCCGAGGCGCTGAAAAGGTACGAAGGGACAATGTTTTCCCGCCATTTTCCAAGCTCCTTCCACACGGGGTAGGTTCGGTGCAAGGGGCCGAAAATCTTTCGAAGGGTGTTGAAATTTATCAAGAAGAATACCTGAAGCACCTTAGAACGCCGTCAGCTGTTCGGGGATGGTCCCTTTAAAGTTTAAAGGTCCTGGAAACCCTATTATGCACCTCGTTCCACGAGCAGGGTCTCTTTTACGACGTCCTACGGATCGTAAGCCCCGGAAAATGCCTAAGCAGCACCTTTTTCTAAGACGGCAAGTTCATGGGAAATACAGGGTGGGGCGATTTTGTCGAAGGTCCTTCGGTGCATGGCAAGTGTTCCTTTCATTGCATTGTATCGGTGTGCAGAGAGGTGCAGGAAGAAGTGCATGGTGCGCTCTTTTCGATTATCGTCGTTCAACTTGTGGAGGATTTTTGCGAATATGAAAGTGCAATGGAAGAGAGCACCATGAAGACTATGGATAAATGATCTCGTAAATAATCATTTACATGTAACATTAAAATGATCGATTTATAGCTACCGCTTTCGTTTCTTCTCAAGTATGACGTAGATGTTGATTTCTTTGGTAGATAACTGAAGTTACATGCAACTGGACAATTGTTAAATTACGAAGGAAAAATAACGATGTTAATTTGGCTTCGTGCAGGCTCCTTGTAGCTTTCGGCAGACGGCGGCCTAGTATCAATAAATCTCGAAGGTCCGAAGGACCAGGCACGCGTGCCAGAAGGATCAGCCACGTGGCTGCATCTTCCTTCCAAGAAACGATTTGTGTCTAACCGAAAGTTTTCTCCTTCTACGGCGTCCTTTTTTAGAAGCGCGCGTGCTTCGTTAAGTCGGCAACCGAGATCCTCCTGCTTTCCAGACGTGTTCCACGAGGAACATCTTCACGACTGCCGCCAAAGTAATTCGAGTCTGTTTCCTTGGAGGAAGTTACCAAAAGCTACCAAAAATCTAGGAATTTTAAATCATAATTTTACGCACCATGCACGATGATAAATAATAGTCATTCGTCTCTTTACATACAATTGGCAGTTGCTAAAATTTTTCCATCTCCTTTCAATTTATCAGAGGATTTCTCCAGTTGCTAATTGAAATACTCAGGATACTCTTTCTCGTTAAGTTCCAATAGGTTACAATTTATGAGACTTCATTTTCATCTACTTCGCCAGCTACCATTTAAAATTTTCCAGTACCCTCTGCGCGGAACCGTTCGCAAATTCGAGTTTCCGCCTATCCGTTTAACAATTCGTTACAGGTTAAACAAGGTCCAAGGAAGACACGCGAAAATCGCAGAGGACGTCGCCGAGTCTCTTTGTGGGTGAAAAAAATTTGAAATGGGTTAACCGACAGTTTTGGAGCTTCCAGGTTCCCTGTGCTATCTCGCTTCCTCTTGCTTCTCCTTCTCACGGCGAGCACCGACGGCCAGAAGACGTTTTGGAAGTATGAGGGCGCAGATGGGATTGTGTTTAATGAAGTTTGGCCCGAGTTGCACCTGCCACTTTCGAGGCATCTCGGACCAACGGCCGTTACACTGCCTCGAGCAGTCTTCGAGAAATTGGCGGGAACCTTGTTCCCAGGGCACTTGAAAATCTGACGTTTTCTACTTTCGATTTTGCGAGTTCAAAGTACGAGAATATTTGCAGTACTTTGTTTATTCAATGAGAACAATGATCAGTGCTTTTTGGTGAATTGATAGTGTTCTTAACACGTTAAACGCCGCCGATATTTTGCTTGTTTCGTCATTTCGACAGAAGTGAAACTTTTTGTGTTAAAATCACACATTTACGAAGAAGAAACTTTAAAGACATTGATAGATTGATATTCAGAAGACTTTTATCTTCTTAACGCCAATATTTAAATATCCAATATGTTAGAAAATTCATAAATATTGCAATTTAAACATAACATGAAATTTCATTGAATTTAATAGCGCCGGTCACCGGTGACCCCCATGGCGGTTAACGTGTTAAATGAGATCTTAATAGATTTGCACAGCAAGATGATCTTTTTCGCGAAAAACATCTACTCTATATCGCGAAGGACTAGTGAAAATAGTTCTGTTAAAAATTTTGCATTTATTAACAAATATTATACTTTTGTTTTTTGTTTCAGGCTGATAGCGAACCATCGAGGATATGTTGCATTAAATAAATAATTGGGAAAATATTTTTAGTGTTGAAGGGGGAGGATTTGAAGTTGAACTTATTAAGTGGAAATCTGAGTTTTTGCACTGTTAATCATAATAATCGTTTTATACGTTTGTATTTCAATTAAACAGGGTTAATTAACACTAGAGCTACCAAACCAGTCAAAATGACTGGTACACAATTTTTTCAAAAAATTCTCCAAGTTTATGTAAGAGTCACAGAATAAATATTCTGCGTCTATATCAATAAACGTAAATCACCCAATCGATCAAATTTTCCGCCGCTTGATTCCCCCTTTTTCAAAGTACTCATTTAATTTATTAAAATATGTTAGATTTGACGCCGGTAGTTCTAGTGTTAAGGAGGCAAGTAGAATTCAAATTTTACATTAATTTTAGAAGACGGCATTGGTGATGATCGTTAAAATTCATTAAATATTGGGAAAACTTTTTTGGAGGAAATGACAGAAAAGTATTTCAACATCGAAGTCTTTCGTACCACGGATGCTTTTTAACGTATCGTTTTTCTGCCGATCGAACGGACGTGTCCTTCCTGTTTCCTCTCGGAGCGGAGAGAAATACGAGAACTCGCCGAGGTAATACCATGATCGACGTTACAGCGGAAGCCTCCTCTGTCAACGATTTAATTGACATCGACATCTGGTCAAGAGACCTCGCTTCTCGTTGTTCAAACGAATCTCAACAATTTTGTGTTACATATTCACTGATTAACCGTTACATTTTTCAGGAAACTCATGGGAACTACAAAAGAATGATATAATTTTGTCTGCGATGGAAAAATTCTTCTAAATAAATTAACACATTTGAGGGATGAAAATTGAACTAAAGAGACGAAGAAGAATCGTAATCGCAGGCAGAAAAAATTATAATTGAATTGTCATCACAGAGTTGGAAACGAGCAAAAATGCTAAAGTTAAGTTTTCTGCCTAGCTACGAAAATATTTTTCAACAAATAAAGGAAGTAATTGTCAAAAAAAATCTGTCTAAACGATCAATAAATTATCAACTCAATTAGTATTATAAAGGACCAGAAATTCGAAGGTTCCCTACTCCGTTTCCTCAAGGAAATCTTTAATTCGAATCGCCCGACCCTCTGACGAAATCAAGGTGTACTTGAATCATCGAGAAACTACCCCCAAAGCGAAGGATAGAAGCGAGAAAAATTAGAAAGTTTCAACGTATTTGAGACTTTCATTTCTCCATAGTTCGTGCAGTTTATAACGAAGCAGCTTCGGCTCTTTTCGAAGATGAGGTAGCAGCAGCCTCGAGGGCTGCCATTCGTCAAGCAACGTGAAAGGTCCTGCTCCTGTTTGCGGCGATTTAATTACCCTCGGCATCTGGCGATCCTGCGTTTCCTGGCCCAACTTTTTTTTTCCTTCATCCACCCACGAGTCTCGACCGCTAACGTAACCGCACTCCCCTCCGACTGGGGCTGAACGATTTTTTTTTTCTCATTTTTTAAATGCCGATGCCTTTGGAAACGGAAATCAATACTGGAATTTTAAAGTTAATATTTGATCTTATAAAACATTGATAAAATGTTTAGACAGAAGGAAGATCAGTATCTCTGACTGTTTAAATAGTCATTTGTTTAATTAGTCTTCGCAGCACGAATTTTTTAATTTAGTTGAAGCTCATTGGGGTTGTCATCTTAATGCACAGCTTGTGGGATAATGATTGCACATTTCTATCAATGAAAAGTCTAAGGGAGAAATCGAAATTCAATTCCTCCTCAAAATTTAAATCACCAGCGAGTTAAAGCCCAACAGCACCCTTCCATCCGTCATCATCTACCCCCATAGCCACGACACTCTTTAAAATGCAAACCACTACGAAACCAAGGGCGAGAAATTCCACCGAGACATCGAACCGTGAACAATTTAGTTGAGATTTTTCAGCTGATTGCAAAATACAGCAAAAGTATCGCGTTTTCGAGAGTATTCCATAGGAAGCGAGGGTCGGTTGGTAAGCGGAACAGCTGTTCCACCCCCTCCTGGGGCGTCTCTTCGGGAGATCTGCTGGTATTCGTTCTATCTGAAGGAACTATCGTGCGGAGGAGTTTTCGAGAGGGCAACGGCGAAGGTAGAATGTACGGGCAGCTGGATCGCTAAAGATTCGAAAACCTCGCCGTCACGCCTTCCTTCTGCATTGTTCGAATCTGGTTCTATGCTAGGTTTTACCCCAAAATATCCTTCGCGCTCGAGGGTTTCCGTTTGTCTTATCAGGAAGATTTTGGGCTCTCGATCGTCTAGATGATCGTGTGCTCGAAACTACAACTATATCCTATATTTTAATTATATTAACACTTTGCCGTCTGCACGTCTCATTACAATTTGTTTGCTTGGCGCCGGTAGGACTGTTTCAGATCATTCCTCTTGTCATAAATCGTAAAGTTTTACTAATCTCATCGTCAGTTCTCTTGAGTTTTTAATCCTGTCTCTCTATTTTCATGAAATTTCGAGGATATATATATATATATATATATATATATATATATATATATATATATATATATGTAAATAAATATAAATTTTTTTGTTTTATATATTTCTTTATTTATATTTTCTTATTTATATTTAACACTTTACCGACCGGTATTTTTTTAACATCCTACCCACTTCTGATCGGTGACTTACTCACAAATATTTCTCTGATACTGAAATCTCTTCGAAAATTGCAAAGTTTCTTCACTGAGTCCTTGGTACAGCTAACTGCAATGATAAATAATAATTTATTAATTGCCGTAGCAACCAATTATTAAGCTAAAAGTCCAAAAGAGTTGGACCCGAAAAGCCGATTAATCGGCGACTGGTCGGTAAAGTGTTAATTATGCAGTTATTTAAATTCCTCTTGCGTTTACCCCTTTGCGGCCTACGGACGCATATATGTGGCCTGAGAAAAAATTGTATTATATTCTGGCGCCGCATCTAGACACGGTTAGAATTGCAAAATTGAAATACAATCGGTGAAACATGATAATAAAATACAGTAATTTATAATTCATATCCATTAACAATTTAATTTTCTGATAAAAAGGTCCTTTGGACCATCAAGTGAATGATTATCTGTCAATGTTCAAAAATGTCTGCGACCGCAAAGGGTTAACACTAGATTTACCAAACCAGTCAAAATGACTGGTGCACAATTTTTTCCAAAAATTCTACGGGTTTATGAGAGAGCCGTAGAATAAATATTCTTCGTCCATCGTATAAAACATAAATTACCGAATCTATCATCTCTTCCACATCGTAATTTTCCTTGCTTGGAGGTACATATTTAACATATTTAAGTATAGTAGATTTCACGCTAGTAAATCTAGTGTTAAATATGAGAAACCAAGGAGACAGCGTCCTTGAGCGGTTCTCCAGAGGAACGATGTCACCGTATTCTTGCGTTGCACGAAAGATAATTCACGCTGCATCGTTCAATTTTTCCCGACCTTTTTCTTCGCCGCACGAATGGTTGAAGTCGAGAAAGAGGGAGGAAGGGGAAAAAAAATAAACGAGTCCCGACGGTGCACGCACGGCTACAAAGTGGAGAGGTACATCCTGTGTTAAACGTTCTCCCCCGGTTTAGTGGCACGCACGATTTTTACGCCGTGGATAAACTGGCTCAATTACCCGCGACCGTTCTTCTCTAATGTTCCTAGCCTCGAGTGAACGTAATTTTGCGCGATAAACGAGTAGTTTCTGCGTACATTAAAACATAGCTCTTGCATAAATTAATTTAGATACATGATTAAATCGGGGAGTCAACTGCCCGTGGTAAACGATCGTTCGTCTTCAGGCTGAATTTTGTACACTTCCACCTTGAATTCTCGACTGTGTCTGAATGAAGTAGGGGAGAGTAACTTTGTTATTCCAAGTGCGTGTAATTTTGCATCATTAAACGGTCGTTCCTATGTATATTAAACGTCATCCTTGCATACATTAAGATAGACGATTAAGTTGCAGACTTTGCCTTGTTTTACAATTTCTTTTGTACTTTCCTGCGGCGCAGATCAAGATTGAATCGATGAAATGATGAAAGCCACATCATCTAAACTTCATTCCTCACTATTCGACTCTACAGTGCAATCAACACTGCAAACGGGAAATCTTCCGCACAGACAACTCTCTAAACTTTTCTACCCTCTCTTCAGACACCCCCGCGCGCCCCAAACGAGGAAAGTAACCTTTTGCCAACCTCAAAGGTCCTTTTCCGCAGCACTTCAGGCAGCATTTGCCTAATGTTTTCCATCGGCGCGTGCTGTTTACGCGATGCTCCGAATTTTGAAACTTCCCGAGCACATCTGCATCCCGGCAGCTGGCTCTACGTCCACCCCCTTCTTCTCTTATCCCCATCGTCTATGACGTGCGCGATACACGAAGAATACACAAACGTCGAGGAATTTCCATCTGGCGAGAGAAGAAGAGGTTAAACCGGACGAAGAAGAGGTCCCCACAAAGACAAACGTTCCCAATAAAGGTAGCCGTGAAACCAGGTAGCGGAGATCGATGAGAAAGGATTGCTAGATGGTCCGCTGGTCTCCAGAAATTCGGAATAAATCCACGATGCTACTTTGCCTACTGAAACCTCCTATTTTCGATGAAAAGAACCACGTGCCTTCGAGGCAAACATCAGCGTGGTCGAGAATCGTCGAACATATCGAATTACCTTGCATAGAGATGCACCGATGGCGGACCCACGCGAGGGATTCTGTTTGTTTTCGGCTTCCCTCTGACGGACGTGCACGTGAAAAGCCTCCCTTTGTTTTCTCGTGAGCACTCTGGTGTACCCGGGACGCACAGGTGATCGCAAACACATCCTCTTTTGTCAAGTCCCCCTATTTCTTCTGCCCCTTGCCGACTCTTCCCTTTTCGGACTTCCTTCTTCTCGTTCGTTCGTTCGAAGCTGAGTTTACGCACATAACGCGATCGTGAGCTGTGATAAGAATTTCAAGTCGAAGAGCTACACCTTTCTTTGCGGAACGTCGTCGGAGAATAAGACACTTTGGTGGAAGAGGGACTTAATTGTCGTATGGCGAAGATACTTTGGTTGGGGGATATACTATTTTTTATCTTTGGGTTAGCTTCGAGGGGAACGATTGTTTGTATTGGAGGGAGAAGATTGCGATGAGACGCAGTAGCTGTGATAAGACGGTCTACCGATAATGAGTCTGTGGATGATGGTTTGTAATAAATCAACTGATGAAAGAATAAGGAGTAACTATACCATACGGACCATATAAGCGAATTTATTCTAGTATCTAATTACAAAATTCACGTAAAATATGTAATCTACCGGTTCTCTATAAATTTGAAAACTGTTCGTAAAAAAAAGTAATAGCCTGTCTAATTGACTGGTCCCGTAGATCTTTGTTAACACTTTGACTGCCATGGAGGTCACCGGTGACCGGCGCTATTGAATTCATTAAACTTCCGTGTAACTTGGAAATTGTAATATTTATGAATACTCGGATATATTAAATATTTAAATATCGACATTAAAAAGATAAATGTCTGCCGAATATCTATCTATCTGTATCTTTAAAGTTACTGCTTTGCAAAAATACGAATTTAATAGAAAAAGTTCCACTTCAGTAGAAATGATGAATCTAGCGAAATACCGGTGGCGTTCAAAGTGTTAAATGTTCTCAACCTTGTAAAATTCATTTTACATCAAGAGTCAAGTTCATCTCTGGGATTAGTCACATCTAAATTGCAACAGAGTAGACACGCAATCAATTTACACATCGCGGTTCTCCCTGGAACACCGAGGAAGCACCGCGAAAAGTCCTCATTGTGTTTGTCGAAAGTCTCTGAAAGCGTCGCTTAATTGTCGCATCGAGAAGAAAGACTTCACCCACGCGATGGTTAAGTCCGTTGCCGGTAATAATCGGATCGTTACCGGCGGCTGAACATTTGACGAGGGGGCATACCGGCGATTATTTTCGGCTTCAAAAGCCGCCGCGGTGTACGTTACACGGATGATTTTCGACGTCGAAATGTCCCTCGAGCCGCCACGTAGAATTCACAAAAAGAACAAACCCGATTTGGGTATCCGTCGAGGTACGTACCTCGACTACATTTCGTTTGGACTCTTTCGTCGGACGCGCGAGCCGCCAGCTGCCCTTGCGGACGAACGAGAAAGGGGTTTTCTAGTCTTGAATTTTTCGATTTCATTCTTCCCTTCTTCTTTGAATCCTATACTTTCTATCGCGCATTTTTCCTCTGCTTTCAATCGTTTTGTCATGGAAAATTTCATACTTCGAATTGCTTCCTGGGGAGATTTTCAAACTGGTAGCACCGTGGATTTCGGTATCCTGTAGATTTATTCAAAATGTTAATACTTTGCTATCTTCTGAAGAATTTTGTGAAAATACACCCCCAATTAAACGATTCAAGAGCGTGGAAAACTATCAGTTCGGTAATCGTCTTCGAACTGAGTTACTGTCGCGGGTATTAAGTACATCCTGGCATGGAACCCCTGCAGATCGGTTTCTCTCTAATTTTCGTCGAGGTACTGACGTCACCGTGTTCCCCGTGTGTTCCGGTCTGGCTGGCCGGGACCGGAAACAACGTACTCGTTGGGGAGCGCGGACCTTCCAAATTCAAAATCCCCCACGGATATCGATGTTCTCGCGTTTAAACAACGCACCAGGAGGAAGTCGGTATTTCCTTGAGGACCCAACGGTTATTCTCGGAAAGGAGACCGATGCGCAAATCGAAGAATACTTCTTCCCTTCGAAGAGTGCGCCCAACGGGAACGAACGTGTTTCTCTTTGAGAAATGTAGCGGAACGGCAATTATCGAAATTGTTGAACAGTTGAATTTTCTTAACGGCACGTTTCTTGAAATTGTTTGTAGAATGTTATACTTTTTTTATAAATATATCGATACGATATAATACAATACATGGATACAAGCAGAGAAAGGTGTCTTGGGAGTTGATATAACCATGAATTCCTAAGTAGATGACAACTTCTGCTGAAGTATACCGACAAAGAGCAATTTGCAAAAGTTTTCTAACTGAGAGAGATGAATAAAAGTGGTGGAAAGGATGATTGACACAGTAATTAATGTTTTACAAGAAGGACATGGAATATCTACTCTATGACTCCCCTATAAACTTAGAGAATGTAAAAAGGGGGGCCGTAGGGTAGATACGACTATCTAAAAGACATAAATTACTCAATTAATAAATTTTCCCAACTTTCGATTCCTCTTTACCTAAAGATAATATATTTAAATATAACGGATATAATGCCGCTGATCCCAGTGTTCAAAATCGTCTAAACAGCATCCTTTTTTGCTCATGGACCCCGTTAAAATGAAACGCTCCTCAAACAGTAAAAAAACAAGACTTCCTCTAAACCCATTCTAAATTCTTACAAGTCTTTTTCCAACTGAAAAAAAAACATCTCGTAGGACGTGTTACGCGAAATCACCAGGAGCAATCACAGAGCATAGCAATAATCGTTACGGCGGCTGACCACCGTGGTCACGATGTTCACCTGTCCATGGTGTACGCATACCGATGGTTCCCATATACGTGCACAAGAGCAGGAATGTATTTGTGCCCGCATGATCTACGTTGTACCGTGTTCTCGGGCTGGCTTCCCGTAACGGTCGAATTTACCCCCATCACACGGAAACTGTGATATAGCGAGCTAATACTATGGCCTCTACCGATCCATCTACGGCTATGGTGTTCGTTCGGGCAAGGTGCTTCTAATTGCGTGCTTAGACCATTCCGATACCATGGGTTTGCCTCGGTGGAGAAGCACTTGCGATCTTCCGATAATTGTGAAGAATTTGTGGCAATTAAAGCACCGCTTTGCGGGGACAGAGTTGAGAAATTAGGGTGGGAAAATTCACTCCAGGTAAATTCTTTGTGCAAGTAGAATTATCTATTTCCACGTACGGAAAATATCATTGTGAAAATTTCAATGAGAACTAAAATTTACTTTTCAGAATCAGTACATCCCTTTTTGAACCAGGTTATGATCTTTTACAAATGCAGTCGCAGCTTTATTCTTCGTGTTAGCATTAACAAAATTTGAAAGTAATATTTTTTTCAGTCAATAATGATTATTAAAATAAATAATTAGGACTGAAAAGAAAATCAGAAAAAAGGGTTGAAATTCGAATAGCGAAATTTCAACGAAGGACCACGTCAAAGTTGACAAAGTAACAAAAATAGAAACGCCATTGAGACTCCTTGCGCTCGAAGCTACTACAATTTAATTATCGAATTACTTTCCTACATACGTCTTTCGTTAACAATGAAGAAAAGCTGCTGAATGGCTCGTTTCATTCAAGTATCAAAGGTGAGACCTTGCGACGAAATTAAACCTTGACCTTGGTCGATTCTATCCGGCCGGCATTCTCAATGCGCCATAGAAAATACGAACCCCTATCGTATTGTACACGAGAGTAACGCAAGCCCCAGAAATCGTACGGAGGACCGATTATTCCGTAGAAAAAGATAACAAAAAGAGAAGAAGAAAGAAAGAAGAGAAAAAAAACACACAGAAAAAAGCGTATCGACCGAAACGAAACACTTTGCTGATCGAGTCGAAGCTTCGACGTGAAAAAATACGCTGCCGAGTCATTACTTTAATTTCTTTCGGGACTTATATTTAGGAGAGACTGTGGCGAGAGAGAGAGAGAGAGAGAAAGAAAGGAGGGAGAAATGAAAGAGGAGCGAAACATCGCGTATTGTGGCGACGGTCAATTTTCAGCGTGGAACTTGTTTCTGCATCGTCTTTCTCTCTTTCTCTCCGTGGTCCACCTGCTCCCAACGATCGTTTTTTTTCTGTCGCAGACCGGCAGACTTCCCGCGAAAATACGCACGTTGTATTCACGACAATTGCTCGGACATCGGCCACCTTCGATCGTAATTCTCGATTGGGCGATCGGACGGTTACAACTTTCGCGCCTTTTTTTTAATTCTGCTGCTTTTTTGAAAGAAGAGTGGATATAAATATTTCTCCTACTTTGCTGTTTTTTAAATGGAGGAGAAAGGAAGAGACATGGAGACCTGTGAAAGAAAATCGCCCCCGGAAAATGCAGCGGTTTGTTAAAAATTGTATTCAAAGAAAATTACTACCATTATTATTCTACGCTTTTGGACCTGCGAAAATGAAGTTTGTAGTTTCAACTTGCGATGTCTTAGCCGGAAGTGATACGTTTAACGCTCGGCTGTTATCAGTCCACCACTACCGGTCTTCGATTACGTGCATTGTCTTTTTACTATAAAATACGTTTAGCTCCATATTCTAAATTCTGAAGAACCTTCCTCTTTACTGAAAACTCAGTGAAACAGACAATAATTTCTCTACATCGAAAAGTAAAAAAATAAAATAAGTGTCTCCAAAACGAAGAATCGGATATTCCACTCCAGACATTTTTTGCCGCCAGTTTCTCCTCTGAAGAAATTCTAAAAAATTCATCAAATTGGCAGAGCGTTGATAAATCCGACAATTTATTGGCAATATCGTTTCAGCGAATAGAATCGAGTCTCGGATTAACGCCTACGCCGAGTCACGTCAGTTTTTCCACACAAAGAATGATATTCGTGAACGTCTGCTCGTAGCATCGATACGACACGATTTCGGAGCAATCGACGAAAAGCAAATGGAAAAGAAATCGTCCAAAGCCGAATCGCGACACGCCCGAGCAGAACGATACTCGCGCGATCGTGATCGCTCTATACGCCGTGCTACTTAGAAAAAAATAAAAGGTAGCCTTTATGGCGCGAGCCTCTTCCCTTCCCTGGCCAAAATCGCTTAGCATAATCCGTTGGCCGGTAAAAGGAGCGAAAGGGAGACAGGAAAAAAGAGAGCGACAAGGAAAGGGAAAGAGAAAGATGGAGTCGAGAATAGACAGAGAGAGATGCAAAAAAAGGAAGATAGAAAAAGACAGAAAAATCAAAGAGGAAAGAGGAAGGAAAAAGAGGAGCATGATGTACAGAACAGAGAAAAAGTGGCGGCATCCCGGTGGAAGTGGGAAAGAGGTACGAGTAAATGCGCGCCATTTTTACTGCGCATCCAACTCGGCGCACCAATCAGATTTGAATATACGGGGCCAGTGGAAGGGCACCGGACCTCGTGGCTTCGGCAAACGGTAGAGTCGAAACGGGCTTCATCGTTCTCAAGATCCAACCAGAACGAGTCTGGCCGTCGAGCGGTAAAGACCATCGGGTTCGTCGATAGTCTCTCAACAGTTTCTTGTGTCTTCGTGAAAGGGAGAGCCGGTAGAATTTTCGAGAAATCTTGACAGAAAAGGTCGAGGTAAACGTCCAAACTGAAAGTTGATCGACGAGTTATAACGCCCCGAATACGTGGATCGAAAGAAATCCAATCTGTGCGGCATACATCAGCAATTCCAAGCCCGTACGTGGAAACGCCTGGAAGGAAGGAGACTCATCGAGCGTTTCATAAGTCCCATCATCAAGGACGAAGAATACGCTGAATCTTTTGTACTCTTTGCACACGAAACATAAGAAGTATATCGAGATGCTTGCTGCTTCGATCTGTCGCGAGGTTCACTTCACGGTGTTATCGAGTACAACGATGGCCTCGCGAGTACCGCGTTGCCTCTTCGGCAAGCCGAACTCCAGGGAGACCGTGGAGATGCTCCATGATGCCTTGGACGTCGAGAGAAGCAAATTCGCTAAACGATGGGGAGTCGATCCACGTTCGGAAGATAAAGAAAACAATTACCAGAGGAAGCATCACGAGAACAAACACGAGCACTCGCCTAAGAAGCGCAGTAACCCCTACTCCAGACAAACCAGTATTCACGGTGAGTTAACAGAATACACTTTGTTGAGTAAAACGCTACGGATTAACGAGCGGTGCCGTGCATGAAATTAATGGAAGTTTAATGCGGAACGTTGCTACTAGAGATAATCGGACGTGTGGTATATCGAAGGTACACGCGATACAACGTACGATTGGGCGGTAGGTGGAAGCCAGTGGCAACGGTACATCGTTCATTTTCGATGGTGTAGTCGTATCTAATTTACTCCATGCTGGATCGTTAATACATTCTGTGATGGACGTTCTCTGTTCCTGTTATTGATAAAAAAAAGCGCGTTGGAATTTTTGTTAGAAGTACTTTGAAATCCGATCTATGCATCGTACCAAGTAGCTTTATCGCGATAAATAATTCTCTACTCCATTATTTATACATTTTTAACGAAGATATGTTAACTTATATTTGCAATTGATAAAAATCTCAGTGAAATTAGAAAAATCTAAAGGAGGAATTTGAGGGAACAGAGTACAATGCCCTGTAGGCTGCTCGCGGCGTCCCGCAAAGGGAGCCGTACCTTTTTGGCGGGAAACCTACAGCGTTAGGGCACAACGAAGAAGGGAAGCTTGAAAGCGCAGGCGCAGGCCGGTCGCGTGGCTCTCGGACCTGTTTTCTTATTCTAGCCTCGCTCCTCTTCGCCTCTTGGTTCCTTCCGCCTTCCTTCCTTCTCCCTCTTCCTGCCATTCCCGGCTTCTGGTTTTACACGTACCATCTAGAAACTTTCCAGCTTGGCCCGTCGACGATGAATTTTTGTTCTTCTCGTAGTCTCAAAGCTTCTCCGATTCTTTCTACCATCTCGTTCTCATCTTTCCTCTCGCGATTGCATCGCTGAATATCGTAAACGGTAAAGATCAACGTTTATTAACACTAACCGTACTGTGCTCGGTGAAATTAGTCGTTCAATGCAAAAAAAATGTAGATTTTTATTTTTTTATACTGAGAAATTTTTTATTCTGATACTATTATAGAACGGTCCGATTTTAACACTAGAACGACCGACGTTAAATTTGTTACATTTAAATATATTAAATAAGAACTTTGGAAGAAGCGGAATCGAGGGGTGGAAAATATGATTGATTTTGTAATCTGTGTTTTATAAGATCAACTTAGAATTTCTAGTCCAGGACTCTCCTGTAAACTTAAGGAATTTTTGGAAAAAAATGTGAGCAAGTCATTTTGACTTGCTTGGTCGTTCTAGTGTTAATAGTAAAAGTTCCAGTTTGTTAGAAATGATAAAATTAACAAAATAAGGGTACCATTGAACGTGTAAAGTCGATAATGTCTTGCATATCTTTCGTACAAATATTATCGTTATTTGATAACCGGTCAATCGCTAATTACTAAGAATAAGTGAGAAATTCTAGTAATGCTAGTAAGAATAAGTATAGATAAAGTGCCGGGTACGGCCAGTGTTAATTTATTTCCACCAATTCGATCAACGGGTAAATTCGAGCTTGGCCATTGGGTACGTGTAAAACGATTCACATTGCTGGTGATTAAATGTGGGTGTATAAATAATAATCGTGAGAAATGACCGGTATGAATATGGATGCGTGGCTCGCAATGACGCAGGGGGTCGAAAAAGTATCCGATTGGCTCGTCGAGTGAATCACGCTCGTGAGTCACGCTTTTAAGGCGAACGACTATCTCGAAATACCTGAAGGGTCCTCTGACTCATTCTAGGGCCCCAGTTTCCGAGGAGTATGATGCACTTACGATCGCATTCCTTGAATTCTTTGGGCCCAACGTCCTCATGGTTCTTACGCGGTGCACAATGGATATCATTTGCCGTCGGCCAAGTGCACTCTGCATGTTGTCGGTGATGGTTGGGGTTCAACAATGCAACCAATGAGACGACCAAAATCACTGGTTCACTATTATTCGAAAAAATTAATAATTTTAGGTTCTCTTTAGTTGTTAATTTCTCAGAGAATATGCAAATTGCGTCTTTAAAATTGCTTCTATCGCTTGCCTTATTTAATCCAAATACAATACTTTCTTTCTACAATTCCATAAAATCTAATTATTCTCTCGCTTATCTCCCTACTCGCGATTCACCCAGAAATTGAAGCTAATTTCTATCGCGATCAGCGCGTTAACACTAAACCTACCAAGCCGGTCAAAATGACCCGTTCACAATTATTTCAAAAAACTACCTAAACTGATAGGCTAGAATGAAGTGAAAATTTCACTTCTACCATTTAAAATCGAAATAAGTTAATCAATCACCCTTTTCACTTATAGGTTTCTCTTCTTTTAAAGCACTTATTCAATATATCTAAATTTTAGTAAATATAACGTCGGTAGTTTTAGTGTTAATGAAGAACCGCGCTCTCTCCATTAACGTCCAATAAAACTGAGCAAAATGGGGAACAAAAACCACGTCTTACTCCATTTATGTAATCTGTGTTCCACGGTAAAAACGACTCTATGATTTTACAGCACCGATGATGTCTCTTGATAATACCTCGCGTTAATCCTACGTCCAGAAGATCCCTGGAAAGTCACCGGAGCGAGACATAACGTTCAGCCCTTTTCCTCGACACCTGTTAACTTAGATGTCCCTTTATAAGTGTCCACGACGACTGGAACGTCTTTTCCCACGATTAAATCGGACTTGCGAGCACGCGATGCTTAATGACGACAAGGAAAGACCTTCGAAAGGTCGGCTCCCACCTGCCGAGAGTCGTCGTTTCGTTTTAATGCACTTGCACTAAGCCTGTCGATTAACGATTACGTAATTCGGTCGAAGGAAAGGGTAACGGAGAAATTGGCGAAACGTATTTCATTGCACCTGTCGCCCGTATGCGTGTTAACTGACGCAGTTGCTGGATCGGGGTTAGGAGATCACGTTCTGGGGATTATGGTGGCTATAGAGTTAAAGGGTGGGATTTGAAATTGTCGAGAGATCTGGATCTGTGCTGGATATGGATATTTCTTGGAACTTATCTTTCAACTTGCTTTGAATTTTTTCGAGAAGAGGAAAGTATTATTTGTTGGGTTACTAGAGTCAAGAAATTTTCTAATATACGGGCAAATAGGATAAAAAACTTTTTGAAGTCAAAGTTGTATGAGAATCATTTTGGTTTCATAGAATTACCATTGATTGTTATGTAAGAAATTTGCGTAGGTGATTTGGGAGATACTTTTTGTATTCGGTGAAATTAGCATGGAAGTTGGAAAAGAAAAATGTTAGGTCGCAAAGTTGTGGGTCTATGATTTTAGATTTCCAATTCGTGGGTTCCAAATCCTGTTACTTTTACATTTTTTATTGGTTGGCCTAATATATTTGAGCGTAGGCGACTAGGAACTCAGCTAAGATCGTAGTTTCTTGGATAAATGACTATAGTAGTTGAATTCAGCACATCGTCGTTCTACTTCTACAGTCGATAAAAGGAAAAATCCTCGAATCGAGAAGCAAACGGCTGAGCAGGTATTTCACGGTACCGATTTCATCCGGTGATGTGGATCTTTTGGAGAAAAATGTCGAACAACGAAATCTCCAGGGGTGCAAGTTTAAAATAGTAGGTAGATTCGGACGGTAGGGTGACCTCTTTAAAAAAAAAATCAGAGAGAGACAGAGGATGACGTGATCTCCTTTGAGAATTCTTCGGTGAAAATCCCTCGTTCGGATGAGAAAAAAAGCTCGAGAATGGTGAGAGGACAAAGGTAATCTCGATCTTTGTGCCTGGATCTCTCCTTGGAAGCATATGGACAGGTAGATATCCTCCCCTCTGGTGAGAGCACATTCTACGACGTTTTCGTTGCACGGTTAAGGCGAAGAAACAGATGTTGACAGACGAAATTCTCGGCGGAATTCAAGCCGACCGAGAAACCAGAAGACGTTAGCCGAGAAAGCTCGATTTCGCGCGCCATATGGCGAACCGGCGCGAAAAGGGAGAACCGGAGGTAGGATACTTGCGTCCTCGGCATATGGTGGCTACTATGCCGATTTTGTTTCTTCTTCTTTGATTTAGAATCATTAATTCACCCAATTCTCGATCAATTGCTGTGTCAATTGTCAAACAGCTGCGAAAGTGGTCCCAGAAAATTTCTTTACGCTAATCTTTCTTCAACATTGACCGTTCCGGCGATTAATGAAGAGCAGACGTTGGGATACTTGAGTTCTCGGCGACTACTTTGCTGATTCTGCTACTTCTTTGATTTAGAATCATCGTATCATTTAATTCGACATTAATTTGCTGTGCTAATTGTCGAACAACTGCGAAATGATTCTAGAAAATTTCCTTACCTTAATTTTTTTTAACACTGACCGGTCCCCGAAATGGAGAACAGACACTACTTTGCTGATTTTGCTACTTCTTTGATTTAGAATCATCGTATCATTTAATTCGACATTAATTTGCTGTGCTAATTGTCGAACAACTACGAAATAATCTCAGAAAATTTCTTTACCTTAATTTTTTTTAAACTGACCGTTCCGCGAAATGGAAAACAGACACTAGTTTGCTGATTTTGCTACTTCTTTGATTTAGAATCATCGTATCATTTAATTCGACATTAATTTGCTGTGCTAATTGTCGAACAACTTCGAAATGGTCCCAGAAAATTTCTTTACATTATTTTTTTTTTTAAAATGACCGTTCCGCGAAATGGAGAACAGACACTACTTTGCTGATTCTGCTACTTCTTTGATTTAGAATCATCGTATCATTTAATTCGACATTAATTTCTTGTGCTAATTGTCGAATAACTGCGAAGTGGTATTTTCATTCCATTGAGCCGGTCATTTGTCCGCGCATAGTACGGTCAGCGTTAAGATCTGATCATCGAGATGGAATTCTTGTTCGACTACGACTTTCAACGCCTTCGATGGGAAAATCTCGACGAGTTTATTGAAAACTCGACAACTTGTTGCCAATATACCGAAGAAACGCAAAATCGCACCTGCCGAGCGAAGAAAAGAAGGTAGTTCGTGTAAAAAGGAAAGCAACGAGGGTGCTCAGGTGACTACCTGATCTAAAATGGGGTGACCACGAGACGTTTTGTCCGTGTATGCCCTTTGTCGTGGAAATTTCGTGCTTCTCGCGTGGTTCCCCATACAGGTTAAACTACGAGAGAATGGACTGACCCCTCTGACACTGCGTGGTCCGAGTACTTTTACCATGAAACTTTACAAAATAGGATCGACATTAAGTTGCAACGGTTTTCTTTTCATTTTCTCTCTTTAAGTTCAGATTGCTAGTAAACGTAGGTGCGTGTGACCTGACGATTTTATTTTCCCCTCGTCCTTCTTCAATTGCAAATTGTTGCATCGATGACAAGTTCAAGTGCATTCGTATCTTCTTAGTCGACCTCCTAGAATCCTTGAATCCAAGGCCCCTATGGGCCCCTTTGACTTTGAAATAACGCAAGACACGTCTAAGCTTCGATTTTTCAAAGTTAAATTTTTACCTTTGCCAAATGTTCTATTTTACCTCGTGAAAATCGTGAAATTCTATAAAATCCAATGTTTAAAAATCAGATATAATGTATTATCGAAAATAGTATATTTACTATTTTGCTATACTGAAACTGATCTTCGCAACTTTCTTTTAAAATAAGCATGAATAATATCGCCGGCACCGTCTCCGCTAAGTAGCATTAAAATAATCCACGCAAATGAATTTCCAATTAAATAACAATCATCATTCTTCATTCCAGAATACTGGCGAGCCCGAAAGATCTGCGAGGTGAACAAGAAGCCTCTTGCATCATCGACAGAGGGTACAAACCAGCAAAACGAAATCTCGAAGACGACGAAAACGACAAAATCCTCGATGAAGAAGACACCGTCGAATTGAAGAATCAGCTTATATTTATTATCGGTCGTTCTTTCCACGTCGATCATTGTATATTTATTGTTGCATCTTCCGTCGTTGCACTCGATCCCAGGAAATGACAATTCATGTCGTTTAACGTCGATTAATCAACGAGTTCCAATTAATCGTTGTACTTGTAAATACTTGATGGAACGGTAGATGGAGGTTTGAACGAGCTCGCCGTTGCTAAGAACATAATTACTCTTACGTCCACCTCGCGCAAGGCGAGGAGGAGAGAAAAGAGGAAGCGTTTTGACCTCGACGAGACTGAAAATCGTTCGTCGTGATCGAAAGGCAAGGTCGCTGGCCAACAGGTTTTAATGGCATTTGCACAGGACGAGGATTCCAATTCTTTCGTTGAACGGTGAGCCGTTGAAAGCTTGAGACAGTTGCTTCCAAGATGATAGCAACGATGCAGCACCTCCAAAGAGTTTAATTGAGCGTTTCGTGAAAATTCCATGCTCCGACGGTCTCGAGCGACGAGGCAGGAGAGAGTCCTATGTATATTCCGTGTCTTAGGATTATGGGAAATTCTAGTCATTTAGTGTTTTAAGACAAATCGAATTAATAAACTTTCGTGCTTTCATAATTTCTATGATACTTGTTCCTTTTATTTTGCCTCCCTGCTTTTCTTCGTTTAATATTTATGGTATACATTTTTTTGATGCGCTTGATGGAAATTTGCATGGTAATTAAATGCAAAGGTTGTTTAACATGTTAATTGATGGTTGCGATTGGACGAGCTGATGTTTGCATGTAGAGAAAACTTCTTTTTTGTTCGAGCTAAATGAATTTGTTGATTAAAATCACGCGGCTGCGGTGGAAATTATTGAAAATTACGTTATTATATATTCAGTGGCATTTTGCTGAGTTTACGTTAGTATTTAAATATCAAATTGATTGATGAACTTGTAAATATTATTGTTTAAAATTTACAAAATTTAAAGCGACGATCGTCGATAAATCGAAGCATTCTGCTTGTGAAAAATAAATAAAATGGACTGCAAAAGCTTGCAATTTTCCGAATTCCAGTTACAATTACGCACAGTGAAATAAAAAAAAGAATGTAAACAACCAGCAGATAATTATTAGACAAGTATTCTCATTCTAACAATAGCCACTTTATACGATCAATTATCACAGTGCAATTTTTTAAATTAAATATGTATAAAGATACTTCGTTCCCAATCTTCCTAAAAAGTTGCTTCCTTAACCCTTTGCACTACATTGTCCCATCCACCATTGTCCCAATTTTTTACTTCATAGTTATAGAGAAAGATATATAGATAGAGACTACCTTAAGGTAGTTCTAGCTGGATTCAGAACTAAAAGTTTGTTTTTTCATTAGAAATGAAAAAAATTGCGTACGAATTAATGCAGGGGCTAATTTCACAGAGGTTATTTCATTATCTTTCTCTATAACTATGAAATAAAAAATTATGAAAAAATTCAATAATATTCCAAAAGCATAAAATAATACATTGCTAATTTTTTTTAGAATCCATCGACTCGTTTTTCCATTAGAAAAATAAAAAAAGATTCTACGGACTCGGCAAAAAGTTTCTTCCATAAGGCCCATGTTAAATATGTTATTTTTAAACACGATTTATTCATAAACCGTGTGGACGAACTCATTGAGATTCCGGTTATAATTATAAAATATCATGAAGAATATATTTTCAAAATTTTAACGAAATCTATCGAAAAATGATAAGTGCCTAGAACTACCTCAAGTTTACCACATCACTCGGTTGCCCCTTCCGAGGGGACCTTGGAAATTATTAATAATTATTGTAGATTCTTAGTAATTATTGACGATGAACTTATTGCACCCCAACATTTTAAGAACTGTACGTTTACCTTAATTTTTTGTATTGAAATGTCGTTCAAATAACAGTAACAAAGAGATGACTCCAAGTGCAAAGGGTTAAGTACAAATTTTGTAATACAATCTTGCGCCGAGAATCTGTAATGGAAAAATATACAAGAATCAATACTCAATTAACGAAAGTGCAAATCATCAATAAGAGAGTACAATACATCCGCATCAAGGGGAACGTAATCGTACGATCGCCGGCAATGACATCGAGGTATAATTAGCGTGGAAGATGGCCGAACAAAGCGAGGACAGAAATTTCTTAATTATACAGTGCGCGCATTGTCGGACATTCGACGCGTGGAAGTCGTCGAGGATAATCGAAAATTAGCCAGCTGATGAATATGAGCAGCATTTTGTAACGAACATTTTGTTAGATCCACCTGGACGCGTGCCATGGTGGTCCCTGCAGTGTATGTGGGGTAAGTTACAGGGTGACTCGAACGAACAACCTTCCTTCTTCCTATCTTATTCCTTCTTTGGATCGTATTTCCACCGGCTGAACTCGGTGGACTGGAAAATTGACTTATTGAGGATATTTATGAAATTACATATTTATTGAATTTAAAGAGGAGGAATTGTGTACTTCTATTTGAACCATAGGGCACTGTAACGTATTGTAGAAGGCATGGTAAGGCTACGAGGCTCCTGGTTAATATTTTTATAATTAAGCTTTCATTATGAGAGAAGATATAATTATTAGGTGTCCTTTATGCCTCCATGCGGTTAGCTCTTTGCCTTTGGGAGATTTTTCCGCTGGAAGTGCCAGGTAGTCTTTGCGAAGAAAAGTCTTAGGCAAATAGAAAAGTTCACTATCTATTGTGACAAAAAGACGAGTTAATTCGTCTAGTAAAATATAACTAGTCCAAGAACTATTTATCTTTAACACTAGATTCACGGAGCCAATTTGACACATTCGATATTTAATGACTATATATATAATATATTGATTGGCTAATTTTTTAATAATAGATCATTCATTTAAATTAACTTGTAACTATTTTCTTTGCCAAAAATTTCATTTTTCTTGTATGAATCAAATTGGCTCACTTCAGAAAAATAGGCATATCAACATCCGTAAATCTAGTGTTAATCTTTAAATTAGAAATTTTTCAAAATGTCGACGCAATGAATGCCAGTATTGCAAGGAATATTGTACGGAGGCAAATGTAAATGAAAACTGGCAGAATTTGGTAGTTGTTCAATCTATTATTAATTCTTGGCTCATTCAAAAGATCCAAGGCAATCATTAACCGCACCCATACAGAAAACCGCACAGGAATCGGGAACAATAAAATATTTAAATAACCATGTGCACTTAGCATCGGCCGTATATTCGCATGAAAACATACGAAATAGCCACGCCACGAAATGTATTAAGTTCCCACCCGAGGATACACGTAAACCTCTGAAATTACGATCGCACGTGTAACTCGGGTAAACGCTCGGAGGATCCTTGAACGATTGAAAAATTTGCCATCGCCATGGCGTAAATTCCAAAGGTGGAATATCGAACGCAATATGTTTGAGATGCTTGGAAATACGTATAATAATACTCAGTAAACCGGAATATTTAACAGTTTGAGAAAGAAGGACCTTCAAATATGGCGTTATAATCATTTAGGATGAGCCTTTTGACCAAAAAGACGGTGAGTGCGGTTAGATTTTAGTGTTTCAACTGTAAGTACGTATATATTGTCAATATGATTGTTTTTAATAACAGAAAGAATATCGTGACATATAAAAACAACGAATGCGCGTGGCTTGAAGTTTGTTAGTTGATTTTCCTTGCTGACTATTTGACACTAGACCGTCAAATTGACGTGTTACTACTTCTCTAGTAATTTGAAAAGAATTGTTAACCCCTTGCCTTACAATTCCTTTTGTGGTCGAACACAGAATAGCTCAGAACTAATTGTTGAAATAATCAGTTTACGCAATATTAATAGCATAGAACTAATTTCAACATCTCCCGATCTACCGATATTTTCAATTTAAGAGTTCCTGAAAAACTTACATATTTTCTATTCAATTTACCGAGTCACACGTGCCGCACGTCATTGTAAGTCAAAGTGTTAACAATTCTTTTCAAAGTACTAGAGAAGTATTACGTCACATATTTCACGTATTTTTTATAATATATATATTATGTAATTAATTATATTTTTTACCAGTTGATCCATCTTTCTGCAAGGTATTTATTTAATATATTTAAACCTACTCGGTTTAGCGGTCGTAAATCTAGTGTTAATAACCAACACTCACATATATCTGTCGATGAGCCTGCAGTAGCTTTTCATGAACGTATATATTCGTCCACAGTGCTTAAAAGGTATTATCCATAGGTGAAAAGATGAAGATGGTGGAAGAAGTAAATTGCGAGAAGTTAAATAAGGTACAACGGTCGCATTTGTTCGGACACACCCTATGTAGATGCATGGACGAGCATTTACTTATCTTCAGCTCCGTGCGAGCATGGGGGTGGCGGAGCACGGAGCATATACGGTTAATTATAATGCGTGATGCACCGCAGGGTCTTCTACCATGGGGGAACTGTACGAAGGGAAGCAGCTGGTTCATGGTTTTAATGGCTGTCATCCTAGCTGGTCATTTTGATAATGGTAACCAATACTGGCTGCTCTTGGAGGTCTGTGCGGCCGTATTAAATCGAAAATCTACCCGGCCATTTCAACGAGGATTTCTCGGCCGTTGGACAGCGAGGGAACTCAAAACGACAGGAATGGTCGTTGGAAAATGTTAGAAAACTGAGAAGAAGATTTCTTTGCAGCCGAGTCCATGAAATTATCCGTTTTATTGCCTTTTAGTTAATATTATTGGAAGGGATTGTAAAACTTGCAGGTTGGAAATTAAGCTACTTTCACTTTTACCATTCCTACTCCATAAGAACGTGGTTTCAACACAAACAGTTCGACGTATTAATACACATTTTTACGTAATACCAGAAACCTATGTCAATTATAGAAGCAAAACCATTTTAAATGTGAAGAAAAGTACATTCTTTTGTGAAAGAATTTTCAACTTTCTTGCAAAAGACATTTTCTTGGATTGTATACATCTAGCTTTAAAATCGAGTGTATAGAGAGTATTAAAAATAGCAGAGCGATCGAATATTCGGCTCGGACGCCTGGAGCATAATTGGGAGCCTAAAACAGGACGTGACCTCATCGCGTTATTGTATCCAAGATCGTTAAGGATCTCGTCGTTGCGATATCCAATTACTCGAGAAAAGAGAGAATTTCGAAGGGTAAAGGAAAGAACCGTCGGTGCATTATGGCAGGAACGAGGAGAATTATGAAAGATACGAGGATGACGTTAAGTCGTCGTAAAGCGAGGCAATTTTCTTTCACTTTTACGTTATTCCATGTACCAGAGAATTCCAGGTGCACGAGGCAACGTACGTTTAATGAGTATCCATTGTCTGTATCCACGGTAGACGAGGAGACCCCGGTCTCGAAGTTAATTGATTGAATTAGCCGTAAAAACGAAATTACACCGGAGCTCTGACCGAACTTCCGGCAGATTTTGACAAAACGACGGGGGACGATCGATCAAACTCTCCGGTGGGGTATGTGACTTTGAATTTCTTTTACAAAATGTTCCATTTATTTTAACCCTTTGCCCTCTGAATTATTTTATTAACTTGTTGTCAGATAAGCAAATATAATCTCGGAAAATTGTCTACTGTTGATTATTCGTTTTTATTTAATACTAGGAACAATTGTAGATACTGCGGTGTATTCCTGTTAAAATGCAACATTATTGTTGATTTCGAAAAGTCGATAATTAGTATATGAAACATTAAGTGTCACAAAAAGCTGTGTCGAGTGTAGCTCGACATATGAGAGCAAAGGGTTAAATGTCGCGTAACTCATTTCTATTACTATATGAAATCAATTGTATTGAGAAAAGTAAAAGAATCTACAATAACTTAGGATTCAATTACAAAAAAGATTTGTGGATAGTTGTAATTAAAATAAACTACACAAGTAGCTACACCAATTATACTTTTACAACACTTCCAATATTTCATTGCGATTAAAGTTGTTATCAACTGACACTACTCTGTTCAAGTTGTACCACAAGATCTATCTACTTTAACACCAGAACTTCAGATATTTCAGTATGTTAAATAAAAACTTTGGAACAAAGGGAATCAAGAGGTAGAAAGAGTGATCGATTCTAAACTCTATTTCTTTCCTATCCATTTGGAGATTCTTTGGAAAAAATTGGCACGAGTTGTTTTGACTTCTTTGGTAGTTCTAGCGTTGAAAAAAACTCCCGCCAACTATTAAGATTCATACAAACATCTCTCCCCTAAAATAACAGAAAAGAGATACTCTCCTGCTGCAGAAAAAAATTCACCAACCCCATTTCCCCTCCCATTAATATTCTCCGCACGTTCTAAATGTTCCAATATTAATTCCCGCGGACAAAAATGTCCGATCCGGTTGGACGTTAAAAGTATCGTGTATGTCGAATCGAATGGCCGTTTCCCGCAGAAGAGTGTCTCAACTGAAACTCTCCGACAGGCAGATGATCGTAAAAAGGAGCGTAACGGGAGCGGCGATAAATTACGATCTTTCCAGCGAATCTAGGAACGGTAAATGAGAGGGGTAATGTCCGATCGAGAGCCACCAAATGATGTCCACAATGGCCTAACGAACTTGCCGAGTGGCATTTCACTTTCCAACGGTAGCACGCGCCCGTTCATCCTCCACCCTTCCCCTCTCCACGGTCCCATAACCCTCTCCGTTACGTCCCGCGGACCCCATGGGACCCTGTATTAACTAATGCCCCGTAAACACGACTTTCCGAGGGGTTCAACCGACTATACTAATTAAAGGACATTCATATCGAGAGGTTTGTACTTTCGGACCCCTTTTCGATCGAGTCCGCGAAAACTGGTCTCGATGACCGTTTGCACCGGCACGCGAGAATCATTTGTCCAGTTTTCTCATTCTTTTTCACCTTTTGCCTCGTTAGATCGGTCGACTTGAATTTTGAAGTAGCAAATGCCTGATTTTTGGGGAGAAGGATCACTTTGTTCGAGCATCTGTTGGACCGTTGGACGATGTCTACTTGAAGCGAGTTATTGTACAAAAGATTGAAGTACGGTGTACTTGGGAATATTGGAGCACGTGAATGTTACCATAAACGTATTTCTACTTTATTTTAATTGATGTTGATAGTGATGGATCTATGCTTGGTTAAAATGACCCGACCCATTTGGATTTAATTGCAAAACTTTGTAATTGTGAAGGCAATGCAGGAAGACATCCCTAAGTGTTGTCGAGTGTTTTGGAGCGTGTCGATGAGGGGAAAAAATGCAGAGAAACTTGTAGGCCACTGCGACTATTCCTTTTTCCTGTCTTAATGACAAACTCATTATTCTTACTCTCTGGTACCTCATTTAAAAACAGTTTATTAAAAAAAAATCCTTTCACCAGAGACTACCTATTGAAAATACGAGGTTCTTCGTTCCTCCTCGCAAAATTCTGTCTTTAAAGGGACAAATCAGGAAAGACAGAGGAGCAAAGTATTCCCAATGCGAATTCGAGGAAGTGCAGGGCTTTATTTCCCGCAAATCTCCGCGATCCTTTTCGGTAAACCTAAAATTACCATCCTTTGAAGGGACAGGAATACGTACGACCGAAAGAGGCGGCCGGATATGCGTGCAAGGGGATACACATGTCGAGGATGAAAGGGAAGTTGGAATTACACAAAAAGAGGAGGTAAAAAGGAAGAGATACCGAATTGAACTCGTATCGTCTACGTGTTCATGCTTTAAATACGTACATCGACTGCACAGATGGTTGTAAGCGCGAAGAGAACGTACCGAGAAAAGGAGAGTCGCGTTTGCGAGCTGATCGAACGACGATAATAATTCTATTGACACTCCAAGTGCGAGCACGACGATCTTATAAATTAGACGGCAAAAGACTCGAGTTTATACGAGACAGAGGCAGTATTGAGTCATTAAAGAAACGAAGAAACCGCACAGTCCCCGTCTGTGAATTCAACGAGAGTCGAATCAAAATAGCACAGTCTTTCGTGTATTTTTGCAAGATGTTCTTTGGAAGAATATTTCTAAATTTTTGAGGCTTAATTTCATAGAGAAATTTTTTCTATATCGTAACATGAATAATTTGAAAGCTATTTAGTACTAAAACTACCAATTCGATCAAAATAACTGGTTTCAAATTTTGTTACAAGTCCTCTGGATTCTTCAAGAATTAAAGTGATCAAAATGATTTGTTTCTCATTTCTTCTAAAAACTTCAAATTTATAGGAGCGCCATGAAGGAAATATTCCACTTCTATCTTATAAAACCCAAGTTACTTAATTGATCATCCTTTTCATCTCTTCACTTTCCTTTTTCCAAACTACTAATCGGTATTTTCAAACGCAATAGATATGTCGGTTCTAGTCCCAACGTACTATGAGTTCTAAATAAAATGACCCTAGCAGACAAATTTAGAATTTAACACTAGAACAACCAAACCAGTCAAAATGACTGGTACACAATTTTTTCCAAAAATTCTCCATGTTTATATAAGACTCACAGAATAAATATTCTACGTCTATATCAATAAACGTAAATCACCCAATCGATCAAATTTTCCTCCGCTTGATTCCCCCTTTTGCAAAGTACTTATTTAATTTATTAAAATATGTTAATTTGACGCCGGTAGTTCTAGTGTTAAAACAAGTCGAAAGGAGTGAAAACTTTCGTTTCATCGAGTCTCTATAAACATAAACACCGTGACGTCCAGCGAAACGGGGACACGAAAATACGAACAAAACAGCACGATACTCGCGATGACGCAAGGGAAAGGGTGAACGAAAGAGAAGTAGCAAAATCCTCCAGAGTACCGGCTCTTCTCCCGATGAAATTTCAACCGGGCCAAAGCTTTCGCCTTCCCTTTCCATCGATTCTACGGTGAGTTAAAGTCGCGAACTCTTCGAGTACGTTTGCAAGGTGCGGTTCTTCGGTACGTGGGGACCCATGGGACCGTAGAGGCGTCCCACGGGGTCTAAGGCATCGATGTTTATGGTCGGTGGACCAAGACTCACCGCAAAAACTGACCGTATCGAGGCACACGGGCTTACGATGTCTACCGAGGAGGAACCGTGAGCCATCGTCCTTCGTCCTGTCTCTCACGGCTGCCTCCTTGGGAGAATCGCCGTCGCGAATTCGATCGCGGACGTGACCGCAGAAACAACGAAATACGCGCTTTCTCAGGATCCGAACGATAACTGTGATTTCGTGATTTACGAGGGAAAAAGTAAAGGTTGCTTTCTGGTAGGGATGGTGGGAAATTATTTGTTGAAATGCAACGATATGCAGACGGTTTGGAGTTTTTTTTGTAACCGGCCAGAGTTGCTGTTGCTGCTATGAAACTGTTAGAACTCAGTTCCTAAGCTACAGTAACGTAAAGTACACCCATATAATTATTTTTATATTTAAATTTCTAAGGCGGTTATAATCATTATTAGATACGATGATTGAATTTTATAATTTCTGCTAATTCCAATTAGAGTCTAGAAGAGTTTTGAAAAAAGTTTCACCGTTACTCTCAGTGACGATATCAATTCTTTTCTGGACTGGTCTGAATTAACCGAGTGCCGAGGATGGTGCAACTAGAATGTAGAGAATTTTAATTTTCTTTCATTTTTCTAATAGCTTCTTCTGGAAAAAATTATGAAGGGTAAAAAAGGCAATGTCACGTTTAGTTCCAATGGATAGTTCACTTATTGCACCAAGAATTCTCAGAGAGAATCGAACTGCGGGAAGTCAAAGGGTTAAATTCATCCTGCGAACGATTTCTGAAGGACAGCCGGACGAAACAAAGGTCGAAACTAAACGAAGGGACAGAATAGAAAAGAAGGTGCAAAGAAGAACGTAAAAACCAGTGTCGGAATAGAGGAGGAGGCGAGGCGACCGAGAAAGGAGTATCGTTGGCAGGATGCCTCGCCTAGATCCTGTCTGGAGGCCGAAGAGAGGTCCTGCGAAGCGTGAAATCACTTCCAGGCTGAATATAAAGAGCGAAAAAGCGAGTGTCCGCTTGTGTTTCGGTCGTTCCATACGAGCGCCTTCGGAACTGCCTTGGAAATCGTTGAGCGCCTGTTATCCCACTTCCCTTTCTGCGCGGAGGGCACGAGACGCCCATTGAGTACCTTGATAAAGTGATTTAACCTTATGCTCCAAGCCTACCTTCAATTTTAAGCCCCAAGAAAAATTAATCGTCCTAGAGAACAAATTTGTACAAAAAGGAGCAAACATCATCAACCTCATGCATGGTTACAAACTCCACGTTCGTAGCTTTTTACCAAGTATGAGTGCAAATTAAATTCCCACGCGAAATGACCAAAATCAATAATTAAATTTAACTTCTCGTCGTACAAGAACGAGTGACACTCATGATACGATTAATTGAATGAGAAATTTTCAATTTTCCCAGAACCTGTCAATTGGAAGACATCAATTATAAATGTGCCACAATAAAATTATTTCCATAGTATTACATTAACTCCTTGACTACGGTACACTTTGAGACGCACAGGCCACGAAAACATATTTCAGTAATCACGAAATTGAACAACACTACATTAAAACAATATTTTTTTCCGGACCGAGTTATTATAAATATTACAAATTTAACCCTTTCGCACCGGACGGGACATGTGCTGTCCCAGTCTGGAAAATTTTTGATATTACGGCTGGGTCAATATATGTCACAGTTACTGAAAAACATCTAGGACGGAAAATAACGCCACGTTGGGCCTCCAAACTTCGTCTCAATCGTTCTGAGTCCATACATTTCTCATCTCGATAGTCCCCGATCTAATCAAGCAAGCGACAACTGTTAAGGTTGCTCAGTTTTAGGCGTAAATGTTATTTTATCTAATAATCGCTTGAAGGAGAGATAACTGATCCCGGCAATGGGGCGCACTCGGACTGGATTTTTCGCCGTATTGAAAGGGTTAAAAGTCTTCTGCGTAACAGAAAATCAAATTACAATGAGCACCTTTAGGCGCTTGCCGTTAGAGAGCCAAACTACATCGAGCACCTATAGGCGCTCTCAGTGTCACAAACGCGAAATTTCTAAGCGCTTATAGGCGCTCAAAGTAAGGAAAGGATAAAACTATACAATATATCAAGAATCACCGATCAATTTTCCTTTTACCTATTTAATTCTCAATAATTACGGTGGCAGTCAAAAACTAAATGTTACGGCAAGGGCCGACTAACAGAGAAACTAAAACAGAAGTCTACAGGTCACAGCAGCAATATCCACCGAGCCCTTATTCGCTTTCTGCACTTAACCCTTTGCACTCCGATGTCCCACCTGAGGGGACATTGTAAGTTTATCATATCACTCTGTTGCACCCTCTAAGGGGACCATGAATTTATTAGCAATTACAGAGGATGAACTTACTGCACCCCAAAGTTTTAAGAAATATATGTTTACCTGAATTTTTCTATAGAAATTGCACAAAATAGAAAATAGTAAAGTGACGACAAGTTGCTAATAGATAACTTCAGAGGTGGCTCGGAGTGCAAAGGGTTAAAATACTAAAAGCGCCCACCCAAAGAAAATTTCAATTTGTCCCCGCAATTTCAATAATCCCCAGAGTCTTTTGCAAATTCTTTCGATTTGAAGCATCCGAGGTAGTAGCGATTTCGTGAAACTTTACGGCAGTAGTAATGGCAAGTGGTTTCGCGAAGTCGAAGGCCAACGGGGGAGAAAAGTCGCGACAGATACGCACGAGCGGCACTTAAAATTCCGAGTCTACGTCGTCGCGAGGTATCCATTAACATATGAAAACGAACGGGCCGTGTTGCTTTTTCGATTGCAGCTCGTACGAAAGTGCATCCATTCGGAGATAACTGGTGGCGCGAGACCGGCGCGATGACTAAGAGATCGAGACGTTTTAAATTTATCGCGAAACAGACGAAACGTTCTTATGCCGACGATCTACGCGCCTGCTGTTTCTCGTAAGCTCTTAATGCAAGATACGCGCGGTGCTCGATTTAGCACGAGCTTTCGCGCTTACAGTGAAATCATCCGTTGCTGAAGTTCTTTTGCATTGGATTTTGGCAGAGGAAAAAAATTTGAGATGTTTCAAGCATAAATCAAAACGTGGTAAATTGCAAAATTACCCTCTATTGGTCCTTGGGCCTCTGAAGCAGAGACGTAACTACTTTTTTCAGACTACCTCTTTGTCTCTGTCTACTCTGATTTATCTTTTGGGAGTCAAACATCTCTTGGAATTAAATACACAATATTGCAACACAGTAAAACAAAGAGACACAATAAAAAATTCGCTCTAACAATTAACGAGGGAGCGGTATATCTACTTAGGGGAGGAAATCGTTAAATTTTGTGGAAGATAGCGATTACAATTGTAAAGATATTCTAATCAAGTTTCTCGGACACCTCCGGAGAACGAGAAAGGCTATAAAGATACTAGCTTCTCAGACTTCCTGTCGGACACGGCAGGGTAAACTAATAAGTAGACTGCGGATTTTTATGCATTTATGACAAATTAAATACGACTAAAATATACAAAAAGAACATAATATAAAAATATATCCAAAATATCCAAAGTATGGTATTTGTTGTAATATTTATTAAGTGCAATAAATCCCTAGATAGGTTTTCCTGTCTCACTTGCATTTTTGAGACTCGAAATTTGCATAAACATCCGCAGTCTACTAATAAGTGACAACAGTGATAAACATTTCTCGACGTCAAACCGATAAATACCACTGGCTACTATTCCAACAAATTATACTTACAAAAAAGGACTAAAAATCAAAAAGAATTCCAAGGTGTCTTCCTCACCTTCCTGCATCCCCCAAGGTCAAATCAACCTAGTCGTAATTTCCAATCCCAGTAGAATAATTCCTCACAAAACACCTCTTTGTCCGATCCAAAGAGCGACGACTTCCTCCGGCATCTCCACGCAAGATGCATCAAGTTTCTCCCTTTTTTTCCGGAAATAGACTTTCTCGAGCTTGCAGGAGCAACGTCCACAACGCTTTCGTTATATCGTCGATGCGCCGGTGTGCATCTAGTCGAAACGGGTGATGTCTACGTCTATACATAGAAATCGTGGAACACGCGGGCACGAAGAGGGCCATACGCGTTGCCTTACTTATAAATAGACGTACGTAGATGGATTAAGCCGACGGAATGCAGTTTGGTACACCAGCCGGTGCTTTAAAACGTAGAAGCGCTGTCGGCGTTCTGCACCTCCTGACCGCACCAAAGAGCTTCAGTTAACGCGGTAAACCTGACAAGTACGGTACTATCGCGAAACAGTGACAACGCATCGTGTGTCGTTGCGTTTCGCGGTAATTGGATTTTCATTTCTATCATTCGACAGCGCTCGAAATAATCGAAGATCATGCTGGCGGCGAGGCACAGGTGAGACGAGATGGCTGGAGACTTGGGTGGGGCGGTTGTTGGAATTTTATTATTAGTGGTGAGAGGCAGAGTTTTCTTGATTCCTTATAATTTGGAGGGATTTAAGAGTTTTGCTGAATTAATATTTGACGTGGATCACAGCCCTAAGAATTTGGAGTCTTGGGTGGGGTGGTTGTTGGAATTTTATTATTAGGGGTGAGAGGCAGATTTCTCTTGATTTCTCGTACTTCGGAGGGATTTAAGATTTTTGCCGAATTATTGTTTGACGTGAAACTTAGTCTAAAGAATTTATGAGTCTCGGGTGGGGTGGTTCTTGTTGGAATTTTACTGTTGGGGGTGAGAGACAGATTTCTTTTGATTTCTTGTGCTTTGGCGGGATTTGAGATTTTTGCTGAATCACTGTTTGACGGGAATCACAGCCCTAAAAATTTGGAGTCTTGGGTGGGGCGGATTTTGTTAGGATTTTATTATTTGGGGGTGAGAGGCAGAGTTCTCTTGATTTCTCGTACTTCGGAGGGATTTAAGATTTTTTCTGAATTACTGTTTGACGTGGATCACAGCCCTAAAAATTTTGAGTCTTGGGTGAAGCGGATGATGTTGGAATTTTACTATTGGGGGTGAGAGACAGAGTTTTCTTGATTTGTTGTATTTTGGAGAAATTTTAAGAGTTTTGTTGAATTATTGTATGATGTGAATCTTAGTCTAAAGAATTTGGAGTCTTGGACAGCGCAACAAGTATCTTACAATAAGAGGGCGACCTTCCCCCAGAAAAATTGCAAAAATAGCAAATTAAAAAAATATTGCAATGTCGATGCAGATTTCCATCTGCAGTAAAATCTAAATCGTCCTCGTAAAACGTGGGATTCCCCAGGAAAGTGGTTTCTCTTCCGCGAGTCTTGTCGATAACAACTCCAAATGTGGACACCATAGATCCTGTTGTTTTCCTGTGGTCTCTCCTGCATCCGGTAACTCACGAGAGCAACGAGAGGCCAAGAGAGAAGGAAAATAAGAAAGAGAGAGATAAAGAAAGCACCGGTGACTAGCGTTACATACGGGATTTAACAGTGTAACGTTACATCGTTGGTTTGGCCTTTCCTGTGCTCCTCGAGTTCACGAGGCGAGTCTTGGATTTCTCGGCGTATGGAAGAGGAGGTTATTGTGCGAAGGTTTTAAATTCCGGACAGGTTGAATGCGCCCACAGCTTCGACGAGACACCTTTCTCTTTATTATATCGATCTCGATGAGAGACAGTATCCAATGGGCTTTGTCAATGTCGGTAGAACAATGCCAACTCCGATGGAGCTGCGTATCGAGTTTCCCAATACGTCCCGAACGAGCCAACGGTCCTGGGCCCGTGGAAAGTAGCTTCTCTGGGGTTATAGTGACCAAGGGAGCAAAGGTTCGAAATTGTAATCAGTTGAATCGATTTCAAAAATTCCTTCAGTCAATTCTGGGAAATTCTTCCTGATTTATTAATTATTATAGCAAAATCTCAGTGACTGGAACAGGGGATGACTGGGAAAAATGGATGTAACAATTATAGGGAACTGTGGGGTGGAAGGAGGTCAAATTTTGGACTTGTAATCGGGGGGATAGAGTTAAAATTCGCGTTAGTCAGCTCTGGGAATTTTTTCCTAATTTTTCAGTTAATATAGCATAGCATGGGTGACCCCTAACACAGCTAAAATAGGAGGTTCTATGACGAAGATAGTGAACGTCCTGGATTGGCTGGATCATTTTTGATGTCTCAATTTAGGAAAGAATTACGACTTGATAAAAAAAATAAAATCTGCCTATAGGACGCAAGTACCGAAAGAAAGAAAAATGGGTCACTGGAATGTATGTAATGAGGCACCTTCTGACCCGCAGGTTCGCCACCAACGTCCTAAGTTAACACTCCATAAAAATTTATAAAACAGTATCTTCCATCAGGTATCATCAGTTCAGGATAATAATCAAGTATCTTTCTATTCACGTCACGTGGCGAGAAGCAGATCCTCCACCCCCGTCAGCCTACCCTCCAGCCTGTAAACTTAAAAGCATACCATTTTTAACTGTAACTTTGTATCCTTCCCAACTATCAGACTCTTTGATCAGGAATCATTTGTACCACTGAATTTTCATGCTTTTTGCGCCACTCTTCGGTGATCGTTGCAAAGAATTTCGTTGTAATTGCACGCAGGCAAAACGAATCAAAGATATCACGCATCTTCCGATCAATGGGCGAGCACTTATTTCTACCTTCGTCTCGATCGAATCTAGCGTCATTCGCTCAACGAAGTATGAGATTTTTTCTCGAAAAACTGTAACGAAAGTGATTACACGTATTCGCAAATCATCCCATAAAGAGATACGAGCGCGGCTCTCTTTATTTCCACCTCGCGCATCAAACCAGGAACGATAATTACGCTTCCACTTTGGCGAATTTATATCGACGTGATCGCCGAGAGAAAAACAGACGTTGAAACCGTACTAGCGGTGAACAAAGTGCGCGAATTCCAGATCGAATCGATGGGAACGGTGATTACGACGATGACAGATATATTACGACCGAACGTGCTCGTTACTACTTGTATCTTTTCCAGCCAGAACGTAACCCGATCATTAATACTTTCGATGGGAACGACGTGTATGTACTACTTTGAAAAATGCGGGCGCAGGTACAAAGAGAACTTATCCACTTGCACGTCCACGGTATGTTGAATTTTTTTCCATTTTCTGTAGGAAATATCGTGGGCGATATGGTATTAACCCCTTGCCCTACGATTTCTTTTGCGATTTAATAAACAATGACTCGTGACTGCATTTCTTATTGATTCAATTACATTCTTCTCTCGGCACTAAAAGGGTTAACAGTTTTTAGACAACTTAAAAATTTCCTATTCCGTTCACCGCGTTATGAGTGTCACACGCCATTGTAGGAGAAGGGGTTAAATAAAACTAAAATATCGTTGTCCTTGTGAATTTTTGACATGGCAATTTTGCGAGATTTTTGTAAGAAAAAATTTGTAAGATGTTGCAGCTTGATTTTGTCTGAGTGTAAATGTATGTATCTTTTCTAAGGAATCATTACAGACTAATCAATTAACACTTTGACTGCCATGGAGGTCACCGGTGACCGGCGCTATTGAATTCATTAAAGTTCCGTGTAACGTTGAAATTGTAATATTTATGAATTCTCGGATATATTAAATATTTAAATATCGATATTAAAAAGATAAAGATCTGTCGATTATCTATCTATCTGTATCTTTAAAGCTTCTGCTTTGCAAAAATACGAATCTAATAGAAAAAGTTCAACTTCAGTAAAAATGATGAATCTAACGAAATACCGGTGGCCTTCAAAGTGTTAAACTATGCAAAATATGGAAGATAGGAAAGTTTGAAATCCAAGAGGAAATATACATGAAATTGAACAAAAGCAGGCGGGAAAGGTACAAAGAGCGATGCTCAAGGAGAGGTAATAAAATTGTCATGATACGGGAGAGGCTTGCCGTGTTTGTTTCTCTTGTGCTTTTTGCAAAAAGGAAACTCGAAGAAGAGCGCCTCTCGTTTGTTGGCCGATACGTGGGCCGAGCAACGTCACTGACCTGCCGCAAATGGACGAACGGTGCGCGAACACGAAATAAATACTAGATAGAATTCCGCAGCTGCGTCCGCGACCTACGTGAATCTATTTTTGCTCCGTGTACAGACGGAAATGCCGAACGAGTTGGCAGATTTGCGACCGGCTGGCTGATTTAGACTATCTCGGGGACAACGTTCGCCACGGTGAAATCGTTTAGGTGAGAAACCGCGAAACCCGAAACAATTAGCGTATTTCGTTAATTCCGCGACTCTAAACCGCGATTTGTAAATGGTAACACGATTCGTAGGTTTGCAGATATTTGATTAGAATGGAAAATTAATTTTGTGGTAACGAGAAGCCTCGTGAATTAATTGGCGCTAAAATTGGCAAAACTATCAAAACGGCCACTTTACAATTTCCTTTTAAAATAATTCCCAATTAATAGAAACCTTATGCAGGACATATTCCACTTCTGTCTTAGAAAATCTAAAATAGTTTAATTGATTGATCACCTCTTTCACCTTGTGTACTTTAATTTATTCGAGCAATGATAAATTGGTGTTGAAATATCGTTATTAACCCCTTAGCCTACGACTACGTGTGGGACTCGTAGTGCGGGAAATGAAATAGGAAATTTTGAAGCCCTTCAAAAACTATTAAATTGATCACCAAGCCGATCACGAAACGGTCTCATTATTTCTATACCATTAATATTACATTCAGTTATACGAAATATCAGATATCAGTGAAAACTTTTGATTTCGGGAATTAATCTTGAGTCTTTGCGCGCCCCTTCAGAATTTGATAGAATTTGATAGAATTTGATAGAATTTAATAGAATTTAATAGAATTTAATAACGATATTTTATCAACGAATTTCAATGCTCGAAAAAGTTAAAGTACACGAAGAAAGTAAACACAGTGCAATTACTAATTAGCAAGCACACGATTTCTCTTCGAAGGAGATTATCGAATTGTATTATTATTGGTACAGTTATTTGCACTCATTAACGGCGTAATTTTCGCGATTCCGCTTCACATGAAGCTCATGAGAAGTACGCGGATTGTGTTCCGTAAACAGGAATTATTAAAAGTTCATTAACACCGTAGCAAACGTGAGAAGCAGCAATGTTGGGGTCGCGAAATCCCGCCACGGTGGCAGGATTTGCCGAGTGCCAATGATCTTTATCGGCTTAATTAATTTTACATTCCAGAAGTAATGCTCGCGATACGATGTTAATACGTGCACTGTATGTTTGCATTCCTCGCGCGAGAAAGCATTAATTGCACGTCTGGACTGTTCCTCGTGTACATGATTACTTTGTTGTATTAATGCGCACGTTCGAGGATTTTTAGGTATTTGCTCCACTTGCTGCACGTTCCTGGCGCGTGCAATGCAGATTCCAGATTATCTCCCGTTTGGGGAACAATAATTCATTTTTTATTTTATTAAACTAAGCATTTCGCAATCGAAAACCTAAATACTTTGATTGTTGAGAACGAGACAACGCGAGGAGTAATATCTTGCAATTACATTGTCACTTTTATAGTGATTTCGCCTAGGATCTATGATATTAAACTAATTTTTTATTACTTTCGGGACACCAAGGCTACAAAATATTAAATTACAATTTAAGACAAATTTTCTAAGCTTTCTCTTTCAATTACAAGACTCCTAACACTTTGAGTACTAGCGACGTAAAAATATAAACATACTTTTTGACAAATTGAAATGCAGCTATTGAAATATGGGTACACAAATAGTAACTTATAATTTATTTATATCAACCTCTTGCCTTACGATTTCTTTGTGATCAAACACGTAATAAGTCGAAATTAATTGGTGGAATAATAATTCGTCACTAATTTCCAGTACACCGGTATACGTTAATGCAATATTAATCGCATAAAACTATGTAATTTCAACATCTCCTGACTTACAGATATTTAATTTAACAGTTTTTAGATAACTTAAATATTTTTTAGTACACTCACCGCGTCACGTGAGCCACACATCATTGTAAGGCATCATTGTTAACAACCTAACATTCCGATAAGAAGGTAGTTTTAGATCGTCAAATAAATAATTATCACCCAATATTCAATTATTGCCACCGCAAAGGGTTCGAACATCCTAAGAATCTCAACTTTCAAAAATCCTAAAAAAAACTCCAATCCATGGAAAAACCAGCGCGACTTTCCATGAAGATGCGCACTGATTTCACTTTTTGCGAGCATTCCGCTATTCTTTCTTGCATCGTGCGCCTGCATACTCGCGTTTCTATAAATGTCACTCCTCCCTCCAACGTCGAAGAGACAGATTGGCCGCACGTGAGGCTGCCACGACTTTTCTCATGTAACTTTTCGCCCCTGGAAGCTCGTCTGTCGGATGGAAAGGTCGTACAGGAAACATTGACGAGGTCGTTCCGTTTCGAGGGGTCTGCTCATGAAGATTCGAGACACGTTTAAGGAGAGCAGAAAGGGAGGAGAGGAAACGGGATGATTTTCGAGGGGGTTGAAGGAGGTCCGAGACGAGCAGCTTGGTCTCTCGATGGAGGGTGAACTCGGTGAATTTATTTTCTCGAAACAGAAGCCCTGGGACAACGTCCAAATGTTGCTTCGAGGAGGATGTTTGGTTTGACTTTCGAATCCGTATGAGAAAAATCTAGGGGGAAGTGGTAAACATCCTTTCTGTTGAATCCTGCAGGATTGAATTGCAGATTGGAGGGCACGAATTCGTGGCGAGGTTTACCCTTTGCCCTACGGTAACGAGGGATACGCGTGACGCGATAAATGCACAGTAAACCGCAATGATAAATATTTGCATCATATGACAAATTGAAAAATATATCATTACTGTCAAATTTCTTCATATTAAGTCTAATTCTAACAGTATTTCAAAAAGTTATATTGTACTTTAATCGACGAATGTTGTTATTGAATGTTCATATGTGTTGCTATTCACTGATAATGTGAATGCATAAATACGTTTCGATTATAGTGGCCAGAAAAAGTGCGCGCATATATGCGCTTGCGATGCAAATGGGTTAAAAGTTTAAAAGTATTGGGTTTGAAAAGTTTATTAACCCTTTAACTTACAACTAGGCACGCGTAAGACTCGTGGCGCGGAAACGAAGTAGGAAATTTTGAAGTCTTTGAAAAACTATGAAATTGACAATATCAGCCGATTACGAAACAGTTTCATTATTTCTATACTATTAATATTACATTCGATTACACGAAATGTCAGAAATCAGCGAGAACTTTTGATTTGAAGAATTAATTTTGACTCTTTGCACACCCCGTCAGAAAAGATATCGTAGGTCAAGCGGTTAATAGGCTACCGGTTGGAAAACCGATTAACATAGAAAATTTGAAGCCATTTTCTCATCTAACTTTAGATTGCAAAATTCCTCAGAATCCGCACAGCCATCGTCACAAAAATCACATGGGAAAAATTCGATGCAAGTCTGACGACTCGAGCTAGCAAAACAGCACAAGAAGCGGAAAGATATCGAAAGCGCTCGTAAGAAACGGAAATAAATCGGAAGGGGTCGTTCCAATTTCCTTCTTACGTTGACTTTCTTCCTGCGCTCTTCCTCCTCGAACGAACCGTGACCGGTATGATTTTCTTTTCGCGGGAATATATTTCAAGGTCCGTGGATATATGCAGGAAGCGACAGTTGGCGCGAGAGATTTTTAGCATATGTCGGATCCATGGAAGGCAATGCAACACGTGCACCGACGGCACCGTGAAGGAATGAACGAATGAATGAATATGCATTCCATTCATAGGAACCACTCGGAGTTCGTTGTCTGCGGGCACTTCAAACGGGCCACCGATTTGTGGGATAACACCATACGTAGATCTTGTTACGACGATCATCGATTAGGACTTAAAATTACAGAGGAATCGAGCATTTTGATGAAAGAAATTTTTTTTCTTCATTGCAATCTGGAGAATACTACTTGGCTGCCTGGAAATTGGCGCAACTTGGCCAAAAATTGTAAAAATAGTTGCTTAGATCCAAACAAATAGGGAGAATTGGAAAAAAATCATTCTTGTAAATCCTCTTCTTGGAAATATCATACAAAAATGTTGTATAAATTGAGGATTGCTATATATTTGCAAGAAATTTAACATTTTTGTATGAAGGAGTATATGAAGTATCTAAGATATGCGAGGCATTGTAGCATTTAACGAGAGAAGGAAGTGTCTACTTGGGTTCTTTGTTCTTAGGTGCGCTTATCAAACTAAAATTTGCATAACATCCGCAGGGTAGTTCTAAATAATTCTACAGAGCCAAGAGAAAGAAAATCTTCCTTGGCAAGGTCAAGGGCAAAAGTGAGACAAAGGAATTCCTTAAAACTGTAATTCCTTATCGCAGCTCATATTTTGCGCTCAATTGCCATTCGATAATTGAAGGCAAATTTGCCATGCTCGTTCGATTATCGATAAGCCACGGCACAATTGTACATTTTCTGATATTTGCTCAGGTGACCTCAAGGATAAAATCGGATGCAAAGAAACAATTTACTCGACTTTGGCGCATCACGAAGATAAACACCATAACCCTTTCACGTAGAGATTCCGTTTTATTATCGTCCTTTTAGTTCAACGATAAAACCTACGTTTATACAAAGATCGAACAAAATCACCATTCATCGATATCGAGAAAATCGCAAACAAGGATCGACGATAACGTCGCACGAGCACACAGAATGGTCTTATGCAATCGTTACTTAATACCGTGCACTTTGAAAACTATGCAATTTTTATGGCCGCGATAACGAAGGAAGTCAAGGACGTGCTCGAGGTGAAAGCGATATCGTCGCGATACCGTATGCACCGATGTTTTATTTCGTTAAATTCTGCCAAGCGTGCTTCGAGGTCTTCGATTAACTTTGAGACAAAGAAGTGTTACTATTCTTGTGCGAGGAATGGGGAACTTGGTTCTATGGTGGAAACACAAATGCACGGTGGTTCCGATCAATGGATCTGAGTTGATAACAAAAGTTACCTTTTTCGTATTTTGGGGGGTTAAATTGCTACGGTAATTTCAGTTATTTTCTTAGCTGGCTTTCAAATGCAAAAAAATTCCCCATAGGTGAGAAGGAATTTGAATTCGAATCCACTTCCTGCAAATCTGAGCATTCGCATTGTCACTTCCCGAGTCGAAAAGTCCAGCCTAAAAAGAAACTTCAAATCCTAGATTCTTTTGATCTCTCATTTGCCGCTTAATTATGTATACCATTTGTATACCATTTTGAACCTCAAAATCCTCAACTAGTGTGTCTACGCGCCTCAAAGTCCTGTAAATATGATTTTGAGGAGTTATATGGACTGATCAGGTAAAATTTTTATTCCAATTTAATCTGACATCCCCTAAAAATATTTTAGAAGTTCCAAGTCTGTCGACTCATATTCTAAAAATAGGGCTTTCAGGAGCAAGTTGGAATTAAATTATCATTTTATTCCATAGAAATTCTAAATTTCCTAAACCAAATTAATCTTTAGTATATCGAGAATTTTTTTGGACCTCGATCATTCCACTCCAATTCCAATCCAATTCTAAAGCTGCTCATTATAGAATGCTGAGGATTATTTTGGGCTGTATGAAGCCTAAATTGCTCCTAAACTAGGTAAAAGTGGCAAAATGTAACAAGCGTAGGGCGATTGTGGAATTAAAATTTGCATTCTTTTATATGTAACATATTTTTCCATATTCAGCCTAAATATCCTAAGTTATTTGGTAATTTAGGAGGATTTTGGGCTGAAATTTTCGACTCCGGTTAGCATGGCTCCTAGCAAATTTTTCATGTTTAATAGAAATAAAATGTAAAGCATACAGAAGCAACCATGAACTTAACACTAGAAGTACCGTCGTTAAATCTATTGAATTTCAATATATTCGATAAGTACTTTGAAAATAGCAAAATCAAGAGACCGAAAAGAAAACGGATAAGGATATTTTTGTTTTTCTAGATTAACGTAGAATATTTATTCCATGACTCTTCTGTAGACTTGAAGAATTTTTGGAAAAAACTGTGTACCGGTTATTTTGACTGGTTCGGTAGTTCTAGTGTTAAACAGTGAGTTCTGCGCGAAGTGAGCACAAAAGTTAAATGAGAATAAATCCAATTTAAAAAAAAGAATGAGGAAATGATTGAGGAATTGTGGAAGATATTCATTGTCAGAGTAAGCAGTCGCGATGTCTTTTCGGTTAGTAACCGTTCGATGGAGGATCGTTAATATTAATAAGACGTCCTCGATGTTACGTTCATGCAAGTCACACGCGGATAACGTTAAGAACTCCGATCTGGATGCTTTCCAATGCTCGTCGGTTTCGAGCGCGCGGGAATTTTTCTGGAGAACAATATCCGACATCTAAGGACTTATTTGCTTAATCTGTAACCCGGAAATTTTAAAAAATCTGTACATTTTAGTCCGTAAACTGAAAGATGGCTGGGGACCATTGAAGTCTCATTTTTAAACGCCTATTGTCGCCATTTTATTTTTCAAATCCTCAAATTTAGCATCCTACAGTTAATGACTATATGGGGTGTTTACTTTAGGAGACTGGTTCTGTGAATTCCAAAAACGAAATAGCAGGAATTGGTAGTTAAAAACGAGAGTCAGGTTGTCAGGTCGTATCGAAAACATCTTAACCCTTTGAGGACTAGCGACGCATATATGCGGTCCGAGGAAAAATTTAATTATAGTTTATGGCCGCATGTATACATTGTTAGAATTGACACATTGAAATACAACTGTTGAAATATGATTATACAAGTAGTAATTTATAATTTATATGTATTAATAGCCCAATTTTCGAATGAATAGGTAGTTCTGAATTTCCAAATAAATGATTATCTCTTAACCCCTCGCCATACAATAACGAGTGCTGTTCGTGACGCGATAAAGGGAGTATGTAGGCAATTTTGAAGTGCTTCTAAAATTATTAAATTGTAAATGTCAGTGAGTGCTGATAGAATAAAATTAATACTACGATATTCAATATTACGTTAAGTTATGTACTATATCCGAAATTAGGGGCTAGATTGTTATTTCAGTAATTAATTCAAGTTCGGTGCACATTCAGTGAAGAAAGAAATGGCACGGCAAGGGGTTAATATTCAAAAATGTCTCCGTCTGCAAATTGCTAACATCGAACTACCTATTTTGAAGGATACTCTTCTAAAAATAAGAAAACCAAGGATCTTTACTTCCGTGATACTCCCTCCTGGTGTAAAATTTCCACGGTATTATTCTAGTCACAATAGAATAAGAACCTTGTAAACATGGAGAATGAATCTCCCTAATTAGTTTCTAAATACCCTTCCATCTCTCCAAAAGTCCTACACTCTTCGATGGTTCGGAGGCAAAGAAAAAAGAGGCGGAGTTCCTCGTCAAAAAAAGTGTGCTAGCTAGAGCAGAAAAGTGTAAGAACAAACATCGTTTAAACGAATCCCAATACAGGCGCACTCCCACACGACATCCGCGTATTCCTCTCCAAACGACCGTCGAGGAACGATAATTACAGGATTGAAATTATTCGCAATCAAACGTGGAATCTCCCCGTGGAAAAGAAATGCAAATGTCTCGAGCGTGTCAGAAGGATCGGCGAGAAGAGAGATTTCTCGGAGGGCCCACCCGTTTGCTGAATAATTCGAGCGGAATAATTGCTGAACAAGGGGCACGACCGAGGGCCCCCTTTTGCCTTTTCTCCTTTCCAGATGGCCCTAAGAGAATTCATTCGAGGATCTCCTTTGGTGCACAGGTGTCAAGCCATAGAACGAAAGAACCGCGTCATGCGTGGCCGCGTAACATGGATTTTTAACACACTGTGTGCGGCCCACGTAAAAGTACGTTTTCCAAAATTCCTGCATAGACTATTTACTTAACCCCTTCGGGCCCTGTGCACATTGTAATGTACATAATACTTTTCGTGCTGTATTTTATTACGTATCGGTTTAAACTTAGTTTGAACACCTAATGAATTTTATTTTTTTACACAAACATTTCTCAGGATCTCCTTAATATTACAAATTTTGCGTAAGGACCATATGTCCATTGAAATGTACATTTACAAATTATAAATATATAAATATTTTCTTAAACGAAAAAAAATTCGGGTCTGAAGGGGTTAACACGTTCGCGGACAGTAAATGTTTCAGCGAGGTACCAAACTTGACAGTCAATTTATTTTAAAATTGATTGATATACGAAATTTGATTAGACATATATTGTAAGACTAGTCAGAATGTCGTATTTTAACCGTTATATACAATGAATGCTATAGCATCTACGACGATATAGATGAAATTGATCAAATTGATTAAATGAATAAAAATTGGTTTTAAAATTTGAATGCTATAGCATTCATGCCATTTTGCATCACTGTGAAAATGAATGATATAGCATTCACGTCCGCGAACGTGTTAAAATATGGCGATTAGTGGCATTAATCCCTTAGACTTGGAAGATCAAGTGTATTTTCCAATTTAGAGAGCAACTTGTTTCCAATTTGTGGTAATTTTTTGCGAAAATAAAATTTGTTTATGTAGTAAATTTGTGCATATGATATGGTAGACTTAAGATGTTCCCTTAACCCATTCGAGACCAATTGCACACCGTGTGTGCAATGATCTTGAATTGCAATTATCAATCATTATAGAAAAAACAGCCCTCGAAATAAGACTAGCTTAAAATAAAAGGTATCTTACAAATGTGTAAACATTACATTCGGTATTTGGTTTAATTTCGACCCTAAAGTAGGTAATCCAAAGCCACAATCATTAGAAATACAAGAAGTGGTAAATATAAAGCGAAAAGTTGTCGGTATTTCTGGATAGTCTCCAAAAAAATGCACGGTCTCGAATGGGTTAAGTGAAACATCGGAGTGCGAAGGGTTAAAATCATGCGACTCATTAAGCCCTTGCCCTACATTTTCTTTTCTGACTAAATACTCAATGACTCAGATTGACTAAATGGTAGAACGTGTAATCGCATTTAAAACAAAACTGATAAAATCTAAGTGAGAATTGTACACACCTCAGAAACGTGTTGAATCTTTGCTGTGGTGGTTGAGAGTCTGCACAGGATGGCAAAAGTGAAGAGCTTTGGGGGCTGAGAGCAAAAGTATAACCGCTGGTTAAGGGTTGACACCACCGTAAAGACGAATTCTCAAGCAGCTCGCGAAAAGAGGCCCTTTGTGATTGTAAACTTCACTTGCGAAAGTACTGTATACGCAATAATAGATGAAAACGCTTTAACTGGAACGAGGAGCACTGATTACTCGTCGGCGGGTGAGGTTAAACTGATAGCGAGGCGAGCATCGAAACGATTTGTTATTATCGATAGACCAATGAGACGAACACCTGCTGTGATCGCCGAGGACCGGCGAGAATATTTTGACAACAAGCAAAGGTCGTCGTACCTGTCGGTTAGCGAAGTGGAAATAATTGCTCTTCTACTCCTACAGTTAATCTTGATATTGTACATGCAATTGACAAATATTATTGTCTTGGTGAGATATTTTAATTTCTTGACCGAAAAAAACAATCTTGTTACCAATTTCAGTTATTGTTGCCCCAGAAAAATGTCTGCTCCAGCGAAAATATCCACAAAAATTGAGTCATTTTGAAAAAAATCATATTGATCATCATAATTAACGAGAAATTTTTCATAAATGACTAGAGAACCTGCTAATTAGGAGACTCTACCTTTAACTATACAAGTTACAATCCCTTAAATGTTTACACGTCGATATCGATCAGGGTGACTGAAAAAAAAACGATAGATTTCTCGACCAGAGAATCAATCTCGTTCGATTTATTGGAGCCTGCATCGGTAATAAGTCCGACTCGTCCTGCCTAGCTTTTTTACCAGCCGCTTAATTGCCTTTCGGGACGTTGATCTCAAATCAAACCTCCGAGTCTGCCAGAAGAAAACGAGCATCCGAGAGGATCAGTTCCGGAAACATAAAAACCGTCACCGCATCTGGGTGTCTTTCACTGGGTAAATCTGTTTTCCTCCAAGAAAAAAAACTGTCGTGATGAGATTTCGAGTGAACTCGTGTCCCTCATTTCCAAGAGAACTTAGAGTGGTTGAAGAGTTAAAACCATGGAGGACTCTCGGTAGCCATTGATCGACAGGTGAACGAGGCATTATGCAAATAGAGTAGAGTCGTAAAGATAATTTATCCAGTGGCAAGGAAAGTCAGAAGGAATTCTACGATTTCATCGCCTCCGCGTTTCCTCGAGAGCTACGACGCGGAACAGCGACTCGAAACGGTACGAAACGGCGGTTGCTATACGAAGAAGCCGTTAAAGAGGTCGAGAGAAGTTGGAGGAAGCGCAAGGTGAAGTAAACGTTCGAAAGAAGCCGTCCTCGGGATACGATATCAAGCTTTGACTCTTCGACTATTCTACAATGTGGCTGCTGTGCTCAGCTGCTATCTTTTTACGCTCCTCCAACTGTTCTCCGTGGAATACCAGTACATCCGTATGTGAGAATTCCCTACCGTCGCACTTCCCGTCATTGTGACCACTCTGTACTCACGGAAATGTTTCGCTTTTTCTTCCATAGCAACAGAAATATTCCGCCTTTCCCTCTGAACTCACTTGGCCGCTTTTACCTCTCTTCTAGCGGAGGACGTTCCTCTTCGCGAATGATCGATCGTTTCCGATTCTACGTTTTATCGTGCAGAACGAATCGGACGGGTCATTCTCCTTTCTTCTGGATTTTTCCTGTGTTTGCTGCTTCGCATTCTAAAACTCCTTTGTCAACATTTTGGCTTTTTTAAATATTTCAATTAGTACTTTATAGTACTGCTTTAGGTGGATTGGAAATCACTTGCACCATAATTTCAATAAGAACATGTAGATTTTAGTTCTCTAAGTAAAATTACTTTTTTAAATGATTGAATTCAAGTTTTTACCCACTTGACATACAATGACGTCTGGGAGACGTCATTCATTTCGTGTACCATGGTAGACTGTGACGTCTCCGAGACGTCAGGAACTGTCTTCGGTGGACGACGCACAGTATATTACTATATTATTTAATTATTTCACTTGTACATCAACAGAAATGCTAATTCATTATTTTATAATATTACTTGATCATTGTCCATTCAACGTGATTACACGTTACATAGCAATCCAAACTGTAAAATAAAATGTTCTGTTTTTAAGTTTGCACATAACTGTTCAGTTGGGCAAAATTAAATAGTTGTTTTTCGAACGCGTCGATTTCCATTTTATTTGTATGTCAAGGGGTTAAGAGAATTGCTTAGACTATAATTTCCAATTATTTCGCGTAGGGCCCAAAATTCTAACTTAATCTTAGGCGGATTGGGAACCGCCTATGTCATAGTTCTTTAAATAAATAAATACTTTTGGCAATTTGGAGCACACAATTTGAATTTGAAGTACACTAATTGCGAGTCCGCGTCAACTCGATACCAATCAGTCCTCCGAGCAGGTTAAATTCATTTCTTTAACACTAGAACTACCAAACCAGTTAAAATGACTGGTGCACAATTTTTTCAAATTCTCCAAGTTTACATAAGAGACATAGAATAAATATTCTACGTCTATATCAATAAACATAAATCACCAAATCGATCAAATTTTCCGCCGCTTGTTCCCCCCTTTTTCAAAGTACTTATTTAATTTATTTAAATATGTTAGATTTGAGGCCGGTAGTTCTAGTGTTAAGAGAATCGTCTGCGCTACAATTTCTATTTCACGTAGAACCTAAATTCTAACTTAGCCTCAGGTGAATTGGGAACCACCCACGCCACGGTACCTTAAATAAATAAATACTTTAAGAAAAACCGCCCAGAGCTGGCAATTTGAATCCCATTAATTGCAAGACCGCGTCAACTCCATACCAATGAATCCTCCGAGCGAGTTGTCTTAAGTAATTAATTTCATTTCTTTAAGAGAATCGTCTGCGCTACAATTTCTATTTCACGTAGAACCTAAATTCTAACTTAGCCTCAGGTGAATTGGGAACCACCCACGCCACAGTACCTTAAATAAATAAATACTTTCGCCCAGAACTGGCAATTTGAAGCTCATTAATTGCAAGACCGCGTCAACTCCATACCAATCAGTCCTCCGAGCGAGTTGTCTTAAGTAATTAAATACATTTCTTTAAGAGAATCGTCTGCGCTACAATTTCTATTTCACGTAGAACCTAAATTCTATCTTAGCCTCAGGTGAATTGGGAACCACCCACGCCTCAGTACCTTAAATAAATAAATACTTTAAGAAAAACCGCCCAGAGCTGGCAATTTGAAGCTCATTAATTGCAAGACCGCGTCAACTCCATACCAATCAGTCCTCCGAGCAAGTTGTCTTAAGTAATTAAATTCATTTCTTTAAGAGAATCGTCTGCGCTACAATTTCTATTTCACGTAGAACTTAAATTCTATCTTAGCCTCAGGTGAATTGGGAACCACCCACGCCTCAGTACCTTATATAAATAAATACTTTAAGAAAAACCGCCCAGAGCTGGCAATTTGAAGTCCATTAATTGCAAGACCGCGTCAACTCCATACCAATCATGTCCCCCGAGCAAATTGTCCCGGAAACGTCGATGATTTCATGCCAACCGTAACTCCTCGAGTTCCCAAGAGAAAGAAGTCGCATCAGGTGCCCTTCTTTTGGTCATTGTCCCCAAGAAGACACCCGTAGGATTCCGCGAAGGTAAAGATTACGGTTTGAGAACAAGAGGTGCCGATAATTCGTGCCACCTCGAGCACACAATGGAAGCTTCTTGCTAATACCCATTCCTGTCCCGCGAAATCGATTCGCGGAAGGACAATGAAGTTTTTCGGAGAAGGATATCATCTTGGAGGCTCGATGCGCCAGCAATAAAACGTCAGGCAGCAGATTCGCAATTGCGAATCGTCCGATTAACGGGTGTTCGCGCATGCGTCCTGTGCAACGACGCTCGTGGCTAGCAGTATCTAGGCTAGTCGCAACTGCTGCAACTGGGATGCAAGTGGTTATTCTCTCCTTGCTGCGCCAGTCGTGCTTTGTGTCTTACACGCGCTGCAACCTGCTTTTTGTTGCATCTTTCCTACTTTGTTTTTCTCTTCTCATCGTCCTCGATCGAAGCGATGGCTTGAGTCTGTGGAAGGGGGTAATTCTTGAGAGATCTACATTCGAAGATCACTCTTTGGAGTTCGGATGTCTAGCGTGGTGATAGTGTCTAATTTTTATCTCTACCGTTAATTGACATGGTACTCCTTCTTGGTAACAAAAGTAAGTTTGTCTTCCTGGGTTAAAATCAAATTTACTACCTTCCTTTTTAATTAAAAGTACCATCATTCATGATCGATACAAGTTGGATAATCGGTGCGATCTAACCACGTGCTACGATTCTTTCTCAATCCTTCTCACTATCAGGAGCAATCTTTCTTACAATTGAAAGAAGCCGAATAATTAAGAACTGATGTATCAGAGCTCAACGTCAGACAAATAACCACGTCAATTCCATCCAAATCATCATGGACCATCGCAAAAACCTAAACCAAACAACTCCACCGTTCGATCAAGATCGCAAAACGGACATCCAGCACCTCTAAAAAAAATCTGTCGAGCCATCAACAGCCTCTAATCTCTAGCGGAGAATCGAAGGTTAGAAGAATAGCAACTGACGCGTCAAATAATAATCGCATTACCGATAAAATTGATAAGGCTCCTGCGCGAAACGAGCATCCGTTCGATTACTCGGCGTACGTCCGCGATTACACGTTGTTATCGATTCCTCGACGTACGTCCACGATTACTACGATATCGATTCCACGACGTCGAAGTTTGGAAGAGAGAGAGAGAAAGAAAAAGGAAAAAAAAAGTGTCCCAACGGTCGAATGCGCTCGATGCAATCGCGAAGATATCGCCGGAGTGTATCGAGAGTGTCGAATATCGATACGCGTGCGAATGCGCACTGAAGTTCGACATCTCTATGTGCAATGTGCGCGCGCATCGCGAAATAACCCCTCGAGTGTTAGCAGCAGTCCACACCCCCGTTGAAAACGATGGGAATATCGATCGTCTAGCTGTCCGAGCCGAGAAGTTCACGCCAGCTGACGGTAAACCGTCGCCCAGCACTCTCGGCGAAGGGTGTACGTCTGCCCTTTAATCGGAAAAGGGAATAACGTTGGTGCTTTAATCGAGAATGACATCGACGTGATAACCGGATTTCGGTGCCGACGAGTGTCCGTTCAGAGAGGAGGAATAGGAGATTTTGCACGTAGAGTCTGCAGGGAGGAGAGATGAAGTTCAAGCCGAAGATGTAAGTGTTTACGAGCTGAAAGAGATGGGTAGCGGTGGTGTTTCGAGTGAAAGGACTGAGATTCGTTTTCGTGAATACGATCGGGGTGATGTTACGACGGAAGAATTATTTTTGTGCTTTTTGTGGACGCTGATGAGGTGGTGAATTCGTTGGAGGGAGAGTTGGGGGTGTCGAGGTGTCTTGGGTGAATTTGGAAAGGTCAGAGTTATTGAGATTTTGATGAACTCGTTGGGAGAAGGCTCATGAGGAATCGTGAATATTGTCTTTGCATATTTCTTATATATTTCTTTGTACAAGTCGTAAGAAGTTTTATTGAATTTGCAACACCGGTTATCTCAGACCTCCATGGCGGAGGGAGGTTAGAGTTCTCCATTGGACTCGCCGCAGAAAGATAGTTGTATGCAAATAGGTACTCTCTACCAAATAGATGACTATATAATTCAAGAAAATTCACTCAGAAAGCATCTTTGTTTTAATACTCTCTTGGATAACTATCTGTGCAACTGAATTTGGGAACACCGGTCCCGGGTGACCTCCATGACACTCGGAAAGTCTCCGTTTTTCATTGGTCTCGACGGAGAATGATATTTGCACGCAAATGGGTACTCTCTTTCTAATAGATGACTATATAATTCAAGAAAATTCACTCAAAAAGCATCTTTGTTTTAATACTTTCTTGGATAACTATCTGTGCAACTGAATTTGGGAAATCCGGTCCCCGGTGACCTCCATGGCGCTCGGAAAGTCAGCGTTATTCGTCGGTGTGGACGGAGAATGATATTTGCACGCCAATAGGTACTCTTTTCCAAATAGATGACTATATAATTCAAGAAAAATCATTCAAAAAACATCCTTGTTTTAATACTCTTCTGGATAACTATCTGTGCAACTGAATTTGGGAAGTCCGGTCCCCGGTGACCTCCATGGCACTTGGAAAGTCTCCGTTCTCCATTGTTCTCGACGCAGAACAATATTTGCACGCAAATAGGTGGCCTCTTCCAAATGAATGACTACATAATTCTAGAAAATTCGCTTTTCGCTTAGAAAGCATCGTCGTTTTAATACTCTCTCGGATAACTATCTGTAAGCACGGATTGCGCTAGAATCCAGTGTGCAACGGCAGATCGGTTACGATTAGGTCGTTCGCGAAGTAGGCCAGCGAAAGGCGTGCAACGTTTATGTAAACCTGTATTACCTGTTTGATAAACCGAGGATCGTTATTTGAATAAGCGAGTGGGAGGGAAATCATTTTGCATTCTCCTGAGGGAACAATTCTCAGGGAAGAGAAAAGAAATAAACAGGGAAAGAAAGATGCGCAAGATATTCCAATTAGAGTCAACCGTGTGGCTGAATCCGATGCAAAATCCTGCCACGACCCGCATGATCAGGGACGATAAAGCGTTTTCTTCATTGTTTCGTGCGGCAGGTTGGAAAAACGATGCCGCGATATCGTAAAATACCGCAACCATAAACGGCGGATGTAAAGCACGAGCAGGTGCACGCTTCTTCGTGCGGATTCTTTGTTTCGTGCGAGCCGAGCCTGATCTTGCGCAATCTTCTTTTGCCCCTCGTTTAATCTGCGTTGGTAGCGATACTTTTGTGGATTTTATGTCGCTACGTTTCCTTCGTTTAACGCTACATCTACCAACATAGTCAAAATGGCTTGCCCTGAATTTTTTCAAACCGTTTTTTAAATATTGAACGCTTCTTCTTCCACAATTTTCTACGTCTATTTTGAAAAGTGTGAGCTATTGCAACGATCGAGATTTGTCTCTTTTAATTTCTTGGGACAGATTTATTTGACAGTTTCAAATATATTGAATTAATCGTCAGTAGATCTAGCGTTAATTTGGTGCTTTGGAAGATCCAAATTTTAATATTTATGCTACTTGCTACATAGCAAATAGTCTTTTTGCATTTAGGTACAATTTTGGAAAATTAACACCTTAAAATTTCATTATCTGGCGATGTCTTTTTGCATCTTAATACCACCGTTTTAGTATCCCAATTCTAAATATTAATCAACTGCTTCAATTTACCGAATTTCTACCCTCCTTTCTTTATCGTAAAAAATTCTCTAGAATTTTGGCACACTATCTCATTCCCTAAAAATGACAAACATCAACGATGTACAGTTTCCGTCTAATTTACGACTAATTAGTCACCGCGTTTGTCCCACCACGTGCCAATTAATTTAAGCTTAATTTCAATAACCGTCACTAAACTTCGTTTCTTTCCCACCCAAGAAAAAAAGATAGCAAAAAATCTTCGCCAAAAATTCTCACCCTTCCCACGCAAGTCGTGGACAAACGACAACAAACTTTCCCGAGTTAGAAAGAGAATCGACACCTGTTCGCTACTAATTATTCCTTGCATGTCGAGCAGCTCGAGGTTTATTCGATACCAGTGAAAGTCTCGATGCGAAACCAGTTTCGACCGAATGAAGAGAAACAAAATGTGCGACCAATACTCGCTCATATTCGCGCGAACAAAAATCCCCCATTGCGAGGAAAATACCTGCAATTTCATCCGCGATTATTTACCTTCAACGTTCCTCAACTCCTTCGAAGAAGCCTCCGGAGAGAATACTTATTTTCTATCTACACTGTAAACACAGAGAATATCCTATAACCAACAGAAGAAAAGAAGTAACTACCTAACAATCGTAATTTCAATCTTACGTTTGCATTTCAAAGCGTACAGGGAGAATTATCCTCCGTGAAGCGTGATGATCGTGAGAAAACAAAGGGGAAAACAACGAGAAACAACGATGGCCAGTTTGCCAACGGTCGAAGCAACATTAGCTCGACAAAATTGCGCTAATGTTTGCACCGATGTCATCGTCATTGGATGGAGAACACGCGAGAAACGTGTATCACGGTTGTATGTAAAGCAATAACGATTATCCGGCATGCGTCCGGTACATGCGCTCATACCGGAAGTGAAATGCATTCCAATACATCCGTCCAACGGCACATTGGCCGACAGTGCTACGGGTTTCTCTTCTGTCCTTTCTCTTTCTCTCTCTTTTTCTTCGTCCATCTTCTTCATTCTTCCCTGGCATATCCTTTGGGGCGTGTGTAGACTTAGGTAGAGAAGCAAGACGCTCTTGGAATATCGCATTGTTTACAAACGTTGGAGAACCACTATGTGTGTTAAATCGTGCGTGTCGTATCACTAATTAAAGCTAAACTCGGAGGGTTTACTAGGAATGCAGGTACCTGTTTTTATAGCCCGATGAGAAGATTTAATTGGGTGTTTGGGAAGGTTTGTTAATGGATACTTTCTTGGTCATCAAGATTAAGATTATCTGTGAAAAATTGAACGATTAAAGTTAGATCGTAGGATAGAATTTATCTTGTCAAAGATGCAGTTTGTGGGGAGATTTGAACTGGAAGAATTGCAATATCTTGGCGATTAGATTTGCGGTGTTCGTAGAAAATAATAGAGGCAGAGTTCTTACAGTCCGACAACTGAAGGATGATTAGGGAGTTGTGTAGCATCTCGTTTAGCCATCTTTGAGTTGTGGGACTATAGTAGCAATTCCGTGATAGGAAGTACTTGAGATACGGATGATATAGAATTTAGTACCGATCTTTTCAAACCTTCTGCCCGACTTTAAAGTTGCCCAATACCTTTGACGAACCGCAAAATCGCCAAAGACACGCCTTATTTTCGGGTGAATTGAAAATCGTTGACAATAGGTCGTTTCTCAAGGTGGAAAGTTAACCGTTGTCGACGGTAAGCAATAGCTCCTATTATGCACAGTGACGTGGAGCTACAATTGCAAATATTTACGTAATAGCGGTATTCAATCGCCTGGAAATAACGGCACTCGTCCGTGCAATTTTCCGTGGAATTTCTGAATGAACAAACACTCGTGCGTTGAACTTTTCAACGTGAAAGACGATTTATGGTTTGCTGTATTATTTTGATCTTCTTTCTTTTGATACTTCAAGGGCTCGTCTGACGATGCAAGACAGAAACGTCGACATACAAGAAGGCACGAAGTTACGAAACGTAAGGAGAAGACTCTTTCAAGACGACGACGAAAATGAAAGAACAACGGAATTGAATTCTGGCGTCGATGACAATTTGGCCAATCGGTTTTTCGAGGAGGCGCGAAAAAGTCGTGAGAACGTGAGTGAAAAATGTTTTTTTTTTTGTCATTTTGGAAGTAATTTATGCGCAGCGCTAAGTAGGTTACGTGACATAGATAATCATAATTTTGTTAAATGGTAGTTTTAGCACTGTCTTTAGAATTCTTTTTTTCCATTTGTTCAAATTTTGCGCAGAATGCTTTAAAACCATTTAACTTCGATTAGCAAAAAGGCTATTATCTACTATCGCGTAGAAAAATGTCTAGTCATTGTCGTTGTATGGCAAAAAATGAAATTTATTGAAAGATGTAACTCAATAAGAAATTTAAGTACTGCTTTATAGATCAGAGTGTTAAATTTCTAATTTATATTTCTAAAAACATTTCTAAATCTAATTTCTCGCTGCATTGTTTCATAGAAATTCGGCAGTCAATTATTATGGCGCCAGAAATAAATTTTTTTGGATGATACTACCCGAGAGAAAATTTAAATACTCCCTTACAGATCAGAGTAACAAGATTTCCGCGTTGAATACAAATATTTTTGTTGCAATTTATCAAAAATCTAATTTCTCGCTCCATTGTTTCATAGAAATTTGGCGGTTGATTATTGTGGCGCAAGAAATAATTTTTTTTGGATGACACTACCGCGAGAAAATTTAAATACTCCCTTATAGATCAGAGTAATACAATTTTATCGTCGAATAGAAATATTTCTGTTGCAGTCTATCAAAAATCTAATTTCTCGCTGCATTGTTTCATAGAAATTTGGCGGTTAACTGTCGCAGCGAAAAAATAAAACGTATAAAAAAAAACACGAAACAACACGCTGCGTTAAAACGGGACTCGATTAAAATATCTGTTTGTACAGGCGAAGGAGCGATGGAATTTCGATTTCGAGAAGGAAGAACCGCTACCGGGTCGTTACGAGTGGGTGAAACTCGACGCGCACGGGAATGAAATTCGCAAACCAAAGGAATCGGACGTGCCGATCGAGGATTTGGAAGAAACGGCCAAAGCAAACGGACAAAATGGCAATAAAATAAACGCGGAATGTATAAACGACGAAACTTCGTCCGACAGCACGTGAATTGCCTTACACTTTCGATCATCGAACGTCGTTGCTCGAAAATATTGTAATTCAATTGTGAAAATTGAAAATTCTCTTCGATCGTAAATTGATCGTTCAACGAACAACTAATTGAACGTCCGATCGTAATTTCTAGTCGAGATGGTAACCAAAGCTGCGATTGATAAAATTCGAAATACATATTTCAAATGCCAGTGGAAGGAAGTATTCGACGATGCATTGTGTGAGATTTGATCGATCTTATTTTTTAACGACTCTAAGTTACTTTTACGTAATTATTTAATACAATATTTATTCGTACGATCGTGCAATATACGTAACGATATTATAGGATACACGTAATATATACACGGAAGAACATTGTACTTTTTACGAGCCAATTAAATAATATATTTCTTTATAAATTTCTAATCATAAGTTCGAATAATTTTCCACCATTTCCCTTGGACCTATTCCTATCGAAGAAGAATATTTCTCTGGAGGTTTAACCAGTTAGCTGTGTTTGACGAGTATACTCGTCATGCGTAAAAGCTACCACTGGCTATTTAAACTGTAATTTTGGCGAAAACTAAAATATATTCGTAAATTTCAAGATGTTTGGAATATTTTGAGGCCATGCCGAAATAAAACGAATACCTAAAGGGTATAAATAATTTGAAATAGATTTATGCTCATCTCTCGATTTTCGTGACCCAAAATTCAAAAGAATTTCCGCCACAGTTAACTGGTTAAAGTCGACGGGAAACGCAATGATCGCGTAATGATCGTCGACGATGATCGTGTACATGACAGCTGCGATATTAAGTTGATAGAGAACGATTGAGCTTTCTCAAGCTCGTTGAATGTAAGTTATGCACGACCCAATTTCTCAGACTTAAGAACGAGATGACACATCTGTCGCTTGCATCTCGTTGTGGGATGTAAACACTTCGGGATGCAGCGGTTAAATGTGCCACTCTTGCGAATGGAATGTGTTAGTTGATCGTTTCGTGCAAACATATCGGCTTAATTGGATGCAGGATGAATGCAGACGTGGAACTATGTTCGGTAAGAAGGTAAGAACTGGAAAATTCGTCTTAATCAATGTCTCACAGCCTCGAAGGTTCGGAATCTACTCAAAACTAAAAAATTTCTCAACTAAAATTTCCATAGCAATTAAAGTGAAAAATTACAAAGCGAAATGTAGATTTGACAGAATTTAGAAATAAATAGACGTGGAACTATGTTCGGTAAGAAGGTAAGAACTGGAAAATTCGTCCTAATCAATGTCTCACAGCCTCGAAGGTTCGGAATCTACTCAAACCTAATACATTTTTCAACTAAAATTTCCATAGCAATTAAAATGAAAAATTATAAAGCGAAATGTCGATTTGACCGAATTTAGAAATAAATAGACGTGGGACTATGTTCGGTAAGAAGGTAAGAACTGGATAATTTGTCCTAACCAATGTATCACAGCATCGAAGGTACGGAATCTACTTAAATCTAAAACATTTTTCAACCAAAATTGTCATAGCAATTAAAGTAAAAAATTACAAAGCGAAATATCGATGTGACCGAATGTAGAATCAAATAGAGATGGTACTATGTTCAGTAAGGAGATAAAAATTGGAAAATTGAATTTATTAATTAATGCATCATAGCGTCGATGGCTCAGAACCTATCTAATTCTGAATTAGGCCCTCAGAGTCCAAATAGTTAGGTGTAAAATGCTATAAGTGATTTAACCCTTTTAGTGCCGACCGAAAGAACTGATTGAATTAATGACAAATATAGTTGCGAATAAAAACAATTGTCATTTGGCAATAGTTTCATACAGAACACGCAATATAGACCATAAACTGTCTATTATAATTATTTGTCATAAAATTACTGATATCCTATTGGAAACCTAATGTTAACCCTTCGTTTCCCAGTGTTAGTACTATTACTACCGACGATATATCGTCGTCCGGCACCAAAAGGGTTAACTAGAAAATTATGTTAATAAATTTCTAGAAGACTGCATAGAAAATGGTGTGATGAAGAAGTTCTGAAGAATTTTGCCGATTCGGAGACGCCTACGGCGTCAATGCAGAGATATTTCTGCATAAAGATTCTCAATGGTTGTCCAGAACAATGGAGCTGGTGAACATTATACGCAAACATCTTTTGTCATGGTCGCGATTGTGCCCACTTCCGTGGGAATTCGCGGAACGGAAGTGCAATTTCTGGCAATGGGGTATGGTACACCACCATCATCGCGGCCAGCTTCCATGGCGCGAGTAGCGTGAAAAAAGTGTTCCTTAAGAAACGACGCCAGGTGCACCGACTGCCTTCTCACGAGACGTTGAGCTTTATTTCAAGAAATCCTGATACTCGTGGAATCGAAGTCGTTCTACCGTTTCGACAGGTATAATGCTCTTTATCTCGCATCGCTTTCCATTCAAATTTAAACAACACCCATGATAAGTGTCAAAGAAATTCTCAATTTTAGCAAAAATACAACTCCGTAAACACAATCGCATGGTAGATCTTCGGACCGATAACATTCTCAAGTTACTTCAAATCTTTAGCACGTATATTCCTTTCACAAATAAAAAAATACAGTATACTATAGCCAACAAATTGGCAGTATTATCGCACAGAGAACTGCCAACACTTTTCTCAGCTACGTCATAGTTTCAGCACTAATATTCCTTCCAAAAATTAAAAAAAAACAATCCCAATTTACAACTAATAAAGTACCAGTAACATTGGAGCGAATATTCTCGATACTTTTCTCATCTAGCTAATATTATTGGTACAGATATTCCTTTCAAAAATAAAAGAAAAATCCAGTATACTACAACCAACGAATTGCACTATTATCACATCACACAAGAAACTGTCACTACTTTTCTCAGTTACGACAAAAAAAATCTCAATTTACGACTAATAAATTACCAGTAATTAATATTGGGAGAGGTAGTCCCAATACTTTCCCCACCTACTTTATATGTGTGGCACATATATTCCTTTCAAAAGTAAACAAAAATTCCAATACACAATAATCAATAAAACTAGTCAATAATCAAAAAAAGTATTCCAAGATTCGAAGATCCTAGGGTAGATCGTCGACCTACGAAGAGATACCCTCGCCCCTTAAGATTACAAAACAGTACTCTTATTCTCAACCTCGATCTCGATCCACCACCTTGAGCCGGATAAAGGTGAGCTATCGCGAGCACAGTTTCATTCCATACCGGTGTGCACGCGACGAGATAAGCCATAACGGCTAAGTAAATGCCGATTTGATAGCGAAATGCTTCCACCGATGAAACAGGTGACTCTTTCTCCGGTAAACACGAGATGCAGATGCATCCACGCGTCTTCCGGTGAACTCTATTCACAAATAGATAAACAGGGTGCACCCTCGAGAAGGGATCCGAAGGGAACGATGGTCGAAGGAACGTCAAGGACGGTTTAATAAAGGAAAACATTTATTTTCCATGAAAAATCTCGAGGTATATCGCGACGGAACACCTGTGCAACGGAATACCTCTAGCTAAACTCGAGTAACCCCTCGAGGTCGGAATGAAAGAGAGAAGGTAGTCTCAGCGAAACGTAAAAAGCATTGTTTTACGCCAACTCATTCGCTCGTTCTCCCCTCATTGAGATGCATCCGGTGCCACCCTCACCACTTCCTGGATGTTGCGTGGGATTCTCGTTTCATACGACACGCTTTACCGTACCGTCATGAGAATTTGCTCCTTTGCCGCCGTTATTATCGCGATTCTATTATTTTTCAATTATACGAAACAATGGGAGATTAAGGAACGTGATCGATGCAGGATTGTTTTGTAAACGGCGATTAACCACCTGTAATCGCGAGCTACATGATTCTATTTTGTCGACGAGTTGTGCGCGCCAAGAAGACGCGTACAATTTAATATAATATAGCTATGATATTAAAAAACGTAACTTATATCTAAAATCCTTCAAATTGAAAGAACTGTGAAACACTGAAGTTCGTTCAGAAATCGAAAAATTCAAAAATATAAACAGTAACGTACAAATGTATAATGAATTGTCTATGATTAACTGTAAAAATGCAAGAGTTGATGAAACGTAACGTAAAAATCGAAAAAAAACTTCACCGTCGAGAAGACTATCGGCTTCGGTGAAATTCAAATATTTGAAATGTTCGCGCCAATGGCTGCGGTGGCGCCATCCGGCTGCCATGCTTCGATAAACGGACACGCACCAACACTGTCGAACCGTGAGTAGCGAACGCGCGCCCTGATTGGTCGCGGCGATCGTTTATCTACGGTTCGCTCCGCGCGAGTTGCGCGGACGCCAAACTGCTCGCTTGCATACACCGTGTACGCGCGACTATTTATTTCACCGTGGCCTCTTGCTGAATAAACGGATGATTCGAGCCGCGAGAATAGCAACGAAATAAATTGACAATCATTAATGAAAAGTGTCGATTCGTCTGCTGATCTCGCGTCTTCTCCCTATACGTTCGAAATTCAAACTCGAAAGGAGCTTGTTTCTAGGCTAATGTTTCTTTTATTGATTTTTAATCTACACTTGATTGTTTTGAACGTTAAAATTAACTTAGGAACTAACGTTTGGAGTTGTTTTTAAGATTCTTTCAACATATGAGCCGTTTTTATTTGAAAGTGATACAAGTATCTTTCTTGTGTTGAGATATTTGAGAGTTTGTACAGAAACTTTCATGTAAATGTTGAATTTTTATAACTTAAATACACCTTTCTCCAAAAAGGATATATACCAATTTCAAAAATAACTGCTCAAATGGTTAACGTCAGATTGGAAGACGAATTGTAAGAAGATAGGCTTGGATTATGATGTAAAAATCTGTTTATTAAACATATAGATATGTAAAGCTGCAAATTATGTGAGAAAAGTAATTTTTCTAAATGTTCTTTTGTCGATTAGACAATCACCTTGTCTCTGTTAGACCTTGTAAACCTGAAACTGTAAAAACTTTCAAAATATTATTAGAGTTCTGCCACATATATTCATAGTTTTCGTAGGTTAAGAGGTCCAACGATACAACGGCGATCTATTTAAAATTGAACAAATAAACACCGTTTGAATTCGCGCGCCGGTACGCCGAGTACTCGTCTCGAAAAGCAACAGGGCCAAATACACCGAGCAAACGACGAACGATAATTTTGATTACAAATCGTCAAAGAAGAAAAAATATTTGCATTTCGATCCACCGTTGATTAATTCGTACGATAAATATTTGTACGAAATATTATACCCCGGAATTGTAACCGTTCGCCTTGAAAATTCGTAAACCGATTCATAATTACGCGAGGTGATAAAAACCGCGGGAATTGTAAGAAGGAAATTTACTTCATTTCAACCGTCGTATATCTCAGATTCGGCAGAGTATTTTTTGAAAGCGAGGTGGAGCGGAGCTTCTATCGCTTGGAATAAAACGTCGACGATAATCTGAACAGTATGCAAATAAGTTCACCGTGCGTAACGCGTCGTCGTGCAAACATGGAAATCCGCCGAATACACATACCAGTGTCCGTGATAAGATTACAGCCGTTGTTTCGGAGGCTGGACTTATTTATTTTCTCGACAGCGTTTATCGAAACGCAAGCTGCTTCGCTTTGTTCCCACCAATTAATCCGTTTCTGACCTAACCGTGTAGTTTCGAACAATTCACATGAATATTCATGGAAGAATTGTAATCGTGCAATTTCTTCACCATTTTGACGCATATATTTTACATAGATTTAGATATCGTTAATATAGATATATTTTTTAAAGATTTATAGAGCGTATTTTCCCATCAATGGAATCGTTGTTCGTTAAGAATATTTTGTAAACAAGAGAACTCTACGTGCTCGTTAATTAGCCTCGAAAGGCGAGTGTCAACATATGAGCCGTTTATTTTGAAAGTGGCATAAGTCATTTACCGTAGTGAAAAATGATGACTTTACAACGACCATACGAGATTGTTTATACCGAGGAAAATATCAGTATCGATGATAACAAGTGCAATATTTTTAAACACGGTAAAACATAAATCGTAAATATCTCGATACAAAAAGAAAGCGAGTCGTTCGACTTTCATAATAAACGATTCATATCGACGTCGAGGTTATATTCCTATCGGTATTTCGGTGAGAACTCGTTAAAACGTTCGGCGAAAACGAATTTCTGTTCGTTCATGATAAAAGTTATAAAAGCAATTACTCACGTTCAGTATCGATGTATCGTTGCTAACTGGACCGTTTCGTTATTACGATTAACGTGATACACGGATACGACGTCATCGTCAGTTTCGTCATTTCGCGTACATTTCGAAGGTAGCAGCATAGCATTAAGGGCCAGCCTCGTTCGAGTTACGCGATTGGTCTATTTTCGACTGCAATTACGAAATCCACGAATCAGAGAAATCGAGCCATTCGTGTGTTTTCAGATGCAAAGAAGTTATGTTCTTTTTTTCAACAAAACGTAGGTAAAACAATGTCTCGTGCACGGTTGCACATTTTGAAGGTAGTACAGAAGAAGGATGATAAAGAGGAAGAGAGAGAGAGAGAGAGAGAGAGAGAGAGAGAAAAAGAGAGGCAAAACGAGCAATCATCGAGCTTCGGCCTATCGCTTTCTCCCCCGGCATTCGTACGTACCCCCCGGCATAGGGAAAATAAAGTTGGAGGGTATTTACCGCACAGCTTGGCATATCGAAACGCATCCAGTGGCTGCGATCGGCATTCTGCTCGTCGTGTGAGCCCGTGGAAGGAGTCAGTAACTGTACAACCTTCCCGTACGTGTTTTCGAAGGCTCGGCGTTCCGCACTCCAGTCGAGGGGACTATACTCTACAAATGGCGGTTATTTCGTTTCTTCGCTCGATCCTCGCAACGAGGAGAGACGAGACGAACCGTACGTGACGAAAGTAGCCGACGACACCCGAGGATACCCGAAGCCGTTAGAGGCTCGGTCGCTTGCAACGAGAGGCGCACGCCTCAGTCGCTAGAGAGCGCTTCACACGTGTAGGACGTGTCTTCGCGCCACTCCGTGAGCTACACAGCACGCACGCATATCGTCAGCGTCAACGTAACTGCGCAATCGTGTACGACCTTCCGCCGAACTTGGAGCCACGCGCGTGTCTTGACAGTCGCGTATTTGGCGGGAAGTGCGGTACTGTTTTCCTTTGGATTTTGTGCAGCACCGAGACCGATTCCACGACTCCCCACCGTGCCAACGGCCAGCATATTGGTGCCTACGGGCCGTGTGCAATAACGTTTTCCGTGGAATTTTTTCCGGTTGCTGGTTGGACCCAGAGAGTGATATTTTTTTTGTGTGCATCGAGTTTCGTGTACGATACTAACGGCAGGACCGATTCGTATGAAACGAGTGAGATATTTCATTGAATCAACGTCCCTCGTAATCTTCGAGGAGACACGTCGAAGCACGTTCGTCGTCTCGGGAAGGCTCACGCGCAAGTGCGTGCGACGTTGCCGGTTCGTTCTTTCTCGCGGGCTGGCCAATGATTTCGCGAGAATACCAAAGAGAGAGAACATTACATTCGTGTCGATGAAAAAAAAACAATAGTGCGTGACTTCGACGAGCAAACATCCAAATCCCCGTGTGTTCTCGAAGGATGCCAGAAGATCATCGTTCTCCCGCTATCTCTCTTCTGGCTGCTCATCGTGGTACGCAATAGCGTGCTTGCCGCGTTGCCAAACTTTCCTCTCCGCCGTGATTACACGCTTGGTTCATCAACGAGATACCTTCTATACTCCAAAACAACCATCGACTCGTTCAACAACATTCACCAATAATCCTCATCGAAAGTTTTCGCCAGTATCCACGAACAAATCACCTACCACCAGATTCGTGTAGAGTGACGCCGTGCACGGCCATTATTCGAAATTCGGTGGGTCGCGCCACGACAGCGTTGCCACGTTTCTCCCCGAGCCGCGAGTATTTCAACGTCCCTCGGACGATTCTCGGAAGAATCATCGTCTCCAAACCCTCAGAACATTGTTCCTCTCTGATCCATGCGACAGAAAACATCATCATTGTGCGGTGTGCGCGTTCGTAAAATTACGTGCCATCGGTAAAAGTGCGAAACAGTGCGAAGCACTTTGGACAAGTAGTGCAACAGAGAGGAAAAGTAAGAAGAGTGAGACACAGCGAATACCATCGAGAGCCGGTAAAAGAGGATAGAAGAAAGAGGAAAGGGAAGAGGCTGTCGGTTTCATCGCGAAAACAAGAGAGTCTGTTATATTGGTATAGCTGGTAAGAGAACGGCGGCGTTGCCGGCGCTAGAGATCAACGAAATATGAGCGCTCGAGTGTTGAATCCGGCGATGATGACGGAAATGAGCAGGAATCTGGGTGGCGGACGGACAGTCCCGAGTCGAGCGGCCCTTGCACGTGTACGAAGGGATCTATTTGGCCCTGTCGATCATGCAGCAGCTCGCGCATTGGCCGAACGTGAGCTTCGCGCCCAATCCATTCTCGACGCTGAGAAATGGGGATTCGACTTTCACTTGGAGATACCGCGGGCGAACTCAAGATACGAGTGGGAGCTCGTTACGGCGCACGATGTTGTGCCTGAACCTTACGCCCTTCGCGGTATGCCCTACTTAAGGAAACACGCTCCAGGCACGCCGAGAAAGCTGCGAGAGCCCGCATCCTCCCCGGCAACGAGCAGACTCGTTCGCAACGAGACACCCGTCACGCCGATATCCTTCGACAAGTCGGAGAGGACACCGCCGCAACAACCGAGGGTTCCGGAGATTGGCGATGTCACGATCAACGATAGCTTTGACTTTGAGGCGGAGAAGAAAATTTACATCGCCGAACCTACTACCCCCGTTATATCGGCGACCACCGTGAGGAAACAGTCCTCTATAACCGGTGAGTACGATGTTATGGATATTCTTTTTTTTTTCCTTTATTTTTCTGTTTCCTTTGCGTGGCGAGGTTAGAATTGAAAGGTAAACACGGGAGTATCGAGAGATCTCGGGGATCGTACGACGAAGAGACCGTAGTCTCTTTGTTCTCCTTGAACGTTCTCGCTGGGGAATTGTTTCGTGACCTTTCGGCGGATTTCTTCGACGTGGAATTATAGATTGTGTTGCTACGTTGTTGAAGGAACTTACTTTGCGTTATGTTTCGGATGCGACGGGAGAATTGTAGGAAGATAATTGGTGTTTTTGATATTTTTTAGCAGTGTATTAGTTTAACTGCTATTCTAGCGACGATGAGAGTTATGATTTTTATTTAACATTTTGCGGTTGGTGTCCCTGTAGCGGGGAAATTCAAAAGTCGTAGTACAAGTCAGCTTTCTAATTCGCTTGCTAATGAAGTTCTAAGACTAAAGGTTTATTTAACTGGTACAGCAATGTCAAATTGATTTTTACGTATTGTAAGTAATATTAAAGGAAAAGGAGACCTCCTGGTACTCGAAAGAGCGAAGTCTGCCAACTGCAAAGGGTTAATTTAAGTTGTTGTTTCAATTCGAATTAGCGAGGAGAGAAATCAACGCCGAAGGGTTAAAAAGTTCTCGTTTGGCGCGCAATTTGAAATTTCACTTTGCGTGCAAGAATAACAGCGAAACTAAAATTACATGCTAGCTTAAGTAATATACCTTCAGCTTCAAATTGTTATGGTAATTTCCTTCACAAAACTCCTGGAATTCCCTCTAACCCTTGATGCTTTGCACGCGTGTTTTCGCGTAAGAGAATTAATTCACCATAGCACGTTCTCCCATAAATCGCATGCTTTTCACACCCTAACTCTGCTCATCCTCGCAAAAATTGCTCGACGAATCGTATTTCTTGCATCAGCGACAAAATGACTAATTATTCCTCCAGCAAAGCTACGAAGCGAAATTACGCAATCCTATGAAATTTCTTAGATCGTTCCGTTAGTTGGCACGCATTATCGAAGTTAATTGGCTGACGTTACTTATCCAGGAAGCAGAAAGCCTAGGTCAATCTAATTCGCCGACCGGCAAGGCCGTCGCAATTTACGTAATTACGTAAGCACATGATAAAAAAAAAAGGAACGAATTTTGCTTGCGCTTCATTTCGCGACATTTGCTGCGTCGTAAAGTTTTCACAAGTTATTCACATGTTCTTTTTCATGCTTAGCCTCATGTAAACATACATCGGTTAAATATGAAATTGTTGTTTTTGTTTTGTCAAAATTTATTTGAACACTTTGAACGCCACCGGTATTTCGCTAGTTTCATTATTTCTACTGAAGTGAAACTTTTTCTATTAAATTCACATCTTTACGAGGCAGAAAGTTTAAAAATACAGATAGATAGATAATCGATAGACTTCTATCTTTTTAGCGCCAAAATTTAAATATTCAGTATGTCAAAAAATTCATAAATATTACCTGAAATTTCGCTGAATTCAGTAGCGCCGGTCACCTGTGACCCCCATGGCAGTCAAAGTGTTAAGCTGCCGAAGATTATTAACGTATCTATAATTTTGAAATTTTATATCGCAGATTGGAGCCCTTTGTGGGACAATTTTTGCAAACATGTCTGACTCTGTGTTTGGGCGATGCATGAGATATTAACAAATTTATTTGTTATTGTTTATGTACTAGGATACTGTTAAATTGTTGACTAAACTAGGCTCTAGACTTTCGCACATAAGTGGTTTCTAAAAATGTGCACGAATATCGAAAGTAGAACGATACAGGAAAATATTAAAAATTGTATGCTAATGTGCTTTCTTTAAACGGTGAAAATCTTTCAAAAATTGAATTTCTACAAACATACAAAATAGAAAATTGTGCGAAAGTCGATGACCACCTGTAATTGTAAACTTTAAGACTCCAGAAAAATAAGTGAAGCTTTTACTATCACAATTCTGAAAGAATCGGTACCTTTTTAATGCTACTTACATACTAAAAAGTTAAAACACACTGACCCACATCAGATCAAAACAAATATTGCAGGAAGATAAGTAAACTTCTAAACAGAATACAAGCAGAGTTACCTCCACACAATAATATTTACAAAATCCCTACGTCTACCTACAAATTTAATAGAAAATATTTAACGACCTTACCATAAAAATAAAACGAAGGAGCAAATATTCTCGCAAGAATACAAGGTAGATACACGAGGTAGATAATTAAATTATCGTCTCGCGCGATAAGGTTAAAAATAAGGTTCAATAAATATTTTTTTTCTCTCGGATAAGAATCACCGATAATTGAGTATTCCCGCGTAAACAAGAGTGACATAACGATCAACACCGTGGATTTCGGAGATCGTCTACATCGCACAGTGAAACCTTTTCCGAGGGTATCGCACGATAAACATATTTCCGAGCAAAAATACGAGCGATAGCAATGATGCATCCCCACAGACTGTTCTTCACGATAAAACAATTTCGAGAGAAGCTGTTATTTTGCCTCGGACACTTCTCTCTGGGCTGTGGCTAAATTCGAGGACCAGACTTCCAATTAATGGATTCTGTTTCAATTGTTTATCTCTCGAAGACTTTTAAAAATTAGCATTCTATATATAGCTCCAACTGGAGCTCCTAACCTTTCGCAATATTTTTCTTAACCCTCTATGGGCCCCTGTGACTTTGAAGTAACGCAAGGCACGTCCAAAAATCTATGGTTCAAATTTAAATCTTGAACTTTGTCAAATATTATAACTTAGCTCGTGAAAATGATGAAATTCTTTACAATTCAATGTTTAAAAATCAAGGTTAATCTGTTATTCAAAATTGTATTTTTTTCATTTTCCAATTTTTGTATTGCAAAACTGAACTTCGGATACCAAAAAAAATTCGGACTATAGAGGGTTAAATTGAGATTTCAGTCACATAGAATCGTTGGTCAGATCTAACTTAAACGTAATTATTTTTATTTTTATTTTTTTATTGTAGAATCGAACGGGAGAACAGCCTTTCATTACAATAAATGTACGGAGAGGAAATGTTTACGAATTTAGGACGGCATTAAACAAGGATCGCTTAAAATTAGAAAGTGATAAATTGAAGACGTTTATAGAATTGCAAAAACGATTTGAGTTACGGCGTAGACGGTTAATACAGTTGTTTGATCCGTATAAAGTATAATGGTATATCATTGCAAAAAGTGAATTTTTCCTATATCTATATTATTTGCAGTGTTTTTCTTAAATTCATATTTCCCGCGCAAACTTAGCAATTCAGCGTTTACTTAGAATCGCTGGTCAGATTTAACTTAAACGTGACCGCTTGCAATCTTTTTTTTTAATTGATATTTCACGCGCAGACTTTAGCAACAAAGTCTACATATTTCTTAAACTCTCGTCCGAGATTTTACAATACAAAACAGAGTGTCTCCTCGTCCTTTGACTGAACTGTAGGTTTTCGCAATCGGACGTCCTCGCCGCGACGTATTTGTGTCCTGCAGACTCGGCCATCTTGTGCTTCTGGCCATACCTCGCAGCCTAGTTCCCCTTTTTTCTCCTATTTATTATTCGGGCGTGCACACCACCCACGCGACGAGACTATTTCTGGACGTGACTCGTCACGTGTCCCGCACGCATGCATCTACACGCGTGTAAACACATCTTGTATCGCCGAAACAACGTCGTTCCCGTCGGCAGCACGCGACGTTGCGTTTTAGCATCGTCACTTTTTCCTACGATTCGCGCTCGTCTCGCGAAATTCTGCCGCAGAAGACAATAAAGACTTTTCGTTTATTGTGGAGAGTAGAAATTCACTTTTGAGCTTGCCTTTTCTTTTTGACATGTCACATGATCATTTAAAAAAATTCTCTGAGATTACTTTTGTTGTGATCGATTATTTTGGAGAAGAGATACAGAATTTTAGGTGGATTCTGAATAATCCATGGTATGATATATTAACTCTAAACCTACCAAGCCGGGCAAAGACCGGTTCCAATTTTTTTTTAATTATCTAAACTAATAGGATTAATTAATAGCATAAAGTTAATATTTCTCTTGTATCTTATAAAACTTGGTTTAGTTAATTAGCTCTGCCACCTCTTCATTTTTTTTTCTAAAGTGGTTGTTAAGTTTATTTAAATTTTAATAGATATGACGTTGGCAGTTTTAGTGTTAAATAATAAAACAAAGAGGCTCTTCGAGACGTGAGGGAGGTTTGAATTTAAGCATGGAAATTGGAATCTGAGGTTTCAAATTTATGTCGATCGAGGGTGCATACTCTTATAGTGTCCTATGTGTTTTAACCAGCATCATTTTTAAGTCTCTATCTTAAAACTGAGTACGTTGTCGAGCTCCAAATTGCACCGACGTTTATATAATTAGTATATAAAATTTTCATTTGCCTTAATCATTGTTACTTTGCCCTGCATATTCAGATTCGCTCCATGCTTATTCAGAGTATCTTCGGGCTCCTTTTCTCTGCCCAAGACCAACAGAATTCTCAGCTCCAATCACCATAAATCGCGCACGTAAACAAACTTCGCAATTCCAATCTCTGGGCGCGTCGAATACCTCGCGATATTTGCTCCGAACACACCAAAACCTGTCCGATTTCTCAAAGAAATTCGACAGGTTTGCGTCCTTCGTCGTCCTCAAATACAGCGACGACTTTACACCTCTCGCTGTACCAAAACAAGCTCCTTCATTTGCGACATTCCCATCGTGCAGAGGTCCCGCCGTAATCCTCGATTTGCCGATACTCAAATATCGGTTAATTGCACGAGATTACGCTCGCAATTGACTGTAAACCTTCAATATTTGTTCTGCATTTCGCTGCTCGCGACAATGACGAACAATCGTGCTAATATGCACCGCCAGACGTTCGATGTTTCACGGCTGCAGATTGTCCTGATTTCGATGTTCAATTTCGACGTGATTACTTATCGAGCTTGTTTACCCATTACCTTCCACGATCCCCATTTGAACATCTTTTCATTTTCTAAGTCTCGTAGAATTCAATTCAGATACTTGACGTGCTACTGAAATTAAATGCTTTTAAAACATTCTGTTGTAGTTATATTTTTAAACAGTAATTTTCGTGAATCATTTTCATTTGTACACTGTGACTATATTTATTCCAGAAACGATCAAATCAAGAAAAATTTTTGGCGGGAAATGGGTTAATCTTGATTCTGCATCCTCGATTTAGCAAAATGAATTCTTCGTGGGCTTGAGGGTGATTTGTGCCAATTTACTTCCTATTTTACTTTTTATTTTCCCTTTGCTCAAAACACAGTCATACAAAATCGCATCAATACTATTTTATCACATGTTGAAACTTCCAAATTGACGGAATTTTTTCCAGTTCATTCACCCCTTCCAGTTCGCCTCAGTAGAAGGCGTTCTCCAACCTCCAAGCCGATCTCCCCAATATTCTGCTCCTCGCAACCCCCAACCCCGCCAAACAACCGCTTCAATATTTAACGCTTAGACGTTAGATCTTCCGAATCGACGGACTCTTTTCGATCTCCTCCCCCATGATTTTTCATCCCCCTCGAAGTTCGCCATAGCAAAACGCGTTCTCCAACGTACTTGGGCGACTAGAGCATACGGGCGCATCGAGGTGATTTACCTAACGTACTTTATTAATGAGCCGCGAGGTCAGCTGTTGGAGTCCATATGGGGTTGTCGGAACGAGAGAGCACCCCCGTTCGTTCTCCCCTTCGGCTTTTGTTTGCTCTTATGGGGGTATCAGCTGGGCACACGTCGTTGCAACGCGCCCCCCCGTTCGAAAACGGCCCTCGATGGGATCTTCTCGCATTGGAAGGGTCGTTTGGTATTTTAAATCAAAACTCCCTCGATTTTAACCCGCATAGGTATTTAAAGTGCATGGAGATGGACAGAGTTCAATGAATCTGCTACTCGCTACAAACGGTACCTTTTCTTCGCGCTAACCTATGACCCGATAAGATCGCGCGCGTGCTTTGCAAGCCCCTGGAAGTTGCAGGGTGTCGAGGAATTTGCGGTTATGGAGGTATATTTGGAATCGTTTCATATTATTCCATAATTATAGTATTACATTTTGCAACCGAAGGTGAGAAATGTATTGACTGGTTTTATATATTTATTGTGTGGATGCAGGTCAATAATTTGCAAGAGAGGAAGAGAGAGATATTATTAATATTTTTAGATTTCTGTTACGTAGATATTTCAGCGTTCTATGTCGAAATAATCGAGTCATATTAATATAGAGATACCGAAATGTCTCTGTAATATTTAACAAATTTTATCGTCCAAATATATCAGTGTTCTACGTCGAAAGAACAGAGTTACATTAGTATATTTTGCCATAGAGATACCGGAATGTCTCAATAATATTTGATAATTTGATCGTCCAAATATATCAGTGTTCTACGTCGAAAGAACAGAGTTACATTAGTATATTTTGCCATAGAGATATCGGAATGTCTCAATAATATTTAATAATTTGATCGTCCAAATATATCAGTGTTCTACGTCCAAAGAACGGAGTCATATTAATATATTTTGCCATAGAGATACCGGAATGTCTCAATAAGATTTAATAATTTGATCGTCCAAATATATCAGCGTTCTACGTCGAAATAACAGAGTCACATTAGTATATTTTGCCATAGAGATACCGGAATGTCTCAATAATATTTAAAAATTGTCATCATACAGATATATCAGCACGTCGTCAGACAAAAGTACAGAAACAGCTTAGAAAAATGTCTACATTCCTAGCACACATCCTTAACTGCATTCTACCACAAAGGAACACAGGGACACAACTAATTTTCGTCTCCACGATTAATGTCCCCGAGGGTTGAGATTACGAAAGGGAGCTACGGCTTGCACCCCTCATAATTTCTGTCGCGTGTCAGGAATGTCATGGCAGGGGCGGAAAATCGGACAGATGCGACGATTTCCCTGCGGAAAATTCGTCGAACGTTATTTATCGAGGGTTTCAAAGAGGGGACGAGGTTTTGTCGAGCGTGTGCAGGGTTGGACGTTCGCATACATGACTCATGATTACGAGTATCGTTCTGACACGAGCCGCGTGCTCTTTCGTTTTGTGCGAGCTTCCTACAACGTGACTCACCCTAGAAACGCATCGAATGATTCGCGTACGAAGAATTAATAACGTGCATCCCTTGGGTCGTGCATTGTCTGCTTTTCCTAGCTTTTGCTCGGAGCACGCATTTCAAAAATTTGTACCGGTGCACGCGCAAACTGCGTGCCATTTTTCACGGTTTTAGGAAGGTGATGGGTTCCTTGTGTTTTGAGAATTAACAGCTGAGTATTTGCAAAAGACAATTCCAAGACTCACAATAGAAAAGGGTTAATTTGAAGTTGCACCGCGCTACTGTTATTGTCGTCTATTAGGGTCATTAACCTCGGAGCTATATTGGAGAACATTATGCTTTTTTACTCGCTGTATCTACTCTGTACACTACAATGTTAAACTTTATTCATACTGTGTGTATTCTGTTTAGAAAGTGCAACAAATACGCTGCATACTGAGATTTACAAATTTTAATCACAGTAGGACCCTCCGACATGTGTTTCTACTGTGTTAACATGTATTTTAGAAAGTTTTCCTCAATTCCAATGCTGCCAGTTTGCAAGCGACACATCATAGAACAAATTTGCAGAATTAAATCAAATTGCATGTACCCTTTTCCAACTCTTTACCCATTTGCCTCACAAGCGCATATATGCGCACACTTTTTCTAGTCACTAACATCGAAACGCATTTATGCATTCACATTATGAGTGAATAACAACACATATGAACAGTCTAAATTATTTATACAACATTCGTTGATTAACACTAGCACTACCGGCCTCAAATCTATCATATGCTAATAAATTAAATAAATACATAAATAAATAAACTAAATAAATAGATTGGGTGATTTATGTTTATTGATATAGAGGTAGAATATTTATTCTATGACTCTTATGTAAACATGGAGAATTTTTTTTTTAAATTCTGTACCAGTCATTTTGACTGGTTTGGTAGTTCTAGTGTTAAAGTACAATATCACTTTTTGATGAAATACTGTTAGATTTAGACTCAATATGAAGAAATATGACAGTAAAGATATATTTTTGAATTTGTCATATGAGGCAAATGGGTTAACTAAATTTCGCTAAGATAACGCAGAAGTTACACCTTAAGACGTTGAAACGCCACCGATATTTCGCTAATTGCATCATTGCCCATGGCATTCAACGTGTTAAGTTTAAAAAGTCTCTCCTCTCGTTGCAATCTACTTTCGCAGCTTTCTTTCGAGAACGTCGAATTCTAATTCGCAAGATCGCGACCGTCTGCGAGCTTATCTGCCACCGATATAATTAACGAGGACGGTGCGTCGATATTGCGTTTCCAAGGTTATCATCGGAGATTTCGTGCGTACATGCATTGGTCAATAAGCCTGATTGTGGACGAGGTCAAGTTTGGTGTTTTGCATGCGATTAGAAAAAAATCACGCGCCAACATCGATCGTATGGACGCGGTTTCTCGTTTCTCCACTCGACCACCTTCTTTTCCTTTGCGTGTGCGTTATTAACGGGACGGGAAAACCGGTCTTAGCACGCGCAGCTTCTTCACATGCGGACTGTTATTTATTGGGAAATTCACGCTTTTCAACTTGGTGGTAAAGACTTGTTGGCTGCTTTTGCCGAGTTTCTTTGACGAAGAGGACGCTTCTTGCGATCGATGTCCACTGGATTACGTTTGTAACGCTTTGGTAGCTTTAGTGTTAAATCCACGACAAAGGGAATTTTGAAAAATATCTCAACAGTTAACTCACAGAATTTAATTTTCGCACTGTTACCTAACTAATAATTTCAAAGGCTATTACAAAACTAAACATTCTTGCTGTCCTATTTCCCAAAACTTCCGATTTGCAAGGTATCCCAAAGAACTGGAAATTAATTTATTTCAAATGAGAAGAAAAATACATAAGAATATGTATAAACCAAGAAACTTCTACATAATAACTAGACTGCGGAATTTTTATGCATTTATGACAAATTAAATACGACTAAAATATACAAAAAGAACATAATATAAAAATATATCTAAAATATCCAAAGTATGGTATTTGTTGTAATATTTATTAACACTAGATTTACCAAACCAGTCAAAATGACTGGTGCACAATTTTTTCCAAAAATTCTACGGGTTTATGAGAAAGCCGTAGAATAAATATTCGTCGTCCATCGTATAAAACATAAATTACCGAATCTATCATTTCTTCCGCATCTTAATATTCCTTGCTTTGAGGTACATATTTAACATATTTAAATATAGTAGATTTCACGCTGGTAAATCTAGTGTTAAGTGCAATAAATCCCTAGATAGGTTCTCCTGTCTCACCTGCATTTATGAAACTCGAAATTTGCACAAACATCCGCAGTCAAATAATAAATCTCTACAACTCAGACCTTCCTGCACATACACTATGCCCAAACGCGTCAATCTTCTCCACCTAATCGTTAGAAAATTACAAATTTCAACCCCTCACGCTTTCTCAATCCAAGACCAAATCCAGAAATTACCCGCAGCAATGCTGTACATTCTACAACACAACTAAATCGAAGCTCAAGATCACTTGCATCCTGCACATTATCCTGCACCATCATCATCCTCGCAGCCAAAGAAGAATATCCGCAGATCCATCTAACAAATCTCATCCAATCACGATCCTTGGATGAACAAAAGCAACCTCCTCTTCCATCGATCCACTTCCAATCACGAAGACAAACGAAGACACCGCTGATCGATCAGGATTAAGCAACGTATCGTCCTTCTTTCGTTTCAGACTTCATGAAGAGTCGTAAGCGTGGACTAAACGGTAGCACGAAGAGTATGATAGAGCCGCCGGAGAAGATGGCCCGCAACGCTGGTCCAATACGCAGCTAAGAGCCTTTTCCAGCTTCCTCCTTCAGCCTCGCCGTCTCCTTCCACCTCTTTGGGTCACGATGGGGGACCGTAGACCAAGAAGATCAACGAAGACGGAGAAACGGAGTGATAGATTAGAGATAGAGAGAGAGAGAAATGAGAATGAAAGAACAAGAACGATATAGGATGGAATATAAGCGATAAGAGTGTGGGACCGGAAATACCGTTGAAGAAGTATATAGGAACGGCAGTCCAGCAAAACGTGTCAGGGGAAACGAGAAGGGCAAGAGGAAGCTCCTCCGGCCAGGAGTCGCGCGAGGTCCGTTGGCTGTGCCATTCACGTAGATTTATCCGCCATGAACGTTAGAGGCGAAATCGCTGGGGAAGAAAAAGTAGCGCCGGCTTTTTTCTTTTCTTTGTTTGTTTGTTTTTCTTTTTCACCGTGTACCAATAATCGCTCGTGATTTGGAGGGGATTTTTGCGGAAGGTAGAAATCACGAAGGTAGTACAGTAGAATCCCTCTAATGTTACTCCCTCTATGGTTGCTCTCTCGCTAATGTTGACAGGATACTTCCGTTACTGTTACTTGTATTTTCCCCCACTTGGACTTTTTATTGCCCAATAGAATTTTAGTTTCGTGGCGCGCGTCATGTAGGTTATGGATGTTTACATGATCCTTCGTTCAAGTTTCAATTCTGCGCATGCTTATGCGCATAGGGGAAAATAAGTCATGAAAAGTGGGGATAGTATGGAGTGTCAACATTAGCGAATGATTCTGGCCCGAGTTGTCAACATTAGAGGGATTCTATTGTAGTAGGAACAACGACGACCGATAAGCGACCGTGGACGCGGATAGATTTGAAGAGGGATTAACGCGGTTTTGGTTCGCTGTCTTCTCTCTTTTTTTCAATATAGATAATACATAAAGGATTCAAGATGTCGGTTCTTTTCTTGCAGTAGGCTAGGCAAAGTAAAGTAATTAGAATTTAGAGAGGGATAGATGGATAGAGGGAAAGAGAGAGAGAAAGAGAGAGTACACGATTTTAATCGGAATTAATGTAATATATTCTCTCCCCTTTCATTCGGGAATACCCAGCAAATGGAGGACGAAAGGTACACGCTCGTTGCGCGGATACTTTGTACGAAAATTATATAAGACAGAAATATTTTTTAGGATACGCGTTTTAGGAATTAAGCGAATTTAAGATAATTAAGTAAACACCAACAGTCCCGCGATCGTCCGTCTCGTTTTCCATTCGTCGAATAGCCGCTCTCGAGTCGATCCATACATCCTTTTTTTTTTCTTTTGGAAGTCGAGGCTGTCTTTAAAACTTCCCGCGAATCTTCAGCGACCCTTCGAGTCTTGCTGAGAATTCGCGGGAGATTCTCGCGGATCGTCGATCGTTCTATGAAACTTGGTGGAAAAAAAAAAACACACAATAATTCGAGTTTCGCGACGGTTTTGACGGAGACTTTGAAACTATCGCGAAGTTCTAGGCGAATGGAGAAACGTTGATGTTCTCCAAAAATCGAGAACATCGTCGAACCTCATCCGAACGACCTTTCTCAGGTCATCCAAGAAGAAACGAGCAGACGGGTAAAAAAGAAAGTGCAGCCACGTTTCCGTGGCCAGAAAGAGATCGGTTTCGAGGGCGTTGAAAACGAGACGGCGAAATATCATTTAGATGTAGCTCGTTACCCAAGTTTAAGCATTGATCTCCTGTACGACTTTAAGAAAGTACAGCCGATGCCAAATCACCCCGCGACTTTTGTTTTTCTCTCGTACCTTCGAAGAAGGAAACCTCCCGTTTTTACTTGGCTTCCTCTTCCTATCCTCATCCTTATCCTCCCTGATCTATCCGATTCCTTCGAATTCTCTACTAATTTCAATTATCCTCGAGAGCTTCGCGAAGATCGCGAAGAAGTAGACGTATTTATACGTGTACACGTGTAATATCGAGGTGTAACTTGATCCTCGCTTCAATAACCAGGAGTTTGTAATTTTTTTTTTATATTTTCAGCGAAATTTCGTCGAATAGGTTTTACCATTTTGACGCTGAGTAGTTTCAATGAGTGCTTGGAATTATTCCAAGTATCTTGTTTATATGGTGTTGGTACGGGGATATTGTTTGTACCAAACAATGTGACCTCTTTGTTCAACGTGTTGAAGCTTCGAATTTTTTCTGTAACTTTGTACTTGAAATTTGGTTTTATATACTTTGCCAAAAAGTATTTGTTACTGTTTGCAATAATTGCAACTATGGGAAGGTTATTATTTTTGTATGGTGTTGATACGGAGGATATTGTTTGTACCAAGCAATAGATTGAGTTGCAATTGATGTACAGTAGCGAATTTTCTCTACAACTTTCAACCTAAAGTTTGATTTTATATACTTTGTCAAAGTATACATTGCTGTTTGCAGTAATTGCAACTGCAGGAAAGTTATTTCCTAGCAAGGAAAAATAAAAGTGTTCTTTTAAGATTCTACTGAATAGAGCTGCAAAATATCGAAGTATTTTATTGCAATTTTTAGCAGGTTAAAAAGATTTCAAAATTTCGTAATATCTTGGTTATCGACGCGAGGGTTGAAAACAAAGAGGCCAGAAACGCAACCCCATGTAACTCCCATGGGGATACTTTCAGTACAAGTATCGTTTAATTTTACAAAGATAATCGCGATCTTCGTAGCCGCGAAACGAGACAAATTTTCTGCCAATCTTCAGAAAATCCTTGCTATTTCATTTTACAAATCGAAAAGTAAACCGCGGAGCGACATAAAATTATATAAAAAAAAAAAACTCCTTCCTCGTTCAGAGTCCTCCGTGCAAAGGGCTATTTTTTTTTCTTTTCTCTCTTCGAATCGATTTAAATCGATCCTGAGGTCCGAACGGTATTTATAAAGAAGATAATCAAAATTACGAGCGTAGAAACGTTAACCACGAAGCATCGACGTTGCGAGCAGATCGTTTAGAAGCGGCAGTCGCTTTGAACGATCGTCGAGATTGCACTCGAGTGCATTCGAGTGCACTCGAGGGGCGGCGTTATCGTTGAACGTTAAAACGAAAGTGCGCTCCGAACGTTCGTGCGGGATTTGGAAAGAAAGAAAGAAAAAAAAAAGGAAAAAAGAAAGAACGTACCAAAAGTTTCATCGTTACTTTTTTCCTCATCGCGGATGAATTTACGGAAAAATAAAAACTATCAACGTAACTATGTTTAATGTAAAATGTAATTGTCTATCTTAAATGCTATTATGAGTTTTCTTTCTTTTTTTTTGTTCTTTTTAAATAATGGTAGCTGTTTATTAAACGACTCATCTCGTTTGATACGATTTCGTTCAAATTGCCCGCCATCCGGAAATATTTACTTCTTCTGACCATATTGCATCGATCATCCTGCTCCTTCTTCCGGTATGTCTTTTTCCTGTTCGATGTGTCTCCCTCCCTTGAGATTATAGCCCAAAAATACGATACTGGTGGTTACAAGCTATTTTTTTTCTTTTTTTTTTAACACGAAAATATCGACTCGGGAGGATCCCGATGGTTCTGAACGACTTCCGGTGGAAACAAATGGTTTCCGTCGAAACGAAGACACTTCGGGAAAACGCCTCGATTGAGTCGCAACGCACAGAGATTCCGGTCGATTTTCTGCAATTTCAATCGTCGAAAATGTGAAGTAATTTCGAGAGTAGATTTTACAATAATAATAAAAAATTCTGGTACAAATTGCGCGCAACAAACGGCAGACCCGTTCTCCGTTAGGCAGAAGAATGGAGAAATGAAAGAGAAAGGGAGAATTTTGAAATTTCCCTCATTAAGAGGGAAAGAGCTGTTTTTTTATGGGGGCTTAATCGGACGACCTTAGAATCTCGTCAGATCTGAAGTGGCGTTTATAATTCCAAAAAAATCTCGGGTCTGCCGGCGGGAAAGCAGATGACAGAAATAAACGGAAAACATGAAACACGAAGAAAAATGGAAAAAAAAGGAAATTTAAAAAAAAAGTAGCAAAAGAGAATATAATCTTATTATAATGTTCTATGTAACCCTGTGATGTATTAGTATGATCTCAGTAAACATAACTTAGTGTGTACTTCGTATTTGTAATAAGTAGCTTTACGTTTATGTGCGTGGACGAATTCTGACGCAATGAAATATCCGCTGAACGAGAACGAATGGTGCCTACGTATTATGCGTTTACATATGTGTGGATGGGGGATGTTCGAAGAGAGTAGCGTAAGTGGAATAATTGCAATTTCATTATCGTCATTAAAACTGTGGATATATGAAAAAATATATTTATGAGACAGACTGAACATTCGTTGTCAAATTTAATGGCGTAATCAAGAAGGAAGTAACAGAATAATCATAATTGGAAGATTGGAAATTCTTAGTTTATAGTAATAAAATTGAGAACAAATAGAAGAGTTGAATAATAAAATAAGTAATCATTGATGATCAAATTTAACGACGGAATTAAGGAGGGATAAAGGACAATAATCATGATGGACAGATTGAAAAGTCGTGGTTAAATTTAGTAACAGAATTAAGAAAAAAAAGTGCTACTTTTTCACGTATCATCTGATACTTTTGTACAAACAAGAAATTGTAAATGAACTTACTCCAGTGATCGTTTTTTTACAATTTTTATCGATGGAGGAATTGTCAGAGAAGATTTTGAATTATTGAACTTGACAGTAATATTAAATATTTTACAGTTTACCTGTACCAATACAGAGATCGTGTAGTATGAAGTATTTTGGCGGGAAAGAAGATCCTCCGGAAAGCACTGGATACTTGAGGTTTTTTTTAAATATGAAAATAAAATTCGGACAGAAGAGAAATGAATTAATATTGGGATTTTTGCTTGGAAATTTTTGGAAATTCTAATTTTCGACGTACACCATTTTCTTCGAATGCTCGCCATATGTGTGCGCGTGTGAACAATGTGTTTGGTGAATGTATGAATGTTCGAGAGAGAAAGAGAGAAGAGCAGGAGAAAGCAGAGAAAACACCCAGTGTCTCACTTCCAGTTGGTATTCGCGTAAGGATTAATTGTGTAATGACAATATATTATAATAATTATATATATAAATATATATGTATGTGTACGTATATATATTATACCATAATTGTAAGAGAGTCTAAAACACTAACCTACGTAAGTGAATGCGCCTATTGTTTATTAAAAAAAGGAATTATCTATATTATCTATAATATTTTTTACCCATCCACTCCCTTCACTTCCACTTTATCCTTCGATCTCCCTATTATTCAAATTTCCACAAATTTTCCGTGTCTATAGCAAATATTTATTCTTGCACATCTAGAAAAGAGATTAGAAAATTATTGTAATTTTATCAAAAGATTGCATATTAATTTCTCTACGATGGATTACGTATCTTATCGAATCCAATAAATATATAAATCTACATTATCGGAGACATAAAGTTAAATTCATTAATTTTCTTCTCCAGGGTTCTACAAAATTCTCCCGTTTCTTCGCAACCTGCCTCAAATCGTGCTTCCTATCTCCAGTATTCTGAAAAGGAAAAGAAAAATCATCAAGATCCCAATCCTCTTTGAATCCCAGCGAAATCATCTCCCTCGTGTAAGAAGCGTAGAGAATATGCTCGTGAAAAATTGCGACAGGTGTACAGGTGCAAAGTGCAAAGGTACGGCGCCTCTGAGAACTCGAGGAGCAGGTGCTTCTGGACCCGTGAACGTATTTACCTTTGGTAAGTCACTTTATGATTATTTTCTTGCGTTTTTTTTTTATTGAACATATTGCAGAAACTTCGACAGCCTTTGTACAACTTTTCGATAATGGCGGAGAATTATTATTTGAGTTAATTTTAATGTAGTTAACCCCTTCCCGTACGATGACGAGTGACATTCGTGATGCTCTAAATTGGATAGAAAGTTTTCACATTTTGCAAAACCTACCAAATTGAAAATGTCAGTGAGACACGATAACATTATTTCTATAATATTAATATTACGTTAAATTATAAGAGATATATAGAATCACTGATTAGTTTTTATTTTACCAATTTAATTCTGATCTATTGCGAAGGTGGTGAAAAGAAGTAGTTCGGCAAGGGGTTAATGAACTAATTGGATTTTTGGAATTGTTGGATGTTAGCTATTTTTTAGTCTCAATTTAGAAATTTGAAGGAACGTTATTTTTGCAGCGAATGTTAATTTGATTTTGGATATTGCCAGGTTTTAGTCGTTATTGTGACTTAACCAGTTAGCTGGGTTCGACGAGTATACTCGTCATGCGCAAAAGCTACCACTGGTTATTCAAATTGTAATTTTGACGAAAACTAAAATATCGTAAATTTCAAGATGTTTAGAATATTTTGAGGCCATTACGAAATAAAACGAATATCTAAAGGGTATAAATAATTTTAAATAGATGTATTCTCATCTCTTGATTTTCGTGATACAAAACTTAAAAGAATTTTCGCCACAGTTGACTGGTTAATTGTTTTGACAGATCGAAACAATGTTCATTCATGATGAAGATTTAATTGTCGTTCGATTAATTGGATTGTTACAAAATGGTACCGTTGATTGACACCAAATACAACGGATGTGAGGATCGTAAAGTGCAAAAATCCCGTTACTTCGTGCGGCCGAATTTGCAAGTAAATTAATACTGCCGGCTGAACGATATTGCTATTACGACTCTACCTTTCATGCTAAATGTGTGCAACTTCTACCGGTGCTTTTTAATTGGCTGATCAATTTACATTTCAATCGTCGCATTGCTCTGTACTTCTTAACCCAATTTTCGAATTTTTCCATCTCACTTTCGACCTTCATTGCTCTGAATATTATTTCAATATCTTTGAAGATACAATTTTCAAATAATTTAGAAATAATACTCGACTGAGAAAGGACTTTATGAAATTAGAGAAAAATCACAGCGCGGAGGTTGCTTTGAAGTGGAAAGCCACGTGGTCTCTGTTGTCGAGCGACCGTTCTCCACTTTTTTTTTCTCTTGGACTGCATTACATGTATCCCGCTACAATCTGTGCTGCTTTGTAGGTATACAAAACATTCGTCTCGTAGTATACACTTTTTGAGCAGTAGAAAAAGTGTTAATCAATTTTATATCACCGTAAAAAGTACTCTAGGAAATATTTCCCAATTTGCACCGTTGAAAATTATTTGAACGTGAAAATTTCTAGTGTCGGAGAAAAGTAACAATTTTCCCTTATTATTAAAACTATCAAGAAAGTTAAAACGACTGGTTCCTAATTTTTTCTAAAGGTTCTCCAAGTTTGTAGGACAATCCTATTAACACTAGAACTACCGGCGTCAAATCCAACATATTTTAATAAATTAACTAAGTACTTTGAAAAAGGAGGAATCAAGCGGCCGAAACTTTGATCGGTTGGGTGATGTATGTTTATTGATATAGACGTAGAATATTTATTCTATGACTCTTATATAAACTTGGAGAAATTTTTGAAAAAATTGTGTATCAGTCATTTTGACTGGTTTGGTAGTTCTAGTGTTAAATAATAGTAAATTATAATATTCATAGTGAATAGGAAATAAGTTTATAGAGAAGAGTCAATCATCTTTTCCACTTATTAATTTTTCCTTTTCCAAAGTACTTATTCAATATATTGAAATAGAATAAATTTAACCCTGGTAGTTCTAGTTATACATTCAAAATTCTCTATGTAAGTCTAATTTCCCACAAAATCTATTCTCCACGAAGCTCGCAACTTTGCAAAAATAATTATTACGCAACGACAAATGAATCTTCCAAAGGAACATCATTCTCATATTAAAAATTGTATTAAAAGTAATCTCTGATAAAAAAAAACTAGTCGCTCGACAGACAAACTTTTATTACACTTTTTGTAAAACCGCGAATGACGTTTTTCATGCAGACTAAGCCACGTTTTATTTGTCTGGCTTCTTTTTTTTTCGTAACTCGCGTCCCCGTTGTGTGCCCGACGTACAAACACGCACGTTCACTATAGTTATGCTTCTATGCAATCTCTGTTGCTAGGCGCACCTCGGCCCACCGACAGTATTTTTAGACGATACATTTCGACGTTCTTTCTTGAATGAAACTCCCGTGCCTCTGGACACTGAGGTACTCAAACTCTGAGAATAATCTTCGACTTTTATATCGAACAATATTCAATTACAATTAAATGAAACAAAATTGAAAACGGAAAAGTGAAAGTAACGGGACGAAAGTATACTCTGCGGTGGAAGGTGTACGTATTCGTTTAACAGTGAAACTAGCAAGGCGGTCAAAATGATTTGGTACTAATTCTTTCTTTAAATTCTCCGAATAGGGAAGTTATAAAATTAAAGTTAATTAACCCCTTGAGGATGGAGACATTTTTGAATATTGAGAGATAATCATTTATTTGGCGATCCAAAACGAACTTTTTATCGAAACGTTTGACTGTTAATATGTGTAAATTATAAATTACTATTTGTATGATCATTTTTTAATATTGAAAGATAATCATATATTTGGCGATCCAAAAACACCTTTTTATCAGAAAGTCAGACTGTTAATGCTTATAAATTATGAATTAGTGTCGATGTAATCATATTTCCCTGGTAGTTACTTCAATTTTTCGTTTCTAATATACATACGGCGATTAATTACAATTGAATTTTTGCTCTGGCCACATATATGCAGCTCTAATCCTCAAAGGGTTAATTACGTATTTGTCCTCTTGATTTATCTTTTCCCAAAGTACTTGTTTCGTACATTTAAATATAAGAGAAATTATACCGCCAGTTTTAGTATCAAAAATGCGGGTTAGTTTCGGAGTTTCCTTTGTGGATTATATTTTCTAATTTACAATTACCTCGGGATTTGTGGAATGAGATATGCTGGAATTATGTTTTTGAAGTGGATAATATTCTACGTGACGCTTTATTAATGTGGTATTATAATTATTATAAAGTTACAAAGGCATCCGAATTGCCGCGGCTCTTACGGCGATGAATAATTGCACGATCGAAAAAACCGGAAGCGACCCCGATTCTGTTATCGAATCATCGCCGTGAGAATTGGTTCATTGGATAGACAGAGAGGAGAGGAGAGAGACAAACATGGCAGTCTCACGAACGCTTGTAAATATCACTTTATCGCATTCTCGTCGAAAGAAATAATTTAGGAAGTCGTCGGGTACTTGTTTTATTTACCCATCGCAAAGACAACTCCTCATTATCTCGATGTGGAGTACCCTGTCCGTTAAAATGACTTGGCCGAGCTAAGTGGAGGATGATTTCCGATAAACCATCCAGCCAGAAGAAGACCTCGTGCATCTCCGGTTTATTGTCTTCGAAAAGTATTACAAAAGGGAAGAAAAAGTGGAAGAAAAGAGATAAACAAAAGGAGGAAGACAAACGATCGTCTCAAGAGAGAAGACCGTTCCTTTTGGTATTTTGCTGATGGGAGAGACAGTGATGGGGGAAGGAACTGGAAATGTCGGTAACTGGGCCCATTGGCAAAGCCATCGATTGCCAACGAGTCTCGATTGTAATTTACATAAAATTACGCCAAATGGAGTACACTTAATACCACGGAATGATATCTCGCTTGTAGATCTTGCCGCAATTGCGTGACCACCGTCGCAAATGCTATCCTTCCCGTGAATCAAACCCGTTCATCATTTTTCAAATTGACTCGATCCTGAAATTGGGGTCAAACGCGACTCTCTTGTAAACAAAAATGTGTGGAAATTAGTATCGAACCTCTTTCGGAAAAGTATTCTTAATACCACGGAATGATATCAGCTTGTAGATCCTGTCGTAATTGCGTGGCCACTGTCGCAAATCATTTCTCAAATTGACTCGATCCTGAAGTCAGAGTGATGTCGATACTTACAGGCAAATGTGGACAATTAGTATCGAACCTCCTTCCGAAAAGTATTCTTAATACCACAGAATGATATCAGTTTGTAGAACCTGTCGTAATTGCGTGGCCACTGTCGCAAATCATTTCCCAAATTGACTCGATCCTGAAGTCAGAGTGATGTCGATACTTACAGGTAAATGTGGACAATTAGTATCGATTCTCTTTCCAGAAAGTATTCTTAACACCAGGGAATGATATCAGCTTGTAGATCCTGCCACAATTGCGTGGCCACCGCCGCAAATGTTATCCTTCCGGTGAATTAAACCTTTTCATCATTTCCGATATTGACTCGATCCTGAAGTCTGGGTTAAACACGAAACTTACAGGCAAATGTGGAAAATTAGTATCGATTCTTTCTTCGAAAAGTATTCTTAACGCCACGGAATGATGCGATTGCGTGGCCACCGTCGCAAATGCTATCCTTCCGGTGAATCAAACCCGTTCATCATTTTTCAAATGGACTCGATCCTGAAATTGGGGTCAACCGCGACTCTCTTGTAAACAAAAATGTGTGGAAATTAGTATCGAACCTCTTTCCGAAAAGTATTCTTAATACCACAGAATGATATCAGCTTGTAGATCCCGTCGTAATTGCGTGGCCACTGTCGCAAATCATTTCCCAAATTGACTCGATCCTAAAGTCAGAGTGATGTCGATACTTACAGGCAAATGTGGAAAATTAGTATCGATTCTTTCTTCGAAAAGTATTCTTAACGCCACGGAATGATGCGATTGCGTGCAATTGCGTGGCCAACGTCGCAAATCATTTCCCAAATTGACTCGTTCCTGGCGTCAGAGTGATATCCATACTTACAGACAGATGTGAAATATTAGTATCGATCGTCTTTCCGAAAAGTATCCCAATGATATTCCACCATCGTCATAGGAAAAGCAAGGAGATAATTGAACGCGAATTATACTATGTCGTAAACGAAAGAGCGAGTCCGGAGAGTTCGGTCGCTTCGGCATCAACCGGAAGTCGATGGCGTTGTGCCATCCAGATACCGTTCGCCCCGGTTTAGAGCCGATAGCCCGTTTCCTCGTTGCCGAACGTGACGACCCGTGTCATACGTGAACGGAAAAATACGTACGAATTTCTGTCCACTCGCGAAACCGAGTCAAGGTCTTACCGTACATACTCGACAAAAACGAGAAGACTTCGAGTTTCGGTGGTAACTCATTGATCTCGGTCGAAGATCGTTGTCTTCCTTCCACAATGAAACTTTTTTCGCGACCAGTCGAACGGGTGATCTCGAATTTTCACGAATCCAGAGAAGAATGGAAGGAGGAGGGGTCGTCGCCGTTACTCGAAGTGGTCTCTGGCATTATTTTCGGCCGACGACTTCCCGAAGGAGAATCTTCCATGGGCTCCCTTCTTACAAATTGCGCCACGGGTGCAACGTACCTGTTGTTTACCACATAGCGGGTTCAAAGCCCGGTCAGTGCAACGGTCTTCCACCTTCCCTGCCTTCCTACCCTGCTCATCTTTCTTGCCCCACCATCAACAAAGATCATCCCATCCCCTACCGTCAGCCTCTGCGAGTAAGAACAGAGCGGTAGTTGCCTCCGCTTCCAGGTCTTCGATGGACGATGCTCAACACGAGAAGCCGAAGGGGCCTGCTTCCTCGCGAAACACGGTGCTCCCGATATCCTGCAAGCAGTGCATTTCATTTTTTCTCGATCGTCACGACTCCTCGATTCTTCCATCCCTCCCTGTTATCGTCTTATCGAGTGCACCGGGTCGGACGACGTACTTGTATACCTTTAATCGAATCATAGAATCTTCCTGGAGTGAACGTATATTTTCGTCAACGAATAAAACGGTGAATAACGCAAGAAATCAACCAGAAAAGCACTTGCAATGCTAGAAAATATTCAGCGAGCTCCGATTCCTCGGCATCTTTGTTTATCCAGATCGACAAAAACAGCGGAGAACAGGGTGACGAGGAGCACAGAGGATAAAAGGGTTGGTGATGCGGCACGAAAGAGAAAAGGAGGGGGAGAAGGAGGGTTGATAGCGTGGTTAAACCAAAAAGACTGGACCGGCCAATCCGGAGGGGCTCCGTACTACGGCGTAGTACTCCAGTGGGACCAGGGTTCAAAGCCCGGTCAACACCATGTCCATGGTGCTCTCCCACTACTTTTCTCTCTCCACGGTTCTCCTCCGCCTCTCTCCTCTCCTTTTCCCTCCTCTATCTCTCGTTGTACCTCGGTCATTTCACGAGCGACGCAACGCACACATTCTCTCTCGAGAACGCACGCACACGCGCGCGAACCTTCACATAAACGTGGCCTTCTTTCTCTCTCTTCGGCTATCTTGGCGTCTTCTTTGGACTCTTGCTCTCTCGCTCTCTCGTTGCTTCGATCTCTCCTCTTTCGTTCTTTCAGTCTCTCCTCTTTCGCTCTTTCGGTCTCTCCTCTCTCGTTCCCTCCTTGCAAGAATACGATGCGTTTGCGCGAGCTGTTTCGCGCGTGTTTGTGCACGCGGCTGCGGTGATTCACCATCGGTCGGAGATAAGGGGCCAATAAAAGGAACCGTAGAGGGCACCACCATAGAATAAGTACGTGCTCCGCATGCTCGAGGAAAGGTGATATCGACTAACGAAGATGAAAAATCGACGATTGGTTCTTGGCCCTTTGCAATTCGCTTAGATTGTCTCGTTGATCCTATCCGGGATGGGATAGGAAGAACGGAGTTCCGGGTAATTTTGTCGAGATTAGGTCCGCTGAGGCCGCCAGGGGGTTGAAGATGGAAAATTGTTACCCCTTTTGGTATCTGCTGCTAGATTGCAGGGATATAGAGAAATATGTTGGATATTTTAAGATTGTCCATAAGATAATTATCCATTTTGTCAGGGATTGATTGTAATTTGGATGTAATATCGTACGAATGGAGTTTGTCGCTGGCTTGGTCGAATTTTGCAGAGTTTTGGAATTACCCCTACGAAACGTGTCGAGTGCAACGACGAAGCCATTCGGGTACGTGCATTTTGTACGTAAAACTGGAAGAAAAACCGGTTGCAAAGATACTCGTTAAAGTAAGATCGTGGTTCCTCGTTCCGAAATTACGTGGTTATTGACAGACCTGACATTACTCTGTCCATCATGAGTATCGTTAATGATACTATATACTCCGACGATGAATATTAGTTATCGGATACGTACTTACAATTTAAAGCTGTCATCTTCTTTACGACGAAATTATTACGGATGTTGATATTACGTTCGGTTGTTCCGAGAACGTATGCAAAAACTTGCCAATGAAATTTACAAGTAGCACTTAAAATGAATTTTATTGTTGAAAAAAAATCTTTAACGCCTTCTTGGGAAAAAAATATCAAACGCTTTATTACCCCTCGAAGTGCGTGGAATTTACGTTCCATGTAAATAGAAAATATACCAAAAGATCAATTAACCGTTTGAGTGCTAAGGAGCGATTTTGCGCTTCTTCCGTTCAGTACTGAAAAGTGCCAAGGTTATCGACCGATAGAATGAATGACACTTTTAGGATAAATAATAAATATAGTTCAGTAGTATATACTGATTAGGACAGTACAGAGCTACAACATAGAAAATGCTTTTAACTAACAAATAGAACAAGAATATTTACCATTTGTTAGTAGAAAAACATTGAAATTTTACTTTGTTGCATTCCTCGATACAAACGCTGCTTCGCACTTTTCAACCAGATTTTCGCAAAGAGCTCTCGCACTCAAACGGTTAAATTTTTTCTCCTTTGTGTCCAATCAATCTTATTCTGAGGGCGAATCAACACAATAGATATTTCTAGCCCACAATTTTCTACAAAAAATCAAAAACTGCCCAATTAGTAAATAAGTTAGAAGGTTGAAGTAAAAAGATCAATTCCCGTTCCTTATGCGCATTTCAATGAAGATGGAAAATTTAGAAAATAGTTACAAGAGATGATTTGAAGTCTGAATGATTCTCAGTTCCTTCCATATAATATTCATGTAGCCTCCTAATTGGTAGGTGGCATCGAGGCTGTCTTTTGCGTACAATAATCTGCGAAGGAGAGGACAGAGGAGGAGTCGTGTCTCGTCGTCCCTCCTGACGATCGTCGGATAATCGAATAATGACTGGTCATTAGCATCCGCGTTCTGTGCGTCAGGCTTATCATAGAAATCTTCGCGCAGGGTGCAGCGTGCATACAAAATCGCGAACCATCATAGAGTCGCTTGGATATATTACTATTACGCTCCTCTATATCTTTTCTCTACGCGTTGACAAAGAAAAAGAAAAAAACACTATGTCATTAAATTAACAATTTCCAATTACGACACTTTCTAATATTTCCTATATACATATCTTTCAACACGTAAGTCTTTCACTAAATCGATATTCTTCTACCTGTTATCAATTTTGTTTCAACATATTTACAACTTTACTAAATTAACTGCCGACACCCGAATCGCAAATTTCAGCCCAAAATCCTCCTAAATTACCAAATAACTTAGGATATTTCGGCTGAATATGGAAAAATATGTTACATATAAAAGAATGCAAATTTTAATTCCACAATCGTCCTAAACTTGTTCATTTTTGCCAGTTTTGCCTAGTTTAGGATCAATTTAGGCTTCATACAGCCCAAAATAATCCTCAGCATTCTTATTTAGAAAATTAATCCGAGATTTAATTAATCTTAATAAGAGATTTACAATTTATATGGAATATAATGATAATTTAATTCCTACTTGCTCCTGAAAGCCCTATTTTTTTTAATATGAGTCGACAGATTTCGAACTTCTGAAATATTTTTAGGGGATGTCAGATTAAATTGGAATAAAAATTTTTACCTGATCAATCCATATAACTCCTAAAAATCATATTTACAGGACTTCAATTCAAAAGAATCAAGGATTTAAAGTTTCTTTTTAGGCTGGACTTTTCGACTCGGGTAGTTCTAGTATTCAGGAACAGATGAAGGTTAACAGGGATATCACAGCCTCGATAATTCTTGTACTATCGAAAATTCTACCTCCTAGGCGAAAAATCTCACATCAATACCACCTCAAAATACAGAAAGATAAGACACACAATGAACTTCTCAACAATAAGACATTCTACTTCCCCGCATAGATCCCGAGTCGTCCCCTTTATACTTTTCACTTCGATCGTCTCTCCAAGAAGCTCTATTTTCTCACAAAACTCCTCTTTCTAAAATTCTATTGGGTTGTTCGGAAAGTAATTTCGTTTTTTTCGGTGAGAATGAAAGACGATTTTCTTGTAGTTCATAAATATGTCACTAAATTATATATTCTCCATTTTGTTCTAATACCTTTTGTCATCTTTCTGGCAGTAGTATGATTCGACGTTCATAAAAGTTTTGATCTTTGCTGGCAAAAAAATCAAAGCCTTTTTTAACGTTCTCATTCGAAGTAAAGGTTTTGCCGTTCAAAAAATTTTGCAATCCAGCTTTGGCACTGGCGTTATGTTAATGCGTCTTCCCCATAAAAATCGAATAATTTTTTTCATACTTCAACAGCATTTTTACCGTTTCGATAGTAAAAAAGTCAAATATGGCCAAAATGCTGCTTTCGACTTTCCATCTTTAATAGAGCACCAAAGAAAAACTATTGTGTAGAATCAAACAAATTTTTTCACAAGAAAGCGTTGCTATATCAACTGTCAAAATATATAATAGCAATGCGAATTAAGTGTGAAGTTAATTGTGAAAAAATATAATTATGTCCTCCGTCGGGAAAAAACGAAATTACTTTCCGAACAACCTAATATATCCATTTTTGCTTCATTTATCAGTTAAATCAACCAAAGTTTCGACAAAATCAAAGGAAATTTCTCATGCTTTCCTTCGACTCTATTTATCGGTTCAACATCCCCTAGTAGACGTTGCTGTATTCTTCGCAGTCTCAAAGCTCGATTAAATCTCATTGCTAGGATTCCGAACGCAGGTTCAGGTAAACGTTGGTGTTTTTACAGTAGGCTGCAAACAACAATCGCAGGAGCGTAGAGACCTACTCCGCAGGCGTCCTTGAGCGTAAGCGATCTGTTTACGAAAGGGACGTCGACCCCATTGGTACTCGGATCCATTATGGAGCTCGTCGTAAGGGAAGAGGAACTTAAACGGTGTTTGCACTATATGCCAATTATCCTTGCATCGAGCATCACCTTTGCTCAATTGCTTTTATCGTTACGACAATGGAAATTTTCTATTATTTTAGCCTTAAGAGAAAACCTGCTTTCTAGAAAATTCTCAAAAACTTTCCCTGTCTTACGATTTCAACTCCTATGGTTAGTTAATTTGAAAATTATGGTGTTTTAAATGACTAAGGAACCACCAAGGCTGTGATATAGTATACAGAAATTTAGAAAAAATTTACCTCAGTTAATGAGAATTTGATTAATAATTAGCAACACGGTAAGAGCTCTGGTACAAATTTCTTTGGCGTACGAAATGATGTTTTTAAAACAGCTACCAGGCAAAATAATTGTAGTAATTACAGCCGAAGCCTTGCAAAACGTCTGTTATCTCAGCTCTGAGAAATTTTATCTAAATTACCCTATAACGTGTCATAATCGCGGTGATTAGGAAGCCACGTAAAACAGTAGCTTCTAGGCAAAATAACCATAAAAATAATAGTCGAAAACGTGTTGACTTGCCGCTGGAAAATTTCGCCTAAATTATTATTTAACATGTCACAGTCCAAGTAATTAAATTGCTTGTAGGTCCTAGTCAAAAATTCATTCTCGTATTATAAAATTCTAATCCTTTAGCTTCGTGTCCACCGTGGCTCCTACGTAAGACTTCTATTACATATTCCTCCTCTAGAAAATTCAATTTCCCTTTCCATAAAACGTATCGAAAGTTCGACTCTCCCAGCAGTTCTCGAGCTGATAAGAGACACCGTACACATACGTTTACACGTGCACGAGATTCCCCCTTATCAGATTAAATGCACGGACAATGAATACCACTATCTTCGAAGCTTATAATGCGCGCACGATAAACAAATAATCGGAATTGTACGCGTATACGCGGATATCTTGTAAAAACATGAGACTCGCGGTATCAAAAAGACGATTTCGAGAGAGAAAAAACAGATTCATGGGAGCGAGTAATGTTTGGTGATTACCACGGTTCAGTTTTCGCGATGTTGATAATGACGAAGGACGCGGGATATGAATCAAGAGAGAGAAGGACCGTTGATGTTTAATACCTTGCGATTCATGTTCGATGGAAAAAATATTTACAAGGGGAATGCTATTTTTAGAGCTTACGAGGGCAATTTATAATGGGTAATGGGAAGAACGTAACGTTTTATTGTGAGGTTTGATAGATATCGAATGATTTTGCACGATGCACGATGGTATTAATCTTTCAAGTAGATAATTACACGGCGGGATTTGCCAGGTTGTAATTTGAATTAAGTAAATTTTGCAAGTATCGCATTAACACTGGAATTATCGGCGTTAAATCTATTACATTTGAATATATTAAATAAGGACTTTGATAAAGGAGGAATCAAGAGATGGAAAAGGTGATCAATTCATTAATTTATGTTTTCTGAGATCAACGTAGAATATCTGCACTATGATTCTTCTATAAACTTTGAGAATTTTGGGAAAAAATTGAGAACCAGTCATTTTGACTTGCTTCGTAGTTCTAGTGTTAAATTCTCGAAGAATAAAACTATTTGATTGACGGATTCTGTGCCTTTTCGGCATTATAGATTTTATAAACTTGTTTTTATATTATCTATTTGACAATTATTTTGTTCAATGGAATCTCAATGGTTTAATGAATTTTCTTCCGCTATGAGAAAATGTTTTGGGGTGCAATGTGGTTTTTTCTTTTGTTAAATAAATTCGACCGAGTCCATTTGCTAAATTTTTGATATAATAAATAGCTCAGGTTAATAAAGTAACTATGAGAATTAAAGAAAAGTGTCGAATTGCTAGGAAAAATTGATGTTTTGCGTTTAAGGGTATTCTGAGACAGATTTATATCGTAGATTAAGAGCCGCGGAAAAACGGAGGATGAGAAAATTGTAAGAGGAGAACGCGAGAAACGAGGGGAGCCCATGGGAGGGAAGAGAAGGGGGTTGCGTTTCTGCGAACGTGTTTAAAACCATGGGTTTTATTAATGCAGAAAGCAAGTATCTCGACTCGTAACCATGGTGGAGCAATTGTAGTTTCTTCCGAGAGTTGCGCGAGGTTAGAGATTGCATTCCGAGAAGCTAGGGTTTCACTCTTTCCTAATTTCAATTCGTTTCACGTACGGTTGAAATATTTTACCTGTTCGTTGATACTTTTTAATGAGGGTATTAGACGTTAATGGAAACAGTAGTGTCTAGTTACATGAGTCTAACATTATGGCAGATAATTTGACAATTATTGGAACTTGTTATTTTTGTCAAAAAACTTTTGGAACGAAAAAAATGTAAAAAATTAAAATTGAAATTAATTAGGGTTGTATTAGTAATTTAATTAACTCTTTACCGTAGGATAATGAGTGGCAATCGTGAAGCAGTAAATTAAATAGGAAATTTTCAAGTTTTGCAAAACCTATCAAATTGAAAATATCGTTCAGACACGACACAATAAAATTATTTCTAAAATATTAGTATTATGTCAAATTATACGATGTATCAAGGAATCACTGATCAATTTTTATTTTACTAATTTAATTCGGAATTATTGCGGATGCAGTCGCAAAAGAAATGGTACGGCAAGGGGTTAAATATAATCTTCTCAAGTTCTTTTAACACTTTATCGGCCGGTAGCCGATTAATCGGCTTTTCGGGCCCAACACTTTTGGATTTTTAACTTATCAATTGGTTGCTACGGCAAATAATAAATTATTATTTGTCACTGCGGTTAACTGTGCGAATGACTCAGGGAAGAAACTTTACAATTTTCGAAGAGATATCAGTATCAGGGAAATATTTGTGGGCATGTGACCAATCAGAAGTGGGTAGGATGTTAAAAAAATACCGGTCGGTAAAGTGTTAAATTACAAGTTTTACAATATCCACAAAATTGCAATACAATACATACATATCACTTGAGAAATATTCACAAAGATATCAAGAACTTTGCTGATTATTTGCATAAAAATTGAGTCATTCGGACACAGCAGGATTGTAGAAGGGTTGAGAAGCCCTGCTCCAAAACCACAATACAGAAAGAAAGGTTCAAATTTCACGTTGTCCATGCTGAATAGCATCTCTTTACCTTGATTCCGACTTTCGACTTTCCAACACACTATATTAGTTGCATTAACGGGTATAATTTTCTGTAAAACACACCGTACATTTCTTGGTACCAGTTTGAAGTTACCGGTTCCAAATAATTATAGATATCCAAGACTTTTCTGTTCTACTATGTTATCTCTCGAGCAACTCGTTCCTTCATCCTCCATCCATTCGAAATCGTTTTTTCTACTCCTAGAAAACCCGATGTTTAGGTTGAAAACCGGATTGGACGGGTAGCAACGCGGAAACATTCATGTAGAAGAATTTCTACCAACGTGCCCTCCAGACGTTTCTGATTTAACTGGCCCTCTTAGTTGGATAATTTTTGTCCACATTGTTCGCCTCTCTACATTACTCCTCTACATGGTTCCCCCTAAAGACACATTTTTTGTTTCCACATAAAAATTGTCCCTCAATTTACAATGCTACAAAAATGTATTTCTTTTTCGTCATCTTCCGTTCTCCAAATAAAAAGCAAAAAATTTTAAATCGCTTAATGGTCCATCGTGTTAAAAATTGTATACACCAAAATAACATTTTTACAATAGTATAATAGCAAAAATTAATTCGTCACATCCTCTTCATTGTTAGTTAATTTTCATTGATAGAATAGCAAACTCTTTTTCGACTGCCGACAAATTGGGTAGAATTATCGGAAAACAACTGTAACATAATAAAGAATGGTATACCGTAACTTTGGCTCTCATAAAAATCTTTTTATAAAAGATGTATATACCTCCGGAGAAATAATGGCCGAAAATTGTATTGTCGTGTCTCTTTTGAGAAAAACCCCGTGCCCTCGGGCACGACAAAACTTTATCCTGCTGCGGTAAAGATAGCCACTTTGTGGACCACGCTCGGAATCGTGCACGAAAGTTTTTGTTCGATGCAACCCTTCGTGCCGGTGAACGACCGAGAAATGACCTGCATCCTTGTAAGTTGTACGGTGTACACTTAGAGGACCTATGGTTGCTAGCGCTCGATACTTTCCATAGGGAGAGATCCTCCAGAATTTATTCGTTTCCGTCGTTCAGGAGCTTTTTTTACGACTTTGTAAGCTAATTTTTCAAAATGATATATGTCCACGTAAAATGTGTCACGCTGGTATTTCACGTTCAAATTTTCTGTCTACATTAAAACGGTACTGACCGATTTATGCAGCCAATTTCGTGAAAATTGTTGGAAGTCTTTTTCTTCCTTTTTTTCTCTTTTGGGTGTTGAAACGACTGCTGCTTTATAAACCATAAAACGAAGCGAGCGGCAGTTAAGACGCTTACGGAAATGTAGATACGATTCAATCCGGTTTCTCGAAGGTGGAAGAAAAACGTGATAGTTGTCTGTGATTTTAGTTTTGTACGAAGGGTAGTTCAATCGGGGGTTGTTTGAGGGTAACATCTTTGATATTTGCAGCTGATCTTGGAATTGTAAGGGGTATGGTGGGAAAGAAGGAAAGGTGTAGCTTCGAGGGGTAACTTCAACCCTTCTTCTAGCTTGACCCTCTGCTGGATATGGAGTTGGAGATTTGGATTCTGAATCACTTGCTCTACGCGAAGAGCGATAGATCAAAATATTAGAAATATTAGTCATAACACAATTTCAATATAGAAGATAGTCACAATAGAAATAATAATACTATTTAAATACTATTAACATTACGTTAACCCTTACGCTCCTAGTGGCTAGACAATTAAATAAATCGCAGGGGTTAATTAGCAGGCTCAGCTTTTCCCAAGGACCTACAATATTCGGTGCATCAACCTCATCTAAATTTAATCAAAGAGGCAAAGTGACCACTGCAATTAAAGTACAAAAAAGACAAGTTGACCATCCTCGCGTGCCTTCAAGCATCAAGATAAAATTAAGCTGGAAAATAATCACTCGCAAGTTGGACCACATGGTGTTAGACTCAAACGAAGAGAAATCCTCGAACAAAGTGCAAGAAATACAAACTTCGCGATGGATGTGCTTCCGGAGGCTAAAGACTCCTCTCCCACATCCTCCTCGCAGCAAGTGTGTCTGTAGGAAAAGAGAAGAAGAGGCGAAGTGACCAAAACAATTAAAGTAAAAAAAAAACACAAATTCTGAATCCTCACGTGATTTTAAACCTCCTACCGCTGCGTCAAGACAAAATTAAGCTTAATAACAATCTCTCGCAAGTTGGACCACAAGGTGTTAGACTCAAACGAAGAGAAATCCTCGGACAAAGTGCAAGAAATACAAACTTCACGATGGATGTGCTTCCGGAGGCTAAAGACTCCTCTCCCACATCCTCCTCGCGGCAAGTGTGTCTGTAGGAAAAGAGGAGAAGAGGCGAAGCATTTGCGAGGCCGCAGATAAGAAACCGTAATTGCCAGGCAGTGACTTTTGCCGCAGAAATTGCCCCTCCACGGTGTGGAAACGCAGCTTTAAGGAGCGTGCAGCAATTCGCCGTGATGTTGGCCGAAGGAAGAACCAACGATTGGCGTACAAGACGTAGGAACTCGAGTAAGAACTCACGAAACTGACCTTTAAATCCTACCCGTGCGCGTACAAACGAAAATAATTCGTTCGCGTGAAATCCCCCTTGTTCTCTGGTATCCACCATGCCGTACGCGCTTCGTGATTTTAACGTGGAATTTCCATGGAATCGTAAATTTTACGGAGAACGTGACACTGGAGAGAAGTCATTGTAATTCTTAAACCGAGTAACTGCAACGCGGATAACAGCCTAGGTAGTTTGAAAACCAGCTGAAATAGTAGGTTTTAGGCGTAGTAACCATAGCAATTAAAGAGGATTATGGTGGGTTATGAGATAAATGTCCAGAGTGGTAATTAGCGACCTCGAGTTCTGCTATCCTGTCACTCCAGGCAAATATTTCTGTAATAAGGAAAGTTTGATTTTCTTCTAGTCTATTTTCAAATTTTTTATAACTTAGGAGTTATATATAATTACTATTAAAATGTCAATTTGCCATTAGTTTACTAAATGTTCCAAAAGTTAGGATTTTAACTTCGTATGTTCGCAATGTTGTTAAAAGTGGAAGCCGGAAGTGCGAAGGAACCGGGGAATGAGAGAGTTGCAAGAATCTTCCAAAGAAAGGAGTAATAGGTTTTAACGATTGATTATCTTCATCAATGCTGTCTAGTTTATTAGAGCAACTGCAAAGTGGATCGTTTACAGCCACGCGAAGCTGATTGTAAATTACGAGACCAAAGTAAGCGGTAATACGACTTACGGCACGATAATGAAGAAAACTCGACTATCTACGGTGAGTTCGTTATGCACGAGCGGTATATCTGAGAGTCAAACAATCGTTATATTAACAGTCACTTTAATCCAACCTTTAAACGTCTTATCCCGACGATTATTTCTGATTGGAAGAGCTATTAACACTTTACCGACCGGTAGCAGATTAATCGGCTTTTCGGGCCCAACACTTTTGAACTTTTAACTCATTAATTGGTCGCTACGGCAATTAGTAAATTATTATCCCGAGTCGAAAATTTCCTCCTAAATTACCAAATAACTTAGGATATTTCGGCTGAATGTGGAAAAATATGTTACATATAAAAGAATGCAAATTTTAATTCCACAGTCGCCCTAAACTTGTTAATTTTTGCCAGTTTTGCCTAGTTTAGGATCAAGTTAGGATTCATACAGCCCAAAATAATCCTCAGCATTCTTATTTAGAAAATTAATCTCAGCCCAATATTAAGCCATACATTCTATAATGAAGAGTTTTAGAATTGGATTGGAATTGGAGTGATTTTAGGAGATTTAGAATTTATATGGAATATAATGATAATTTAATTCCTACTTGCTCCTGAAAATATTTTGAGGGATGTCAGATTAAATTGGAATAAAAATGTTACCTCATCAGTCCAAATAACTCTTAAAAATCATATTTACAGCACTTTGAGGCGCGTAGACACACTAGTTGAGGATTTTGAAATTCAAAATGGTATACATAATTAAGCGGCAAATGAGAAATCAAAAGAATCTAGGATTTGAAGTTTCTTTTTAGGCTGGACTTTTGGACTCGGGATTTTTCATTGCGGTTAACTGTGTCAAGGACTCAGTGAAGAAACTTTGCAATTCTCGAAGCGATATCAGTATCAAGGAAATATTTGCGTGCAACTGACCGATCAAAAGTGGGTAGGATGTTAAAAAATACCTGTCGGTAAATTGTTGAAAAGAACCACCTCTTCTAAGAGTATTTTCTCCGGACCACCGAGAAATTGTGCTTTTATCTCAGTCCAAGTTCGAGCTCGTAAAATTCTCAGCCTGAAATAAAATACCCCATCGATACTATTCAACCGAAACGAATCATTTTCACTCGTTAGATAGAGAATTTTACACGTGGCAAATTCATCCTAAACAAAGAAGGAGTCGACTTTCCTTGCAAAGAACTCTGTCAACCCTGATCTTCTCCTAAAATGAACGTCATCTCTTTAAACTTTCTTTTGCTGTCATTGTATTTAAAATTCACGTGGCTCTTTTAATGTATTTTATATTTTTTTAAATTTGAATCTTCAAATCACTGCAACACGGGAAAGGAGAACGCGAGAAATACGCGAAGGGGGACGTCCGTTCGCTGCAAGATGCAGCAACGTCGAAGGGATAATCTATGCTCGACTCTCGTGCTCTTCGCCCGGCGGACACATCTGGATGACCGTGAAAACGAGTGCAGATAATCGTCCTGCGGGTTTCGATCTCGATCGGCCCTCGACGGAACGCTCGACCTGTATCGCCATTTTTAGACACGATTCGCGGTGGATCCTCTTACTCCCGCGGATGATTCTCCTCTGGACAAGGTCGTTTTAATAACCGAGACATTTGTCATCATTGAAACACTGTCGTTTGGATGTCATTGGAATTTTTTTTTACCCAAATCGGATCTGTCGGAGACTTTGGTAATTACAGTTTTGAGAGAAATTGATCGGTCAATTGCAAAGACTCTACGGAGCGTTGCCAGTTGAAAATTAACACTAGAACTACCAGCCTTGAATCTATCATATTTCAATATAATAAATAAGTACTTTGAAGAAGAGGGAATCAAGCGGAAGGAAACTAGACCGATGGGGTGATTAATGTTTATTGATACAGACGTAGAATATTTATTCTATGACTGTTATATAAACTTGGAGAATTTTTGGAAAAAATTGTGTACCAGTCATTTTGACTGGTTTGGTAGTTCTAATGTTAACACTAAATGTTCCGACTGTTTTTCTTAAAGGCAAATTTACGTTGAAAAGGGGTCAATTGACCCTTCTGTGATAGCTTCACTGTTAACCCTTTCAATACGGCGAAAAATCCAGTCCGAGTGCACCCCATTACCGGGATCAGTTATTTCTCCTCCAAGCGATTATTAGATAAAATAATTTTTATGCCGAAAACTGAGTAACCTTAACAGTTGTCGCTTGTTTGATTAGATCGGGGACGATCGAGATGAGAAATTTATGGACTCAAAACGATTGAGAATCAGTTTGGAGGCTCAACTTGGCGTTATTTTCTGCGCTAGATGTTTTTCAGTAACTGGGACATATGTTGTCCCAGCCGTAATATCAAAAATTTTTCAGACTGGGACAGCACATGTCCCGCCCGGTGCTAAAGGGTTAAAGAGAGGATTGATAAGTTGAAGTTTGATAGTATTTGGGTATCTTGTTGTTTCGTCGATTGCTAAGGTCTTTTTTATTAAGATCGTGTTACTGCAAAGTGGAAAGATTGAAAGAAAAAAGAACCGTATACTCAGCGATACAGTATATACCATTGGAGTAAAAACAAGCGCTTCCTCTTCGCGCAAAGAGTCCAAGTCTAGATCTTCCTGTACGACCAGTCTTGTCACTTTGTGTCGTTTCCTTTCGCGGTGCAACGAGTAGAAGATAGTCATCGTCTAATAGCACTGAGCCCTGCGATAATGTTGGACCGAGGAAAGAACGGAGGCCTTTATCGTTACAGATAAGTCGGCGGAAAAGAGGTATCGATAACTTAGAACGAGGTGAATTCGTACGAGGGAATATAAAAATCTGTCGATACAAATTTGGAAGCTGAATTTTTTTACGAATCAATTGTCGATATTTCCTTACTGATTGGAACGAAGTATCGCTGTTACGGAGAGAGTCCACTCTCCGAATAATGTTGTGTTGGATACCTCTTAAATTTGTTAAGGCATAGTATGCCAGAGGAAGTCAAGCCTCCTTAAACTGTCTAACTCAGGTCAGAAAAAATCCAGAGATCCGCACTTGAGCTCTACCGAGGTATTGTAATAATTTACGACACTCCTCTGTCCCTTTTTCCTTCTTTCCTCCTTTTGTAAAAACCCTTACTAGCCTTCTCCTACGTACTTCCCTCTCTCCGACTAATTTTCCGTCCACCCTCAATGCTCTTCCAAAAATCCTCACTTCGATTCCAAGTTCAAAACTGTCAACAACTCTCTCCGCTTCAATAAACGCAAAACTAAAGAAAATTCGAGAGGAATTTATTACGCGCCCGAGTCGAAAAGTGCAGCCTAAAAAGAAACTTCAAATCCTAGATTCTTTTGATCTCTCATTTGCCGCTTAATTATGTATACCATTTTGAACCTGAAAATCCTCAACTAGTGTGTCTACGCGCCTCAAAGTTCTGTAAATATGATTTTTTAAGAGTTATATGGACTGATCAGGTAAAATTTTTATTCCAAGTTAATCTGGCATCCCCTAAAAATATTTCAGAAGTTCCAAGTCTGTCGACTCATATTCTAAAAGTAGGGCTTTCAGGAGCAAGTTGGAATTGAATTATCATTTTATTCCACATAAATTCTAAATCTCCTAAAACCAAATTAATTTTTAGTATATCGAGAATTTTTTTGGACCTCGATCATTCCACTCTAATTCCAATCCAATTCTAAAGCTCCTCATTATAGAATGCTGAGGATTATTTTGGGCTGTATGAAGCCTAAATTGCTCCTAAACTAGGTAAAAGTGGCAAAAAGTAACAAGTGTAGGGCGATTGTGGAATTAAAATTTGCATTCTTTTATATGTAACATATTTTTCCATATTCAGCCTAAATATCCTAAGTTATTTGGTAATTTAGGAGGATTTTGGGCTGAAATTTTCGACTCGGGGGGTCACAACAGTTGCAAGTTAAAGAATTCAAAAGGTTTTCGGCAGAAATCTTCGCGCCAATAAGTTTTGAATTTTGTGACAGTAATTGCAGCAAAGTATGAAAGTTGCAAAGTTTCCAGTGGAACGACTAGATCCGCTGGAAGATTCCTCTTATCATCTTAAGTCTCGTTATCCGACACCCTCGGTGCAAGAGTCACCGACTTCTAGGCTTACCTTCAGCGACACTGTTGTTGCTAAGGGAATCCGATTACGTTTTTCTCGTAATCGAGATCAATACAACACTCATCCGCTGACACCGGACGATACCTTGTATCGTCATATTCTCCGCCTTCGCGCGATACTTGGAAATCCAGTTCCTAGTTGCTATTAAATTTTTATCCATGTTAAGCAGTCAGTTTCGCAATAAAACGATCGTAGCAACTAAAACCGAAAAATAGAGAGAGAAGAAGGAAAACTTGTTTCCGTGCAGATCTTTCAGTTGGAGCGGTAAATAAATTATAAATTATAGTCCAATAATTGCGTCATTGCTCTTGTTCGGCAGTTTGACTTTGATAGCTGTGGTCACTTTGCTCGGAATCCATTATTTTAGGCGATCTCCGATTACAAAGACGATATTATTGTACATCACATTGGAAAAAAGTACAAACTTTCCGTAGGTGAATTGTTTTATTTTGTAATTAGGAGTGAAAGGTGTAAGATTGAAGATTTAGAGTAGTGTATTAAATTCAGGGAAATTAGGAGAACGTAGAAATTATAGTAGATAGAATAGAGGGTTGGAATGAAGCTGCAGGGAAATTAAGAGGACGTAGAAATTATAGTAGATAGAAAGGGGGTGGTAATGAAACTGAAGAGAAAGTGATTGGATGATTTTAGAGCGGCGATATTCTGATGTTGACATACGCCTGGTTAGGCGAATAAAATGTTTGCGATGGGATGATTCTAGGATAACGGCAGTCAGAGTTTATAGAGTGGGTTTACATGAGACGTTGATGGACGATAATATCGGTGAAAATGTGATGATAATCTCTAACGTTCCGCCGTTTTATTCACGGCGTGTCAGGAAGAAGATACAACGTGGCACTTTAACCCTTTGGCGTAGTTGGAACACCTTTCTGTCCTAACTGATTTCCACTTAGCATAATTTACATTTTCGAGCTCAACAAGCATGCCTCCTATTTATCCAGTGTTCCACAATATTTCCACTACAAAAACAAATATGTAATAGCAAAGAGAATCAACCAAATTAATTTCTACAATTTTGTACAAACTTGTATCGCGTTACCAAACAGTACATTCTAAAAAATATTATTAGATAGTAACGGTAATAAAATACTTTGAAATTCTGCCCACTTAGAATCATTTTGGTCCTAATGAAATGGTATAATAAAACTCGATATCCGAAATATAAAGGACCAGCCTAACAACCTCGTAATAGCAGACCGCAAAACGGTAATCATAATCGGACCAAAACCGATCTCGCGAAAACCGTTACAGGGTCGAATACAAATTCCCTCTTCCACCCCTGCTTCGAGCAAACACGGCACAATCGTTACAGGAATGAGTCATGCAAAAACACCGGTATATGATCGATCGAACCGACGGGTTTCAGCGACGTTCTTCGACAGCTGGAAGCGCAAAGACTCGACAGCCGCGCGGAACGCGTTGGTCGAATCAATTGGCAGTGATGACGCCTGGACCAAATTGATTTTCATCTTTTCTTTGTACTTTCTGGCTTTAATTGCTACGTTCATTTCACATATTACAATTTTAGAACTATTTTGAATTGTCACATTTATTGGGACAAATTTTGAGGCAGTTAGTTCTGAGTGAGGTCTACGTTAAATAATAGTTTGGGAGATATCTGACGTAGACGTGAGCTCAGGCCCACTAATTGAGATTCTGTGGGCCTTTTAGCTATACACACCATAGGCCAAATTGATTTTGTCGTTCGCATTTTAAAAGCCTTCACCAATGTCGTGCTACCGATGGATTTTCGTCCCTCGGACGACGTCCGAGGTTCTTCGATAGGACGAAGAGGGAGCGAATTATGATGGAGAGAGGACGTTCGGAGGGTGTAAGAGGACGTAGAAGGAGAGAAAGACGAAGAAAAGGAGGGAGAGGAAGAAAAAGAGGATGCCGGGGAGGCACGCCGTAGGAATATTAAAGTTAACTCTGGAGTTCGCGCTTCTCTCCCCTCTTGCTTCGTTGCGCCTTCGTTATTTTGTCAGTTCGCGCTTCAAGATTCTATTTTGCTGGCCTGTCTTTCGTCCTTTTGTCTCGTTCTCTTGTTCCTTCGTTCGTCCCGTCTCGTTGAGATTAAGATGACAGTTTTTGTCGTTGAGATTTGCACGGTTAAAGACATCACTGCTCCGTGCATTTATTCTTTCCTTTCGAACGGAGGATTAAAGCTAAATTGTATTTTTCAATTCCTACATAGAATATAGTAATATTCTAAATCTAGTATATTATTGTTTAACAGAGGTACTCTACAGGTTTGCATATTTTTTAAACGAGACGTAGTTCCTGTGCTTCGCAATTGCAGATCAAGAATTATTTTTTGTTTATATCTTTCATGAAACATAACATTCATTGTAAATAATTACGTAGAGGAATAGCAGTTTATTTGCTTGACTTTCTTCTGCTTTCAATTGCAAAATTGTACTTCTCCTCGCGTAAGAATTTTTCCACGATCTTTGAATCGCTGCCAACGGCGAATCTCCACGATTTATCGAGTTTCTTGAGAATCGCTGGTCCACCGTGCTCGCAGAAATTTCCCGCCTTTATTCGCATCTCGTCTGGAAACCATTCGATAGTAGATACCGATCGAAATTCGTCGCGTCAATTAATCGTTACGCTCCTGAAATCCTTCCCTAAGACTTGGTCCGTCGAGAAGAAGAAGAAGAAGAGATGTAGCGACGCGAGGAGGGATAATGGTGGCGAAGACGGAGGCGGAGGAATATTCTTTTCAAGCGGCTTAACATCCAGCACCGCGTCGCATATTTAAAATGCAAATCCATACGCCGATAAATCTTTCGCGGTTCGAGCAGTTTGCCGGACGAGTCTTTTATTCGTTTCACCCCCAACCACCCTCGAAATCTCAGCTTATCCCTCTGAAACAGCCCCCGAAAGACTATAGTCTCCGTGATGTTTTTTCTTCTTTCTATCGTTGCGAAGACTCTATTCTTCCCTGTTTGTAGCTTATGGGTTTCGCTACCATAATCATTTTGCCTAGAACCCATAATTCCATGATTGCCCTTAAGTTACCTCAAAGTTACAAGACTTCACAGACAGATCCAATTGTTGAGGTTGACCGAGCATCTTCCAACTACATTTTGCTTCTTATGATCTTTTCGCAAGGGTAAAGATTAAATAACTTCAAACACCTCAAAATTACAAAATCCATAGACGCTCAAAACCACCCTGCATCTCCCATTTTGCGACACAACGCGACAGAGCTCCTCTCAAGTGCCTTCTGCCACTGTTAACCTTTTCAGAAGGACACGGATCGGGGCAAAGATGAAATAACTTCCAACACCTCAAAATTACAAAATCCATAGATGGTCAAAACCACCCTGCATCTCCCATTTTTCGACACAACGCGACAGAGCTCCTCTCAAGTGTCTTCTGCCACTGATAACCTTTTCAGAAGGACACCGATCAGAGCAAAGGTTAAATAATTTCCAACAACCTTAAAATTACAAAATTCATAGACGCTCAAAACCACCCTGCATCTTCCATTTTGCGACACAACGCGACAGAGCTTCTCTCAAGTGCCTTCTGCCACTGATAACCTTTTCAGAAGGACACGGGTCAGTAGCAACGATTAAATAATTTCCAACGCCCCAAAATCACAAAATTCATAGATACACAAAACCACCCTGCATCTTCAACTCCGCGATATACCGTGACCGAGTATCTCCCAAGTTCCTCCTGCCTCTGATGACCTCTTCCCAAGGACACCGATAAGTGACAGAATATATAATATCCAACACCTCAAAATCGCAAAACCACCCTGCATCTCTGATCCCGCGATGCAACGTGACCGAGCATCTCCCATGCACCTTCTGCTCCCGATGACCTTTCCGCAAGGGCACGGGCCAGTGACGTCACTGTGCAGGTATACTACTCGTCTACAACGCGAACATTTCGCACACGATCGAAGATCGGCTGCGGGCACAGAATTGGCCGAGCCAAATCTGGCCGCGAAAGAACCCAACGAGCAATACCTACCTACGTGTACACGTACGTACACGTATGTACTGGAACGGACAAGTACGAACGTGCAGCGTCTTGCTCGTACCCTTTACGACGTGTAAATCACAAACGCGAGACGCCGAGTATCCTCCTCGGTATACGGCCGCGCTATTAAAGTGTCCCCGAGAGTTTTACGACGAAAGTAGAATTCTTCCGAGACACGGCGCGTTCGATCGACTCGGGGTCCTTTAATTTTCGGAACCAGTTTGCATTCGAGGCTTTCTGCGGATAGCTAGAGAGTGTTTGAATCTTTGACGTTAGATGTTTGTTGATAAATATAGACTTTATGTGATTTCATGGTCCATAATTTAGTAAGAATGTTATTCCGAATTGTATTTATGAATTGTTAAAAAGTAACTGGATGGAATTTAGGAAAAATTAGAATGGGAGATAATATTGTTTTGGGAGATCTATAGAGCACTATTTGACGCTATATTTGCAGTGATTTTGAATTTCGTGCTTGAAACTGAAATTGTGTTTCGTGCTGAGACGAAGGACGATCGAAGGATCGTTGGAATTTAGTTTGATTCGTCCTACGTCTTCGGCGGAATATCTCGTCGATGTTAAAATAGGAAGGTTGGAAAAAGGACAGAGAAACGATTTCGGAATCGGTGAAGGGCAAGGTGACTGCAATCTCGAAGGACGAGACCACGTAGGTGGAAGAAGATTCGACGATTTTAATCTCTTCGGATGTACACCTTTTCTCTCCCTCTTCTTGTAAGCCTCTCGCTCCACTGTTGCGTTTGATCTCTTTTTTCTTCGATCTCCTTTCTTCCTTCTCTTCTCTTTCCAGTCTTTCGCTTCTTGCTTTCTCTCTCCTCTATCTGCCTACCTGTTCTCTTCTCCCTTTCTACCTTTCTTTTTGCTCCGACCTTCCTTCCGAATACTATTACGTGCAGCGGCTACCGCGGAGAACGCAACTACCGATCTGCTCCACCCAGAGGACGACGAAGGGCAGGAACTTACAATTAGGCAACTTAAATCAACCTTTTCGATCCTCCAGGTGGAAGACGGCTATCACGTCCCGTATTAATTCTATAGAAAACGTGGTAGATAGGATCATAAAAACAAAACGTCCATGGATCTTTGCCAGATAAATTAATTTCTATCTACAAGTTTATACTTACCGTTAGATAATACGATTAAATTACAGCCCCCTCCGATAAGGATATAGTTGTTCGTTGATATTTTTAAAACGAACTGTTTGACATTCAACCAAGAAAATACCTAGGTATCCTATAATTTTCAAAACTAGTACTTTTCTTCCCTTACTCTCTGCGAATTTCACCTATTTACCAGTTTATACATCATCCCCTATAGCAGGGGTGGCTAACCCGCGACCCGCCTTGAACAGTTCTCCGTACCGCGAGATTATCATCAGTATCATTATTATTATATTATTTATGTTTATGTGTAAAAATAATAGTAACTCATTATATTTCAATTTTTCACTCCGAAAAAGTGTCTATAGTGAGTCTAAATCTAATATATGGGGATATATCTATTATATAAAGCTCAAATACCACTGACTGACTGACTCACTCACTCACTCATCACGAAATCTCAAAAACCACAGAACGGATTGCAATGAAATTTGGAACATACCTTCCCCTTGGATCTTAGGAGCTCAATAAGAAAGGGTTTTGAAAAATTCGAAATTTTAGGGGGGGTTTTGGGGGATTAAAGTATGGGCTAAACTCATCAACGCAGAGCCGAAAATACTTGACCAGAAACTTGAAATTTTGCATGAGCGTTCCTTCTAGGGTATCAGCACCCACTAAGAAAGGATTTTTCAAAATTCGAATTTTAATGTTTTTTTTTTTAGTTTCGATTAAATCGTAACGAAGCACGGGAACTTTCAGCTAGTAATTTTATATGCGGCCCGTGGAGGTATGATGCATTTCCAAAGTGGCACGCAAGATCATTTGGGTTGGCCACCCCTGCCCTATAGTCTCTATTTACTATATCAACCTCCCTTCATCTAAAAAACACTGTTTTACATTTCGAACCACCCCCTTCAACTCCAAACGCCTAGAATCAATCCTCCATTGCCTCTTCAAGGCACACAAATTCAATCCGACCCCATCGATACCGTCATCCCCAAAGTGGAAAGCTCCCATTCAAATTTAATCCTCTATCAGCAATTTGCACGGAGGCGCAAATACGCGAGCAATCGGCAAAGGAGGTTCGACTCGTGGCATCGAAGAAACCTTGACATCCAGCGATTATCAGCTCGGTGGTTGGCTATATACCTGTGCCATAGAGAGGACGACGAAGAGGAGACGCCGAAGTGGTACACGGCAGGTATACAGCGAAGAGAGGCGCATATTATGCTCTCCTCGACACACGTGCGCGGTGCACGTTGAAAAGTCGATGCACACGTCCTGGCACTATGTCTTGCCGTACTGTATGTACAGTACGTTACTACGCTCTGTACGGTGGAAGCGACGCCGAGGCAAAGAACAAGAGGAGAAAGAGGATGAGGATGAGAAAGAGGGACGTATGAAGAGAAAGAGAGACCAAGATAGCCGGAGTGCGCGTGGTTTTGCCCCTTTTGCCAGTTCTGCCTTTTTTTTTTCCTTTCCTCTCCTCTCCTCTTTCCTCTTCCACCTCCTTTATCTCTTCTTCCACGGTCCAGGGACGTACCGATGGAATATGAAGTTAAGAAGCGTCGCCGATTGTTCCGCTCGGTTCGCTTCACTTCAACAGATTCACGGTGAAGTTTCAGAACTGTACTTCGAGCTTCGTCAATCCATGGAACTTGAAAAAAAAATCGGGTATAAGGAGATGTATAGAATTCTGTTTGCAGAATGAAATTGTTCCTTGTTTAACAGGTTGAGTGCCATGGGGGTCACCGGTGACCGGCGCTATTGAATTGAATGAAATTTTTTGTTACGTTTAAATTGCAATATTTATGAATTTTCTAACATATTAAATATTTAAATTTTGGCGCTAAGAAGATGAAGATCTGCTAAACACCGATCAATCAGTGTCCTTAAAATTTCTGTTTTATGAATATGTGATTTTCATAAACAAAGTTTCACTTCAGTAGAAATGACGAAATAAGGGAAATATCGGTGGCATTCAACCTGTTAATACAACGAATGGATTTTTGTTCGATGAAAAGATCTAGATAATTTTATCCCTTGCTACTATTCTCAGCATTCTTCTTGTCGCTCGTTTTGCAATCTTCGCGGTAGATTTAATTCGATTCGCCTTATTGGCGGGGCGATTTGCAGGACGGAAGCCAGGTGCTTAATTGGTCCGGCGAGGTTGCTAGCTTCGTCGAGATCCTCCACGCTGACTCGTGTTCCTGGAGGAAGAGTCAAACTCGAGGGAATATCAGACTGGTAACGCCGATCGTGTTACTCGGAAGTCGTTGGAAATATTGCGGTTGTAGCGCTGATTGCACAAATAAAAGGATGTCTCGCGGTTATTCTCTGTTGATGTCTTTGAATCTTGAGATTTATGGGGAACCGTGAAGTTTCGTAACTTGGACTCCAAGTCTTGGACGGTGTCCTCGAGGATCGTGCGATCCGAAAAACTCAATGGCCGAGATGAAGCAGGAGGAAGAGGTAGGGAGAAGAAAAGAGAGCGAGAAAGGGAGAGAAATTATAAATCGTGGAACGCACATCTTCGAAATACCACGAGATTAACCCAGATTCCAGTTCCGTGAGAACTACGAGTTCTTCCTTCTTTTTCTTCGTTCCCGATCAGCAGCCTCTTCTTCGTGAACTTGCGCCTTCCGTTCGATCGAGCTCGAAGTCGAACTCGTTCTCTAAAAGAACATCGAGAAGATGTTCCGGTAGTTCTTCGAAGCTCTTCAATGACGAACGTATCATTCACGGTGGACACGTTTCGAGGGCGTCACGTGCACCACGATTAACCCTTTAATGGCGCGTCTTCGGTTCGCCATACGGACTGGTGAACATCTTGAAACGTTACAGTTACGTTTCATGATATAATAGAACAAGTGGGAAATTGTTTTTGCGATATTTCGTAGACGGCAATGTTTTTTGCCTGCTCTGGATGGGTAGCTTCATTTTTAGGCTATCTTTTTGCACAGACGGTTACGTAATCCGGGGACCATGGTAGGGGTGAACAGCCAGACACTGGGTCCGGGTTGAGATCTTCGTGGAGTTACCTTTGAAGAGTTTTTTTTAAACCGTATCCTAGTATCCTTGATGAAATTAATGCATCATGTGATATGTATGAAAAAATAAGGTACAAAGAAACCGCAGAAACCGAGAAGAATCAACGTCCATCGTTCATTCAGATTTCCTCGCAATGTGTTTTCTTTTATCTCGCGTGTAAAGATATTTCGTATCGATGGCAAAAGGAGAAAAGTTTTCAGTTAATTTTCGCGCGAGGAGATCGACGCGATCGAATCCAGCTGGTGCACGCATGAGGCACAGAAGTTTCCACCTTACATCCCTGAGATGCCCTCTCCATTCGGCCGGCCTCTTCTTCCTCCTCCCTTTCTCCTCCCCCCTTGGTACCCTTCTGCGTTGCACGAAGGGCCGCTTTCTTCGTCTTTTTCCTCCACGGCTGTTCCTTTGGTTTGTTCGTTTTATCCAGCGTCACGGCTACTTTTATTGCTTCGCCCTCTCGCTCTCTGTCCTCCTTCTCCTCCTTGTCCTTCTTCGTCCTCTTCATCGCCCTTCTCTTCGCTGCTTCCCTTCTCCTATGCCCTCCGATCCTCCGTCTTTGCCTCTTGCCTTCTATTTCACTCCCTCGAACTCGCTGTCGAGTGATTCTCCCTCTACGGCTCCGGAGGAGACCTCTTTCTTTTTTCCCTCCCGTCTTCCATCCTCTGCTCCACCTCCTCCTCTTCGTTTTCTTGCTCTTTCTCTCTTCTCCTCTTCTTTGGGACCTCTCTCTCCGGTCACACCAGTTGCTCCTTTTGTTTCCAGTGAGTAAGTGAGTCAGGGAGGGAGTGAGAGAGGTGTAGAGACGAAAAGGGAGGAAAAGAGAGAGGATATTATCGGTGAAAGAGGGAGGCAGTGACCGAGAGAGATGGTGGACGACGAGAGAGGAGAGTACAGTTGAGCGAAGCGTGTCTCGACACGCGAGATGCAGGATCGAATTCGACCCTCGGATCCGGATCCACGAAACTCTCGATCTCCTGGATCATTCTCGAGCAAACGTTTCTTTCCCTCTGCTTCTTTTTTCTGTGTATCGATTTGATGAAAAAGGAGGACGGACCTTCGACCATTTTCAGGGTGCGAGGGAAACTTTTTGGATACGCAGAAATCACAGTCGACGTGGAAAGGATGAGAATGCGCTTGCAATTCTTGCCAAATTGAAGTAGAAATTGTTATTGTAATAGTATTTGTAATAGGAGGATAAAATGAGATCCTCGTAGTCCTGAAGGGAGTCATTTAGGTCTTTTAACACTTCACCGATCGAAATTTTGTTAACGTCCTACCCCCTTCTGACCGGTCATTTGGCGATAGACACATCCCTGATTCCGATCTCTTCGAAATTTACAAATTCTCGTCATCAAGTCTTTGACACGGGAAACCACAGTGATAAATAATTTATTAATTGCCGCGTCAACCGATTAATAAATGAAAAGTTCAAAAACGTTGGGCCCAAAAAGCCTACTAACACATTGTGGTCCGGTCACGAGTTAACTCGTGTTCGCACTTGCATCACCTATTTCAATTTTGCCATACAAAAAAATTACTAAAATATATATGTATAAACTATAATATATAACAAATGTGTGCAAAGTATCCTTTAAATCCATCACGTATAAATAAAGTGTACGAAAGTATATTTAGATTCTTTCAATTTCCTATTCAATTACGAAGTTAACTTCACGTAAAATTCCCGGTTAACAATTTGTTAATAGGCTATCGGTCGGTAAATTGTTAAAGTAGAACTGAAATACTTTCTTCACAGCTCCTTTATCAATTTAGGAATGTTTCAGAAAAATTGAGAATCTGCCATTTTGAATGGCAAAGTGATTTTAGCATTAATACGAACACTTGCAATCTCGGCTCGAGGTGAATGAAGTTGTAAGCGCTCAACGGACTCGTAGATATCCTCGTGAAAGAGCGCCAAAAGAAAAAGAAGCATCAGGAGTCCTGGCGGGGAAGGGCCACTTATCGAGTATCCTGCGAGCCTTGCATTTTCCATGCGGTGAGTGCATCTCCGACGCGAATCCAAAGCGTAATTCTGCGCGAGCCATTAACGTCATCGACGTTGGCACGTAAACGCAGAAGCGGATCTTCCAGTATCTGTAACGAACTCTTAATGAACGGTAACTTGTGAAATAGAATGGAGAACCGGGACCACTCGATGAGCACAAAGACGGCTACTGTGCGAATTCCCTCTTCACCGACCCTTTTTGTACCTTTTTAAGCGAAAAATTGATATCCCGCGGTGCCCGTGAAATTTCACAAAAGCTCCCAAGATAAAGAAGGTCAATAGTACTTCAGGATAATAGCACGTCGTAAAGCCGCGTAGTTGGGGTCAATTGTATTTTGAAATATACATAGCACAATGGTAGTCTCTCAATAAACTTTTAACCTAGCAATTTCATATCTAACTGTGACACATTACAGAACGAATAGTAAGGCAAATGATTAAATAGACTTCCTTACAGTCATTTGGCCCGCACCGACAAAATGGGTCCATAAATGGGACCTTAGTCGGCACGGTGTTAAAAGCTGAGACTCCCAATCATTAAACTCTGCTTCAAATCTCCCATAATCTCTAGAATATTTCATACTAGCTGAAAGTTCCCGTGCTTCGCTACGGTTTAATCGAAACTAAAAAAAAACCTTAAAATTTCGAATTTTGAAAAATCCTTTCTTAGTGGGTGCTTATACCCTAGAAGGAACGCACATGCAAAATTTCAAGTTTCTAGGTCAAGTAGTTTCGGCTCTGCGTTGATGAGTTTGGCCCATACTTTAACCCCCCAAAGTCCTCCCCTAAAATTTCGAATTTTTCAAAACCCTTTATTAATGAGCACCTAAGACCCAAGGGGAAGGTATGTTCCAAATTTCATTGCAATGCGTTCTGTGGTTTTTGAGATTTCGCGATGAGTGAGTGAGTGAGTTAGTCAGTGGTATTTGAGATTTATATATATAGATAAATCTAGCTAGCTCAAACCACCCCTAAAACAGTAAATCCCAGACAAAATGGAGGTCAGAGCTGAGAGAATACAAAAAACCAAGAAGATTCATAAAGTCAAGGTATCTCGTGTAATACTTGCGCATTCATGTGGTGCCTCTTGCTCCTGATGGCTCCGTTGTTACGCGTTTTTATGAATTTTTGCACAATCAGCGAGACCGCCCCTTTCTTATTCTGCCCCTTTTTCTCAGCAGTCTCAGTGGCCCTCGAACGGCGCCGTTGGAAGCTGCCGTTTGCAAACAGCGTAGCTGCGAGATGTACAGTATCGATAGCGATATATACCCCGATATTAAATAGCAGCTCCCACATGGGAGGGTTAATGATGCCCCGCTTTCGAAGATAACAGTGTTGCCGGGCTATAACGTTAAAAATACAGCCGGCTCGTTGGTAATTTATATAACTGTTTTGTGGGAAGAGGCACGATACCAGCCGGCCGGCTCGATTCCTCCTGCTACCTTTTTGCGTATCGTACGCATGCCATTATAAGCGATACTTTTTCGCGGTGATTCGTTCCTACTGCTGTACCCTCGAGGAAATTGATTCGCGACGTTTCGAGGGATTATGAGGGGTTATTGGAAGCGATATGTTTGTTTTGGCTGGAGGCGCAAGCCTTTGTTAACACTAAAACTACCGAGGGATCCAAAATGGCTTTCCATTCTTTTTTTATTTTTTTTAGTTTATAGGGGAGGGATGGAGTGGAAGTTTTACCTCTATCTTGTAAAATATAAATTACTGGGTTAATTATCGTTTCAACATTTTGATTTCTCTTTTTTTTAAGTACTTATTTAGTACATTTAAGTGTAATAGGTTTAACGCCACCAGTTCTGGGATTAACGGTGATAAATTCTTCTGAGAAAATTTGAAATTTTAAGGTTTAGTGTCTTGCAAAACTAAACATTGATTAGATTTTATGAGGGGTTATTGGAAGCGATATGTTTGTTTTGGTTAGAGGCGCAAACTTTTGTTAACGCTAAAGCTATGGAGGGATCCAAAATGGCTTTCCATTCTTTTCTTCTTTTTTTAGTTTATAGGGGAGGGATGGAGTGGACATTTTACCTCTATCTTATAAAATATAAATTACTGGGTTAACACTAGGTTTACGGGCGTTTCTTATATACCTATCTCTACGATCACGCGTCAAATTGACGCGTAAGCAAAAATGCGCATTTCCTTTAAAAAATCAGTTTTTTCAAATTAAATATAAATTAAACAACACTAGGGTTCACAGTTAGATTCATTATTAACAAGTAAAAAGTCAATTTTTTTAAATTGCCACGGAAATGTTAGCAATGGTATTAACGGTATGTGGCAATCACATTTATTGAGCACATTTTTTATAGACATACTGAATTTTGTTTGTGCATTTTCCGCACATGATCTGTTTGCAATATATACAAAAATTACTGTTTTCATTTTTCTGGAGGTTTTTCGTGCCTCCGTTTGAGTGCAGTCTTTTATGTGTTCTATTACGTGTCTGTCAATTATCAATCCGAAAGCACTAGTTACATAACCTGACATAATATTTCTCTTATCATAGCCAGTAGATCCTGTGATATCCTTGAATATCAAATGAATGGGCGGCCTACTCACAGATTCGTCTGCTTTCAATTTTATCCACCGTGTTCTGTCAACTGTAATTTCAATTTTATCCATTATATGTTGGGATGTGCTTGGAATGCTCGTCCTCTCATCCACGGAATCAAAACAAGAAAACATACTCATCCTTTTCTTACTATGATATACTTTCAAGAAATTTTCCTCTTTACTACCCGAAAATCCTTCTATCTTTCCACTTTCAATGCATTCGGAGCTTTCACTCTCATCTTCGCTTTAGAGTAATTCATATTGGTCATCTTCGGAGGTATCCCCACAACAATCTTCATTGATTTTGACAATTTTGCTCAACATCTTATTTTACTATATCACCTGGATTTACGTCATATTGCTAGAAAAGGCGGATTGACCAAAATAAAAAAAAATATTGTGCTCCAATTCGATTACCCTATTGCAGAAAGTTACAATTAGCGAAGACTCTCTGAAATAACAATAACTGTAGAATCTTTTGCACATTATGTTTTAAAAACTGTAGTAGTAAGTAAACTGAAATAATGATTTTACGAACAAAGCAAATATATAAAAACTACTCGTGAAATTAGCTAATTCGTCAATTTGACGCGTTTCGTAGAGATAGGTATACTACATACAGATTTTAAAAATTAGAAGGCTTAGGATAAAAATAATTGAGTGTATAAATTCTTTGGTTGAAATGATTAATTTACGACAAAAAGTGGTTGCAATTAATACTATAGTTTTTGAGATATTTCATTTCGAAGTTTGAAATGCGTCAAATTGACGCGTCCCGTAAACCTAGTGTTAATTATCGTTTCAACATTTTGATTTCTCTTTTTTTGAAGTACTTATTTAGTACATTTAAGTGTAATAGGTTTAACGCCACCAGTTCTGGGATTAACGGTGATAAATTCTTCTGAGAAAATTTGAAATTTTAGGGTTTAGTGTCTTGCAACACTAAACATCGATTAGCTTCGTAGATTATTGAACAGCAGCTGAATTTACTTATTACTTCCACGGTTTACAATATGTAAAACTTAATTAATTATACAGTCGACCGTTATAATCGTGCGCTCTCATTCGAGAGTAGTTTCAGTGTGTTACCAGGTACAGATCACCGTGGAAATGTCCCTTTCGTCGTTCCACATCTTACGTCTCACCAAATCAATGTCCCCAATCGTACCTTACTCGTTGCTCGCGTTTTTAATCGCCGAGTACTCGCCGAGATGCCGGATGATAATAGCGATGGAAAAAAAGTTTCGTGTAATGACCGCAAATACGTCAATCTCGATCGAGATTCCCCCCGGTTCTTTTTCTCCCTTTGTTTCTCGCACAGTCCCTGGAGTAAAGTGGATTTGTACCGAGCTCGTAGATGAAAACTGGCTCGATATCCTTGGCAGAGCAATTTGCGTCGCGCGGGGCTCAATATCTCGATTCTGATTGGCTGCGTAAATAATAACGTACATGTATCTGCGCATACGCAAGCGCGGGAATAAATTGAAAATAAAACAGAGCGAAGAAGGAACGTCGATCGTTTGCCTCGCGATTGTTTCCAAGTTTGTTTTTTTTTCTCCGGAACGAGAATACGGTCTGAGAGAGAAGAAAGGAAAGAGAAACCCGGTCGGCTTGATTCGAGCAACGTGGAAAACTTTCTCGCAGGCCTGTACCGAAGAAAAGTGGACCGCGTAGTTCAGAAGCCATCACGCGTGGTCATCTTCGCACGCACACGCATGTCCACGAGCCACACGCGGACTTGCCTCGCTAAAAGGACGATCCCTCGCGTACGTAGAGAGAGTAAGCAGTTATTTATCGTTGGTATTGTTCGGCCAGTAAATAATCCATCTCGAGAATCCCCCAGCCAAAGGACCGTTTTGCTCATGTTGCGCCACTAATCCCCATACCGTCCTGTTCTTCGTCCCGTTGTTGTCTTTTCGTTGGATTTATCGTGACGAAAGCATTCGCTCGCGTTTGTTCATCGTGAAACACGGAATTCTTCCCATTCGGTGTGCAGAAATGTCGCGGTTTCTGCGCAGTACAATTCTCCACAGTGTTTTCAGCTAGAAAACTGTTCCACCGATTCGTTTCTCTCTCTCGTGGTGTCTCGTAAATCTTTCACGGTACATCGAAGCGCGCAAAATCGTGGCGCGCAGAGACGACGAGGACGTCGCCGCTGTTTCGACTCGAAAATCGTATCTTGTCTTTCTCTCGTTCGTTTCTCTTTCGGGCAGCGCATCGTTTCGGACAAATTGCACTATGCGAGCGTGACGCGGCAGGGTCAGCATTCAATCGGTTACAACGGGAGCTGAACGTGCAGCGGGGATAAGCGACGAAGAGAAAGAGGGAGTCGGAGGACCACGAGGAAAGGGACGATGATAGTGATGCTTTGATGGAGCGAGACAGAGAAAAAGATGACGAGAAGGCTGTGGGCAATGTGGGCTGGAATATTTCTACGGCGTAAGAGGAAAATTGTTGGCAAGTTGGAAACGGAGTCTACTGAAGTTTCCGTGTAATGTGCCGAGGAGAAAGTTAATGCGGTGTTTTTAGTATAGATTTGCAGAGATTCGACACTCAGAAAATTTTAGAATTTTAACGTAGTACAGTGGGTTGCCAAATTATTAGGGACAGCCACATTTTCTTTAGATTCTTACTTTAGGCGCACTTGAGTGCAGTTTTAAGTGGTTGAAACTGTGCAGAATTGTGTTATTTGAGATTGCCATGTGTCTGTTACTTAAATTTCAAGTGGATGTTGAAAGTTAAGTGATATATTTCATTTTATACATTTTTAAGCAGCATGAGAGTCGCAGTATACTTCAGACGCTAATGGGTGAAGGACAAGTTTTAATATTTTAAACAAAGTAATTTTTATTTTTGTGTTTTAAAATTTAGTTAAAATGTAAGTATTACTATTATATTATTATACAATTTAATTATTTACCAAAATATAGTAATAAAAATATATTTATTTTATCCCTCTGGTTTCATCACCAAAATATTGAACTGCCCTAACGTCGACTAATTTTTTACTTATTTTTTATTTGTCTCTTTTTTTTTACATTTTTTTGTGTTTATTTTATGTCATAAATAACTATTCTATATAATTAAAGCTTTTATTATTGGAAAACGGTGTAAATCTAATAAATTTAAGAGTAATACTTTACGAATACAATTTTTTCGTGACTGTCCCTAATAATTCGGCAACCCACTGTATGTAGGCACAGATATTTTTAATAATTTTCTCATCAAACTATTAAAGATGGAGGGACGATAGATCTGTGCCGTGGCGTAAACCCGTGCGGGAGGATTTTGATACAAAGCATCCAGCCGCGTATTCTTTCCGTCACGATTCACGCATTGAACGTAGTAGCTGGAACTAATCGTAAGCTACGAATCTCATAGAGACTTCTTCTATGAATATATAGATCTTGAATAGGCTCTCTCGTTCACCGTAGATGTTATAAAATCGTGACAAACGCGAAGAGCGCGGGACTTAAGTTTCAACCGATATCTCAAAGAGAGGGCCCCTCTTTGTAGAGCTGGAGGGAACTTCTATTTCGAAAATCTGGTGTAAATCGATATTAGGATTAACAGTCACTAAATATATTTGAAATTTGTTCTCTTTTTAGTCGAGGGAGTTGCATTTTTTCGTCTCGTTTTGGATACTGACCATCCAACGCTCCTCGTACCTCTTCGCCGGGCTTCGGCGATGCCTTATCAGGCCGTATCTTGTACAAACACGTTCCACCTGGTCTCGGTCCGTCACGGCCCACGCCATTTTCTACCGTCGCTGTCCACGTTGTTTCGTAACTTTCCATAAGACCGCTTTATCTCAAACGCTTCGTCTTCCATGTTATTTTGCTCTACGGTCGGACGAAGATGCATCCTCCGTCGGAGAATTACCAATGGTCCGACGCATTTGCCTATGCTTTCTCCATGGGCGAATCTGCAACTCGGAGATTGCAAAATACTTCACCGTTTTAATATTTCCTCTTTATCACTGACAATAATTCCTCAAGTGGAGGAGATAGATTTTGCAAAAAGAATTTTCTCTTTATCATTGACAATAATTTCTTAAGCGGAGAAAATGGATTTTTAGAAATGTAGAAAGAAACGAATTTTCTCTTTACTCAAATCCTGTTCATCTCTGGGATTTTTTTTCCTACGTGTTGTGTGTTATAACTTCGATGGTAAAATGGAAAAATATCCAAGTTGATGCAGACTCGATTTTAAATTCGCCACGGTAAAACTATGGACACGGAACGAACGTAGATTATTGTTGAGCATAGGTCCGCAAAGGGTTAAGACGATCGAATTACACGATGCATGGAATTCCCCGTACGGGGCGAGTAGCAGTAATCCAGACTTACTGTTCCTCGGTGTCTGGGATGCGCTTTAATATGATTTAAACCTACCACCGTGTTGGCTACCGTGTTACGATCGCGGGGCCTTACCAGTTCCTCACGGTGCGCCTCTCACGTCGAGTCCTTGAGGGAGACGTTCAAAGATGAACAAAAACGAAGAAGCCTCTGGTGCAAGAGAGACAACGACACACGCGTGCGTACACGCAAGAAAGTGGCGTAAAATACGTAGGCGAGGCAGTCGTTTTTGTTGGTGCTGTTGTTGCTTTCTGAATTTTAAATCTGTCCAGCTACCGTGAGCAATTAAACTATATTTACGCTGGCCGACAGAAAGAGACGAATGAATGAATGCAAGCGCGCTAAAAGCATATCGGAGTGCAGGCGCGTGTCGCGTTTGGCTCGCGATGCAATAATTAATCTGCCAATCGAACGTCCTTCAAGTTCAATCGGAGCGCTGCCATCCTCTGCACCTTTTCCAATCTGTTTGGCTTCTGTGCACGCGACGCAGCAAAACCTTGAAAACCTTTCTCCGTTTATCGGCTGTCCGCGCGTGTTTGCCCTTTGCAAATCGGCAGCCTCCTTTTTAACCCCGTGCACTCGAGCTCCACGAGTTCGTTTGAGCCTTGGACAGAGCAGGAGTGAGGGGCCCGAACTGGCCCGAACCGGATGGGGCAGAACCGAGATGAGCTCGAGCCGAGCGGTGCCGAATTTGTGCGGGGCCCGTACTGTGCTGCGTCTGTATCAAGTACAGTCTGAGCCGCACGGTGCCCAAATTTTGAAGCGCGTATATCGTGTAAGGCCCGAACCATGCATGGCCCAGACCCTACGACACCCGAACCAAATGAAGTTTAAACTAAACGATGACCAAATCGTGCGGGATCCGAACCTTGCGTGGCCCAAACCCTACGAAACCCGGGCCGAATGGAGTCTGAACTGAGCGGTGCCCAAAATCCTACTGGCCCCAAACCTTGCCGAATTCTATCCAAGTTGAGCGTAAACCGAGCTGTGCCCAAATCCAGCTGGCCCCAAACTGTGCGTGGCCCAAACCTTGCCGAATTCTATCGAAGTTGAGTCTAAACCGAGCTGTGCCCACGTCCTACGGGCCCGGAACCGTGCGTGGCCCAAATCTTGCCGAATTCTATCCAAGTTGAGCCTAAACCGAGCTGTGCCCAAATCCTACTGGCCCGGAACCGTGCGTGGCCCAAACCTTGCCGAATTCTATCCAAGTTGAGTCTAAACCGAGCGGTGCCCAAACCTTGCCGAGCCCAATCGAAGTTGAGCCTGAACTGGGCGGTGCTCAAATCCTGCTGACCCCGAACCGAGCTGCACCAGAAGATGCCCAAAACATGCAGAAAATCGTGTGAGATCTGAAACGTACGAAGTCCGAAATGTGCGAGGCCTAAACTTTGTGAATTTCGAACCAAGTTGAGTGCAAATTGAGAGATGTCCCAATTGCGCGGGGCCCGAGCCAAGCTGATTGTGAGCGGGAATCGTGCCTGGCCCGAAAGACGATCAGACCGTCGGCTTTGTATTCTCCAGGGTCTCTTGTCTCTCCTCTCGATGCGTTCCTCCATCGTGCGGCCTCCTGTGTCCACCGTTGGCCGGCCTCTTTGAGGTAGCCGCCGCGGAATGGCGAGTCACGGGGCGACGGAACGACGAGGTACTTCACTGGGAGCCGCGCCACGGCAAATGTGACAAGGCCCCGGCAATTATAACGGGTGACGCAAAAAAAACGGGCGCCGCTCCTCGCTTCCACGTTCTTCGGACGGGATTTCTTTCTCCCTCTTTAGCCGATGCCCCGTCGATGGGCTGTGTGATGATGCGGAATTAATCGACGAAATCTCCCTTCAGCATCGCGACAAAATCTTCGGACTGTTTCGATTATCATCGTGGGCTCTCTGTCTTATTTGGCACTTTATTTGGTCTTTTGTGGCTGAGTATTATGATACATTGATGTGATTAGCCTTTATTATATGACAGAGAAATATCAGTTTTAGGTGGATTTCGTAGAAGAGATATCTAGTCGAAGATGCGCTTTTTATATTTCGAATGTAACCCTTTGGAGTCTATAATCGAAGTTATTAACTATTATTGGCTGTTTTTTTTTTACAGAGTTCAGATGTAAAGGTAACAATATTTTAATAATTTTAATTCAAATTTTATTAATCTTCATCGACGGTACCTCGAAAGTAGCTTGAGGTTTTTGCCAGGTGAATTGCTCAAAGGAGAAAGGGTTAAATTTGAATCCGAATTTGTAAAATAAGCTTTGCTATCTTTATTGCATCATATCCTCCCACGAGAAAGATTTCTCGTTCTGTTAATCGTTTAATCGCTGATCACAATTATTGATAGCTCCTCGAACGATTTTAAGTCTGTCAGATTTTTCATTTATTACCAATGTACGAATCACTTTCCGCATTGCGGTAGCGACGAATAAACGAAGTTTACGCGAATGGACTCTCTTATCCTCATATCGTGAACACGAATCAATTACGCACCGTAAAAATACCTGAAATTCAAGCCTGCAATTTGTACGGACCGCATGGGTCGGTTGTGCAGCCTTTAATTACAAAATTGCATTACCATTTAGCAGTTAAGGTTTATCGTTTTGATCCTGGGCTTCCGTGGAATCTTTCATGTATTATGAGTAACGACGTGTGTTACCTTAATGAAGGGACAATAATTCATAGTTGTCATTGTTACGCAAGAATAATAGCCCTTTGTAGTTTGCAATCAATGATGCAATTAACTCTTTGTGTTTATAGCCTGTCGATAACACGTCTCGAGGTGAACCCGAGAAAGAATGATTTGCGTGTTTCCCCTTCCTTTTGAAAGTGTGAGGTTTTTTTTGCGGTTTGCGCGATACTTTGTAACATACTGTGATTCTGAACAATATAATTACAGTCAATTAAATTTTCTCAAATTATATTTCTACGTATCGAAAGTTATCGGCTTCGGAAAATGGGATATTAATTTCTCATAGAAAATTTCTTATAATCTAAAAGAGGCGATCTTTTCTTCCGTTATAATATTATTTCATTCTACTTTCGCATAGAATTTTCAGTTAAGGAACTAAATATCGTGAGTCTAGTTTTTCTGTCATTAACAATAGAAATGGAAGCAAATGAAATATATAATTGTATTTGAGCGCCTATATTTGTAAAAGTCCCAAATATCTTTCAGTTTGCGACATCTACGAGACACATTTCGAAACACAGAGATGATTACAATAAAGGAAATGTATTGGAAATCTAACTCTTAACAATATATATTTTCTATATAATACTGGTCGTGATATATACATTTAATGATACGTTTAGTAATTATTCTTGTTCAATTAATCGTTTAAAATGTTCAAATTCGTTGCAGTAGCGCGCTCAACGATAGGCATTGGATCGCTGGGTAAGAGGTAGCTGCGCTCTGATTGGTCAATCGATCCGTCACGAAGCGACTGCCGAGCCGCGGCGAGCTCCCCCCACTCCTACCAGAGGGAGCTCCTACCTCATTCTCTCTCCTCGCTTGGCGCTGTCGACACGTATCCGCGGTTAGCGATATTTTACACAATTTTCTCATTACCGATCGTGAAACAATAGTGTTCTTTGTTATCTAGTACATTGTATTCCTCCTATTACTTCATATCTATTAATTTTTGCAATATTAATTACAAAGTTCGTGTCCGTCGCGGAATAACTACACAATTAAAAGTGTCCACGCATTCTCGCGACTATTGTGCATTATTTTTTTCATCAACATTATTCATACTCTCATTGTTGTTTGATATTTCGACTCGAATGATGGAGAATACGTTTAACATTGTTCTGAAGTGCAATTAATCGGGATTTTCGGACTTCTACGCAGTTATTTAATACGTTGCTCGCGAGTGTTTACAAAATTTGGTGACATCACCGGTGGAACAACCTTGCGGTAGGACGTCTTGAGCTACAGGATCATTCGACGCCACAAGATCTTCTTACTCCCATTGTTACTTAATATTTCGACTTGAATAATGGAGAATACGATTTCGGACTTCTTGCGGAGTTATTTAATACGTTACTCGCGAGTGTTTACAAAATTTGGTGACATCACCGGGCGAACGACTTTGCGGTAGGACAGCTTCAGCAGGCATAGGATCATACGACGCCACAGGATTGGATCACGCCACGTCCAATAACAACACAGCACGTAAGTACGATTTATTTTCAACTTTTGCAATGTATTGTTATAATTTATTCAATATCGGCCCTAATTGATACCCAGTCGAAACAATTTCGAGTTGAACGTAGACTTTTACGAGCTAGTACGGTTTTTCAGAAATAGGCAGCGTTTGAAATCTTTCGATATTGCTTTAAATATTTTTCATTATACGAGGACTAATTCAATAAGTGTAAGACGACTGTCGATTTTTAAGATAGCTGTAGTCTGTTGACAGTATTTTCCAATTATGGTGTTGTTCTGTGATCAATTCTTTGATCGATAATTGGGTCCTTAGTCGCAGCAACCTCCACGTGGTGGGACCTGGGTCGTTATTGCTCGCAATGGTTCGAGAATTTTAATTGCATGCTGTTCTTCTCGCATTGAAAGCAATAACGGGCGAATTAGCTGCGAATCCCTATTAATCTGGAAATATCTAGAATTTTTCCACCGTCTCCCGTCTATAACACTAGGTTTACAGTTTTTATACATCTAACTCTACAAACACTCGTTACATTTAGAAGATAAATGTAACAGGTTTCTGTTGTTGACATCGTGAAAGTCAAAGTTCTTCAAAGCTACGCGTCCCGTAAACCTAGTATTAACATTATACTGTGAAATGTCACAATCTTTCGATTAGATTTGATAATTGTTAGGTACAATCGAAATATAATTAGCAAAGGCTATTTTGAAATAGTTCAATTTTCCCTCCGCTACTTCGTGGTGCTCTTCAGAAGTAGCGGCGCTTCAGTCGCCGTCGAAAGTTGTCCAACTTCGATTGCAGAGAAGTGTGCTCCGGTATTTAATTAGTTTTTTGAAAGGAAATTTTCGAAAACCGTGCTCGAATTACATTTCCAGTTAGTTGTTGGTGCCTTCTGCGTGGTATTGGGGCAGTGAATCATCGATTTCTCCTTTGTCTACGACGTAAGGAGGTAAGTTGTTGATGCACACCGTTAGTTTCAATTTTACCAATTGCCAATATGGCGTCTGCGCAAAAAATTCAATCGCCTGCATTGCACAGAACGAAATTTAGCATAAAATACTGTCGTGTATTTGTCAATTTCATCTATTATAATGATGACATTTTCATGATTACTATCATAACGGTCGTTATATAAAATAATAGCACCTAGATACGAATTATTCAGTGCGTCATACTTCGAATTTCTTGTAGGCAGATCTCAATCCGTTTTACCTATTTCCTTTTATCGTTCCATACAAAACTAACAATAAGTTTCTACTACAAATACTAGAATTAAACATTTTATGAAATTTTAATAATACTGCTCACATTTAACACGGAACACTGTCGTTATTAATATTACATGTAGATAGAATGAGTACTGCAGAAGAAGAGAAATCAACTGCTGAAGAAGATTAATTAAATAATTTAGGTTAATTAAGCCAGAAGTCGAATATTTATTGCTTAGCAATTAGAATAGTTATCAAAAGAAGTTAACAACTGCTCATTTCGACCGCCTTTGTAGTTTACTTCAGTTAAGCTTCAGTTCCTCAAAAGTTATCACGCCAAAGTCCCTAGAGTATATTTTCTATTAAAAAAATAAGGTTTTTGTTTACTTTTTTTAATTATAATGTTATTGTGAATAATATATATTCATCGTGACCGATTTATCTCCACTTTATCCAATTAAATCTCGATTTGAGAAAGATCATTGGGTCGAATTAAGGTTAAGTTTGGATCCCCTGCTCAATAACTTGTCTGGAAAGTCTACTGCTTCTGCATTCATTGTGGTTGATAATTTTCATATAATTACGTAAAGAGGTGCGCATATTTCGATTCCATCGAGTATTTACGAGACAGGGAAAATAACTTTTATTTCGCATGACGACGATTGATCCCTGTAAAAAGTATGCATGTAAACTCCAGAAGTGCTTGCAAGGTTAATTTCTTCTATCTGATATCGACAGAAATATAACATAAACATCTCCATAACCTTTTATTCTCTTCAATACAATTTCGATATTAGATAACGTCTATCAGCCGTCACGTTGTGAGAAAGTAATTGAGGAAATTAGGCAGTGTTGCATTAAACATTCTGCGCATTCAGCAGTTTGTGACGGTATAGATACTTCAAAACCGTATGAGCACAATACCGTTGACTACGTAAGTTTCGACAATCCTTGCAGGATTTCGTTATCCTATATGTGGAAGGTTATTTCGTAATAATGTTTTTGCATTTTAAATTGCAGAAGTCAGCTGTAAAATAAATAATGTCAGGTGAAATGCCAAAAACTTTTCTATCCCGTTATCCACGTACTTTCATGGCTGTGACAAGTATAGGTGCCTTTATCTTTTTATACAGCAAACCATTATCCGATTTATTTAAATCACCTAAGAAAACTGTAGCATAGTTACGATTATAACATCTTTCCGATATAGAATCCGCAAAGTAATACCTGTATACTCGCATCTGTAACAAAGACATGGAAGCTGTAAAGAGAGCGAAAGAGAGATTTAGAAAGTATCCAGGTATTGTAGCACAGTGTCACGAGTCAGGTAGTAAATATGCTGCGTGTGTTTTAGCAAAATCAAACTTGCAGAAAGATGATTGTAAAGTTGAATTTAACGAATTCAAAACATGTCTTATGAAAGCTGCGGCTCGGAGTAACACAAAATTGTAATAAATGAGGTTACATTAAATCAGTCGTGATTTCTACTCTATAATTTAATGTAATCCCCAAGAATGAGCATTTCATATTTAAACATGGGAAGATCATCGCTTAGTACACATTGTGTATTAGCTTTTCTATTAAGAATAATTTTAGTAATATATGCAAATTTTCACGATAAAATGTTCAGTGTTACGTATACTGATGTAGATTACAAAGTATTTACAGACGCCGCAAGATACATGGTAGACAAAAAATCTCCTTTTGAGCGTCACACTTATCGTTATAGTCCATTATTAGCATTACTTTTAACGCCAAATATTTTCTTACATCAAGACTTTGGCAAAGTACTCTTTTCCTTCGTTGATATTTTGATAGCTATCTTAATAGACAGAATTCTTACGAGGCAAAATTGTAACAAAAATATAAAATACATTAGCACTTTACTATGGTTGTACAATCCCCTGACTGTGATAATTTCAACTAGAGGAAATGCAGATTCCATGGCAGTCCTTTTAGTCATGTTGACCTTAGATTCTTTGCAAAAAGATAAACTTGTAATTGCCGGTTTATTCCATGGCCTCTCCATACACTTCAGGCTGTACCCCATAGTATTTAGTCTTGCAATGTACTTGTCTCTAGGCAAAAAAAATTTTATACCGAATAGAAGTCAGTTAAAGTTAGTTCTTGCTTGCGTAACTTCATTAACACTGCTGACCGCAGTCAATTATTACTTCTATGGTTATAAATATCTTTACGAAAGTTTTCTGTATCATTTAATTCGTAAAGACGCTAGGCACAATTTTTCCGTTTATTTTTACATGCTCTATTTGTCGGTCGATCGTGCAGCCGGTTTAATTGAAAAAGTTCTTACCCTTCTGCCACAATTAATTCTTCTGTTGATACTGTCATTCAGGTATTCAAGCAAGGCCACTTTATCGTTTGCCATGTTTACGCAAGCTATGGTAATTGTAACATATAACCCGGTATTAACTTCGCAGTACTTCTTTTGGTTCTTATCTCTTTTGCCGCTATGCCTGCCGCATTTTAAATTACCAATTTTTCGATCTCTATGTTTATCTTCCGCTTGGATTCTAAGTCAGGGTTTCTGGCTGTTGGCGGCATATATTTTAGAGTTTAGAGGATTAAATTCTTTTCTATTCATTTGGATATCAGGGTTGTTATTTTTTATTGTCAATATAAAAATATTGAGGGACTTGATTGCGTATTACAAGTGCTAAGTTAATGTTAATTGGGTATTGTTTTTCAACGGGTAATTATATTGTATACGAACAAAAGTATGTAATCGATTTATTGTTATCAGAGGAAAAAGAGGAGAAAGTTCGTTAAAGTTATAATAAAGTTCAACGATTAGAAGCCGTGGAAAAACAAATTTCACAGTGAAATTCATAATCGTACGCTAACGCTAGAACTACCAGGGTTTTAAATTTTATATTGGAGTATAATTTGGAAAATGAGAAGTCGAGAGTTGAAAAGGATGAAGGATTAGGTAATTTAGATTTCTTAAGATAGAAATAGAATATTTAATTCATAACTGCCCCATCAGTTTGGGGAATTTATAGAAAGAATTGGAAACCGGTCTTGGTAGTTTTAGTGTTAAGAGACTCCTTTCCCATTTGTAAATTACCAATAATTATTTTGTTTATTTTATTGTTATTTCCCGATTAATAACAGGATTTCTCGAAATTATAATCATCTCAATCACTTTAAAACGTGTAACGACGAAAGAACATTAGACGGTTGATAATGATTCTTAATTTTTATTCTTGCAGGAATACAAAATACTTATTTACAGATGGTTTCGTAAAGTAATAGTGGTAGATTCTTAAAAGGAATGTAGATATTGTAATAATAATAATACAATAATAGTAAATCTTAATGTAGTAATCTAGATCAACTGTGAGCAAGAGCATCCCTTGGATCATCTTCGGAAATATTCATTTTTTTTTATTTTCTTTTAATCCTTTAATCGTTTTTATTTCTTCTAAGCTGCTAATGTCATGACATGAAATGCTATTGGGTCATTCCTCGTCAAAATTATACCACATTCTCTTTCGCTCCTCGATAATTTTTTTTATCTCTCTTCCCCACCTATTTTTCCATTTTTATTCTCTCCCTTATTTTACAACTTACTCGGAACAATAACAAAATTATAATGTATAAAAAATATTCGTCTTTCTCTTCCCGCGAAACGATGAGGATTCAATCCGGCGCTGGTTCATCCGATAATAACACGATCTGCGAATCTCGGCTGCAACCCTTTCGTTACCACTGGGGCATAAATGACCCGAAGAAACTTTAATACCTTCTGTCTTGACAAATGTTTATGTAAAATGTATTCGACATACCAATTTCAGTATTTTATAGAGAGACTAAGGTGGAATAGTCTTGGAGTTATTAACACGTTGATTGCCACGGGGGTCATTAATGACCTCCGCTATTTAATTCCGCGTTTCGTGTAACTTTGAAATTGCGATATTTATGAATTTTTTGACATGGTGAATTTTCAATATTGGCGTTAAAAAGATAAAAGTCTGCTGATTATTTATCTATCAAGGTTTGTAAAATTTCTGCTTTATAAAGATGTGATTTTGGTTGAAAATGTTTCGCTTCAACGGAAATTATGAAAGTATCAGATTACTGGTGGCATTCGACGTGTTAAGATTTACTTCTAGAATGGATTATTTATTATTCGAGGGCGAAATAAATTTCGTCACCCAATAGTGTTAACTTTTATTATTACGGAAACTTAGCATAAACGCAAAGTGTCAAAATTTCATCAAGTGCTCTGACATTTCAACTTTCAAAATTCCAACGTGGAGTTAATCGATTTGTCCCTTGAAAGAAGTCTCTAATAACAACATCTTACTATCCGATTTCTTGCGAAAGTGGCACCGAAAGGGTTAACGCAAAAGAAAAAATAGTTAAAATCGAACGAAACTAAAAATTCACAAAGATCTCGATGAAAGTATACGTGACTCGAAATGGCCCAATCGATAAGAAATATAAAGTACGAAAACCGAGTCGTAAATTCGTATATAACTACAGGTCACCACGGCAGACGATGCAACATATAAAAATAGCATTATCTTCTTTCATTGCTTTTTTGTTTACAGTTTTTTCTCTTTTTCTGAACTGTTGTGCTATGTGAAATAATCTATTTCAATCCATTTTCCACGAAGTGAGTAGATAGATAGTCATTTCCTAGCCGATGCCCGCTACGGGCTCGGACAAAGATCAATTCGCCAAGTAACGAAGGAAGAAGAAGGATTCTGGACCGCGCAGATCTGCAACGAGAGAGAGAGAGAGAGGAAAGAAATGAAAAAGAACGAAACGGATCTTTACAATACCGATCTCCGCGTGACTGCACGGTCCAGAAGTTCGTAAAGGGTTTTTCGACTTTTATTCGAAAGAATCAATTGTCGTGCTAGGCGTCATCGGAGGAAAAAAGGATCACTGGGTCATGGGTTGCAAGAGAATTCCATCTTTTGAAAAGAACTGAATTCACGAGCTCGCGCGAGTTACGCTTGAGAGACTCTCAACCCTTTGAGATGCAACGAATACTTTTATTGTTCTTTCACCGATCTAGTTTGAAAATCAAGCGTTGCAATTTAATTCTTGAGATAAAATTCATTACTCCTTTGTACATGAGTTTACTTGTTTTGACAATTTAGCGTGAATAACACGTTGCTTTGAATTTTCCTTGCAGATTGACATTGTAGAATAAATGAATTACTTTGTGTAGCAATTACTTTAGAAGTACTTTTAGAATTTCTAGCGATTATCAAATTACATTTGAGAATGGCAACGTCAACTAAACATGTCTTTCGATAATAATTTAGATTAGAAATTTATCTAATGTTAGGAATAAATTAGATAACGATTTTTAAGAAAATATCGCCGAGTTTTTCACGAAAGGGTCAAAGGGCGTCTCAAGGAACACGAGCGGGTTCTCCGCGGCTCTATCTCGAAGGTAGTAAAACGCAATCGCTAAATCTGTATGCAAAATACGCTAGTTTCGATGCAATCCGAGATAAAAACGGTTTTCCCCGCTTCGAATGTTCCGCGTGCAAAGAAAACGCGAAATGGCACGACGTTTGCACTCTCGGCTGTCCTGCACACTTCCGGAAACGATGCGAAGTGCAGAGTTTTTCTTGCAGCGACTTCCGTCCTTCCCGCGCTATCTGCCGCGCTCTTTTTGCTCGTCTGATAGAAAATTCGAACGGAAATCGAGGAGCAACGAGAAAACGCGCTTTATCGTGAAACTCGAAAACGAAAGGAATAGGGAGCGACTTTAAATTAAACCCTTTAACTTAAAATTCTCTCGTGACTGTACCTCGAGACAAAGTAATTTGTGATTTTATCGTTGAACTTGGATCGTAAAGTGCAATTTAGAAGGCAAAGGAATTTTGTGAGATTTGAACATGCAAGATCGACGAGAATGGGAGAAACGTCAGAATTACTAAGGAGCTATTATGGCAAAGATTTAATAAAATATAATAACAGCAGTGATACACATTACACTCTACGTGAGATATAAAATAAACGGCACTGGCTGCTTAAGAATTAGCGCGTAAATCAATCAACTATAAATAATGATAATGGTAAAGGTAATTAGAATAATGTTCGACGGACCGGCGATTATAAATGAAATGTACAGGATAAAAAGTAATGGCGATCGTAATCGTCGTGATACACAGAAAAAAGAAACTTATCGTAAACGTATATAGATAATCTATATAAACATATAATATGTATATAATAATAATAATAATAATACAAATAAAAAAAGAATAATTAAAGCACTCGATGTGACGCGCTCACGAACAAAATCCGTCGGCGTACATGACGTAAACTCGGACAATATACACAACATAAAATTAATAATAATAATAATATCAATAATAATAAAAAAAGAAAAATATCTCTTTGGTCTTCTTTTTCGCAAGAACAGAAAGGAAACGCTTGCCCTTCGCGATCGGCGTTTTCTATCCCTTCTTTCGAACGAGAGAGGAAAAGAAGAGCGCAAAAACCAAAAGGCGCGAAAATGAGGAAAGATTAAACGGAAAGGAAAAGTGTATTTGAAAAAGTCGACTTCATTTTCGCGCGATAACACGCGAATCTGAAGCGAACACGCAAAATTCGTCGACTGCCACGTGCAAAAATGAATCTCGATGTTGTTACGTCGGCTTATCTTGTTTGTTTTTTTTTGTACTTAAATACATTCTCGCGGTATTATTCTCTATAACGCGCATACTATTGCGAATCGAACGAGAACGATGAGAGTTTAGGTACGCTCGGATGTTTCTTGACAAAGGGATGGAGGGAGGGGGTGAAATATTGGCACACTGTCGTATCGAAGTAGTCTCGTGATTTTTGCATCGGCGACGGATTCTCGATATCTCTCTGTTTCTCCGTTTCTTTCTCACTATCCTGCAATTGCTTTTTTTTTTCTCTTTCCTCTCGAATTTGCCTTCGTTAACGGAAGATCTTGCGCGAATGGATGCGTGACTTTTTACGCTACAGGTACATGCGAGGAATTCGGAAAACTGTCGTTGCTTGACTCTAGAATAGGCGCGTTAAGTTCTTGTTTGAAATTTAGGTGGTCTTTGAATCAGCAAGGTTACGATGTAGTAAATAATAATATAGAAAGAGTTTCTTAGAGACGATGGAATATTTGAACTTGGATTCACTGATTGTGAGTGATATATTATTGATTGCGAGTATTGGTAATGTTTTAGGTGAATTTTTAATCATGGAAATTACACTCTTAACCCCTTGCCGTACGATTTGCTTTGTGATGTGACTACCTGCGCTATAGTTCAAAATTAAATTGCTTAAATAAATATTGATCGGTGATACTTGATACAGCGTGTAATTTAACGTAATATTAATATTATAGAAATGATATTATTGCGTCGCGTAACGTTAATATTTTCAATTTCAGGGCAAGGGGTTAATATTGGCAATTAAGGTATTGCTATTTCTCTGATATCAGTCATACAATTAACCAGTTAAGTGCGTTCGACGTGTATACACGTCAATACAAAGTTCCATTGCGGTAGCCTTTTTAATACTGATTTGTCAATTTCTTATGGACTAAAAATGTAATCTTTCCACATTTTGCTTTCATCTTTTCGTAAAATTCATAACAGAAACATTTGCCCTATGTTTGACGAATATACACGTCATTGCTCGATTTTAATACCGTATCTCACGAGTGATGTGTAAAAATAAATTCCGCAGTTAACTGGTGCAATTGTTTCGTTTCATAAACTATCTCTTTCGGTCAATATAATATGAATTATTTGTTCGAAAAGTATCGCAGGATAAAATGATTTTCCACTTCAATTCCCGATCCGAGGATAATCCCTCTATATTTGTAGAACTACTGTGCCCATTCTAGAGTTAAATCGACGATTAAAGCGAGACAATCGAGACTCCATGAATCGTGGAAATTTCTCAAATACATTATTAAAACAGAATTCCAAAGGAAAATGGAATTTTTCAAAGTTTCCCTCGAATCGTGGACTCTCGATCGTGGATTCGCGATTGAAAGCGTATTTTGATAGAGATAATTCGAGGAAAAAAAAAAAAAAGAAAGAAAGAGAAAATTGTCATCTGGGAATACGCTCGTGACACGTATAAAAGAGCAATTAATCGTTAGCGACAAATCAACGCGATTCACGTTAAGAGCCACGTACTTTTCTCTCTCGCGCGCCCACATTCGCGAAAAATGCACCCTCGAAATTGCACGATTCGGCCGTCATCGGGTCGGTGGCTATGTATTTACAATGGGAGACCGAACGAAGCTACGAAAACTTCCCGACGACCGCCAGACGATTTCCCTTCATTCTTTTTAATCGGCGATCGAACTCTGCCAAATGGCGAAAAAAAGCCGATTAATCGGAACGAAATATCGATGAACTTTGGACACGAAGGGAGATCACAAAAGTGTCTAGCTAAACTTTCGCGTTGCTATGATACAAAGTAATGTACACTAAAAAATAAAACGAACGATTCTCTCGTTACTTCGAGACGAATCCTTAGAACAAGTATGTACATTTGACGAAAAGAAACGTGGCACGTTATACTCTGAAGTAAGACAGAAACCTTCTCTTCTCGGTTCAATTTCTTCTTGCATTAAATTCCACTTAGAACAAAGATTAATCCCAAGTATCCATCATATTTAGAATACATTGAACTCTGTTCGAAATTCTAGGGATGTTACCTTCATCATATACATTCCAATTTATATTTAATGATTTTGGGCACCTTGGTAGTTTTAGTTTTAACGTAATATCTTAATAAGATTGTGCACGATCGAAGAATGGTTTCTTCTCGATCTTCAGCGTTTACAGTGCCACGTTCGATTTCTCTTACTGTACACGAATTATCCCTCTACCCCCCTCGAATTCTTAGTTGACGCGTTTTCGCGTTAATTCGTCGAATGATCACCGATTCGGCGTTTGAAAATGAAGTCGTATCGATCGGTATGGCCGTTGCTGTTCGACGAGAGACACCGGATCTCTTGGTAATCTCTTGTACGAAGTCATTCGGAACTTTCGTTATTGCGACAGGAGAAAAGCCGTGATTACGCGGCGAATCGAAACGAAATCGATCCGGTCGGAGTTACTTATCGAATAGGGAACGCATCGAAATAGTTTCTCGTCGAACGAACTTCGTTTGGTGTCGTTCGATATCACGAAGTTCGACGATTTAATGTGCGTGTATCTGTTAGTGTACTGTTTGCAATAAAAGTTCTTGTATACGCAAGGTTTGATTTCTCTCTGGCTGAGCGCGCATTGCCTCCGATTGAATCTCATTTTGAGTTTTGGAATTAGAAGATTAGGAGTTCTAGTGTTCAATTCATTCGAAGATTGAGAGTTGTAGTTTCCAATAAATTAGGAGATTAACACTGAATACTGTGGGAGTCTCCGGCAATCGGTGTTAAAGACTTCAATGAAATTTCTTACAAATTATAAATTGTAATGTTTAGAAATTTATTAATATGTTCAGTGTGTAATTATTGCATTGAAAAGAGAGATATTGTATAACTATTTTTACTTTGCACGTTTCTGTCCATGAAGATGTGAATTTAATAGGAAAAGAGTCTCTTCAGTTGGGACAATTAAATTAGCGATGATTTAGTGTCACTCAACGTGCTAATAATTAATTAGGTAACACGTTGAATGCCACCGGTATTTTGCTAATTTCATCAATTTCTACTGAAGTGAAACATTTTCTATCAAAATCACGTCTTTATGAAGGGAAAACTTTAAAGATACTCAGAGATAGATATTTATTAGACCTTTATCTCTTTACCGCCAATATTATAATATTCAATATATTTGAGAATTCTTAAGAAATGTAATTGAAAAGTTACATGAAATTTCATTAAATTCAATAGTGCCGGTCACCGTTGATCCCCGTAGCAGTCAAAGAGTTAAGAATAATTATGTTGAATTCGTCGCAAACACGGCGTGCTCAGTTTGAGATTTCCAGCACGTAATTTGATCAACGCGCTTCTATCTTTCCATTAGCCGATTTGGCGAGTCTCGTTGATAATTTAATCGGCAATTAAACTTGACGATCGTTCACGAAATTGCTACATCGTACGAGCTGATCGCTCGTCGTAGCAACGTTCTTTAACGATCGTAAATTTCGTAACCTTGCAGATTTTCCTGTAATTTCGTCTTAACGTGGCAGTTTAACAAGAACTTTATTGCACGTTGTACGATAACTCGTCGTCTATTGTGCGGAGTTGAATTACGTACTGATTTATCTCCTTCTTTCTCTCTTTCAGTTGCTTGGTTTTCTTTGTTGCGATAATTAACCTCTCGTCTTTCGATTTCTCATAAACGTAGGGAAGTTGGAAGATTCTTTTGAATTTTAAAAATAATTAGAATAAATAATTCATTCATTTTTCTATTTTAGAAATTGTAGACTCCATTTTAAGTCATCTAATTTGGAATTATTTGAAAATATTAGGCAAGAGGCTAAAAGTGCATTCGAAGTTGCTTCTGCAAGGCATTTCAATTACTTTTCGAATGTTGCAAATTATAGATTTCATTTGAAGTCGTCTAATTTCGAATTACTTCGAAATGTCAGACAAGAGGCTAAAAGTATATTCGAAGTTGCTTCTGCGAGGCTTTTCAATTTCATGGCGGTGCAGTCTTGTCTTCCGTCACGGAATATAAATATATCGTGATCGGTACGTAGGAAATTTAATTACACGGAATGATAATAATCGACACGGAACGAACTTCCGATGAAAGTAACGAACGATCTCTATTCGTATAAAAAATCACCCGTTGGCAATGAAGTTGTACAAAGTGTCTCGGAATAGGAAAGAAAACGAAGTTTCGTATCTTCGATTAATTGTTCCCAAACGTGTCAGACAGTCGTGCAAAACGCAGAAAAATTGATCAAATGTATTATCGTATATCGAATCATCGATGATTCACCTCGAACATTGTCAATTACTTGTCATTCTCACGTAAACCTGTATCATTCACCTTCAACTCTTACTTTCATTTGAATTATTTACTTTAAATTGCAATTCCATTCAAAATTATCCAGAAACGTATAAAAATTGCTAAAATTTTCGGACATCGAATCATCAATGATGTCACGTCAACTTTAAACACCGTCTCGACAAATTTACGATACATACTCTCGTTAAAATGATCCCAGTACTGTATAAATCAACGAGTTTCAGAAACAAACAAAAAAAAGATAAACAAAGCTGGCAGAATCGTTGGAAAGAAAGAAAGAAAGAAGTTGTGTTCATTCGTCGATCGTGGAACGATCATTCTGAATCAGGATAGACGACAGAACGAACGTCTCTCATTGCAGTCCTTGCGAAAATTCGCGCAACGATAAATCGCAGCAATTGCGGGCCGAGTTGATCACGCGGATCCTCCTTAATTATTTACACGAATAAAACAATATACGCCACGGATAAGTCAAAGATTTACAACGATTCAGTTAAATTCCATCTTCGTAGGCTCTGTACTTCCTAAACGTTCTGAGAAAAAGCTTAACATCGAGAAAAATATGGGGGTATATATTATCTCCTATGTCATTCAGTCGAATTCGAAATAGTTTATATAATCGGTATCGATGCGACGTTTCTTCGTAACGCGTTTTCACGTTAGCGCGCGAGAAAAGTGTTCGTTTCTTTCCTAAAAAGTCACTTTCCGTTTCACAAGTGTCGTGGGCCGACTCGATCGTTTTTAAAAAGTCCGCTCGTCAACTTCAACTTTAATTAACGCATTCTCATCTTCGGCGACTTGATTTATAGGTTTTTTTTGTTCTATACTCTTCTCTTCCTCTTTTTTTTCTCTGCGCTATCGACATCGAATCTCGATGCGACAATCGACATCGAGTGTCGTTGCGACAATCCACATCGAATCTCGATGCGACAACTGACGCGCGTTTCGTTAAAATCGAAACATTTCGTAACGAACGTTCTCCACTTCCTCCCTGGTGAACGCGAACGAATAAAAATGACCGAGTCGACGGATAAACTTTGCGAAATAGTAGCAATAGGCCATATAATTCCTAATCGTAAATGTATGAAATGTATCAACAAATTTGAAAAGTCTCTCGCTCGTCCGACTTGGGCAATTTCTCTCGCATCTCTGTGCGTCGCACAACCGTAGCACAGAACGCACAGATAGTTCGCCGAAGGGACTCGCTGGATTGCCTAAAAGATTCTTTTCTCGTCTTACAAACACGCGATTGAGAGCCAAGCGTGGAGTTTTCCTCGTCGAGCCTCAAAAAATTTTCAACGTCGACGATAAAAACGTTTCGACGTAAAGTCTACTATCTCTCTTAACAGATTGCACGTTAAAAATATCAAAGGAAAACTACAAAGTAACAAAAAATTGCACCGGTATCCATGAGACCTGAGGATTATCCTCGTAGAATTAAAAAAAAAAAAGGGGGAGAGAACAAAATTATTCCATCCTTTCGACTTTGTCGGGAGATAACGACAATGAAACTCCGCGCTCTGGCTCTCTCGTTCCTTGGACTTAAAGGCGAAGAAATCGATTACAATTTAATTAATAATTGACAGATAACCAATTAATACGTATAGGGTGGCCGCGCGGCAAGAAGGCGTAAATTCCTAAGATTCAAACGACATAAACTTTTCTAATTTTAACATCGCCTCGGACCACCCAGTACATTGATTGTAATTACTTCTCGCAGTATACTTCGTTAACCTACATCTGTTTCTTTTTTTTTTTATATAATAGAAATCGCGTGTCTCTGTATGGTATGCGTGTATGTCGCTGCTTAATCTGAATAATTTCAATGGTGAATGAGAGTTACCCCGGTTAAATGTGTCCTTTTCATTTTTTAATCTGTACAATTCGGAGTTTCACCAAGCATTATACATATGCACTGTTTAACGTGTGCGGTTTGTGTTGCGATGTATGTGTACGTGTATGTATCTTTACGTGTATGATATATGTACCTTTTTTTTATATATATATATGTATATTTTGCGTACAAGTGCGCATATACGCGTAAGATTTCAAATTCGTACGAGTGTACGCGCACCCGTTGCTTTTTGCGCGCTTAAAATGAAGATCCTCGAAGTTTTAAATAGTTAACAGTAACATCAGCATGAACATTGTACAGAATGATGGTTTGATGTACAGTAAGCTGGATTTTGTTCGGATGTACAATTCCTAGCTCTCGGAAAAGGGACTCCAACGACGACGAGGGTGGTGCACGCGAGAACGAAGGGATAGTTCACGATCCAGGGGTGAATTTTTAGTTTTACAATCCATTTGGAATGATATTTTGAGATTGAGGAGAGTCTGGTCGATTTAAAATGAATTAAGCTACTATACATTTAGAAATCTGGAAAAGGAATCTACATATTGGATTGAATTTTCTATATCCGTAGCAAGGATAAATTCATTGATCAGAGTCCTGATCTATTTTTGTCACCGATAATTGGAAAGATCGAACGTAGTTTCTATTTCAAGTCTCCATACTTTCTCGAATACTCGTCGATTCACGGAATATAGGGGAAAGTTATTGAACCTCCGTTCATCCTCTAAATCGTGCACCTTTTCCTTCCTCGTCCGTCGCTTAAATCACGAAGAAAGGAACTGATTGTTTCTCGTAGAACATATCGCATAATCACGCGACCGTGGAATGTGAAGGAAATAAAAATGAACGACGTACCCTCACATTGGATAACGTCGACGTAAAAAATACTGATGTCGTCGAGTCTCTCGATGCGTCAGAGTCGAGTTTCCGAGGGGAAGCGTTTATCCGTCAAGTTCCTTGCACAGAGTCAGATATGCACATAGGGTGTGTTTCGTGTATGTCGTTACACAGTTATAAAACTAACTAAATCTTACGAGATACGGTGAGCAATAATTCCAGTTATGTACAGAAATTATGTTACAGACGTCACAATATAAAGATATCCTCTGACAATACAAACGTATGTATATCTTCGCTCTCTCACGGCCACCGAAAATTCGCAAGGTTCGCCGTTTACGCGCATATCGACGTTGCTCCTCGAAGAAACACGTCTTCGTCGATGCATCGTGCGATTTTTTAAGGGCCAGTCTGTGCAGCGTGCAGCCTTTCTTCGTAGTCGTCTTAATAATTGATAGGCTACCCTGTTTCGTTATCGTTATCAACGGTATCATCCTCGCTGTACAATTCACGACGCGAAGCGGGACATAATCTTTCTCTGTATTATTATTACTCGATGATTACGGCCACTCCGTAGATCATCGTCGAGGAAGCCGTTATTTAATATATATTTATGTATCTTCTCTTGCACTTTCTCGTCCCTTTTCCGACGTTTCGTTCGATCGATCCTCGTCTATGAGCTACAGACAGCGAATTGAACGAAAGTAAAACGGAGAAAAACAAAACAAACGAAACTATATACTTTCGAGAAAACGAGTATAACGCGTTTTAAGCGAAGATCTCTTTTTTGATCGCGAGGAATCGTTACTACGATTAGTAGTCTCGTTAAAACGAGAGTAACGCGCGACCGATTCACCTAAGACGCCGGTTCCCTTCCTTTTTTATTACTTTTTTTTTTAATAGGTTATTTTTATTTAATATCATTACCGTAATATTTACAGAAAGCCGTTCCGCGAACGCGCTTATTTCAAATAGAGTTTTCCTCCTCGTAGCGCCACCAAACTATAGGCCCTATGTTCATTATATTGACAACAGGTGTATAATATACCTAATCATTTTTAGCTATCTATTTTACAAATGCGGCCTCCTGAAACAACGATTCCCTTACAGAGTCAACGTTCACTCATCGTAATCGGGATCTTCGGGCCGGAGAAATTTCAAAGACAAACGGACGGTCTCGTTTTCCAAACAAACCGTCCATTATCTTTGGGATGTCGTCGGTTTGCTTCGGCTCGATTATCTCGCGAATATCGCGCGTAGATCTTCACGTAAAATTTTCTCTAGGATACGAGGGAAAAGAAGGAAACAAAAGTGAAAAGAATTCGCGCGATACGGCGAGGATCGAGCGGAAGTTCCGTGGAACCAAAGCTCCTCCTACGAGCGCATGCGCGCAGTAACCGATCAACGGAACCGGACATCGTTTCTCTAGCCGGGACATCCGTCTACGTATCACATGTTCGAAATAAGCGAAATAATTCGACGAAGCCTCCATTCATCTTCGTTGCTTACACGTGGCACTCGTTTAGCTTCCCCTTTCTCTTAACCCCCCCGTATTGTACCCCCGTGCGCTTGACTTTTACTGCGACAACGATGAATCGCGACGAGAGACTCTCGGCTCTCGTTTTATTTACGAATGAATTTGAAATGCTTATCGAGATCTACAGTATGTCAATAAAAGATTGTCGATACCGAGTGGTCTGGTCACCCTCCGAAGAGTACCTTCGATCTACGAACCTAACCACCGTCCTTCTCCACGCGGACCTCGGAGGAACCGTCTTCTGTCGCGACGATCGTCCATTTTCTTCCTCCTCTTCTTTTTCATTTGAAAACTCGATTCCCATCGAGCCGAGGCGAGCACAGTGTATCCGCGTTTCACGATGAGAAACCTTTTATCCCTACCCGCGTGTCTCTTTGAAGCGCAGTCGATTACTAAACCAGAAAGAACACACCGTTCTCCGATAGACGATGAAGCCCTTTTATTCCAGTTCAGTCTTCTTAAATGGAACGCCGCTTGGCGAGAGCAATCTATCCTTTTCGTCGAGCCAACCGTTACTTCTGTCGTACCGAGTATCGACGTCCGTTCCTGTTCGGTCCATTCTTCCAAGTCGGACAGAAGATATCTACGACCATCCGCTATTTCACGTAGTTCCATCTTCTTTTTTCTCGTATCGGCAACATCACCGATAGTTAGGCACCGGAGGATACTTTCTTCCTCTCGATACTTTGGATTTCAGGTTTTTCCACGATCCTAATCGATCTTTCGATCGATAGTCTCAACCGATTCTACCGTCGTATCGATCGTAAGTAGGCACGTATCGCAAACCTTCTCGACTAGCGATCGTCATCCGGTCGTAGATTCTCTTAGGCGTAGTCTGCAACACGTCGATTCCTCCGGCGTACGCTTTTCTCTTCGTCAACAATTTCGTCGTTACATCCGAACTGGAATACTCGCCGAGCTCTTGCGGTTCTTCCGTTGGTCGAACTTCTCGTAGCCACGATTCTCCGGGTTGCGGCTTCTCCCAAGTGTTACCCACGGCATCGACTCGTTCGTCGTCCCGACGACCACGCTCGTAAGGAGTCCTCCAACTCCAGGACGAGCGTGGATCGGACTTTCCGATAGGACACCCACGACTCGAGTTTCTACGATGAGTTCCAGGAACATCGTCGTGACGTTGCTCCACCAGCTGTCGATGATCCCTGCTAGCCCTTCGAAGTTGTCGTAGCACCAGGTCGATGTACCTCAAGGTCTCGCCGTTTTCGGTCACCCTTTTCGTCCGGGAAAGTTTCAAGTCCTCCGGCATCTCCGAGATCTTTGCTTCATCCAATAGTTTCTCGATCTCGGGAAGATTTGATCGTCGAACGACGTCGCGACGTTCCACGCCAACTCCAACGTCTACTCGACGACGATGACTCCTCGAGATCGACTCGTCGAAGCACGTTTCGCGTAACTTCGTCGTCGCCGAACGGGAACTCGTCCTGGGAATGACTTCGAGTGGTCGACGAAACGCGAAGGCGGTTCTAGGTAGGCTCGAAAGTCGACGGTTCTAGTTCGGATAGATCCCCTGGCCTCATACGTGCGTCGCTAACGTCCCAACTGCCGAGGTACGTTTGACCGTCGCGACGCCTCCGTTTGGACCTCCTGTGATGTAATGCGCCGACAGTGGAGCCTGAAATGCAGGCCAATGGAAATAGGTCAGAGAGGATTTCCTGGATTTGCGAGATTGCCATTGATTTCGTTGAATCTCTCTGGGTTTCGAGATATTCTTCGATCTGTCGAAATTTCGCGGACTCTCGTTAGTTTACGCGGCTCACGGCTGATTGCTGGTGCTACGAGCGAAGCAAGAATCCGATTAAACGTACGGAATTTTGATGGAGCTTTAAGCTCCAAGTGACGCAGAGGGTCGACGGCTGATCGAATTTTCACCAAAAAATATATCGAATGTATTGTCAAACGTAGCAATCAAGAATAGAAAATTCCAATGTGTAATATCGTAATTAACACTAGAACTATCAAACCAGTCAAAATGACTGGTACACAATTTTTTCCAAAAATTCTCCAAGTTTACACAAGAGACGTAGAATGAATATTCTACGTCTGTACCAATAAACATAAATCACCCAATCGATCAAATTTTCCGCCGCTTGATTCCCCCTTTTTCAAAGTACTTATTTAACACTAGATTTACGGAGCCAATTTGGCTCATTCAAAATTTGATTACTATACATATATAATATATTGGTTGGTTAAGTTTTTAATAATAAATCTTTCATTTCAATTAATTTGGAACTATTTTCTTTGCAAAAAACTGCAGTTTTATTCTATAAGCCAAATTGGCACACTTTAGAAAAATAGATGTATCAACAGCCGTAAATCTAGTGTTAATTTATTAAAATATGATAGATTCGAGGCCGGTAGTTCTAGTGTTAAAAACGTGACAATCATTGCGTAACGACTCGATAATCGATCAATTGATGTACATAATTCTAAGCAGCATACAATCCCTCTGGTCAACATCGAATCACGTAACCAGGAAAACTTATCAAAGCCCGTAACCCAGGACCGTTGGAGAGTCCAGTATTAATTAGTATCCCGACACTTTAAACTATTAATTAACGACTATTGTTCGCACGCAGCCCCGTTGAAACGGGATGAAACAATACAACGAGCAAAGGTACCAGCGAATCGAGTAGCTCGGAAAAGAGAAAGATCGGCGTTCGATCGAACAAAACTTTTGCTACTACGATAAACTCTACCCTACGTTTTATCGTCGCGTTCATCTGACGCAAATTGCGGTCATTACGTTTCGCTTCGCGGCCGATATCGCCAAAGAAACCGGGGCTGTCGTTGATGATAATCATCGGACTTTGAACGGCGATCCGATGCAAACATTTAACGCTTATTCGATCTGGACGATTAAGTCGATTCTTTGCCGTGCATTCCACGTAGAGATTTTCGGTCGGCGGTGAGGCAAGGCACGCGGTCTCGGTGTCGTAAGTGTGCCCAAGGAATTTGACACACATTCACCGTCATTGTACTAACCTGTGGTCCAGCGCCGTTCAAGGTATTCAGGCTATTCATTCTCATTGCTTGTGTGTAGGGCGGTGGTGCTGGCGTTACTCCTGGCACTGCCGTGTGCGGCGCGTGTCTCAGCTGCTCGGCTGCTGACATTCTATTGTTCATAGGAAAGAACAATCAGAACAATTTCTCTTCGGGGCACGAATCTATTCGAGTATGTGTATGCGCGCGCGTCTTTTCGAAAATATGTATTCGTTTGGGGATGAAGAGGGCGAGAATACGTTGAAGCGCGTAATAGCTCGCAATCAATGGAGCTATGTATGCGACCGTAAATATATTACAGCGATATTCGTCGAATTAATATTAAAATGGATATCACCGCTCGAATTGGACCGATAAATATTCACTCTAGGTAATTCGTAATTTACACCGAATATAATTAATCGGCATGGAACCGTGCTTTTCCAATGAATCGTATGTGTACGCGGAATGGAATGGAAACAATGAAGCGGTGACGTCTTTTTTTTCTGTGCTGTATTTCAATCTTGATTGTTCTGGCGTGATTTTAATGGACGGGGGATGATATTTGGAATGATAGTTTTTTAGAGAAATCTTGTGCATGCAGACTAGAGGGTGGACTCTGTGGGTGCACTTTGACTTTTTTAAATTATTATTCATTGTGACAACGAATTTAGTTCATTAATTCTTTGCCGTGCATGTCAAGTAAGACTCGTGACGTAGAAATTTTTAAAAATTGTGTAGTAGTCTTTGTTTTGAGGAGAACTGCCGGTAATTTCTCCAATTTCTGTAATATCATATTGCACCATGGGATACACCGTCAGAAAAGAAATTGCCCGGCAAGGGGTAAATTAATCCTAGATCTGCGAACGTTAATTAAATAAGTATCTTACAAAAAAAAAAGAAATCAAGCAGCACAGAAAATTTAACATCCTATTTCTGTATTTTCAGAAATACCCTGAAACAAACCAATATCGCCGCTTCATAGCGCACAGGCATATCACGTTTCTCGGATATAATTTAATCGTCTTCGATGCAATCCATGTTTCTCTACAGAATTACCACGGCAAAGCACAATTACAGCTGGTCAAAGGTTTCTCTATTATACCGTGTCGAACTAGATTGCAGACTCGACGATGTACGTTGCGAGACAAGTTGTCAGTGATACTCCGACACCGAGCGGAAGTTTACCTGAGGTAGGGGTTTCCGTAGGTCGCCGAGAAGCGTGGGTCGATCGCGGGTGTCGTCTGGGGGCTCGAGGTACCCAAATTCGCGGAACTCAGGCCGATCTTCTTTGAAGCTAATATACCACCCGAAGGTATCCTGCTTAAGGATTCTCGGGATGCACCCACACCCTGTGTCGTGGGTGGCATATAGTCACGGGTGTAGTCTACGTATGGCACGTACCCGTTATTGTTACTGCCGTCCTAGGGTAGAAGAGAATTTTCACTCGAGGATGGAAAATGATATTCCAGCATGGGAAACTTTCAATGCAGTGTACTTTCAAACTATATTGGACAAGATGTCGATGGTTTTGTTGGCAAATGAGAGTTTACGTGGGAGGACTTGTCACGGAGGAGGAGTCTTAAATACGTTGGTTATCATTGAAATTTTTGAGAAACAGGAAGTAGGAGGACTTGTCACGGAGAAGTCCTGATCAGATTATCGTTGAACTTTTTGAGAAACGGGACATAGAAGGACTTTTCACGGAATAGGAGTACTACGCTAGTTATCATCGAACATTTTGAGAAACGGGACGTGGGAGGACTTGTGACGTAGGAGAAATTCTACGCAGGTTATCGTTGAAATTTTTGAAAAACAGGACGTAGGAGAAATTCTACGCAGGTTGTCGTTGAAATTTTTGAGAAACGGGACGTAGGAGGACTTGTCACGTAGGAGAAATTCTACGCAGGTTATCATTGATATTTTTGAGAAACGGGACGTAGAAGGACTTGTCACGGAAGAGGAGTACTACGCAAGTTATCATCGAACATTTTGAGAAACGGGATGTAGGAGGATTTGTCACGTAGGAGAAATTCTACGCAGGTTATCATTGAAATTTTTAAGAAACGGGACATATGAGGACTTGTCACGCAGAAGGAGTGTTACGTTGGTTATCATTGAATTTTTTGAGAAACGGTAGGGGGAAGAGATCAGTTAAATTTGGAAAAATTTAGAGCTGACGATTAACCCTTTGCACTCCGCCCTGAGGGGTTATCGCAAGTCTACTATATATGTAAGTCGGTTGCCCCCTCTGAGGGAACTTCCGAAATTACAAGTGATTGTTTGAATGTTTACCTGGAATTTTGTATTGGAATGGCACATGATAGGAAACATTAAAGTGTCGCAAAGTTGCTAATAAATAACGTTAAAAATGGCTCCAAGTGCAAAGGGACAAGTGTCTTTTCTATAGGATGAACGATCGGTTGTTTTAAGTGATTCAGGATTAATTGAAGTAACCTAGAGGACGAGAGGTTTAATTAGTCTCTTCAATAGTATACACGCTCCGTATATTTGACATTTTTCTCTTATATTTGGAGCAGCTCCCATAAAACTCGAATAATTACAAAATGGAAAATATCAAAACCCGGAAGACAAAGAGCTCTCCTACGTTGGATTAAAATTTAAAAAAAAAAAAACGTGAAATTTTGACGAATGAATATAACGCAGCTGCAAAATAGAACGAGATCAGACGAAGCATAGAAAGGATTAAGGTGGAAAGATTAAATTAAATAAAAAATGGAAAAAAATTCTTAATCGGTTTGTGAGAAATTCTATTAATTAAAGGGAAGACCACTTACGTTATTCTTTGGCGGGAAAGACGGCTCCGTGTAATCGGCACTGTAACGATAACCCAAAGGATTCGGAACAGGTCCGGCGAGTGCCAAAGCATTGACGCCTCTCGTGCTTCCTTCGCCCTCGCTGTCAAGTGCTGTCACGCTTTCCGCGTTGCTGACACTCGAGCCCGCTCGTATGTCCGCTTTGACATCCGAGAGGTTGCTGCTTCTGTCGCTCTCCCGATATCGATCCGCGTTAGAATCTGTTTCTTCTGCGATAGAACATGGAAAAAAACAAGGCCAATCGGATGAGCCAGGTTTTTCTTCTTTTCAGCATCGTAAAAAAATACGATTATTCGATTCACTCGGACGGTCTTTCATTTCTACTCTCCTCGATTGAATTAGCGACGGGCAAACTTTGAGCGGATCAAAAAAGAAGAGTGGAATTTTAATCTCTATGGAAAATTTTGCACATGCAAATAAAGGGACATCCCTTTGAATGAATTTCTTTAGAACAATGAAATTGAAAATTTCTGTAGTATTATTTTTAAATCTGCGGCGGATAGAATCTCCAAGTCGACCGTAGTTCCGTTGCACGGTTTCAACAATTTTACCAATTGTTTTAGAAATTTCATTAAAAAGGAATAGTCTAGATTTTTGGACACAAAATATGAGAAATTCCGAGAAACTTATTACTTAACCCATTAACGCCCAAATAATATTTTTTTGAAAAGTTAAGAAAAATAACGAAATGTCCAAGTTATGTTAATAATAATAACTTGTTCGCAAAAGGCTGATCTATAAATAGATCTCTGAGCAAATAAATAAATAACTTGTGATCTTAAAAACATTATGCATTTAAGTGGTGATCTACAAATAGATCAATGGGGGCTAAATGGGTTAAATTCGCCCTTTTAACTGCTCCAAAATAGTATAGTAAAATGCTGCAAGTATCTAGCAAAATTTATCGAACAGGACCCATTATTATCAACGTATCCTGTTTGCATTCTGGGCCACTGCGTTTAACAAAATATGCAAATTACCTCAGTATCCACCCGTTTGCCCATCACCATACTAAACTCTCAACGAGGTCAAGCTTTCTAACAATACCAAGTATTGTCTTGTAATCCTTTTTTTTTCAACCAATATAATGGACTCGATATCGCGATTGCAATCACAAAGAAATGTTTGCGGTAAGAGTTTTACGAGTACGTAGAACTACACGTGTCTGTTTGTACATACGTATTCATATATCATAAAAGAGAGAATGGAATCACGGAGGGAGGTAGGAAGGGATGGAAAAACAAAGCGAAATGCAGTGCAAGTAATGGCATTATAATTCATCGAGACATGATATTCCACTTACGCATATCAGTCTCTTGTGTCTGCGCTGTCCTCGGTCGTGGCTGTTTGATGCGATCGCGACATTGCAGAATAAGTATAACGATTACGCCAATCAGGATCACGCAGACGACCAATCCACCGATGATCAGTATCAGTTGCCAATCGACTGGAATCAACGCTAAGCGTCACGCCTGGTTAAAATCTCGAGTGGTAACTCAATGGATTGTTAAATGGTAGAGGGTGACGATAAGGATTGACAATATCTAAATATCATCGATCGATCGTAAAAGCTGTGTAAAACGTTGCGAGAACGAACGTATCGTTAAGTGTAACGTTGGCTACTTTTCTAATGTATATGACGTGAAAATGTGACCCCTATTTTACAAGAGGTTAATTGAAACCGATGGAATTTACGATGTCACGGGAGAAGGGTGGGGTAAATTTACGAAATCGGTTATACGCATTAGCACGATGGAAATAATGAATCATTAATGGTAGGGAATTTATAAAAGCCCGGTCAATTCTCTTGGTATTCGTGGAGTGAATTAATATACGACGACACATTAACGAGAATAAACGGTCGAATTACGTTCGGTGGTTGTCTTTTTTGGGAGGCTAGCTAATAAAGAGAGAGAGAGAGAGAAAAAAAAACGAGAATTTGGATCGATAGAATGCGTGGGCGACGAAATGTATTTGAAAAATGCAAAATCAACGGGCGCCGATGGTGCTTGCAGATTTTATGAGATCGAGATACCCGAGTCATTATGATTTCATTCGATTTCACGCCGAACATTCGTCCAGAATTCGAATTACATTCGTCGGATAACTAATTCCGATCCGAATCCCTTGAAACGTAAAATCTCGTTTTTCTGTTTTTATAGAAAAAAAAAGCGAGGTGCCGGAAACGGGCGCGAATTGTTCGTGTATCCGCGACGTTGGCGAACATTCGATGATGCGTGATTTTCGTTGTTTCCTCGCTTCCGCAAACGTTACAGCTTTGTGGAAATACACCTTGTTTAACGCTTAAACTAGCGACGAATAATCCGGTACACCGAGATAAGCAAGGTAAATATTTTCACAGGAAAGAAACGAAGGAGAAAGTAAATCGATCGATTTAACTGTATGCATATTCCAGCTCCATGAAAAACGTTGAGTCCCGTGCAGTTAAAAATTCTTGTTATTTTTACCGGAAATAAACACGCATTCACGTTTCATTTGTGAGAATAATATATCTTATTTCAAATGGCTAAATGGAAGACTTCTTCCTTAAAATAAATTTGACCAACATTGTTAACATTACCTAACAAGACTTCAATTTAAAATATATCATTTAATTACATCCTCCAATCTATTGTAACATACAGAAGACATAAATGACAAATTTTATCACTTTCAAGTCACGAAGAAAAATGTAAAAATATAACTCGTCAAAGTTGACTTTCGTCCAATGACTCAATACGGGCACCTCGTTCTTTCCACTTGATTGAAAAGTAATTTTAATCTCTCTTTCTTCATCAACCTCGCCATTCTTCTAATACTATAATCTTTTATTCACAACTAAAGTTCAATAATTACACCAAAAATAACCCCAACGACCGTTTATTCGTGCCGCAACATTGGCCAAAGATGGACTAACCCCCGGTACCATCTCGAAGATGAACCCCATTCGCGATTCGAAATCTCGTCGATTTTCAAGCGCGTTGCGTCTGGCACAAAAAAAATCGCGGAATTATGAGAAAAGTCGGGACGAGTTACAACAGATATGAACTTACTGTGTGCCGTCAGCTTGATTATGACGGAATCCGTGCCGAAGCTATTCGTAACCGTGCAGTTGTAATCCCCGAAGTACGTGGATATAGGATCGAGTAGCGTGACAGTGCTGACTACCCTCTCGGCCGTGTATTCCTCCTGCACGTAGAACGGCGTATTGTTCGACGAGAAATTGAGCTCGCGGCCAGCAAAGCTCCATACCACCGAGTCGGCTTTTGGCACAGATATCGCGGTACACTTCACCTGCGAAATCGAAGAGAAACGAATGAATGAAAAAAAAAAAATGAACAAAAAAAAACAGTTCTCTCTGTGTTAAGGGGTGAGTGAGCGGAGGTGGTGTCCATCGTTTTGCCCCCTTGGCCAAATCGAAGCTAGAACGATGCCCCTCGCATCTGTCCTCTTTGCGGCGCGACTCGAACGACCTCGGAAAAAAAATGAGAGATGGAAAAAAAAATGTCCGGGAACGAACCCCGTCGACGTGGTATCTGTCGGCTAGCACGGCGAATTCTGCCCTAGATTCTATCGAAAAAATATCTATCGCATTGCGTTTCCACGCTGAACCATTTGTTACACGACCGTGGATTTTGGAGACGAGGCATTTCGATGTATCGGTTTTCGCATATTTTTCATAAACGCCAACCTCCCCCGTTCCCGTTACGAAAACCGCGGGAAACTTATGGATGTATAAATCGAATTCACCCTGTTCTCAGGAAGTTTACGAGAGGTTGGAGACCCGGAGAAAAAGGTATGCGCTCTTAAGCAGAACGATGTAAGAAGATGGAGGGACATCGACCGGTTTGAAATTGCGATCTTCCTTCGCTCGAGTGGAAAGTTATAAATTGGTATGTTTGAAATTTTCATAATAAATTCAAAGGTATTATTACGAGATTAATTAACACATTATGAGCGGGTAGCCTAACATATGAAACTATGCTGGTTAGCGGACATAATTTGCGAGATAAGCAAAAATTGCGCGATAAAAAAGAAATATATATTTGTAAAAGTAATGGTTAGATTGTAATAAAATTTGTTAATATACTACTTACTACTATACTTTATTTTATTTTATTAAAAGTTTGGTACTAAAACGTAACCCAGCCTATCTGTATACCTTAATCAAAAGTCAACTATATTGATAAATTTACATTTATAAATCAATAGATATTTTGTAAAAAATGTTTTATTGTCTTTTAAACCTATATAATACTTGTACAGTGTGATAGTTAAAGAAACAGTCATTTTTATGAAAAAGTAGTTTGCAAAATTCACACATATAGCAACCTAAATGTCTTGTCTTTTAAACTATTTATATAAACTATTTAAATTTATCATAATGTATTAATTTTTCTTATTGTTTTTGAAAAATATTATATATTATTATTATGGCACCTTTATTATGAAAATAAATGTTGAAAAAATAAAATTTATTAACACTAAACCTACCAAGGAGGTCAAAAGACCGATTCCAAAATATTTTCTAAAAATTATCTAAATTCATAGAGTAGCCATGAAGTAAATATTCCACTTCTATCTTACAAAAGCAAAATGAGTTAATTAATTATCTTCTTTATCTCGCCACTTCTCTTTGTGTAAGGTCGTTATTGAGTATATTTAGATTTTAGTAGATATAACGTCGGTAGGTTTAGTGTTAAACTAAAACAATTGTACGAGCTAACTCTTTTAGTTTCATATGTAAACCCAGCCGGTAAAAATACTTGCCCCGCTTTTTAACTCTTTGAGGCACAGTGGGATGGAAAGTGTCCCACCTTTTTGATGCGCGAAGATGCATGGTGGGACATTTTCGGTCCCACCTCGAAAATTTATATTATTATATAACTTTATCAATAAATATAAACCAACTTCATTCAATCAAAAGAAGAAAAAAATGTATGTGCAACATGGGTCATTTTATTTTCAGAATTCCTGTGCCTCAAAGAGTTAAGTAAGTAGGTAATTACATTCAAAAGGTAATTTTACCCGCCCCGCTTATAATGTGTTAATAATATAGAACAATATATTTGACTCCCAAGGAGCGTATAGATTTTCATCGAGCATCACAGTTGCAAAAAACGATTAGCCAAAGAATATCAAGTATAAAGCGTCAGACACAAATTTCCTCCGCTTAAAATTCATTCCGAACATCCATCGAGTAAAAAACTCCTCTCGCATAATTCTCAGCGAGAATTTATGACTCTGCACGAGCAAACGAACCCCCTCGAAAAAAAAGAGCACATCGTTCGAATTTACCTTGACGACGCCCTCGTCGGGTACATACTGCACCCTCTGCGACACGATGCTCGGGGGTGCACGAATGTAGATGTTAGCGTAGCCCGTCAGTTCCGGAAAATCCGGTACGTGAGCCTTGCAAAAGTACCGTCCAGCCGTCTCGTGTGTCACGACGACGCTTATATTCGGGGTGGTAGCTACTTTCCTCTCCGAATCCTCATGGTACCAACGTATCTTTGGGGTTGGATTCCCATCGACGTCGCACTGCAAGATTTCCGTGGCCCCGTATTGCGTTTCCACGGAGACCGGTGGATGCCGAAACTGCGGTCCGTCTGTGTGAAATTCAATTTTGATTTTCCAACGGAGATCCCACGGGATGGACGGCCCCGCGAGTAGACACGTCGGAGTTTAAATGTCCGGGGAATGGTTCGAGAGACTTATTTTTCTCGACGTTACGTGGGTTGAGTAGAATTTCTTTTTTTTTATTTCATTTTTTTTCTTTTTCAAGGGAGAAAAGAGGGGAAGTTTGGTAATCGAGCGTGAGACGGGACGAAATATAGAGAGGGGATAAATTGTACGGAATAGTGGGTACAAATGTATAGATGAAATTCGAAGGATAAGGGAAAAGAGGATGAGGAGGAAAGGGAGAAAGGGCGATGGGAAGGAGGACGATAAAGTAATAGGAGGGAAAGCGATTCAGCGAATAATAATGTATGGGTTTTGGTCGGGGACGTAAAACTCATCTAATTTCTCGGAATACGTAATGTCGTCCGAGTGCCTAGGTATCATACGAAAATTATTCCGATCCTGGAGTCAAATTTAAAGTTTCGTCCTCGATATCACACTCGCACGTTTGAACACTCACACGTTATATCCAGGGTCTCAGTTTCCTCGCTCTTCCCAACGTCGTTGTGAACTTCGCACTTTACGATCGCGTCGTGTAGCTCGCGGGTCGCGTTGTGGATGATCATCTCCGTCGTGTAGTCCCCGATGACCTTCTTCTCGTTTATAAACCACCTGGAGAACGAAAAAGGATAGAACGGTGAGCGTAATTGCACGATAATTCCTGCCGTTTCCCCGGCAGTAAGCGCTCGTCGCGCTCCGACTACCGTCCAAAAGCCTCGGGATAATTATGCAATTTTTTAAATTTTACGTCCGTACGCTCGCCAACATTTTTCCAACCCTTGTCTCTTTTTTTCTTTTTCTCTCTTTCTTTTTTTATTTTTATCCCTCTTCCAACCCTTTAACCCTGTTTTCCTCTCTAATTTTTCGACCGTCTCTTGGTACATTCAACCGATTTTCTACCCTCGATATTTTCACCGTCCGTCGACCGGACGATAATGTAGGTGAATTAATATCGACGATTTTTCCCCGACGATTCTCTCGAAAAGCGTTACGTTGACCCTCGGGGATCGAGGGCTCCTCGAAATCACCGTTCATGGAAGATTTATCTTTGAACATCGTGCAATCGATGAAAAGAGCATCGTGATCGCTTTGGATGGTAATAAAGGAGAGAGGCGAACGGTCTCTTTTCATCGTCGAAACGACGGCCACGTAGATACGTAGGATGAAAAAGGCACGTCGAATGGATGCGGCAGGAGTATAAGAGGACTCGTGTATCTTCGAAGGTTCCTACATTTAACGTCTTTGAATCAAAGTTACGATCAATTTCATCGGCCACTTGTGTCGTTAATAGCCTCGAATCTGACCTACTGCGTTAATAGGTGACCTTTCGATGGGAAAAGTATCGTGAATTGCCGGAAATTTACGATTTTGTGGCCTCTGCGATGATCGTTGTCGCATTTCGTGGAAATATTCGCATGGAATGCGGAAAGGTCGCGAATGAAATCGTTGGAGTTCCATAGACAGATTGTCCTGGCTGTCTTTGCCGTTTCAGTCGACACAAAAGGATCGTTATTTGCGTTGTTTTCCTATTTTCTGTGGAAGGAGAGAGAGAGAGAGAGAGAGTAGGAATATGTAGAGAGCAAGAAATGCAGACAAAGAGAGAGAAAGTTGTGGGTATAGAGAGAGAAGAAAATAGAGAGAGAAAATCGCGCATAGCTCGGACGAAACTATCGAAGCGAGCAATGAGTAAAACGCGTAATATAACGCATGACCGGCTAACATTGTCCTAAACAACGCATTGTCCCCTTTGTCGTGAGCATCAATTATTTGTCTGCTCCGCAGCGCACAACCGATTGCTTGCTAATTCTCCTTTTGTTCGCATTCTGCTGTGTTTTATCGCCGGCCGATGAAGCAACGCGCGACTTCGACGTCTCCAAGTTAAAAAACTCACGAATTAAGCTTTACAATTAATACCAGAATCTCCTGGTGGAGCGAGATGAATTATCGTTCTGCTTCTCTCCAGCTCTCCGGAATTGCGAGAAACATCAACGAGGGTAAATCGTGAGAAGAAACAATGGTAAATTTTCCATAGACCCTGCAATCTTTCATAAATATATTTCAATAGCTTCTCTAAGAAACAATCTACAAAAGTCATCCCTCATCGACAAATCACCATCAAAATCTACGATATCGCAAATAAAAATAAAATACACGACGCGCGACTTCGACGTTTCCAAACTAAAAAATCGTTGAATTAAACTCTACAATTAATACCAGAAACCCGTGTTGAAACGAGACGAATTATTATTGGATTCTGCTTCAACCGCGCTCTCCAGTTCTCCAGAGTTGCGAGAAACATCAACAGGGGTAAATCGTGAGAAGAAACAATGGTAAATTTTCCATAGACCCTGCAATCTTTCATAAATATATTTCAATAGCTTCTCTAAGAAACAATCTACAAAAGTCATCCCTCATCGACAAATCACCATCAAAATCTACGATATCGCAAATAAAAATAAAATACACGACGGGCTACTTCGACGTTTGCAAACTAAAAAATCGTTGAATTAAACTTTACAATTAATACCAGAAACCCGTGTTGAAACGAGAAGAATTATAATTTGATTCTGCTTCAACCGCGTTCTCCAGTTCTCCAGACTCGCGAGAAACATCAACGGGGGTAAATCGTGAGAAGAAACAACGGTAAATTTTCCATAGACTCTGCAATCTTCCATAAATATATTTCAACAGTTTGTCTATGTAACGATCTAGAAAAATCATCACTCATCGACATCAACACCTGCGACATCGCAAATAAAAGTAAAAGACACGGCGCGCCAATCATCAAATATGAAATAAAAAATTCGAGAGAGTCTACCGATCGATTGTCCTTTTCGTTGCACAAGATTGAGAACAGGAATAGCTGAAAAAGACAGGCAATATTCGCGTGCTGAAACTCACCTGTATTCCACGTTCGGTGGATTGGCCTCGGCACGGCATTTGAACCTGAGCTCCGTCCCCTCGATGATACGTCCGGTCTCAGAGATTCCTGAACGGATTCTCAGAGACACTTTCGGCGCATAGCGCACCTGAAATCGAGATACAAATATTTCAAGAGTCTTCCACGACAGACACGTGATCTCAGATGCTTTTGCTCTTTCCTTCTCGTTTCCCTCGTGCACGTCATCGTTGGGGAAAAAGTTCGCGCAATCTGTGGAAACTTTGCGCTTCGGTGGCTTGTACATTTCTACCGTGTTTTCGGCAGTTTCTACGAGTTTCGGAAATTTTATATTATGTTTTCAACTATTCGAGGTTAGAATATTATACGCGAGATATTGTATTTCAACGTTGGAGATTGAGATAAAGTCATATCGCGAGGAGAAGTAATTGTATTAAATTTCGCGTTTATCGTATAAAATATAAAACGAGCATCGTCACTAGAAACGTCCTAGTTTAACTTCCATACGTCGTACTCTCACTCTTCTAACCTACATTGCTTTATATTTCAGATTCTATTGTTCTTTCCATTCTCTAAAATCATTATCGTACAGTGCATCCTCTGTTCGGATAGTTTGCAACTTTATTTCAAACGTCGCGTAACTTGTGTGTACAATTGAAACGAATGCATTTTAGTTCAGGAAATGGTCAACTTCAACTTCGTCTCCGTATTTGAGATCGGAGTATCAACAAAGACTTTTTATTCTCTCGACTTTGATCTCGCACTTACATTCGTTAATTAACCGTAAAACTATCAATGTTACATCTGTTACATTTAAATAAACTAATTAACACTAGATTTACGGACGTTGTATCGAGTACTTTAATATAAATTAAACACGCACTTTGAAAAAAGAAAGATCAATAGGTAAAGAAGATAATCATTAAAGTAATTTGTATATTATAAGATACACATGAAATATCTACTGTGCCGCGACTCTATGAATTTCAAAACTGTTTTTAAAAAAATTGGAACCCATCAATTTGTCGGCTTCCGTACATCTAGTGTTAAATACTTACAAAAAATGATCAACATTCAATCAACCTTCAACTCAATCATGACCAGTTAACTCGTAGAACAAAGCAATGCAAATTGAACAGTCTATATTTCATCACGAGAAAGAGATTCCTAATTCGACAGGACCAATTGTCCTACGCGTTGCAATTTCGCGAAACGTATTTCCCGGATGCGCTCGCGTAACCAGCCAGGACGTAATCGTGAAACCTTAATGTCATTGTTAAAAATTCCAAAGCACTCCGACGCTATCCCTCTCGGCGTCCAATTTTTTTTCTCCCCTTCTGGGTGACTCGGTGAAATGGAGTCTATAGTTCATTGTCCGGGGGAAAGAAAGCGGAAGCGCATAGCAGCCAAAATAGCCGTGGCGAGCACGAAACTTGTGCCAACGGATGGCGATTATAGCGCGAAACACTTCTCAGGACACGACGTTAATTATTCTTCGCCTCGTTACCGCGTCTCTCTAACGGGCCACTCCGTAATACCTCGCTTTAATTCCACCCTCCGGTCAACCGGTTAAAAAAATGCGCAAAGCAACCGTGCTTTCTTATACATTACTCGAATTTAACGGGTAAAAGTGGATTACGGGAAGCATCGAATTTTTATGTTTATCCGCGACAGAAACCACGATTGTATAATACTGAAAAACGTTGCATCTCGTAACAAGATTCATCGGATAATGGCTGGGAAATACATTGAGTGAATTTTCGAAGTGAAAGCAAACCCGAGTCGAAAATTTTAAGCCCAAAATCCTCCTAAATTACCAAATAACTTAGGATATTCAGGCTGAATATGGAAAAATATGTTACATATAAAAGAATGAAAATTTTAATTCCACAATCGCCCTAAACTTGTTACTTTTTGCCAGTTTTGCCTAGTTTAGGATCAATTTAGGCTTCATACAGCCCAAAATAATCCTCAGCATTCTATAATGAGGAGTTTTAGAATTCGATTGGAATTGGAGTGGAATGATCTAGGTCCAAAAAAATTCTCAATATACTAAAAATTAATTTGATTTTAGGAGATTTAGAATTTCTATGGAATAAAATGATAATTTAATATCTACTTGCTCCTGAAAGCCCTATTTTTAGAATATGAGTCGACAGACTTGGAACTTCTCAAATATTTTTAGGGGATGTCAGATTAAATTGGAATAAAAATGTTACCTGATCAGTCCATATAACTCTTAAAAATCATATTTACAGGACTTTGAGGCGCGTAGACACACTAGTTGAGGATTTTGAGGTTCAAAATGGTATACATAATTAAGCGGCAAATGAGAAATCAAAAGAATCTAGGATTTGAAGTTTCTTTTTAGGCTGGACTTTTCGACTCGGGAAGCTAGAGAATTTAAGAGATCCGCTTCCGTATTAATATCGTTAAAGCTACTTGAGATTCTCGCGTATCGCATTCTTATACCAACTAAGTCTATTACAATGGATCAGCATGGAGTTTAAGTTTTGATTTTTTCTTTATTCTTTTTTCCACATAATCTTTCTTACCTCGACGCGAAGTTTCGCGTTTTGCGGCGTTCGATCGGCCGCATTTTGACTTTGGCACGTGAACGTCGTGTTATCGTGATCCTTCCGTGGTAAGACTTTCAGGACGGATTTCACGGTATAAAGTGGACCTCCATCGAAAAGCTCCTTGGTCGTTTTAATCCCTCTGTGAAGGACATTACCGAGGCCGTCGATCCACGTGATCTGCAATAAAAATTGGCGAATAGAGGATCGATTGGAAAGAGGTACTAAAAGCTTCAAAGTGAAAGAGGGACACGTTCCTCGATCTCGATCGTTTCCTTAGGTTTGCTTATCCGTGCGCTTTCCACGTTGAAATGTATGCGAGAAAAGTTAACTGACGTAAAAGAGAAGGAGCGAGAGAGCAGCCTGTCGCGACATAAATTTTCATTGGATTTCAAGGTGCGCGACGATAAAAACAAATCGACCCTGCGGAGCTGAGAGCAGCTCTGGCATACGGAAAGTTATTTCATTATAGCGGCCGCCGTCATATTTTATTCAATAATTCGGATATGATCGATCCTCGTGATCTGCTGCCGGCAGACGGAGAGGCAGAGAGACAGAGAGGGAGAGAGAGATGGAGAATCGTAAGTAGCGAGTCTTGGCAATCGTTGAAGATGCTCTGGGCGACCATGAGTTTCATCGAGAAGCTTTCTCTCCAAACTTTCGAATCTTGCGCGGAATTAATTCGCCCAGAAGGCTCCGGTTGGATTGAAAATCTACCCTCTCTTTCTCTCTCTCTTCTTCTCTCTATTTCCTCTCTTCTCCCCCTTTCCATCTGTTTCAGAGAGTCGACGCGATAGGGACTATCACCTTTCGCTCTCTCCAAAGGTATCCCATTCATCCCGCCGATGTTTTGGGGAGCAAACGACTATATTCGACGTTTTACCTCGATAATTCGCCGTCATCCAATACCCCTCGATACGCGGCTCCGACACGAATTTCCCAGCATTCACGTTCAATCAGGATCCATCTAATCGATCTAATTAGAAATCTCGCGCGACAGCGGTCGCGGTATGTTATCCACAATGTGGATGGATCATCCGTTGAAAATGTCGCTACAATGTTTTGCCCTTTGTCTAATCCCGATACCCCATTACCACCACACTCCTACACTATAATGAACATGCATTTTAACGAAATGCACTTTATGGCCCGGCTGAAAATCGCTTCGATTCGCGCTCTCCCTCATACTCGAGTACATCGATGCACTTTTACCTGGCTCTTCCATATTTCTCTACGAAGTACTTGCAGTTTGCGCGCCCATGCGTGCACATTTGTTTGCGTATGTGCATTGCACCGTGGTGAATGTATCTTAACACGCGTGCACGCGAATGTACACGCGTTTGTGTGTATATGTGCACGTTTGCATGCACTTATTCGTCTTTGTTTCTACGAATGCAGGACCACATGTACGTATGCACATTTATATGCAAGTATACCCGTTCGAATGCACTTGTTCGCCTTTGTTTGCGCGTACGCACGTCTAAATGTGTGTATGCCCGCTGGAGCGTACGCATTCAGTTTCGCTCGCACGCGTTTATGTGCATGTATGCACTCGTGGTCGCGAGAAGATATGCAAGTGTGCATCTTTGTTCGTACGTACGCACGTTCATATGAACACATACGTGCCCGTATGAATGCATGCACCTGTATGCACCTTCCTACGTACGTGTACACGTACGTGCACATATGTGCCGTGGTGCACGGACGAGAATCGATCGTATCGTCTATAATTAGGAATGCTGCATCGGTGCTCTTGCACTCTCATATGACTGCAAGTTCCGACATACTTTCGAGCACTATTTACGATATTCGAGTGTCATGCATGAAGGGAAAGATAGATAGATAGATAAACAGATAGATACAGATAGAAAGTAGAGGATAATGTCCAAGGTGCGCTGTAATTTTAGTAAACGCCGAACGATTATCCCCCGAAGGAGGCTCGATAAAAACTCGATCCCCGGGAGGAAACCAGTCTTTCTTTCCATCCTCCGGTTCTTTTTCCTCCTCTACGATGAATATTCGACAAGGGTGTGGCTTCCCTTAATATAACTTTCCTCCTCGCTTGAATCCGGTAAAACGATATCTTCTCCCTTGCGTAGGACATTGCGATACAGTTCGATTTCATTTCCATAATTCGTTAATTTTCTCGTATTCATCATACACGAAATATTTCCATACTCTTCATCTATCGTTTGTCCGGGGAAATGTAAAAGCAGAAGGAAAAACAAACCTGATAGCAGAGGACGTCGAAAGGGAGATATCAAGGAATGGAGAAAAGTAACTCACAAAAGACGACGCACCGTTAACGTTACATTATGAGGAAACGTAGAAACTTGTAAGGGGATACGTTTTCATTAAGCCGCGTACACGTGAAACCGTACTTTTTCGCGTTCTCTTGTTCAACGAGCGACTCTCGTTTAGCGGTGCTTTTCTTACCGTTTCGCCGCGCCGTTTGCGCCGGGGGAAATCGATCTCGTCCGCTCTAATTAGGAGTTCTGCGGATCCGTGGTGCAGTACCATTTACCATTGTGCCGAGAATGCGATTCGCATTATCGCGGGTATTATATATCTCCGGTGGAAATCGAAGAAACCCCGTGGTCCCTCTACACGAGAAACCTATTCGAGCGTGTTATCGCGAGAGCGAAATTAAAGACGCTGCGTTTACCATCGACTTTCTTGTTGCACGCGCGACTCGTACCTTCGTGTTTTCTGTTAACTCGGTGCATTTGTTCGCGCGATCGTTGCCGCGGGCGAATGGAAAGCTTGGAAGTTAAAACCTGCTTCAATTAACTTTCCACCAGTTTCGACTAATTAATTGTGGCTTTTTCGTGTTTTTTGTAGAATTACTTTGCTTTTGTATTTTTGAGGATTCTAGTGGCGGTGTTAGCTTGCCGGAGTGCTTCCGTTTTAGATGGATTTTGTATTAGCGCGAGTATAATGATATTTTCTGTCTAGAGTTCTGAGTGGAAATGTGCTCGACGGAGATTTTATTAGCGTTCGTTATTTTGTTAGTGTTATATTGAAAATTCCGTCGAGCTCGATTTTAGAATTAGATGAAGATTTCGTAGAGGTCTCTAAATATCTCACGGTATCTGCAATTGTTACTTTAATCGGATAAAACTGAATAACCAATGTCCAAGAATTTCATGAGGTTCGGTACTCTGATTTCAAAATTAGGAAAGTAATGTGGGCAAATTAGAAAAGTAACATGGCAAAGTAGATAATTATCTTATATCTGACATCGTATAGGATGCACCGTTCCAATAAGCATTCCCTGGGAATCTCGAAAAATTAGTTGCTAGAAATTTGGCAATTCGCCAGCAATCATGTACGAGTGCTCGTAATACCTTCTACCTCCATGGATTATCTCGTTCGATCGTAGAACAATTTTCTATCAAAGTTTCATCCCCATCGATTATCTCGTACGATCGTGGCACAATTTTCTATCAAAGTTTCACCCCCTAGTTTCCGTAACCTTGGACGGCCGGTGATTTATTTCTATCTCGGACTACCCCAATTATCCTCTTATTTTTGTCATTCCACGTAAGCCAGTAATCTTGTCTAATGCTTCCGCACCGGTTCGTTAAGGGGTGCTTTGTAGACTTTTATGGAATTAATTAACAACGTACGAGGAGAGAAGAGAGGCACGTTAGTTCTCTGAGAACGGAGAATTGGCCTAGATTGAATACATACCAGGTCAGCGTAATATTCCTAATTCGAGAAACTCGGCCATTTACCTCTACGTTGGTGTCGCCGTCTATTCGATAGTAGCAAGTATAAATCGTTTTAATCGCATTTCGGTGGTTGACGACTCGTCCTCGAGTATAAGCACCGCTATTGCTCGAGTGTCACGCTTTGCCATAAACACGTCGCTCGCTCGGTTTCATCGACATTAATTGGGATAGCAAAATGAAGGAGAGTCGGCGAAGATCATAAATACAAACGACTGAAGAGAGAGGAGGGAGAAGGAGAATTTTGAAAGAGAGAAACGGACTGACAGCGAGCTAGGAAGAGAGGAAGTGACTGGGGATGAACTAGGAAATGAGGAATTGGCCGAGGGTGAGTTAGAAAGAGAAGAAGTGACCGAGGGTGAATTAGGAGGAGAAGATTGACTGAGGGCGAGTTAGGAAGAGAGAAAGGGACTGAGGGCGAGTTAGGAAGAGAGAAAGTGACTGAGGGCGAGTTAGGAAGAGAGAAAGTTACTGAGGATGAACTAGGAAAAGAGGAACTAACTGAGGGCCAGTTAGGAAGAGGGAAAGTGACTGAGGGCGAGTTAGGACGATTGAAAGTCACTGAGGGCGAGTTAGGATGACAGGAACTGATTGAGGGTGATTTAGGAAGAGAACAACTGACCAAGAGCGAATTAGGACGAAGGCAACATAGAGAGTCAGAGTTAGAACGACAGCAAGGAACTGAAGGCCAGTTAAAACGAAAGAGAACAGGAGTTAGAGGAAGAGAAATCAAGCAGGGAAAGAAGAGACGAAGGGTAGATGAAATCCGCTAGGAATTCCATATCCCTTCGCGGTGGAATAGGCTCCCTCGCGCGTAAACTCCGTCTTTCTTCCTCTCTAGCCTTTCATCCCTAGCCCTGCGCAAAAGGAGGGCCATTCACTGCTGGCAACTAGTAATTAAACAGGCCCGACAGGAGGAAGGAGCATTTAGCCGCGCTGTTCTCCCTCTTTCTCAGCTTTCCCCGGCATTGTCCACCGACCAGGAATACGGACGGAGACGCGCTGATACCCGCGGGAAATTATTAACCGCAAATCTATTCGCGCTCTGGCTCGTTATATTCCAATGTAATCTCTAATGCGATGTCCGGATTCATCTTGCCGGTTATAAAACATTAATGGACGCTGCAATACGCGCACAAAGTAGAAATGCTTGTCCCGATACGAGAACAGTTAGATTCTGGATACCATTCATCGTGAATCCGGACATTTATCCACGTTACCTGCAGAACTCTAGCTTGCAGATTCGATCAAGGGATGAAAAATCTATCGTGTCTTTGTCGGGACGAAAAACGAAGTCAAGAAAGGAACGAAACGTCCCGCCGAAAAACGTATGGACTACTCGTTTTTGTAAACTCGTGAAGAAGACTCAATCGAACGAATGGAGAACAAAGTAAAAAATTTACATCGGTCTCAACGTACGTCGATATCCAAGTTCGTATAGTTTTTAGACGATGTTATAACGAGGGTACGGAAATAATGAAACTCGTTGCTTGGACTTTTAGCAAGAGAATCTGAGCTTCTAATCATCAAGCGAAACCACTCGCTGTCTTTTTTGCCTCACCGTTGCTTCCTTCCCTTTGATGTCGGTTGTTCGTTTAAAATTCATGGTGTGAAGAAGATTTCGAAGCAAACTGAAGCCTAGAGCGTTATCGTTCGGCGTTGGAATATCAGAAACGCAAAGATTTCATCTCGAACGTTAGCACGATCCACGTTTGCGGCTCGACGGCGAGAATCTTTCGGCGAAACGGGGAGGCGTAATTCCTCGCATAATCGGAAACATACCTTCCACGTGTAGTCGTCTCGGATTAATTCCCTGCATCGTCTTTGCACAGTGAATTTTCGCAAAACACCCGAGCCAATTAAGTGCGCCGGAAATAATACGGCCCAGAATCCGGCGGAGATTCGCGTTCGCGTCGAGCGAATTCCCATTGGGTTTCATTAGACAGGAATCAACGTTAGTTTACTCCGCACGACAAAGACGAGTAGATATTACGCTGGCCGAGCAAAAACGGCTATCTGCTCTCGCAATGAAATTAATTATCTCCCGCAGCCGCGCGCCATCGGGCTACTAGCGTTACACCGTTATAATTACCATCCTTGTTTCATTAGGACGCTGGAGAGCGCGAGAGAGGCGGAGAGAGCTGGTGAAAGGGCGAGGGAGGCAGGGAGAGACAGAGAATGATAGTTGGAGAGCGAATGAGAGTCAGTGAATGATAGTTGGAGAGCGAATCAGAGATAGAGAACGATAGTTATAGAAAGTACGCGATTGACAAAGATAGCCGAAAGAGAGAATGAGGGTCAGAGACGAATAGTCAAAGGAGAGACTGAGAGTCAGAGAGAAATAGCCGAAGGACAGAATGAGAGTCAGAGAAAGATAATCGAAGGAGAGAATTAGGGTCGGAGAAAGATAGTCGAAGGAGAGAATGAGAGTCAAAGAGAAAGATGGCCGAACGAGAGGATGAGAGTCAGAGAAAGGCAACCGAGGGAGAGAATTAAGGTCAGAGAAAAATAGTCGAAGGAGAGAATGAGAGTCAAAGAGAAAGATAACCGAACGAGAGGATGAGAGTCAGAGGAAGATAGTCGAAGGACAGAATGAGAGTCAGAGAAAGGCAACCGAGGGAGAGAATGAGAGACACAGAAAGGTAGTCAGAGAGAATGAGAGCCAGAGGACCATAGCGAGAAAGAAGATGAGACATAGAGAAGGCAGCCAAAGGGAGAGAGTGTCTGATAGGGAAAGATAGCCAAAGTGAGAGAATTCGAATTAGAGAAAGATATTCGGGAAGAGAATGAGAGAAGAGAGAACGAGGAGAGAGGGATAAACGTTCCCAAGCGAGCTCGTACGACCCGAAGCGAGACGAGTCGCCTGTATCTGACATCCGCGCGCATCCCCAATGGTAGGTTCTCCCATAAATCCAGAAAGTCCTCCCTCGACGTCGGCCAGCGCATAAGAAGCGGAATAAGAACTCTTGGGAAAGCGCGTCGCTACAGATTTCCCCGGCTTACACGTGTGCTCTGGCAAAATGTGTGCATGTAAACGTACACGGGCGTGCACTCTGCAGAAAGTTCCGTCGAGTTTGCCGAATGGCAGCTGCCGCTTAAGCGTATCCCACTCGAGGATCCTGCGGATTATTGCAAAAATGCATTTACTCGCGCACTCGAGAAGTTCCGGTAAAAAATTACATCGTTCCGTCGAGAAATTCGGTTAGGTTCTTCTTCATGACGAAAAGTCGACCGGAAAGCGCGACGGGTTGTTTTGCAAAGTCCAACGGTTCCGTCTCGTCGACAGCTTCAACCTTCGCTCCGTTTTTCCGGCTTGATTTTCCCCTTTTGGGGAATCTATGGTGACAGAAAACCATGGAAGGATACGGAGCAGGATGTCGCGTAGATATCGAGCGAGGAAGGTTTGCTCGGATGATGAAGAAATTCGGATTTGTGCCATATCGTAACACGTAAATGCATTTTGTTGAATGAACTCTGACCTGGACGGAATATTTCTCCTAATTTCTATAGTTGCACGGCCGCTCCGGGCATTCCTTTAATAAAACCAGACCTCCGGTTACTTGCTTCTTATGAATGTATGCATCAGCTTCCGCTGCTATCTTTCTTCCTTTAAATTCGTACTATTTGCATGAGTTACCGGCGAAGTAGATGTAAACGTTTCCTTTGATCCCCGCGTAATGGAATTAAGCGTGACAGCGATATTAAAATTTCGTTTCGAGAAAACTTGGAGTGTTTCGAAAAAGTTTTCATAACAATATGAAAGAAAGTTAGGAGGTAACGGGGGAATTGCGAGAGGAAACGGGAGCGAGAAGGCAAAAGAAGCAGATCGAAAGGAAACGTAGGAGGTGGAGGAGGTAGAGGAAGAAATGAATGCCGAAGGAGGAGAAAATGGAAGATGAAAGATGAGGAAAAAGGGAGAGAAACGTGGTACAAGACTAAAAGTAGCGCTGAATATACCTTCGAAAGAGGAGAAGCATACTTACACGAAAGCACGGCGATCAAGGCGGCACAAGAATCACGGTAAGTCGATACTTCGCCTTAAAATACGAGCATTAGGCGCTGCTTAATATTAATTTCCGAATTATGCAACGAAGATGAGGAAGCTGCCTTTCTTGAAACTATTTCAGAAAATCCTCCTGTTTTATTCATCCACCGAAAACTCATGAATTATACAGCTAGAACGTACCGAACTAAATACGGTACATAAGGCGGTGCATTCTAACGATGCCTTTTACCCGAATGGATAATTAATCGACAGGAGGCGGAGGAGGAGGAAAAAGAGGAGAGAGAGGGAGGAGGATGGAAAAGAGAATCCGAGGGGGTCATTCGAAACGCGGAAAATCGAAGCGGCCCGCGTGCTACACCGTCGAGAGTTTCCGCGTTAATGAATTTCAAAAGAAAAATATCCAAAGGAGTTTCCCATACCTCTCGCAATTCACCATTCGTTTCGGCATCGCGAGCACCACCGAAGCTACGTCTCGATGATCGGGCTCGAAACTCCATGACTGATCGATTGGAAAATTTCCTACTCGACTTCCCGTTCCGATCTCGAGCGAAACGCACACTTATCGTTCCCTTCGCGAGCTAAAATTCCAGTAGAATCAACGTCTTCTCCCCCATTCCTTCAGCTTCTGCCGTTTCTGCCGTTTCCAGGAGAACCATTTTAGCGGCAAAGGGAGCTTAAGTTTCAAATCCAAAACCGGACTATCGCATCGGAGCAGCGTTACCGAAAGCCCTTTTCCGACGATACGTTGAAGCAAGATGCTTCCATCCGGGCACGATTTTTCCTCGTTTCCCTTCCCCATCGCTTACGATTCGTTTCCCTTTCCCATCAGCCTCTCCTTCAACCCCTTTCCGTCCATTTCGACGGCGTCTATTTTCGCGAATCGTCGTCGCACAGCCCCAGCATCTCCCTCCGGCTCGTCACCCTCGTCGACATTTTGGTAGAAAAGGGTATCGCGAGATAACGGCGGAAGTGAGATATCCCAGTAAAATACATCTCCCCGTAAAGCATCTCCGTGGATGCAAAAAGTACCGGAGAACTTCCGATCGGCTCGCTCTACGCTCTGACTGCTGCCAGTGCGCGGGAATTTTCGAGGGAAATCATTCTCGCCGTATTGAAATGCACTTCGCGTGAATGCGACGACTTTCAGCCGGTGCGGTATGAACGTCGCTTTTTGCGTGACGTTTTATGCGTTGAATATATACATTTAAATGAAGCACAATTACCTGGTATCGGGACTGCTGTACGCGTTAATTCGTCGCTTTAACGCGAGACGCTTGTCGATTCGGGGGAATTGGAGAACGAAGCCGGAGAAATAATTGCGCGGATGGATTTACTGATCGAATTGGAGAACGTGTTTTTTGACGATTGACGTTACGGTGGATGTTTTAGTGAGAATCTTGCGTAGTGTAGAATTTTCGAGAAATGGGAGGAAAGCTTTGGAGAATAAATTGACGAGGGTTTTAACACTAGATTTACCAGCGAGAAATCTATAATATTTAAATATGTTAAATATGTACCTTAAAGCAAGGAAAATTAAGAAGTGGAAAAGATGATAGATTTGGTAATTTATGTTTTATACGATGGACGAAGAATATTTATTCTACGGCTCTCTTATAAACCCGTAGAATTTTTGGAAAAAATTGTGTACCAGTCATTTTGACTGGCTTGGTAAATCTAGTGTTAAAAGTGCGCGAGGATGGTTGGCGGGAAGACGCGGGGCGCCAACCGTTTCCGGGACCTTGGGACCAGACCCGTCTGGCGCGCGGTTTAATTTTAGCTCGGTGTAAAGTGTGAAAAGTACGATCGGCGTGTGCGAAAGAAAAAAATAGAATGGGGTGAGTGATTTAAGCTGAGGGGAAAGAGCAATCTTGAAACGGAGGAGGAGAACAGGGAGGCGCGAGGAGAGGGAAGACGCCGGTGGAAACTTTGCAGTTAAGATACGTAAAAGTTTAATCAATCGTCGAATACTCGATTCAGTTTCGGCACAGTTGTCAATAAACCTTCTCGTTCGACTTTTATCCCCGGAGCGAGCTAATTTTCTTCGCTTTTCTCCGCAGTATTTGTCTTTCTGGAATTCATGCGAGAGAAAATTGAAAAGGAACATTAAGGACACTAAGAAAAATGCATTCATAGTTCTTTCGCTGTCGACGTTCTATCATTCAACTAATGTCGCACATACCATTCGCAAGTTTCTACAGTAATGCGAAACTCTACGTAACAATCGTAGAATCCAGTTCGAGAAATTGTTTCCTTCTTTTTTAACACTAGATTTACCGAGCGAATTTGGCTCATTCAAAATTAGATCACTATATGTATAATATAAGGTCGTCAAGAATGAAACTTGTAGTAAATAGGCAAACTTTGCCTATTTTTCTACAAATTTCATACTTGACGACTTGATATATTGGTTGGTTAATTTTTTTAATAATAACTCTTCCATTAAAATTGGTTTGGAACTATTTTCCTTCTAAAAAACTTCAATTTTCTTGCATGAGTCAAATTGGCTCACTTAAAAAAAATAGGTGTATTTATATCCGTAAATCTAGTGGCAAAACTAGCACGAAATTCTCGCAACATCCTTGCCAATGACGACAAGTATCTAATTAATAGCAGGAATAATGAATATAATTATAATTAACTTTCGTCCAGTGCCAGAAAAAATGTCATACCCACTCCAGTGCTCGTACGTGCCGTATTAATTGCTCGCGATATTTTTCAAAGTGTCGTTTTACGCTTTAAATTACGGGACCAGGTGAAAGGTGGAAAAGGAAAAATCGACGAGATGCCGGAGCACGATAGTCGACTTCGACGAGTGGCATTTTTCATCGATAACGACGCGAGATCGTGGCAATGTAATTTCAATATCCTCGGCGTCCGCTTTTGTTCAGTCTCGAGGACAAAACCACACGACGCGCCCGCCATCGGGAAACATTTTTTTTCAATACCAAGATGAAAATTCGATGCGCGTTATCGTCGGATCAATCCCGAACGTTTTACCTTCATCGTGGCGCATTCGACGGCCGAACGAACAATGGCGAGAATTTTGCGGGAGGATTTGCGCGATTATTTCCCTAACGCGGCCACGGCCGAGAACTGAAAACCCGCGCCACTGCCGAATCACAAAGGGTATCCGAGTAACCCTGCCGAGCGATTATGCTCTTTGCGCGTCGTTTCCTTTTTACATTTTGTACGATACAAACGAACGAAAGAACGACCATCGGATACGACAAAATGCGCATCCTGAATGTACGGTGCTTTGTAAAAATACCGCAACTGCGCGTGCAGCGGAGTTTTGGAGAATATTGCAACGGAATGTATAATTCTACGGTACGACGACTTTTAATGGAAGATGAGTAGATTTTCTGGATGTTCTTGAAGATTTTACAAGTATTGTTGATATTTTTGGTGTTTTCAAGATGAGGATGAATTGATGGAGTCGTTGGAAGGAAAGACGACTCTTCGTTAATATCGAAGTGAAACTGTAGCTTTACAAAGGCATGGGTATCTAATATTTCGGATTATCGTGATTTTGCGGGCATCGCTAAATTATTATAACCGTTAATTGGGGCGATATGTCGACAATAATCTATATCGAGATCACGTAACGCCTCGCGGTTAAAAGCGCAAACCGCAAAGCTCATTTTATAAATGAAAATCGTTCGAATCGATGCCGTATCTCGGCTCCGTTTCGTGCTGCAATAACGTTCACGAACCTAGAGTCAATTTAATGGCTGAACAAACGAGTATATGCTCGTATTTGTGCCGTTTCTCCCATTGAAATCTCTCTCCCGGTGCTATGTTTCGATGCCGATTGCCTCTCCCGGATTCCCCTCGGTCGAATCGTGTATCCGATTTCGCGAACTTTAACGTGAAAGCCCAAACTAAAGAAAGTTGCACGCTGCCCAACGTAGAATCACATTTTCCATTGTGTTCTATCCCCGTTCGCCGAAAATGTTTCATCGTAGTTTCGCGAACACTCGCTACCGGTCGCCCGCGAATACGCCCTGTAACTGCATTAATCTGGAATTCGCGTAATTTTTAATTAAAAACCGCGCGCACATGCGGCCGACACGCGGGAAACAAATTTAATTAATTTTTCATCGGTTTACCCTCTAACGATTCGATCCGCTCTCGGATTCATGGGCTACCCGCTAATCTATATCGGGAATTTTGTATCACGATTTATCTCACGATTTATCTTACGATTTATCTCGATTCGCACATTCGCCCAGAGATCGCCTCGAAGGCGGTTTTCCGCGCAACGGCATCGTATTAAACGAGAACAACGGCCACATTGTAACGCGACACGAGCGAACGATGAATTAGCAGCTCGGCTGGTTGCCGCGAAATTATTTGTGACGTCACGAATTGCCTGCATGCAAGTGCATTAATAATACCGCGCCGTCGGCGTTCACCGTGCTAGCCTTTATTGCATCGTACATTATGAACGGAGAAACCACCGGATGAAGCGAGAGTCGCGCGTAAGGGCCGAAGGGACGTGAAACTTTAATTCTTAAGTTTCGATCGTTCCATTCCACGCTCGCCTCTTCGTCTCGTCCTACCCAAGAACTTTTCCTTCGTTATCCGTGCACGATAATTCGGTCAAGGGAATTCCAAGGGCGAAGCATCATCGACGCACGATGCGGCAAAAGATTAACGATAGCAGCGTTTGAGTGGTATCCCTTGGGGGTAGGAATCAAAGCAAGTGGCTCCTCGCGAAGAGAAAACCCTCCAGGAGGGAGAGATACACCGACGTACAACCATCCTATTCCCTAAAAACCAAATCGACGAAGACGAGAGAACGAGGCTCGAAGGCAAGAGGTCCTTCTGTATCCCTCTCGCTTTCTCATCCCGCGGATACGTCTACCTAGAGGCGTTTTATCCGCAATGCCGGCCTCTGCGGCACCCTCGAAACATCTGGAACTCTTTTTCAGGCTAGGCATCCATCGACGGCACCGACGCCGTTGCCGTTTCGAGTACGAGAAACGGATACGAACTCGGTCAAGCTGCCATTCCGTCGAGTCACTTCTGGAACCGCTCTAAAAGCATTCTGGCAGGCCCGCATTGCCGGGAGACGAACGTCGAAACATCGGTCAAAAGCGTCCGCAGCGAAGTTTCCCCTGTACACTTTACTTTATCGCGCCTCGTTTAGTTTTCTCCGGGCATAGAAGAGCACAACGGGCCATCCGTTTGTAGGTTTTTCCACGATCCTAGGAGAGACTGGGTCTCACTTTATGTTGATAACCTTTAACGATGCTTTGAAGAATGGACAAAGCTTTGTCATCGTAATTGTGCCTCGGATGTAATTATCCTTGATCCGGATAATCTTTGGCTTTATCTTTTCCTCGTTTCTTAACCGTTTAAAGGGTGAAGATAGTCTTAGGAATGCGAGAGAAAAAGTAACTTGACGGTGATAAACAGCGAGCCATTCTTTGGTTTCGCGATGGTAGCCTATAGAAATTTAGAAAGAAGTAACTTGGTATGAGGTACGGGGTAAGATCCTGTCCTTCCATCGTTTTATTTTGTCTTTAACTACTTGTTCGGTTAGTAACGCGTTAGAATCAAAATTATGCAAGGGTGAGGAACGTTTCTTCCTCGTTAGGCGAATCGGAGCAAGCCAGTTGTTAAATGATTTTATTCTATGCACAGTCTATAGCAGGGGTGGCCAACCCGCGGCCCGCCTTGAACATTTTTCTGTACCGCGAGATTATCGTCAGTATCATTATTATTAAATAATTTATGTTTATATGTAAGACTAATAGTAAACACAATAATAATAACTCATTATATTTCAATTTTTCACTCTGAAAAAGTGCCTATAGTGAGTCTGAATCTAACTTATAGGGATATATAATTTTATATGCGGCCCGCGGAGTTAGGATGCATTTCCAAAGTGGCCCGCAAGATGATTTGGGTTCGCCACCTTTGGTCTATAGCTTCATTTCCGTTTGGAGATTCGTTGAGTATTTTGGGGTAAATGGATGATCAGTTGGTCGTAGAATTTACTTAGTCGATTGTCTATAAAGTTAGAGGTATAGCGTAATAGTTTATTTTTCAATATACCAAAGTTTCGACCTCCACCACGAAGGAAGCGATCGAGGAACGTGTAAATTCTTGAGCGAGGTTAAGGAGGACGAGAGAGTTTTGGAATCTTACCTCGGCCGGTGGCTTGCCAGCTACGCTGACGCACTCTATCACCAATTCTCGATCCTCGGTGGTGATAAGGAAGTCACCCTGAAGGATCTTCGGCTTCTGCGGTGGCACGAGAACGCTCAACCTGGCGAATCTCGATCGTAATGCAGGCTGGCCGTCGTTCGTCGGCGATGCTTGACATTGATAAGTACCATCGTCCTCCAACTCCACCGGATATATGTGTAACGAGAAATCACCTAGAAGCAGAACAAAGAAAAAGTAAAATGAAACATTCGAGTACAGAGTCGATTTCCCATCGGATGAAAAATACACGTTTCTCGTTAAGTCCGGTGCGAAGAAAAGTGGAATTTTTCTAAATCGAAACGCGAGAATAGAGAAACTAACGTTCGTGGATTTTCACTTGGGTCTAGATGGACGCGTATATACGGCTATCGTAGCCGGGGTAAAACGAGAAACGGGGCAAGGGTCAGATAGAAAACCATTTACCCCGCTGATTGAAACTAACGGTTTACGAGCGTCTGCTCGATCGTATCGCATTGGCTGCCGTACGTAGGAAATTTTGCTGGCTGACGGTTTTATTTTTAAATCTCCGCATATACGTGTAAGCTGTCAGGAACAACGGCTCGCTCTGCAGCGCGAATCGACGAATTCAAGCGGACCCGCAACGAACGCAACGGGAAAGTCGTATTTTCCTCTCTTTCCTGTCTCTTTTCACCTTTCTACTTCTCTGTTTCTCGTCAAATCACGAGAACACGTCCGAGGGATCGACTGTATCAGGTTGCCTCTTCGAAGTGTCCCGAGCACCGATTATCGTCACTAGCAGCGAAAACTCGCGTTCGACTGAATTCTTCTAGCGCGTGATTTATTCCCATCGACTCCCTCCGCTTTACACTTTCTACCCTCTTTCACTCTTCCTCTCTCTTTCTCGCATTCTTCCATTCTTTCGCTCTCTCTTTCTCCGTTCGTACGTCCGTCCGTCTATCTAGACATCTATCATTCCGTCCACCCATCTATCTGCCAGTTTCCCTCTCACCCCCTTGCCCGAACTCACCCTCGTTCCTCCTTTCTTTCATTTCGTTCGTGCAGCTTTCACGAACCGCTCCTACGGCATGCACGACGAAGCAATTGTGCTTCCGCACGAGCGGACTAGGAAAAACGAACGAAACAACCGAACGATCCCTGTGGGCTAGAGGTGCGAATGGAAAAATGTAATCGTCAGTGGCTGACCGTTCGAGCATCGACGGATAATTCCTGCAATAAATTGCATCCTTACGGTAAAGCCCACCCGGTTTCGAGAGATTCGAAACGACTCTGGCTTATGTTCGATTAAACGTACGGTGGACTAACGTAATACCACGATTTTCATGGTTAATCGTCCTACAACCCCCTGTCGACCTTCGTTGGGAGGTTATTTTCCTTTTTTTTTTCTTCTCCCCTTCTTTCTTCTAGTCAACGATTTTCACCGAGTTCCAATTGAGTCGAAGACGACGCGCACTCGAGGGCCGTGAATTCGATTCGACGAGAATAAAATTGGCGGAAAAGTTGGTCCGAGTCAACGAGGAAAGTTTTTCCCTCGAAAGCGGATCGTCCTCTCTGTAGTTTCGTTCCTACGAGAACCGGCATAAATATTCCGGGTTTTCCGGGTTACGAACTTGCGGGTAATTTACGCTCGCGACCCCCTTTTCTCTTTTCTCTACCTTGCAATAATCTCGAAGGAAGTAATAAGCGTCGTATCTTCTTCCTTTTGCGCTTGATAAGTGCGATGGGCGCGCGATAAGAAACGTTGGAGAAGGTGGAACGTGAAAGCCGTCGGTTTAAGGGACGAGGGAGGAGCCGAGACCGTAAAGGGTTGAAGGGTTTCTCGTTTGTACGAGCAACGGCGTCGCGTAAGGTCGAATATCATTAGGAAATTGCGGAGAAATTTAATTGCGACACAAAGTCGAGCAGGTAGATGACACTCGAAGCACTTAAGGTGATACGTGGATGAAAAAAAGAAAAAAATGTATCGGATAAAAACGGAACGACAAGTGGAGAGAAAATGAGAAGTTTGAACGTCTTCGAGGTGCATAATTTTAAGTAGCGACCTGTTATGCGATTCTGTTTGTGCAGCCGCCGTCGTACGTTCCGTGTCGTTAATGACTTTAGACGTCGATCCTGATATTAAATTTTACATGGAAGAAAGTAAAGGAGAAATTCTTCGAACGATGAAATAACATTTGACAAATTTTCCGATAGCTTTACGTCACCGTAAATACTTTAATTAGAGCCTGTTTACAATTCTCAAAGGAACGGAGACTGGCACAAAACAGCTCTCGGTGTGGAGAAAAGGGAGGAATAATTTTCCGAGAAGAAATACAGCCTTTAAATCGCCGTCTTTTTCGTGTTTGTGGAACTCTACAAAGTCTCTCCTCGGTACGTGCCGAGTATTAATGCGGTAAAGTGTTGCAGGAAATTAGAAACAACGAACGAATCGTTTTCTGTGCTACTTTGACTTTTACGTCTATCGCGTGTAACTCATTCTCTCTTTAAAAAACGCACGAGTTAATGCGTCTTTTCCAGGAATACGAATTTCATTTTCCAGGATCCTTTTTCATCGTTGCGAAATTTAGAAACGTTTTCCAATTGACAGTAAAAACTGCAGAATACTCAGTGCATCGAATAAGTACTTTGCAAAATGGCAAATTCAAAGGGCAAATTCAAAGGGCAAATTCAAAGGGCAAAAAAGCTAATGTATTTTGTCATTTACATTTTACAAGATAGAAATGAAATATTTGATTCATCGACTTGGAGAATTTCGACACGACGGGGCCTGAGTTTAGCGTTCTCTACTGTAATTTACCAATTACAGTAATCAGCTGTTTAAATGCGCCACCACCGATGGTCAGCCCGTCGCACGGTGGTCCAGAATGTGCATTTAGCCGCGCAAAAGTCAAAAAGTCGATTTTGGAATTTCGATTTTTTTTGCATATATCAATTCCTAAATGTCCACCGGCCTCAGAATCCAAAAAATTTTGAAATTGGATTAAAATTGTAGTTACAACAAGCGCTTAACACTAGAACTACCAAACCAGTCAAAATGACTGGTACACAATTTTTTCCAAAAATTCTCCAAGTTTACATAAGAGTCATAGAATAAATAATCTACGTCTATATCAATAAACATAAATTACCCAATCGATCAAATTTTCCGCCGCTTGATTCCCCCTTTTTCAAAGTATTTATTTAATTTATTAAAATATGATTGATTTAAGGCCAGTAGTTCTAGTGTTAAGAAACTCGGGAATTTACTGACCGTGTGTCGTGTTAAACCCGTCGTGAACATGTTAATTGGAAATCAGAATTTTCACCGTCTTAAAATGTTTAACGTTAATTCATCATAAAATATAATCCCATTTCTATCTTTCATAGAAAGTTGAAACGTACGATTGTGAAATTCGTCGAAGGAACTTTTTAATCTCTCAAAAAGTCCGCCGCGGGCAAAGTACCTTGGAATAATTCGTATTCGCGCGAGCATTTCGAGCGAAGCGATTTCGTCGTGTTACCGTGGGACAATAATTAGCGCTTCTCTCGAGGCCATTCAGAGAACTTTTGGAACTACCTTGTGCACCGAGAAACGTTGGAACGTTCGACGCGCACTTCTCCAGTGGTGCGGTAATGACTTTTGCGCGAGATGCATTCGGGTTATTGTCGGAATGATGCCAGTAGGGTCACTGACGGGGACAATTTGCTCGGAGTTTGTTCCTACGTCGGAGGTATTCTCTCGTAAACAGAATTACCATTGGAAAGTCCCTCGTGAAAATTGTGGAAATTGCTGGGCATACGTAAGGACGATTTAATTTCCTGAAGAGCACGTTGGTCAATGATGGACGGAAGGAGATACGGAGAAAGAGAATGGAATAGGAGAGACGGAGAGAGAGAGAAAGAAATTCTTGAGTTATTTTCACTTCTTTCGACCATCTTTTGTGTGTAACCAGAAGTAACTTTTGCATTACGTTCTTCTGCACGTTAAAACTATAGCGGCAAAGAAGTTCGGCTGTTACAGAGAGGACAGTTATTTGGTAGCGTGACGTAAACTCTCGAACTTCGCCAAGAGAAATCCTCCTTTCGGTGATACAATTCGAGAAATTTCCGTCTTGCACGGTTCGTCTTCTTTGCACAAAGAAAATTCAGACAAAGAGGGATAAAGGGAAGAAAGAAAGAAAGTGTTTGAGGACTGAGAAAGAGAAAGGGCAGATTTGAGATGAGAGAATTCAAGGGAGGAGCCTTGACGACTAACTCGATTCGATGCAACAATGCATCATGAACGATTAGTCAGACCGGGGTCTGCTCCGGTGATATTACAAATGGGTATAATTAATTTTAATTACGCGAAGCAAATAACGAACACTCGAATACAAACAAGTCTGACTAATTGCAGTCCCCTTTGCTTTGAGAAGTCTCGAATAATCGTGACGTGATATTAATAGTTCTGAAATTAAGATATTTCTGAACGATCCACCAGCAACGATAGAAGACTCGTGCCACCTAACATTACGCTCTTTAACCTTTGCGTTCATTAATTGAGATTTATTAATTCATACATCGTCTCGACGTGCAAACTGAAAAATCTTCTGGCTCGTTAGCATCGATTTTGCCCAGACCAAGGGGCAAAAAATTTCATACAAATATATAACGCGTGCTATTACCATAAAATAATTAAGTTTGCATCGATATATCTACGACTTTAGCCTCTATTACGATCAAGGTCTTTTATTCCACCCTTGTCTACGCGAATCTGTCCCTAGAATTCCGAAACTTTTATTTGCAACATTTTTCTCTCAAAAAGGGTAGAAAAAACGATTGAACTTTGAAAGTTTCCGACCACCGGCGAGGATGTAGCCTTTGTGTGCAAAGGGTTTGCAGGTCTATTAGAATTTACGTGTACGCACATAGGTGGATTTTTGGCCGAGGATTTCCACATTTTTTCTCGTACAATGGGTGTAGAAAAAAAGACAACTATCGGATACAGACTAGAAGGTATAGTATCTGATATCCGTAAATTTGGAATATAAAATCACCGGTGTTTCGGCCGAGTGGATTTCGATTGGACGAAACAATAATCGGAAAAAAACGAATGAGTCGAATAAACGGGCGAAAATAGTGCGGTTGCAGACTTGCCCTCCGGCATTCGTACTCGAGCTACGGATACACAAGGATTTCTATAGTAATACTAATAATCCAGATTTACCGTAGCTGTATGTCAATCAGCGATGCTATTACCGCCATTATTATTTCGGTTAATTGGATGGCAATTTCCCGTTACATTCGCCGACGAGAATTATATGGCATTATCGTTTTGAACCGCAACGCGGTTGCCGAGAGAAACCGCATTGGCGCACGCTGGGCATTCGTCGTGTTTTCCGACTTTTCCGCAACGGGAATCGTATTAATTGTTAGCCAGATTGTTTCGTGAATCTCGAAAAAATATCATGTTTTTTCCTCCCCCACTCTTTCATTTATTAAAAGTACGTCAATTTTCTGTCCATCAACGTTTCGAAATAGCGCTCTCGAGATGTGCATCGTTTTTTTCATACGCTTTTCCGTAGTCGATGTTGCGAACATTTCCGTATTAACACATTCGCGACCGCTGACGTGAATTCACGTCCTGCAATTTTTGTTTCTGAATTGGGCAACATTAGGCGCTTTGGATAACCGCTAACTCAATGAGACACCTTGATCGTCCTTATAGACTTTCAGGTGACATGACAACACAATAGTTGGAAAGAATCGCACAATCGGGGAAATTAAAATATTCACAAAAACGTTTTAGAGTTTGCAAAACTCACGGAAAACGTCGTGACACTTCTTATATATGCAAATTATGTAGAGTTTCTTTATGCAAATGTTTCCTTACTCTGCTTTTCCAAAATGCATGTATTGTAATATAATGCTAAATAAACCAAGCATAGTAATAAAAAATGCTCTATTATCTACCTATAAAGCCAGTATACAAATTATCAAATCTTTTTATTTTAACACTAAACCTACCAAGGCGGTCAAAAGACCGCTACCAAAATATTTTCTAAAAATGATCTAAATTAATAGAGTAGCCATGAAGTAAATATTCCACTTCTATCTTACAAAAGCAAAATGAGTCAATTAATTATCTTCTTTATCTCTCCACTTCTCTTTGTGTAAGGTCGTTATTGAGTATATTTAGATTTTAGTAGATATAACGTCGGTAGGTTTAGTGTTAAAGAACACATAATTACAACATTGATATTTCAAAACAAATATTATAATTTTTATCTTTGTTTTAATGATACAAGTTTGCGGCAACCAGTTTTACAATTTCATTATTTTCGCCGGTACTCACTGTCAGTATTAGAAACGGAAAAAAATTGCCGGTCGCGAATGTGTTAATGCTCGTTGCCCTGTTATATAAAAACGATTTATATTCCAGGATTCTTCGATGACCGACGTCTCCGTAGTTTGAAATTATTTTCTTTATCGTGACATCAAATTTCTACTTTTGCGGTGCAGGTGTTTCCTATTTTTCAATGAGTTAACTATAATTAGCAGTTTTACAAGGGTATAAATTAAATTATATTATATTTCTGACTTAAAATAAGAGTATAGAAAATCGATGTCGACTATGGTGCAGCGTATAAAACTTCGAGGTCCCAAATAGCTGGTCCGAGCTCCAATAGTCATTACCTCTGGGAAATTTTTCCTGCATGATACGTGTGTCGTATCTCCGGTTTGGAATCCACCTAAAACTGCAAGTTCTCGATACGATCGACAAACGTTGAAGAATAAAAAAAAAAAACAAATATCACGTACACCCGAATAGATCGAGTTAACAGGAAAGCAAAGAATAATTCTCAAGTACACGATCGTAAAGTAATCGTACATCCCGCGAAAACGATTTTGACGATTAAAATGAAAACGCGAACCGTCGATGTACACAAGGGTGAAACGAGACGTGCACTTTCCCTCGAAGTTTCGTTGTTTATCGTTGCGATAAATCGCCTATTTACTTAGCCAGTTTCACCGTAATTTCTTTCACGATCGATAATTAGCCGTTATTAAATGCAAATATTATGTATCGCGATATCGCGTTACGGAATATACTTAGTCTATAAAGGGACCGGCTTAATGATCCATTAACGTGCAGCCTTGATTGCATTTTCCAATGTTATACACACATAGATATACGTATATATTAATTCTATCCCGTGGATAGTGGAATTCTATTAGAATATCGAAGCACCGAGTCATCGTGCTGTCGCAGTCATCGGTAACGATATCGGCAAATTACTGATATAACACCGTAATCAGGAATCTCTTGGTGCGAGGCCGCTAATCCTTTAATCAGGAACGTAGTTCTGGCTGTTCTGGCACAATCCTAGACCGTTTGGTGCCGCAACTGAGCAAACAACATCTATACTAACGCAAGTGCAGACTACGCATACGCCTTTATTGCTACGGTAAATCAAACGGATCTCGATAATGCAGAGTTTACCTTACGTATAAGGCAACGGGGTTTGTTACCGTAAATTTCTAACCGAACAACGACGATCGTGCAGTACCGAGGCAATCGTACGATCGTTATTCATCCACCTCCTCGATCACGAGGTTGATCGGTTTTGCCAACGATTTTACTCCGTGCAGTCCAAACAACGAGTATGATATTTTTAACGGCTTTGTTTTCACCTATCAAACTTTTTTTTTCACTGTATACGTACAATCGATTAACCGCACTGTAATGGTAACGCGTGGGAAAAGTAACAAAATATCGAATTTACCAAACGCTAAAAATCATCCGTAGACAATACCATCGAAACTATATCCCCTTTTAGTGCAACGAATCACTGGGAATCGGTTTGGAATAATTGAAAGGCAGACGTACAGTTGGATTAACTGTAGAAACAGAAGTAGAGAATACAGAGAGGTGTTTGAAGTATCCCTACTCTGAGGACTTCGTTCGTGCTGATCTCACGTTCGAGTCCTTGGGGTTCAAGGAATAACCATGGGGATAGAGCAGTCTCAAATAGTAGGTTCGATTTCGAATTCTCTTGTCAATGTATCTGGGAAATTTCTCCTACCTTTTGGCGCAAAGAAGAAAGAATAATTTAAATCTCGACGTACAGCTGGCTCGATTAATGGAACGCGTTTGAAGTATCCCCACTGCGAGAAGTTCGAGTCCTTGGAGCTACAGTCTGACAATTGAAAGATGGCCAGAGATCGGCAGACGCTCTCATTTTCAATTGTCTATTACCGTCATTTCGTTTTTTGCAATTTTCAAACTCAGCCTCCTAAAGTAAACTGCTATTAGAAGTGTTTACTTTGGAATTGAAAATGAAAGGTTGTACCGCCCTCTAGCCATCTTTCGGTTGTCGGACTATACAAGGTTGACCATGGGGGACATAGAACTCTCAAATAGTTGATTGAAGTTCGAATCCTCTTGTCAACACCCCTGGGAAATTTCTCCTACTTAATATGACATCAATGTACGTAGGTCAGGTTGTTCGACGTCCACTTAAAATTGAAAATTCTCGGGAAAATGATCGTAGTCGTCCGGAATACATATACTCTGTCGTCGAATTATCATACCGACATGCAGGAAAGAAGAGTTCAAGGAAAACTATTCACCACGAGAGGATGCACGAAGCAATAATCGAGAGCCACGCCTACGGATGAGCCTGTTAACAACCCGTTCGAGAAATACCAGCACGATGGGCAAGCACGTTCTCGTTTCTTTACTTTATCCTGCAGTACACGAAGTCGATAGCTTCATAGAAATAAAGAAGAAGCATTTTCCTTCTTCCGTCACCATCGTCATGCATCGTTCAGGCCTCATAAAACTCGCACCATCCATCCAAGTCACTTTACACGTCTAACTTAATCCTATTCACGATCAGTGATCCGAATCGCTTTCTGGATCGTCGAATCGTCGATAATGCAACGTGAAAGATCGTCGTTCGCGCATTAATGCGCGAAAGGGTGTAGAGAGACCCGCGCCTCGTAGTTTCACCCGGATAGGTATGTAACACGGGCCATAACTCCCTCCCGAAATTAGTAACAGTTAGGCCTACAAACGTTGAGGGTTACGGGGTTTCTGGCCAGCCGCCGGACGAGCCAGCCATGACGTTAATCGCATCTGTAAATTTCAGGAAAGCACAGCCAACAGTGCTGGCTACACTTGGAACGCGATGAGATTCGTACCCACGAGAGGTTGATTCTCGTTGGGCGAGGTTGCTCTCCTAACGCGTCTGTCGATTCGATCATCGGTGATCGGCGAACCTTGAAAATCGGAAATTGGGGAGGTTGATGCGATGATTAGAGAGGTTCTCTGTCTGCCTACTTTCCGGGGAATTTAAGTAATCTGGAAAGGTTCAAAGACCAGATATCCTTTTTGGATAGAAGAGTTTCATTTTCCGCAAGGTAATTGAAAATTTTCACGGTTCAGAGTAATGTAGGATATTTATTAAAAACACACGTTATTACATGTATATACGAGTGGAAACGTACTACTCTCTCACATACGCTCACATACGTAATAATCTAAAATATACACTGTAACGTCCGTCCCGTAAGGTCTACTCGTCCCCGCTCTATGCGTCTATTCGTCTCTGCTCTATGCATCTACTTGTCTACTCGTCTCCGCTCTATGCATCTACTTGTCTACTCGTCTCTGCTCTATGCATCAACTTGTCTACTCGTCCCCGCTCTATGCGTCTATTCGTCTCTGCTCTATGCATCAACTTGTCTACTCGTCTCCGCTATATGCGTCTACTCGTCTCAGCTCTATGCATCTACTTGTCTACTCGTCTCTGCTCTATGCATCTACTTGTCTACTCGTCTCAGCTCTATGCATCTACTTGTCTACTCGTCTCAGCTCTATGCGTTTACTGGTCTTTGCTCTATGCGTCTGTCCGTCGCCGCTCTATGTGCCTACTCGTCCCCACTCTATGTGTCTGCTGGTCTCCGCTCTATGCGTGTACTCGTCTCCGCTCTATACGTCTACTCGTCTCTGCTCTATGCGTCTGTTCGTCACCGCTCTATGTGCCTACTCGTGCCCACTCTATGTGTCTGCTCGTCTCCGCTCTATGCGTCTACTCGTCTTTGCTCTAAGCATGTAAATACTTGTCTACTCGTCTCAGCTCTATGCGTTTACTCGTCTCCGCGCTATGTGTCTACTAGTCTCCGCTCTCTGTATTTACTCGTGTCTGCTTTATGCTCCAGACTGATCTAAAAATATCCTCGCGGGATTCATTAAATTTCCACAGCAATAATATAATATTCAAATATCTCCGAGAAGAGTCACGTTTCTCGTCTACCAAATTGATGAACGAAGCAAAAAATCTTACATTCTATTTTAAACTCGTCATCCAAGTGTCAACGAGTTTAAATAAACCATCGGACGTCGTAAAAGTCACGAATTAACCGCGCTATTCTTACGGAAGCCGATAAAACTTGTCAAATTGTTGTGTATACGTTTAATTGCAAATGTGTCACGTGTCCGTTGGTAGCAATTACACGGCACGCTCTCGCTGTATACCCGACGGGTGTCCAAATATTGTTGCCAACAGCAAACACGTGCGATATTCGAAGTGAGATATTAATCAGATATCGCGAGGACGAGGTCTCTCTCCGCTTTGCCGAGGATATTGCGGCAGGATATCTAATAACGGATGCCTTCTGAAGATTGGGCTTTGTCGCTGCCGGTGGACATTGTCCAGAGATTTACGGTCCGGCTGATAACGATAATTAGACCGAACTCATAGACTTACGGTCTATCGATCGACCGTCCAATCTCCGTGGATTCTCGGTCGTCGTAAAAATCTCCCAAGTCGTCGAATCTCAATGCATTAGCATATGCATACGACGAGATTTCGTTGAAACTCCATCCGAGTCGATGTAACGAAAAATACAGAAACGTAGACACTCCGATCGGGAAGTTTCTTCGTGAAACTTATCGCGGGGAATCTCGCGAAAACGTAGACACCGTTCGGGATTTGGTCGAGAGTCGAGGATTTGTCGTTTTCATATCGATCTCTTCGGGAGCTTTTGCGATTAAGCTTTCCAGCGAGGGAGAATCGCGCGTGATACGTTTCTATAGTCGAGGATTAAAATTCTTTGATGGTCGTTATTGTATCCAAAGAAACGTCGAATTTGTAGGTATTATCGTATCAACGCGACATCGTTAGCAATGGTACGTAGAATAATGTAGAAGAAAGAGTTGGATTTCATATCCATTTAATTGGAATACGTTAAATAGTGAGCTTCTCGAATAATCATTATCAATATCGTTTCACGATTTCTCTCGGAACGTTTGAAAATCTGCTAGATATTAATCCGATACACCGTGGAACGTAGAGATCGGCCAATGAACCATCTGTATTTCGCTCGCTCATTTTTGGCGTAATTTCGCCGTCATAACGGCATAGATTCGCATCGCGATAATGCGCTTCTGTGCAGTGAGTGTCGGTGTATTAAATTAAACCCCAATCACGGTAAATAACAAGTTCGTTTTGATATCCGTGACGAATGATCGTACGTAGAATCATGGATTTTCCAATCGTCCAGCGTTGCCCGGTTTACCTCGCGTTTCGTCGTTTAAATCGCTCGTACCGTAGTTTCGTCTTAATTACCTCTGTTTTAACGATCCCATTTCGAGAACACGACTGAAAATCAAGCGGGACGATAGAGCGCGTGAAATACAGGTAGGGGAAAATTCGATCAAGAGGGAGCTTCGAAAAACCCTCCGAACGTACCGACAGGTGAAAATAATTGCCCGTTCCGAGCGAGAGTTTTCATTTCGTTTCACGTTGTAGAAAGAATTGGTCCAGTGGTAAACTCGCTAGGATTTTCATCGGCTTGCTCATTGTTCGGGAATTGCATTTTTCTTTCCATGTTATAATAGGTGGGCAGAAGAGATGACAGTCGAGAGGGAGAAAATGGTAGCGGCGGTTGTATCGGTGTTTGCAGAAATAGGAATGCGTGGGAGGCTCGTAATTCAAATCACGACGGATGAAATATACTCGGCAGATGTAATGTCTGCCGGTATGGCCGATGGCAACGAGAGAAGGTGCACCGTGAAAACCGGTAAGGCCGATTAATCGGCAAGGTTGCGTCAGAAGCGGGCGGATCCGGTCGTGCAGGTTACTGCAACCGGTGCACGCCGCTCCCCTGCCGATCTTGCTTCTCTGCTGCATTTGCCGACGCTTCCGACGATGCTTCTGCTTCTGATTTCGCTTCTGCCTCGTAGCTCCCGTCCTTGCGTTTCTCCTTGCTACCTGGAGAACTCGATTAATAATTGATACGTGGCTGTTTATTGGGTGATAAAAATTCTCGCGTTACGATTACGATATCACCTCGAGTCTCGTTAACGCGAAGCTTGGATGGTATTTAGTCGTGTTGGTAATTGGTCGCACGTTTCGCCAAGAGTTTTTGCTTCTTTTGCCAATTATGGTGATCCACGAGGGATGAAAATCATTGAGATACGAATAACGTCGAATCATAGAATTCAAGGGTGCAATTCCTTACACGCTTTTTCGTGCCACGATCGACGACTGTTATTTATTCTCTTGCGTGTAGAACGCAATTATTCCGTTTTTATTCGAACAATTGCCGATCCCTGGGCAACGTGCACGATGGTAAAATTATCCGTTGAATTTTTCGTTATTCCCGCGTCGAATAATTTCTCATCGGTCGACTCGCAAAAACCGACAGATCCAGTCGTGCAGGTTCTCGCATCCTGCCGTGCGTTCTGACAGTTCGTCGATCCGGCGTGGAAATTCAAAATAAAACGTGGGTATCGCAAAAAACCTCCGGAGATCTCACGTCGCGAGCTCTCGTCGAACAATCAATCACGAAACACGGCCGTTAGTCTGTGTATAATAAAATATTAATCGTTCGATTTAATCGTCCACCTTGAATCGACGTCGTGTTATTAACGATCGTAATTGTAACTTCTATACTTCTCGTTCCTTTTGAAACGACGGGACCCAAGTAGGATCCTACGACGAGACTTAATCGGCACGATCGGTTTCTCGACCAGCTAAGAATCGTTCGCGTAATGCATGCCAGGAGATGTAAGATCCGGTCGCAACCGGTTGCATATCGCAGGTTAAAGTACCTCGAAGAAGCGTAAAGTCGCGTCCTTGGTACGTAACGTCGATAAAGCTACTCGGCAATTGCAAGTTTATGCGGACACGTCAGTTGGTGTCTGTCGATCGACGGATAATGACAAACCGCGAGTCGAATCGGCAACTAATTGACGTTGCGTCCACCGCTAAATTTATCTCTTTCAATATACTTCTATTGCAAGTCATTTAATACGATTTGGCCCCGCTTTTATTGGTTATTAATCAGCAACGATAAGAGCAAAGAAATTCATATCCTTTTAATCGTTGAAAGACAACTTGGACCAACTGGAAATGCTTCCCAACGTCAAATGCCATATCCCGGACGGAGACAGTCTGGCAATTGCCGAGCGAATTAGATCGGCTTTGTCGATCGACACGGCCTCGGCTTGGTGCCGCGACTTGTTCGCACGAAGTAACCCTTATTGATCTATAGCAGAAGCATGAACCATCGGAGCGTGTGCCAAGCGTTTCGGAACTAATTTAAACTTAGCCGGCACTCCGGCTGCGCAGCACGCGGCGTCGTTTTAAAGACTTTGCAGGCAATGTCGCACGGCGGATATGTGCGAATCCGTCGATTAAAACCTGGGACACGTACATGACACCGGCTGCACCCCGGAATGAACCCGAGGCCTTGCCTCAGCCACCTTCGTACTTGTTCCGGATTTCTCTTCCTCCTCGTCTCTCTTCTCTCTCGTTTATTCCTCCCTCTCCGTTTCTCTTTCTGCTTTCTCTCCATCTCTATGAATCTGTCTGTCGCTTCACCTTTCTCAATCTCTTCTGTGTCTCGATACATCGATAGGACGACTTCGTCGATGGCTCGTTCAACTTGGTCCAAGTTTCGACTCGTCCCCGTCACCGGATGGCTCCTACGAGTGCACCTGTTTACCAATCTATATGCCCGCGCAAATTGAGAGTAACTCGAGTGTAAGGACGGTTCAAACTCCATTGTTCGGTGAACTTGTTACAAGTAACCCGTGCTGCCAGCGGAATCGGAGGAAGCGAATTTCAACGGGACTTCAACTGTGCCACCGTTTCGGGACGTGTTTACATCTTCAAGTGTCTCTGATTGCAATTACTCGCCGAGATGCGTTTTGAGAAAAGGAGAAGCGCGTCAAAGGTTACTATTGCCTTTGGATTTCAATGGTATTTGTGTCTTATGGTCTAACGTACATTTAAACCATTAAACGTTGTCATAGGAGGATTAACCTGAGTAATTTATACATTTAGAATCTGTCGTTACCTTCAAGCTCCTTCTCTCTTCCGGCGAATTAAACGTGGGACAAAATAATTCTCGTGATTCTTACATTCATCGAACCTTTATAGATTTTACTTTTTTTTCTATAGCAAAAAATCTACCCCAATTTAGAATATACTTTAACACTAGAACTACCGATGTTAAATGTATTATGTTTTAATATTAACACTTAGCCGACCGATCGGATAGATCTACCCATTTCCAAGCTAGTCGACGGCCGACCGATCGGGTATTATTTTTTACCTGAGGAACGCTTCTTCTTATTTCTATAGAGTACAACATATAATAAAATGCACCAATTTTTGAAGACCTTTATTGGCCATTATTACGGCTATACGCAAAAAAATGCGCGATAGACAGCGCAGTTTGGCTTTCCGAGCGCGGTGGAAACTGTACAGGTCTCTGTGGCGCGTGCGGTCGGCTAACAAGTTGTAAGTGTTAAATTACTGCTTTGGAAAGTGAGGAATGAAAAGGTGAGAAAAGTTATCGATTTCGCAATCTATGTTTTGTAAAATCAACGTAGAATATCTGCTCTATCACTCACCTACAAACTTGGAGAATATTTGAAAAGATCGAGCACATTTTGACTTGCTTGGTAGTTCTAGCATTAAACAAATAATTGGACAACCCCCTATCCTGTCTATCAATTGTTAACAGCGTGTACAATCTTCCCATAGAAATTTTTCCCATCGCATTCCTGATATTTTCCAGCAAAGATTTTCGATCTGCACCCCGTCGAACGTTGAGCCACGTCGGCTCGAAAGTTTCTCGAAATCAAGCTAATTCGCGGGCGTTTCTTTTATCTCGTTCCCGATAAAGTATAGTCGCGCAAGACCACGATGATTATATGGTAATCAAGCCTGCAACCGTTGCATATACGTGTCACGGACGATGCTCGACCGAGAAGGTCGTAAAAAGGACACGGGTCGAGGAGGTACAACGGGGGTGTATCGCTCAGGAGCACACGGTTACGAGTATATTACCAAGCCGGTGCAACCGCGGTGGCTTAAACTGGCTCCGGCTCGCTCGAATCTTATCGTTTCCAGCCACTGTGATTGTTACGAAAGTGTCGGCTGGCGTGCGAAATATATCCGGGTCTGGGTGTTAGAGTATACGCAAGCTCGTTTACGTACACAGTCTCCTGGCGTGTATAATATCGATATAGAATACGGGATATCGCGAAATCGGCCGGGTTAATCCGACGTGGCGCGGAATAGTCGGGAAACAAATAGAAAGGTGGAAAATCCTCTCAATGTGCGTGTAGTTCGTAATGTTTTTTCGCACTGGGTCAGGGAAATTTTTCTCCGGATATATCTCGAAATCCTTCGGTTTTTTTGCCCGCGTTAATTCCTTTACGTATTTAAATAGCGCGGGCAAAAGTTGTACGAGGGAGGATGAGAGGAAAGGAGAGAAGGATGGAGGAGAAAAGAGGGGTGGAAAAACAAGGAGAATGAACTCTCGAGCGTACGATAGTATTGTACGAGAGTCAGAGGGTGGTTGAACGATGAATTAGAAGGAAGATAGAGGGCATTTCGTATTATGATATTACGTTCACCCCCGTGTAAAAGGAACACGCGACGACATACATTTACACTCACACGTCGGTCACGGAGAAATTGCTAAACCTGGAAGCCGACATGAGGCGTGCCACGCAAAATAGCCTGCGGCTACGAATCGATTAGATTACCTGTTCCGCGTTGCCAAAGGAATTCTTCGTGGTGTGTAAGCCCCCGCGTGTATGGGGATGTTTGCGCGTGTGGCCGCGCGTGCGTGCACGTGTGCCAGTTAAGTGGCAGATAATCGAATAAGCGATCGGTCTATCCTTCGTGCCGGTGGATAGCGTGAAATTTCGATCGAAAGAAAAAGCATTTCGGGGAGATTTCGTCGAAGAAAAACTCTGGACGCTGATAAGTCGTATCAATCGTGCTTGGCTGGTTGCACGTCAACCCCTATGGTAACGAGTGACTCTCGGAGCGTGCGAAATTATTTCCACGGTGTTCATATTATGTCAAAGTGTAAGATATATCGAGAATCGCTGATCAGTGTTTATTGTAAGATCGTGAAAAAAAAAGAGAGTCGCGGAAACCCATCCAAGCAGCGTACTGGGCCGGAGTAGCTTAACATCGATGATCGTCTGCGTCGGCGCGGACCCACTGCGTCAGCAGGCGGCAATTCTTTTTCACGTTCTTTTCTCATACAATTTTGTAGGAGTTTTCCCGCCCAATCCCAAATTATTAGGCTTGGAAATAAATAGGTATAAAGAGGTACGTACAATCCGTAAACACGATCCTATTAAACTAAACCGTTCGAACTTTGATTACTTATCGATAACGTTTGAGAATTTCTGCTACTTCCCAAACAGTTTGGACGACAGGTTTGAGCTCGACGTCGAGCGGGAGCCTGCCTCAACGTCAAAACGCAAACGACGTCGCGCGAACGCGTTAAGTAATAATCCGAACACGGGTAAACGTATCGACGTCGGTGAGCAAATGTTATGCCGCCACGACATACTTTTTTTCGGAACTCGTTATAAAGGCAATTTAACTTTGCAGTTGCTCTTAATATGGCCGATATCGGTTTTCCGCGACTTCGTTGCCACGTACTTTCAACGGTAACGTACGAACAACGTTATTTCAAACAGCCCCGATCGTTCGGCGCCGGGCCGAAATTCTCCTGAAAAATATTACCACCCTGGACGTTGGACGTTCGCGTCTCACCCCCTGCAACCCCTTCGATTCTTCGGTGTGCACATTGAGATGCACTCGTGTCGCGGTATGCCCGAGAAAATCGTGAATATCAAGGCGGATCAAGGGGTGAATTCGATGTATCGCTTACCATACCTGCCACGACGTATCCCCGTATGAATTTCACATGTTCGTTACTCCCTTTTGAGAGAAGCCTTTTTAACCTTTTTTTTAACCTCTCTTCCCCTTTCTCTCTTCGTCTCTGCCTTTCTCCATTTATCTAACATTTTTGCTTTCTCTTTTGATACTTCTCTTGCTATCTCTCTCTCTTTCTCTCTTTGTCATCCTGGATATACGCGACCTATCGACGAATCGCGGCTCCAAGCCGGTAAGCGACATCAAATATTTTGTCGCACCGTCCAACGGACCAACAACAACGCAGCCAGGATTGCCTTTTTTTCCTGACACAACAAAAAATCAATAGCCCGCCGCAGGAAATTGAATTTGTGCGCGCAAACTGGCCCGTCGCGTATCGCAGGTGCGTGCCGATCGACCGAAGGGAGGGAACAAAAAAGAGGAGCTTGACCAAGAATGGAGGAAATGGTCGTAGAATTTGCAAGAGAATTTGAACGAGGGTGGGAGAGAGTTATATAAATTGGTGGGTAGAGATTTTGCGACGTTTATTTTTCACGTTTTTACTTCGACGCGCTGGGTCGCGTTGAGGAGGAACCAGTTTTCGATGGATTTGAGAAACTGTGACTGCGATTTATGAGAGAAAAAATCTCCTCGAAGCGACGATAATATAAAAAAGAAGACAGGACAAGATAGAATATAATTTAACACTAGAACTACCGGCCCCAAATCTATCATATTTTAATAAATTAAATAAATACTTTGAAAAAGGAAGAATCAAGTGGCGGAAAATTTGATCGATTGGGTGATTTATGTTTATTGATATAGACGTAGAATATTTATTCTATGACTCTTATGTAAACTTGGAGAATTTTTGGAAAAAATTAAGTGCCAATCATTTTGACTGGTTTGGTAGTTCCAGTGTTAAGAGTCCTACATTAGAAATCTCCGGACTATAGTACAATTTCAATCGGATATTGCCAAAAGAAAGACATAGACAAAGATAATAAATAATTTAGCGGTCATATGCTTTGAAATCTTCGAACCAAAGTATTATTCCGATGAGATAGTCTTAACCCTTTCGCACCGGACGGGACATGTGCTGTCCCAGGCTGAAAAATTTTTGATATTACGGCTGGGACAACATATGTCCCAGTTACTGAAAAACATCTATATAAAATAAGGCGAAGTTGGGCCTCCGAACTGATTCTCAATCGTTCTGAGTCCATAAATTTCTCATCTCGATCGTCCGCGATCTAATCAAACAAGCGACAACTGTTAAGGTTGCTCAGTTTTCGACATAAAAAATGTTTTATCTAATAATCGCTTGAAGGAGAAATAACTGATCCCGGTAATGGGGCGCACTCGGACTGGATTTTTCGCCGTATTGAAAGGGTTAAAGAGGGATGAAAGAAACTTAAAGAATCCAACTCACCTTCCTCGTCGCTGCCGATCATGGCGTAACGTTCGTATCCCGTGAGATTCCTGACCGCACCCAGGCCGAAATCGTCCTTCGTCCACTGAATCGGTCCCTTCTGATGGAGGACTCGACAAGGAAGCGTGACACGGCTGCCAATCACCGCGGTCTGATCCATCGGCTCGATCGCGAATTGTTGATAAACTACTTCCGTCGTCGTGATCGCTCTCGCCGTGGAGACGAGAGGCGATACGTTTGTCATGTTCATAGCCGACACCGTTCTCGCCCCCATTGTCAGTAGCAACGAGAGCCAGATTATCGATGACGTTCCACCGATCGTTCTGATCCTCCTGAAAAGAAAAAAGAAGAAGAAAACGTTTAGTCGAAGCATCGAAGATTTATTCTTCCCAAGAGAGAATTACCGATTGTTTCTACAAGATAAGAAAAAGGTATGAGAAAAAAAGTAGAACTTCAGTGACAACGAAGGGGGTAGGTTTTAGCAGGTTCACGAGATATTTCATCTTCGTCGGCAGCTCGACACGAACAATCGTAATTGAAAAGGTCGCGGAACGCGAGAGCGCGTAAATCAAACTTTTTCGTTTTTAATCGGGCTGATCGAAATCGACGGGAATAAACGTCGTCGAGGCCGTTGACCGAGCGAAACGGAAATAACATCGTGGAACGCGAAGGGATAATGAATTTACGAGTGTGTAATAATATTCCAGCCGACGGAATCATCGTTAAGAACGGCGCCATGGAACCTCATAGGCTTCGTTGTTTAACTTTGCTTTTTACTTTTTTTTTTTTTACCTCCCTTCCGGGGAGTCCGAGTTACTTAACGACTTCACCGATCGTCCGCTCCCTTTGCCCGTTCTCTTTCGGGCCTCCCTCTTCTTATTTATCTTTATAGTCCCATCGGATTCGAAAACGAAGTTGGACGCCAAGAAGTTGTTGCCGTAAAAGAAACGATAAAACTATACCCTCGGTGTGGCAATTTATTATTGCGCTCTAGAGCGTATTACATACGTTATATACACCAGAGTCGCTGGCACGCGCGATGCCACCATTATAAAGGAGACTTTTTTACGATGGCAATAGAGTTTTGCTAGCACAGCGCAAATATACTTCCTCTTAACAATCGTTTCGCTCGACGCTTTACGAGGACGTCGACGATCTTCGTCGTCACAGCAGACGTCGACCGATCGGAGGATACTTTTAACAAACACCTTTCTACCAATTTTTCAACGAATCTCAAAAAAATAAAATCACTTCCCCGTTCTCCACGCCCCTTCCATCGATCGCTCCTCCTACCATGAAAACGCTGGTTCGTGCCACTTAGCGATCGTGGCCTCTCCTATTAAAACCACCTAGGAATCATAAACGTCGAGCGGCAAACGATCGCTCGAATCATCGACCTCTCAATTAACTCTTATTCGTCCGTGAGCTCAAGTCGTTCGACAACGACGACCTCCATCGTCGTTTCTATTCTTCTATCTGTAACGAGAAAACGATCGTTCCCGATTCTACGTCTCCCAAAGTATCTTATTCGTCGACCGACGAATCTTCAAGATTGAAATGCGCTCGGGGAAAGATTATCAAGAAAAACGGTGCACTCTTTTCGTCTCCGAATGCGCAACGGATTCTACCCGAGTTTGCGCGGATTTTCCACCCTCTCTAACCACCCTCGGTAGCGAACGGTAGCCTCAAAGTGCTCGTATTCGTTGGCAAAAGCCGTTTGCTTATACGTCGTCGCTTCCTGTGGCGTGTTTCTTCGAGGAAGAAGTTCGGAGAGCCAAAGAGAGACGAGCTTGTAAGTACGTACATAGAGGAGGAACGTAGATGTGTGTATAGAGCGAGACCAAAGCGTTTCTTGTCGCGCCATGTTCCATCGGTTAGAGAGGATGTCGTAAGATGCTCGTACGACATCGTGCCCGGCTGCTTCTTACGAGCTCAATAGGATAATAACCCATACCAGTCGCTACCGACCGTGTACGGTTTGAATGGAACGAAGGAGTAATGACCGTAATAATAATTGTGCTTGTGCGAGCTTTTGCCGCGAGCTTACGTACGGCCGATACGTCACGGAACATCCGAGGAAGTCTGGATAATGGGAACTAGACCGATCCAAGTTGGACCTGGCAGAGGCGGAAGTGAGGTCATTGAAGATTCTGAGAGAAGTTACTCCTTGCTTGTGGCGCAACTGAGATCATTTGAAACACTTTGGGTTGGTCAGCTTAAGTCAGGTCGGGGAATATTGTTTTTTTCTTTTTTTTTAATGTGGCTGATCAATTGCAAGACCCCACGATAGCAAGGCGCCGAGGCCTTTTCGAGAAAAAGGAGGTCCTCGAAGGACCCAGCAATAGAAGAGGAGAAGTAGCAGTCGATAGACAGTCGTTGTAGACTCGACACGTAGAATCGTCATAGAATCGTTAAAGGTTCGACACAGAGTCGATATACAGTCGTTACGAAGCCGACGCTTTGTATACATCGAGAGAACACTCTTAGAAGAGTGTCGTCGCAAAGAGCCATTATTAATACTTGTATTATTGACGCAAACTAAATGATTATATATATAATATTGTACTTATCAAAGAGTATTTATATTCGCCCTTAATATATCATTATATTATTATATAAAAAAAAAGAGAAATCGTTGTTGTGTCTTACACAATTGTCGGAAATTGAGGCTAAAGTGTGGATCAGAGCTGAGCAAATTTTATTTCAAATAAAGATAATAAGCTAAAGTTAATTATTGAAAATAACATTATCTCAAATAATCTCTTTGAAATAACTATTTGAGAGGAATTTATTTGAGTACATTTATTTCAAATAATAACTTTATTATAATTTATTTCGGCGTAGTCATTTGAAATAAACATATTTGAAATAATTAAGAGAAATGTATGATACTAATTGTAAGTTGAAATTTCGCCTTATTTATGTTTAGTTCGGAAAATAAGTTATTGATGGGTAACAATAAAGATTTATTTTACACCATTTGCTTTCAATAAAACCCTTTCTTCGAACAGGTCATCGCAAAGAGATTTCATTCTTAGGGCATCAAACATGTTATTCGACATTTGAAATACTTATCTCAAATAAGAAAATGACTTGTTATTTTATTATTTGAACTGATGTATTTCACGAAATAAAAGAATAGATAATCATTTCATAAAATTATTTCAAATAGTGAAATATTTTTGTGAAATAACTTTTTATTTCAAGTAATATTTCAAATAAGTTTTAAAATATTGTATCTGAAACAATGCCCAGCTCTGGTGTGGATAAAGACTTGCTGATACTGTTCCGCTTGCAGACGGTATATTTGCGCATTTGTCTGTCAGGCGTAGAGAGAAAATCAGGTAGAAATCCATCGTCCTGTTTCGTGTCTTGTCATCGTTGACAAATATTGTCGAGATAGAAGGGCAGAATGGGAATTGTTGGCGAAGTTGGAAAGATTGAGATCGGGTAGTTTCACTTGGAAGTTGGATGCCTCGTTCTGCAATTAACTTTAATCCTCCGTTTAACGAGACTTCGATTCCGTAGACTATGGTTCTTAATGACACTATTATTGGCTCGCGGAACGTGGACGCGTTCTTCCGAGGTTCGTAATTGCCGATAGTTCAGAAACGTTGCAAGATGTTTCCTTTGCGATTGATCGATCTTTCGATTTGTGGTTTTAAAGTTCAACGAAACTTATGACCGTTGAATAGCTACGTCTATCGGATACGTCCTTAAATCATCGAAATTTCGTGGAAAAGATTTCAACGTAAAGATTTCTCAGAGGTCGTCGTTTTACCTCGTTTCAGAGCAGTTAGCAAAGCTCGCAATTTAATCTCTTTCTCGGCTAAAGACGTCAACTGCCGCCTAAATTTACCATTTCCGCTCCACTGGCGTCGACATAAATCGCCAGGAATTTACAACGCTCCGAGCAAGCGAAATGAATTAAGCGATGAGCCGAACTAACGCGACCAATGGAATCTCGTGGTAGACGAGCAGTTTATTGTGCCCGCATAGAAAGAGTTAAGTAGACCGCCAAATCATCGAGTCTACAGCGACGAGTGGAAAAAAAGAATTCCACGAACGAGATTCGTGGTTGATTCGTTCATCGAATAATACAACTTTATTCCCATGCTTTCTTTCATCTCCATTTTCTTCGACAGCACACCAACCAAACGACGAACGATGCAGAGTAATTAAAAAATTACCGGACAAACGATTCGTAACGGCGGTGAATCCTTGAAATTTATCGTCCATTCGGGGATGTTTTTTCATTCGGAATTCCACCGCGTACCATCGTTATTCCAATCGGCTATAGGTCGCAAATCAATAACTTTTAACGATTATAATTCACAGGCTCGATCTCGTAGCACGATACAGTCGGGGTGTACGCGTGTCGTTCGTTACGTTCTCCCATTACGATTCTCGCACCGAGTTCGAAATAGGTCGAGTACGCGTTGTTAAAAATGTTGTTCATCTCCGCGCTATTCGAAACTATGGATTCAAAAACAAAAACACTCCGTGAGCGCGTTTCACCGCGAGTTCGGCCATTCGCGACTAATTTTCAAAGGCGAGCGTGCATCGGCTAATTAAAAGTTTCGACGTGCAACGCCTGCAACGAGTATAATGCTAATATCGATCGACAGTACGATTATGAAAGTCAACCGTGAACTTTTAATTCCACCGATGTGCGGAATGCATTGACAACTTTATCGCAATAGCTTTTTCCCGCGGGATTCAACGGGAACTGTGCCAGTTACGACGTGAAATATCGCACGCAAATGCCGTAGATGGATTCAATCACGCCCACTTGTTCATTATCCGTGGCCTTTGCGTTTGAAATTTTCCCATAGAATCATGGACAAATGGTTTCACGTGGTTCCTCTTGGCCGTTGATCTTTCCATCCTAATGTTCGTTCGTTTCGTGAGAATTTCACGGCGACTAAACGGCCCTAGTGCGGTAAAGGTTCGTGATAATTAATTGCTCGCGATATTCGTACGATTGCACCCGAATACGTAGAGACAATTATCGGTGCGCGGCCAGCCTTGGCGTTTAAATTGAAATGCGCGCGCGGTTATCGACAAAAGCCATCAGAAATTCGGCCAAGCTCGACGAGCTTTCGCCGTCAACATCGTCGAGATTTGCTGGAAATTTCAATTTCGCCGTTCCACAATTGTTAGAAACTTTTGTAGCTTCCGGCTTTAAGCATCCGTGTTTGCGTTCCGAAACTGTCGAGGGGTTGCACCACGGTAAACGGGGATGCACGATCTACGGTTTACGAAATAGCGCGGCTCGACTCGCGGAGTCTCTGCGAGACTCTCCAGGGAATTTTTCCTACGCGATACTCCTATCGTATGATTTGAAACTGGCCTAAATCTAATATATCTCTATCCTTCTTCCTCTCTTTCTCTCTCTCTTTTTATTAATCTATCTCTTAACACTTTGAGTGGCACGCCGAAATCATATGTTTTGCCCAGGACGCCAAGGCATTATTTTTATTATTCAAAGCGTATAATGGCAAAATAATAACACATTGATGTTACAAGACAACATTTTTATCAAATGGAGCGTTTATCTTAATGGTGGTCACGGTTGACCACCGTGGCGCTTTAATAACGGTTGATAACGACATATTTAAACAGACCTCTGTCTATTTAAAAAAACATTCGCATTTGCCAAATACACCTGTTGTACGAAGATTGCGGCACGAAATACAAAAAGAAAGAAGGGCAAGCGTACCTGGAACGAAAATTTTTTAGAGAGTGTTACAAAAAAAATGTCAAACTGTTTGGATCAAAAATTGCTAAAAATAAGACCAAGAAGGTGACCACTTATTGTCCGGATTGTATTAAAGTGCTCTAACAAAGTGCACCGTTAGATGCAAGATTTATTCTAATATTTCTTTCTATTGAAGTTCTCATAAAAAATTTTAATTGTTCAATAGGGCACTTTTTATTTTAAAGTATCTTCTATACATCGGTCATATTCAAATACACTTACTCTCAATTGTCATTTAGTTTTTTACAATTGTAAAAAGTTCAAACGCTCCGGTCAACAATGACCACCGCGGCGTTTCAGAAGAAATCGTGGCCGGTCATATATGACCAACATGGCAGTCAAAGTGTTAACTCTCGCCGTAATTCGAAGCGGAAAATGTATAGACAGAAAATCCTCTCGCTATATTCATCCGTCGAAAACACTGCGAAAAGACTGCAAAAATACTGGAAAAAATAGCAGGAAAATACTGGACGTTAACGAGACTCGTTTTTCTCAAAGGCCAGGGAGTCTCGCACGGTAATATTCCCTAGGTGAAGATCGAACGTGCATCAGCGAGGAGCGTAAAGCTTCGACGGGAACATCCGATGCGTGGTCTCCCATCGAACAACCACGTCGAAGCTCACGAGGCCGATGTCTCTGATCAATTTGTCACGGGATGACCCAGTATCAAAGATACGAGTCCCTCGGGTCACTGTGGCGCGTTTCTGGGTACGCGTTTCCTCGTGGTGTGTACGTGGACGCACAAACAGACGACACATCCGCAACGCCCCATGCAACCGACACGGATCCATGGCGGTGTGCATGGACGAGCAAACAGACGGAATACGCGCCGAGGCAGGATCCCTCGCGCGCTCGCTTCCTTCCGTAGCCGCTTAACCCATTCACTGCCAACTACGAGATATCTCGTGGTTGCGCTATACGTTGGAATTGAGAAGTTAGCAATAATGACTGAGCATGTATAGTAATTTTAGAACAAAAATGCTCTTCGTACCGTTATGAATGTCGATATTATATTTTTGATTCATTAAATTAATGTTCCAAAGCAGTTCTGTCATGTTCTCTATTTTTAACGCGCAAGGTAATATTTGCTTACTTTTCTGGCAGTCAATGGGTTAAACGGCCAGCCATTGCCGCGTTCTCTGCTCGAGATTACGAGAGAGCCATTGCCGGAGTGTGACTGTTTTTGATAACAGCGGAAACGAGCAATATTCTGTTTCGAAAGGATCAGAAATGAATGAAAAGTCTAAGAATCAAAAATAACGATGATGGGTGGTGAAGAAACGGGGAAGAGACGTTTTACGAGAATGGGACACTTCGTTTCTCGAGCGTCTCTAGGCAGAAATTTTAATAAATAAAACAAATCTCGGCACATGGTAGCCGCTAATGGCCTTTCGGAGCGTAACGAGAGAACGCTTCGATCGTCGCGAAGCATCTCTTTTGAAGGGCTTGCGTCGTCGAGGTGAATTTAACGATGCGGTTTTTGTCTTTCTCCTTCTCCCTATCCAATTAGCGTTCTTTCTTAATCCAATCGATATCCTCGAAACTTTTACCCTCCTTTCTTCCTCCCTTCGTCTTTCGTGCCCTTACTCTCTTTCTCTCTCTGTTTTTTCTTTCGAATGTACAGTGCCAACGATCGTGAATATCCGATGTCTGATTCGCTGGACACGAGTCTCAAGGGAGACTGATAAACCGTGAAGTAGACCCCGTCTAATTTTTGATTGGCCCCCAATGTTTCCCGTAAGTGAGCTTCGAAAACGGTTCTCCATCGGAGAAAACATCGGGATTGCCCTCGAGGGACACGGAATGTTCGACGTTTCAGGTTTATTTCCCGGCCGATTGCCCGGCATTAACGAACCTATTAGTACTTCCTTAACTCCGAATCGACCAGTGGATACGCGCCCATCGGCTAAAACGCGTCGAGTGTCCGCAAACTGGGTTAAACCCGAGCCAACATATTTTTATCTCCAAACGACCATCCTTCCAGTCGATAGTGTCACCCTCTGATCCACGTTCGATTAAATATCCATTAACTCGAAGTATTCTTTGTCCCCTTCCTCTTCCATTCTCCACGCCTCCGATAATTACCTCTACTTTCCCGCCGTTCCTCCGGCACCTAGACGATGTTCCTGGAGGAAATTGATTTATTATCACCAACCCATTCCTCCTGTTTGTCCCCTATCAGTATTCACGATGTAACGAAATCTAGCAGGGTCGTCCCTTATATTCAAACCGCAACATGCGTGAGCGCGCGCACGCCTGCATCCTCACCCTCTCCCATCCTCGTGCGTTGCAACTGGCTGTTGCAACGGGGCGCATTGTGTGCTCGCACAACAATCAACATCCACGATGTGCACTCTCGTGCATACGAGACCCACGATGGCAAACTGACGTTGTATCACTCTAGATGTAACACCGACACGGTTTCGTGGAGGAAAACTCGAGGCGAGGAGAACGACGAGCAATCTGCCGCGCACTCGAGAGTAGGCTGAAACGAGGACGAAGAGTATCGCATGCCTGCGGATAGGTCGATTTTTAAAGAGGACAAGACCAAACGACACTCCATCGACTTTCGATGCTCGAAATTGAAGCGTTATCGTGCGACCGTGACGCCTTGGTTTGCCTTGGATAAAATATTATGTAAATTTTTCCACCCCTGCGCAGACGGCGACTGGTTTTCGTCGTGTCTCAATTAACCCCTCGCGGGAAACGGCTCGCCATCCGCCTCCCTCATCGATTCCTTGTTACTTTGCATACGAATGTAAGTACACGCTCTCCAACGAGGAAATTAAAGCAACGGGTTATTAGTTTCGGAAGGTTGTTTCGCCTTACAGACCTTTTTCGTTTCTTTTTTTTTGTATCTCTTCGTGCACGGCAGACTAATTGTTCGGGGCGGAGAATTCTTCGGGTTACTTTTATCCCCGTGTTTTCGTTAATTCTAAGATTGCCTCACGGAGGATCGTTACGTGGAACGATCGAATTTAACCTTTATCCGCTCCTTTAAAAAAAAATCACGCTACGGTCTCTAAAGGTTTATCTGTCTCGTCCATTTTCTGTTCACCCCTTGCCACAGGACTTTTCTCTGGCTACTATAAAAAAATTGATAAGCAATTCCTTGTACATTGTACAATTTAACGTAATATTGATATTATAGAAGTAATTTGATAAGAATCCTGTCCAACTTATCGCATCACGAGGGTAGCTCGTTATTGTACAGAAAGGGGTTAAAAGAAGAGGTACAATTTGTCTCGATTTCCGTGAAATTAAATCTCAACATCCATCACAAAAAGGAACAGAGGGACGAGAAGAAAACTATCGTTGAGAATTCAAACGCGGAAAGACGAGGGGGTGGATTTTCCGTCGAGGGCGCAAGAGGAAAAATAAGAAACGGGATTCGTTTGCCGTAATAAACAGAGACAAAGCTTACAACGGTCCGATTCATATATCACCAAGCGAGTCTGCTTTTGGGGATACCTGTACCCTTTTTTTTCCAAACGGGACATCCGACAAAACATTCCGCGACATGTTGCGCGTACGACACGACGTAACCCTCATATAACCTGGCCCGTTTCTCGGCCATGTCAGAAGCTTAGGACGTTACGTGTCCCTTTCATGCACGAGAAAGCATCCCGTCCGCTAACCACCCTGTTTCACCCCCATCCCCTCCGCTCGTTCGAGCAACCACGTTATGAGAGTGTCACGGGTAAACGGAAAAACCCTGCTGGCAAACATGCAGGACACATAATATCGAAGTTACGCGAATGCGCGACAGTACGTTAGCCGTCTAGCGATGAGAAACTACCCTCTTTCCATTTACCCCATCTACCCTCGGTGACTTCACCCCGGACGTCGCGATCGCATGATTTAAGGTCGCGAAATCGTGACGGGGGATACTTTCAGGTATCTAGAATAGTTTTCCCAACATCGTCGTTTATTTCCTCGTGAAATTCACGTGCAATGGTAATCCAACTCCTCTTTGGAAGCGCTCGAAAATGGTACACTCTCAACGATGGAATAAAATCTCGGATAACAAGGTTGTTCCACTTGTTTCGGCTCTTTCGCGGATAAGTCGAGGGAGGGGGAGGGAATATTTACAAGAAGAGGATTCACGTTAACCCGGAATAACGCGTATCGAGAAACGGGCCACAGTGGAGTCGATGTCACGTAATATTAGAGCCATAGCCACTCAAGAAATGCTCGCTGGCTCGTCGAGGACGCTCTACAATGGAATTAAATCGCACAACGGCGGGGAATTCGTTCGACGAATCAGATTTCATTAGATACAAGTTGATACAACGAGACCGCGACCTCGTAGCAAAGAGGCAGTAAACGTTGGTACCGTGTAGAGATCGTGTGTGTGTGTGTGTGTATGTTCTCTATATTTCTCTCTATCTCTCTGCTTCTCTTGATCTCTTGACATCTCTCTCGTGACGTATCCCACCCTCTCTTTCAACGTTTCGCTATATAGGTATATATACCTACATGCACATTCTGTGGTTCACATCCCTGGAGCGAATACATCTGCAATGCAGAAACGAGACGACCATGCAAATTCAATATTTGTGCCGTGATGGAATGATCATGCCAAAGGGAGGACCGCGCGTATACCTCTATGACCCGGATACTTAAAACGCGCGGATCGAGAGCAAAGTCGGTATTTGACTATCCGGACATTTAATCCTTTTTTCGCTCGCACTTTTTCGCGTGGAAAATTTGTACGTTTTCAGACTAGCGTTGACCCTCTGTGAGCACAGAGAGGGCCATTTTCATTTTGATACGCTTCGGTATTACGTGCTCGACGAAGTAACGTGCATCTTTGGAATATCTTTCTTCTCGTTTCTTTCCATCTTTTAATTCGACACAGTCGACGATTTAATCTCGACTCTTCTCTTGAAAGATACTTTGCCAAGAAATTTGTCCAACTTGTCGCTTTGCATCGTCGAGTCTCGAGTTCCCTTGCAAATCGAAACTTCCTTTGCTCTCTGGTGCGCGCGGAGCTTTAATCCCTCCTCGTATGCATTCTAAAAATATTCTCTCTCTACATTCACAAGTTCCAACCATCCCCAGCCTCCTCTCTGTGCTCGTGTCTCGTCGTTAGAATCGATAGATCGATCGGAAAATGTATTTTTAAACGGTGCCCCGGCTGGAAAGTAGGAGGAGAAAGAAAGAGAGAAATAGAGCGAACCTCGTCGAGTCACTTGTCATCCGGGCTCGCATTAATCACCGCCGTTTCTCATTACGGAAATCAAAATATTCTCGAGAAGTATATATTCGTATTACCAGTGCGATAGCATCGATACGACGAACGACGACGAGTGCGACGGTGACGGTGACGGTGAGGGTGACGGTGACGGTGACGAAGGTGACGGTGGTGGTGAGTGTACCTGTGACGCGCGTTTGACAAGCGACAACCCCTTCTCGAGTTGACCTTTCGCGACGCGGATCGATATCGTGAAACGATATTTCCTCATTACGGTCGTGCGTTGGCACCTCGACGTGGGCATAAATTTCACCTCTTCCCCGAAAACACCGGAAAAGAGTCGGACGTACTTCGACGAGGGTGAATACGAAGAGGATGGAAGAAGAAGAACGTGCAACGAAGAAAGAATACGAGCGGAGGGTGAAAGAAAGAAACTAGGAAGGGAGAAACGTCTATTACCCTCCGTTACGTCGTCCACGAGGGAGGGAAAATGATTCATGCGGGATTACCGTGTGTGGTATACGAAGAGACAGAAAAAAAATGTCCTCCACCAGTCCCTCCCAGTCCTCCATAGCCCGAGGAAGCTGTCTCGAGATAATTACGTCCCGTCTCTTCGTGATTTCAACAAACGAGGAGCCGAATGGAAACCAACTCCATCCCAGGTAATTCTTTTAGGGGGATGAAATTTTTCCAGCCCCGAAACGAGATCAGACCCGGTAGAAAAAAGAGGTGAAACAGGTACTCTCTTCTTATCTCGGCAAGTATGAAATAATTCAAGCTGAAATAAAATTCTCTTACCGCTGTTATTATCCCCGTTTCCACCCCCCATTTCACGGTACCACTTGGTCGCCGCGTCGTCGTTACACGGTGCCGTCCCATTTCCGATTACCATACACTCCATTATCGTCCAGGCTTCGTTATTCCATTACGATCCGCGCTTCCATTACGCGGGCAAATTATTTTATCTTCGAAAATGGACGATCGAACGAATCGTTTATTCGGTAAACCTATCTTGCACCGACGTAATCGCAAGCGGGGAAAATCGTCGACGAGAGAGCCGAGGAGTTTTCGACGGGCCATCCCTTTCTGCGATTGACGTTTCACCACCAAACTCTGCCACGAAGGTCGAGGCAATATGCGGTGATTCGATTAATCTTCAATTAACGACGCGTCCAAGGCTGAAGGGAAGGCCGGAGGGCAAACCCTGTCGCGTACACCCTACGAAGGTCTATCGACGACTATGCATACGCGAGATCCTTTACAACGGCCCTGCTCGTCTTCGGTATAAGCCTCTTACCTTCGAGTAGTTTCACCATAGACGATCTCTATTGTAAACTGATGTATCGTCACGCGTGATAATTCACGTTTACTAGAAGCTCCCGTTGATTCGCTGCTGCTAATGTAGCGATGGTGATGATTTGCGGATTGTTTGGAGCTTTTAGTCGATCGACGAAGTGTTACGGTTCAACCGTTCAGAGAGCAAATCGATTAATTGCACTTATTGAATTTCTTGATATTGAAATGTCAGAGCATTTTATTCAATTCTACTATTCCGTGAAGAATTATTGAACGGTGGAGTACCATTAACTTATGGAGTAATAGTATAATAAATTTCCGTAATGTGAACGATTAACGTCATTAAAATTAGAGCTATCGGCATTATATCTATTAGATTTTAATATATTTTGATGTAGAGAAACTAGACGGTGAAAAGCAGTGTTGACAATCTTTGCTGAAAAATTCCTAATTTTCCCATTCGAGAGACTTTTCATAGTTTGAGTTTCACTTAACACTTAGCCGACCAAACAGGGAGATCTCCCCGTTTCAAATACAAAGACAGTGGATAATCAAACGAGGAGATCTCCCTATTTGGCCGGCTAAATGTTAAATGAAATAATAAAAAGATAGAGAAGAAGAACGAAGTCTTGGAAAACCACCCCTAACAATTTCAAGGCTCAATCTGGTGCAATCAGTCAAATTGTTTCTTTCTTGGTGGTCAGCTAAGTGTTAAAACTGTGAATCCGCGATGAGTAGATTGTAGAGATCGAAACGGAAAGTATAAGAACAAATAAACGTTGGCGCAGAATAGAAGTGCGAACGAGTACGCTCGTTCCTTGGAGGCAAAGGGTGAGTTTAAAGCCTTACCCCTCGAGGTACGAGAGGTATAAGAGGGCACACTTCTCGAAGAAAGCGAGAGAAGAGAGGCCTGATACGTGGGAGACTGTGGTAGATCAACGAGGATTTATTGGCCAGTGTTCACATCGCTGTATAAATAATTGTGACGTTGTCTGTGTAAATACACTTCGATAGTGTTGGATACCATCTAATTTATCAATGTCTCACTGCCATTCATTGATTCGTAGACTGTCTCGACGTCAAAAGAATTTTAAATTATCCGTCTAAATTAGCTTGAGGGACACTGAAAAATTTATAAAATGTGCAACTTAAATTCGATTTCTTTTTCACCATCGATGTCATAGAAGCGTAAAATTTGTTGCAGCAGGGATTTACCAGGATTTTATGCTATATCGTATACCGTGAAATAAAACTGACAAGTGGAAAATTATTTGATGATGTCTGGTACCACTGTTTTGTCAATTTGATAGGTTTTAAAGCGTCTAAGGTTTCATTTAATTCAAATTCTTCATCGTGACTGCTACTCGTTATTGTAGGGCAAAAGGTTAAAGATCCACTTTACCATACGTATATTTAACTTGATGAATCTCGATCATTATTTTACATTTCGCAAGCCAAGGTATATTTAACAGACGTTGAAAAAGATCGAGGTGATAAATTGTCAGAATGTAAAACCGTAACGCTAACATTAATTTCCAGCTGCTGAAGATATTACCATCGACGAAACGTCTTTCGCTATGAATACGTTAGCCTAATAGACCCGATAAATACGCTAATTGAGTATACGCAGGAACGGAAAATCGGCTAATTGCAAAGCGAAGGTAGACATTCGATATTCTCTGGCATCTGTTCGAACGTCCTTGTTCCTGCGTGACGGTGTAATTATTCCAGTACACGATACGTCTTCCACGTAAGACATTTACAATTTCCGTTTCTCACAAACTCGGCTTTCTCTTGCTCCTATATAACGAAGGGAAAAAAAATTGCATTACGATCTTTCGAAGGTAAACGATCGATTCTTACGAATGCCAACCAGTTTTGCAACCTGCGGGATATTATCTTTTGTTTGCTCGAGCGAAGACTCACGAACGATTTAAGGCGACGATGGAGAAGAGGAAGGAAAAGATGTTCGACGTTTATCGCGAAACGAACAACGTTATTAGGCTGCTTATTGTACAAATAAAGCTACCGATTGATCAAACAATAACGTCGTTAAGTCGATAAGCGGAATAATCGGGCTATCGATAATCTTGTTCGAACGGCTGAGTGGACCGCGAAAACACGGTTTGTTAGTTCGACGGAACCTCTCGCTTCGATGATGGTTAAGTACCGGTTTGTACCAATACTATCCAACCCCATGCTCTTGCTCTCCACCATGCGTAGGCAATTTGCCTACCATTCTGACGATCGATGTGCTCGTTAGTCGACATCTTCGAATGTCAACGGTCACATTCTTTCATCGACGAATCTGCAAACTCTCATTTTCAAGATTCTTTGTATTCGTTGTTCAGAGTTTGCCAAACTACGTGGAAGACGAAAGAGTAGAAATCACAGAGCGTGAGATGAAATCCAAAGAATTCGTACGTGCAAAAGAGTCGAAGTTCGTTTCGTATCGTGCCAAGAGATGTAGGAACGTAGAAGCTTCGAGATGTCTGAGATTTTCTTGAATTTCAAAATTGCAGGATGCACTTTTTCGAAAACCGAGACCTCTCCGATAGGAAACGACGCCTTTGGGAGTGGCTGTCGAATGCTTCGGATAAGATATCGTACACCGTGTACCGTATAGAACGTCTTTCCTATGCAAAATTATTCCAGAAAGATTGTTCTTTCAAAGATCAATACAAGAATATCCACGAAATCAAGAAATCTATATATATAAAGCTCAAATACCACTGACTGACTGACTCACTCACTCATCACAAAATCTCAAAAACCACAGAACGGATTGCAATGAAATTTGGAACATACCTTCTCCTTGGGTGTTAGGTGCTCACTAAGAAAGGGTTTTGAAAAATTCGAAATTTTAGGGAGGGTTTTGGGGGGTTAAAGTATGGGCCAAACTCATCAACGGAAAGCCGAAACTACTTGACCTAGAAACTTGAAATTTTGCATGAGCGTTCCTTCTAGAGTATAAGCACCCACTAAGAAAGGATTTTTCAAAATTCGAAAATTTAAGGGTTTTTTGTTAGTTTCGATTAAACCGTAGCGAAGCACGGGAGCTTTCAGCTAGTGTAAGAATAAATTCGAAAATATTCCGCTGTTTTGGACTGACTTGACGAAGATGAAGAAATATGCAAAATGTCATTGGCTAATCTCATTAAACCGGAATGAGGTGAAGTAAGACAGTGATTCGATCATAATTTGCGACTTCATCCCTAGGTCGTTTTATCCGGCCTCGGTGCACTCGCTCGATTGTTTTTCCTCGATCGAAAAAGAAGGTTGGGATGGGATAACAGGAGACCGATATCGGAAGCACCTAATCCTACCATGGCGTAATAGATTAACACATCCCTTCGAGGCGACGAGGGCAAAAAAGTAGCGGAACAAAAAGCCCGGAATGGGGATAGGGTGAAGAAGGGACTCTGGGATGACAAGAACTCGGAAGAACGCGAGATAAATAGCTTCCATTATCGAAGATGCCGGAGCACTTCTATTATCCGTCGAATATTTATTTATGCGGAAACGACGTTATACCGCGAGAAAGTGCGAACCACTCAGCTCCACGAAGGAGAGAATATTTTTATCCCCGTTTTGCAATCATTACGCGACCCTGCACGGGTCATTGGTGCAATGTGTGAAGCGTTAACGTGTTCTAATAAAAAAAAAAGAAAAAAAAAAGGGAGAGGAAAAAAAATCTTTCAACCCTCCACGGTGTCGAGCCATTTCTCTTTTTCGCTCGATCTGCCGTCGACAAACTTTCAAAATAGTGCGCTCTCGGTAATTCGAATCGAACGATTATTTTACCCCCGGTGAAAAGTTAATTATCGGATAAAATGAGAAACTCAGTGACGGCTGAGAGGAATGGGTCGGAGAGCAAAGTAAATTATTTACGAAGGTGACATTTCTAAAATAAAACATCGTCTACGATCGTACTTCCTTTTTTAATTAATTCTCGTTGGAAACGATTAATCTTTAGCCATCGTGCGTCGACGGATTGCTGGTTAAATCTGTTCTACTTAAATATACTAAACAAGCACCTTGAAAAATGAAGGATAAGACGGAAAAGAAGACGATCAAGTTAAGTAATTCGTGTATTACAAAACGTGCATGGAATATCTATTCTACTCCTTCTCTACAAATATTTATAAAAGATTAGAATCTTGTCAATTTGACAGCCTCCATGGACCCAATATTAATCGAACAGATAGAAACAAATTCAAAGATCCGAGACGCGTGCCAGAAGATGGGAAGTCTAACGAGATTTTTATCAACTGGACGTTGGAAAAATAATCGAGTCGCTCCGGAATCCTTCCCAAACCAACTCTCTATCCCGAGACCCTTTTTTTCCCTTCTTTTTTCCACCCGACTACGAGTACCATAGCAGTTATTTAAGATCGCAAACGCTTGCTCGAACCTCTCGCACGGAAACTTGAATACAACCCCTACAATATCATCCACGAGTCAGTCGTTTCATTAGCTTTAATCACACCCCACCGCGTTTTCTTCCTCGTCGGCGAAGCCACTGCACCTCTCGAACCAATGTCGATATTTTCGTCTGCGAAAGTTTCAACACACGAATCTCGATGGCGTTTCTCGAAAGAGCGTGTTTAACGCGTTCGAGAGATCCCGGTGAAATTCGGCGCAGACACGCCACCGCTCATTATTTCGTCGAGGTTTCGTTAGCATTACTAATTAGAATATCACCCCGCGAACTGCAGATCTGGCGAGTTTTCCACGAAACTCTCATTGTACGAGACGGTAGTAAGAACGGTCATTATTATGCTGTTTACAATCTCAAGGATTCAACGAAGACTCCGTTCCAATCACGTTTGGGAATTTCTACGAGCTCAGACGAGAACGACGGAATTTCGACGTGGTGGAATTTCAACGAATCCATAATACCGAACGGTGGCACGGTAAACGCACGGTATCACCTGAATGCCTGAAATTACCGGTAGGGAAATTTGCAAAAAATAGAAAAAGAGAGAGAGAGAGGAAGGAAAGAGAGAAATATGGAGAGAAAGAAAGACAGACACGGTGAATCTGTGCGACCCGTTAGCAATGCGAATGTATAATTTCCACGAGTCTCGTTTCGAGTTTCGCATTTTTGCATTAACGAAACTGAGAAGAAAGGCAACGAGAGAAGGGAAAGGGACAGGGTATGGGTATACACGCACAAAGGACGAGATGTAAAAACGGCAAATTGGGACGGAAAAAAGTCATACGGAAAAAAATAATTCCGACCGAAAGAAGGATACCGTCCATTTCGGTGTACAGATTTGCCGGCACACCATTAGGGTATGGTATTCTTGGTGGGAAAATGGAAAACAAAAACCGAAAGCAGTCACGGAACGGGCATCTTTCGACCTAATCGCCGAGGCTGTGGGAATTAAAAAACGTAATTCGTGGACTTTCGAAAGATTATGTTGGGGGGCGACGATGAGGGCTTTCTTTCTCCTCGTTTTTTCCTCTTTTTTCTTTTCGTCATGGAAGTAATTAAAAATAAGCTCCGCCACGAGAGGCGAAATTTTAGCGGCAAAAAGGAAATCTGAGTGACCCACTCGCCGAGGATAAGTACCTACGTCTGGGCTAAGGATGTCGCGAATTAAAGCTGCACCACGCTACGAATTAGATTTTTCCCCATGTATTCACGAACGAGGGTGTCTCCTCGTTGATTTTGCATTTCGTGGTGATCTCCTTTTATTTCCTGGTATCTGTTTTCAGAGGAACATCTATACAGACATTTCTTCCTTCTAGGTGGAAGAGTAGAGTCTCTCGGACTTCCAATTAGCGCGTTCAGGATGGAATTCCCTTCGGCTTTGAACGTAGGAGGGAATCCTTCCTGTGTAATATGTATATCGTAGCTTCTGTGGCATAGAATCCGCTTAAAATTGTAGATTCTGAACGATACCAGCGTGGCAATTAAAGGCGGAAGTATAAAAACGACAACGGTATCTTCTATCCCCCTTTTTCCCTCCCCCTTTCTTTTCATCTTCTCGTTTTCACGTCGATCGTTTTCCATCCCGATCTTCGTGAATGCTTAATTGACACGATGTAATTTCCTTGCTTGCGGAATGGACTTTGATGTCTCGAAGATAATTTTGCTTTGCCGCAATGGCTGCGTAACGATACGAGACCTCGGGACGCTTTTGAAACATGCAACAACCGGAAGGTTATAATGAATTCTTAATCCGTGTGTCACGTAACCTCCGGTAATATTTGAAGACACCGTGAATAAATCATACGGGAGACATCTGGGACGAAAGGTACGTAGAAATGGAGATACAATGGTGGATCAAAGTGTAGGAAGAACGGAAGAACAAGTATACCGTACAAAACGTGAGGACAAAGTAAAATTCTCCAGAATTCACGATCCTTCGCGTGGCTTTGGATTATTCACGATATCCTCTCTGGTTTTTTTTTTCTCTCCCCTCGTGCGAAGGCTAGAACACGTCGAAAGGGTGCTTGAGTGAAAGAAAAACACGTAATTAATCCGCGAAAACGACGAATAGAATGATTTCGACGGGACGAACCCTCCTTTTAATTCCCCTTTCGAGATACCACTCGATGGGACTGGATGACACCCTTGACAAATTACGGAATCGTGCGTCATAATGAGCGTTTATTTCGTCAGTGGGAGACACTAAATTGCTAATGATATCGGTTCCCGGTGGTTGGTGAAATTCGGTTAAAAAGTCGTCACGGGACATTAGCGCCTTGTGACCTTAATGACGGCGGAAAACGGGAAATAAAAGGTGCGATTATAATGTCGTATGGATCATCGATATTTCTAGGCGATACACACCCCATAAACGTGCTCCCGCGGCTACCTTTGCCTCTGACTATGAATAATAACTTACGAAGGACGCGTTCGCGTGCGTCTGACAATATGTCGACCGTTTCTACTGTGTCATTAGAGGAAACACGGGCCACCGTCTTTTTCCAGTTTGCTTGCAAAGTTCGCCGGCAGTTTTGCCGACGTTGAATCCTCTCATCCTTCGAATTGCCGAGTCGAACGTTTCTATTTGCTCTCAAGGCGGCCTTCTCCACGATTCTCTAATTTTTCTTTGCTACTTTTTTTTTCAGCTTGGAGTGAGTCAGTCATTTTGCGTCGTTGTTTCAGATCTAGAGGGATTGTGAATAATTGTAGGGGTGATATCGAAACATTAGGAAGGCTAGGAATTTGAAATATTGCACAGTTGTCTCGTGGAACTCTGTAATTCTTCAAATGAAGAGGTTGTTTTCGTATTAGGGGATGATTTTCTAATTGGATGGGTTTTAACTTCGTTGAGACACTGCGGTGCCCCGTTATTTTGTAAGAGGAACGATAGTTATGTGATTTGACAGTAGAATTATCGATTTTATGTCTCTTATATTTCAATGTACCGCTCAGGTACTTTGGAAACAATGGAAACAAGAGGTGAAGAATGTAATCAGACTCCTGTATCAATTTGTCGAATTTTTCCACAAATTGAGAGATAATTATTTTGACCAACTTGGTAGTTTGAGTGTCACCGAATACTTTAGGGAAAATTCTTCAGAAATAATGAAGAGTTGAACTCTAACCCCGTTTGGAAGTCCAATCCAGTAATTCGATACACGCCATGGTAATCCAATTACACCGATGCTCCTTTCTGAGTTTCGAGGATACATTAAATAATAATTTAGGGCAATTTTCATACCGTTGTCGTAGATTTTGAACTCTCCGTTCCACTAATTGGAAGTCCGAGCCTGTAACTCCATACCTGCCACAGCTCCCTTTCCGTAATTTGCGAGGGTTCGATTTTTGCCAAGGTTCCATTGAACTCCGAAAGATCTTATCGGAAGATGTCAGAGGTCAGCCAGCCAAGATTCGAACTCACGAGGCGCAATTGTCTCTATGCTCGAGGAGAGATCGTTGAAAAGATTGCAACCACTTTTCATTTAGCGCGATTGGCAAAGATTAATGGGACCATTCGATCGAATTTCTCAAGATCCTCTCGCGGATCGTTCAAAGATCCACGGTAAAGCCAGCCGACGCAAATTAAGTTACGAGCATTTCTCGTATCGTCGGAGAAACGAGAAGGAAAAAAAAAAAGAATGGAAAGAAGCGGAAAGAAAGAGATTTGCCGTGCACACCATAAATCACTGGTGGACTTAACTACTTTATAACCATCGGTGCAGGGAGCAGTGTTGTCGATAAAAGTTCTACCTGGCGAACTTCGAGGCTGATGTTAAAATAAGCCTGAATTACCTCATGTCTCAATTACGTAACGCCGAGGGAAAACTCGGAGCGGGAAGAGCACGTGGTAATACGAGCAAATGCAACATCAAATTTGAGACTTCCTCTTACTTTCTTTTTTATATTTCCTCCTTTTTCTTCTTCTCTCTCTGTTTCTCCGTAAACCAATAGCCAGCCATATCAACCCTTTGCACTCGAGGGGTGTCGCTATGGAACCGTGGCGTTTCTCAAGTTCCATTTGTTTCTTTCCATTGTAATAAGTTATTCTTATCCCAAATTTTTCGTGCACCGTGTTTGTCCTGCCTTCTTAATGTAAAATTATTTCAAAGCATCTGCAAAACACTCGCGTAATATAATCAAAATGATCCCGAGTTGCAAGTTTACCAGAGCTAAACAGTCCTCCAGTGCAAAGGGTTAACTCCATACAATAACGTGTCGCCAGACGATCAAATTATTTTCATCACTTGCATTCAGTAATACAAAATACTTGTCAAATTTATTTATTAGAAAAGTGTTAATCCAATTTCCTATTTCTACATCCTTCCACCCCCAGGGGCCTGTCCGCCCTATGCGGACAGGTACGGGTCTGACGCACCCGGGGTTACCCGAGTCCGCGAGCCGATTAAAGCATATCGGTAGCAGCAATGAATTAGCCAAGTTATGCTCGAACCCAAGGTAAAATTAGTACCACGGAGACTGAGCCAACCCCAAGACAATATGTCGTCCTGACTCGGTCATCAGGGTTGGACTCGTGGCGACAACAGTGGAGCCCAAATCGCTATGAGGTGGTTAGTTCGGCGGGTGAGTTGGACTTGATTCAGCTCAGACCCTGACACTAGGCTAGAACAGGCTTAGAAGGGCCTCCTCTCAGGAGGTCAACTGATAGCATAGGCTCCTTTGCATACGTGAGCTGATTGGACGTATTCCAATCCTTCGCCCAAATGCGGGCCCTGCAGTAAGAGAACATTGTGCTACCACGTATTAAGCAATCCACGATGTCTCTATATATTTCAACGAATACACCAAAGTCCATTGATTTAAAAGTCAGCGAAACATTCTGCAACAGAAACGTCGACTTTACAAAGGAGTCAGCGGTGAAATTGTAAAAGTATATGTATACAAGAAACGGCTTCACTCGTCCATGTATCCCATATAGTACTCACGATTCATCGCACGTACTTCATGAGACTTTGGCAAGAAATAATTGTTTCGAGTCGACGCGTGCTGGTATTTTCTAATTTCGAAAACCTATCGTCCAGACGAAATCACTCCATCTATGTACCAGCGTTCCCGGACATTTCTCGGAAAGGATTCTGGGGCAGGAAATAGTACGAAGGGAGAGGACTGTACAAACAGGACGGAGCTCTTTGTGTACAGTGGTATAGAAACCGATGGGACGTGAGCTCATCGTGGCTTTCGCGAATAAACCCGGTATATGGATTCTTTTGAGAAATCCTTCCTGTCTTCTCTTTCAGCCTTGTCTCTTAACGTGCCATTATTCCGATGGCATACATCTACGAGATGGCACAGCTTCGATATATTTCCACCTATCTCTCCAAGTACTTAACAGTTCTCAAATAACTTGATACGAAATAAACGTTTCAACGTTTTCAATCAGGAAATTGGAAATAATCGTAGTACTAGGAAGATATTCATGTGATATTTTTAACAATGACGAATTATTGAGAGGATGAAACCGGGGTTGTCAGATTTGGAGCAAAGCATCAGTTGAAGTAATGGTAGTCGCAAATTACTTGCATCGTGTTGTATTTGCGTTAATAATTATTTTTGTTGAAAGAAAAAAAAAATTTCACTTCGATGTTATGAAGTTGAAAGGTCAAAGTAAGAAAGTAAAGATTTTTGAACTTGGAATAGTAATTCGAGGATGAGAGAGGAATTGTGACTGTCGAGGAGAGAAAACAGAATTTCAGTTGGCAGTATTAAGGCAGAGAAAGAACAAGAGAGAGGAAGCGCAAAGTGTCTTAAATTTCATCCCATTTTTGGGACCTTCGTTTTCGAGGATATGTTTGACACTCGAGAACGAGAAGATCAACGAGCAGCTGCGATCGTATCGGCTTACTATCTTTACTAATAGCTAACACACGTTTCCCTGAGGTCCGTGGGAGCAACCGGAAACTCGTTTATGGGATAGCAGCCGCTTCCAACGGACACCGTGAAAAATCGTCCGTCCCAAGTGAGACTGGAAGCTGGTAACTTTAAGTGTTGCCACGATTACAGAAAGATTTCCACGCGAGAATCGTGAACAAAGAAATCGTCGTCTTTGTAGATTCGAGTCTTTGTACAATATATTGAAAAGACATGAAAGTATATACAGTGAGGATAGAATTTAAAGTTAAAACGCTAATACGTCGAAAGAGAGAGCACGGGATAATATCGTAAGAAAGGTAAGATAAGCTCGAAATCCGAGCTAAGGTGAAGTTATAACGCAGAGGCAAGCAAGATAATCCGTAAAGTGACTGCAGCCTCGGCTTCAACTTTGAGTTCGAAGGTGAAACGAGTGCGTCGTCGTGAAAATTGCAACTGGTGAACGAAGATTCCTGCAATAAAATAGAAAAAAAATGAAACAACATTCCAGTAAATATAAAATTCCCAACAGAGATTACGCAAGTAAAAGAATACTCTCGGAGCATCTCGTCGACGTTCTTTAAAAACGTGATGGTTAAGCTAGCGCGTTTGAAGATAAAACAAAATCCGCTAATAAAATAAAAGGAAAATGCGGAAAGAACCGAAAGAACTAAACGATAGAACAAAGGACAGAAAAAATAACCAAAGAGTAATCTTGGAATTCAGGGTGTATCGCGATTTCCTAGTACACGGAAAATCCAGATCTTCTTGTTAAGCGATTATACAGTCTTTCCGAGCTGAAGCCGGAAGGATTAAATTGTAGCGTCGTTTCGAAACGAGACCAACACAGTCGACCGTGAGAAAGCCGAAAGAAGTGCAGGCGCTAAATAATAAAATAAAGACAAGAGAAATCGAAGAGAGCTAGCAACGAATCCACCACACCGTGAACCTTTCTATGACCTACCATACGAAACTCAGGATCGTCTCGTGTAACGTAGGTAAGGAAAATAGTCTCCGTGTCGTTCGAAGAACTTCAGAGTTTTCTGCACCGCTGGATGCAGCGATTCCGTTTCAACGACCATTCGGCATACCGTTCGACGGCCAACCGAATCGCCGGTGACCGTGCAAAGTTCGACTCCTTTTCTCATTCTCTGCATTCGGTGACTCTTCTCATCGATCCTCGAATCTCCCTTTTTCCTCCACGAACGAGCCATTTCCCTCGACGGGGTTATCAACGGACACAGTTTCTCTCTGGAATTTTTTTTCCACTCTCTCGTAATTTCTTGACGCGACTAAGTCTATGCGAGTAGACTGTGTTTTCTAACGCGGATTGCAGGGGTTTATTTAACACTAAAACTACCGACGTTATATCGACTAACATTTAAATATAGCGAATAAGTGCTTTGGGAGAAGAAGAATCTAGACATGAAGGCGATGATTAACCCTTTGCACACCGATGTCCCACCTGAAGGGACATTGCAAGTCTACCATATCACTTGGTTGCCCCCTCCAAGGTGACCTTCGAATTTATTAGTAATCACAGAAGATAAATTTATTGCACCGAAATATGTGAAGGAATCTATGTTTACCTGAATTTTTCTATTGAAATGGCACAAGATAACAAATTGTAAAGTGCCGCCAAGTTGCTAATAGATAAAGTCAGAGATGGCTCGGAGTGCAAAGGGTTAATTAAATAATTTATGTTTTATAAGATAGAAGTGGAATATTTGCTTCATGGCTTCCGTGTCAATTGAGGGAATTTTTAGAAAAAATTGGGTATCGGTCATTTTGACCGGCTTGGTAGGTTTAGTGTTAATGACGGTGTGGATTCCATTAGGTGGGAAATTGTTTAAATCGTTCGATAAATTGCAAAGCGTATGGATGATTCTGAGGAGGAGGAATTTTTGATTCTTTCTTTCGATAGTGACAACCTACTGAATTGGTAGGTTACCCTACCTCAATATTTTCCATGATTATGATACAAATACTCCTCCAAATCGTCGCACAAACGAGAGATGACAAACTGCAATGACAAAATTGCATTTCTACGATGTATCAGAGGGCTAGTCTCTGCTTCCGGTAACTTTACTCATCGATCCTCGAATCTTTTTTCTTTTCGAACGAGCCGTTTCCCTCGACGGGGTTATCAACGGACGGAGTTTCTCTCTGTAATTTTTTTTCCACCCTCGTCTCTTCGTAATTTCTTGACGCAACGAAGTCTATAGACGACGCGTGTGTTTCTGGCGACCGCATTTCACGTGCATGCCGAGAATTTTCTTCAAAGTTCCCGCTACGAGTCGCGCAACCTCTTCAGCCGTTACGCGCGCACCTCTAACGCTTATGCATTTATGCAAATTCTCGCGTTCCGGGGCTTAATTAAGAGACGGTCCTCTCTCTCTCTCGTTCTCTTTCTCTCTCTCCGTCGCCCGTTCACTTCCGCTTTGAGGTTAGCTGGGAATTAGTTATCAATCGGGAGAACGGTTCGTCGACGCGTGTCAAGGGTTGACAGGCAAGGGGTTGCTACATAGGATTCGGTCGACACGAATTTACTTGCGATCCGTGTACGTCGATGTGGCTGAGATCAAAGAAAAATTCGGTCATGTTGGTTACTTTGTAATTCGGGCTATCCGAATAACGCTGCTGGACTGAATGATGTCTGGTGGATTTGTGTTCGAGATCGTATCGAATTTTAAACGAAGAGAAATATTGCACGTCGCAATCTTCCGCAGAGAAATAATCATGGTAGAGAAGAAAACGTAGTTCAAAGAAGCGAGAAGAAGCGAGTGCAACTAGGAAATTGTAACTGGTAAAAATTATGGGAGGGAATAGCTTGTCGCATGAGAAATAGATTAGTATTTTTTTTGTTTCAAGAAACAATCCCATGGGAAAGGGATGAGAAGTATACGAGAGTTTATCCCTTGATTCGACGATCGTTCCTTGGTTCCACGACCCTCCCTTTGCCGTATGGGACGGAGAAACAAAAAAGAAACGGAAGGGTAGAACGAGAGAGGGAGAATGGCCGCTCATCGTCGGAGAGAAACCGCTCCGCTAATTAAATATATATCTCTATAATCCGGCTGTACGGCTTTATCCGAACGATATTTTTTCCAGTTCAACGATAATACCCTCCCATATCTCTCATTTGTTACCGCCGTGGGGGAACGATTAATTCTACCTTCCGACGTCGATTAATTATCACTCGTCAATTTACCGCTAAAATATGCCTGCATTCAGCGATCGTTACCACCGCACGGAGTCGTTACTCTTTCTTCGCCAAAGGCTTCACGAGGACTCAGGCCAGGGAAGAAAAGTTTTCACCACTTTTTATTCCGGGACGCTCGCTAGTCGTTTCACGGTAATATCTTTTTTATCGTCGGAACCACCGGGAGGTCAATTTGAAGGGAATAAAACGTGGCCAAGTTCCTCGAAGATGCGAAACTTAGCGCGCCGCGAAGTCAACGGACGTTTCTTAAATTAAATACAGCTGGAAGCTCTTTGGAGAAAGACCGTTTAAACGGTAAGAAAAATAAAGGAAGAGATAGAGATGAAGTCGAGAACGTAAAATGTACCGAGAAACTGTCCCGTTTTGCGTCATCGAAGGAACAATAGGAGGGTCAACGGGGTACGATAGATGGCAAAGAATCAACCCCGTGTAAATCCACGAGAGGAAGAACGTTTTGAAAGAAAGTCGCGAATCAAAGATACCTTCGACATTGTGTTTTTTTTTTTCTCTCTTTGTCGATGGCACAGAAAAATATTGACGCACGCCGGACGCAATCTTCCAGGAAGGTGAATCCGTGGCGAAGGTAGAACGATGCGGTTCGGAGTGTGTCGCGAGCAGGTTTTATTGATCTTTCAAAGTCAAGAGAACGAGTAATCCGGCTGGTCGGCCGTCCGTTGCTGTCCTTCCAATTAAAAGATAGAATCCGAGTGGATCGTTGGACCCGGAAGAGGATACGGTCGCGCACCGGTTAATTGGCAGCTCCCGATTTCCACGCTCGATTTCAACCGAAGCGCGATTTATTTTCATTTCCACCTCCGGCCGAAAACTCCGCCTCGGAAATCGCTATTCTCGATGGCCCTGGTGTATCGTCCCTTTGGCTATCTTTTATTCTTCCTTTTTATTTCTCTTTCTCGTGTACCATCCACGAGACTTTTCCTTCCTCTCTCTTCTACCTTCCTTCTTGGCCCTTTTTCATCGCGCTCATTCGCATTCAAATTTATTCGAACACACGACGCACACACGCGGCATTCTTGACAGAAATGCATTCGCGTGCAACGAGCAAAAAGGCTTGGCAGTTCGTGAAGCGTGACATTTGCTCTTCCTCCTTTTTCTTCTCTTATTTTTTTCTCTCCTACCCCTTTCGCGGTTTCTCTACTCAGGGTAGAAGTATTATGCGGCGCATTGCGGGTGTCTCCAAGTTTCTCGAACGAGAAAATAATCGGCTCGCATTTCCTTCATTTTCTCTTCCCTCTCTACCTCTCCGTGGCACAACAAACCATCTACGACCATCGACTATCGTCGACGAGCTTCGACGTATTCTCGGCTCGTCGATTAGTCGAGCAATCGATCCAAACTCTATGCACCTGTGTCACCCTCTGACACCGATCACCCAATGCTCTTCTCTCAGACGAGAAGATCGTTGCTCGGCTCCGGAACACACGGTATTCCGACACCGACAGCAATCGCGTGTATCGCATTCTCCGGGAGAACCACGAAATCCCGACAGTGCGTCACACGTCGAAACGGAGAAGCTCTCAGCGTGGAATAGTCGAGCCAAACGCGAGGGGGTGGTTCGATGGGTAGAAGGATTCTCCGTGCAAACTATGACGATTACGTCGACACACGACGGTGATTTTCGGCGGAGGTCGATTCGAATACTCCGAAAGCTCTCACACGTTGGGGAAGGTTGCTCGAGAGCTTCCGAGAAGACCAACATAAGCGAGATAGAGCTCGACGGTGTTATTTGTTAAACCGGTTGGAATTGTATCGGGAAGCACTTTCGTGGGAGAGCCGAGGGAGCATTATACCACAAATTGTACGATGATTGTGCTTGGAATACTGGAATCGAAGATTATGCGAGTGGATTGTGTTTTTAACGCGGTGACTAACGGATTGTAGGAGTTTATCGTTGGAATGGATTGCACTACGAACATTATTTAAATCCATGGATAAATTGCGAAACAAATGGATGTTTTTGAGCAAGAGGAATTTTTTCTCTTTTGTTTTCAACAATAACAGAAGATTAAGCCCTTCACTATCGGTAAACTCGCAAGAATCCATGCCTAAACCGAACGCCCGATATACGATATCTCACGACTGACAAAGATTACCGTGCTAGTATTTACTTCACGCAATGGAACTTCTGTGAAACTCAAATGGATTTGCATCAAAGTCTAAATTTAATAATCCTGCACGGGGACATACGATTTTATTCGAGATATTAATACTTTGCCCGAGATTAATACCACGAGTCTGACTCGTTTATTCAAGTTTAGCCTAAAATCTTTATCACGAGTCAGACTCGTGGAAATAGTGCAAGGGGTTAACTAAGGAATATCCCGAATCGGTAGACAGTCCCACCCCCATTTTCACCCTGGCTCTTCGTAAATCTTGCTATCAAACTACCCCAATATTTTCCACCATAACGATACAAGTAGTCGTCCAAATCGTTGGACAAACGAGAGATGAGAAACTGCAATGACAAAATTGCGATTCTACGGTGTAGCAGAGTCTCAAAGGGTACATCGCCATTTTTGGATCCTATCGCGATACGGCTTTAGAACCAACGAGATCTAACGTACGAGAGCCACGATCCCATGGGGGTAGACGTTGAGCAAAGGGTAGAAAAGAGAATCCTGGATCGGTGTGGTCGCCCCGTACGGTGCCTGAAACCCCATTATCGCCATTGGGGAGCGATACCTAGAGGCGAGGTAACGCAAGGTAACGCGAAGCGAATGGTGCACCCTGCACGTTCGGACCTCGACAGACACAGGTAACCATTTCAGTGAAGATAACTGCATTCGATGTGCCGTTGGTGAAATTTGCGAGCCATTTGGACCCTCGACTTTGCTGCCTCGCGAGACGCTCGATTTCGAATTCCTTATTGTACCATAACGCCGTGGGAATGGTCGTGAAAAAGGGTCTTCTCGCTAGGTTATCGCGAAGTTGGAATTAAATTCAGCCGCATGAATTTGCAGGTGAGAGGGAGTTTATCGTCGGTGATTCTCGTAACGGCAAGGAGAGGAGTGTAAATGGCACTTTCGGAGGTGAGAATGAATACCGAGTGGGGCATTTCTTGACGAGAAGTTTCGATGGTTCGAAAAGCGCAATGCCGCAGTCATGGTTCGTTCGCGCGAAATTCTAAAGAAATCGATCGAACGAACGAACGGCAACGGGGATTTGCATTTGACCGGAGCTCCAATCGAGGATTCGGCGTGACCGGTCGACCTTTCGACGGCCACCTCTCAGGTGCGGCTAAAAACTTGGCTGAATTCGTTCATGGTACTCCCACCCCTTGCCTTTTGATCTTTCTCTCTTTCTCGCTCTTTTTCACTCTCTTCCTTTTTTTCCTCTTTCATCATCCTCCTCTCTGTCTACCTTTCTGTTCTACCTCTCGACGATGAATCTTTCACCGACGCATACTTCGGGATCGACCCTCGTCGACGAGGCAGCGTTTCTCTCGCCTACGTGAAAACCATGGCTGAATGGTTAACGACCCCGTGCGAGAAATTGTTCCATTGCCAATGTACTCGTCTCTTGGTACGATATCAAATACCCCATAGAAAGGTAATTCCCAAAGAGTGAACATATTCTTAGAATAATTCCTCTTTTCATGAATAATCTCGAAATTATTTGGAATAGATTATTATTTGAGAAGAATGGAAGGTTAAATTTATTATTGGTTTTGTCAATAGCTTTAGAAGTATTTTGTGGAGGCAAGAAAATGTCATGGTAGGAAAGAGGACGTGGACGGTGAAAGATTTAATCGAATTCCGAGACGAACTTCAACCCAGATACGACTAATGGAGACTGTGGATTTCGTAGCCGCGAATACTAATTCTTACCGTGTTTCGAGGCGGTTTTCGCAATTAACGGGTAACTACGTTATAGGGCTGAACGGACAGGCTCGCCACCTTTTGACGCCTCTCCACGAGCGAAAACTCGTTTGCCAGCCACACGACACGCCGTTAATTGGGCCTCGAAACGTCGAGCAGCTTCGGTACAACGACCCACCCGCAGACACTCTTGCATTCCGTGGTCGTCTTTTGCATAAACAATAACCCCGTACAAGGGACATCGTCTTAATTGATGATCCAGGAAATTTTCAACTAACTATTCCACGATTTGTTCGATGTAGATATATTCTTTCAATGACCTGCATAGTTCTGGTACCGGATCGCTTAACACTAGATCTACTAAACCAGTCAAAATGACTGGGACATCATTTTTCCCCAAAATTATCCAAGTTCATAGAACACCCATGGAACAAAAATTCTACGTCCATCACAACAGATATAAATCACCGAGATGATCATTTTTTCTGCCACTTGATTCCTCCTTTTTTAAAGTACTTATTTAATATATTGAAATATGATAGATTTAACGGCGGCAGTTCTAGTGTTAATCATCCTCCACTTTTCAAAAAAATCACTATCACAGCAAAAAGTCAATACTTTCTTCTTTAATTTTTTCATTATAATAACATTATTTGGAATAATATACATTGACTGCATACAATTTATCTCGATGGGGGTAAAAAGAGACCTCAGGGACGAAACGTGACCTTCGAAATTCCACAACGACCGAACAAGGTTTAATTTACCCGTACATCTCTATAAATCCATAGAAATGTGACACTCGACGTACATTATCATACTTTTACCTATCTTCGAAGGAAATCTGAGATTCAGCTTCCACTTTTTATAAAAATACTCTCGTCCCTCGCAAAGTTAAAGATCCCCTACGTCTCGGAATACCAAGAACTCGTTCATACCCCCTGATCGTTGAAAGAAAGAAAAAGCTACAAATCGACCACCGACCGGCTCAAACCTGTTTAAGTTCTCGAAACGTAAATGTAAGTCCGGACGGTGCACCGTAATCCCTCGTGGTATCCGAGCGCGATGTACCAATGTATTTTTCTAAACCGCGTATCACGATTACCCGGCGTGCGCCGTGGCTTTGCTTTTTTAATTCGCTCTCGGTTAATCCAAGGCAGGGTTCGTGCCGTCTACGACATGTATCGAATCCTCGTATAAACGTGGATAGATTACAGCGACCACGACGTACCGCACACTTTCGCGCGATGAAAAACTCCCGGCTTGGAGAGCATTTAATTACACGGATCGAGTGGACATCACGTCACGTTACAAATCGATTTGCGTTTCGAATTCGTGGTTCCTCGTTATCGTCTGATCGATTTTTCACTTTGTCTCTGCACCAGGCTGGTCAGACTCAAAGGATAAGCAAATTCTGAGTTTACGTGGACCACAAGAAAGCAGTAACTTCAATTTATTTAGGGACTTGAGTGTACTTTGGAATTAACACTAGAACTACCAAACCAGTCAAAATGACTGGTACACAATTTTTTCAAAAAATTCTCCAAGTTTACATAAGAGTCATAGAATAAATATTCTACGTCTATATCAATACAGTCGAATCTCTCATAATGTAACCTCTCAAAGTGAAACCTCTCTCAAAATGTAACAAGGTCATCTCTCATAATGAAACTTCTCCTATCCCCACCAGTTAAATGCTACTAACCAATCAAATTTGAGATGTATGACGCGACATATTATTTGAAAAGATTTAAATGTTTGTATGGAAAGGTTATGTTCACTTTTTACTTCTGCGCATTTCTTTGCGCCGACGAAGATAGGTACTATATGAGAAAGATAGACTATATAATCAAGAAGTGGGGATGAATATGACTGTAGGGGAATGTTGCATTTTGAGAGAGCGTCCGGTCCCGAAGTGTTCCATTATGAGAGACTCGACTGTAAACATAAATCAGCTAATCGATCATATTTTCGGCCGCTTGATCCCCCCTTTTTCAAAGTACTTATTTAATTTATTAAAATATGATAGATTTGAGGCCGGTAGTTCTAGTGTTAAACAAGAAGGAAGAAAATTGAATAAGACTTAACTCTTTTGCTCAATCAAATTTATTAATTACTATCGTACAATTGGTACCGAAATCGTGCACGAAATGTGAGTCACGATGAAACGATAGGAAATTTGTGAATAAAATTCCCTGAAACTAATCAGATCTCTTTCAATGAATGAGAGCACCGAGAAAGTCTTTCGGAACTGTGACAGAAAGATTTCTATGCGCCGAAGGTTATTCACCCTGGTTCCTCTTCATTCTATCAGTGTCCCCGTCTCGCCTTATCACCGCGTCGCCTTATTACTCTGTCATCCTATCGGCGCATCATCGCCACGACGTTTCACCGTCGTTTTATTAGCCGACGAATATATACGTACGTATATATCTACCTGGTTGTAAAATGAAGCACGAAGGCCGCATGAAATTCATTCACTTAATTCCATCGAATACGGTGAAATTTCATTTGACGTTTCGCTCGTCTATCAAAACAGAGAGAACGTCTACAGTGTTACGTGCGACCGCGTATGAATAACAGATGCGTCTTTCGCGCGAAAATTCACGGCTTTCGACCCAATTAGTCGAGCCAGGAACGAGGAACGAGAATGGATAGAGTGAGAGAGAAACTGTTACATTCTCACCGTGGTATGTTACGTCGCTCGAATAACTCGGGATGGCTCCTTGTCAAATAACATCGTTCGAGTTATGTTTAATTAGGGGGATCCAACGAGTAGCTTGTCTAGGTTGGATTAGGGCATGCCTTAGGTTTCGAATGACCGCGTCTCTTGCGGGCTGACGTCGTGCTCATTCCCTGGATTTTCATTCTCTCCCGACGCGTCCCAAAGCTGCGAAGAGGGTAGGACAGGAACGCCGAGGATACGTCACGTTTCTGTCCGGATACGTCGCAATTTTGCCCTCCAAAGAAAAAAAAAGGGGAAGGAGGAAGAGGTAGAAAAAGAAATTGGTATCTCAGTTGAGAAGGTGTTGGAACGTCAGGTTTACATGCTAAGTCCTGATAGTTAAAATATTCTCCAGCGACTACGGTCTGATTAGCTCGTTTTATGGGATTCTCACTGTGGATGAATTATTCTTCGACTTTTCTATCCTCTCTGCTTTTCTCTCTATTTATATCTACATCCTTCTCTTCTTTTCCAGAGCTTTCCGCTATCTCGATGAACCGTCGCGGTAACGGACATCACTCGTCGCGGTGGCCGCATGAAAAATTCAAGCTTGTCCACTCGCGTCCACCGTCGCGACCAATTTGCGACAATGGAGGAAGGAAAATTTCGTTTCTCGTCGAAAATAATCGATAGCCCGTGTGGAATTTAACGTGACCGAGCTGGTGTTTCTTTCTTTCGGGAAGAGAAACGAGGATAGAGAGAAGGTAAACGCAGATAGAATGAAGAAACGACGAGGTTACGCAGTAAAGGATCGTGTCCTGAAGTCGTAAGAAGAAGGGTCGGACGGAATGGGCGGAGAACTGCAACGGGGATGGAGCGTCACGTTTTCGCCAGGACACGTCGCAATTTTCCTCTTCGAAAAAGGACCTTCCAGAGGGGATCCTGGCGATTGTTACAATGTCACGTTTCGCGCAACGAGCCTCTAACAGCCCCGAGTATATCCTCTGGGGTACAAACGCACACTTTTCTCCAGGATTAGGATACCGATGCTTTCACGCATAACCCCAATAAGGGACAGACGGACGTGCGGGACAGTCCTTGGCACTTTTGGCAAAAAGTTTAACCTTTCTGTCGACTTCCTTAGTCGTTTTTTCTCCGACGATTCAAGATCATTTAACACTAGATTTACCAGCGTGAAATCTACTATATTTAAATATGTTAAATATGTACCTCAAAGCAAGGAAAATTAAGATGCGGAAGACATGATAGATTCGGTAATTTATGTTTTATACGATGGACGAAGAATATTTATTCTACGGCTCTCTCATAAACCCGTAGAATTTTTGGAAAAAATTGTGCACCAGTCATTTTGACTGGTTTGGTAAATCTAGTGTTAAATTAACGGGAGAACTGCCAGGTTAAAATACCTGATTTCGATTTTATTTTGGAAAGTTCTCCAAATTGATAGAGCGAGCATGCAGCAAATATTCCACTTCTACCTTATGAAAGTTCAGTTACTTAATTTACCATATATTTAACTCCTTGCCGAACGATTTCTTTTGTTACTATTCTTTGCAAAAAGTCAAAATTAAATCGGTAAAATAAAAATTGATCAGTGATTCTTGATATATCGTATTCTTTAACGTAATATCAATGTCATGGAAATAATTTGATCGTGTCGCGTCTCACTGATATTTTCCAATTCATAGGTTTTTGCAAAACTTGAATACATTATTTTGAATTTAACATCACGATTGTCATTACTAAGTGTTCCGCAAAGGGTTAAAAACAAAAGATATAAGGAAGATAGATTTATTCTTAAATAACGTAACTCCCGTTTAAATTTAGAACACAAAGACACCCCGTTAAAACGAGACATAAGACCCTCTCGATTAAAAATCATCCCCTAAATCAACGAGCGCCTCTTTTCATTTGGAGAATTGCAGAGTGCCACGAGACAGCCGAGCAATTTTTTAAATTCCCAACCATCCGCGGTGTCTGCGTCTCGCAGACGAGTTTCCAGGGTTGAAAAGAGGAGGGAAGACCCGGTGGTTCGTTGTTTTTCCCCGAGACGAGCCACTGTTTTCCCTTTCGAAGAAGGACGCCGCAGCGGGGGATGATTACGGTGATTGTTACACCGTCACGTTTCGTGCAACGAGCCTCTAACCGTCGGAATATATCAGTCGGGGGTAAAAACACGCATGCTTGCCCGGGGATGCTTTTACACGATGCCCAGGAACGACGCCAGGCGACGCGACGCCCCGGTAGATCGTCTTCACTTCCGACTCGCTCCTCCTCGACGGTCGATCGATCCGATTTTCCTTTTAATATCCGGTATCTTTGCGAAAAAGTGTATACTCCGTGACGTAACGTGTCGCCGGGTGATGTAAACGTACGGAGAAGAAATTTCTTTTTATTCGAAACTCTTTTCGTGGTAGATAACAGAGGACATCGTTGAGAAAAGCGATCGTCGATTTTCCTGCTTGGAAATTTGATGAAATTTGAGGAAAACGTGAAGGGTAGATGTAAAATATGTAATAAAGATAATTCCATTCCGTTTTGGCTCGAAAATATTGCACAGTGTCTGCAGTTGTAACGTAGAACTTTTTAAACGAATTTTGTATTTTTCCGCGAGACGAGTTTTCCACACGTTCGCATATAAAGTGTGTACGTCATCTCATTTGTTTTTACATTGCTAAAAAATCTCCATACGTAAACTTTTTAACCGATCGTCCGGCTTTTTTTCGTTGCTTTCCATAGGGATTGTTACATTTTTATCATCGTAAAAAAATTGTATTCTCACTTTGAAATCCATTTTGAAAATAATTTTAATCCCATGATTCATTTAATCGTTCTGTCAAAGCTGTAGACTGACTAATTTCTATCGACTCCCGTCACCGGAGTAACGTGAAACGTCCGTAATTTTTAATTCTCTCGTTTTCGTGAAAATCTCTCCGATATCATCCGACGCCGATAATTTATTTAATCAGTAAAAATTCCATGCCATCTGATATCGATTCTGGAGTGCTCGTCCACGAAGGACAACAGAGATTCATGAATTCTTCGTCGCAAGTGCTAGAAGATTTACTCGACAATTTTCACAGAAATGGCGGCGAGGATGCACGAAGAGGGAAAACGTTTAAAAAAGCCATGTCGCGGGGATGTCGCGAAACAGAGATTTTCGTAAAACTCCGCAATGAAACGCAAAACAGCCCCGTGAAAATGCGCGCAACGTCCGACGTTGCGCCAACGGGGGTGAGATTTGCGAAGTTAATTTTGCATTACGGTCCCGTTTCGTTGCGTCGTGGCGCGCATTTGAATTCGTGGACGACACATAACAACGCTTTTTTCCCGAATAAATAATAATCCGATCGTGCACAATTTAATCATGGCCTTCGAAAGTAACGGTGAGATATTACTCGAAGATTTTCATCGAAATGGCGGCGAAGGATGTACGAAGAGGGAAAACGTTTAAAAAAGCCATGTCGCGGGGATGTCGCGAAGCAGAGATTTTCGTAAAACTCCGCAATGAAACGCAAAACAGCCTCGTGAAATTGCGCGCAACGTCCGAAGTTGCGCCAACGTGGGTGAGATTTGCGAAGTTAATTTTGCATTACGGTCCCGTTTCGTTGCGCCATGTCGCGCATTTGAATTTGTGGACGGCGCGTAACAGCGCTTTTTTTTCCCGAATAAATAATAATCGGATCGTGCATAATTTAATTATGGCTTTCGAAAGAACCGGCGAGATATTAAAATTTCGTTGTTTCACGGCATCGTTGCGACGTTACTCCGATTCGTGCTATGACGGTCGAATTACCTTTGAAATAATAACCAGAGGGAAAATGCGCGATTCGTATTTTTCCCTGTAACTACGAACAGGTACGATGATACACACGCGACTTCGTAATTACCTGAAATCTTTTTTTCTCTTTCTCTCTCGTTCTCCTCCCACTTTCTTATTGCTCTTCGCCCTTTACTAATTTTCGTGCAGCGCACACTCTTTAATTTATCACAGGAAACGGGTTATAACGTTGATCGTATTAAATCTAGGATATTACGAGGCTAAAGAACAATCAAAGGGACGGTTTAAAAGTGAAATACGTCCGTGGAAAATATCTGACCGATAATACTAGCTAGCTTGGATCTGAGGGAACAACAATTTTTGACCCGGTGAATAAATACTTTACGAACAATGCCGCTACTTCTTCCACTGTTTACGCACTCTTTTCTCTCAAATACGTCCATTCCCGAGAGTTCCTGACATTTTCAAAGAGTCCACTTGCACTTACAGAGAAACACTGCGTTCTGCTATAAATTTTAAGCGAACCCGTACTTTGTACCGTTACCGTACCGAGGCTTTTTATTCCGTTCTGCCATCTTTTCGTCGTTATTCCGAACATTCTCTACGTATTTGAAATTTACATAATTTTTTACCTCGCCAATTTAATTGGGAATCAGTTGAAAAGCTAGAATGGCAAAGAATAAGAAGAAAATCTTATTATTCTTAGTTCTGCATTCGTAGTTTTACTGTTGTGATCATTTAGTCTATGACCTCCATCTTTATATTATTCATTTTTAATGATAAATTTTAAAAAATCTCCCGAAGACTAAAGAGAATTGAGATTCAGGCCGACGAATTAATAGCCCGACCCTCCAACCGTCAACGACAGCAATTGAAAGAAAATCCTCGTAAATTCTGAAATAAAACATTCAAATCTAATAAAATGAAGGTCACCAGCACGCTCCAACCACCCCAAGAACTTCTTCAATTGCACGATTCAAGGAGAGAACAAAGTATAAAATTCAACAACGACGGAAATAAGCAATCTTCCAAAAACTTTGAAGACTACATTAATTCAAATACTTTCCATCGTCCAACAAAAATCAGAAGGTTCCTCGAAGAAAAACGTCGACGTTGCAGCGTCGAACGTCGAGCGTAAGGTCGGCCAGGATGCACGTCAGCCTCGAACGAACGATATCTCAGGGATCGGGCCATAAATCAAACGCAGTTGGAGGGTGCACTCAATTTTATCCGCGACGCTAAGTTGATCCATTTTCTTAGCACCTGGGCGCGCGTCCGATGGATATTTATTGCGGTGCACACCCAGGATGACGTCACCGAGGTAAACGTCGGCTTGAATTCGCCCGAGGAAAAGGAATTTCCACGTTGCTCGCGTGGCGTTTTGCGTGCGAGAGGAACAGCGACGTTCTGCCGGCTTTTGTGATCGGGCAAGTGTCTTCCCTGTTTACACGACCGGTACCGGCACGTTTCTCGCGATAAGGTAAACTCGAGAGAGAAAGAGACAGTGGAATATGTTGAAGAGGGATGAAACACAAAAGGGATAGGATGGAGGAGGAAGATGGACGGATAAATGGAACAGGGTTGGAGGGAGTGGAGAGAGGAATGAAGTGGAGGAGAAGATAGGAAGATAGAATGGGTTAAAGAGAACGAGACAGGAAGAGGAAGAGGGAGAGATGGAGGAACGAGTTGAAAGGGGGTTGAGAACAAAAGAGAAGATGTAGAGGAGGAAGATACATGGGCAAATAGAGGAGATCGAGAAGGGGTGGAAAGAGAAACGGGGAAAAGTGGAGGAGGAAGAAATATATCCTGGCAAAGAGAATGAGGAGAGAGGACTGCAATGACAGAAGAGAAGGAAATAAATTAACAGAGACAAATGACGTAATGAAAAAAGTGGAGAAGAAGAGAAAGGAAATAATAAAAGACTGGCGCAAAGAGCAAGAAGAAGAACGAGGCATAGGAAGAAATAGGGCAGGAAGATACATGGTCAAGTAGAGGAGATTGAGAAGGGGTGGAAAGAGAAACAGGGAAAAGTGGAGGAGGAAGAAATATGTCCTAGCAAAGAAAATGGAGAGAGCAATGACAGAAGGGAAGAAAATAAATTAACAGAAACAAATGAAGAAATGAAAAAAGTGGAGAAGAAGAGAAAGAAAATAATAAAAGACTGGCGCAAAGAGCAAGAAGAAGAACGAGGCATAGGAAGAAATAGGGCAGGAAGATACATGGTCAAGTAGAGGAGATTGAGAAGGGGTGGAAAGAGAAGAGAAGAGAAGCGGAGGAGGAAGAAATATGTCCTGGCAAAGAGAATGAGGAGAGGACTGCAGTGACAGAAGAGAAGAAAATAAATTAACAGGACAAATAAAGAAATGAAAGAAGAGGAGGAAAATAATAAAAGACTGGCGTAAAGAGCAGGAAGAAGAACGGGGCACAGGAAGAACAGGCAGAACGGAGCGTGGAAACGGCGAAGGCACGGTTTAATACACTTTATTGGAAAGAAAAGAGGGAACGCGGGTACGGAACCGAAACGCCGCTTTTCTCTAACCGTGAAGATCCGCTCACGACGGGTGTCTCTGCTAGTAAACGATTTATTTCCTCCGTTAGATTATATACGTTTTCCCTCCTCTCCTCGATCTCTTTTGCTATTCTCGCGTTTCCCCTTGGCCCGTGTGTCTCTTTGTCTTTCACCGATTTACCCGTAGCGAGTTCAGACACGATGAAAGGTATAATTTTCTGCTGGCTAGTGGCTCGGCGATATCGATTTAATTGAAATAGTTTCAAGCAGAATCGAAGCACCGTTGGGGCGTTCCCGTGCGACTACTTGCCGGAATAACTATGACTGGTCTTACGTAAAGGCTCGCGGAAACTTGAAATCGAAATGGTGCTTCGTTTCAGCCGGAAAATTGAAATTAATACAATAATAACGTCGTTGAAACTATTAATAACCTGGTGGACTGACCGCAATAATTCAGAATGGAAGTTGACGCTTCGTTGAATAAGTGAAAAGAGGTGATGCTTCGGGATTTCTCTTATTGTAAATTCCAATGAGGCTGAGAAAATAAAGCTCGATTGATTTTCACGCTGAATGGAATATTCTGAGCGGTACAAACGATCTGGTGTCGAATGGCGCGTCGAATAGGCCATTGCAAATTATTGCGGGAAAAATTGGAGGCTGATTTTCGTATTTTTCCACTTAGAATAATGTAGGAATAATTGAAAAAAGATTCTTCAATGTCAATGGCGTATTTAAATTCTGGTTCACTGATAATTCAAAAATTACACCCCCACCGTAGCCTCTACGGATACCTTGCCACGTTTTTTGCGAAATGTTGCAACTAATGCGGTAACGGCCTTAAAAAAAAATTATTCCTCCGCAAGAAATTGACCAACAGCAACAAAGTCTGGTGTCGTAAAAATTCCACGGAGAAGTAAAAGTCTGCTCTTTTATGTGACATTGCTGTGGAGGTTGTCCTAAGCGGAGGGACAGCCGGAGGTCCGCGCCGAAGCTTGAACGTCACGGCACGCGATTTCATTTAAGGCGCAAAAGGAGAAAATTAAGGGAAATGCGAATAGTAGAAACGGACAGGTAAAAAGAGGACTCGGAACAGCGGGTTAAACTCGAGAAAAAGAGGGCATCGAGTCTTTGGTACGGAAATACTGCGCACGCTCGGGATTCCGTTAATTTCCGCGGAACGTGGAATTTAGTTTCGGCCGTTGTTTCCTCCGTTTTTTTTTCGGTTTTTATGCTCGCACGCACAACCGAAGAACGTTTAATTCTCCGTTTCAATATTTACACGGACTAGGACACTATCCAGCTCTTCCTTTTTTCTTCAAAATATACGTCGTTGGCGCCAGACTGGACTCCGGGTAAGCGGAACGTTAAAATTACAAAAAACAACCAGACGATACTGGAAAGTTTGTGGAAACGCGAGCGAGAATGCTCTCGTGGAACGTATTTCCGCATTGCTACGTAACTTGCATCGCGATTTTGGTTTCCTTCTCGAGAAACATTTGCAATCTATCCCTTCGAGTTGTCCGACCCCTAACCACCGTTTCTACTTCGGCGCTCTTCGAGAAGTGCGTGTTGACTTCGATTTTGTGGAAGAATTCGAAGATTATAAATAATTTTTCCTAAATTTCGACCCCAATAAGTCATATAAGTCCCAAAAGATTTTCAACCCCTTGCCGTATCATTTATTTTTGATTGAATGCGCAGCAAGTCAGAATTAATTACTTGATTCTGTCATAGTCGAAGTGACACTTTTAATTTCATAGTTTTGGGAAAATTTAAAAGTTTCTTATTCCATTTATCGCATTAAAACTGTTACTCGTTATTATACGGCAAGGGGTTAATACTCAGCAAAAGATATGGGTCCCCAATATTTTCCATTTCTATGCAATGGATATCAAGTAAAAAAAATCGAGTCGATTCAAACAACTAAATGAATCAGAACTGAAAGCACGGTCGCTACAATATCGCGAAATCCATCTAAAGTCCTAGATCCTACGCAAAGCGAACGCAGAGCTGAATATAAAAAAAAAATAACAACAGACTTTCCACGAAGAATCGTCTTCCGTAATTCCAACCGTGGCGTTCACCAGTCCGTAAAACGAATTAGGGAAACACGGCAAAGGAAGAGGGAAGAAAACGAGGAAGAAAGAGCAGAGTAAGGGAAATTCAGTTAATTCCGTGGCAGAGGTTCGCGCAGCGAGAAGCTTCGTCTTCGCGAGCTCGCGAGAATCAACGTGAAGTGCATCCACGTTACCATATGCCGGTCGTCCAAGTAGGTGCATACGAGAACGTCTCTACGCCTGTATGCAAACGTGCACCTCTAACCCACATGCGAACATATCCATCCGGCGGCGAAGTTCGACGAGCTCATTACGGACGAATATCAACACTCTTCCGGGTCGACCTGAATCGGTCGTAGTTTTGCACTTTCCGCTCGCCACTTTTCTCGTTTCGTCCCGGTATTAAACTGCCTCTCGCAAATGCGCTCCAACCGTGGCCAACATTTTCCGCGCGAGTCCCAAAACCCAGCTGGGAGAAAGTTAACCGACGTGGATGCTGCACCCTCGTTCGTTGTCCCTTTTTTTTTTGTCTAACCGTTGGTTCCTTCTCTTCTGTTTTATTTTCTGTAATTTTTCTACAATTTCTTGGACTGCCATTTTTTGTTGTAACTGTTTCTATCCCTTTTCTACCGTGTCGTAATTTTTTCTTCCTTTGTACGATATCTTTCTTCTCCTTTCACTTTGTATTTTTCTACAATCTTCCTACGCTTCGAACTTCCTCTGTTTCTTTTTCACGCATTCTTTTTTACGTCGAACTCCTTTGTTTCCTTTCCACGGAATTTTTCTTCGCGTGGTCTCTTACTTGTATTTCCTGTCGCAGACTCCATGACATTTCTTTTTATACTTTCGTCTCACCATCTCCTTCCACGAGGTACGAGTGGTGTACACAGCTTTTAACCCGAATTCAGGACTCGCCTCGGAAGGCGCCGCCTTCTGTCGCGATTCTGTCGCCAAGGAAAGATAGAAATGTAGAGAGAATCGGAGAGAAAAGAGGGAAAGAAAAGGATAGAGAGAGAGAAAGAGAGGAAAATGGGAGAACACGGATCGAAGGAAAGGCAGGTTGAAAATCTGCCGGAGCCGTTTATGCGTGGGAATAGAACGGCGGGTCGCGAAAACGGGATCCTCGTCGGCCGGGAGGGACGATTCGAGGGGACGAGAGATGAAAAAAAAAGAGGAGGGAAAAGAAAACAGCAGGAAACTCGCTTGGATTTTGAATTTTTCACAACTTACGGACTTCGTAATACCTGAAGAGCTATGGAGGCACACTTGCTCCGTTTTCTTTTATACCGGGGCAGTCGCAAAGGAAGAGGAGAAAGTATTGTTCTACGGTCTCCGACGTTTTCGAGCTGCTTCTCTTCATCCCTCTTTCTCTTTGCTCTTTCTATCTTCTTTCGTTCTTCCTCTCTCTCTCTACCTCTCTTTATCTTTATCTCTTTTTTTTTCTTAATGGGAGATACAGAGTAATTCAAACCTTAGTACTCGATAAATTATGCAAATTGCAGCAATCTTCGTTGCTACTTGTATATTCTATTTCGATGCAGCAACTACATTTCGTGTAATGTCCCTCCGGCAAATGGTATATTTAATAATCTCCCCAGTTTTCCTCTTTTTTTCCCCTCTCCTTCATTCGAGCATCGTAAACTCAACGTCGCGTCTCGAAGTTCGCGCTAACAGTTTTGCCGGGAGTTTAGTTAGAATTAAAAAAAAAAGTACCTTCTATCACGGAAAACATTGTCAGCCGTTAAATTATACAAATTTCCGGAAAAGTTTTTTTTTAACCGCGGCAGAAGTGCTCTCAGTACGAGCATCGAAACGAGTGATTCACTAGCTCCTGGAGTTTCCTCTTCGTCGCGAATTAACCGCGTTAAATGGAGAATATCGTTCTATTTTCACGGAAATGATCCGACGTTTGACGAAGAAACGACGCGCTTTGATTGCGTCGCATCGGAATTATTAACGTCTCTCCGTTTTTATTCGCAACCCCGGCCGACGTTTGCGGCGACGGGGATAATTGGAATCGATGCAAAAATACTCGGCCACGGCTCAAAGTCGACGGATAGCCCGACGAAACAATATTCTCCCGTTGGACCGTAAAAGAGAACGATAGAGAGCTCGCGGGAAGAAGCAAAAAGCACGAGGGGCGAGTATAACGATTCTATCGGTGGAAATTCCTCGCTCTCGTTTCGGAGATCAACGATATTTTTTACTTCCTTCTCCCCAGGCTTCGTTGGGAGTTTCATCGAAAAACTTATCGCCTCGATTTTTCCTCTTGCCTCTCACTCCCCCTCTTTGGTCTTTCTTTTGCTTTCTCTCTTTTCCTCTCGCGCTATTCGTTTCTGGTTTTCTCGTTTTACCCCATCCCTTTCGATCGTCGCCTCCTCCTTTCCCCACCCCTTTCGGTTCCGCCTCGGGCGTCGAAGTCTAACAAACCCGAACCGCGGCAATCAACAAGGAAAATTTATGGCCCGAGGCGAGAAACACGAAAATCGCGATGCTAATTGACTGACCGTCGATACCGTGCGTATTTCAATCGTTCAATTATTGAATTATCGAGCGAACGGCGTTGTAGAGAATGCCGCATCGATAAACAGCCTCCGCCGCGTCCTGTTGCTGCCTTTGACCACGAAACACTTCTCTCCCTTTCTTTTCATATTTCTCGTCATTTCTCTCGCTCTCTAGCGTTGCAAGCGAGAACGTTTTATTTCCGCGATGCTGGAAGGCGCTCCGCAAAATCAAATAACCCGTGGAAACTTGGTCGAAATGAGCCGACCGGACGACGTTTCGGGAACAATGCACGATGCGTCGAAAGTTATAGTAGAATGGCGCAAAAATGGAACGAGCCCGGAGCACGGGATAGAAAAGTCCGATGAATCAGCAGATTCGTGAATTTTTCGACGATCCCGCAGAGCACGGACAAAGATCGAAAATCTGAGTTTTCGAGGGAAACGTGGCGCGGTTGGCCGGAACACGAAGGAATGAATTGAAATTTCGATGTTAATTGGACGGTGCTTTTCGCGGACTGTACAACTTGGGGAAGATCGATGGAAAGTACGTCGCGACGAGGGAAGTTACCGACTCGCGTGTTACAGGCGACGAGCACAAATTCGTGTAACGAGGAAAAAGCGATTAATTCGTCGTGCAACAAACGGAGAAACGGCTAATTTACCAACTAACTGCGGTTCGATGTAACTTCTTATTAAAACGCGCAACGGAGTTCCGACGTCTCGTTATTTCCTGCTTCGCGGAGTTGTTTCGAGTCTGTCGAGTACACCCCTTTAAGCTCGCAAAGACATTGAGGAATTTCGGAACGGGCAATCGTGATCTCTATGGTGTAAGTAAAGAAAGTAATTACTTTCATTACTGTTTTAACATTGTAGTGATCAGTGATTGACATTTTTCAATTTAATGAAATTTCTTATGACCAGACTGCGGATGTTTATGCAAATTTCGAGTTTCACAAAGGCAGATGAGACAGGAAAACCTATCTAGGGTTTTATTGCACTCAATAAATATTACAACAAATACCATACTTTGGATATTTTAGATATATTTTTATATAATGTCCTTTTTGTATATTTTAGCCGTATTTAATTTGTCATAAATGCATAAAAATCCGCAGTCTGCTTATGACGTTTGAATTACAATGTTCATGGATTTCTAAATACATTTCAGATACTTTTTTTTATTTTGTAGTTTAAATTAATTTTAGTGATATATAGGATAACGTGTCACTAATAACGGTAATGGAACTATGAAGGGGAAGTGGGTGAAACATCATCCGAGCACCTTTTGTTTAGTTATTTTTGTCGTGCCAACGAATTTGCAACAAAGCAACAATTTTTCTATTTTTAAAATATGAAACGACAATACTGTAGCCATTGTATGAATTTCCACCGAATGATCATCGACGTATAGGATGTCATAACTGCGGCAGAAATGGAATTTCTAAACCTCAATTAGTGGAATTAATTTCCAATCCGTTTGCCGTTACCTTTACTGAAATTCTCCAGTAAACCATGACGTTGCTGATTGGAAACCGATCTTAAGCTCTAAACTCTCACAAAAATGTAAATGCCACTTGATAGTTCATCAACGATCGTTCAACTTCTCTCCAAAATCGATCATGGCCTTCAAATTTTCCAAAACAGAAACGAAAACAAAAACCACCCACGCGTATCGAGCCCCAAAAATCAGACAAAGCAAAAGAAAATATCATTTTCCTATTTCACACATCAGCCAAAATATTTCATCTACAATTCACTGTAAATTATTAAAACCCAATCAGCCTATCACAGCCGAGATTTAACAACCATCGCATATCTTTTTCTATAAGCAACGTTCACATTGCAGAGAAAAAATAACAATATTTCTTTTCGCTCTACCCAATATAAACGTCAAACCGCGGATAAGTGCGACGAACGTTTCCACGCTCCATGGGATAAAAAGCCCTCCAAAAAAAAACAAAAAAAAAGGACCAAAACACCAAAGATCGGCGCGTGCAATCGAGCGTTCTCCACGAAACGTCCATCCCGTTGATTGACGGAACGTCGCCGAATTGAGTGGCAACGCAAAGTTGTCGGAGGACGTGCCACGCCATGGCAGGCCATGGCAGGCCATGCCATGGCAAGCCACGCCACGCGGCGACGACCGTCAACGCACTGTCACGGTAATGGAACACGTTGTTGGTCGTGGCGGTGCGCGTGACACGGGTTTAGGCAGAAATGGCGTATTAACGCTTCGGTAAACGTTGCTAACAATGCGCGGATACCGGCGAGAGAAGAGAATCCCCAGTGAAAATGTCCCCCGATGATCCTGCTGTCGGATTGATTTTGCCGACGACTTCATATTTGTCGGAACCCGCGCTTCTAAATGTATCCAACTCCGATCGATCATTTTGAACGAGTGTCAACGACAAGTTCTACTCGTCGAACGTTAGTAGAATCGATAATCGCAATTTCGCCAGGTCGACGGATCAAACGAGCTACGGGATCGTCGGGGAAAAGGAGATGGCTGAACGAAAGAGAGACGCGGGTACCTGCGGACTTGATGAATCGCTGGGTGGCTTTTACGCCGGAGTTAATACCACCGACGATTTAAGTGACGGAATGAGAAATATTTAATTGCCAACGTCGGCTTTCAACAGCTCGAAGGGGAACAACTTGGTTTTCACTCTTTTGGAACGTCCGGTACCATTGGTACCGCTTGGAGAACCGAGTTGGATGCTAAGTTTCTTAAGAATTTGAGATTAAGTAAAATAGGAGAATTTGGCGTTTTATATTTAAAAAAAATGAGACGATAGTGTGGCTACGATACTTTCGGAAATCGTTTCGAGCATAATAATTGAGCGAAAATGTGGAAGATTCGGTCGTTACGATCGTTAATGACGGAATCATTTAAAGAAAAAAATCGACGGTAGCGTCGGAATGTGGAAATATTTATTTCCACCTTTTTCTCTTATAAACTCGTTCGCCACGGCAACGTCTTTCTCTCGACGATACTTCCCTTTCGCTCCGAGTCCGACATTATCTCCCTTTGAAATCTCCTCGCCGCTGGCACGACTGAAGCGCGATGAAAAAATTATTAGTCGGTATCGAGCCCTTATACGGAGCTGGAAAACCTCTTACCGAGGCACGAGCAACGGTGCAAAGCCTCGCGGAATACGACGGGGGATGAAAACAACGATCCTCGATGTTTTCACCCTCTTCATGGATGCCGGAAGTCCGTCAGTCATGGTTGTCGTATTTTTCGCGGGAAAGTAACTCATCGCGGGACCCATGGATGATTCTGTGGTGACGCGAAATGAACGCCCCACGGGTTATTGAATATCGTAATGAAATTTGTTTACAGATAATTATTAATTCAGGCGCGCGTTACGCGATCGTTTATTTCCAACCCCATTTTACTAGATGTTTAATTAAACGGAATTTCCCGATATTTCGCCAACTCTCGACTGTTTTCGTATAATTTTCCATTACAAATTGTAAACTTTTCGTACGTAAATTATCACGAGAAGAGATTAACGTTTCTTTATTCGTGAAAGAAGAAAAAAGAGAGAAATTCAGGCGATAGAATCACACGTAGAACCGAAGTGAACCGGTGTCGCGTAGAGTCGCGAAAACCTGCGGGCTATTTGCAGTTGGCATACACTTCGTTGCATATGTCGTCTCCTTGCTTCCCGTACTTCATTTACGGATCAAATTAGTGCCGTTTTCTGGCAGTCAGTCTCGTAATTTATGTACACTACTTGGAGACTCGATCTTTTTCTTCTCCTCTTCGCGCGAGAGAAAAATAAAGATGAACAGTTCGGAAAGGGAAAGTGGAGAAACGTGACGTGATGAAAAATATAAGGAATTTTGTCGATAAAAGTGATTACGGGATTGCATTTCGTTTAATATATTCAAACGAACATATTAAATACGATGAATTCGCAGCAACCAAATGACTTACGTATATATGCATACGAATGAATCGTGAGCGAGCAAAATTTGTCCGTACCGTCGGGGCATAAACAGATATCGTCAAATAACCGAGCTTCTGTATTCCCGCGTTTTGGGAAATCGTGGGAAAAGGGAGCTGCGAAAATCCTCGAGTAATTTCCATGCATCTATCAGAACACGATCGATCTCACCGTGAGGGAAAATTTCGACGGAGTTGAACGGAGAATTCGAGTATCTACAGGTATGTATATACGAAACGAGATTGCGTGGATAATATCTGGCTGCAAAATGAAGCGGATAAAGTAAACGCAATGTCTTTTTTTCCTCTTCATCGGTGACAAGAGGATCTTCCTCGTCGGAGAGGAAGAGGACTCGAAACGATATAATCCACGTCGCGCAAATATAACCTTCGATAAATCGCGGGGCAAGAGGGACGAGAAATCGACCGCAGAGGGTTGCGGAGAAACGAAGTAGGGGGTTGGAAGAAGGATTTGCTCGTACGTCCGAATAATGATTAATACATTCGATTTTGTATAACAGCGGGGTAGGGTAAATATGTTTAATTTATACCGAAAATGTGGTGCTCGGTCAAATTATTGATTGTACGGAATAAACAGGCATCGTCAAACAGACGAGTAAGCGTAAATATTGAACGGCATCGATAATTCCGTGGTTCCGTTAGACGGTGCGTGGTGTAGGCGCGTTCGCGCCAATCCCGAGTCCCCCTCAAGACTCCCTGTAAAACATTTATTTGTTCATTTAACAGGTTATCGATCCCCGTCCGTCGCGACGACACCGAATTCAACCGCGACGGTTTCCTGTCGCAGTCGCGAGGGTTCCCTCGCACCCCCTTCGACGCCGTGATTAATCGTAAATATTAAACGAGCAGATACCGGAACGAAGGTATGCACACATCCACCGTAAAGCGAACAGGGACGTGTGTATCATGGTTGCGATAGAACGAGCCGTTTAAACGATGGGTTCTCCCAGCTGGTAGGTGAAAAGTCTTTTTGGAGATTACGAGGAAGATCGATCCCAAAGGTAAACTGGAAAGGTCAGGTCGCGGAGATCGCGAAGGAACAAAGGACAGGGGCAGGCAAAGAGAAGGTCGGAAGAAAAGGAGAAACGTCGAAGGATGGACAGGGAGAGCAAACAGGATCGAGAGAATAGAGAACGGAGGGGATGTACACGTTGGGAAGAGAAATACACGAAGACGGGAAAGCAGGGATGTATGAAACTTACCCGGAAGACGAGGCAGATCGGGCCTCTTCCGGGCGAGAATTGAGACGTAGTCGAGGGAAAGGTGTCTCGTTGTTTAAAGAGCGCAGTCGGTAGATCCCCTCGAGGGATTCCGAGGTACGGGGGTGGGCGAGCACGAGGAGACGGTGGTAGCGGAGGGTCGGGTAGATTTCGGGGGTAGATACCGGGCAAAGGCTGTAGGCCGTTTACTATAGCGCGTCGTACGTAGGAGAAAAGGTGAGAGAGAAAGAGGGACAGGATACGGGGGATAAAACGGGGATGAAGGAGAGAACCCGGAGAGGGTGGAAGAGAGGAAGAAGGGTGAGGCAGAGAGAAAGGAAGACAAACGGAGCCAAAGGGAGAAAGAGACAGAGAGGGTCGTAGTGGTATAGCTTCAACTTTGGCTGTGCCGCAGTGGTATCGAGCGGCAACCCCACCTTTCACCCCTTCCATGCCCCTTCTGCCCCTTCTATGCTCGACCCACCCTGCCTACACCATCCACCCACCCTAGCAACCCCCTCTAGGGAGTGTTATAGCGCTCTACTCTCTGCTGTGTTCGCTCCAACGAGTCCGAGTCTCGTCTCTCCCTCTCTCATTCTCCTCTCTCCTATCCTCTCTCTTCTCTCCTCTTCTCGTCCCGCCGACGCTTTCTCCCCTAACCTTTCGCGTCTCCTCGGAGGTTTGCCTTCTCTCCTTCGCCCCGGTTGCGTTCTTGCTCGATCTCTCTTTCCGTGGGCGAGTAACCCGTACCACGTGGCGGCACTAGCGCTAACGCCACTCCATTTAGCCAGCTGCACGGCGCCAGGAATGTCGAGATCATGTACACGACCGTTCCTATGTCGAGGCTTTGAGTACCGCTCGCGAAAACGCATCGGCTAGTCCCTTTGAACCCATTGCCTGCACCATCCGTATTCCCTTGATATAGTAAGACGATTATGCGGCGAGATCGTGGATAGATAGATAGATACATCTATATCTACGTAGGTGTACACATTCGAGATGTTCGTACACCGAACCACGGACACGCACGTAGTACGTCGAGATACGTCGAGATACGTCGAGATCGTACACGAGGTAGGGGATAATGACGTCGGGAGCATACCGGATTAACCGTGTCGACGGCGTTCCGATCGTGTAAGCGCAAAGACGCATTCCGGACGACACGGGCTTTATTTATCTTCCGTCAGTAAGCTCTCCTCTTAATTCCAGGGGTACACTGATTGCATCCTGAATCTCAGTTAGGCAAAGTGGCCTATGGGGTGGTTTTGGTTTAAAAGCGCGTTATCACGATCATACTGGATTTTAATATCAATGAACGCCTTCGGCTACGATTACAGTTGAGCACAAATTTACCTCTAGCTTCTCCGAGCCTCTGGTATTTTCTATTTGGAGTCTGGCCAAACAATTACCAAACCGGAGCGTTTACTCGCAGCTTGTATCGTTTCTACGCTCGGACCAACGATTTTTGTATTCTATTGTACTCCCATCGGATTCTTCGCCCTCGATGAACTTCGTACGATTCCTCCGAGCGTTTTATATGCGTTGTACGCGCTGTATTATTCAGTTCGCGATATATATCGCGGCCACATCACCATGAGGGTGGAAAGCGCCGTGTTTGCCCGTAACGAGCGATACCATCTGTGCCTTGCGCCGATATAAATCGCGGCCACGTTCTTGTCTTCAGTGCTTCGACGATCTTCGAGGTTGGGCATATTGTTGGATGAATCACGATGTCACCAGGGTGACTAAAGATCGGGGGAGTATTCTAGATTCTCTGGTTTCTCAGGATTTTTCGAGATTAGCTTCGAGGGTGATTCAGAAGAAGATAGAGAAAAAACGGTAGATCGGAGGAGCGAAGAACGTTGATGAATCTCTCGCAATTTCTGACCGTAGTTGCGTCAAACGGTTGATATCTGCACACTGAAGACTACGAAAGAGGGAGTACACCGATAGAATGAATATTTCCACGGATTTTGATGCAGTTATCAGCGAACAAGTTGAACAAAATTGCAGCCAGTGAGATCTCGAGACAGAATGACGAATAAGGAGAAATTCTCATTGACGGGAGGCTCGGAGAACACCATTTGGCAGAGCGGTTCTCGTAGAACAAATATTAAGAAACATATACCACGTTATTGAAGCGACAAAGTGAAACGAGTCACCTTAAGTAGAAGGAAACTTGCTACTCCGAACTCCGAGGCATAATCCTGAAATTTCCTTCACCGCGATAGTCCCGCTATAACTTGCCGGAGCTCAAGGTCCGCAAGGTCCTTGATTAATCGGAAATGTTGATTTTCCCTGAAGACAATTTAAAACTACGAATCCGTCAGGCAGAGAAATTCACAGGCTGTAAGCGAGAACGATTTGTGCTAGGTTGATAGCAGTTAGCCGTGAATCCGTGCATTGTACTTCCATTCCTTTTGAATATATCGATCGTTGGCCTGCACTGCGGGGAAAGAAAAGCCGTCGCGAAACGAAGAGCGTATAATTTCGCGCAGGAAATTATTCTTCGAAGCGGGGAAGCATAAATAAAAACGACAAAAGCCATAGGGAAATGCTCTTATCGTCCGAATAATGCGTATCGCTCTTTCCTCTTCCAGTTTGTCTCTTTTCTCAAACACCCCCTTGTCTCTCGCTCTCCTCTTTTTGTACACCCTCTCCTCTTCTCTCTCTCTCTCTCTTACGTACACCTTGTCAATCTTTCTCGCTCCCATTTTATTCATTCTCTCCGACACTCTCGTTTAAATCGCATCCCCGCTACATCGCCATCGTAATTACTCGCAGTTGATTTAATTCGACGCGGCATTAACCGAAATATTTTTCATACTAGAGAGTCTACAGGGAAAAGAAGCGACGGGGTAAAAGCTGCCCCGAAGGGAAACTTTGCTACCACTTCGGGGGGGTAATCGGATCGCCGTAATTCCCCGTTTGAAGAGTCACCCGCTATTCTCCACCAGCACCGTCGTCCAACGTCTTTTGTGACATCGAATTATGTCTCGCGGCGATGCAATATCATGGACACTCGCGTTCCAAGTTCCTGTAAGCTTTGCATACTTAGCAAGTTCATTTTCAAAGTGCACGGGCAATTAATGGCGTGGTTCTCATGATAATGCGACAATTCGCGAACTTTCGCGGAATCCGTTCGCAAAATCGCCTGTCGAGGAATTTTAGAGTTGTGGCATTCGTTCTTGGATTAATAGAATTTCGGTGAAACTGTTTCGAGAATTAATCTTGGACTATTGAATGAAGAAGAAACGATTAGAGTTGGAACATTTACAGGTTTCAGTTTGCGGAGAATAAATCTTTGCCGCACGGTACCAAGTGATACTCGTGATGGGGTTGTATAAGAGTGAAAATATCAGTGAGCTACGGCACGATAGAATGATATTAATATTTCAATTATATTAATATTGAGATAAGTTATACGATATAGCAAAAATCACTGACTGATTTTTATTCTGCCAATTTAATTCTGAATTATTGCGAAGGCAGTTACAGGAAGAATAGTAGGGCAAGAGGTTAACACTAGAACTACCGGCCTCAAATCTATCATATTTTAATAAATTAAATAAATACTTTGAAAAAGGGGGAATGAAGTGGCAGAAAATTTGATCGATTGAGTGCTTTATGTTTATTGATATAGACCTAGAATATTTATTCTATGACTCTTATTTAAACTTGGAGAATTTTTTGAAAAAATTGAGTACCAGTCACTTTGACTGCTTTGGTAGTTCTAGTGTTAAATATATTGTATTTCGATATATCGAGTAAGAACTATGAAAAGTAGGAATCGAAATGTAGAAAAGATAATCGATTTGGTAATTTTGTGACCACCTGTGCCCGACCAAGCACTGATTTTATCCCTTGCAGATTCAGCGGGTCTTCTTGAAGGCTGCTTTCCTCGCGAAATTTTTTAATTCACAACGCTTTCGTGACCTCTTTCTCAACATTTTAACGTTACATGTACTTGCTTGCGGCACGATTCGATTGTTCAATCTAGCGTGTTAAATGGTAAGCGTGAATTCCATGGTCCCTTGCGAAAAACGCATTCGCAATGTCGCATAATATCGCATTGCCGGTTGAAAGGTAAAGCCGTGGAGAACCGGCCGAAAGAAAAAGAGGATTCGTTATTAGAAAGAGCAAACTGCTTCTAAGTCCGGCGTTGCGGTGTCTCGAGTGCCCCGGGAGCTTTAATTTAACGCTTTTCCTCCGCTGATTTTAGCCCTCGTGCCTCGAGTTTCCTTAAAAGATTTTCTGCCACGAGGAACTCGGTTTTACGCCACGGTGCCTCCGCACGAGGCACAATATTACAGTGGCGTACAAATTAAAAAAAAGAAAGAGACGAGGATAGAGAGAGTGAGAGAAAAAGTAGGATGAAGAAGAAAGAACGAGAGAGACAACACCTACCCAAGGTAATCTCCTTTGCTGCTTTCTTTTTCCTAAAGTCGGCCAGCTATATAAAAATTACTAATACAAGTAAAACAAAATATTTCCTCGGTCACCGAAAACCATTTCACGGACACTTTTCTTTCCATCCCACTTATTTTCTTCCTTTCTTGTGCAAACTTACGACATTCTTCACGCTTGAACTACCAAAGAAGTAAGAATGGCTGGTTCTCCATTTTTTCAGAAACCTCCCAATTTCATTGAAGGCCATTCAACAAATATTTCATCTTGTAAAATATAAATTACTTGACTGATCTTCTTCACAGTCGTATTTCTTGAATATACTTACTTAATATATTTACATATAACAGATTTAACAGCGGTGGTTCTAGCGCTAACGTTCTACCGTTACCGTGAACTCCGAAAACGTGAACTTACTCTTGGCGAATAAGAAAGAATTTTAATCACCGAGACTAGACACGTACTAGCCGTTGTTTCTCCTTTTAATCGAGAAGCGGAAAACACGCACGAAATTGGAGGAAGGCTCGTAAGAGTACGTTTTCGTCGGCGTCGAGCCAACTAGGAGGGCGGTTCCGGTTACCTACAAAATTAGCATCGAAAATCGCACGTGTACTTGCACCGAGTTTCACGCGACTCCGAGTCCATGGACTCGTGTAGGGTTTACATTTGTATTTTCCTAGGTGTAAAGGCCATTTCCACCACTAAGCCACCGAGAGAAAACACGGGAGACCCCAATTCTTGCGGCAGTTTGCAGAAATACATGGAAGAGAAAATTGTAATTGCACGAATTGAAATTTCCTTCGTTCGTCCTTAGTTATGAACTCCTTTCCTATCTTACAGTAGCGTCTAAATATCTCCAGGGGCCTGATTGAACTCAGCAACTCTTTGAGTTCAATCAGGTATGGGCCTTACGACCCCAGAGTCCCGAGTAAGTCCCTGCCAGTCTCTGGTAGAACGAGATTTTGCAATCTCGAGGTGTAATCTGTATACTCCTCTAGGTTCTGCCAATTGGCAGTCGGAAACTGTCATTCTCAGGGGTAAATGGGTCAAAAAACAAATAGGTACATTTGCGTTGTACCTGATCAGGCCTCCGTGCTAACTCTCTGCGGATTAGATCTCTTGAGGGACCTTTGTGAATCCTGGAACCGGTGCTAACTTGACCTTCTGCTGGAGAGCGGTTGCATGAACATTTCTAGTTTTTCCATCGTTCGTTGCGCTAATTAGGTAGTTGCTCGAACGTAATCGGTAAGAGGCGGAGCTAAAGGAGCAAAAAGTTGTTTATGCCAATTTTGGCATAGTTGCACAGTGTCGTTCGCATCGAGCAAACTTCATGATAGTTGTTTCTGGAATCTTAGAATCGTCTCTAAACACAGTCGATTTTCAATCAGATAGAATAACTTCGACCTGAATCTATATGGTATATTTTACACGGAAGGAGAGAACGAGATAAAGGTTCGAATTTCCAAACAGTCCACTGAATCGTATTTTACGGACTGACCGAAGCCATTGAAGCTGAAAATGACAAAATACGATACACATTTTACAACTGCAATCCGACGTGAATTCTCACGTAAAGCCCCTGCAGACGGAAATAAGGACGAGGTCGAATCGTTCTCCCGTAGGACGAAGGATTCACCTTTTTCTCAGCGACTTGGAATAATTAAATCTTCCCGTAAAACGTCCACGACGTTTCTCGCTTCAACGTCCGAAGATTTATAGCCCGGCGCGTCGCAGCCGAGTCTTTCTTAACGCTCCTGCAATAAATCTTTCGCGGCTCGAGAAATACAAAACACTTTAAAGTGCTTTCCGATAAGTCGAAATCTCTAATCCGTCCGCTATCCTTGCGTCAGTGACCTAGGTCGAATTATACGCGTTAACGTGAGCCGTCGTGGTTCGCGTGTTACGCAAAACGTGTTGGAGCACGTAAGTCGATAAAACGAGCGTCGTCTGAGGTCCGAAGGAAAAGAACAGGGGGTTGAATTTATCGTCGACCGCTCCTAGCTATCCGGACACCCCCATAAGGGGCTGCCGTTGCTAATGCTCCGTGCATAGGCCGAAACAAAAGCGATCGCGCAACGATTGTATAGTTCGACAACTTTAACTTGGCTAGCGCCTATTCAACCACATACTCGCGCTACTTTGCTTTTAGAATTTGCCCGCTCAGCCTAAAGTGAACCTTCGACAAAGTCGTAGCATTCATATATCTTAAATTATTTGACTGAAGAAAAGAGAATATCTATCTATAATCTAGATAATTCTGCCATAGTTTAGCCACCTTTTATTATAGTGATATTTAAAATCTGGTGTATATGACCTGCATATGTCAATGTCTGATGGTTCTCTATTTTCTTTAAATTGAACCTTTAATTTAACTTGAATGAGTAGCTCTTTCAGCGAATTTGCGATGTAGGACTTTTAATTTTGCCGCGTAAGTGTGACAGAAGGCTTGTCCCTTGAAGCCTGACGAATCAGACTCGCATTCTTTTGCGTAGCCAAATTAAAGTTGTCGGACTTTACCGATTTCTAAAATGTTTAACGCATTCGCGCAATTACAACCGCGATGAAACGAATAAACGTGGTGTTTGGAGGGAAAAAGTGGGAAGAATCGATTCGAAATAGCGACAGGAATAAACAAGAAGGTCTATCCTCGGTCCATCCTCGGGATAGCCTCGAGCTATCCTTGGAACATCTTCGAGCTATCCTTGGAACATCTTCGAGCTATCCTTGGAACATATTCGAGCTATCCTAGGATAGCAGAAAGGCCAACGCATTCATTTAGTTACCATCTCGAAGAGACGCAAAGTTCCTTTTGCCATTTGCACTCTCGTCTTCCTATACTTTGATCATCCACCACGATTTATATCTGAACGATGACGAACACGGTCATTTAGTTTGGACTCTGCCTTTTTTTAACTCTCCGAGGAATACCGGGTCAGTCGTCGGACAATCTTTCTCAACCGTTTGCAGTCCAATTTGTCATTGCGTTTTATCGTCGATTGATTGAGATTAATTCGGAGATATTTAACTCCACTGGGACGGGACATGCAAAATCATTATTTAATTCGGAGGCGAAATTAATAGGGAATTTGTTCTGACGGGAGGCGACGTTGTATTTGGACACGAAATGGCAAAGAGCATGTTTGTACAGGTCTCTATTTATTACTATCATTCGAACGATGGAATTTGTCGGAGGTAAAGTCAGATTAAAATTCTAATTCGTGATAAATGTGCTTTATTGTAATTTGTAAAGTTACACGATATCCATTGTATCCAGAATTAATGGAGGATACACAGTTTCATGATTAACGTTGACACGAAATCGATGAAGTTGGAAACTCCAGCGAGGATGAAATTAAAGGCTGATGATTAAATTCATCGAAGAATAATCTTATCAGCTAAATCTACAAAAATATAAGAAAGAAATATCGTGGAGAAGATTGCCACGTTCTGTGTAGAGAAGTTTTCAACACGATGTTAGAATTCGAATTTAGATTCGATGGAAAAACAGCCTTGAGCTCGAATTCCGTATTTTTCATCTCGACGACCATTCGTATCCGTTTTTCAAGAGCTAATGATTCAAAGCTCCGGAGGCATCGAGACCCAGATAAAAATATCGCAAAATATGCGTAGCACGACTTGGAACACGGATCTCTCGTAGAATTCCGAATCTTCAATTGAATCATCGTAACCTCTTTTCTATCGTTGTCCGAATAACAGAAGCGTCCATGTGGAAGAAGGTAAAGCTACAATAAGAAAAAAAAAAATAGAGAGGAAACAATACGAAAGAATTTCTCAACGATCTTTGCCACGAGTGACCAGGTTTTATCCAGCGTATCGACTTCCCAGCCATTTTGGTGGCTGGGTTCTCCGTTGTGTTCGAAATTCCGAATGAAAAGCGACGGTACACGAGGCCGAACAATTTCGGTTAATTGGCTTTCAGCTACTCAAATTAAATTCGAGGCCCCTCTTGCCGTCATTGTGAGATCCCACGGAGAAGAATGGAGTAATTCGAACAATCAAGTATTTATTACAACCTGATTAGCGAACGTGAGTCCACTTAGAGCCTGTTTACGTTTGAATCACCTAGGATCGTTTTCTCTCCGTTGTTCTTTCAGGGACATTTCGAGCAATCGAACGACTCCGAATCGATTTAATCCCATACGCGAGATACGATTATTCCCGCGACTCGATACTCGATGGAAAACAATTCGATCGAACGTCCAATGAAAAAAAAAAAAAAGAAACGAGCCAGTCGAGCCGGTCGGACGATGCAGTTTATAAAATTTACGAGCGAAGCGCTCGTAAAAGAAATAGTTTCTGTTTAAAACGAGAGGCCAACGATAAAGTTGACAGGGGCGGGTTCGTTTACCAGCGGAATAATGCGTTACGCGACGGCTAATGATATTATTGCATATTCAACGTCGAGCAGCTAGCCAGCTATAGCTTTAGCAGTAAATTCATCGGGTGTTTACCGAACGGCCCGTGCCACACCGTAGCCTGATATATTTTTCACCATGATGGACCATAAATTTGTTATCGACATTGCACCGTTAGTTCACCGCTTGATTTAGACGTTTCGACGGTAAAATATAATGGAAATTGCAAACCCGGTTAGTGCTGTCGTTTCAATAATTCTCACGTAGTCTAAGATAGTAGTCGACGATCTTTCGACGATGTTTAGAATGGATGAGTGGTTGTTGCGTTCTGTCGTTCTCCGATGTATGTTACCGTAAAGCGGCAAATCAAATTTTCGATCCTTGTTAGTGTTCGCTTATTCCCTCGTGAATCGTCGGTTTCACGATGCCAGGTGAATATTGCAAATTACATGATATAATCGTATTAATGCCTCGCGTGTAACGCAAGATGATCCCGTTTTTTCTCGCGTGCGTTCTCCACGGTGTAACGAGAGAAAATGGAATAAATGGATGGATACAGGGAGAAAAGAAGGAAAGAGAAAGGAGAGAAATCGCCAGGGCGTCGGTGGATGAAAATATAAACTGGCGCGAGGTCGGGCCCTTTTGCGAGCACGGCGAATCGCGAGATGGAAAGTGCACGATTATTAGCTTACTTCTTCGTGCTACCGTTAAATGGATTATAGAAGCTCGGCCCTCCGGGCGATGCTATAACCGCTACCACGAACCGAGTATAGAAAAGAACGAGCCCGTCGCCACCACGACAGCTACGAACCAATTCGGGCCAATTTAATCCTGATTTAAGATCTCCTATTCGTCGAAGAGAAAATACGAGGGCCGTAGGCTTCGCCCGTGGCAGATACTTCGTTTCCAAGAACATTCTTTGGCTATCGTTTCATCGAGTTTCAACTTCGAACTTTGCCAACATTTCCAACTACCCATGGCCTATCCTCATTTCAACAATTTTATATCGCAAGAAGTTGAGAAAAAGTAATTCCTCTGTTCTCTCAAATTTCCTCGCCCCTTCGAAGGTCCACTAATTTCAACGAAATATATTCTCCCTAAGAAGCTTCCAGCGGCGCAATCCGCTTTTAAAAAATATCGTTCAGCGCCAGGGTTTCACCGACAAAGACCCATTGCATTTCGCTTCACCGTCTCATCGAGGAACGATCTTCAGAGACGCGGTTTTATCCAGTTTTCGTCTCGATATTACGTACAGTCGGAAGCAAGTGAAACCTTATTTCGGGTCTAGCTTTGCAAACGTAGACCAACCAGGAGATTAGGCGAGTTCTCTTAGCCTCTGTCTGGAAGATCAACAACCCTGCGCCCACGAGAAGGCCGTACATACGAGAGAAGTGTATTTTTGGCCAGACGTCGCGGCAGAATTTCCAGCATGGGCGTAACAACTGTCTCGTGCATTGTCTCCCCCTTTTGCGGTTCGTTTCGAGAAATCGTATCTTCCTGAGCTGGCTGGGATGTAATTCAAGAGTATCGTCTAACATTTAACCCCGTTGCCCACAGGAATTCGATTTCAGCGTCTCGCGCGAGGTGGAAGCCTTCCCTCGAGATCCAGTGGTTTACTTGGGAAGTCGTGAAATTGCACGAACATTGCAAACCATTTCTTCGAGTCGACGCCAATGGACGGAGACACGAGCGTGCATTGCGTTCGCGGACTGCCGGCGTGTCTCGTTCTAAATCGAGAGCTCATGAACCTTAATAACTGCGAGAGACGATGCTTTGTGCACGAAGGAAAGGGTTGAGGTTGTTGTTTTAACGTGATGAAGCACACAGTTACGGTGAATATCGTTTTTCACTGGATTCCATGGCGTGGAGGATACCGTTGAGAGATGAACTTTGTTTAATGCCACAATTGCCGAAGATTAACCCCTTGCACTACCGGGAAACTCGTAAGAATTCATGCCTAAACCGAACGCTCGATATACGATATCTTGCGACTGACAAAGATTATCAAGCCAGTATTTAATTCACGCAATGGAGCTTTTGTGAAACTGAAAGAATTTCAATCAAAGTCTGAAATTAATAATCTTGAATGGGAACACACGATCTCATTCAAAATATTAATACTTGGCTCGAAGTTAAGACCACGAGTCAAACTCGTGATATCCAAGTTTGGCATAAAATTTTCATCGCGAGACAGACTCGTCAAAGTAGTGCAAGGGGATAATTCGTTATATTTGGATGTAATAAGTAAATATGTTAACTCTTTGCAATCCTATGTCGAACAGTACTCGATATAGCTTTAAACTTGATTTTATTTTCTCACAATTTAATATAAATTTTCCAATTTCACGATGATTTTGTGATATCACCTAAATATCTGTCAGTACCTATAGTTATTTAAAAAATTAATGAACATGAATGGTAGAAAATGTTGAGAAATCAGTGTTATTTCTTTCACTATAAAATTAACAAACTAATTCGGACCGGAAAGGGTTAAAGGAACAACGAGGGAAAGAAAATTGAAGGGTAGAGTTTTTTAAAGAAATTAGTAATCAGTTATTTCGAGTACTGGAGTGGCTCTAGAGTTAAGGTGGAGGGTGAAACTGGACTTTCTACTTCTCGATTCAGGTACAAAAGAGTACATCTCCCTTTCCTGAAACGAACACCGAGGAGAAATAAATGTCTTTGCATAGACGAAGAAAGAGAAACGGTGTCTCAAATCGATTAGGAGGTACTTCAATTCCACCAGTGGTTTTTCATCCCCCAACGTCAAAGCCGGCGCGAGAAGCGTCACGGTTATCTACCGGTATCCCGCTCCCTGTTTCCGGTGCCTTTTAATCTTTTCCCGAATTCCGTCGAGCGATAAATTTTATCAGCGTGGATTACCTCGTGCTCGTAGAGCGTCAACCAGCCAGTTTTCCAACTGTAAAACACAGACCTCGTGGACCTCCCCCCTTTATTTTTGCGTCTCTTTTCTTTCTCGATTTTTTGTCTATTCAAGAAAAAGAGAGCCCAAGATGAAGAAAGAATTCCAGGTGATTTTTCGCATCGGCGATGATTCGAGACGAGCAGAGTTACACTTTGAAAATGGACAACGGAATCGATACAGTCGCGATGTCGATTCTTGCCGATGAAAAAAGGAAGAGATCCCTGTGGTGGTTTCATTATTGAGGAAGAATCCATTACCGAGTCGATGTTCACGTTGCTGCCGCGATAATAACGAGAAACGACAAGAGCCGAGGTGAATTATTTCTACAACGTCAGGGTGAACGAACACGAAAGGACTCGGCGAACTCTGTCCTCATTATTGAATTAATCCGTCGAGTATCAGTCATCCCAATTATCGAGCGTTCAGAAACCTCGCGCCTCGATTGTCCCACCGACCTTTTTTTTCCATCCTCTGAGGCCACCATGACATCCTTTTGCGGTTTTTAATCATTTCCCCATTCGCACGAGGACTTTCGTTTCAAAGTCCTACTCGACGTTCTTTGCGCTCGTTCTCGTTTCTCTTTCATCTCGCTCTTTCTGCGTGCGAATTTTCAACCAGATTCGCCGCGAAAATGCGATAAAAGTACCTCGCTATTAAATTTAATTGTAGGAAATTATCAAACGCCCTGTATTCCTACGTTCCACGCTTTTGGTCTTTATCATGCGGTGTTTCAATTTATAACGCGGCTTTTAGTTAATACTCCTGTACCGATAAACAGTCGGGGATTAGAGTTAATTCCGTATCGGTGCGCGTAATGATTTATTAATTTAAAACGAATCGAATTTTCTACGGGAAATGATTCGAAAATGTAGAGAACATTTATTTTTGCATTTTTTTAAAATCCGTCAACCTTCTTTGATCGTTTCGCGGATATTCCCTTGTTTGTCATAGGAACAGTTGAGATTTATCGTCAACACAGGGAAACGTAGACGTTTGACACAAATTCCGAATAAACTAGAATGCATGTCCCGATAGAAGAACTCCGAGTCGATCGATTTCAACGACGAGGTCTCGAAGCGTGCATTCTCGTCGAAGAACGAGATCAGAAATCCGTCAACGATATCGGCGATTATCGTTCGCAAATACATCGGCATTTGTCATCGTTTCCGCCAGACATCCTTACAACTAGTAATAAAGGAACCGGAAGAGATATTGCTTTCGAAGATATTAATTCTCAGCTCGATTTAGTGGAAAAATCGACGATATTCGAATCGAACGACAAGAGGAGAGAAGATTCCTAAAGGAAGAAACCTTCTGCTATACGGCATCGTCCAAACGTTCGCAAAACCTCGACGTAGCAACGTCGGAAATAGCCAATTATGGAAGTGCACAATGGGTGAAAATTTTCGCAAAGGAATTTCGACGAAGTGGCAGGGAATAAGTCGGTGACGATGGCTCGCGTCGTTCTCGAACGACATCTCGGAAGTATCGATTTCGAAATGCTGCTCCACCGAGAGCTACCTTTTCCCGTTCGATCGTAGCCCCATCGAGGAAACGATCTTGCTTTTATTTCGCCCTCGGGAGCTGGATATTTCGTTACGCCGGACCGAGCTGGAGAACGTCGTTCCTCTGCTTCGTCTCGTTTCCTCCAGAGTTGCCTGGAATCGCGACAAAACGCGCGCCAGCTTTTCTATCTTCATCCTATTCAACCCTTTCTCTCTCAACCCTATCTCACCCTCTTTCGTCCTTCTCGCTATATTCGTACCCCTCGTGAACGCGAGGCAGAATGCAATGAATTATCGTCATTAACGCGCCATTCACGACAACCGGCTGTCTTCCCCATATTCTCGACATTCGACGCTCTCGTAAACGCACGCGCGCGACCGCGCGAGCTGTTGGCTGGCTAGTTCCAATGAATTACCGCCGGATCGACATAATTGTAACTGCGTTACCACCGGCTAACTCGATTCCACCTCATGTCCGGTGTGCTGCACTGTTCTCGATTACTGCGACTGATCGAGGCCCGCGGATCCACGAATCCGCGCCTCTTTCCTCTCGATGACTCTTCCATTCAGGGCGTTCTTCCGTCACTTTAGAATGGCGATAGGAATTTCAGTGAGATTTGTAGGTGGAGGATTTTTTTTTTTTAAATATTGGGTTGTTCGGAAAGTAATTTCGTTTTTTTCGGTGAGAATGAAAGAAGATTTTCTTGTAGTCCATAAATATGTCACTGAATTATATATTCTCCATTTTGTTTTAATACCTTTTGTCATCTTTCTGGCAGTAGTATGATTCGACGTTCATAAAAGTTTTGATCTTTGCTGGCAAAAAAATCAAAGCCTTTTTTGACGTGCTCATTCGAAGTAAAGGTTTTGCCGTTCAAAAAATTTTGCAATCCAGTTTTGACACTGGCGTTATGTTAATGCGTCTTCCTCATAAAAATCGAATAATTTTTTTCTTGCTTGAACAGCATTTTTACCGTTTCGATAGTAAAAAAGTCAAATATGGCGAAAATGCTGCTTTCGACTTTCCATCTTTAATAGAGCACCAAAGAAAAACTATTGTGTAGAGTCAAACAAATTTTTTCACAAACAAGCGTTGCTATATCAACTGTCAAAATATATAATAACAATGCGAATTAAGTGTGAAGTTAATTGTGAAAAAATATAATTATGTCCTCCGTCGGGAAAAAACGAAATTACTTTCCGAACAACCTAATATTATGCAGTAGAGGTGAAATTAAAGGTCGAATTCGACGTTCGATGTTCCACCAGGAAGGGGCGATGGAATGTTTATGAAGATCGGTAGGTTGGAGTTTGTTGGTTTGGTCGTTTTTTGTTAGTTCTAGTAATTGAAAGTTTTTAATATTGTAACTGCTTTGATTTCAATGAAAGTAGGTGTTATGAGAAAAAAATTGGAGTCGAGAAAAATTCTGCAGTGATTGCAACGTGGTTCGGAGTAGAGTCTGCTATTTAAGAAAGTCTGACTTTATCCTCGTTGCACCTAGAACTCCGAGCGTTCTGCTCGCGTATGCATTTTGTACTTCGTCCGAGAGACACTGATTTATACCCGTTCTAGATATCGTAAGAGTTTTAACTGGGCGAGAACGTATGTCGTGTTTGTAAGATAGGAGCGTTGAAACTGGAATAGAAGGGATCGCGATAGAAAGAAGAAGGGGAGTCTCAAACAAACGGTGCCAGTATAATAGGTTATTTATTCGTCCACTTAACAATTACAGCTCAATAATACATTCTATTATACAGTTAGAATTACAATATCAATCCGTAAAAAATACTTTTCCTACGTTCTCCACGCTCACTGAACTCGAACTATGCGAGCGAAAGTGTCTCGTTTCTGTCTTTCAGAAATCATTCAAATCTCCATCAACGTTCAACATTTTTCCCGCATGATTCACCGTAGCCTCGTTTTTTAAAACCATCCAAGAGAAACATTCCAATCAAAATCACCTACAAAATTAAAATTGAAAAAGATACAAAAAGAGAAAGAAATCATTTGTCCAAGAAAGACTTTCGACTGTAGGATTTAAAGCCCTTCAATTTCCGTCTGTCCCTTCACTCTTTTCACCCTGTATTCGTAATAAAACCCAACACGGCAATTACAGTCAAAGAATATTCTCACCCCTGGACGACCTCGTGCATGATTTCGAGCTCGATCTCTTCGTGACTCGCAACGAATTACCGTCATATCGGCATAATTTCGCGTGCATTATTCGCGCTAACTCGATTGCCCGTCCACGCTGTAGTTTCGCCCGTCGAGTCCTCGTCGGGTCGTTCAAAGCCCTAGAATATTTTCCATTTTCTCCGGTGAACTGAATCCACCACCTGGGACAAATTAAAACTGTTTGCCAGTTCCATCGACACCGACGGTTTTAAGGGAATTAATCTCGAAACGAAGCTCCTCACCGTGGTGGCACACCGTGTAATCGCATTACAAGTAGACGAAGGGGAAACCCCATGGTATACCCGATGCTTATTTTTCACCCAAGTACGAAAAAAAGAGGAGTTGCACGGGGGCAATGAGGTGAAAATATATCGCGCTCGCCGAGTGAATCTACCTACTCTACCAGCCTGTTTCCTGTCTCTCTTTTTCCCCCTTTCTTCTTCGACGCTCCTACGCTACCTTACTCCTTTTTGTCGGGTAAAGTGCATTATTTTTCTCGGCTTCCTTTTTCATTCGTTTATCGTCAGACGACGGTCGATTTGTTCTCATCAACGTCATCGCGTGACTTTAGCGGTTTTAAGCTCGTCGTTTAAATAATTCCCAGACTCTATGAATACCCTCGATGATCTTTCTCGGGTAATGCGGCAGACGAATAATCTGCGAGAGAATTGTGAAATTAATGAGGAGGGAAAATGCAGCAGTTTCTGAATGACGGAAATTCGAAAAGTGAAGGAAGGATATCGTTGATGAATAGTATATAAGCTGAGTGACAAAGGGACTTTGATCATTAATAGTATGTAATAGGGGTAGTCAACTTAATACTTTACAACTCCGGAGTAGACGGAAGAGATTTCACTTGACTCTGAAGTCGCCTCTCGAATTAAATATGTTTATTTTTCAAATAAAAAAAATTAAACCTCATACCTTTGCAAACGACAAGTTACGTTACCGTAGAATCGATGGACGATAGGAAAATTTTACTATTAACAATGATACAAAAGAGGGCTATAGTTCCAAAAAAAATTACTATCCCTGATATCTGAGCTAAGTAAACGAAGAGATAGTTTTCCGAGCAATAGCATACAAGGTAAATAAAATAAAAATACAGGAAAAGATTCGGTATTACAGCTTTAACCATTCTGTTCTGCCCATTTGTATCTAACATTCGTATTCTTGTCAGATATAGTAACCCGGCGAACAAAGTTTCACATTTCAAGAAACAGAAAATATACAGATAGACGTAAATGTTAAATACACCGAATATGAAAAACTAATACTCCAAAATACAGCATCTGTTAAAATATAATCTCCATTTCGGGTTATATAAACCCGAGCAGAACAGCAGGGTTAAGGCAATACGAAACGTAAGTGCGCGACGTCTCGAACGATCGTTCGACGCGACGGAATTCAAAGAGGAACATTGAAACGCCGAAACTGAGAATCCCCGTTGAAATATTATAAATACGAGAGAGAAGCGGCAGAAGTAGGAATCTGAAAACCGCCGAGAGGCAAAGGAAGAGAGGTTCAGGGTGAGTTTTTGCAGGGTTCGTCTCTATAGAGAGGTCTCGCGTGAGAAGGATAAATTCGAGGCAGGAAAGAGGCACGTAACGTATCTCCCCGAAGAGAGAAACTTACCGGTGCTTTTTGGATCAAGAGGATACGTTGCTCACGATCGATTTCCTTCGTTAAGAGCGCGTTTCTTTTGACTTCGCCCTCCATGGGCTCCTTTATTCCTTACGCTCTCTTTCATCCTGGCCGGTCACAATTAGAAGGAGGCGAAGAAACGCGCGGAAACGCCAACGTAAAGCGTACCCTTACGAGGGTAGAGGGTAAAACTCGCGAGAGTAGTTGAACAAAAATTTCACAAGAAGAAAAGAATCTAAGAGGGATATCTGCTTTCAGGGATTCCGTGATATGCCCCGAAGGACATGACATTTCAAAAATTCCTTTTTACGGCAAAGAGGAGGAGTTAATATATAAAGCTAGAGATTTTGCGTATTCTCTTATTTAACTGCGATACTCGTTAAAATTTCAGGATCCTATTTCCTTTCGTTATTCTCCCTGAAGTTTCAAAAAGAAACGGACATATCTCCGATTCTACGATTCAATCGTGCCAAAGAAAAATACGAATATCAACATTTTTTTCACCTTCTCTCGTCTTCGGTTTGACTTTTCGAAATATCAAACTGAGAAAAGCGTAGCCACGTCTCGAGCATGAAAGAAACTCACCCTCTCTTCTCCCCTCGTTGTTCTTCGTCGAGCGATTTCTATCCGTCTGTTTCGTCTGTTATTCCTTTCAGATCGGTCAGAAACATTATTCCCGCTTGATTTCCCCTCGTTTCACCGAGAGCACCTCAGTCTCTCTCGTGTCTCTTTTTTTCCTTCCCCTTTTCCAACCCCCGTAGGGGAAAAGATGCGAATGAGCTGGTTACCGAGAGCAAAAGGGGATGAAAGGTAAAAGCGAGCAAGAATGGAATGTCATCCAAGCTCCTTTAGCGGAGCGAAAATTTTCCTAAAAAACCACTTTACTCGAAATGTATATAGGCTATGCATATATACATATATGTACGAGTACGTAGCCGTATTTTAACATTCCGCTTCGCTAAGAGAATAGAAAAATTCCAACCACCGGACGAGGATGAAGAATAAACCGTCGGAACTCGTAGCTTCTTTCAGAGAGGAACGGTGCTACGCCGTGAGACGAGGGAGGAGGGGTGCAAGAGCAGAGGGATGAGGTCGAGGGTAAGATGGAAAGGGGTGGATGGCAACGGCTCGAAATAAAAGTCGAGCAGCACGGCATGAAATGTTCGACGCCAACGAATTCCGTGAATCTTGTCATCGACAACGACGACCGCGGTAATAGCGGTGAGAACAACAAGCGGCTTAAAGAACGAGGTAAAAAGAGAGACGAATTGCAAGGGATGGAAGATCGGAGGAAGATAGAATTAGAGAGAGGAAGAGGGAAAGAAGTGAGTGAGAGAGAATCGCTGTCCCTTTCCGTTTGCGGGAGTGCCCAGAGGGTCGTAGAAATAACGCAAGCTGGAGAAATTACATTCTCCTTTTGTCCCTGACTCGGACAAAGGCACGGGGAGAAAAACGGGAGCATCGGAGCGAGAAAGAATACCTCGTTGAAAGGATAGACATGGAATAAAAAGCGGGAGAAAAATGAGGGTAGGACATTGCTAATTTTGCCGCGAAGCGATTCAATAAGAAAGGGGGAGAGAGGGAGAAAAAAAGGAAAAATAAATGCAAACCTCACGGGAGAATACCTCGACAATCGAGATCGATTTTACTTTGCAATTAAAACGTCACCGCGATGAGACAACGAATGAAAATTGTGCCTCGCGATTTTTCATTCGACCGAGCTCCAAATACATGACCTTCCGGATCAAATTTGTCCTTTTCAAAGATCTCAACGGTTCGTATGTTTTACACGATCCGACGTGCATCGTTCCTCGTTATTTTTTCTACAATATTATTCCTCTCAATAGTGTCCGAACAAAATGCGAAATATCGCATCAACCACACGAGCATTTTGGGACCAACGGTCTCAGCTTTTCTACCGAAACGAATCCGTGGCATACTTTCTCGCAATTTTTCATGTTTTCCGCCGGCAAAATTTACCGTTACATCTCGCGTAACAAATTCCAGCGTGTAAAGCGAGCAGCGAGCATGGTATCCCGATTTATCCAACATCGAAATTCGGCTGTGGTGGAAAAAAAAAAAGAGGAAACGAGAGGAGCGAGTGGGAAGAAGGGGCGGGAACAGCTCGTGCTCTCTCGCCTTAATTAAAAGCAACGCTCGCAAAAAGCGCCACAAAAGCCTCGACAAAGTTACCACTCTGCGCTTTGACCGGCGTTCAACGATACGAAAACTCGTGCTCTCATCGAGACCCGCGGCGTTCCCGTCATTTATCCGGCCAATCGACCGAACTTCTTCGTCCTCTTCTTCCGGAAGGGGTTGATATCGTCAAGGTCGATGACACTCGACGTTTTCATCCCCCTTATAATTACCAGCGCATGCGTCCTTGCATTCGGGTACGATTTAACACTTTGGGCGTGAGCGACCACGCGTTTCACGCGGATGAAATAGCCTCTTGAATTAAGCAGCAGCCTGCCGCGGGAGTGGCTGAAATGAGTTTACCGGGGCTCATGCATACGTTTACGCGGCCACTCCGATTTCTGACCGACCCTTCTCGATGTTTCATCGCTCGATCGCGCGCCACTCGAAACCCCGGGATCATTGATTCTGAAAATCGCCGTGGATTCGTTCATAGATTCTCTCCGTTTCCCTATATGCTAGTGCTTATTTTTCTTTCTTTGTACTTTTTCTACTTCAACTGGTATAGTCATTGCGGTGATTTAGAGTAAGGAGCGAATCACTGAAGTACGATACTCCTGTCAGAAGAAAGTTCTTGGGGGTGAGGAGAATTTTAAATTGTTCCCATTAGTTCACGGGTGGCCAACCCAAATGATCTTGCGGGCCACTTTGAAAATGCATCATAACTCCGCGGGCCGCATATAAAATTATATATCCCCCTATATTAACCCTTTGCACTCTTAGCCAACTCTGACGTTATCTATTAGCAGCTTGTCGGCACTTTACTATTTCCTATCTTGTGCTATTTCAATAGAAAAATTAAGGTAAACGTATATTTCTTAAAACTTCGCAGTGCGATAAGTTCATCCTCTGTAATTACTAATAAATTCGAAGGTCCTCTTAGAAGGTGCAACAGAATGATATGGTAAACTTACAATGTCCCCTCAGGTGGGACATCACAGTGCAAAGGGTTAAATTTAGACTCACTATAGGCACTTTTTCGGAGTGAAAAATTGAAATATAATGAGTTACTATTATTGTGTTTACTATTATTCTTACATGTAAACATAAATAATATAATAATAATGATACTAATGATAATCTCGCGGTACGGAAAAATGTTCAAGGCGGGCCGCGGTTTGGCCACCCCTACATTAGTTGTTAGACCCACCACAGCCCCAGAACCTAATAGTTAAGAGCTACCTATTTGTAGGAGGGTTTTGAACCACCGATGTTGCAATATAATTGATAATTTTTGTAATTACTCCGAGTTTACAAGTCCATGGCAACCATAGCCCCCCAACTCTCTCTATCTTTCTGTCTCTGTAGCCTTACATTTTTAAGAGGACTTGCGATGAGATCTGTCTTACCGGATCGCTCGACGAATCGGCTGAAACGTGGTTATCGGAATCGGAGAGAATATTCGGACGATTTTGCGGCTACGGTAGCAGAGTTGGGAAATATTACCGCGAAATGTTAACGACGGGACGCGCGGTAATGCACGTTTCACGGATATGGGCGTTATCAGAGGGACGAATATGTCTCGGTGCATTTAGTTGTTCAATTTACCGGCTGTGTTCGCGACCATTATATCCGGGACGTCGTTACAGTTGCGCCAGTGATTTTTGCCGTGCTACGGTGCTAGCTGTAATTTCCCTCGGAGTTGCAAAATGTTTGATCTCTCGTCAAGGCGAAAGGTACCAATACCTCTTCCTGTTTTTTTTTATATTCAATCGCAGAATGTGATATCGCGTCAGTCATATTTTTTCACTGGAAAGTCAGACATTGACATTTTATGACAGCAACGTAGCAAGCTTTGGACGTAGAGGTCGTAGAGTAATAGAAACTCGGGAAATCGATAGTTTTGGCTTCCATTTGCTCCATCAACGAAAAATATCCATGGTATTGATATTTTCTTCAAAATTGGCTAACTTAATCACCAAAAACGCAAATCACGTTTCAAATGGTTCGATATCGACTGTGTTCAATCGCGTTCCTACGATCGATTACCAAGATAGTGCCAAAAGGAAATATCATCTACGTTCTACTTGTCTCGCTTTAAACCTCCCTCCACCTCCGCTTGTTAACGACGAATAAAATCATTTTCGTCGGCATGATTATGGCGAACCAGCAAAACAACCGCGACATTATCGTTTTATACACAGCGGAAGAACTATCGGGACATCGTAAGACTTCCGGAACATTGTAAAGACCACCCCTTCCTGCGCTGTATAAAGATATGATTCTAGAGCAGCACCCAGGAAATTAAGCTACGGTGAGTGATCAAATTTTAATACCGTTTTTTACACCCTGCACGTAACTTTTACAATTTCATAATACAGTCGATCGTTTCTTCCTTCCATGCCGATGAAAACTGGTCTTGCAGCGTGCGCTGGATTCGGTCGAAACGACGGCTACGAGGACGACGAGGAGGACGTGGTATCTAGTGCGCGTATAAACTCTTAACTGCCACTAAGATCGTGAAATTTACGGTCCCGCTACAATGCAGCTACAGCTGCATCGGCATTGTCTTATCGTATTTACCGTGGCGTGTTCGTTGCACCGTGGAATAAACTCCGTCGGTCCCTAGCGTTCGTATTAAAGATACAGGCCGAGAAACTTGCGACCCTCCTTCGTCGGAGTTAGCCGTGAATTCCACGCTCGCGAATTTCTTCACAGTAAGTTCGCGATTCAGAGAGAATTTCCAAAAGTTCATCCTAAACGAAACAACGTTCTGCTTTAGCGAGCAATTTTTATCGGAAAGTTACGCACAACGGGGTAGAATTACAACGGATCAAAAATTGTCAAAAAAAAATAACATAGAGCGTTGGTGGTTTTCTGTACGTAGTTAAAGTTGACATGAAAATAAATTTCCTTCGTTGAACGGGGGAATTCATCGATCTCCGTCAAACGTTTCCGCGATACGTCCAATCGTTCCGGTGAAATCGTTTCGATGATATTTATATTGCTAGGCCAAATTGACGTTCGATTATGCGCCCCGACCGAGGAAGTCGTTCGAGGATCCGGTTTAAGGGACGAACGGGTCGCTTCGAATCATGGTATCTTATTTTACCAATCGATTTTTCCCTTTCTCGGCGAATTGGAAGAATCTGTTAAAACTACGGTTGTGCTCTTTCGCTTCTTTCGCTCTTAAGGGATTTACAAAGTAACTTCTACCATTAACAAATCATTACATTCTTCGCTGATTTCTATAGATTGGAAATTTCAAAAAATCTTTTGGAGATTTTTTCAATTATCTACTAATCTAATTAACCCCTTGTAGCCCGTTGTGACATTTCTGTAACAAACGAAAAAAAATCCTAGAAAATCCATATGGACCATATTTATTCCCTTTGAACTAATTGTATCATTACTGCTACATACCATACTATCGAAATAATACACCACCTTACGCAGAAATGCCGCCAAATAGTATATTACTGCAAATTAGTTTTGATAGTTCGGTTTTTATCTATTTTAGAATTTATGATCATGGGTTACAAGGGGTTAACATTCTTCTTGCCAGTTAATAAAGTACTTGAATCAATTAACGTAGATCAACAACGATTCTACCACGATGTCCCACAATTTTCTACTATTCTAGCAAAATATCCGACCATATCGAAAACGCAAAGTCCGCTGATTCTCCCTGAATTCGGAAAATCCGTAAAAAAAGGTTACGTCGATAATGTAACTGTATCCGACGACAATGGCACAGGAACTATCTCCAACGCGAATAGATAACATACTCCGCCGAAAGTAGCCGTTCTCCTATTGACGTTTTTTCTTTTCTCTTTTTTCGATAAACACGTAATTGAATTTAGTATTTCCTCCGTACGATACGAAATTCCCGTTTCAATCGAGAAACGTATCCGCCGGGAGAATGGGCCGGTGAGTTTCTTTTTTTCCATTACTCGCAATCGGCGCGTATGTGCATCGAATGCGATCGAACGAGACGTGGACCGGTCTATTCTTGCCTCGTCTCTTCTCGCGTGCTGTTCTTATTCGCGAAAAACTCACGGTCCTCTTGTTTATGAAATCCCGATGGCTTTTGTTTCGCGCGGATCGAATCCCGCGCAAACAAGCCGTACCGAGCTATTTATTCGGGTACGTCGAAACGCTTGAATAAATCATAAGAGTCAACCCCTCCGGTTTCTTCCTTTTCCTATTTCTTCTTTTCTCTTACTCTTTCTCATTCTCCATTTCCTTCTTCTCCTTCGTCTCTTTTTTTCTACCCTTCTGCTTTTCCAACCCCCCCTCGTATACGTTTCTCGAAGTAGACGAGAGTCACGGAAACGGCAGGCTGCTAAGAGACTTTCGTCTTAAGAGCATTAAAAATTAGTTTCGAGCTATGAGACTTCTAATCCAGCGAGCTCCTCGTAATTTTATTTTCCACTTAACTCGCCGCGGAACAGGGAAACTCGGTCGAGGAAGTTGGCGTTAAAGCGAGCCCGCTAATTTAAAGATTATGCGCCGTCGTGGTTCGTTCAACCGGGGTTAATTAATTGCGCGAACGTTAAACGGGCGAATCGAAGGGAATCGTTTCACGACGATATCGATAGTCCTCGACGGAAAGAACGTTGAGCGGAATGCACCGAGTTAGATTTACCCTCTGCCAGACTTGCACGAGTAAGCGTCATTTTTCTCCAGATGGTTGCTCGGGTTTTCTCACGGAGCGGCCGTTAATTCGCGACAGAAACGAATCGGGTTACGGATGGTGAACGCCGCTGGCGTAAATTAATAAACTGCAAAAATATCGCCTCCGGATGGTAGGTTAGGGGTGGAATGGGTGGAGATGAAAAATTAGTTTTAAACTGCGGAAAGTTTGGCGGGACGAGGCCGAGTTTCTACGTATCGAGGGTGAGTTGCCGGCAAAAGAAAAGAACTCCCTCCTTTACCCTCCCACGGCCGGAGGGTAAATGTTAAACTGCTGGCACTAATTTCTGCCAGGGATCGAGCCGAATCGTTCGGTTGCTTACTTCTCTCGCGTTGCGTCTCGCCTCTCGTTGGAATTCGCGAAGTTTAACGAGCTTACAACGAGGATACGTTTAATCGAACGGAACTTGTTGGGCTTTAGTCGCGTGAGATTCGGCCCCTCGGTTGGTTAACGCGGCCTTCGCGAGTGTTGCACTCGTCGTGTTCTCTTTGTAATCTTAATTGGCTCACGGCTATCGGGATATCTTGATTGCGGGTGTAAGTTTTTGCTCGCGTTCCTCGAGTTTGACGCGATGCGATCGGAATACGATTTCACCTAACATCCTCGCTGAAACTGCACCGAAGATCGCTAAAGCTTTTTAAACGTTGCTGAGTTGAAATTTTTTTTACGACTAGTAGCCCGTGCTTGCTCAACTTTTAATGGATGTACACTGGGTTTCCGCTCGTTATTGGGAGGGTAAAGAGTCTATGGAAATTGAAAAAGAGAGTATAAAGCCACTATTGTCCGTACGGTTTGCTTCGACTATCGATAATTCGAAACATTTGTTTACGAGGAAGGATAAAAAAAAAAACAATAAAGAGTACGGCGGTCGAAATGTAGTCGTTGTCTTCGATCGTGGACTACGAGATACCTGATTCTTTTTGTTGCTGCAATCGTTTGATCGAAGAGGAATCAATTTGAGGAAGAAGAAATAGCTCATTTGGGGCGAGAAAACTAGAAAACCGGAGAGAAAATATTGCGGCATTAAACTTCGAGGGAGATCCTATCGACGAATGGAATCGAGATGCATCAGAATTTATTTCGAAATTTCTTCCGTCGTTTCTCGATGGAGACCGAGCTCGACGATAAGGAAGAAGAGACGACAATGTAATTAAAAAGTAAGAGGCACAGAATCGTAACTTCGCCTCGGCGACTCGCTGGATTTCAAATACGAAACCGAGGCTGCACCGTTGTCCCAGCTGCAATCGAACGATTCAATTTCGTCGGAGTGTCGATAACTGCTCTTGCGAAATCTCAAAATACCACGATCGTTAACGACGAGCCAAAGAATCCCTTTCACCCTTCCACCCTCTTTCGTGCACCCTATCCCGAAGAAAAACTCGGTAGAATTTCTCACTGATAATCTCGACAGTATCGACCGTCCTTTGTGGCACAATAATCGAGCGACTATCGCGAATCTTGATTAAAGCAAACCACTTCAATTGCGATTTGACCGGATTGCCGATGGAATCGTGAGCGGAACAAATTGCATCGATTGTTAAGTCGAAACGCGGGGGAAAACGAAACAAATCTTCGCAAAGTAGAAAGAAACCAAGGCCGTATTTCTGTCCACGGGTATACGACAACGTTCATGGAATTCGTAACGCAACGTCGATCCTTGCGATAGAAATTGCACAGTTTCGTTTTCTCCAACGTTCCTACCCTATTATCGTTGAATTACCTCCGGCAATACCTTCTCCACCGTCCTACGATCGAGACCTCCCTCGAAACAGCTCGGAAGGACATAAAACGTCGAGCGTTTTTCGAGAACGAAAAACTGCAACAACGGTCTCCGCAATTGCAATTACGTTTTCTATACACGGAAAGAGCGACACTCGATTAACTCTCTCGAATAATGCGCCGGTGTGGGCGTTTTCGCGTTACAGTCTGCGGACCGTTTTGCAGTATCCTCGGAGATTGCGTCGTTAAAAGTTTGAAAAATGAAAATTTCACTTCGCGCGGACGAGAACAGTCTAGAGAGATTTTCCACTATGCACGATCGTGCACGGATCTATCGTACCGAGAAGGAAACGAAACGAAGAGAAACGAGTAGTAGGTGGAAGATGATAGAGATAGACGGAGGAATGGAGAAAGCGGAAGCGCGAGTGGACCAGCGTGGCTAATTATCGGATTAACTCGTAATTTCTGCAACAAGTGCCAACATCCGCCGTCACGGAAGGAAGTGGTATGAAACCGGGTAAAGGACAAAGAGAGAAAGGAAAAGGTAGGAGAGGACTACCGGCTGAGGGCAGAGATACCGTCGTTGCTGGCGTTAGAGCCGGCCAACATTTCCAACTTTCCACGAGCGAAAGTTCCTCGGACGAATTAGCGCTCGGCTAGTACGTGGGTGCCGTCTGTTAAACGACGCTGAGAGCCGTGTACCGTTTCAGATCACGTGCTTCTGCGGAAACACAGGTTGCACCAGCGTTGAGACGTTAACAGTCACGTACGAGTCGGAAGAAATAAGAAGGAAAGCGACGTCGCACCGTAATGGAAGGATGTGTGTTTAAAAAGCCAGCACCAGTTGCCCAGAGATCGCGAGAGAAAGAGGCTAAACGTTGCGTGCCTGAGAGATTGCTGTCTTCGGTGACACTACTCGCGTAGGGGTAGCGAAATGGTAAATTTCGAGCCGAAATGAAAAAATAAAAAAATTTCGGCAAAAATGATAAAAGTTACGTGCCCAATAAAAAATTTTATACCGATTAATATATCGTTTTGAAGGGAACTAGGTTCAAGGTTAAAGAAAGGGTGGACCTTTCGTGTGTCACGCAGGATAAACTTGCTGCATGGCCACGTCCTAAGCAACCAATCTAGGTTCCTGGTCTTGCTAGACGTTTTACGTCCGTACCATGTTACAGTGGATGCACAAAGTTTCACGTATGTCAGACCGTTTAACGATGAAATTCATGGTGGATTTACGTCATGAGAGTAGCAGTAAAAAGCGGACTTTCCCTCGTCAGCGACAGTCGCCGATATCATTCCGCGGATTCCTGGGATCGCGGATAGAGAACCGTCAGTTGCAAAGTCTCCGTCGACCAAGTCGGACGAGTCACCGCAATTATTCGGTTGGCTTTTTTTCCGATCGGTTCCACCCTCCGGTACCAAGTGGTGAACGAAAGAGTGGCGATTAGCCGGCGAAAGAGCGTCCTAACGACGACAGGAAGGCAATTACCGAGAGAGCAACGAGACTGAAAACGAAACGAACCCCGCGACGCTTCGATCGCCGGAGTAATTGTCCGTCGCGGCAATTAATAGCCGAGCCGGACCAGTTATGCGGGTAGCGGGCAAACGGACCGAAGGTAAATATAATTACAGTTGCATTATTCCTGTAAAATCAAGCCAACGGCATTGCCGGCAGTGCAGCATCGACGGTGAACGGGTCCTCGAAAATTATGAGCCCGCGCATTTCCCGTAACCACCTTTCCGCCCCGTCACTTCTCACCCCATAGTGCCGTTCTTCATTCGCCGTGCCACTGCACGATGCATTCATGCGTTGCACTTGTGCAACGGTAACACAATCCCGCGCTTCCAGTCGCGCTGCTCGTGCGTATCGGCATTGTGCACCACGCTCTTACGGCTTTTCTTTATCCCTCTTTCGACCACCATCCCTCTCTTCCTGCATCCCCTTCTCGTTTCATACGTTTTACGTATTTATACGTTCCTTTTGCACTTTACGGTGTTCCTCATCCGATTTGAAAAGCGATTGAAACTTTTCGCGCTATATGCTCACCGGGGTTATGCCTGTCTTCGAATTAAACCGATTCTGCCTCTTTCACGGGATAAAGTTAAAGAGGGGTTTGAAGTTACGACATCCTCTTTCTCGTCGACCTGTTGCCAGCGACTTAAAACCGCCGAGAATTTTAGAACCGATCGATACCGCTTAATCGACGAATCAAATTCTCCTCTTGGCCCCGAATATTCGCGATCTTCGATATAACTAAACATAGCAACAATATCAATCCCCCATTTTCAGATGCTTTCCATCCATTGCACCGTGTAGTAACGTCGTAAAGAGGAAGCACGCGCAAAATTGCCCCGGTCCCTCCACGCCGTGCAAATCCTTTCTCCAAGCTTGCTCGCATTATTCTCGATTTTCGCAAACTCCGGTTACGTGAATCGTATTTCTCGTCGGTAAAGTCGAGGAGGAAGAAAAAAATCGTCGACGTTTCAACGAGAAACAACGAGATGCAAATACGGCGCTCTTTGAACGTTGGACGAAGTCTCGTAAATAGGGACGAGGAGCTTTAGAGATTCAAGTACGAAGAGTACGATTCGAATGGTCGATTTGCAGTGGAAATAGAAAGTAAAAGATGGAAATAAAGAACCGTGCAATGTCAAGGAAATTTCTGTTTCAGGGAAAATAGAGTAATACAGTGGCAAGAACAAACGTGGCACGTTTACGTTCTAAATGGTGGCGGTGAAACGCACACGTACAAACGACACATTGAATTCTGTCACCTATTAGCTATCACCACGTTGCCAGGACAGAAAGGATCGTATTTGCCCTGCTGCAAGCATTTCCTCCGTATTTCCCAAGCGCAAAGAAATCGTCGCGTTTGTCGGTCAGCCTCCATTTTCCTTGGCCTACCGACAGGATTTTCATGGGTGACCCAGTTAGTTTTGCTTCTTTCACTGGCCAAATCACGATAGCCAAGTAACCACGTGCATACGGTGCTTCGTCTACTGTAGAATACGGCAGGATTTCCGTGATATTGTGCTCTCTGCAGAGACTCTGCCTACTTTGCCAGCTGCTCTCAACATTTCGCTGTACACCGTTAGGATCTTTGACGATGACCTATTCTATCTATTTTCCTTGAGTACATTAAAAAATGTACTATGAAAAAAACAGGGATCGAGGAGCAAAGAAGATGATACTATTTATACTACTGTGGCCGAATGCACAATAATGCAGAATTCAACGCAGAAATAATAATCTACCCCTCATTTCTAATAGCGTGCCTCACTGATACTTATAATTTAACAATTTTCGGAAAACTTTCAAATTTCCAATTCCATCTACCACGTTTCGAGTGTCGCTCGTTACCGCACGGCAGGAGGTTAACGAAAAAACGGTAAGGAAAAAATGTCAACACCTCGTTCAAGTCCCCAGTTTTATTTTGCAAACCGAGGACGTTCAGTTCATTTCAGCACCTCAGGCCACACAAGGAACATCGACTCGTGACTCGGAACAAAGACAGAACCGTCAGGATTCTTCCTCAAAAGTACCCTTCAATACTCCACCCCCCGAACAAAGGGGGTGGAATTTCAGAGAGCGAATGCACCGGTCAGAGGCACGTGCCGGCCGCTCGATACGTCGATATTCCGTGGCTTCGGAGTTATGTAGCGAATGCACGAATTGGCGAGAGAATTCACTCGCGCTATGGTGCAGTTAACGCTCGGTGGTGGTCATTTTGCGTCGAAGCACACCGAAGCAGGAAAACCGAACACCGGGAAAGGGAGGAAACGGGAGACGCGGGATGAAAATGTCGCTGGCTGTTCTATGCGCGGTGTCTACGGTAAATTTGTCGCGATGGATAATGAAGGTGCAATCGATCGGAAGGTATTCTGCGAGAGGTACCTTTGATTGCACCTATCCGTCCGAATTAAACATGGAAACGCGTAGAAAGGAAACTCACCGTGAAATCCACATACCACTGGGAGGAGGAAGGAAAAGAGGGAGTGGAAAAGCACGCGGATGACCCGAGAAAAGGGTCCTTTTCTTCGTGAAAATTTGTGCGTCCATTTGTCACGAAGGGACTAAGGCAAACGACGTCCGGTCAACATCCGCCGGCGAGGAATGAAAGCGAGCTTCTATGTATGTATGTACGACCTTATACAGGGTGTAGCCCTTGAACCTGTTTGTCAAGCGTGTCTCTACTACCCTATGGAAAAAGTTTTCCAACTTACTCCTACCTTTTATTTCATTCTTTGTGAATTTTGTTTTGTTTCGTTAATAGTTGGATAACTTGGATATTTGCATCGCTACGAGGTGCACATAATAAATTAATGTATCTGGTCAACGAATATTGCATTCGGAAAATTAATGCGTCGGTAAAAGCTCTCGAATTTCGCGAGCCGATTAAATGGTGCAAATTTTGATGGGAAAATCAGTGGAATTAAATTGTATATTAGAGCATCGAAACGTTTATTATTTTCTGCCGAAGACTCATGTTCCTCTCTCGGTATTCCATGCAGGAATTTCGAATGATTTAAGTATCGCTAAAAGACACGCGGATGATGAATGAATACAGACGCATCATAAATTTTAGCGGGAATGGTTGCTTCTTTGCTCGCAAATGGAGAAACCACTCGAAACGATAGCTGAAAGCGCGCACCACCCTGTAGAGAAGGGGAGGAAGTACGAACGAGAGGACAGAATAGAGAGAAGCGGAGAACGGTGTGAAAATTTCACGCATCCACGTACCGGGTGGCTGCTTTGCAACGCTATGAATAGCAAGAACGCATTTGATTCCGTTCGATCGCCTTCCTACGTGCAATTTCAACGATAAAATTTCCCGAATGCGATAAGATGCGACATCGACGATGGCAGACGAATGGGACGTCATCGTTTTATCGGATATCGAGTCCTACTGCGTTTTTAACATACGCAGAGAAGAGAGCATGAAACGAGAACGGTCGAAGTGGGAGAAAAGAGACGGAACGCAGAACGATGTGAATTTTTCACGCGGCCACGTAACACGACGTGTCCCTCGAATATACATGTAACGTCATAGCATAATGAGGATGCACTCGCATTCCCTTATTTGCTATACTGTGAGAGTCTGGCGATAAAGTGCAAGCTACGCGTGGCGCGATAAAAATGCGTCTGCCCTCGCCGATATAGACGATAGAAAGGCGCCTCGTTCGTGCGAGTTTCTACAAAAGGCTTCCATAGATCGAAGGAAATATCGATAAGCGATCTCGTTCTCCTGGATTCGAGAAGCAGCTTCCGAGAAAAAGATGCGGACACGTACGTATTTTCCTCTATCCGGTCTTCTCGAGCGCCACACTTTGCGAGTGCAAGCTGTACATCGGTATCGTTGAACAAAAAAATGTACAAATTACGTCACCATTGTTCGCACAGCTGCAAAAGAACGATGGAAAGAGCTGGACGACATCCGCCATCCGCAAAGAGCACCGATGAAAGCCAGAGACTATAGCCGCGAATCGAGTACAACGATCAAAAGGCTCGAGTACGGGACGCGTTTGAGCGATAATGCGAGCTGAACGAAAATGTTGGCGTGCTCAAAGCGAGATAATTTTTTCGACACGATAAAACGCTTGCGATGGAGACGAATGACAAAAATGAATAAAAATGCAACCTTCCTTGATCCCACTGGCAAAGGAGCGTCGCAGAAATGCTCTCCTCGGTAGCGTTATAAACCTGCTGGAGAAGAAGAGTCGACCGCCAACCTCGAAGCGGTGTGCCGTGGTGCAATAAATTTCGAGCCGGTCGGCAAACTTTATATACTCCGTGCCGGCGAAAAACTCTACCCTGTTTTCCGTTTAAAGTGTTTTACGACGAAACGGAGTATCCGCGACGAGCCAAACCCGACGATCCTCGGATGAGCCCGGGACGAGGCATAATGGACCGGTGGTTTTTGCTAGCAGAATCGCCGCCTCGTTCGTATTAAAAGTCCCGAGTGAGTTTTCACTTTTGCCAATGTCCCCTGGTTCTCCGGGGAACGATACCGTTCCCACGGGAGATTGACGAGGTAAATGCGCGGTCGGAAAGCGAACGCACAAAACTCTTATCGATATCGAGCTTGAGCTCTCATTAAGGCCCACGGCGATTCTCCTGTGTGTCTGGTATCGCGAGGGAAAAAACTGGTTTCACCTATCGAGGACAAGGAGGAATCCAGCGCGGCATAGCTAAATAAGGATCGCCCTGTGAGCGTTGCATTTGCGCCAATAAATGTCATCGCTCATTACGAGGCCAATTATTTTTCGTTTCTCCCTTTCTCGATCTCTTCGTACGGCATGTTTTCTTTTGTCAAGGGGATCCAGGAGAATCTCGATGATGGTCGTTTAGGTGGAAATCGTTGAACGAGAAATTTTTTGAGAGACTATTGATCAGCTGATCGATGGATATACATATTTTGGAGTGATTTCTACCGTTTCTATGGATTCTGTCATTTTCATGGGTTGAGTGGCGAGTAGAAACGGTAGTACGGTATTCGCAGACGTGACGGCTATTTGTTCCGTGTCCAGGACGCGAGAGATTTGCAATCGTACTATCGAATATCCTTGGGGTATGTCCGATGGACCTGACGTTCGCTTAGTTTCGCCTCTCTATCTTCCTCTATTTTCTCCTCGAGATGGATGATACACGTTGTAGTAAACGTCGGCCTCGGAAGATAACGAGTTTGGGAATATCCAGCCACCCGGCAGGTTCGAAATTCACGGTTAATTTATTCGCAACGAGCCATCGTCCAGCGGAAGCGCGAGAAAAGTGGAAGCAAAAGAGAGGATAAAAAAAGCGAACGTGCCTTGAAACGTGTCCAGAGTAGTGTCGGGAATTTTAGATTTCTTCTGTTTCTCATAAAGTTTGACAAGAATTTAATCGACGATTCTTTTAGATTTTACGAAGGTTCTTTATATTTTGCAATTTGTTTCGTCAAAGGTCTGAGACACTACTAAGAAAGGACATGCAGGATAGAGACGCAACATACAGGGCAAGCAAAACAGGCAGGAGACAGATAAAACGGGCGAAGGACAACCAGAACAGGCACAGGTTAGTCAGAACAGCACTTATTAAATAAATAATTTGTAGTCTTAGAAGCACACCCAAGTATTTTATGTGTTAAGTTTCTATACACACTTGTGCTGTGTTAATAAATAATAGCTCGGGAACTATTCGTTTTACAGATGAATTATATTTATGTATATTTCATATATATAGCACCGCAGAGAGAATAAAATTGTAATATTTATTTTTTGCCACAATAGGAGAGAGACTGGGCAAATAGGAGAGAGCACACGACAGAACACGACGACACAAAACAGCACAGGATAGCCAGGACATGCATAGCACAGCCAGGACATACATAGAAGAGCAAGGGCATGCGCAGAACAGCCAGGACCTGCGTACGACAAACAGGATCTACATAGTACAGCCAGGACAGGCAGGACAGATACAGGACAGTCACGACATGTACATGACACAATTTGTAGTCTTAGAAACACGCAATTGTATTTGATTAATATTGTATCACATATATTATTTGTTCTGTAATACAAATGATGAATAAATAACTTGTTAAATCGAAAACATTGTTAAACTTCTTTAAGCGTTACCCTTACTCCATTCCTAGAATTCCATGTCCTCTAAAAGTACCTAACGAGCGTATTATAATTATAAGTTCGTTAATACATTCCGACTTGAGAGTAGAAAGATCGAGAATTCGTCTGAGATATTATTGATTTACTCCACTGGTGACCTTGAACACTTTACGGCAAAATTTTACAAGTAGGTAAGTATTACGGGTCGATGATAAGTCGAGAGAGCTAAAAATCGGTCTGAGATATTTCGCTTTATACTACTGAATTCACTTCTAACTTGTTTGCGAATTTTTCGGAAAAATTTCAAAGTGAGTAAGTAGTAAAGTCAACGATAAGTCAGACAAAGCTAAAAGTCGGTCTGACTTATGCTAGTTTATACTACTTGCTGGATTCGGAAATTTTTCGGAAAAATCGCAAAGTGAGCAAGTAGTAAAGTCGACGATAAGTCAGACGGAGCTAAAAGTCGGTCTGACTTATCCTAGTTTATACTACTTGCTGGATTCGAAAATTTTTCGGAAAAATCGCAAAGTGAGCAAGTAGTTAAGTCGACGATAAGTCAGACGGAGCTAAAAGTCGGTCTGACTTATCCTAGTTTATACTACTTGCTGAATTCGGAAATTTTTCGGAAAAATCGCAAAGTTAGCAAGTAGTAAAGTCGACGATAAGTCAGACGGAGCTAAAAGTCGGTCTGACTTATCCTAGTTTATACTACTTGCTGGATTCGGAAATTTTTCGGAAAAATCGCAAAGTGAGCAAGTAGTAAAGTCGACGATAAGTCAGACGGAGCTAAAAGTCGGTCTGACTTATCCTAGTTTATACTACTTACTGAATTCGGAAATTTTTCGGAAAAATCGCAAAGTGAGCAAGTAGTAAAGTCGACGATAAGTCAGACGGAGCTAAAAGTCGGTCTGACTTATCCTAGTTTATACTACTTGCTGGATTCGGAAATTTTTCGGAAAAATCGCAAAGTGAGCAAGTAGTAAAGTCGACGATAAGTCAAACGCAAAAGTAGGGCTGACTTATCCTAGTTTATACTACTTACCGGTTAAAATTTTACAAGTGAGTAAGTAGTACGAGTCGACGAAAAGTCAGACAAAGCGGAAAGATACAAGTTGAAGTTATTGAGGTTCTCCATTTATCAGCTGAATCCCATTTCGTGAAAGATCTGACAAGTTTGCAAGTAGTGCGAGTCAGTGAAAAGTCAGACAAAGCAGAAGAAGCGAGTAAAATTGTTTCAACGTGGAATTTGGAGGCAGGACAGGGTTTGTGAAATAAATAACTCATTGTCTTAGTAACAACACAATTTTATTGTATGATGCGTACTTAAAATAATGTGTAATACAAAAAATTATATGATACAAATAATAAGTAAAGAATTTGTTAAATCTAAAACACACTGTTAAACTTCTTTAACCGGTAAACTTGTGCACCTCCTGTCTGTTCTGCTACTGGACTGCTTGTCCTTGCTCTCCAGCAGCTGTCCTGCCTGTACTGTTGCTTTACTGCTTGTCCTGCGTCTATGCTGCCTGTCCTGTGCTTCTCGTACTTGTACTGCTACTGTACTGCTTGTCCTGTGCATGCACTGCCTACTCTGCAGCTTTCCTCTTCTCCCTGCACGTCCTGTACACGTTCCATGTCCTGCATGTACTGCCTGTCTTGAACCTCTACTACCAGCCCTGTTCTGGTACTCCTGGTTCTGCACAGGCAATGCTTGTCCTGAGGCTGTCCTGTCTGCCTTGTGCACGTACTGCTAGTTCTACCTGTACTGCATGTTCTGCCTGTCTTGTACTTCCTCTGGCTGCCCTGCTCTGATACTACTTGTTCTGCGCATGCACTGTCTGTCCTGTACTTCTGGCTGGCCTGCTATATTACTGCTTGTCTTGCGCGTACACTGTTTGTCGAATAGTATGCCTCAAGATGAATTTCTGTAGGGGCACTTTCTCCATCCTTATCCGGCTTGACCCTTTGTTTGTCTTTCGTCAAATTTCCTGTCTCATGCGATACAATTATTTTCGTTTGTCCAAATGCACTGGATGGCATTGGGATAAATCGATGAAACCGTATCAGTTAGATAATCAATACGGCACTCATTTCAAGCGCAAATAATTTAAAGCGGGAGACGATCAAATATGAATGTCTTTTCTAGTTTTACCGCCGCCTGTCACCGTAATTTCTTGTGGAATTTGCAGTTTAAATCGAGCATCCAATTACTGACAATGTAATGCACGTTCGCGTGGAAAAACTGCAACGATGATTCCGCTTTTGGACGTTGTAGTTTTTTGAACTTCATCATTCTATTGTTTTTCATCGTGCAATAACATCACAAAATTCTACTTTCGCCTGACCATCTCCAACGTTGGGTGGAATTACGCATCGAAGAAGATTCCAATGGACGATATTTCATCGAAATTGTAATTAAACGTCAATCTTGGCAGACCACGAAAGGCCGAGTGTGCAGCGCTTTAATGCGAAAATGCGGAAGAAGGGATCGTTGATATCTCGTGCGAAAAGGAAAAAAAAAGAAAGAGTATCGATCTCCGCCCTATCGGCAGGATGCAGTTGCATCCTCGTCCTTCCTCCCGGTCTAAATAACCTATATCCCAAAGGCATTTCAAACAGAGCCGACGTTCTCCAAGTTTCAGTCTCTCGCTCCATCCGAGACAGATATAATCCGTTAGTGCAAATAACGAGTGCACGCGCGGCACTGCACCGAGTCGCATACGCGTTCCAACATGGATAGAGGGAGATTACGGGCATATCGCAAATATCTGTGCAATTAACGGTATGTAATTAACAACAAGCCATCCTCCCGCCTAGCCAGGAATTCTCTCGCGCGAACTTTGATTTATACAGTCTCGTATTAATCGCTTTATCCTACGATCGTCGAACTTGTTTCGCGAATTTTCCAAACATTCGAAACACTATATAATCCCTCGGCTCTGCAGGCATTCTCGTGGGCATAAAAATAATGGAACGTAGAAAGAGAAAGAGTGCGAAAGTGAGACGAGTATAGTCCGATAGATACGTACACATACGTTCATCGTACTTGACGTCGGATTAGAATTAGTTTTCCAACCATCTCTCTCATCCTCCGAATCTCTCTTTCTTTCTCTCTCTCCAGTTTCCCCATTTTACCCCTTTCTTCCTCCGTCCGATCAATTTTCACGAGAGGGCGAAACGGCTTTCGCATAGCTCGGCATGCATCGTCGTGTGTCAGGGATTAAAGCGAATTACTGCAGTTTGTAGAATTAATTGCAGTGGTAATTATCTACCGGCTGTGTTGGCCGGGTGTATAAGTGTAAACTGACGCCGGCCGATGCATTTAATTTGCGTGCTCCGAATTGATTAATCCGCTTCGACAATTCGTCCTCACGATTAATCCACCACCCTTTTACGTACTCGGATACGTTGAGCCTCTCGAATCCCCATGGGGTCGGAAGATCGAGACCTCTGACTATCCAGATGTGTTCTAACGGCACAAGTAACTCCTAGATCGGCGAACCTCGTGCGCCTCTTTATCGATTTGCCGAGAGAACCCACTTTCTGGCCAAGTTCTTTTTTCTTTTACGATACGTCGCATAGATATGTCGTGTAATAGCATGCCCGGCCGTCTGGTGTGCAAGCTAAGAAATCGATCGGGACGACAGTCACCCCCTATTGGCCGGCGAGGGTGCACGATGCATACGTGCCTGCTTTCCAGGGTGAACTTTGAAAGTCCATTTCATCTATGTTCCTTTCGAGTGACCCGAGGTGCTTTTTAATTATACCTCTGGGCGACGATATGCAAATTCAACGGCATGCGATTTCGCTTTTCGTCGATTCCACGAGGATTCAAAAGGAGACGAGTGTTTGCTGCGTGCACCATGAAATGGAGAAAGCTTTTTGGGCCTTGCAAGTTGTATTTGTCTTGCGAGGGAAATAAAAATCTTCATTTTATAAGTGCAAATTAAGAGAATATAGAACGAAGTTGACTTTAATGAAGGGAAATTTTTTTCTGATGTTTGTTCTAGTCGTTTGAAATTATACTTTGAAGTTTACTATATTTCTTTCATTCCTCGGTTTAAACTTTTCGACGTTGAAGAGGGAAAGGAAAATAGGTCTTTGTAGGATTACTTTCGTGATGTTATCTACTGAAAATTGTGATTGGTCGGTGATATGTAAAAAACTTTTTTTCACTTTCAATTTTATTATCACTAGTTCATGTGGAACCTAGTAATTGAGATGGATTTTTATCCACCGAGGCTACCATATATGTATCACATTTGAGCTCCGACCCACTAATTGGGTTTGCTCGAGCCTTTAACTCTGCATCCACCATAGCCCTCTCGAAGATATCAAAAGGATTCAGATTGAATTTCATTTTCGACCATTCCAAATATATATTTCTCTGAAAACCACTGTACTTCTCAAAATTCCAAAGTATGCACACCATTGGGTGTAATATCTGTGATTTCTTTCCCAATTTTCTATCAAGCCAAATAGGAGAAATCGGGTAAAAACTCTAAAGTACTTTTTACCCTGTAACTACCCCTACGTTAGGAATAGCCGATTTATACTTTGTAAAAACAGTTTTTCCGAAAAACCCTAAATAATCTTTGGGAGTACTTTTATCATGCTTATCCGGCTAGACCCTTTAAAAATCAGGGTGTAAATTTTAAACCACCCCCTTGCAAGACACCTCAGACGATATGAATCACCGTAGTCCATTAAAATCGTTGTAGTTTCTTATTATTTCTATCAGTGTCCAACGAGCAGGAACTTCAAAGTGCATAAATTCTCCCTGAACGGAAGGTAAAGGCTATAAAACACTATACATTATTTGACATTAGCGAGCAAGCCGCGAACTCCGAACGTTTTCAGTTTCGTTATCATTCCTCTCGCGACGTTTTTCTCGCAAAAGTCTTCCGTCTTTTCCTCAGGAAACGAGAATACGTGAGAGCGATATTCGCTGAGTAAATCGTTGGGCGATTAGGGGTAGAAACGTGGATGAAACCGAAAGCTCTGGGCGAATGCAGGTTCGTTCAGCCTCCTTCGCACATGCTCTCCTCGACAATCCTGATAAATCGGCGCTTACTTACTGGCTGGGGAAAAGGATCTACGTCGTGCTTATCAGCGGACATTATCTATAGGATGTTCCGCTCGTTTCTCGTCGAAGGGTAAAGACGTGACGACGATTATCATTCGCGAACGTCTCAGTTATACCGGGGCGTGACGAAAATTTACCGGTAACAGGGGAAATTCGATTGTGACTTTGAGCGAGAAGAATGACGACTGAAACACCGACTGGAAGGAGCTTCAAATAATGTCGTTTTGAAATTCTTTTACGAAGCAATGCTAAAAATTCTCTCGTCGAATTTTTTGAACTTTATTATCAGCTACTACGAAACTATTAAAAATTGTGCGACTGCACATCTGTGGAAAATTGAGAATCTTGCTTCATTATTAAAAAAGAAGAATATGATATATAATTTAATGAATTATAATAATACGCCGGATTTCTCTGACAAAGGAGTTATCACCTTCTCTTGCAATGTCGCCGTTGTGCCGACAATGGAGTGCAAAGGATTGAATAGATTTTCGTGTAATGCTATTAAAATTTCAAATAAAATTATTCCAAGGAAGAAAGGATATCATTTATTGTTCGTATTATTTGGCAAAATAGAAACGGAAAATTCCATTCAATACCTGGACGTGTGCTAATGAACATGGAATGAAATTACAAAAAGTTCCTGAAGTCCAGAAACAATAGATGTACAACGGCACACGTGGAATAATGGAAGGCTGCGGATCGACGGTAATACAATATTTGGAATAGTATCCTTATCCGAGGACCGTCATAATTGATTTTTTTTTCTCTCGTCTGTTATACGGGCTACCGAGGGAAACGATGAGTTATCGCGCGTGTAGCAATAATTATCGTTGCATGCAGCGATTGTGAAAGCGTATTGATCTGCTGCAAGTTTTATAACGTTGTACCGTTACCACTTTGTGGAATCTGTTGCGGCGCATCGGCACGGCATTGAATTATCGTGGAATAAACATCTGCTCTGACATGGTATTAAATTTACGAGGGATAAAATTACGATGGAATTAAAGGAGTAGAAAAAATATAGCTGGAAAGGGATACCTTACGCGAGAGCAACGGGAACAGAGAATGATATTATTATATCGAATAAAAGCAATTAGTCGTCTGGATCCTCCGAGTTGCCAGAGAAAAAAATGTTTCCCTCCGGCGGATGGCAATTAATCGTCGCGTTGTTACAGAGCTCTCGCAAACGATAGGTAGAAAATGGGAGGCCTCGGAAAATCGTGGAAAGAACGATCGGAATTCATTCGTAAGTTTTTCCATCCGACATTCGCGAGACCCTTTGGTATCGCCGTTTACAATTACAGATCCGGAGAGTTCCCGGTGGCAGTTGCCAGCTGATTAACGACCATCCTACGATATTACAGCGAAGGGGCCAATTCACAGCAATTGATCGATTTACTTGAACGTGTCTGAGCACGCGAGCACGATAAGACCGATGTTAAGGCACCGCTCGTTGATTTATCGCTGGCACGAGCGCGCGCTCGCCGCAGAAAATTCCCTCGAAATGGAAAGTGTCGACGCCGATGCAAAACGAAAGATCGAGAGGGAAAGTGTAAAGGGTTCATGATGAATTTTCGTTGGGAAAGTTACCCCTGGTCGAAACATCCTACATGAGGTTGCTACCGAAGAAAGTTTCGCTATTGAAAAGATCCTGGCAAGGGAATTTTATTTCAGCAGTTTAACACTGGATGTACCGACAATTAATTCAATGAATTCAAAATTGTCCGATCAATGTGTCTGAATTAAATAAATGAATAGGGAAAAATCTTGATCATTTGAGTCGCTTACAGTCTTAGATATAAGTAGACGTAGGAAATTGAAAAAGAAGAGGCGTTAGAAATTTCACGAACAAGTTTCAAAAGTTCAGGTCAAGTCATTTTAACACTAGATTTAACAAACCACTCAAAATGACTGGTACAGAATTTTTTCAAAAAATTCTACTGGTTTATGAGAGAGCCGTAGAAAAAATATTCTTCGTCCATCGTATAAAACATAAATTACCGAATCTATCATCTTTTCCACGTCTTAATTTTCCTTGCTTTAAGGTACATATTTAACATATTTAAATATAATAGATTTCACGCTGGTAAATCTAGTGTTAACCACCTTGATAGATCTATCATTAATTCTGATTTATGGCGTATACAGCTAGAATTTGAAGGATAAGGGGTTAAACTCGAAGTAGAATAATTCAGGTCCTCTCTTTGCGACGAAAATTAGAGTAATACGGGACAAAGGGATGAATCTCTTATTCGGCCTTTTGCAGTAACTTGGTGTTTCTTATCAGCGACAAAAGAGGCCAGAAAATAGAGAAACGTGGCAAACGTTACGCAAGTGCAACCTCCGCGATCTTAAGCTCCCCGAAGACCGAGATGCAAAGCAAAAGTAAGGGCCTTAAACAGTACCATTTATCGTGGTGCAGCTGGAAGGAACTAAAAGTAGAACCTTAAATGGTCCCATTTATCGTCCTGCACCTAGAATAGTTACTTTAACCCCGGTATACTTTAAGCAATCTACGACTGTGCCTCATACGTTGCTACTTCACGTTTTTCCTCCATCGTGCACTCCTCTCCCGGTAATGGCGAGAGGCCGTAAGGAACTTCGCGTATCGTTATTCTGCCAAGAATCTACCAGCAAAATTTCCTACCACCGTTCGTAGAGAGACGATCAAATATGATGTAAAAGGCGGATGTTTGCTAGCTTCATCGTTAGATCGAATTATTCGCACGGACTACTTTCCGAAACGGCACGAGCAAATCGTGTATCGATCGTGCACCGAGTGCGCGCGAAAGTGAATGACATCGTTTGCGCGTCTATGTCTATTTTGCGCTTAATCAACGATCCTGACGAACGTTTAGTTTGCTATCAGCAACACGAATTATCTTTGTGTTTACTCTACGTCGACCAATAGCTATATCGATTAACGGCTGACTCGCGCGGATCGAAAATCCTTATCGGCCAATAATCTTCTATCCCGTTGCCTGGAATTACGATCCGTGTGCCGGTACCGAAGCGTTCGTAACTCCGACAGGTTATCCTTTTTCCCAAATGGGAAGAGAGACGACTGCTTTTCTCGTCTTACGGGATCGTTCCATGGAATTTTATTTTGTCGACGACCTGTCGCGTTTAACTATACCATTTGGGGAAAAAGAGGGGAAAGGATGTAGGTGGATTTAGTGAGTTTTAGTTTGTAGAATACGAATGATGTTTAGTTTGAGGAAGAGAATTTATCGATGCTCGAACGTGGATTGGAGTGATTTCGATTGTTATTGGTATAGAGAGCTGAGTAATTGTAATTGAACAGGAAGCTACCTTGAGGGAGAACTAGATTATATTAACGTCGACACTAACCCCGAATATGATAGAGTGGGTTCAAAGTTATTAACAATCCGACAAATCAATCTCCATGATATTCACATATTGATATTTTCAACTAATGGAAATCATCGATAGATCGAGATGAACTATTTCATTGAATTTAATAATGGCCAAGTGCATCGACCGGTTTCTCATATAAATATTTCCATCGTTATAACGATCTCTCATGGCGGCCGTATTACCGACTGCCTATGGCAATTTCCATTTCAATATTCACGATCGTATATCAGAGATATAATATAGATACTTGGCGGTATGCAACTGCAATAAGTCAATATCCTAATACGGTAATACCTGCTAATTGCGAAACAACCCTCCCGCTGGAAAATTGGACCTCCGATTGCGACGTTAATGACTTATCGTGTTTGCATTTTATCGACGAACGATGTTTCGAATCGCATACTCGATTTTCCACACGCACGAAAAATATTGAACGGGACAAAAATTGAAGTAGAATAATTTATACATTAAAAAAAAAAGAAAAAAAAAATAGAAAGAAAAGTGAAAAAAAAAGTTAATAATAAAATGTCAGAGCGTACTTTGGTTTACGATTAATTCAGTGTCACGTAGCCGGTGGAAACTGGTGGAAGAGGGAACTATATCGTGGCTTATTTTACATTCCGTATTTCCTGGTTCGTTATTTATGCAAACCACTGGAATATACGATGAGAAAATGTATGTTTATGCAAATGGGCCACACAAACATTTACTTATGTTTCGGGGGTAGTCTTAACCTTTAACCACCTTGTTGCCGCCCTATCTGTGTCCGTGGTCTGTTCGAAATCCAAATGGGAATTAGCAACGGAATTAAACGAAATTGTTTTAATGCCGGACATACTTCATCTTCCAGGTTTCCAGGATTCTGTTGAACATTATTAAACGTGAAAGCAAACGGGAAAGATTGAATTTATAACATTCCCTAACGTCCTGCTGTCGCTGTTGCTAAAATTGTAAGAAAGAGTAATATTTCCTGAGACTTTTATACATTTACTTATGTTTGGGGGAGGGTAGTCTTAACCTTTAACGACCTTTTTGCCCCATCTGTGTCCGAGGTCTGTTCAAAATCCGAATGAGAATTAGCAACGGAATTAGATGAAATTGTTTTAATGCCGGACAGACTTTTGAACATTATTAAACGTGAAAGTAAACGTAATTGAATTTATAACAAAATTCGTTGTGCTGTCGTTGTTGGTAAGATTGTAAGAAAGAGTAACATTTCCTGGGACTTTTATACGATGATTATTGTAGCCAAGGGAATCTTTCGTTTGAAGAAGGAGTTAGCCGAGGTAAGAGTTTTCCAGCGATAATCCAAAGTTCTCTGAGATAAAGCACTCTCGTGTCTAACTCGCAATTAGCGTCTTCTAATGACGACGGCTGCCAGAGTAGAGCAACTAGGGCCACTTTGCCCTCCTGTCTTCCATTTCGCGAAAAAGGCGCGACTGCAACAGCCGTGCGGAAAATCTGTTTCATTTAATCCAAGTCAATTATTCCCAAGTCGACGAAATAGAGATAGAGATGGGAAGAAAAAAGGGGAGAGAAAAAGAGAGAGAAGATAGGGAGCCTTTTAACCCGATTCTATTCAACGTGTTGTTGCCTTGTGGATATCGTAAATCCCACTTTACAATTAGTAATTTTAATGAAATATATAAAAACAGGAGAGTAAAAGTAGAGAGGTGGGTAGAAAACAGAGAACAGCTATTTTTATTAGCGAACGAGCCTTTGAAAAATCGTGCACGGACGATAAACAAAGACGGGGGCGCGACCCGTAAAGAGAAAAAAGGACTGTCGCGCTTTAGTTGCGAGGCGTTAATTAAAATAATGTTTACGAGATAATTAATTTGTGGCCGGACAAAGTGATGGACGACCGCGCGGGTACACTATTCGTGCGGTTTCAACACCGCCAGGAATGAGAATATAACGCAAACCGCGAGAATATTTGGTATTTGCAAATTAATCGATTACAATTAATTGTTTACAGTCGAAATAATCCACGCTACGCCGTAAGCTTTTCCTTCTCTTTTATTTATCCGCTTTTATTATTATTTCTTTTTCCAATCCATCGTCGTCAAAGGAACGCAAATGAATTTACGCTGAATTCATCCGAACGATATTAATACGAAAATATTCAACTTAAAGTTAATGTGCAGTAATGCAAGCGCATTAAAATAATATTCGAACGAGAGAGGAGCAAAAGATATATTTTATTATACTAAGCGTTTCTTTATGCCGACTAATTAAAGCACCGGTATTAAATTTACCTAGGAAATTAATTAACGTTAACTTTATTCAACGCATTCTAACCGCGCCTTTTATTAACAGGCGATTCACTTTTACGCAGCTAACCGTGCTACATTCGATGCAAAAAAATGGACCTCTCTCTCTCTCTTCCTCTCTATTTTTTATCACTCTCTCTCCTCCTCCTCTCTTTCTTTCTCTGTAACCGCGAAGCCCATCGTAACTTCTTTCGAAACTGAGAGACCATTCAACGGCAGATTTTTCTCCGGCCTGGATTTTATCGCGACAAAAGGTATCTTTAAATCTGCGCCGGCGCGGATAATTTATTCCAGGGAATTCCAGACGACCCGAAATAAGGCGAGGGGCTAAATTCCCTCGCAATCAAATTGCACCGTGGAAAGTTTCCTTACGAAACGGAATCGAGACACTTGGAGCAACGTGCACCGACTTCGAGACCGATAATCTCGATTCATAACTCTACAACACGCTCGAGAATTTTCACCGACACCTCGCTCTCGTCTTTCGTGTAATAAACTATGCATAAAATTTGCTTCTACGAAGAGAATTAGACGGGAGAAAAACTTTAATGTGAATCAGTGAATTTAAGAAATTTCAGGACAGTGAAACTTGTCGAAACACAATCAGTGGAGAATCGTTTCTGGGATACGAGATTAAATTTAACTGAGGCTTATTAAATCTTACGGTAATTCCTACGACGTTAGAATATAAAAGCAGCTTAAGGAAATAATTGAATTATACTTGTCAGTTAAACTATGTTTCACGTCACTCCTGTGAAAACGTGATAATTTCTATCTAAATTAAATATACAACTGGTATATTTCCAAAGGAAAAACAGAGTTACTTCAGAAACTGTTCTTTACGATTCAATCAATTTTTCAACTCCTATCCTATCGATGCAATAATAAATATCACTTTTAATTAAAGCACCTTAATTTTACTTTCTTAAATTCGTAAATTGTCTCTTAATTGCAATTTCTTAGATTTCTTAAATTGCCTCTTTGCGAAATCCATTTCATTCACTACTCTTTGAAGTTTTTTTTTAATTTAATTTTATCTCTATACTTATTTCTAATTTAGCCTTTAATCTTTAAGTACACCTTTATATATAAATGTTAGACAAACTTATCGGTTTAAAATATGTTTCTCTCATGTATCTATTATTGATATTCTTTCCAATAAAAATTATCATTATTATTGTTGTTGTTGTTATTATTAGTACCACCTTAATTCCAACTCGCATCGCAAGGAAGACTTATCGCGTTAATTATTTTCCATGCGCCTATAAATTTAGTTCTTTCGCCTTTAAATCGTCGACTTACGTTTACCTGCACCAACTCATCTTAATTGCCTGTCCTTAAGAACAATCAATTGCCGATATCACAATATTTATAGTACTTCGTGCGCAGCCTGTTGACACACATATTGCGTGACTTGCTACGAAACAATTAGTCGAAGAAGCTTTCGCCATATACTCGCAAAGTACTTAACACAGCAACGTGGAAATTGTTTTTAAAATTGCGTCAGGAAGGAGAAAGAAGCTGTGCGATAATTTCACGGGAGACTGTACGTATTTGTTTGCGGCAAGATGCGAGGGTATGTTGAAAAAATGGGTCAAGGCTTTCTATTCGGAACAGAGAGATAGGATCGAATCTGAGGGATGAAGAAAAACAAGCGGTTAGCCGATGACAAAACGTGAGAGTGGAGGGATCGTTTATTTTCTTTTCTTCTTTTGTATTTTTCGATGTGGAATTTCACTTTGAGTCTTCTTTTTTCTGTGGCTGACGAATCACAGTAATTGTCATGCATCAAATGATGATTTAGGAAAATCCTGCGAGCAAGAATTTTACCATGGACAATAGAAATATTTAATATCATGCTCTAGAATGAGTGAGACTCGTGACGCACTAAATGCAATACAAAATTTTGACGTTTTCGAAAAACTAATAAATTAAAAATACCAGAGATACTCTAATTATTTTTAATTAAATTATTTCAGGATTAATCTCGAGTTACGCACGTAGTCATTAATGAAATTGTAGGGCAAGGGGTTGAAATGGATGGAAGAGAGATTTCACTTGGGCTTCATATTTTTGAAAATTCAATCTAAAGCCATTTCTATTCCGAATGAAATGCAAAGTAGTTACAAACATCGTAGTATCGCAGCTGGAGAAGTCTCTTAGCACGCTGACCACCATGATATTCTGCCAGTTAACTATATTCAAAGTTAGTTCCCCTAGGATCCTACAGTTTTGCGTGAGTTCCAAACCACCACGGCTATCATACACTAAATAATTATTTCGAAAAAATCTCTCACACACTACAAGGATTTAAACTCCCACTAATTGCAAGACCAAGCCTCTAAACTCCATGCACACCAAAGTCCTCTTATTTCCTATTGCACTCTCGTGAAATCCTCGCAATTGTAATCCCAAAAGAGACCTGCTAATATGCTAGACTATTCTGAGTCTCATCCACAAATTTTCGACGATCCGAGACTCGAAACTTCGGCCGTCGATATCCAAAAGTTAACTTAAGCAAGTTCCGGAGGTACACGATGCCTCGGAATGTCAAAATTTCCAGATTAACCGACGGCTGCCACTCGCACAAACCTGTAACACGTAATTCCCGTGAAACTTCCCACCGCGTTCAACGAGACGTGTACCAGGTTTCGTTGTTAACCGTCGACAAAGCCGGAAGACGAAATTATTTCCATTACACGCATCGTCCCACTTTAATTCACAAAACGGAATTATCGACGTCGATATCTTTCCACGCTGTCGCCTCAAACACTCCGTTCGTCTTTTGTCGTCGGAAACGCGTCCCGGAAAACGTAATTCTCCTTCATCCTCTCGACGAGAAATCGGATTGTATCCTCGTATCGATACGAGAGCATGCAGGAGGTCGACGTTGACCTGGCTGCCGAATGTTGAGACGGAATGAAAAACAGATTAATTTGATTTTACTCGCGAGGAAACCACCTGTTACTCGGTCTCCTCTAACGAGAGGACGATTTCTTAGGGGTGCGTTAAATAACTCAACTCGAAGCCGACAAAGTACCGGTTCGGTTCCAATTTCGATTTTATCTATCGATGTTTCGAGATACTATCGATGATTCGTTCTCGAGAGGATGAGATAAATTTAATTTTGATGGTGAATGAGAAATTATTAATTTAGTTGATTTATATATTGGGGGAATTGGAAAGGGTGTTCTTCAAAAATAATACTATATTGCTCAACAGTTCGTTCTTCGGCTCTGATTCAAAACACTCTGATTTACTTTCCAGTATCACTCGCTTATATCCGTGTTCATTTATGTAGTGCTGTCCAGTTCCTGGGATACACAGGCACCAGGATTTCGATCAGGACTCGCCTCTTCCACGATTCGCTCTCGTTTATGCAAACAGACATTTTTTAAGTTGTCCAAACAGTCACCAGACACATTCTTACAACCTATGGATTCCAAGACATCCATTAATCCTACAATATCGGCACTTTGAAGTTCCTGATAGAGATGCGACAACGAATGTTTGATTCCTATGATAGATGATGAGTTACTAATTCTACTGCACTTCTTTGAGATCAGACATTCTGATATTTCTACTTCAGAATTTGTCGAATACACCTGACACTCTTTATTTCTGAAATAATTCGCGAAAATTGCAAGAACTTGTTCTTTGTCAGCCCTCGGTCTCTTGATTAGCCATATTTCGGCTCGAGGAAGGAGACTTTCTTCAAACTCTCGAATCCTCAGGATCTCCCTCACCCTCTCTACAATATTAATATCTCCCGTCTCGAATTTTCTTGCCAGGTAGAATTACGAATCCATTTCCATCGCAAACATTCAGCGATCGTACAACCGGCAAGAAACTCTGTGTCTTCCTTCTAAGCGATTTTTCTCGTTGTTCAAGCGCGCCTCGAAGCGTGTCTGCCCTTTTCCGTCCATCTTCCACTTCGACGTTGCGACGCCGCGTTCAGTCCCTTATTGTTTTTATTCGCGACAAGATAGAGCCGTGCACGTACATACAGGAATCGGATGATTCTCTGCTCTTCGATTCTCTCGCCTTGATTTATCGACGGAAATTCCACGCTGTCTGCGGTTCGAGTCGTCGTCGAGGAAGAAAATAACGAGTCGGAAGACTGCGAAACAAACGCCTCGGTTCTTCCGTGAGAGGGGAAATCTATCGTTTCGATTGTAGGGACAAATTGCGAGAAAACTACCGCTATTGTGAAACGCGGGAACAACGGATAGATTGAACTTACGAAAATTGTTCACTCTTGTTGCCATCACGAGTGGTGTTTTCTACGTTGAATTTTCTCTCTCTCTGATCATTTTTCCAGTTCCATTTTCATCGGATGTAACGTGGACTTTGGAATGGTGAAATTAATTTGATTATCGTAGAACGTTCGTACTTTTATTTGGATCTCTTTGAAAGTGTACTTAATTAGGAATTATTTTCCCAGTTATTTCACGGTGCAAAATGAAAGGTAGAATAAAAATTCTGTAATTAATTAAAGACAGAGAAGAAGCTGACGCTTGCATATTTTCTATTGTGTCGTGAAGAAATTCTCGTTCTCGATTTAACGTACGTGCAACATAAAAAAAAGGAAGAATCTTTCAACACCTTGTCGTGAACGAAATGAAAAGGAGCTCGTCGAATGGCAAGGAATTTTTCTAAATTAATTTCAACCCAGGGGCGATAGATCGTCGAAATAAATTGGACCGCAAAGGGTTAATACGTCTTCCAGAACCATTAATCTCTTTCCACCCGTGCGATCTAACTTGCGATCGCGCGATTCGTTGCTCGCAGAAGTATTATACAGACATCCCGAGCTATTTCGATGTGGCACGATGCGAAACGAAGAATTATATTGAACGACTTTGTTCGATGACTTTCGGTTCTCCATCGACGCCTTGATTTATTGCATTACACCCAACACTGACACTTACACTAGCTCGTCGGTTCGCTCTCGTAGCAGCAACCAGCTCCAGGAGCGAATTTTATTTACTTTTAGCGAATCGATCGACCACGGGGGATGGAGGAGCCTGCTTGGTCGCGGCGAGGAAAGGGGAGGGAAGGAGAGGAGAGAGAAAGTCAGAGAGAAAGAAAACGAGATAGAGAAGCAAAAGGGGACGTGGATGAGGAAGGGAAGAGGGTAGAGGGTAGGTTTGCCAGCAACCCTGCCAGAACGAACCGGCAGCCGAGCTACGTGGCCTCCACTGTACATCCCGGTCGGCCTTTCGTTCCTCCAACGTTATATCATCGTCCGCTTCCTTCGAGCCGATGAATTTACGCCGACAAATCGCCCCGAAAGATCGCCACGATTCTCTCCCTCATCTTTCTCTTGCTCTCTCCATTCTCTTTCCCAGAGTTTCACGGTTCGCTACTTCCGAACGAACAACCGAATTACTATAATATAATGCTCGACCGAACGACCGTGCAACTGGTCTGTCGGTGGTTTCGACAATCGACCGTCAATTTTCTACATTCTGCGGAGAAGAGATATCTCTCGATTCTCGAAAAATGCGGGAACCCTCGACGTCTAGAGGATGGATCATCGTGTGTTACGGAGCGAGTGGAAGAATAGGTCTTTTCGGTGTCTCGATATGGCAAACAGAAACGATGGCCGAGGATAAAAATAATAAATACACGGGAGGAAAGTCTGACAATATTGGATACCGTGGTTCAGCTATGGCAGATATACGGAAGGTAAATTTCATCGTGGAAACGATGGGAAAAAGTCGGAAGGAGAATATCGACTGTGCCAAATTGTCTCGTATTCGAGATCATCGTTCTTTATCTTTCCCGTGAAATTCAAGAATCTCGCGCAACCGGAAAGTAAATTGCTGAGTGAGGCAGAGTATTTTCGGGGTTGTTTAATATTTTAATGCCATTTCAGGGTTTCCTTTTGGGGTGAAAAATTTCACAAAACCAGCTATATGAAGCAGTAACTTTTCACGGTTCGTCGAGCAAGCACGTGCAACCGAATTACCGTAATAGAATGCTCGGCTGAGCGCACTTTTCGTTCTCGATGTTCGACGCGAGAGGCCAGGTTGAAAACCCCTTTGCGATTTAACACCGTACGATTTATCGTCGTGTATCGTAACAGATACGATTTAAAGGAATCCATTGATCTCGAAATTGTTGTGATTTTCTTCTGAGCGATAGATGTTACGGACATTTTCAATGAGTTGGCAGAAGGAGAAGGAAAAAGTTACTCCCCGCGGTCGACTCTCCGTGCAAAACGTGTTCCTTTGCGGCTCGTGGCGTGCACGAAGGCAATAAAAATACGAGGGAAACGAAACAACAAGACGGTCTCGACCGAAAATTGCACCGCCATGGCATTACGTTGGTTTTACGAGCATCCTTCTTTACGGTTTCTTCCACCACCCCGTCGAAAGATCTGGCGGAAGATCGTGAGGTTTTGCCACTGTTTTCGCCGAAGTCGATGCGTAATGGTGTATTTTCAAAATTCTACTAGCGCGGAATTGTCGAGGGGAAGATGATTTCGTGAAATCGCCTTGGAATTGTAATCGTAAAAGGATTTGGTGTTGCGTTATTTTTGGAAATTTTGCTGCACTCGGTTGGCATTGAACCCCTTTTAGAATTACACAAAAGAACGGATTGATTTGACACGAAATAAATTCGTAGATAAACTTTTTTAATGCGAAGAATTAGTGCGTGGTACTTTGACAATAAAGAATCTGGTGACTCGATGTTTTAATTTGATCGTTAGGTTTTTTTTTTGAAGAATCCAACAAACTAAAGTTGGAAGAGGAAAAACGAACGTAGAATCGAAAGAGGGGGATGTCCTGTATTCGATGGAACGTCATAGCACCCAATTTTTCGAGCGTGCAATTTTTAATTTTCTGTTTTCTGCGAAAGCCAATTCACTCGGAGAATTGTGGCTCGATCGAATATAAAAATCTGACGGGCAATTCGAAACGGCCGAAATTGTGCAATCGCATTTACGTCGAGTCGGCTCGTCGTTAATTATCAAACAAAAGTGGCCGATATTCGAGCCAAAGGCAAACGAGAGGGGGAAATGGGCGGAGTCAGATTTGCCAAATTTTTCCCACAATTGTTAATTACGCGGGAACATCGTAAAAAAGAACGCAATCATACATTTATTCCATAAATTTGAAAAGAACTTCGTTAACGCTCCGAGATCAGGCAATTTATTTCCCCTCGGAATAAAACTAGAAATTAATTCAACACTTTTATTTCTCTTCTATGCTCATTTGCACGGAATTATGCATCCGCGATCCGACTCGAGCAACTCATTCCAAAGCAACGCCGATTTACGTTCCATCGTTGAGTGTAAATCTTGACACCGACTTTTCCTAGAATCTCTATTTTCTGCAATTTTACTGCACGAAATTACGAGTAGCTTTTATCATCGAAACAATACCCGCAAGAGTAACGCGTGCCAACAAAAAGGGGCAACGTTTCGCGCCGTGGAATTAAGTTATCCGTGGATTTTCGCACACAGGGGACGTGTAACGACGTCGGGAAAAACTATCCGCGAAAGTACCATTTTGCTCTCTGGAAATGGCAAATATCGGTCGAAGAACATTGCCACTGATCGAGGATATCGGAGAAATAAAATAATAAACATGTTGCAATGGGATGACACTTAAATGAAGAAATGCCGAAGAAACCCTCGCACGATCAGAAAAGTGGTAGGAGTCAATGACAAGTCGGACAGATCAAAAATTCGTCTGATCTATTCTTTATAAAAACTGAAAGATAGTCCAAGGTCAAGTTTCAACTTGCAAATTCCTACGTGATGGCTCGAAGTAAAAACTCAGTCTGATTTTCGACTAAATTTCAAATTTACTCCGAAAAATTGCAGCTTGTCTGCAATGAGTTCGAAGGTGTCGAGCTTTTGAGTCATTTTTCCAAGTTTTTGAACTCGGTTATTTCGATTAGAATCTAACGATTTAATTGAGTTTTAACGCCAAACGTAGCAGTACTTTGCGCATACCTATTCTGAGCGTGGTCTATCATTTGACCGGTTGTCAAGTAACGATTATATTTCTTCAGAAAATTGTAGGACGTTGCCAATTAATACAGCAAACTGCTCCCACAGTTTTAAACAGCTTTCCACGCACTATTCCATATCAATTACCATTAAATTTCAAAGCACTAATTAATCATTCAACAAATCCACACATACCTACAGCACAAAGGCGATGTAAAATATTTATTAAGAACGGAAGTGAAAAAACAAACGAGAAACGTTACGAGAGAGAATTTGACGAGGAAAAGTCAACGATTATTTCAAATGGCCGGTCGTCGACCACAGCAAATGCTCAGAGACCGTAATCGCAGAGAAGGGGTTGAAATCACGGAATCGTAAAGTTCGAGTAACGTAGTCGCGGTCCTTTCGTGGACGGAGATGCGTAAAGCTACGCTCGACATCGCGGACAAAAGCCGGGGGGATGGCGTAACGAAGAAACAAAACGACGGTTGCATTTTCCGGGACGTTATCTTACTCTCCGAGAGAACGGCCATCTCGTGGAAAATGTCTCGCCGGCGTGCCAATTAAAATGCACGGCTGGATTACGCGAGGTCGCGAGGATTTCGAGCATTAGGTAAATGCGTTGCCCAGAGAGTGCATTGACATTTGCGGCATTGCATGAGAAGAAATTTCAAAGTCGAGGACGAGGGAAAAATCGAAGAATTCACGTTAAAGTGTACGAATAACCATGGTATCATTTGTTTTATTATTCGCGAAGCGAACATTTCCACTTGTGGAGTGGTACAATGTAGTGGTTAGAATTTAAATGCTGCATTTCTGTTATGGTTGACGGGTAAATACGTAGATATACGTTTAGAGTAAATTTCATTCGGTACAATATCTCTATTTGTTTTATACGAGGTTATATTGCGGTGCAAGACCATCCTCAATTTGTCCAACGGAACATCCACCGGAAGATGTTTCGCCTGGAGTAACTTTAACTTACGTTAAAATGGAATTTCCTAATGTAGTTTAGACGTCGGGAACGATTCGACCAATTCCGACATCGTCAGGGTCTCTTTCTCTCTCTGGTAGCACCGAACCAACACATTCTCGTTGGAGAATTGCACGGTGTGTGATATCATACAGAAGTAATTGCAAATACTGCACTATACGTTTGCCCTTTCACCGAGAAAACTTTGGAGTATATGCACGTTCGATGTTAAAAGTTCCATTTGAGGCAAAGGAACGAGCTAGATTAAAGCTCGATCTGCTCGCTATTGTTCTCGATAACGAGGACATCCGAGAAACTCGGACGCTAGGACATACGTGTAACTGAGTTGACGGGATTACGGAACCTCGTGATAACCCGATGGATCGAAAAGACAGAATTTTCCATATATCCGTATAGCATTCAACTGCTAGCGATGAAACGACCACCATGGTCGAAGGTTCGTTATCGAAGTTATAAAACAGCCGAGATCCAAGTTTTCTCCGGCTATTAGGTTAAATTAACCCTCCGTTGAGAATCTTGAGATTTTGATTGCCCCAACTTTGCGCGCGATCTTTACGTGAACTGGCCTTTGAGTTCTCGGCTGGCCGATTTCTTCCTCGAATTTCGACCAAGACGTACCGCTCTTTTTATCGTCGATACTTTCCAAGCAATCGTTCGAGTCGAAATGTAATTCGACAGGAAGTAAGAAGTTTTTTTCTTTAAAAAAAAAGCAGGAGAGGGGGGAAAGAAGAAGGAAAACCGTATTGGAGTAAAGCCGAAAGATTCGTGATTTCCAAGATCATCCATGGAAATCTCGAGGTCTCTTTCATTTCCAATGGTAGATGGTTTGTAAGGGAAGAGAGAAAACTCGGTTTCGACAAATCCTCCGGCGCGTTAATTATGTGCTGAGCATTAACGTGACCATTAATCACCGTAGGGCGAGGATCTAAAGCACGTCTTGGTGGTGGCGTATCTAACGGGTACACGTTTTCATATCGAGCGCGTAAATTTCTTCGTGTCGGGTAATGGCATTAAATTCCCTCGCGCGCCATTTAATTCCCGCCTATCTAGCGCGCCTATTCGAGAAATCGATACTTTAACGATGCGTGCCTTACATTTATCTCGCGCGTCTCCGTACTCCAATACGGAATTGCCGAAAAGCCTTTCCAGCGTGCGTCGAGTGGAGTCACGTATCGCGACAAGCGTGGAATATTGATCCCTTGAATATTTTAAGGCGCGCAACATATAAACTCGTACACACGGAACGAACCACGAAGCTCGATCGTCCCCCTAGTTCGTGGCTCGCGTGGATCTCGATGATCAACCAAGAAACAAATATCCATGGGCCACGAGAATAATCCATTTTTTTTCCCGCTCTCCAAACACGTCGCGTTAACACGTGTACGCAAACAGACGAGGAGTTCGATGCTCCGAGTTTTATATCGCTACATCGACGACATTTCAAAGCGATGCACGATTCATCGAGAAACTCGAAGCGCTACTAACTTTTCCGTCGGTGGGATTTATAGTCGACGATGTTACATCGTGAGATTTTCTTCGAACGATCGCATAGTTTCTTCGATCGTGTTTGCGAATAAGCAACGAGAACGTACCTGATGGTCGCACGTCGCGGTCGACTCTTAAGATCCATGGAACGGATGGGAGAGCGGCTAGTCGACGGCACCGTTACCACGGAAAAATCATCCGTGTCCGCTATAACGGGGTATCCAGCCATCCTCACTGATGATCGATGCACTCTAAATCGACATGCTCCTCGACGATTCGATCGTCGTTGGAGAAACGAAGAACTTAAACCCGCGACAGACTCGCCACGGTCCAACCGATTGTGTCTCGAGATTCTCTCCGGAAGAAGAGAGAAAGAATAGAACGAGAGCGAGTCGGGTCACCGGAACTGTCACACGTGTTACGATATACGCGGTTGCACTGTGTATCACTCACTCCTCGAAGTCGATGAGCAACCTGATTTCACCCCGTTTCACCCCTTGAAAGGTCACGTCGAGGACTCCAGTCAGGTTATCCCACGCGGTTCACGCGAACTCGTATCCAACGATGCGTCGTCGAACGAAGGGCAAGAGAACTCAGGGACGCGGGTTCTTACGGTTCGATCACTGACAATCAAACGGCATCGTCCCAAGGACACACCGGGACCAATCGTTGCGAAGGATTCACCAGGATCGTACTGTCAGGAGGAAACGATCGAGACGACGCCAAGGGACGTCGAGGGCCCGCGTACGGCACCGTGCAACATCACGAACGAGACATTCGCGTATTCCAACGATCAGCCACTCGCGCCCGCGTCTTTTCGATTTTTGGCGAAACGGAGCACCAAGAGGACGGAGAGATTGCCGGTAGGACACGAGCGTAGGATGATGTCCGTCCTTTGTTTTCAGAGAGAACCGATCGACTAGTTCTCTCGACCGGGCTTCCTCTCGATGTCGTATCCTTCGATTCGATTGTTTTGCCCGAGAAAACGTCCGCGGGTCGAGAGGGGATGAGCCTGACCCAGAGGTCACCGGACATCCGACTCGCGCGAGAGTTGGTACGAAACTACTGGCGAGTTCACCGTGGAGCGTAGTTGCATCCCCACCACCGTCCGCGCAGTCAACCCCCACTCGTCCTTCGCGGAGGGCACACGCGCCCCTTACCCCCTCCTTATAATGGGCACGCACCGAGCTACCCGGAGCGTGACACACGCTCACGCTTCTGGTGGGGGCTACGGTCGCGTGGCGGGCTACCCCCACGCTACCAGAGGAGAGAGAGAGAGCCCGAGGTGCCCCGATTCGAGCCGCCGCCGCCGCTCCAACGTCGCTGCACCGACGCTACTCTGCTGCTCGAACGTCGCTACGCCACCGCTCCGCCACCGCGCTTTGGAGCCGCGACCCATCGAGCCAAGGGGGAGCGAAGAGGAGACGCGACGTCGAACGACCCGATTGCGCATGCGTTTCACCCTCCTGCGGGAATGTATCCTCGTGAAAATGTACGCTAAGTACGTACGTAGGGGATAACGAAGGCCGTGGGTGCAGAGACCTCTACTATCGCCGGGTCTGCCGCGACGATACCCCGAAAATGCTACCGGCGTAACGCATTCGAGAGCGTTCACAACCCCTTGGGAGAATCGAACTATCAGCTTCCGATTGAGCAATTTTTTAAATCGCCCGCCCTATCAAACACGATCGAGTTGTTCCGTTACAGGATGTCACAGGTATCGCAAACGGGACGATGTTCGGTTATCCGGTTAAGGTAACTCTTGGACCAGCTATCGAGTGTTTAACGAGATAACATCGCCGGAACGTATGCACGGGACTCGCAAACATTTGAACGTCGTGGAATTTCTTGCAAACACGTAAGAAACAATGGAAGACGTTTACCGGTATGATTGCGCAGCCTTAAACGCGATATGTCTTTAAAGCTTAGGTTTCGCTCTCCTTCGAAGGGCAATATTTGACGGTGGCAAATATTTACACGCTACTCATTCGTAGCGGAGATCTTCCGGTAAACGTGATTCGTGCGGAGCTACGGAAAGACCAAGCCGGCAAACGGGACACGGAGGTAGCTCGTTAAATTTTGAATACGCTCGAAATTGTTTTCGCGTCACGAGGAAATCGCGACGCCTGCGCGGCTCCGTTCTGCGGCAAACGTCCTCGAAGAATGGTATTTGCGTAGGCGGGTTAGGTAGGTAGGTGGATAGGTAGGTTGTACGTTGGTACGCGGCTACGTAGATACGTAAGCACCTGTGCGAGCCAGAAGAGAATCATGTAGGAAGCTCTCGAGAGCGAGAGGACCGACGATGATAACGAGAGACGGCGGTGTTACGCGCTGTCTGAAGGGAATATCACTCCGTAATCCGGAACTCGGCTCGTTGAACATTTTAAATTCATACGCGACAGTAAAGACGGAGAACACGGGGGAGGATCGTCCCATCTAGGGGTGGGGGATGGAAGAAATCACTGTTTCGGAACAAATCTCGTAAGAGAAACGTATCGTGCATTTTATAGAGCGCATTTCTTTGTCATTTAAATTTCACTTTGGCCGAAATTTATGCAACATGCAGTCGACAGTTGGATTGAGACGAAAATTGTGGATGGAGGGAGACGACGAGAAAGTTCAAAAAGTGGGACGTTTTTAGGGCAAACGTTAAAATTGTCCCAAGAGCGAAAAAGCAATGACTTCCGTGATGTCGTTCCACACCACAGTAAATGTTAACGATGAAAAACATCAGTCTTGTCCGTTTCGCCGTGAAGGGGTGGCCAGAAAATTTTATTGAATGCTTACGAGATCGAATTAAACACAGCAGGATGTCTTTCGTGTAAACCTTCAAAATGGCCGATGAAATGAAAGAGCAAGAAACCAAGGACTTCCGTGATATCGTCGTACGCTATGGTAGATGTTAACGAGAAAGGACGTCAAAGTTGTCTCTTTTGCCGCAGAAGGGTAGAAAGAGCATTTTCCTAAATGTTTAAAAGATCGAACTAAAAACGTTAGGACGTCTGGCAGGATGAAAGGTGAACATCGTGTCGAGTCAACCTCTTAATTCGATTCCAAGGTATCCGACGTTTGATCAAGAATTTCCAGTAGGAAAAGCGGACTAGCACAGTGACGTTTCATTCGACGTAAGCGACGGCGATAACGAGAAACGACAGCGGGAGGTTAGCTCGCTTCATCGGGAGAATATTAATCCGTAATGATGCACTCAGTCCGTTGAATCTCTTGAAGTTCGCGCACTTGCTACGAAGGACGTTGAGACTATCCAACTAAGAACGACGTATCACGGTGAAACCAGTGCAAACAGGTTCGCGGAAAACTCGTAGAAAGTCCAAGAAGGCAGCTGGCTTCCGGGAATTTCAATGGTGGTAATAAAAAAAAAAAGGTGGTACTCGGTAACTTTTTCAATTTTTCGATCGATATAACGTAACGCCAGACGGGACGGTAATCTTGGGTGGTAATCGATCAGACTTATCGAGGGTTTCGATCGATGTAAACTTCAAAGCTCCCTCGTGCAAACAGTTTTCTCTCGCTCTTTCTTTCTCTCTTCGTAGTTCGCGGAGAAACATTTTCAGCAGAAAACGCAGAAAAACGAGCATAACGAGATACAGTTTTACACGGAGAACAGTGCCGTGATTTTCGTCTCTCGGTTCGTCCTTTTTTTGCGCGAGAACGTAACGACGCCTGCGCCACAGAGTCCTGCGGGATCGTAAAAATGTATGGGATAAAGGAAAAGAAGAGGTTCGAGATCTCTGTCTCTCAGGTCGTCTCTCCCTCTCTTTTTGCACGAACGGTGAGAACCGTCAGCCCTCCGAGCTACCCAGAGTTCTCCCGCTGGAAGGTTACTCGCAAATCCTCCGACACGAGATTAAGCGAGACTGCGGCTTAATTGATTTTCTAATGTGCCGCATTAATGGATTGATCCGAGCTGCTGGAGGCTCGCTATTGTCGTATCGCCGAGTCTGTCTGGTTCGTTCGAAAAATGACCTTCCCATCGACGACTCTACAAGTATGGGGTCGCTGCGGCACCTCGAGGACTTTCTTCCTCGAATTTATCATGGCGTCGACTAACTTGTGAAGACATTTGTAACTCTACTTTACCAAAGCACAATTTAAATCATGGATAGAGCAACATGTGTCCGATGTCCAATGTTCCAAAGGTAATTAAGTCCCGACGAGGTCAAGGTCTTTCATCGTTACCAGTGTCTCCGTTGAGAAACTCATTACAATTATTCGAGTCTTAATTAAATGATCAATTTAATCAGCGACAGACCCATAAGCCTTAGCCACTTTCGATCTTGTCTATTCAGGTCTTCACAATCGTTGACGAATCCACCGAACCGATGGAGAAATTGCCCGAAAGTAATGCCGATGAACGACGTCGTGCGACCGCAGACAGTGTCGCTTCTACAGAGCCACCCCTCTTTTTAATCTCCCTTAATGTCTTCTCAAAGAATCAACCCCTTCCTCGAGCTACGAGAAAGCGAGTAAACGAAGCGCAGGCACGCAGCCACGACCTGTGGCATTGCGACGTGAACCTTACTCTCTTACCTCGAAGCACGAATATCGAGAAGAAATTCTCCCTCTTTTTCCTTTTATCCCGTGTATTTCGAATCCGTAAGAAAATACCGTCGATTTTGAATCCGAAAGAAATACACTCGGTCGAACCTTCCGGCGGAATTTGTCCGTAAGTCCTGTTTCCCGTCGTACAAGCTCCTGTATTTTCTCTTAAAACACCCTTGGATTCAGTTTAACTCGATTTGTTAAAAATTACAGAAATTTCGAACGTTAATATTTCTCAGAACGAAACGTACCTATTCTTCTCCGTTACTTCTACAGACCGAGTAGCTTAATTCCGGCCCATTTGTTGCCCCCGAGATGACCTTTCTACTATCTTACTATTTTCTAGAAAAATACTTACCCTCCACGACTCGAAGAAGTATTCTCGCATGACAACGGCAAAACCGATCGTCCAAGAAACTTTTGTCTCTATCATCGCGTATTCGTACATCTGCAAAAGATTCGTATCGACCATCAGAATAGAGGACTGCTTACTTTGAAGTTACATTTTAAATCATACGAACCACCATTGAGATCCAAAGAGATAGATTCTTCGTTCTACGATCCTGCTATCGGTGATCCACTGCGACCACCATTCATGCGTACTTTCGAGATCAATGCACCATTGTAGTTATCCGTCAGACGTTCGATGGCGCGTTGAGAATACATTTTTACCGGTATCTCGCTTCGATGTATGGAATTCCTGGTATGTCGCAGATATATCTGAGAATTACCATCAAAATGTATTCAGCGATGACGATGCTCCACGAGCATGGTATTTTTTCACTTCGTCGATTTACCGTCGAGCAAACATGACTGGTGTCTTTTCATAGACTATTCCGTGAACTTTGTCCGACTGGAAATGATGAATTTGGAATTTCACCCTCCAACCCATTTGTTTCTCCAATGTCCCAGGATGGGCAAAACAAGTAGCTCGTTTAAATCCAAACTTGGACCACCGTGTTGCAACGGCGTGATTTCAAGACAACTTTACTCCGGAAGATACGTCTGCCGGAGGGACGAGAGTAAATTTTCAAAGTCGGACAAATTCCAGGTCGCGCCTCGGGCTCGCTTTATTCGCGAGGAGAACACGGAGAATGGCGAACGCGGTGGAAGAGCCACTCTGGATTTTTCGAGCACGCGTCTACGGATAAACTCTGTTCCCGTATTTGGCTAGGACGTTTCCAGCACGTGGAACAGACCTGAAGGAGAAAGAGAGCCGAAAAAAGGGCCGGACATATTGCCACTGTGGCAGAACGCCAAGCGGAATTTCTGCGAGGTATCCGAGCGTAAATGGAATTGCGACGCGTTTGAAAATAAATCTCAGCGAGGCTTACGGCTTCTTCGGTGTCCGTGATCGGAAGTTTTTGCCGATCCCGATCGTTTCTTGGTTGGCATGAGTGTGCTTGAATGTTTTTGTGGTTCTTAAATATTCCAGGAATGATAAAAGTCGCTTTGTTTTCGGTAGATTTTGTATTCTTTTGACGGAGCGAAGTGCAGGTGGTTTTTATAGTCTTGAGCCCTGTCGGTCGCGAAATGACGTACCGAGCAATTTACGAAAGGTGTTACAAGTAGATGCGTTGAGAAGTATTTGGGATATGGAAAAAAAATGTTGATGCTGAGGTGAAAGATTCAGGAAAGGATAATAAAATAAAAACAAAATAACTTGTCTTTCTCGAAAGTACAAATATGTAAAATAAATAAATGTTCTTTCTCTTAGAGTTTTCTCTTACAGGTCCGTCTCTTTTTGCGCTTTCAGTTTTAATTCTTTTGTTCTGTCGACCAGGTTTGCCATCTTCTCGGTTGTTTAATTCACAAATTCTTAATTTCAAGCATGTACACACCTATTACTCTAGTTGCAGTCACTCAGTTCCCTGTTTATGCTAACACATGCATACTTTCATACACATAGAATGCATCCTCACTTTTATAATTTCAGTAGTACGATATAATTCAGTAATTTGTTATAATTTATAGTGGATCTATACTTTGAAGAAAAAATTCCTGTTGACTTTACGCCTTGTAATTGAGTTACGAAACATGGAATTTTGAAGCATTGAAAAATTGAATAAAATTGAAGAGATTAAGGAGACATGATACGATAAAATTGTTTCAAATATATTGTAAATGGATAAAAGGTTAAAGAAATCTTCATTAATTGATAAAACTAGGGAATTTGTTATCTGCAGCGACACGATTCTCGTCATGAGCAGATTAAATTCCGATATCGACTCGATATACGAAGCAGAAAGTTAAAACCTTTACCTTTTTCCATCCTCCGCAATCTTGGACGATTCTATAATCGCAGGGCGCATAATAGTAATGGATCTATTATTGTTTACCATCGAGGAACGAAGCGTTTTCCGATAAGACTATAAATCCCAGACGCGTTCGGCTATCCCAGACTTCGGTTGCAGCCGCTTCATGAAATTATTAAGGCGAACGAGATCGAACGACTCGATTATGGAGATCGAAAACGTTGACCTAATCGCATATGGTCGAACGTACAGTCGTTTCGTGAAATAATTCTCAAAGCTCCAATCGTAACACGTACGACCGCACATAGGATATCGAATTCGATGAACATCGAGCTTACAGGAACGATGAAATTCGCCGAAAATCGGAATGAAATTTACAAAGAGATACAGAACGTGTAATTACGTATTGTCTCACAGATTAACGTCGACGGATTTCATCGATGAGCATTTTGCTACGGCTGTCTCTTCCGTTGTTTCGTTTGTTCCCATCGACGAACGTCGAAATTTATTATAGAACGTGCATCGTGGAAACGCGCTCGATGCGTTTGTCGAAAAAAAGGGCAAAGAGGGCTAAAAAAATCAAGAGAGAAAGAGAAGGAGAGAGGTAACGCCCGTTATTCTTTAAATTTACGTTCGCCATGTACCCAAATTAAATTCGCATTTTGACGTAGCGTAGAACGAAATCTCGTTACGACCAACTTCAAGAGAGCTATTTGTATCTCATTCCGGTGAAAATTTCGTGGCACACAGAATAATGAAAAAATATTCGAGAACTGTATTTCATTGAAATAACTCAACGGTACGCGTATAAACTCTCGTAAAATGGAGCCAGCGTCCAATGAAATTTAGTCGCATCGAGAAATTTCTCGTTGTACGCTATATTAGACTAGGACAATATCACTGTCTTTTTTTTCCCCTCCTTGACTGATATCTCATTTGATTGCAATTTATGAAACAAAACGGTAGCGCAATTTGTAGACGCTTTGGATGCAACTGCCAATAACGACGGCCATTAGGAAAATATACTTCTCTTTATGGAGCTGTAGCCTCTTAATCGAGCTATTTTTTCGTCACTCAATACCACGCCCATTATTCCCTCCTTGCATTTTAGCTCTGCATTGCAAGCGACTGCTTATTATGACGCTGATATACAGCTCGATCGAGAAGCTAAACGTCGAATAATTTGCCGAGAATTTTTCTTTCTATAGTTTTCCTTTTTGTATCTCTCCCTTTATATATTTTCTTCCTATAAGCCTTCGAAAGCAAAGGGAATCTTCACGAGCCGGATGGATCCTTTATTCGACGTTAATTTCGATAATCGTCCATTAGCTTCTGAACTTCATCCTCGACCTTTTCTTCGACCGTGCTGCACTTCTCGTTATTTTGCTATCCCCTCAGAATATTCTTAATTAACGATAAAAACTCGCAATTCTAGCCGTGTAAATATTATTCAAGTTTGCACCGGCGAAACGTGAATTCAACGGTACGATTCGTCGGTGCTCGCTTTACATTGTGTTAACGATTGCAACGCGCCGTATTTATTAATGCGGTGGAACGAAGGTAAACCGTTGGGAATTAATTAAAATATACCTTCTTTGAGAAACATCCGGAAACACGAGCAAGAGCCGAAAAATGGTGAAAACGCTTGCGGAGGAGGTTATAGAGAAATTAAAAGTTTCTTGTCGATAACAGTAGCCGCGGGCGTTCAGAACGAAGAAAGCGGGAAACTCGAAGGAGAAAACAAATTTAACGCATCGATGACCTCTGGATTCGCACTTTTTAATTTCTTCCGTTCAACCGTGAAAATTACGTCTTGAAATTCCGACTTTTCCGTTTGAAGTTAAACAAAGTGCAAGGTAAAGAAGAAACAGCCCCGAGAGTCGAGACAATCGTTGGCGTCGAAAGCGAACGATTCGAATAATCGATTCGCCGTCGTATATTAAACTCCATTAATATCCATTAAAGAATTCTACGAGCTCCGTTCCAAAGCATGCTCGACGATGCATCCTCGCCCATATAAACTTCAACGAGCGTGCAATCTTGAAGACAAACAATGCCGGCTCTTTCTCCAGCTTTGCTTCGTTCTTTTTTTTTCCCTTTCTTTTTCACCCCTCTTCTCTCGTCCCATCCTCCATCGTGTCGCGTCACCCGTTGCACCGCGGTTAGAACAATGGATTGGCTTTTATTGAAAGTTATATTATCGACAGACGTAGGAGGAGTGCGATTCAAGAGAAGAGGGCGATGCTTCGAACACGAGAGAACGGTTCATCCGTTTCGTTTTCACGACGATCTTGCGGTGACATTACGACGCACACCGTGCACCAACGTGAATTATAGCGACACGTCGACGACTACGACAATTCCGCGACGTCGAGTGGTACGGACGTTTTAAGCTTTTCCTCCTTCCGTTTCCCCGCCTATACATTCGCCCCTTTACCCTCTTTTCTCCCCTTAGCTTTTTCTTTACTTCCACCGCGTCTCTCGTTTCCATTATTTTTCCACCCATCCGACGACTCAGTGGAGCGCTGTCAGAGAAATATCAATTTGTCGAATTATTGCTCTCAAAAGGGCTCCCGTTCTGGTTTCGTTCTTACTTCAGTTTTATTCGCGAGGTTATCGTTCCTCTTTCTCTCATGAGAGAAGACATTCCTGGATATTCGTCGCGGGTGATTCGAAATTAATATCGCGACATCAAAGTGCTCTCGACAGGCCGTAGAATCCGTAGCGCGGGAAGTTCGGTATCTCGTTGTCGTTTATTTCTGAATCTATCTCTCTCCCTCTTTTCATGATGACGGCTTCAAATCTTACGGTATACGTGGGATTCGAGAAAGGTTCTTATCTCGTATACGAGAGTACCGAGTATAATTTGAAGTCGACGCGTAATAAGCGATGCTTCGAAGGATGAAATGGAATTACCGAGCGATATATAACTCGACGCGCTAAATACCAGATAATGCAGCTTGAATTGGATACGTTCGATCATTTTCCAAGCCCGTGGAGTTCTTCTTCAACCTCCGTTGCGATTATGTTTCCCTCTCGATTAATCGACGGAATACTCTGTAATAGCTTGGAATCGGTAAATGTACATATTACGCGAGACTTTGACTTCGATGAAGATAGAAAGCCAGGGGAGAAAGAGAGAAAGAATGGGAGATGAAACGAGTACCGCTTTCGTTCCTGGCGAAAGTGCAATCCGTACGAAGAGTTGTATCGATATCTTTGCACTGTAGCTGCTTCTACGAGTGTTCGTATTAATTCGTACCCTGGAGCTGGAGCGAACCTCTTTTTAACGTGCTACCGCGTGCTGCTTCCAACGATCAGCTACTTTGCTTTCATTCCGAGTTAATGGAGTCTCTCCATTACGCGCGTAATTGAAATTTTGAGAATAATTTGCACGGGGAAACTGCGAAAAGTTCCGGTGGACGTATTCGACGATGGAGAGGAATTACGGTCTGATCGTGCCAGGACTAATCTACTTCGAGGGAGTTTACATTATCGTTGCGGTTAAATCTCGAAGCTTATCCAAAAACTCGGGACCTTCATGTTTCAAATCTGAGTTGAAACTTTGTAAAAGAAATAACAGAGAGATATTTCTCAAAATTACAAATGGGAACCAAGATAGCGTAGAAAATTTAATCCGAACGTGGAGTTAATTTTAAACCCGCAGTTAACTTCAATTTCACGAATTACAATTAACTCTCAGAGATTTTTAAAACCTGTTATTTCATATGTCATATTAAATAGTCTGATCACACCTAAAATAATTCTAATCAAATTAATCACGACTATTTAATTCTAATAGAGTTATGAGGTCCATTATGCACGCACCATACGGCTCATTAGTCCGATGGTAAGATTTTTGTAAAAGAAACTCTGTAACGTATAAGTGAGTCTCAATTTGTAACGATTAATAAAATATTGCAATTTAATACTAACGCCTACTTATCAATCAAAACTATAAACGAATTAATATCAATATCGCCCAAAGCTTCAAGACAGATCAATTCCACGGATATTCCCGAATTAAGGCAATTCCTAAATGTCATCGCAATTAGCATATACCTAAAGTCACACCGGATCCCGTCGATCGGGTAGCAGAAGGATTTAGGTGGCACGATAGGAGGCTAATCGCAAAACAAGCGACGAATACGAAAGTTCGGCGGGATAAAGGAAAAATTGCTCGGTAGGAGAATTGGCGTTATCGTTAAGGGCTGCGATAGGGTAGCTACGGCGCAAGGTAGAGGGGAAAGCCCGGGCTTGTTCTCATCGTGGCAGTTAGGCTGGGGAGGTTGAAACGAGTCTCGGGGAGTGGATTTGATAAATGCCGTGACATCACGAGAGCAATTATCCCTGCTACACTCTATTTGCAGTTCCCTTGCTCTTTTGCCTCCCCTCGGCCTCACCTTCGCTCGGTCTCGCCAGACCCTTTCCTCATCCTCTATCAACATTGTCCGAATCAACATTTTTCCTCTTTTCTCCACTCAATTTTCATTCGACCTTGCCTATACAGAGTTTCTCTTTAAGTTTCTGGATTAAGGTAGTTCTAGGCACTTATCATTTTTCGATAGATTTCCTTAAAATTTTGAAAATATATTCTTCGTTATATTTTATCATTATAACCGGAATCTCAACGAGTTCGTCCACGCGGTTTATGAATAAATCGTGTTTAAAAATAACATATTAAACGTGGGCCTTATGGAAAAAAATTTTTGTTGAGTCCGTAAAATCTTTTTTTATTTTTCTAATGGAAAAACGAGTCGATAGATTTTAATACAAAATTAGCAATGTATTATTTTATGCTTTTGGAACATTATTGAATTTTTTCATAATTTTTTATTTCATAGTTATAGAGAAAGATGTTTTTTAACCTACTAACCGGGCGTGACGAATAATTCCGTCATATCTGAAAGAAAACTCCAGTAAGCTTGTCGATTTTTTCTTCTATAAAATTTTTAAACGTAATATGTTGTACGCATTACATTTTATGTCGTTTGTATCCGTTTAATCCTGACGTACTACTTTAGATGTAATGATATTACTTCTCACTGTAAAAAAAAATATTCCAATTTGGAACAAGCTGAACAAAAATTAATTCCCCGGTTAACAGGTTAATGTCTAAAAAGTGAATGAAATGATCTCTGTCAAGTTAGCCCCTGTATTAATACTTACGCAATTTTTTTCATTTCTAATGAAAAAGAAACTTTTAGTTCTGAATCCAGCTAGAATTACTTTAAAACGTTCACGACGGGTTGATTTACTGGTGGTGCATTCATATTTTACTCATTGGGCGGGCTGATGCACCGGTTGTGCCACATTGGAACAAATCATTACTGTAATTAGTATATTTAGTTTCATCTTTACATATTTTAATGCTTTTCTTAAGCAGGTATAATTAGATGACATTTGTTCGGACAAACCGACCCCTTTTTTCCATTGTTACGTCGCCGAACGGGGGAGAATATGAAAAATAAAGCCACCCCATGGTAAGAACATTAAATTCAGGTTTCGTCGTGAGCGTGTTAATGGAAAATCGTACAATTACAGAAGATAATAATTAATTAAAGTGTGACGTTAAACTCGAAACGTTTGGAGTTTCACGCTCTTCCGATCGCATAAATCGTACATTCGTCAAGGGACACAGCCGATTGAATTTTATCCCCGATGCGTGAAACCATTCGTCCGGTTTATGCGCGTACTTTTGTCGTTTTTTTGAAGTTCAACTTTACGGCATTAGTCGAGAGGAAAGGATTCTTTGATCGATGCCGCTTCATAAATTCAACGTTAATTAATCCCTTCGGCAAAACGTCGGACAAGCTTGCACGGTATTTATAAAAGCCGTTTTAATGTACATTTATAATACTTCTACACCCTGAAAGTCAATATTACCAGATTCCTTTTTTTTTTACCGTTGAAAGAAGAAAAATCGAAAAGAAGAAAAAAGGAGAAACGCAGAGCTTCAAAGCCATCGTGGAGGATAATAATTTCATGGTGAATGCCAGAAATACGGAACGTTGGAGTATCAGGGATATCGCTTTTGTTGAAAATCACCGTTATTCCCAAAGCGAAAGAACGATGCTCGTAAGTATGGATTCCTGAAATTCGCGCACCCTCGGTAGTATTGCGTGCATACCTGGTCTTGCGTGATCGTTAGCCGTTATCGAAATTCCAAGGAACTCTTTTAACGCGCCACCGGTCTGTCGCAAAAACATACCGCGAGTGCAAAAAGCACACCTTCCATTTTCTGCGTACACGTGCGTAATGTACGGTCAGATAATATCAGCGAACGGGGGAGCGTGTTTTGAATAAAAGTAACACGGCAAAAAGGGCATCGTTCAATTTCCACCTCGTTGTTGCGAACGATTTAAATCGATAAGGGTGTCATTCGTGGATTACGTATTTTACGTTGTTTGCAGGTATTAAAGGCAATTACAACGTTAGTTGGTTTTAAACGACGTTAATCAAAGGAGCAAGTCGAAGTAACTTAAAGTTACGAAACTAATTAGTAATAGAAGTTCCGGGTGACTTTCGAATGCTAAGTACTTAAATCGTTAGACACTCCGATTTCATGGCTCGTTTTGTTCCGTACTGACGTTCTCCACGCCTTTTCGTTTTGTTCGTCGGAAAGTATTCCTTATTAATCGTCCTGTATTGTAGGTAAGCCGTTGTTGCTCGAGTCCGCCAGCGAAATTTCCACTTCTCGATTGTTCCCTCGTCTCGAAGCGAAATTACGTAAACGGTCGAGCAACCCGTTGTTTCTTCGCCGGGATCGATGCCGTGGAGATGCCATTGCGATATTATATTTCGAAAATTTTCTTATCTCAGTCAAATTTCATTTTTCGCGTATTCTTTCAAAAATCAGCGATCTTCCCTCCTAATGCATTAATTAAATTTCTCTCTTATTACATGCCAGGTTAACGCTCAGTCTATCCAGCAGGTCGAAACACCCGGTTTCCGATTTTTTTTTAAATTTCCTAAATTCTCTAAGTCCACTTCGATCTTATACAACCTAAATTACTTAATTGATCAATTATTTAACCTCTTGACTTCATTCTCCACAGTTCTTACTCAGCATATCTAAATTTTAGTAGACATAACACCCGTAATTCTAGTGTCAAGTATCTGCCATTGGAGGCGAAGGTGAAACCCGAGAAATCGTAAGTTTCTCGTGAAATTCGCGAGCTCATTCGCACAGTGAGGCGAACCTGCTATTTTTCGCGACAGCAATCTCCACGCGAGAGCATCGAAAAAGATGGCACGAGGTAAGGTACGTTTCTCCACCCATGGATGGCCTTGTTTTCAAGACCACGAACTAACAGAAGATCCGATTATACGACCCATTTACGGTTCGCTTCGCCATTGAGGATAGCAGAAACGAAGCACTTCCGGTACGACCCATTTCCACTCCAGCGTCTCTCGCACCGCGAAGTAGGAGTCTGCCTTCCGAATATTATCATTCGAATATACCGTCGGCTCCATTATCAGCCGCGGTACAACTACTCGAAGCTCAATGTGCCATTAAACTATGGGGTCAATTTGTCCGAAACGAATTCAGCCCGGAATAACGTCCAAGTTAGGGGGTAGGATAAAGAGGAGAGAAGAGAAAGAGAAAAGAGAGAGAAAGAGAAGAAGATAGGAAACCACCCTCCGCATTGCACATGAGATTACACTTGTTCTCCATTAATACGACGCGATGACCAATAATACACGCGCAACTGGTCGACTGCTCGTGACGAAGAAGGAAATGGGAAAGGAAATGGATAACGAGACGATGAGGCAGGGATTCGAGTGCGACTCCTTTCTCCGTGCAGACCTCTGTCTCGACCCTTTCGTTGCGGCATACTCCAAACCAAATGCATCCGTGGACTTCGAGTTAGATCTGGAGCGTGAAACTATTGTTTTACGGCTCGCTCGTGGCACCGGGAACAATACGGAATGATTTCTCTAGAAGTTTGGTCGTAGTAATGAGAATATTTGAGAAATAATTGGAATTTAGCGATACATGGAATGCGTGGGTAAAGAAACACTGGTCACCCAACCTGACTGTTTCTGGGCCCGGTAGCTGAACGTGTTAGATGGAGATAAGTCGTAGCATCGTTGCACCGTGCAGGTTTATTCGTTTGGGTTCTATTTCAGCGCGGTAGAAAGGAGGATAGCTGCTAATGAACGATTACAAGAGATACGTCGATATATAAGAGAGAAGGATTACGAAGATGGCTTGGTGAGAGAATAAAGGAAGTGGACGATTAAATTTTTCTCTCTTTCTCCACACGGTCCACGCTGCTAGTGTATGTTATTCATTAAGAGGTACTTCCGATGCAACAAATGTCTCGTAATAAAACAAACGCGATAGATTAAATACAGCTTACGAACGATTACACGCGCTATTTGCGAATGATAGTTCATCTTCCGAAGTACGTATCCTCAGTTTGCAAATAGAGGATTACTTCTTCATAGGATGTGCCTTCTGATTACTCAAGCAGTTTTTACATATTCTGCTTTTCATTTAGATCAATTCTTCCCTTTTTTTAGGATCAGAATTAGTGATTGACAATGGAACGTCCTTTGTTCGCAAGCTGTAGAATATATTTTGAAAATTGAGGCGCGTCATTTGCAGAAATGAGTTATTTTTCACAGTTCCATGCTCACGAATAAGTTAAACGGCTTCCATGAACTTTGGCTACCTACGTGGTTTAATCCTTTTCTCTTGTTTAGTCAAAGTCGCTCCTGTATTCATACTCAAGGACGGCGTAAGGAAGCGGCGAATTCGTGGGACACCTTGGCGACACTTCTTTTGCGAAAATACCGTCACAGAAGTGGCGCTCGCGGTTTTCATGAATACGTCGTGAAAACACGAGCAACCGGGAAAAGTGTCACGAACAGATCTCGCGGTTTTCGCGAAGTTGAATGTAATCCCGTGACTTCTGAACCTCGTCTAACTTCCTTCTGGCAGGTTTGCGGTTAGCCGAGTATTTTTTGCGACCGTTCCGTCTGCAAAAAGAGTGGTCGGGATGATGAAGTGTCTTCTTCGTAGACGTAATGGATTAAGCGAGGCCGGGGTGCTCGCGAATTCGCTCGCACCATGAATCGATGGTGAATTTCCGTGCTATGGGGTTCACGGAGTCTGATTATGGAGGGCGAATCTACTTAAAACCGATCAACAGTAGTTTCTTCTCGTGGAACTTTTTTGTTAATTGCTTTGGACGTTCCGTCTGTTGCAACTCTTATTCTTTAGGTCCTGATGACTATTTCCGAACTACTGATTATTTACTATTATTTATAATAGGAAATAAGATAGAGAAAATGTATAAAAAATTATATATTTCTATTTTATACAGGATATCATTTGACCGCGTATAGTACGGGTATCGTTAACATGTTGAACGCCACCGGTATTTCGCTACGTTCGTCATTTCTACTGAGGTGAAACATTTTCTATTAAAGTCATATTATTATAAAGCAGAAACTCTAAAAGATACTGATAGATCAATATTCAACAGACCTTCATCTTTCTAATTCCAGTGTTTAAATATTAAATATATTAGGAAACTCATAAATATTTCAATTGAAGCGTTATATGATATTTCATTGAATTCAACAGCGCCAGTCACCGGTGATCCTCGTGGCAGTGAATATGTTAATTAGCTACGTTCAAAGGTCTATAATTAGGAAGATTTGAACTCGGAATCCAAAATTTTGGTGTCTCAAAGTCCAACCTCCCATTCGCTCCCCATCGACCACCAATTCACGGCACCATTTTGCAGCGCACCTTCTAAAATGCGAACTCACCGATCCTGCTTTTAGGATTTTTGCGCAATTGCATCGAATCAACGTCTATTTATCCGCCGTAACGAGAGAATGGAACAAGAGAAGAATCAGAGGCAGGAAAGGGAGAAAAACTAAGAAATCGTATCAAGAGCTCGTTAAGAGAATCCCAGGGAAAACGTCGTCGGTAAAACGACGATCAATCACGATTTTCCTCGTCAGTCGGCGCATGCATACGTCCCACTTCAGGGACGAATGGGGTCGTTGAACCGTTTCTTCGAGTCCGCGGCCAAAAATACACGGAGAATCGGGGAGGAAGGACTCGAAGTCGTAACTAGAAACGTAACGCAGACGACAGGGAGAAAGAAAAAGGAGAGGAAAAAAAGGGAGGAGGAAGGAGAGGAGGATGGAAGAAGTCGAAAGGGAAAAGAGAGCACAATGCTAGTCGGAGAAAGCGTGGTGACAAACAGTGGACTGCAGCCAGCTAGAAGGAAAGGGAATGAGACGGAGAAAGAGAGAATGTAAAGGGAGAAAGAGAAAGGTGGAAGGGATGCAGGAGGGTGGGATGAATATATATCGCGATGCGACTCTTCCCAGACCAGGAATTACTCTTCTCTCATCTATTCTTTCCACGCAGTTATTATGGTAGCCGAGCTATTCTTGGATAAAAGAGAAGGAAGGGGGGGAAAAACGAGACGAAGAGAGAGAGAGAGAGGATGAGGGTAGAAGTTTGAAACAAAAAGGAACGAAAGCCGATCGAAAGTGAACGAAAGCTTCCACGGTTGGGCGGGTACGGTCGACTATCTATTCGGATCGAATCGATTTCCCTTTTTCCGTATAAAGTCGATGTCCCTGTCGAGGATTCTGGTAAGCCGATGCTACGAATTTTCCCGTTAATTAAAACCACCGATCGCGTATCGCGCGACATGTACGGCGAAAGTTGGATTCGTTAAAAGCAAACGGGGTCGGGGTTAGTCGTGTGAGGTCAATTTTTGTTCAAACGATCGGCTTTCGAGGAGGAACGACCAATTAAAATTTATCGGTAGATCGATCAGACAACTTCCCTAAGGTACGACCGATCTACCAGGACAGATTTCAATTTTCGCTTCCTATCTATCTCGCGAGGAGCGCCTACGTATCCAACGTCGAGAGAATTCCACGAAACGTAGTTTCGAAACTTAACTTCGGCGCCATCGATTCGCGACTTATTTCCTAGACGATCAAAGGGAAGGGACTTGGCAGAGAGAACCGGTAACTTTTGATTTCTTCCATTCCACTTCCGAGAGAGGGATCTCGAATGCGTTCCACAGTCTCCCGGTTCCCTGTGCTTGCTATTTTACTTGGCCTATTTCTTTGCGAATTATTAAAATCCCACCGTCTCACCCTTTCCCCATCCGTTCCTTCGACTCTCAAACTGTTCTTCGTGACGGCGCCATCGAGTTCGTTGGTCGTTCGAACCAAGTGTCTTTCCAAAATGAAATTACGAATGGTTCCTTTGAAATTGTTTCTTTCAACGAGCAAAAACCATCTCGCAAAGGAACAGGTCCGAGGGAAAGCTCTAATCGTATTAAAAACCACCCTTATAATAGTTTTCACCAAGGAAACACTCTACGAGTGCACAATCCACGTTAAATCTGTGATTTACACCCTTAAAACGTTCAAAGGGAAGACGATGCCCCCGGTTCTGAAAGTAAAAGAAAGTTTGCAGTCTCCGGTGTTCCAGCGTGAAGACGACTCGAGTGCATCCAGTCCGTGGTCTCATTGTCGGACAAGTTTAACGTCCATATCGTACTAACAGCGACGATAGTACCTTGCTACCAAGGTGGCTAACACCTCGGCAAAGTTTATCGCTCCACGACGATTGCCTCGCGATCGTCGACGATTACTTAAGGCGAGCTATAATGTCGTGAAATTAGATCGCAATAAATTAAACCGTTCCGCTACGCTGCCAGCGAATTCAGGACTGAGAACTCAGAGGGAGGAGCCGGAGACTTGAGCAATCGCTTGGACGTAGGAAGGGAGACGCAACCTCGGCAAACTTCTTAACTGCGCCACTGTAACTAACTTACCACCCCCTGTGCACCCGGTTTCGAACTTAACCGATGAATAACTACAAAATAATCAGCTTAAATATTCATGGCTCGCCTATTCCTCCCGGTGGAATCTCGGCGAACGATGCCACCGCAGTTGCTGCCATTGCTTTATTTGTCCTCTCTTCGTCTACCTTGGCTTTCTCTCGATTCATTGAGACGCGTATTCATTGGGACAGAGAACACGTTGTCCCGTTGGTTTATTGAGGTTCCATGGAGTGTCGGTCACTGGGGAAAATAGACGATTTGATCCGACAGGATATCCACTAATAGATGAACTCTCTTGACATTTTACCGAAGGGTAGCCTATCAATAGAACTTTCAACTTGCTAATCGGTTACCGCTGCAAATAATAAGTTATTGATTATCGCTGCGCTTTACTGTGACGAGAATTTGTAATTTTCGAAGAGATATCGGTATCGGAGGAGTATTTGAGGCCAAGTGACCGGTCAAAAGTAGGTTGGATGCTAAAAAAATACTGGTCGGTGAAGTGCTAGGTTTCTGCAAGGAGGATTTTCACCTTGGACCGATATCGTATAATGGCGATCGAGAAAGAGAGGGTAATTCTTACGATTTATAGGGTGGGTGAAAAATCTACGGAATTCTCGATCGTTAAATGCAAAGAACATCCCCTATTGCCATGGTTACCAGATATTCTCTTGGTATTTCTCAGGCCGTGTAACTTACTTCTGTCTGCGAATCTAATTACGAATTTACCAGAGCAAGAAAGGTTAATTTGTAGACCGAATTAGCTGCCGTCTTTTCCCGTGGCAACCCCGGGTAAAGTCTTCTCCGCCGAAGATTCTCGCCAACGGCGGAAAAACCTAACTCACCCCTCAGGTGCACGTCTGCCTCGTACTTTATGCGAACCGACACGAAACCGCCGGGATAATTGCAAAAATCGCGAAAGGATTTATACGACGGATTAATCCCGCGAATCGTGTTGCCACGATAAATTGCGAAATACGTCGATGGACGGGAAGAAATTTAATACGCCCGGGGTTACGCGTACTTAATACCGAACGGTATCAAGGGGACTCGATGTACTCTGAGTACCAACGACAAAATCGAAGTTAATTTCACGTTATGTCGACGTGTGCCACGGTTCGATGGAAAATATCCTTATTTGAACGAATGCAGACCCAGTCCGAGCACTATTCAAATGGACATCGATTAAATTCCGCAGTTCAAATATTTTATACAAATAGCGACTATTTGCGATGCTGACCGTTATGCGCGTAGAATTTCACTCTTTCTCTCTTCCTGTCTATCTATTTGCTGATCATCTACTCTATTTCTCCTATCCTCGAAAGATCATCGGATTCCATCAGACAATAATACAATTACCACTCACAATGGAAGTCCACTGAGTGATAGATTCCGATTTTTGTAAGACTTTGTATATGAAAACTTAATAAATTGAAAAATCTTACCAACACCCAATATTCGCTGTTTTTTTTCTTTCTCCCTCCCTTTCTATTTATTTGCCGATTATCTATCCATTTTCTTCTATTCTCGAAAGATCATCGAAAATTATCGGACTATGATACAATTATCAGTCACAAGGGAAGTTCAAGAAGTTATCTTTTATAATACTTTGTATAAATATTTAGTACGTCTACCTGAATAGATGAAAAATCTTACCAACACCCAATATTCGCTGTTTTTTTTTTCTTTCTCCCTCCCTTTCTATTTATTTACCGATTATCTATTAATTTTCTTCTATTCTCGAAAGATCATCGAAAATTATCGAACTATGATACAATTATCAGTCACAAGGGAAGTTCAAGAAGTTATCTTTTATAATACTTTGTATAAATATTTAGTACGTCTACCTGAATAGATGAAAAATCTTACCAACACCCAATATTAGCTGCTTTTTTTTTCTTTCTCCCTCCCTTTCTATTTATTTGCCGATTATCTATTCATTTTCTTCTATTCTCGAAAAATCATCGAAAATTATCGGACTATGATACAATTATCACTCACAAGGGAAGTACAAGAAGTTATCTTTTATAATACTTTGTATAAATATTTAGTACGTCTACCTGAATAGGTGAAAAATCTTACCGAGCACCGACATTCGCTCCATTTTTTTCCACCTTGATAACCCCCGCAGCCATCGAAACGCCAGTGGTAGGAGAACGAGCAAAGTGTACGTGGAAATGCCATCGTTACGAAACACTCCACTTTACGCAATTACTTGCATAATACTCGGAATATCGGGCAAGTAAGCGAGGGCGATGTTTACGTGCCAGAACGCGTTCCATTCCGCGAAACTTGGTGTTCCTCGATCGCCCTTCGAACGAGGATACATGGCATTTACCTACAAGCGTAAATAACGCCACGGCACGCTTCCTCGACGGGTTTACATCGATGGGGTTGCTTTTACAGTGGAGCCATTATGGCTCAGCACGGTCTTCGAATTTGGAGCTTCGTTCTTGGTATAATAACCGCTCGTGCAAGAATAATCACGATACGTCTTACCCGGCAGCGAGTCGATGTACAAACCTCGTCGACAGTTGCGTCACGAAACAGTCCTCTTCTCTTCTCTAATTCGTGAAACTCCGTTTCCAACGTATCGACTGCTACCAAGTTTCCGTTTCACGGGGTTACGCGAAGTCTACCGTGGTAGATCGGCAAGTTTCTCTCTTTCTTTCTTCCTTTTTTACTTTTCTACGACCCCCGTAATTCCTGGATTGAGAGAAACGAATTGAGGGGTGGGTGAAAAGAGAGAGAATTAGCAGGGATTTTACAGTAGTCGCGGTGGTAAATTCAGAACGATATCGTGCACGGCATTGATTCGATATACTAATGGACGAAATGACGTTACGAGGGTGAAAAGCAACGCGAAATGAGTTTTCCGTGGATACGGCGTAAAACGTGCGCCTTGATTGCGCGTGCAGGGTGCATATTGAAATAAATTTAATTGCTGGGTAAACAGAGCCATTAATTTCGTTAGAATCGCCCGGGGAAAATGGCGTTGTGACCCGGTGTATGATTCTGAAACGTAGTACTGGCAAGTTAACGTATAAATATTCATCGTGAGGCCGAAGAAGGGAAAAAAGGGGGTGGAGAAAGTGAGGAAGAAGTGGACGAGGGTCGGGAATGGTATATGTTAATAATAAACGAACTCGATTTTCTTTTTTTTTGCCATTTCCGTATTACGTAGGAATATAAATATTGAACCAACGTCGATGGTACGTTCGTTAATTAGCCGTCGTATTATCGATCTTCCTGGCGCACCCCCTCGAACCCTCCTCGGACGCATATTTCACGCTGGTTCGAGTCTAAACCGGAGCAACTTCGTCGTGTACTTCGATTTTCCAAGGTATTTGCATTTCTCGGCAGCGAGCGGCAAGTCAATGACTGTACTTTCGCAGTCTAACGTTTCGATAAAAGCTTACAAACAATCTCGTGCAATCGGTAGCTCCGGGCACTCTATCGACTTTCCAGTAAATGTCTTAACTTCTCTCTCTCTTTCTCATCCTCCTCTTTCTTTCAACCTTATTTGCTCTGTCCCTTCACTCCTTCTCGATTTAATCGTTACAACAAACGATTACGGCTACCTGCACGTTTGCTGATCATTTAGAAACTCATTTCTGGGGATTTCGATTCGTTTCATCCCCCTCGCGGACCACCTTTTGCGCAAGTTAAACGACGCGTTATACGGATTATTTTACGAGTGCCGTGTGCTCGTGGGATTTCATTTTTGAGAAAATTGAAGAACCGGCTCCATTTTATCGTGAAAACCATTCGCCCGGTTAACTATAACGGCTTACGAGCTATTAAAAAATTAATCTTATCCTCTATCTGAAAAAGGGAATTGCTGCAGCACACGTCTCGAGTAAAAGCAACAGCTGCAATTTTAATTCACGAGATAACGGGACCTAGGGGGGAAAAAATCGAAGGTCAAACCGTAACAGCGTTCTTGATAAAAAGAAAGCTCAAGATAAAGCGACAAGGGCACGATCTGGTGTTTTTGCTCTTAATCTAAACAAATTCATTCGGCCTCCCTCGAAAGCACGCTTCTCGCAAAATCGCAAAAGCCTCGTGACCAGCCGAGGGCACATAGTCGAATCGACCTAAATCAGGCTGAAACGAGCAACCTCCAAGTGCCTGGCGAAAATAAACCGAAGATAGAGTCGACAGACCGGCCGTACCGGCAGTCAGGGGAGCAGCGATTTATCGTACATCAAAACCGATTAGCGATCCTAATCCGTTTCTCCATTTCAAATCGCGGAAACATAGCCCAAGTAGCCGGCTCGTTAATCAACCGGTCGACCGATGGTCAGTGGCTCTCATATCGTTGCTTCGAAAAGATTCGTTCCTTTTGTTTTTTTGCACCTTTGAACTTTAATTGGCACGGTAGCCTTGTACGGATTTTACGATTTGTCGTGGCATTGTGGCAAATGACTTTCGATCTTTCCGCGCGATGAAGAGTTCGAGCAGATTTGCAACCAGGCCACAAACTGTATTTTATTTATTTGTGTCAAATGAATCTATAAATGTACACTCTGTTTGAGAAAATCGAAACTGCTCCGAATATGAGGGTTTTGAGGAGCTGAGGGTGGAAAATCGTGTAGAGGTTTCTCGAGGAGATGATAAGAGCTTAGATGAGCGATTTGAAAGTTTGAAATTTAGATATACTATTTCAGAGTTTAAAGTTTGCCTGAGACTGATTTTAATAGCGCATCGATAGCAAAGTTGGAGGTTTAAGGGAATGGAATTGAAGGTTCGTACTTTCAATTAGTGGACAGAGATTCTAATCGTCTTTTCTAAAGTATCATTTAATATGTTGTGGCTTCGACGATTAGAAACCCACCTGAAGCTGTAGTTTGAAGAGTAATTGTTCTCGCGGAACAACTATAGGAAATCCGTAAAGCTGAAAAGCTTGTCTAGTTTCATTTCCTAATTCCCACCTCAAATACTTCTAATTTTGTTCTACAAGTATTGAAATCAGTAAGCAAAATCTAATATCAATTTCCACCATGGATTTCATCGTGGGATAAAACGATCCTGCACTGCAGTCCCATTGGTAGACACCATTGAACAATTTAAACCACCTCGTATACCCTAGGTAAAGGTGTTTCTGCCGACTTCTCGAGGAAAGTGTCGGTGAAACGGGAACTTCTCGTTCGCGCGAGGTCAACCGTTTATCCGACGATGCTCGGGCGGAAGCATTTGCGGGACTTCTTACTTGCCATCGACCATAAAACCTCGACGACTCGTCTAGAAGAAGACAAGGCGGATGCGAGCGATCGTTTGTGAGTTGCGTATGACAAACCGGATGATAAAAACACCCGTGAATCATTTGCGTTAACGAGGTGCGTTGCTGCAAATCCGGGGAAAATTACAAATAAAGTTTCATGAAAGAAGAACGGATAAACACGCGATGTTTCTGCTTGCACCTTACTCTCTTAGATCGAACCAGTGGAAACTCACTTGTTTACGAATGACACTCACTGGTTCCGCCAGTGATCTCGGCGGCCATCAAAATTCACTGGTTTACCAGTGAATCTCACTCGTCAGCATATTCAAAAATAAAACACGGCGCATGTCGCAGCGGCAGCGGGCGCAAATTTCACTGGTTCGCCAGTGAGATTTGTATTCACTGGTTGAACCAGTCAAATCTCACTGGTTCGATCTAAGAGAGTATGCTTTTTTGGCTCGATAGACGAATCGAAAAGTCCAAAAATATCGTCGAGCTAGGACGACTGAAAATTTGATTAACACTGGAACTGCCGGCGTTAGATCTATCATATTTCAATATATTAAATATAAGGTGGTTTTAGATCGCTAAATAAATGATAATCCCTCAATATTTAAAAATGTCTCCGACGCAAAGGGTTAACGACGTAACTGTCGACTTGAGACGTTCTTCGAAATTCACTGAAAAGTGAGATCGTAATTGCATCGATAAAAATTGCCTTAACGAGAGGTTCGTTTCACCAAATCGGGGGTAAATTGCTGCGAGCGGAAATTCGCAAAGGTGGCTGAAACAATCACGCGATGTTTCTATTTGCTACTTTTGCTTTTTCGGAATCGGAAAGTCCAAGATGATCCCCGATACGATCGTCCAGCAGGGGAAGTTTGGTGGAACGTGGTTTTTGCGAGGGTAGAGGCAACCTGTTGAGAAGGGGAGGTCGGCTCGTCCGTGAAATTCATATATCTTCTTGGGTCTTACTTCGGGTAATTGGCTCGGATAATTCGGATAACTGGGGGAATTCGTGTGTGCCGGTAAATTGTTGCTATCGTGGGAATTGAATTAGGGTAATGTTCCATTACCGAGAATCGTTACATCGTATCGACCAACCTACCTTTCTTCGTTTCTCGATGTTTACTCGTTGCAAATTGCTCGGCCGAGATACGGAAACTGTTAAAACGCGTACGTCGACGATCGTCAATTAGTCGGAGAACCGTGCGAATAAAATACCTGGCGAGAGGAAAGGAAACTGCTTGAGTCGTCTCGTTCGAACAGTGAGCACTAATTACGGCACGTTTGAAGAATCCTTGGAAAGTGTTCGCAAAGAATTTCCGTCGTGGCCCGAAAGAAATTCCGCGAATACTTTTACGCGAGTGGATTAAATACTAATTGCCTCCACCGTCGTCGCGGCATTTTGCGCAATAATTTTCCCCCTATCTCGACAAATTATCGGCAAACGTGGAAGAATTCCCGGGTACCACTTAAACGCGACGGTTTTCGTGGAATTAGTTGGAAACTATTTTCATACTGCGAGAGTCTCGTACTTGTGTCTTGATTAAACGCCCTTTTTTTGAGAAGAATAGCCTTTTCGCTAGGAAAATCGCCGGTGTACTCTCGAAAGACGAATTTCAAAGTTTCAGGAACGTCAAAGGTTGCGTTTCGGAAGTTGCGATCTCCGATGCAATCGTCTCCTTCCAGGTTGTTCGCTTTGGACTCGCGAAACTTCGTATCGAAGTATGCACTCCTCGAAGTGCACGGAACAATGGCGTTATACAAAACGGCAACCGATCCGCTCACCCTAAAGATTCAACTCCTATTTGTAACTCTTTTATCCTTTCAACCGTTCCTTCTAATCATAAAGCAATACTTTCACGTAAAATTATATCCACAAACAACTCACCCTTCTACATTCTTCTCAGAATAATAGAAAATGAAAATTGTAACTAAAGTAGAAAACAAAAGATCTCGCGGAATTAAATCTCCCAGCATTAAAACTTCGCGGTGAGAAAAATCCGTTGAAACTCGCACCGAGCAGTAATCCAAGGTATTCTTAACGAGTTTCTCGTGGAAAATTCGCGAAATCGTCTCTCGTTGCCCATCTTCCTCGAAATTCCAAGATATTTGCAACGATCGAGTCGTGACATCCGTTAAATAGCTAAGAGGGGGCTTCTAGAGGGGTGACTTCCTCGCCATTTAGGGAGTTCATCGTCGGCTGCTGGAATTTGTCTTTTGTCGCCACGACGGGCGGCATCTTCCCTCTGCCTAAGAATAGAAAGAGGCTCGTGGAACTAGAAGCGAGTCTCGTGAAATAAAAGACTAGACCCGGTGACGGCTGGTATCAGGGATGAAGACGAGACGAGGACAGCGGGAAAGGGGCAAATTGGGGAGAATCGGGGCGCGGCAGGGTTCTCCAAGTGCGTGCAGCCGTACGCTAGACTCGCGCCGGATGTCGAAGAGATCGGGAGGGAAAAGAAGGCGGAGGGGAATCTTGGAAAGGAAGGGTAGCCTAAAATTACTTAGAGTTCGCCTCGACTCGTCCTCGGTATTCACACCGAATTCCCTCGACCGTAGATATCCTCGTTGGAGAGCAAAGTGAGTGTGAGTTTTCTGAGCGACGACCTCACTGCTCATCCTCTTTCTTCTCAACCAACTGCCACAGTTTCTTCTGTCTCTCTTCTTTTAATCTTTCCGGTTCTATCCCCTTTTTTCCCGGTCGGTTCAGCGTCTTGCAGGAATGTTTCGCATTTCGTTCGCCGACGCGAGAAGACGCGGTGCAATTGGAGCGTTTGATTCGCGGAAAAAGGGAATGGGTAACGTCCGTGAGTCTCTCGATGGCACGAGAATTCTCATCGTTCGTTGATAGCGCTGGTAAGTTACTCGTAGATTCCACGAGATCGAAGGAATTCTCTGGTATCCGTTGCCGAATCTTCGGACAAATTGAACGTCCTCGATCACGAGCGTTTCCCTCGAAATACCGAGTCACCGGCATATGTCCAATGACAAACTCTTTCCGTGAAGGTGCAATTTTACCACGCTTTCTCTCCCCGCTACTCTCGTGCCTTTGCTAAATCTGCGTCTGGCTTCAACGACGCGGATTTTCCGTAGGAAATCGAAATTTCGAACGATGCGGAATACCTCGGTGCTTGCGCGAATTCGAGGTTTGTTATTTCAGACTTCTTTCGTAAAGAACAATCATTCCGGAAGCATCGTTAGTCCTTTGGGGACGGAGACATTTTTGAATATTGACGGATAATCATTTAATTAGCAATTCCGCAACCACCTTTTTATGAGAAAGATAAAAAATATCAGAAAGACTGTAAATGTATATAAATTATAAATTACTACTTGTGGAGTCATATTTCAAACGGTTGAAAAACAAATATTACAACCTACGTATATGCGACGCTAGTCCTCAAAGGGTTAAGTGGCACTTGCAGTCAAAAGCTTCCCCACTGTTTCCATCTACGGTACTCGAAAAGATTTTTAACCATTGTCGTTGGTTTCATATTCAATAATTTATTCCATCGTCGGCAATTAATTCCTCGTCGACGGATTACGAGTCAAAGAATAAATTACAATCTACGTTTCGTTCAAAGGGAAAGAAAAGTGGGTCGTAAAAAAGGAAGAACGATTCGGTAAAAAAAAAAGAATGCCTTATTTATTGGGCAACCTGGGTCATTTCTGCGACCAACGATCAACGCACAGGAAGGAAAAAAGGCCGTAGAGGAGAGAGGAACCGCGATAAATAATTAACTCCGTGCGAACAAACGTAACAGCTTCGGCGCGCTTACCGGAAAACGTGCATCAAAGAGATCGCCCGAAGGGTCGCTTAAAATTGTGCAAAACCAAGCGGAGGAGGACTCTCGCCACACACAGAGAACTCTCGCAGTAACGAATTCCTTTGCTCGGAGATATTTTTGTCGGCGCGAAGTCGGTGTCGTTTGTCGGACGATAAACTTTCTCCCTCCTCCGTTCATCTTCTCTTTTTGTTTCTAACTATGCATTCGGTATTCCACCCCCTCACGGTATCCCTGCCCTTTTCTCTGAGAGCCACTAGGCGAAATAGATTGGCGCCCGTGGCGCGACCCCGTGAAATTTCGAGGTTTCAAGGCTAAATCGTGGCAAGAGGAGCGAAGATCGGAATAATCGTCTAACCATCTCGTGGATCGTGGAAAGACGGGGAAGAGGGGGGTGGAAGGAGAAACGTTGGAAATGGATCTTCGCTTCTCCGTCGACGATAAATTTCACGAATCGGCGAGTTTCCATAAGAGCCACGTTCCTCTCCCTTTTTCCCTATCGTGTTCTCTCTATCTCCCTCCTTCGCGTTCTGTCTCGTCTACTCTCTCTGTTTCGCAGAGGGTTATATAATCCTGCAACTGGAAATATTTTTGCGAGAGTACTGTTGCAGGAAGAGAAATGTCCGTTCGGTATGGAAGGGGCTTGATTTACCTCGCGCCCTCGTCTCCAGGGAACGTCGCTTCCTTTAAGGCCAGTATATGAGGAGAGCCCGTCGTTACAGCGGACCAAAACGAGGAATTCTTCTGGAATATTTTCATTCGTTTCTCATATTCCCTTTACAAGAGCGACCCGCTGGCAATGCAATCGCAAGAAAACCACTGACGGAAAATCATCCAAAAATTCTTCTCGATGAAATATAACAACGTTCAAAATCTATCTTGGACGATCCTATGGGATTCGATCGAACGTAAGAACGTGATTGGACGAGGAAAAATATTTGGTATTACAGGTTGCAAATAGATTTGGTCTTTCGTGGATGAGAATACGGCGCGTAAAATGTCGCGGAGCATGCGTGTCATTTAATTGGGATTCGAAGCGATTGGGACGAGCTGTCACGGACAGAATTTCGAAGGCGCGTGCAAGCTGCATCGACGATCCATCCACGGACGAACGGAGATACACGCCGAAACGTTTTCGAGCGAGAACGATCGACGGGGAGGCGGGAAAGAGAGAAAAAAAAAAACACGAAAAGCCGACAGAGAACACCGAACGAGAACGCCCACTGATATTACAGGGAACGACGATACGTTATCGTGACAATTGCAAGCAGCCGGATCGGCTGTTCCCGTTTTGTTGATCGCGTTAAACGACAATTGAGATTTGAAAAGGGCTGCATGGTAAATACCGAGCGCTGAGATTACTCAATAAATTCTGAAGGGACTTTAATAAACGCACTTTAATCGACTATATTTCGAGCACTACCGTTTGACTTGTCATACGACATTCCTATCGATCATTCGGTTCTTCTATTCAGGGACAGAGCCGAAAGTAGAGCGTGTTGATCGATCGTTGAGAAATCGATCGACTCGAGCCAGACGGAATAATTCACACGGCGGACAGTCAATAAAGCTTGGAATTCCCTCTTACGACCTCTCTGTCTCTCGTTCGCTCTCCTTTTCGATTCGACCGATTATAAATGAAGTCGAAACTTCGGCGAGGCTGCAAGTATAGACGTGGTAGCAGCCTTTTTCACGGTGCGTCTCACGTAGAGGACATCACGTACGTCCCCCTTCGGTTTTATTTCCGTCGCGGGTTAGACGCGAACGCCGGCTCCTCTGTCCGGAAATCCGTGAGACATTCGGCTTGCGTCCGTCTTGCGGTCCTCTCTCCTCCGCCATTCGTCTACGTTTCTCGTTTCCTTCCCGCTGGCAAAGGAGAAACGTGGGGAGACGAAAGGAGAAAGCTCCAAAAATAACCGGGACATACGCTCTCTGAACCCTCCTCCGGCGAAGCTCCGGTTCGTCAGCTGCCTCCTCGGAATCTCTTAGAGTAAATTCACACTTACGCGTTGTTACTTCGAGACGTACTGTCGCGATCAAAAATAACGCATGGTGGGGATGCTCCCTCCAGCTTCTCGGAGGGCGTAATTTATCTGTGCACTACTTAACCCCTTTAGTGTCGATCGAAAAAAACTAAGTGAATTAACACTAGAACTACCAACGTCAAATCCAACATATTTTAATAAATTAAATAAGTACTTTGAAAAAGGGGGAATCAAGCGACGGGAAATTTGATCAATGGAGTGATTTATGTTTATTGATATAGACGTAGAATATTTATTCTATGACTCTTATGTAAACTTGAAGAATTTTTGGAAAAAATTGTGTACCAGTCATTTTGACTGGTTTGGTAGTTCTAGTGTTAATGACAAATATAGTTGCGAATAAAAACAATTGTCCTTTGGCAACAATTGTATATAGATCACGCAATATAGAGCATAAACTGTGTATTTACAATTATCTGTCATGAAATTATTGATATCGTATTTATATTCGATGCCTAGTACTAACGACGATATATCGTCGTCCGGCACTAAAAGGGTTAAACTTCAACGGTGACGATCGTTTACAGCTTGAACAATGGTTTGAGAGGATTTCACGCTGCCTCTGCGCTGTCGGTAATACAAAAACAATAGGTCCTCTTGAGGATCTACTGTTTACTCGCTACTCGAAAGAGATGAAATTCTAGTTACTTCGAGAGGTACTGTCGCGTTCAAAAATAGCGCAAGGTGGGGATACTCCTTCCAGTTCCTCGCAGGCTACAATTTATGGCTGTACTTCTCAAGCTTTAACGATTATGATCGTAAAAACTTTGCACAATGGGTTGAGCAGAATCAACGCAGCTTCCACTCAGTCGTTAATGCAGGGGCAAGAGATACTCTTGAGAATGAATCGTTTAGTGGATGCTCCAAAAAAAGCAAGTTTCCGTCGCGATAGTTCGTACGACATTCACCCTTAGCCGAAGACGTTCAACCGGATGCCCAGTCGTCTCCGCCTCGATTCTAGAAGGAAGTCAACCCTTTTTACGGATCCTTCCTCCATCCTCTTTTGGAGCTTCCTTTTATTATAAGACGGCGGAAGAGCCTAATAATTGAAACGCCGAATTCTGTCGAAACGAGTCAGCTCGCAGTTACGAAACTGCAGGTCGGGAACGATTGGTTGAAAGTTGGAAACTTGAAGAGCCTCACGATTCGAAAAGTTCTTGGAGAAAGAAACGGAGAACGAAAGTATGTGCTCGGCAAAGGCGGCGGGGAATTTAAGTTGAATCAAGGAGCCGAACTTGTCCCGTTTCTCGGTCTAATATTTTGTTCTTAACGGACCAACGTTTATTCTGTACGGAACGTATAACGTTGCGTTTCCTTTGGCACTTTTACGATCCTATGGGATTTATCGTAGGAACATTTCACGTGACGAAAGTTCGTGTATTTTAATACGAGACATAGATGAGATTAACTCGAATTAAATTTCTCACAATAATTTCTATCCGGTTGCAATTATACGCCACGTGTAAAGTATGACTAAAAGCTGAAAGATATAACAAAAGAAATTAATGCAACACCGAGTAAACGGACCTCGTTTCCTGATTTTACACGGTCAGAGATTTAACGGCACTGTCTGTCCCGTGAAATTTTTACACCTGGAATATTATGTGTTACTCCCGCGCAGAGAGAGAGAGAGAGAGGGAGTTAATATCGTTACAATGCTTACATTTATGCAAAATGTTAAAGTGCCCATTCAATATTTTATCGTTTTTACAATTCCATGTTTCACCTTCCGTGCCGTTACACGGCTGAGACTTTAACGGCCTCCCAGTTTTACGGAGATTACTGGGCTGGCGTACTTTCACGTTGAAACTCGAGACAATTATCCCGGAATTAAGAACTCGAAGATTCTCCGCCGCTTTGCCGCTTGGAGAGGAGAAAAATTGTATAATACAGAGGCCACCTTAAATTCAAGAGTTCGCGAATTCCGTCTCGTTACTATTATTTCCCGAAAACAATGGCCGGTTTATTATAGCCAGCCGACCTGCATTTTTACGACGTTCACGTCGACGTAGGCGCCTACCTTTAAAAGGTAAATAAATTCTAATTACATCGGACACCAGCGGTAATTAGCGCCGTACCGAAGTGATTAACATCGGTCTTAATTCTACCCGGGGTTCTCTCCCTTTTTAGGGTCTGTAGAACGTCTACGATAGTTGTAGTTTCGATGCTAAACAAATTACCAAAGCGATAAAATATTTGTCGATTCTTTATCTCTCACCCAAAGTATAAAGTTTGTCTTACCTTCTCTTTTATTCGAAGGAAGAGAAAAGCGAAAGTATTTTCCGACTGAAAGCGGAAAAGGACAAGGAAAATTCGTGATTCTATCACGTAGGAATTGAATTACGGATAAAAGGTGAAAAGTGGTAATTTAATGAAGAATTATTAGGGAAAACGAAATGGTAGAGGGACGTGGACGTAAAAGCATCAAAGCAGAATGCACGAGATAAGAACGCAGAGGACCATAAATGAAATGGAAAAAAGCTGAAAGAAATGCAGTGCGAATTTCTACGGGGATGGAGATTGGAAAGACCATAGAACGCGTGACTGGAAAGAGAGGTTCCGGCGAAAGCCATAAAGAACTCGACGTTCGTACGGCGTGTGTTTCGCCGTGAAAAGCGGAAAACACGTCTGGGGTCGAAAAAGCTGCGATGTGAATTTCAAAATACACGGTGAAATATACATGAGAAGATCGTAAATAACGGGGCCGTAAACGCAAGGTTTTAAATTAATAAATACATACCGCAAAAATGTCCATGACCGTGTAGATATGGCATACCGATATCATATAATGGATAAGCATATTCGTCGTTTATCGCATCACGGCATCGATACTGCATTAAAATTTACTTAATAAACTCTGTTAGCCAGTGTTCATCGTCATGGATGTCAAACCGTGCCACGGATTATTTTACGCAAATCCTACCTGTTTACAATACTTTCCCCCTCGATTCATATTTTAATATCCCTTGATAGGCGCGCCGAACGGAACTTCGAACGACGTGTTTCTATTGTATAACGAACGTTTTAATGCACGATGTAATGCAATCTTTCCATCATCCGATGGAAAAACGACCCGAATATTTTCCAACAAAAACTCCGACAAATACACATTTGCTTTCTGGAAAGTGATTTCACAGTGAAATATTCGCCAACAATACCTTTCATTCGCGTTCATTGAAGAACGGTAGGAGGTAAAATCGTGCCAGCACAATTTCCGGACATGGTACAGAAAACAATCAACATTTTCAAACTGTAATCGTGACAAAAAGCTAGTGCACACAGTCGAAAGATTAATCCCAAGAGTATCCCTTGAAAAAGACTTCCAATGCGAAAAGAAAGCTGCGGTACAGAGACGTTTAAGGTTCGATCGTTGGGGTTAAAGAAAAGTCGATACTTCCAAGACACCGGCTAGAAAGAGAAGAAGGAAGGGTAAAACTGCAAGAGAGAAAGAAGGAGAGAGGGAATCGCGATGCAAAAAGAGTGATCGAGAGATTTCCCTATGCGGTAAACCGGAGACCGAAGACCGGAGACCGAGTAAGCGGCCCAGCCGTACCGGGCCATCCATTTCGAAACTCCGGCAATTCCTGAAAACGAAACTTTCCGGCGGAACCGTTCGATGCTAATGGCGGAACAATGGCCGCAAAAACAATCGGATAACTCGACCGAGAGCGGTCGCCCCGGAGCCGTACGTGGCTGTTTGCGATTCCGGACGGAGTTGCGGAATATTGCCCAAAATTGTCCATCGGTGCATCGCTGAATGCTTTTCTCCTTGTTTGCGCAATTACTACGTTCCTCGACCTACGAATTCTCGTCTAAGGTAGTCGATGGATCGACGATATTCACGGACAGATACGGTACTGTACGTATATACTCGTCGTATGGCGCAGAAATAAGACATACGAACCATGGTAGATGCTGCCAGATGTATTCTTTCCTCGGCGAAGAGGAAAACGATACGTTTTCGGTAGAATCGATCTATCTCAGAATGCATGGTTGCCGGTGAAGATGGAAATTGCGAGGAGAAATATAGTAGGTGCAATGTGCTCTACTTTATATATCCGACGATACCTTTCCGTCGCATTAGATGAACTTTTTATTTTTGCGCGAACAATCCAACGGTGAAATTTTTAACACTAACGGTACCGTACTTGGAGAATTGGTGCGATGGAATGAAAATTGATAAGTTTTTGTATTATTATGTAAGCTGTTTTCCGCATGATTGCACATATTACACTGAGTATCTCCTGCGTTTCTTTCGGTGTAATCGTTTTTTCATAAATGATAGGCTACGGTCGGAAATGGGTATATGCAAAGTACCAGGACGGTTTAAGCGCAAAACCGGCTGCGAATATCGTTGATGTACCGGAAATATCATTCGACGGCAAATTAGGTGTATTTTTGTAATAGCCAGACGTTACGTTTACAGCGTGGTGCGTCGAGCAACCGCAATAAAGCTTTTCAAAATACATCTCATGTTTTTGTCACACCAGTTTCGGTTACCTCGTTCGAGCACAAATTCCAAAAATACGTAGCCATCCATTTCTCAACTTGTTTTCCGCAAAACTCGAATCGGTACCGACCAAGGGAATGGTGAAAATGTGTTACGTTTTTTTCTCTCTACATATATCCGAGTATATATGTGTATATACCATCGAAGGAAAATCTATCTTCGTTCGTATTTCTCCGTCGTCAATTCGATCCATCGAGGCGTGCTCTCGACGGACCCGTTTCCCGCGAATTTCCGAATCGGTGTATATTTGCTGCTCGAATTCGCAACGTGCACGAGATGCCGAAATGGCGTTGGAAGATCGACCGTTCGTCACGGGTTCGCAATTAGTTCACGTTCAATCTCGTCTGTTGGATCCCAAAATTGTACCGCGACGGAATACTGCCAACGGCAGCTTAATAATGGAAATGACAGAGAGGTACACTTTCAAATCTATTAGTAACTACTGAAACGTCCGGGAGGGACAGAAGCCGAAAGGGTGGCGAGAGGATGGCGAAGGGGTGGCGAGAGGGTGGCACACCGCTGATAGATTCGTCAAAGCTTACGAGCACGTTGCGTTTACTCGGCAACAAATTATCACTTCCGGATCGATCGTGAAATGAGCCTCTTCCGTGCCAAGTTTCCGTCTCGACGTTTCGCTCTTCGTTAGGAAAAATTGCACAACGTCGTCGACGAGATGCGACGCTCTAAAACTGCCATATCCAACTCGCGACCCACTTGTAAATACTTGCCATGGAAATTTTTGCAGGAAATTTGTAATTTTAAAAAATGTAACAAAAATTTTAATGAATTTTTAATTAACAGAAAGTAACAACTTATTCATAATTTTTCATGGCTGCCATTTTATATTATATTATTTACAACACTGAAAGATGGCCTCTTGGGAGGTATTGATCGCGGTTCATATAAAAATTATGGAATTATATTGGACTGATAAAGATTTTAGATTGGACACAGCAGTTATAGACTCTTCTTCTTCAGAATCCCCTCCATCGAATCGTGATGAATAATTTTTTTTTCCTCCCGTCATCGGTCAATCGTATTTCAGGTTTTTCCTCATCTTCCTCTTCTTCTTCCTTTTCTGACTTTCCTATAAAGGTAACCCGAAGACGTCCCATCGATATAAAGCCACAATCTCGACTCGGGACACTCGACTTTTTTTCGATTTGTACAAGGGTCCCGTAGCAGCTGGCGGTGCGAATGATTTGCACCTTTGTCGAATGAAAGAGAGCGAAGAAAAAGGGAGAGAAGAAAAGATTTGCACCGTTTGCGCCGTGAAAAGTTGGCGAATATTTCTACCCGTTCAACCCTTCGCGGTACCAACGTGGTACCACCCTCTCTTTCACCGTTCCCCTTCTTTTTCTTCCGATACTCGAGGACACGTCAGAACGTAGCCAATGTCGCGTGTTTTCATTTTTCTCGAATATTCCGAGGAATGCGAGTATACGGGGAAATACGTTATTCCATCCGAGAATCGAAGGGATTGAACTCTCTCCTTGCTTAGAGTGACAAATCCGTGGCAAGCCATACAAATTCTTTCGCAAGAGCTTGCAATATTGCGACGAAATCATTTCCCTTCAAATACTCCTCTTCAATCGTGCAAGCCCTGCCTTTCCTTCTTTTCTGTTTTTCATCGAGAACTTTTGCAAAATTGCCATGTCTTTTCGTGTACCAGTTAATGTATAGTTCAAAACCTAGTGTTACGAAGAATCATCTCTTTCTACAGCTTCGACATTGACATTTAAGTGAAATTAAATGGTATCCATTGCATAATCTGTTAACTTATCCATCGAGGTGCCGATGAACTTTCGGATTGGATGTAATTCACGAAATGCACCGAGGTTTGGCTCGTACGTTAGAAATATCTTATCAACGATTGCACCGACGATCTTTGGTAGGACAACGTTGCACGAACAGGTATTACCTGTGGAGTTTCTCTGTATATATGCTCCACGTAAAGTACCGAAAGTCCAATAGATATTCGGACGCGTTGCGTCGACTTATCGGACCGCATTTTGCGAATGGACGGTTAACCAATTTCTAGAATCTGACGAAAGTTAGCAGACCGGAGAGATGTTGATTTATGGTGGTAGAAATTTCTCGTGGTAGTGGATATCTGAGATATTTATTAGAACCGAATGAGTGAAGTTGCGCCTCTAATTGGCACGCACTTCGAACTCGAACTATTGGCTTTATATCTATTATAATTAAATATTGTTATGAATTATCGTAACGAAATTGCCTCCCCTATATTTAATATCGATTATGAGAATGATAACAACGAATGTTAATATCGATTTAATAGATAAGAAAAGAGTTGTCTTTGAGCGAGAAGTTTGGATCCGTTAAAATATATTAACACTAGAACGACCAAGCAAGTCAAAATGACTTGATCACATTTTCTTCCAAAAATTCTCTAAGTTTACAGGAAAGTCCTGGACTAGAAATTCTAAATTGATCTTATAGAACACAGATAACCAAACCGATCATATTTTCCACATTGATTACTCTTCTTCCAAAGTTCTTATTTAATATATTTAAATGTAATGAATTTAACGTCGGTCGTTCTAACTTTGGGATTGTTTAGAACAAATTCGGTATTGGTACTATTGATAAAAATTTTCTTTGTTCGTTTTCTTCGTACTCTTTTTTCCTCATTAGCGGGGGCAAATCGTTGTGTCACTCTGTGAAAAATAATTAGAAAGATGCAATTAAGATATGCATGTACGATGCTCGTTTTATTATATTGTTTGGGCAATTTGGATATTTTTAAACATTTCCGTTCAATTTGACGAGCGATCGTTTAATAAACACGGCGTACACGTATAATGGCGCACACACGTCGAGATCGAAACAAATTGATTCGATTAAACGTATGAAACGAGGCGAGATGAAATATCAGAAAACTGAGCTCCCAGTATCGTGCAACGAGAATAGTTTTGATAACGAACGTCAATATTTCTGATTTCACCGGTAGCCGATAATTGCGAATAATGGAATTTAATTAAGAACATAATAGCGAGCTTATATTTGCCATTATTTTATACTCCAAGAATCCGTGGGGCGAACAATTGTTCTCGAAATGTGTCGATAATACATCGAAAGTTAATTGACACTATTAATTATCGAGCTGCCCGAAAATCAAGTCACCTTTTCCATCATATTTCCTATTTTATTTTTCGAAATCAAAATCCACTTTTCCAATTTCAACGCCAGCTCTGAAATGATAATCTTAGTCCTTCCGCTTACGAAATATTGCCAATTCGATCTCAAACGTCACGAACCGATGACGTTAACGTGATCGATATTAATCGACATCCTTAGTTGTCAGGTTACGATGCGTACGAGTATCGGCTTCTACTAACGACGTTTACTACGTTAACTCGAGTATAACGACTACTAAATATCCTTCCTCCGGTATGTGCACTCGACCTCACTGACTACCAGTTTCAAAGTTTACTCGCTCTCTCTGTGTTATTAATATTTACCGAACAGTTTCCGCTGGAGGCATATCGATATACCGTAAGCTCGAGTTAGATGTACAGAGAGAGACAGAGAGGGAGAGAGTTAGAATGAAAGGCAGAGAGAGTGAGAGAGAGTAGGAGAAAATATAAGGTTATAGAGAGAGAGAGAGAGAGAGAGACGAAAAGTAGAGGGTGAAAAGGATACGACGGAACTTGACTAACGGGAGCTTTGCCGTTTGTTCGCGATAAAATTTAAATTCGGCCCTTCGCCTGGCGAGTTTAAATTTCCGAATAATGGATGCCTCGAAAGCTCATTAATCCTCCGCTGTTTATCGAAATACCTGGCCGATATCGCGGTTGTTTGACCAGGCACAAGTATAAACTGTTTCCCTTTGAATTGATCAAACTTCTTGATAATGATTTTGAATTTCGACGGTTCCGATATCACGCTCGATCTCAATTACCAGCCTGCCTGATATTAATACTCCATCACCTACATTATGCGTATTCAAGAGAAATACTCATCGTACCATTATCGACGAATACTGACAATGAATATTGAACCTCTAAACACATCCCCCTCCAAAGTTCAATAACCCATAAAAACTGTTGTAGAATTGTCAGAATAATTATCTAGAGGGTTGCAAAATCAAGGATTAATTAATTTTATTAGAGCTACGGCTTTCAAGGATGAGCTGATAAAAAAAATTCTCCTTGATTTTTAAGCCTTCCGATCCGAAACAACGTCTGATAGATCGTGACAAATAATTTTTTCTCATGCGACACAATTTCGCGCCATTAAATAATCGCTGCTTATAATCACGGATTTGTGCCCTTAAATGATTGCTAAATCAATTATTTACCATCCTTGTCATGATTCTCGGCAAACATTTCAAATAAAGATAAAATTGTAAAAAATTCATTTCCCGACATGCAACTTTCATCTAGATTATTCATTTCGTTCCATCGTGCCTCCTCTACATCCCCGCCCACCTTCCTCGTGTACAATCGTCCATCCAAGTTTGTTGTTTTTTAACTCACACAATTACAAAGGAAAACATACCGAGCGAAGATACCAAACAAAACCGTCGTGCAAAAGTGCTAAAACGTTCCAACCAAACGATACGATCCAATTAAACAAATCTCCCGCGATCCGCTCACGAGAAACCAACATTTACCGTTGATCTCTTTTCGGACTAAACGAAATTCCTCTCTCGTCTATCGTGTATAACAACGGACGATAGTAATTACACCGATAATCCACGCACGATGTTCGACCTTCGAAAATGTGTCGCGTGTCACGATCCATGGCGTCGGATACACAGAGGAGGTTTCGCTATGATAATCGAGCAACACGTCACGTGCGTGACAACACGAGTGCTCCGTGAGTCAGGCACTCCGTGCTCCACCGCCTCCGTAACGTCCAGTTCCCCATAAACCCCTCCCTTCCCGACACCCATAGCGGGGGCGTAAGTGATTATGCCGGCTCGCCTCGACTGTCGGACACTCGCCTCCTTCTGGCGGGACATTAACGTATATATACGGGCCGATGTAATGAGTCATAACAGGGATGCGTGCCGCTCGGACTTCCTCCGACACGAATACGTCGGGTTGCTTTCACGAAAATCATGGTAATGTCCTGTCGCGAACGATGAATGAATAAGGTGGGGGGTGGAATTTTGGCAAGGTTCGATCGAGATGTATGTATTTTATTGTTTTTTTTTTTTGAGGAGAAGGGGATTTGTTTTTATGATAGTTTTAAGGTGGATGAGGAGGGGAAGCTTAACCCTGTAATGGCGAATAAGGATTTTGCTCTTTTGGATCCACGGGAGTAAGAGGATTTTTTGCTTTTTAGTGTGATATGTTTTAACTTCATCTTCTTCGAAGATCGATGCAGTGATGTTAATTAAGTTGGTTAAGTAAAAATTGATCGGTGATTCTTGATTGGTCGTATAGTTTGCTATAATATTAATATTATAGAAATAATTTTCCCGCTGATGTTTTTGGATTGATAAGTTCTGCAAGACTTAAAAATTTCATGTTGAATTTACCCCATCGCGAGAGTCATTACTGTGTGACAAGGGGTTAAGGGGTGAAGTGAATTTTTTCTTTTTTGGAAAGGTGGATTTTATATTATTTGTGGGGAGGGTCAATTTAGAGAATTATGGTGGTTGGATGATAATTCGAGGGTGAGAAGCCAATGATGGGGAGAAATGTAGTGTTGCGTTTAGGGTGGAATGGATGGGGTGAAGTTATAATTGTATTGACTCAATTTTGGCGCGGACAGCCTTTTAGATAAAAAGTTTTCTGTATTATTTTTGTGCTCTAGTTACGTCGAGGAATAATTTAGCGCATAATTATAATTAAAAATGTCCTCCATATGGAAAAATTAAATTCGATAACTCCGTAATGGCATCACAGTGAATACTCTAGATTTGAACGTTTAAAAATGCTGCATTTCATATGCACCCGGAGTTAAAATAGGTCGGATTTAACTGCAACCTTTTATACCAGTAAGGGTCAACAGGGCTGGGCGATGGTCTTATTCTTCTATTTCTCCTTGAAACGTCGAATCGCTTCGGTTTTTTCATTATATTTCAGTATCGATCACGTGTCTCCGTGTTTACTAATACCTTCACCCCGGCTGTACCATTTTCTCTTTACTCGGACAATATTTAAGAACCCTCCTTTGTTCTCTTTTATTACAGTTCCCTAAAAGTTCAATGTTTTAACGCAAATACGCGTTCACTCGAAAACTATGTGAAAATCGTAAAAGCGAACAAACCCGATACAAAGTAGACGTATCATCGATCAAATTTTACAAAGGGAATTTTCCCACGGCAGGTGTTTTTCCATTTATCGTTTCGATATCGTTCCGCTAACCATCTCGTGCCCCGTTCGTCCGTTATGGAATTCGATTGCACCCCTTTTCTTCCTTTCCGATGGATCGAGATGTTCCTCTCGTTCCATCCTACAAAAAAAAATATACGAAAATCCGAAAGGCGGAATTAAATCCAAAAATAAATGAACGAGAGAAGAGTATTTGCAAAAAGAAACGATCGATAGAGTTTTAAACGGTTTGTTTTTCATGCGAGTTCCTTCTCTCTTTCCCCAATCTCTTTTTTTTTGTTTTTAATTCCGCGGTGCTTGAAAGCATCGAAAAGAGATATCATCGGTTCGCGGTATTTTGGAATTTTGCGCGGGAATTCGCGTTTACCCGTTGACAGATTAACGTGTCGGCGTAACGAAATCATGAGTCACGTTTCATGGGGGTTGAACGTGCACTCGACTGTCTTCATCGACGAACACGATCCTCGTATTTTTCCTCCCCCGTTATGATAATATCCTGTCTGGGGTTGACTCAGAGGCGCCGTCCTGATTCAGAATTTTTTTCGGGAATATACTTGCATCGAGGTGAAAAGAGGGCACGAGAATAAATTTCCACGATTCTGCATTAAAACTCAACGATCGGGTGAAGTCGACTAATCTGCGCTTGACTTCGGAGTAATTAAAGGATGACGAAAAAGTGGAATCCATTTTTTTTTCAAGTCCTTAACGTGTTCCGTATCTTTGAGGTGATTATGGAGGAATGCAAAAGTACTTCAGTCACGGGGGAAAAAAGGAGAAAGGTACATAATTCTGATCGTTGAAATGTCCGAACCATCGGCCAGCTTTAAATTGAAGAAAGCAGGAATGGATAATGGGAGTAATTAAAGGAATTTCCTTCGTTCTATTCTCTACTCGTTTCTTAAATAGAAAAGAGGAATTCCGATACACCAGAAGACAGTTTAGTTCTACTTGTTTTTCGTTCCTCCCTCTCTTTCTTTCTCCTTTCTCTGTTTTGCGTTCTTCCTTTCTATTTGTCTGGCCAAAATTACTTCTCGCTTCCTTTCCATCCGGCATTTGCTTTTACCCCTTCTTCCCATCTTCGTTCCTTTTCGTGGTGCCTTTGCATTCGGAGACTCGTTAAGACGTCTTCGGCAATTAATCCGTCTTGTTTGGACGCACTTGGTCCCAAAAACGAGGCGTAAAATGAAACGGCAAACAAAGGGGAAAGAACGGAGGCAAAAGGAAAAAGCGTAATTTAACTTTCCCACCGACTTTGTATAGATGTTAAGTATAAATGCACGGTGGTGCGTCAAAGTCGGAGCATCGCAGTTGAATTCGTACTTTTCACCGTCGGATGTTCAATTTACTCGCGAAATTTCCCACCGTCAAATCGGAACGTTGCTTACGCTACGAATGTAGTTACTCGTTGCAATTTTCTCTCTCTTTTTTTCTCTCTCCTCTCTCCCTGATACCATTACGTTATCCCATCGGGTTAAACGGTGCCGTTTAAACAAGATTCTTTTTTGCGATCGAAAGAGAAATCCACAAATTCCGCGATACGCTCTCCGCGTCGGTAGTTTACCTTCTCATTGCGATTCCAATTTTCTTCTTCCGCTCCGATCGAGTCTCTTTTAAAGTGGAACGACATCCCAGCTACGGTATCGACGCCTCGACTCGATGGATTTTCTGCAATGCGTCGTTTTCTCGTGGATTTAAAACCTCTCTATTTTTTTTTACCTTCGAATTTTCTGTAATCCTATCTATACAGATAATTGTAAAGAAAAAATTTCAACCATCCTTTGACGCAAACAATTTTACGCAAGAAAAGAGAGCGCGTAGAAGAGTACTTCGAGAGAAAATAATTTCACGATAAACTGCGCGCCTAACGATTTCCAGATTTTCCAGCGACCCTTTTTTTTCTCCTTCGGAGGGATACCATTAGAGAAAGGGCAGAACTTATTACTCATCGCGCTCTACTTTTCACTCCCGAACCCCTAATAGCTCGAGATCATTTTTTTTAAGAAACTCTCGGCAAGTATCGCCAGCGAGTTTATTATTTATAGCGTTTAATTTTATTCCCGGGAACGCCGTTAATTGGACCGACGATGATTTATCGTAGCAACCGAGAGCGGAAGCATGCCACTCGGACGATCAGAAATAGGTTTCCGTTCTCCAACGCGTCCTCGAGTTCTCCCGGCAACTACTATGCCCTGCTAACTCCAACTTCTCATACGCGTCTCTATTGTCGATCAGCGACGATGAATTATTCCGCGCGTTCGCACGAGCGAAGTGCACGAGGAATTCGCGAAGCGGATCGTGCAGATTCTCTTCTCTACACGTGGCACCGTTGAACTCCGTCTGGCTGCTGTTTGAGAAGAGAAACCGAGAGAGAGGGAAAAGAGAGAGCAGAGAACCTTATCGGGTAGTCGAATTTAGCTAGAATTGACCATTCGCGACGTGCTCTCCGTGGAAACCGAGTTACCGTTAGGTCGTTACACCTGAGACTTAAGTTAGCTCGTTTCTGGTGCGCCACGAGAATTAAGCAAATTATATTGCGACTGGAAGCGTCGCTAGTTTCCAACATGATCGGAACAGCTTCGACGGAATCTACGAGAAGCCACGGTCGTGAACACATTTCGAATCGATAATTGATATTAATACAATTGAGATAGTTGATTGCAATTCCCGAGTCGACCTCCTGTATTTCAAACTTTCCAGTATTTTTCAATTTCCACGGGAGAAACGACGGCTATAGTATTTACTTGTTTTCCATACCGCGCGACGAGGAAGTCCGATCGTTTCAATTAGCCCCATGGTTGAAAAATAGACTGAAAACGAGATAACCACACGAGTTATTGATAAACAGAGCGTCGATGTATCAAGTTGACTCAATTTTTCCATCCTCGTCACGAGAGATTTCGGAGGAAATAGCGCATTCTGAAAGAAGGGAAGTGCCACAACGTAGAACAATTCCAGCCGTGAATTTTTCGAGTTTCTTCGACGGGAAACGTTCTCATGCTACGTTCGGCGTTTGTTTCGACATGTACCATTCACTCTGCCGGCATTTCCCTTTTCTCGGGACGATTCAGCGGCGCCTTTTCGACTCGCTGCAACGAGGAATGTAAAAACAATAAAAGCCAGGACCGACGGCATCGACGGGAGCCAGCACATCGGCGGAAGAAAGAGGCGGATAAATATACAAAGTATAAAATAGGCCGCGTCGGTAATATTGCTGGAAAGACGACAGGAAGGAAGGGAGAGAAAAAAAAAGGGATGGAAAGGAAAGAGAGAAGAAAGCAGGGGGTGAATAGCGACGTACGAGCGACAGGGCCGACATTCGGTACCAAGGCGAGACTCACCCCGCTGGACCATTACCCCTTTTTATTATTTTCTGGCTGAAACAAAAGGAGCCCCTTTGCCCAGCCTCCCTTACGCCCGTTCGCCCGGTTGGTTGACCGACTTGCACTAGAAAACTTCAGCCCCGAGATTAATTGCACCCTCTCCTTTCTTTCTCCCGCCACTCTGTCCTCCTCCTCTTTGCGGCCCTCTCCTCCCGCCTATCCCATTCTTTCCATCAACCCTTCTTTATCTCTCGTTCCTTTTCTCTCTTCAACCCCCGTATCGTTGACTCTCTCCTCTCCCTTCGTCGCCTCCGCGGGGGGGAGAGTCCTTGAGAAACTTGGCGAACGACGAGACCAGAGAAGCTGGGAACGTGAAAGGGGGTGCGGAAAAGGAGTGAAAGGGGATGTGGAAAAGGAGCGAAAAGAGAAAAAGAGAGGTGGTGAACGTAGCTCGCGAAGCACTGTCTAGAAATCCCTCGTCGTTGAACGGAGAATAACGTCGAAAGACAAGCTTCGGTTTTATCAACGGCCACGACGCAGACGCGGGGATCTGCTCTGCGTTTTATCGTCAGCCGCGAGTATTCAACGAGCTTGTCGCTGTTACCCTTTGACAAAGGGAGAAGAGGGTTAGACAGGGGGGGGTTGGTTGGAGAGGATGGAGATTTTCCCGCCCGCAGGTGAGACGTTTCTCAGTGCGCTTAAAAACTGTGACTTACGGGCGGAAAAGTGGTAGGGGAGATTCGAGCAAATGTTTACTCCCGGGCGGATTTAATCGCTCGCTGCTTAAGATCACGAAGCCCCCGGTGATTCCCTCGCTTTCTCTATCGTCGAAGACCTCTCGGAGATGCTTCGCGTTATACGTAATAACGCTCGTTTCGTTGAGGTATTCTCGCCTTCATCGTTTGTCTAACAAATCCCTGATATTTCATCGCATTAGCCGACCAACATTTTTACATTCATTTCTTTTCCACATTTAAGACTCGCCATGGAAGGAAGCAAATTGAATTCGGTGAAGATGATAGTCTTACGATTATTCCATTGTTTTATGGAGAATTTACGTTAGAATTTGGAGAAAATTGCAAAGCAAAAGGACATTGATCGTGGATGAAGGTTTCGCGAGAGGTTTGAGGGTACGCGAGAGGGTTCTACGAAATTTCCGCGTAGGTGGATTCGTTTCCTGCCGTTGTCGTTGGACATTTCGCAGAAACGATCATAGATTCTCCCTACGCCTCGAGGAAAAGGTCCAACCGCGTTATTTTTGGGCTGGCTTATTCAAGAACGCGAAGGAAACAAGGCGAAGAAAGGCTCGGAGAAACGAAAGTAACGAGCTTCCTCAGCAAATTTTTATGCCGGCCTGTCGTGGAAAATGTCGAGTCTGCGATTCCTGCGCTACGCTGCCCAAAGTATGAAACCGTTTTGCAGGCGTTCTTTTAAAAATTAATACGGGCAAATAGAAGGAAAAGAAGGGGGGGGGGGGAGAGAAGAACGGAGGCGCGCAAGGGAATCCATTAAATTAATCTCGTTTCTCTGCTTCTCTTATTTATACGTTTTGATGCTTGCAATTAATTTATACGCAAAGTAAATATTCGCACTGAGAGCCGAGAGAAAGAGAACTATATCTCGTAATGAAATCAGATTTAAACGCGTATAACTCCCTCGCTTTCGTTCTCCTACTCTCTTTATCTTTTGCTCTTTGCTCTCTCTCTCCGGCTCTTCTTGAAAATCCGAGCTATTTTAAAATCGGAATTTACGGCCACTTTATTATGAAATAACGAAAGATATATATTAGTGATCCCACCGACGTGGATGAGCAGAAATTCCAGTTGTTAAAGTACTTTATTTATCCATAAATTCTGCGAACCACCGGTAATTTGATGATTCCACGTTTCAATCGAATCCACGGTCGACCTTACTTCAACACTTGGGATATATCGTGCGAATCCTCGTTAAAACTGTTTTTGCAGCTTTCCGCCCTCTCGATCTTCGTAATCATACTTCTATCCGTCATTATTTCTGTCTATGATTCTCGAACATAAACCTTCGATGACATTCGTTACGAGAGTCTTCAATCTGAAACAAAAATAAGATCAACGTGTTGAGAGTCTTTTTCCAATCATACCATCCTTGTTCGTGAGAGCAGGAAGACCCAATTGTGCAAAATTAATCGTAAAAGACACGCACGATGATGGTATCCTATCGATACCAGGATGAATCACGTGCGCAACGTGCAGTCGTTGAAACGAGCTCTCATTGAGCAGAATTAATAGTATAATATACAAAAAAGAGAGAAAATGATAAACATCTACTCTGTAATGACCATAACTCGTTTCTCAATTAACCCGAGGCGCAGTGACAAGACTTAAGAAACAGCTAAAACCATATTGATTCGCATCCAACGATACCTTACTGTAATTTATAAAAATCCTCCTAAATCAAATTTTTAAAATGCAATTATTCCATCTGACCAAACTTGTAACAGCAGTCTACTGCAGAACAATTCCACAAATCGGTACAGCAGAAAGAATCTACACAATGCAACATATATCTATAGACATTTGTCGATATTTCTTAGGTATGTGTAAAGAGAAGGTTAATACAACTTTGAAAAGCAAGAATAAAAATAGTAATCGTTGCAATGATAAAAGTTGCAAGGTCAGACGACTGGCGCGGCGGCAATTCGGTAATAACCTTCGTCTTACAGCGTAGTACGAAGCCTCGAGAGGACAAGGTTCAGGGTAAAAAGCCACGAACTCTGTTCCACAGAAGCAGCCTCTTCACGATATAACACTGGGACGACAGTGCCGCACATTTATTTTCTCGCACCCCGACGTTTACTAGTTGCTCCGACAAAATAGCAGGGGTTAAGTCCGCAAGAGACGAGATCAAGTCACTAATTCGACAAAGACATGCTTTCCGGTGTATCCAAGACTTAATCTCCAGCTTTTGAATTTTGAAAATAATTAGAGTATGAAATTACCCCTTAGCCTACAACAACGTGTGACACGATAAATAGAATAGGAAATTTCGAAGTCTTCCAAATATTATTAAACGGAAAGTATCAGTCGGTGAAAAAACGATCATATTATTTCTACACTATTAACCCTTTGCGCTCCTATGTCGAGTCTAACTCGACATTTTGTCAAGTCCAAACCAATAGATGTTAACGTACGAAAGAAAACCGAGATTGCATCCTAAAAATTTTTTCAAGAGATATCATACACTTGTAAATTACAAGATGCTTTATTTTTTAAAATTACCCTATTTTTCAAATCAAGTAAAATTGAAACAAAATACTTAAAAGCGTTGGGAGCTACTGGTAAGAAAATTGAAATATAATTCGGAGTGCAAAAGGTTAATATTGCGTCCAGTTATAGAAAATATCAGAAATCAGTGAGGACTTCTAAGATTTGGAATTATTTCTGAGCTATTGCACGCATAGGTAGAAAAGAAACCGTAGGGCAAGGGGTTAAAGTACTTTTCGTATTCCATGAGGCTATTTTGATAGTATTTGGGGTTTGAACCTAGACCCATCAGAGATCAAACAGAGACCAAACTAAATGACTGTCACCGGGACAGTATACTTTGAAAATAAATCTAGTTTCAGTAAAAATATTGATCTCCTCACTTTATATTAATTCTAAAGCTTTCAAATGCAAATGGAATGAAAGATTGAATAGCATTTGATTACACTCCATCAAAATATATCCCACTTGCCTCGATAAATCAGTGATCACAGCTTTCGTCATTCTCGACACCGTAACACCATTTATCTCATAATATCCAATAGTCTTTTTCTAGACAATCGTTAAAGCGATTTTCACACGTCGAATGAAATTATCGAGGTTCATCGAATGCTCCGTATTTTCGTGGAAATAAAAGCTAGAGGATTCGAAAGGTCGGTTGAAAACTCGCAGGTAAAGCCGGCGCGAAACGAGGCGTCTATCCTGGTTTTATCTGTTAAAACAGCCTTGTCAAGGTTTGGCTCGACAGAGCCGTTTCTTGAGCTGCGCCGCCTCCTTCACCTACACATACAGCCGAGATGTCACTGATTCACATGACACTGGCGGCGTTACGGTCGTGCCTACTGGTACAAGCGTGGTAGCATGTGGCGGTATATTGGGGCGACATTTATATTTTAAAAATTTTGCGACAGCAAAATGCAAACTTGTTCGCCTCAAAGAATGTAGAATAATGTAAGAAGTTATTGGGGCGATACATTGTACAATGTTGTGTTGTCTTTTAACAGTAAAGAGGTAATATAGGTTTCCACATTACCCATGGAAATATGCAAATGCACTCTTTGTTACAAAGTTATCTTCTGAAAATCTATTCCACTGTATCAATGTCCTTTTCCGCTGAATCGTTGTCGAGAAATCGCATTAAAATATAAATGAAGAAAATGTTTTCTAACAATCATACAGATGACAGAAACCGTTGAGATACATCTCTATATGTAAAATTGACAATACTCTGGCATTTTATTGCAAAACAACATTGAAATTAAACGAGGTAGAACCACTCTTTGTTACTAAGAGCTTCTTATAATTAATTATGTTTTAATTGGTATATTAGAACTTTGCGTCGAGCATTTTGAGACGAATAAAGTTACTGAAAACATTTAAGACAACTGCGGCGGCAACAATGTGTTCTTTTACGCTGGGAAACCTAGCGTTCTATTATCGTGTAGTTACTTTTAACAATTTGCGCTAATAATTGATTTACAACTATTGGTGCTGGAACACAATACTATATTTAGTCATAATGTATAACGTAGTGGTTAATTTCGGTAAAATCGTCGCCAGAAGCCCAAAAATATTAAAATATATTAATTGTACTTTATTTAACACATATTCGAGCATACTTTTTCACTAACAATACTTTTGTATTACCCTACATGCGATATAGTGCGGTGTGAAATTGTATTTCGACAAATAACCTTTATCGACGTGCCACGCACGACGTTCTGATCTCCGCGACTGACGCGCAAGGCACGACTTTTTCAGCGCGACTGATTGACTACGAATGTCGCCCCGAATACGCCCGTGCTCATGCCAATAGGTCCGCTACTATGAAGGGGAGGCAAAGTCAATCAGCGAGCTCTCGAGTGTATAGGAAGGAGTAGCAGGCGGAGCAGCTCGAGAAACGGCTCTGTCGAGCCAAACCTTGACAAGGCTGTGTTAAAACATTAAGCTCTCGCTACGCCGAAAGAGAAATAATATCTCGCTTATACGGTACACACTCGCATGTGTATTTTATATATATTATATACATCTACAAATATACACGTACATTTACCTATGTACCTATATACATCCGCAGTTGCCTTTCGTAGCAGCCCGTCAGGATGAAATAGCGTCCGCGCGTGAGTGCGTCATTTTATAGCGGGAACGAGAAAAAGACAGAGGGTGGAGAAAGAGCAAAAAAAAAGAGTTCGGTAGAATTTATTTATCTCTCGGGCTTAATGTAAACAAATCGAATGCACCCGGAAAGTTCAAACCTCTGTTACGGCGGCCACCGGCCGAATGGACGTAGTGTATTCATTTTCATGAAGGCAGATGTCTACTATCTGGCCTGTTAAAATTTCAGATATTACAACCCTATGCGTCACCCATATATATATATACCGTGTTCGTGTTACTTTAAGAGAGGATATAACCATATCCATCGCACTTTTTCACGTCCCTACTTATTTATCCCAAGTATTGCGAGCACCTTCTGCCCGATATCGCGGCCTCTCGAGAACTGCAAATAGTTACGAAAGTTTCGCCCGCAAAAACGCTCCGTACAAAAACGCTTACTCGTTCGATAGATATTTTAAAAAGTTACTAATCCTTCCGCTTGTTGTTTTTTTTAACCTTTCGCTAAGTTAAACCTTAAATTATCAACGTGCATGGAAACTTTTAAATACAGCTGGTAAACCACATTGACAAACGCCTACGTGAAACGTTGTTCGATCTTGGTATTCATTTTTTTGTACTTTAAAAAATTGAAGCAATTTTTTCCTCAACATATAGATTAAACGTAAGACAATTTTTTAACTCGTGTAAAAAATACTATCTTTAACACTAATCGCATCGACACTTCATAGATTCAAATTCCTACCGTAGCAAATCTGTCGACTGGTTACGAACTAATGGCGACACATTCCTCAAAAAAATTCAGAAGTCTGTCAACTGAATACATGAAACAGTGAGCAGTCAATTCTGTCAACAATAAAAAAAAATAACATTGACTCTAATTTAACTAATCTACGGTCATTAACAGGTTGACTGCCATGGGGGTCACCTATGACCGGCGCTATTAAATTCAATGAAATTTGATGTCACTTTGAAATTGCAATATTTATAAATTTTTAGACAAACTGTATATTTAAATTTTGGTGTTTAACACTTTGACTGCCATGGAGGTCACCGGTGACCGGCGCTATTGAATTCATTAAATGTCCGTGTAACTTGGAAATTGTAATATTTATGAATTCTCAGATATATTAAATATTTAAATATCGACATTAAAAAGATAAAGGTCTGCCGAATATCTATCTATCTGTATCTTTAAAGTTTCTGCTTTGCAAAAATATGAATTTAATAGAAAAAGTTCTACTTCAGTAGAAATGATGAATCTACCGAAATACCGGCGGCGTTCAAAGTGTTAAAAGATAGAGGTCTGCCGAATACCTCTCTATCTCTATCTTTAAAGTTTCTGTTTTACAAAGATGTGAATTTAATAGAAAAATTTCGCTTCAGTAGAAACAGTGAAACTAGCGAAATACGGTTGACGTTCAACGTGTTAAATATATTAAATAAGCGCAGCAAAAAAAGAAAGATCAAGCGACGAAAAATGCGAGGTGAAATATCCACTGTACCGCACCGTCACAAATTTGACAAATATTTCCAAAAAAAAAAAATTAGTAATCCATCAATTTGACAGCTTCCAAGATTCAGCGTCAACCAACGGTTACAGGTGCAAGGTGTTCTCTGTACATTGCGAAAAGCGTTAACGGCATCGAGGGTGCCAGCTAAGGGAGGACGCGGAGGGTGGCAAAAAGAAATCCTTTCTCCTTTATTGGTGGATCCTTTCAATTTGGAGTGGCACCGTCTCTTTTGTACGGCCCTGTACCGCCTCGGTATAACGTTTAGGGTACGAAGCTCGAGTACAGGACGAGAAAAGGGCGTCATGTGGCAGTAAGTAGATAGGGTGAGACAGGGGAAGAGGAAAGACCCCGAAAAAAGTGAATGGTGATGCACAGATGCGACGGATGTGACGATGTTCCCGGCTCGAATGGACTCGGTGTATTCTCTGTCGTACGTGGTTGTCTTCCACATTCTCGCTTGTGCATGTGTACGTACGTACGAAGCTTAAAAGTTAAAAGTGACTCGGGGAGAAGCTCGATTCGCCGAGAACCTCTCCTCGGCATCTCGTAGCATCGGCGTCCCGTTATACTTATACTTTGCATAGGGATAGGTCTGGGCGTAGAGTCTCGATTCGACCCTGAACTTAGACGTCTGCTATTTCTGCATATAAATGTGGAAGTCGTGTCGATGGGCTTTAACGCGGGAAGTCGTTTTCGAGAGCGTCTTGCATCGACGAGCGTCGAATTCGAATACGTTTCGGCAATGAATCCTTGCGGCACGAGGGAAAAAGGAAATTCTCTGCTTCCCCGCGGCTTCGTATTCGCTTCGACGTCCCGGGGATTCGTCTTTTCGAGGAAAAATGTAACGCGGTTGAAAATTCGTGGGATTTTTTTTTTCACTTTGCTCCTTTCTTTCCTTATTCTTTTTTTTTTTTCTATTTTCGCAATATCGCAGGTAGTGGTATATTACCCGGGCAAGTTTCGAGTTGGTAGTCCTTTGAAAGAAGGGAGGATATAATTTATGCGCTAATAAGTGTCGTACAATTGTGAAATATCGTACGAGGAATTTTCATTGTTACGAGTTACGCGAAGCTTTCGAGGAACGTGAATTATTACTGGCAGGTATTTGTTATAGTTCAAAATAAATTCCATTCGCGTTGAAGAATCAGACGGAAAGAATGGAAATCTCGATGCTCGTTTCTTTGAATGGAAGTGTCTAATTAGTACTAAAACGTGGGATATTAGGTTTACTAGAAATTCAGTCCGTTATTAATAAATGTATTGGAAGTCTACTATTTTCTTTTGACACAAAAACAGACCGAACTTTGCAGTACATTTAATATTTAATTACAGAGTCACATCAACGCGATAATTAAACCGTGGAGCGAGAGCTGGCGACGCGGACTTTTTCAAAAATTCAACGTCAACCAAATCAAATATTTCTCTGCAGTAAAATTAGTGTAATAAATGATCCGAGTTTTCGAAATGACACAAACATCTGGCAATTGAGAGTCGTTAACGCGTTGAACGCCACCGGAATCTCACTACTTCCATGATTTCTATTAAAATCACATCTTCGTGAGGCAAAAACTTTAAAGACACTGATAAACAGATATTCACCACACTTGTATCTTTTTACCGCAATATTTACATATTCAACATGTTACAAAATTCATAAAAATTGCAATTAAATAAGGGTCACCAATAACCCCCGTGGCAATCAACGTGCCAACGAAAATTCGTCAGAAGGTGAGCGAGAAGGGAAACGAAAAGGGCAGAAGAGTGGATGAAAAATTGGAAGGAATCGAAGGAAAAAGGGTCGGAACCGTGACAAATCTACGACGATAAGATAATTCATCGACCCGATTATCTCGGGTCAACGATAAACCACCTAATTACTCGAATCTTATCGATCGTAATGAATTACGTCGTTGATAAAATTCACGATGATCTTTTCCGTTAAAATCTCGTATCTTTGTTGCAAAGACACCGCCGGGCTTCGACGAAGATATCAGCTTCTTGGTGAAAAGTTGGGTGAAATTTTGTATAATCTTGACGAAAGATTCGTTCGGTTGAAAAGGCCCCGTTATTACCCTTCATCGTGCCACACCCACCGCTTTATTACGGGACATAATTAAAAACTGGGAGAGTAAAATAGTTAATGCGTTACTTCCTCAATCACGATAATAACCCTCTCACAAAAGATTGCATTAATTCGCTGTTAAACACTCTGCGCCAATGTTCTCCTTGCCACTTGGCGTCGGGTAAAAGTTGCATAAATTTTGTCACCTTCTGTATCATATTCTCGGAGAATTATAACCGTAATACTTTACAATTTTCTCCGCCCGGTTAACAGTCTCTACGTAATTACTTTCACGCTCTTTTATTTTATCACGTCGATTTACCACGAGGAAGGTACAAATAACAACGGCAATGAGAGTAACGATAGAATTATAAAACGCAACCCTTTGTGCAACTTCCGAGAGTTGCAATTACCATTAAAAGCAAGATCTCGCGTGTCTCGTATAACGAGCCACCAGTTCTACCCGATGTATCACCGATCTTTAATAAATCAGTTCACGCTACGATTTTCGTTTCAATTAGAATTTCCCCTCCGATAACGGACCGTGCACCGATACGGATGTAACTACGGCAAAGTGGCGGGTTCCTTTACAAGTTTATACCAGTTTCCAATATCGTGTGAAACCGCAGTTGCGTGAGAACCATTGGTTACCGTGTTTGGCACCGTGGGGGCCGATATCCGGCTATAGTTTCGCCCTTCGTGGAAACTGTCGGAGATTAAAACTAGTTAGCATTTAGATAAGAGCATTAAACGAGCCGCTATGGCGAAGGTAGCTCAAAAGGAGAATGATCCGATTCCCTCTCTTTCCCTTTGTCACCCTCTTTATTCCTCTTCATCCAGCTTTCTCCCCATTTCTTCCCCATTCTCTCCTCCCCTTCAACCCTCATTTTTTCACTTCTTCCCTATCTACCTATCTTCTCTGTCTTTCTCTCTTCCTCTCTTCCCTTTCATCGGATCCTCCCTCTCTTTTTCTTCAATTTCTTCCTCTCTTCTCTCTGTCTCTTCCCTCTTTGCCTATCCTCTCTCTGTCTTCTCTCTCGCAGGGCGAAGGATCGAGCTATAGTGCGGCAACGAAGGCCCGAAGGACAGACAGGATAAGACCCCAAGATTTCGGAGTAACGTGACACCATGACAGCTGTGTCCTGGCTTCGTCCTCCACGCACGTAGAAGCCCCTCGACTCTCTATGTTTATCCTGACACGCCGCTGGCGACGACGAGAAAATATTAGTGGAAAAATCACCCCGACACCGCAGGAGGACGCAAGAAATCCTCGGAATTTCGAGAAATTCAGATCGAGGCGCATCGACACGGTCGTTACGGTTCGGTTCGATACCCTCGTAAGCACGCGCACCACCTCCGAGAGGCACTGGAGTTTCTGCATTTGAGATAAACAAGTCTGTCGTGGCTGTATTGCGCTTATTTTTCCTGTTACATTTTGTATTATATAGATAGTATTTCTTTTAGGAGGAATAATGGAAAAATCTTTGATTCGAAACATTTCCATCCCTTGGAAATATTCCCTTATTAATATTTTTATAACTTGTAATGTAGAAACTCTTTGTTCTGTTGTTCTTTTCAGTTTGGAGATTTTTCTTTTTGTGATATTAGATGTGGGAAAAAATTCTTTCTGATTATTCGGCGAGGTCATAATTTTATTTGAAACAATACGCGGATTATTGAAGTATTCAACGATGTTATTTATAATTATTAATCATTTTCCTGCCAGCAGATGTGTATGAAACAACGATAATATTTTTGCAAAAGAAATACAGAATATTATGAAATTAATTTTGGAAACAAAATGAAAAAGTAGCCTTTAATTAAATATATAAAAAAAATTGTACATTTTCATTCCATTGAGCCGATCATTTGTTCGGCTGCTATATGGATACCGTTATAGAGAAAATATTATAAAATCTGTCGAATCGCACAGTATTTTATTATCCTCCTGTATTTCAAATTGCCAAACGAACGAGAGATTCCATCGACTCAATTAAACATACCAATCAACTGAATCTCATCAGAAAGAATTTTTTGCTAATATTTCATGAAAACTAGAAATTTCAACTTCCACAGCTGCATTCAAGAGTTTATCATTCATAAATTCTCACATTAAGTACATACAGTTACCAAAATGTCTCCCTATCGTCGACGAAAACTCCAACTACCCGTAGGAGCATAAAGTCGCAAACATTAATCATAGATTCGACGCTTGCCATATTCGTGGACCGTATCTCTATCGATATATTATATGCATCCTTTCATCCAGCACGCATATGCAGCTTCGTTGCATTCGCGAGTTTCCTCCAAGATGTCCGAGCAGGACGAAAACTTTAATGCAGGTAGAGGGAGAGGCGTAATGCCGATACGGAGGAGTTATTTACTACGAAACTCCAAAGTTGCTATTTTGCCGCGCTGATGATGATACATGCCGTTGCCGTAGCACAGGGGGATGAATCCACCCCTCTTGAAGACCGAGTAAAGAGATTCTCAACGAGCGCCGTTGAAAAATCCTTCGAGAGGAATCGAAGTCGCAGGAACTCGTAAGAATTTTACGGTGGAACGTGCGCGCGCAAAAAAAAAGGATTTTAACAAGGCGACGACAAGGGAGACGGAGAGAAAGAAGGAAGAGATCGAAGTAAAACGAAAGATAGAGGAAGAGAGAAAATGCTTCCTTAAAGGAAGTCGAAGGGAGAATGAAATCAGAAAAGTTTACTTCGTTAGCTTCGGTGGCTCATAAAGCGGATAATACGCTTCTTTTGCGAGCGCGTTCAACGAAAGTAACGTAAATGACGATCGAGCTTCAGATACGGAAATGTTCCAAATGATAATAACAACAACGATAATAGCAGCCATCGATGTTGCAAGTTCTGTCAAACATCATCTCCGCTACGGGATCTTACTGCGAGAAACTGACGGTTGCACCCTGCTATTATATCGTGTTAACTGCGGATGAGGATTATAATCTAATTGCATCGACACAAATTAATATTGACGTTCGTAACCGCTTTACACTGTCTGTGCGTGTTAACTGGGATTCGATAATGCACGCGTGAGAAGCAGCGGGTAGGAGAAGCACTTCAGAGACGAAACGACGACGCCCCGGGAGGAAATGCAAGCCGCATCCTCCTCAAGGAATTACAACGTAACAACATAGAATCTCGTATCTTCGTCCACGATATTTCCAGTGTTTCGTTTAAATATCAGTAGGTGTAATCCCGAAACGTTAATTCCCAGAGTTTCTACGCTTCGAAAGTCATAATTCATCGACACGAGATGCGCAACGTATTCGTAGCTCCAATCCGTTGTGTTTTGGTGAACTTATACATTTATATTATGCTTAGGTAGATTAGATATTTTAATTTGTAACGTTTTAACTGTATTCTGTGTAAAAGTAAGCCATGCGAATTTGCTCTCATAAGCAGTTGTAATTAACCAATCGCGGATCTAGGGCAGGGTGGACTGTTATCACTAAAGGGGTATTATCGGTCGAAAACCATAGGTATTATCGTTATCAGGAGTACTTTGGTGGCTGTAGGACAAGGTGTAAAGGCATGCCGAATGTTGTTTCCGAAATTAACACTCGACGAAGGGGACACGTAGTCGCGGACATTTGCCATAGACACCGATTAGCACTATTCACGTGCATTCCGCGCGGAATACACGTGTCTGGCTCGAACGTCATTTCCATTCAATCGAGATCCCATTTCCCATCGGAGCGGCGGCTGTGTCAAACGGGCTTTCGAAACAAATCTCCTCTCTCGTACGCACTATCGTTGCACCATTGTCCCGGCATTGCGAGGCGTTCAACGAGCGTAATGAAACGACCGTCACTCTTCGCGAAGATGTCAATTAGAGGGAAGTTGGTACCGTTGAAATCTCCGTGAAAGGCCGATGAGGATTTTCGGGGATAACGTTTTAACGTGAGCATCCATTTCGCTGTCTCGAGGGGTGCGGGATTAAGTTCCAGGGGTATTCGTTCTCCACGAAATCGGTCCTCTTCGTTTCACCCCTTAAACTTCAACTCCCAGCTGGATCGCAATGGGTTAAATGACGATAAGCAATAGCGATTAAGCGAGAACGATTTTTCACTGGCAATTTCACCCCCGCTGTTATCCGGGTGTTATCCTAACCCCGTGAGAATGTAGCTGTCAAAGCGACTCCAAACTCTGAGTTTAAATCAAATTCAACTCCTTACCCGGTGGGACCTGTATCTTGAAATTTTCCCAAATTACGCCGAAAGGTAACTTTCGGGGATCTCGTGCGAGCTTGTATTCGCAGTTGCGTACTCGGTGAACGAAACGTGGTCAATTCTTGAAGGATAATCGTGTTGAACTGTGCAGAATGTACTCCCTGAGAATTTTTTACACCCTTATTTATATTCGGTGCAAAAATTCAGGTACCTTGGATTATAAATGATAATTATTAACTCTTTGAGGCACAGTGGGATTAAAAGTGTCCCACCTCTTTGATGCGTGAAGATGCATGCGACATTTTTTGTTTCATATAACTTTGTCAAGAAATATAAACCTACTTTATTTAATTGAAACAAAAAATATGCATGTGCAGCATGGGTCATTTTATTATTTGAATTCCTGTGCCTCAAGGAGCTAACAGATATAGTGACAAAAGGATAATTGAAAAGAATTGATCAAATTAACGACAAGTATAGTTACGAATAAAAAAAATTGTCAATTGGCCATAATCTCGTATAGAGCACACTATATAGAGCATAAATTGTGTATTTCCAATTATCTGCCATAAAATTACTTTATCCTATGAGGAAACAAAATAATAATTCTACGATTCCCGGTGTCAGGACCATTGTTAATGACAATATATCCTTGTCCGGCACTAAAGGGGTTAAACTGTGCAGAATGCACCCTCGGAGAATTTTATATAAACTTATTCTCTCTGCAATAATACAGGTATCTTTGATTATAACTGGTAATTATTGATAGCTATAGCGAAGAAATACCTCAATCAAGCAAGATCAAACGCGATCAAATTCTTCCAATACCGCAACCTCCTCCATTCTCGATATTCAAGACAACCAAGCTCCCAACCATCCTCGGAAAACCATTTTCCTCGAGACATTTCCGACTACATATTTACCAAAATATTCGTCCTAAAAGAATCGAGTTTCCTATCCGACCTTCGAAGCAACGAGGTCCTCGTCGTCCCGGTACAGAGTACAGCCTCTACTGTAACCACCCCCGAGGAAAATATTATCCCGGAATCTCAAGAAGCAATATTGTTTATTTGACGGTATACTCGGTGATATTCGTAGGTCACGCGTGACACGTCGACCATTCCAGGAATTCCCGCAAATTGGACGTTTTACGTCAATGGGATTTTCATCCCATTGGCGCGGGCAGGATCAATAATAGAGGGGACGGCGTCTAGACAGCCCTCGGAAGGCTCGAATTTTCGCGATGACTGTACGCCCGTTGGCTGACATTCTAAGTCAAAGGTCTTCCCGTAGTGGATTTATTAAGGGATCTTGCGCTCCTTCATAGAAAAGGGGCTGACCTCGAGGAGTTAACCAACCCCGGGGGCGGCCTACGACTTTTCCACGGACTTTCCCGTCTCTCTTTTACGCCCAACAGCTGTTTCGAGAAGCATCGTCAATGGCTAGGTAGATCTAGCAACTCCGAGACCTTTTACCCGAGAGTTTTTCCCTGATTTACCGGTTACAAAACCGTAACGCCTTTCCGATATTCCTCCTTCCAATAACTCGTTCGTCCGTCCTGCAACCCCTCTAATGGATACTCCGAAAATAGAGATCGTAGATGTATATCTGTCCTCATTTGACGTGCCGTTCTTTAATTCGATGCTTGAATAGGATAATTCGATTAGCATCAAATAAAACCAATCTTCTCACTGCGACTCTTTCGTTTTTAACGTCACGGGCTTGATTGAAATCCACGACCGTTCGGAGGGTAGAAAATTATTAATTCTTTCCAGATTTATGACATTCACGGCACAACCGGGTTTTGATCCGTTATATTTGAAATAAGTACTTTGGAAAAAGAGGAGTTCAGAGATGAAAAAGATCATGGGTTAAATCATTTTTGCTTTACAAGATAGACGTGGAATATTTACTAACTGGTATCTATATCAATTAGAGGAATTTTTATAAATCGTTCGCTATGTTGACTGTCTTGATAACTTTGAGATCGAATAATTACAATTTTTAAATGAAAATGACAATGGAAAGCTTATAATGAAGCTATCTAGAAGCTTTCGCACCCCGTTTCAACATCCACGCGAAACCGCGCAAAGGGGGTGGCGAAGAAACGAATAGTGTCACCGCAATCGCATATACCTCGATGTTTTACGATCGGCTTTATGGTGTTTACGAGGAGCTTCGCCATAAATACCGCCGAATACGGAGACGTACGCCTAGTGCACTCTCAGGTATCCACCTCATTCCGCGGATATCCGTTCGATCAACAAAGTCCGGATTATCTTTTCTACGTTGATAGGGAGAACAGGTCCGATACAAAGGCCAAACGGTTCACAGTTTGTTGCGAGTGAAATTCACGTAGGTGCGTTACTCGAAACTAGTTATCCTGGAAACTCGTAGTCTCGTTATCGTGCCGTGGAAAAAAAGGATGCAATTTAGATGCAAATTACAATCATATCGATTGTTCGATCACGGGATGACGCAGAGGCCGATAGAAATTGACGGGACGTTGTTGAACCTTTCGTTTCAGGACGCTCGTCGTTGTTCTTTTCATGGTGGTGTCCCTTTTTTTTTTAAATTTTCCAACGTCGAGGAGAATCGGAGAGGGGGATTTCGCAGGGATCAAGGTATTCAAACTGCAACGGGGTAACCGGTGGTTACTTTAATAGCGATGAGAGGAGATAGCGAGACTGAAATACCACGGAAGAAAACGTCGGAAGCTCACGGAGATTTCTGCTCTCTCCAATCTCTCTTTCTCTTTCTCTACGCTTGGCAAATAGCTCGTAAATCTTTTAACGTTTTCTTTTTTGTTTCGAAAAGGAGAAATAGAGATGCTAAGCTGCGAGGTTATTTAGAGCTAAATTTCAAATTTAACTCGTCGAATCGATATACCAAAGTGGAGAGGAGACGATGAAAACCTGAATGAAATACCATCAGAATTACGGAGGTTGCGCCAGAAATATACCATTTAACAGAAATAAGAAATCAATTGGCAAGTGGTTTGCTCCGATTCGCCCGGCGGATAGAAACATCCCCCGTTTCTAAAATCTCATACTCGTTATATTGTTATGAAAACGATGAAAGAAATGCTTTTCGATTGTAATTGGTCCATATCAGATTTCCAGAAGTGATACCGTGGAGCTAGATGGTGTAAAGCAGGGGTGGCCAACCCAAATCATCTTGCGGGCCACTTTGGAAATGCATCATCATTTCGCGGGCCGCATATAAAATTATGTATCCCTATAAATTAGATTTAGACTCACTATAGGCACTTTTTCAGAGCGACAAATTGTAATATAATGAGTAGACTGCGGATGTTTATGTAAATTTCGAGTTTCACAAATGCAGGTAAGACAGGAAAACCTATCTAGGGATTTATTGCACTTAATAAATATTACAACAAATACCATACTTTGGATATTTTAAATATATTTTTATATTATGTTCTTTTTGTATATTTTAGCCGTATTTAATTTGTCATAAATGCATAAAAATCCGCAGTCTAATAATGAGTTATTATTATTGTGTTTGCTATTACTCTTACATGTAAACATAAATAATATAATAATAATGATACTGATGATAATCTCGCGGTACGAAAAAATGTTCAAGGCGGGCCGCGGGTTGGCCACCCCTGGTGTAAAGGATAGTAAAGGGAGTAAAACTCTCCCTCTACCCCGTAACCGAACCAAGTGACTTCTTATTTCTCTTGAATGGTAAATATTTTCAGCAACAACGACAAAACTACTATCACCGTGCAGAATTTTCACGGTGTCGTGGGCGATTTGGAGAAACGTCAGTTCGCTTTCAGGCAAGCTCAACGAAAGGTAGTTGGCCTTGAAATGACTAGCAAAGACTACACCGACGATAAGTGGGTATAAAGGGTCGGCAAAGAGCCTTCCGAGAGAGTCTTGAAGACCGACAGGATTTTCTTCCTTTCCAGATCTCCTCGCCTTTCGGCGACATTGTCAGGAATTCTCCTCGGCGAAAAACATAATCGCTATGACACCTTTTCTCTTACTTTCACCTTCTCACTTTCCACCACCGTCTTTCTCCTCTCCTATCTGATAATTCGAGCGGATAAAGCAGATAGAAGGCAGGACGTTCCCCTAACGAAGAAAAGAAACCAAGTAGCAAAAGTCGCATTGTTAGAAACGAACGTCGAAGCACATTGAACTCTCAATTAAAGAACCGGCTCGATCGTACTTCTCGTTAACTGGTTGCCCTTAACGTTTAGCAGCGTGCACGGTTAAAAAGAGGGGTCGCTGAGAGGTGCAAGTGCAGGGTTTCTACTTTTTCGATGCAATCGCAAAAAACGTCGCAGACGTCGGCGAGGTTTCAGACGCGTCTCAGCCGTGCTCGATAGCGAGTGGTCGCCCCTGAAATGACTAGTGGTGACTGCAATAGAAACGAGGGTGGGTGTTGGTCGTGGTAACGGTGTCGATGGTGGTGGTGCGGAGGTGAAGGGCCTCAGAGGCTGGTAGAGGGTGCTGAAGGGCTCGAAAGAGTGGCGAGCAAGGGTGCCGAGTGCCGCGGCAGCGTTTCTGCTCGAGTGTCGAGAAACGGAGACGTCGGATCCGCGAGAAGAGAAGAGAAAGAAAGCGGAGTGTAGGTGGAGGGTAGGTTGGAGGTGAAGGGACGGTTTGGAGGAGAAGAGTGAGGTGGAGAATGAGGGAAAAAGGTGGAGAAGGAAAAGAGAGAGAGAGGGAGCTTCTGACGATTTTCTCGAAAAGCACGACTTTGAGGGGACTAATGAAAAAAAAGAACGACTTCGGGAACGAGCTCGTGAGGCGCCTCGACTTCGATCACGCGGCGGCTTGACAGCCTCTTTTCGTTTTAATTAGCTCGGATTTAATTGTCACGCTCGTGACGTTATCGACTCGCGCTGTCTTCCGAGTTTAATTGAATATTCATAGATTGCAAGATACTTCTGGGATATTTCTAAAATTTCTATCATTTCTGTATCGTTAAATCGAGTCAATTGACGTCGTTAATTCCATAAATGCAACGTTCGTCCTTCTCCTACTTTCATGGCTTGAAATCTTGGACGTTACATCGATCCAAGATTAATTTGCGCCAAACTTGTCGACAGAAGGACCGTTCAAACCTGACGTGAAGTTCTGGTGAACTATATAAGCGTATAGTAGTTACAATGAACAGATCAAAGATGATGGACTCCCTAGTTACACTTTGCCTGGTCGTATCTCCTGGGATCGGCAGATCTCATTGTCAAACGTTCCACCCACCGATGGAACACGATTGCGCTTCATGCGCATCTACGAATCAACATGTATAAACGCAAACAGTCTCACGTAAATGCACACATCGATGGGAGTTACGCGAGAATCTACACGCACTCGATATTGATTGCTCCGCAGTCGGTGGCTTACGATTTATGTCGTCGGAGCCACGACCGGAATAACCGATGTCACGCCGAAAATTCACTTTTTTCGTCCACCACCTGCGTCACCATGAATCCTACCTGACAACCGGAATCGTCCTGAACTCTGCAGCCCCAACCTACAAAAGTACGAGGCCGAAGAACGAGCGGAATTTATCATCGGCCACTGCCAACCCGAAAACTTCCCCGTTGAGTGGTATCATGAAAAGAAAGAAGCAACCATGTACGATATTCTCGATGATAAAAATGATAAGTTATGCTTCAAAAGTCCATAGAAGATTCACGGACGAATCGTCTTCAATTATCGAATCTCTAGAGTATAGTCTAATCCATGGAGAAAAAAGTCTCGTCTCTTCTCCATAGGGAATTTGTTCGTACGCGGAATTTAAAGAGGCAATCTAATTTTGAATCTAATTATCCACGGATGAAGTTCCATTTAGATCGAAACGATGGGCTCAATCTTTCGTGGCTCTTGTAATTTCATGTAAATTCGTGCGACGATCAAGAATCTTTTGGGGCTTCCGTGGTGTCGGGTCAAATAGGTTACTCAATTTCGGCGGGAAAGGTGAATTTGATGCTGGCTGTATTCTCGCTCAAAGCCGAGGGAATAAAGTTATTTTTTTCCCTTCTTTCTCTCCATCCACCGTACTTTTTTTTCTCCTCGAGACGACGAGAGGGGAAATGATTTCACGAGGATGGTGTAAGTCACATATTCCAGAGATAAAGTCAAATTGAAATTAAATTACAGCCATGATATACATACATACAGAATTTCATTCGCTTCACGAACGACTCTGGGTCGTCGGTTTCCCCATTGTCTTCGCCGTTTTTCCGCTGCAATGCATCGTTTTGGGGCGTGAAAAAGATTACACGAGCCCTCCTTAAAAATTCAGGAGACGTTTTACGATACATTGCTCATTCAATTTGAAGGAAGAGAGAGAGAGAGAGAAAGGAGACGAGTCGCGGATGTATCGTTGAAAAGAGGAAGTTGAGTCGGGAAGTAAGCGACGGTGAGAGGGAGTTTTAAAAAAGAATCGTATAAGGCGGAGATAATTTCCACGATAAGACTCTTGGCTCGTATTACCCTACTAGTTAATAGGATCTACGTTACTAACTTAGTTTGAAACTTAGTTGGACTTCCCGAGAGCAAAGAGTTTCCCTCTCAGAGTCTTCTTCTCTTCCCTGGACTGGCCGTAGATTACCGGCGCCTGCTAAGACCCCAAAATCATTGTACGGTTTGATTCTCAAATTTCGCTAATCTCACTCTGAGCTTATTTAACGTTCAAATCCTCTTTCCACTTCTCGGAAATGTTTTAATGGGATTTCTATGAGGACCGTGCGAAAAGACATTTCGCTTCAATTCGTCCTCACTGTATGTTCCCCTCCGTGTTATCGCTAAATGTATCGTTTTAGAAAAAAGAACTCCTAATTACACGCACCAATTGTTACGAGAATCCTGAGAAATTTTTCCGTCAGGTGTATCTTCGATTAAACACGATGAAATTGAATTATATAAAATTCTCTATAAAAATCGGAAATATCGTTGGGAGAATGTAATAAGTTCAAAGTACACCGTCGATCCTAAAATATCGATATTGCGAACGTTGTGTGTACAATTAAAGATAAGTTCGATAACAGAAGAAATTACTCGTATAACCCGTAATATAGCCTTCGGCTTTGGTAACTCCGATAATACACCGGATATCCGTCGGATTTACAGAAGAATCGTACCATCTGGCAAACGGTTAACACACTTTCGACCTGTACTTCTTAACTCGGGGATCTTCAACGGCACGTTATCATAATTTTATTACAACCCCGTTTACCTGGCTAATACCTCAACAATTTCCCGGGTTCCCGTTTAAACGTTAGTTTCAAAATAAACCTTGTTTTATTACAAAACATTTCCTCCGCTCTTCGAAAAATACTTGCTCGTACCTCGATAATCCTGCTAGTGGAATACGACCTCGTTTAACCAGACACCGGAGCATGTTTCGCACGGTAACCACGTCTTACCGGATCGTTGAAACTTTTTAAATACTTATAAATTTTTGCAACGATAATTACCTTTCTATTTTTTCCCTCAGATACATGTATTAAGAGTACTGAAAAGTAATTAAAATTGTAGAATTGAAAACGTAATTGGAAACGTTTTTCAACAAAAAATTGGAAGGACTTTTTTAACCCTTTGCGGACGGAGACACTTTTGAATATTAAGAGATAATCATTTATTTGGAAATTCAGAATCACCAATTCGTTCGAAAATTAGGCTACTAATGTAGGTCAATTATAAATTACTACTTGTATAATCATATTTCAATAGTCGTATTTCAATGTGTCGCCTCTAACCATCTATACATGCGGCCATAAACTATAATTAATTGTTTTCTATAAACTATAAGTAATTGTCAAAAAGAGAATCGGACAAGTACCTTTGCGCTGGCAAAAAGTATAAGAAAATTATGGAAATTATTTTGTTGATTAATATTTCAGATTTATTTAACCTGTTAACCGGGCGTGACGTATAATTCCGTCATATCTGAAAGAAAACTCCAGTAAGCTTGTCGATTTTTTCTTCCTTAAAACTTTTAAACGTAATATGTTTGAACGCATTACATTTTATGTCGTTCGTATCTGTTTAATCCTGACGTAGTACTTTAGATGTAATGATATTACTTCTCACTGTAAAAAAAAATATTCCAATTTGAAACAAGTTAAACAAAAATTAATTCCACGGTTAACAGGTAAATAAATAAATATTTCTTGCCAGTAAAAAAAATTTTTTTGATTACTTTTCGGTATCCCTAATATATGTAACGTGCCTTATCTTCGAAAGATCGTCGAGACAATGGAAATGGTGAGAAATTGCTCGGTCACCGAGACGCGGTCATAGAAATTACCGTTGCATTTAGCGAATCCTCGTGACAAACGGGTTAGGAGAATAGTCTGGCACCGTGTGCGTGTATTCTCGCGAATTCTCGCGGATTCCCGCGGCTTCGCGATCGCGCGACAGATTGCGCGCGTTTGTTTCACGTCCGTCTTACGTGGCTTGCAGTCGCGCATAGAAACGAGCTGCAGCGTTACTTTGTACCGTTGCATCGCATTGCAACTCGTTACGTTGCACGTAGACACGTTACGTGTGTATACGTCGCTACGTGGCAGAATGGAGAAGATCTCATCGTCTCTTTTTCTGCCACGGCGTAATGTCATGCAAAGGTGCCAGCTTTCTACGATACTTGTCGACGTCTGGCAAGAATCGACGTTGCAAATATACGAAGAAGTTTTCTACGATGATTTCTCGATGCTGAGAGGACAAGGAGAACATATTTCGAGGCACTTGGATCGACAATCTTTCAGAAGAGTCTCAATCGGAATGATGTATGTTTAAAGCGGCAAATAAAATAGGAAAAATAAAAGAAAAAGAAAGAAATTGTTACTGTCTCGGTGGAACAAGGTACTACCATTTTCTGTTACATTTACAAAAGAATCCTGTAGGAAATGAATAGAAAAATTTTTAAATTGTGGTATTTTGCAGTACCATTATTGAGAATTGTTACTTTTTCTTTTCTATTTTTCACAAAACATTCGATTTCTTCTGTTTCAGGCTCATTGGGGACGTGAATTACCATTTTTATTGGGGCAAACAGGAAGTGAATATCTTCGTTGATCGTGATACTTCTTGTTTCATTAACCACTTGACATACAGTGACGTCTGGGAGACGTCATTCGTTTCGTTTGAAATGATAGACTTTGACGTCTTCGAGACGTCAGGAACTGTCTCCGGTGGACGACGTACAGTATATTATTATATTAATTCATTATTTCACTTGTACATGAACAGAAATATTATTTCATTATTTTATAATATTACTTAATTATCATCCATTCAACCTGATTACACGTTACATAGCAATGCAAATTGCAAAATAGACCCAAGTCAAAATATTGAATCTCATTTGAACCTTTTACTACCCAACATTTAGGACTTAAAAGTAATACCTAAATGTTGGGTAGTAAAAGGTTCTAATGACGTTCCATATTTCGACTCGGGGAATTACAGGTTTAAATTGAGAGTTTTAGTACTGAAAAGTATCACATTAGGTTCAAATAGCAGTAAATACCATGAAAATAGTTTCAATATTTCGACTCGAAAAATGTTATGTTTTTAAGTTGGCACATAACTTTACAGTTGAGCAAAATTAAATAGTATTTTTGGACGCGTCGAATTGTCTTTCTTTTTGTATGTCAAGGGGTTAATATTTTCATTCGTGCATCAACCGAACTATTAATCAATTATTTTATAATGTTACTTAACTATTGCCCCTTCTATCTGCTTACATGTTACATAACAATGCAAATTTCAGAATAAAATGTTTCTAAGCTTGCACATAACCGTTCAAATTAAATAGTATTCTTCGGACGCGTCAAGTTCCATTTTATTTGTATGTCAAGTGGTTAAAATGTAGAAATATTGTGAATTCTTGGAGGAATTTGAAGGATGTCACGTATGATAATGGAATTGATGCGTATTTCGTGGATAGATCGGAAAGCCGGGAAGATTTATCGGCCCTTCATCCGCTGGTATACTTGGAGGTGTAAATCAATCCCCTCTGTGAGATAACAGTGCAGTCGATAATCTCAGTATGATGCCCTCTTTCCGACAGGATATCGAGTAGTTGGATTACCGTTCAATTTGCCTCTTCGATTTCTGCGTCTTAACTCAGCCGGTTCGAGGAAATTATCGGAATTTAAAATCAGACACCGCTAACTGCATTATTGGTAGCGGCTTGACTTTAAATACTTTCCAATATCATCGATTCCCTAAATTCGTTACATTTAAAAGGGAATACTCGGTGGATCACTGCCGAGGTGAGCTGAACGTTTCCTTTTGGCGAACACTTTCGATATTCCAATTTCAGAGGCAGCCGATGAAGTTGCTATTATATCGAGTGGAATACAGGACAAGATGAAATTAATCTTAGCTTGTAGAGCTAACGCACGAAACGTCCCGTGGTATATTACAGAGGAAGCCACGTGTCGGAAACGGAAAATGTCTTTCAGTTGGAGAACTTTGGTCCCGCGCGGAGAACTCGGGCCGTTTTAAAGCGACATTTGTAATGGATGTATGTTTGTAGAGACTCCTTAGTAGCTCACAATTGTGCATCAATCTTTCTCTTCTATATAAAGTGTTTAATTTTTAATAACATTAATACAAAATTTCATTCGTGCCACACAGATGTGTGGATTGTTTTAGAAATACTGAAAGGGGGTTTCTTTAACACGTTCGCGGACAGTAAATGTTTCAGCGAGGTACCAAAATTGACAGTATTTTAAAATTGGTTGATATACGAAATTTGATTAGACATATATTGTAAGACTAGTCAGAGTGTCGTATTTTAACCGTTATATACAATGAATGCTATAGCATCTACGACGATATAGATCAAATTGAATAAATGAATAAAAATTGGTTTTAAAATTTGAATGCTATAGCATTCATGTCATGTTGCATCACTGTGAAAATGAATGCTATAGCATTCACGTCCGCGAACGTGTTGATCCCTTGCCGAACGAGTGACACTCGTGATATTGTAAATTGCGTAGGAAATTTGTAAGTTTTGTAAAACCTATTAACTTGAAAATATCAGGGAGCCGCGGTAGCATAAAATGATGTCTATATTAACCCTTTGCACTACGATTTGTTTCCTGGCTGCCTCCGCTGTGACTAAGAACTTAATTACTAAAATAAAGATTGATCAGTGATTCTCAATATGCCGTATAATAATGTCAGAGAAATAATATTATCGTATCGTGCCTCATTAATATTTCTATTTTAACAGGTTTTCGAAAACTTGAAAATTTCCTATCTCATTGCCTCATCACGAGTATCACTCGTTATTATAGGACAAGGGGTTAATATTACGTTAAATTCTGTGTCAAGTACCACTGATCAGTTTTTATTCGACTAATTTAATTCTCAATTATTGCGATGATAGTCACAAAATAAATGGTACGGCAAGGGATTAAAATCATATAATCCTCCATAAATTCACATCCCTTGTAGCGAGTGTATTATTTCCGCTGAACCTGAAGAATGCTTTGCATCGATTGTGTTTGGAATTCATGAAAAAATCCCCTCGACTATGGTGAAACAGCGAACATGAAAATATCGAAGAACTCGCGCAATAAAGAATACTTGAACGAGGCAAAAAGTGGTCGAAGCGGTTCCTGGAGGTATTGAGCTATCCAGTCATTCCCCTCGAATATCCTAGACTGGCAATGGTCATCATGAATAGTATCCCCATACGACTCGTGGTTAGCTAATGCACGCATCGACGTCGATGTAATAAGCTCTATTCAAAATGAAATGTACTTTGACGTTCGTCGAGTCAATGTTCACTTTTTGCCTCGATAGAATCGGAAACGTATAACCGATGCTCGCGTATCTATCATATCTCGTTCCAAGTCACGACATCGTTTTCCAATATCAGTCGATATACGAGAAGATCGTGGAAAGGGTATAGCCGGTTAAGATGGTCAAATGTGCCCTTGAACCGAATTCAAATCGCGATGAGTCATTCGAAAGCTTATAAAAAAAGAATGATTTCTGCCAAGTTTCAACTTTGAATCTCGACCCGGGGGGTAGTAAAGGGTAAAAATAGAAAATCAGGTTTTTGCCGAATTTCTCCTATACCAGCGGATAAAAAATTTTGAAAAAATTCAGAGGCACTTCTGTTATCAGGGCACATATTAGAGAATTTTTTCAGATTTTTAAATTGAAAAAACAAGCTGTGAAAAATAAAAAACGCTAAAAAATGATGAAAAATGCCGATTGTGTATCGAAGCAGTCTTGGCACTATAATTATATTTTTACTGTAAGTACGTATCATTGTTACTATTGTCCTGAATTTTTTTCAGATTTTTCAATTTGGTGCGCCGCAGTTAAAAAAATTAAAAACCGATTTTTTCGTCGTTTTTTCCGTGTCAGAGTAACTTATACGTCGAATTGCTTCATGAAATAGGTATTTTATGCGATCTTCTATGTTTATACGTACAGCAAAACATCACAGGATTTAAAGAAACTGAAAAAACCGAATCATTTGAAACTGTTATGCGCCTTACATTGTAAAGTATGTACCGTATTTTCCAACGGCGTCGGTGGCGCAGCGGTAGAGTGTCGAGCTGCCGCTGCGAACTTTTTGAACGTAGGTTCGAGCCTCGAACTTCCAAGTCCCTTAGGCTAAGTTTTTTTTTTTTCGTTAATTACATATATTTCCTAACTTTACGACACAACGATCAATATTTACTTTCAAATGTTTTAAGAATATTTGAAAAACATATTAACCTGAAATATACGTAAATATAAGTTTGGACTGCTTGTTATGCCGCCGTTTATCCTGTCAATTACGGCATTGTTTGAAATTGGTTTTCAAATCTCTTACCTTTAACAGTTATGGATGGATGGCAACAAAAATCGTGTTGTTGTTTTTCTACTATTTAGCCTTTTCGTCTATTCGAATTAGATCATACAATTCTATTCTCTCTTTTATTCAAAATGTATGTTAGAATTTCTGTCACGGGTTCAATGCATGAAAGGTAAGAGATTTGAAAACCAATTTCAAACAATGCCGTAATTGACAGGATAAACGGCGGCATAACAAGCAGTCCAAAGTCATATTTACGTATATTTCAGGTTAATATGTTTTTCAAATATTCTTAAATCATTTGAAAGTAAATATTGATCGTTGTGTCGTAAAGTTAGGAAATATATGTAATTAACGAAAAAAAAAAAACTTAGCCTAAGGGACTTGGAAGTTCGAGGCTCGAACCTACGTTCAAAAAGTTCGCAGCGGCAGCTCGACACTCTACCGCTGCGCCACCGACGCCGTTGGAAAATACGGTACATACTTTACAATGTAAGGCGCATAACAGTTTCAAATGATTCGGTTTTTTCAGTTTCTTTAAATCCTGTGATGTTTTGCTGTACGTATAAACATAGAAGATCGCATAAAATACCTATTTCATGAAGCAATTCGACGTATAAGTTACTCTGACACGGAAAAAACGACGAAAAAATCGGTTTTTAATTTTTTTAACTGCGGCGCACCAAATTGAAAAATCTGAAAAAAATTCAGGACAATAGTAACAATGATACGTACTTACAGTAAAAATATAATTATAGTGCCAAGACTGCTTCGATACACAATCGGCATTTTTCATCATTTTTTAGCGTTTTTTATTTTTCACAGCTTGTTTTTTCAATTTAAAAATCTGAAAAAATTCTCTAATATGTGCCCTGATAACAGAAGTGCCTCTGAATTTTTTCAAAATTTTTTATCCGCTGGTATAGGAGAAATTCGGCAAAAACCTGATTTTCTATTTTTACCCTTTACTACCCCCCGGGTCGAGATTCAAAGTTGAAACTTGGCAGAAATCATTCTTTTTTTATAAGCTTTCGAATGACTCATCGCGATTTGAATTCGGTTCAAGGGCACATTTGATCATCTTAACCGGCTATACCCTTTATCTTACCCCGTCGCCGTGGGCGCATCGTCGTTGTCGATCTTATAATAGATTCCACGCGCAATGTCTCAATCCGTGAGCCATTAATAATTCCATCGAAGATACTCGTCAAGGTCGCAACATTCACCTCGTCGTTTTCCGCCACGTCGAGCTTTCAAAGTAGCAAGTTAACTTACGTTCTATCATCTTGTAATTTTATAGAATAAAGATCTCAACTTCGAGATAAATCGCTGGCACGAGTGCGTAAATCTGTCCCGATTGTAACTTCATCAAACGAGCAGATACTTTGCAATCGTAGAACCAAGAAATTCGATATCCTTTGATCGATATGTTTAAAAAGAAATCGAACATTGTGCTCGTTAGTAAAATCAGCGCTACCGATCGTTTCTAGAAACGATACACAAAAGATTGGCGGTTGCGACCGGGAAAATAGATTCCAAGTGCGTAGACAGAACGGAATATCGAGAGGGTCTTGTGCACTTGCCGAGGACAAGACATACAGCGATCTATTTTTGAATTGGAAGAAACACGGTCTAATTATTCTAACGCAATTATTCGTCTGGAGATCAAAGGACGTTAAGAGACCCTGCAACTCGTAAGAACGGAACAAATTGAAGAAGTTTCCAGATCTTCTAAAAATAAGTCCCACTACCGAGTATAGTGCGGCTCGTCAGACCTGGCACCTAGGAGGTAAGCCTGTTTCGGCAGAGTCTGATTCGCCAGGCGTCAAGCGTCATGCCTCTTGTCCCACGTACACGAAGGCACTTGACGTTCTACCTCGCGATTCGTTAGAAGAGCTACACATACAAATCGAACTAAAAGACGAAGAGAGAGAACGCTGCAGATCGAAGCAAGGGAGACAACGCGATTTGGGTGGCGACAGTGAGGACATCGGCGTAGGCACCAGATTTCTAACATCTCTATAGTAAAAACAGGCTGAACTCCGACAGAATTCCCCCCACCACATGAGGAGATTCTCTTTGATGAAACGGAGCGCGCGACGAGAATACAATGTAATAGAATGTCTCGCTGCTCCAGCCAAACTAGTAAGAATATTTGAATGCTACGGCTTTGTCGGGTGCTTCCTTTAAGAGACTGAGCGAGTGGATTCCAAGAAACAAAATGGTGCGAAAAGGCGGTTGAAAACGAGAAGCTCCGCCGCCGAGGTGCCAGGTCTGACGAGCCGCACTATACATTCATCGTTCTCTAAAGCTATCGTCCATCGCAAGGTACGTCGACCGATAAAACATCACTTCCACGTTCTCCAATCTTAACGTTTCCACCAACACCCTCCACCGTCCTCGAAGTAACCAACCCTTCGTCAGGATGCAATAAGAAAATTTGTATTAAATAACTACGCTATCTGACGATTATTGTATCCGCAATTCCGTTATCCGCGAATTCGAGCGGACCACACGACGAACGCGTCACGAACCAATTTCGTACGCCGCCGCCTGACGGCTGATATCCGGCGCTTACGAGATCTGCCTATGTAAACACGTCCGCCCAATACTTTAGTGGTGTAACAATGGGCGCGCATTGTCGGACTGACAAACCGCCGGCAGGGTTCGCAAGGGCAGTTTTAGCGGCGGGTGGTTTCGTCGCGTTTACAACGGATGCGACGGTGGTCGAGGGAGAAAAATCGCTGGGTGAAAATCACGATCGATTCCTTTCAAATCGCTCGTTCCAGATTTTCCCTGGGCCTGTTATTTAACTGCACGCGCCGTGAAAAACGATTAAATGGCACTCCATGGGCTTTCGCTGGGGGCGGTTGGTTTTGTGGATCCAACGGGAAGAGGATAAGTCGGAATTACCTGGAATTTCTATCGGCTATAGGTTTTCGCCATTAATGGATCACGATTTTGGCATTGTTTGGAGAAAGGACTTCAATTTTTTTGATCTAATTGACAGAGCAATTTTAGTTTCGTTGTGATACCTTTTTGTCCCGACTGGAATGAAAGTTGATAGTTGATTGTTGGAAATTTTCACATTTAAAGGTATTCATAGTGGAAAGAAACAATTGATGGTGTTGTTTTTAATCCTTTTAGTGGCGGATGACGATATGTCGTCATTCTCAATAATGCTAACGCTGTCTATTGTAGGGTTATTATTCAGTTTCCAATACGATATCAGTTATTTTATAATAGACAATTGTAAATACACAATTTATACTCTATATTGCGCGTGCTATTGAAACTATGGCCAAATGATAATCCTTTTTGTTCCAAATCACATTTCTCGTTAATTCAATCAATTTTTTCAGTCGCCACTAAATGGCTTAAAAATGCCAAAGGACAAGAAATACATAGAAAATTTTCAACTTTTGCAAAATCTATCAAATTTAAATATCAGTGAAACGCAGCGTTATCAAACAACTTCTATAATATTAATATTACCTTAAATTATGCGTAATATCGAGAATCACGCATAAATTCTAATTTTACCAATTTAATTCTAAATGATTGCGTAGGCACTCTCGAAAAAAATGGTACGGCAAGGGGTTAAAAAAAGAAGTCCAAATCTCTAACAATTTCTCCGAAACGTATCCACCCGCATGAAGTACCATCTAGTCTTCAATTCCTATCGATTCCTCGCCACAAGAGATCTCGTCGTTCATAAGAATTCACCCCGAAGTTCAGAAACGCTCAACGTATCCGGTGCATAGCCGGCTCGAGATTACGGATTATCCGTCAGAAATCGATTCTCCACGGCGATTGGGGCGATTACATAAACATCGGTCTGGATCGTGGAAAAAGGTGGATCGTTCCAATTACACTTACCGGCAAGACGTTCGTATCTCCATGGCTGATTATAACGCGGCCTCAAAGAGTGAAACGTTCTCCAGCTAGCTTCCGTATTTACGCTAATTCCAGTCTCGGAATCGAGCGGTTTCATCGACGCGCAAGCTCGAAAACCTGGGGCGAGACGGTAACGCGTTTAGGAATCGCAAGTTCCACGAGTTTAGCCCTTACCGCTCGTAGAAGTGGTCTGAACAGTCACGAGGAGACGGCCTCATCCAATTAACTCGACGTACATTATACGAGGAAAGGAGAGCACCGAGGCGTGGCGGCGAAAACGTTAAGAAGAGTGAGCTTTTGCCTCGGGACAAAACAGTTTCGAGACACAAGATGGAAAGAAGTGGGCGCGGTGATGATCAATTTGGACATCGTGGCTAATAATACGACGATATTACGTGACAATTAATTAACGTCTTACTTTTATATTTGTCTATTGTTTCGTTCTACAAGTCAACGAGATTCCTCTAATTGGACCGAGTGGATCCATCGAGAGGAGAGATCGACGAAGTCCTGGACGCTGTCTCTGGAGATTCCATATCTTTGGAATACTCTTGAAGATCGTGAAATATGGAATGGAACTCACGTAGTATCTTATGGCCCGAAAAAGGAATTTGCCTAAAAAACATTTATGAGGAAAGAACACCGTGGTGTGTCGATGAAAACAGTGAGAAAGATGTGGGCGGGATAAAGATCGATTTGGTTATCTGGCTAATAATTCGACGATGTTACGTGGCAATTAATTACCGTCTTATTTATATATTTGGCTATTATTTCGTTCTCCAAGTCGACGAGATTCCTCTAATTGGACCGAGTGGATCCGTCAAGAGGAGAGATCGACGAAGTCCTGGACGCTGTCTCTGGAGATTTTCCATATTTTTGGAATACTCTTGAAGATCGTGAAATATGGAATGGAACTCGAGTAGAGTGTCTTATGTCTCAAAAAAGGAATTTGCCTAAAAAACATTTTTTAAGGAAAGAACACCGCGGTGTGTCGATGAAAACAGTGAGAAAGAAGTGGGTGGGATAAAGATCGATTTGGTTATTTAACTAATAATACTACGATGTTACGTGGCAATTAATTAACGTCTTATTTATATATTTGGCTATTATTTCGTACTCCAAGTCGACGAGATTCCTATAATTGGACCGAGTGGATCCGTCGAGAGGAGAGATCGACGAAGTCCTGGACGCTGTCTCTGGAGATTTTCCATATTTTTGGAATACTCTTGAAGAACGTGAAATATGGAATGGAACTCGAGTAGAGTGTCTTATGTTCCAAATAAGGAATTTGCCTAAAAAACATTTTTTGAGGAAAGAACACCGTGGTGTGTCGATGAAAACAATGAGAAAGAAGTGGGCAGGATAAAGATCGATTTGGTTATTTGACTAATAATAATACGATGTTACGCGGCAATTAATTAACGTCTTATTAATATATTTGGCTATTATTTCGTTCTCCAAGTCAACGAGATTCCTCTAATTGGACTGAGTGAATCCATCGAGAAAAAAGATCGAGAAAGTTCAGGGCGCAGTCTCTAGAGATTTTCCACATTTCCGAGGTATTCCCAAAGATCGTGAAATATGAAATGGAACTCGCGTAGAGAGTCTTACGTCGCAGGAAAGGTATTCGCCTAGAAAACATTGTTCGAGGAAAGGGGAGCACCGTGGCGCGCGTCGCGTAAAAAGAAGAAGCGGAAGGCAGAGAGAAACGGAAATTCGAGGTGTCGGAGCCTCAGGGGTTGAAAAGGAAGCGGACAGATTACAGGAGAGAGATGAAATGACGTTACTCGGTCGAGGAAGTCGGTCTTGGATCGTCGATAAGGATACGACCTAGCTTCGTAGATCCGATAAAACGACGATCCCGTTATTTCACGAATTTATCATCTTCTTGAAATTACCTCGAGTTTAGCTGTCCTCTGCAGCCATACGCTGTAATCTGCTCCATTACCAGGTAGAAATAACCGAACGATTCTATAAAAAGTCCCGTTTACGAGGCGATACAATTTAAAACACGAAGAAACGTCCATAGATCCACCACTACATTCCCATTTCGCGATTCGACTATGTAGAGCATCGTTTATTGTGCGAAACTTTTAAAGATGGAAAGTCGCATCGCGACGGAAACGAGCTAGCTGAGGGAATACGAAGGGTAAGTGGTCACAGAGGAATCCAGGTCGCATTTCGGTTTTTACCTCGTCAACTATAGATACGAGAATATTAAGGCGGCAGAGAAAAAATCAAAAGCAGTAGCGGTACCATCGGTGACACGGGAGGTCGTAGAACCTTGTGTAGTCGAAATACCAAAAGGACAAAGAGTTCAAAGACGAACAAGATACTCGAATGAAACGGGAGGACGTTGTATTACTTAATCAAAGGACAAGGTTCGCGAAGATGTCGTTCGATAACTTTCAACGAGGACGTCCGTGAAACTTTTCACTCCTCTTTTTGACAACGAGAATCGAAGAGGAGGGCGAGAGAGGACGTAGAAAGGGTGCAACTCGGAGGAATGTCTCGATGACGGGAAATATCGAGCGGGTTAACTAACGGGCCTCGATAAATTCACTCTGCGAATATGAATAGGTCGAGTATCGATTCATTCTATTTATACTCATCGACAGGAATAATGTCAATGACACGGAAATTACGGGCGCGTCATGCGAAGGTACATGCATACGGTGACTTTATCGTGCGACCTGTCTGTAAACTCTGACCCAGAAAGTTTACCTCGGCTTTCATTCAACAAATACATCCGTTAAATCGCTTCGTTGGACGAAACCTTATTGGATTGGATTTTTTAAATCGTCCCACTTTGAGAATCTATCCAATTTTCTCAACGAGAAATTTCGATTTTCCACCATCGCGTGGCAAATATTTAGCGACCCTAGAAGCATTTTAAATTACTCACCGCACCGATCATGGTGTTTCGTTCGTCGTTATCTAAAAACGTGAGGAAACAAGCTTCGAAAGGATCTCATCGAGCCACTTGTGATTTAAACTTCTAAGTGTTCTCTTCGCTTAGGATCTTGCGTTTTCTGGAACGTCGAAGTACTTTGTTCGCTACTGTTTATATCGGTATGTCGATCGAACGTTGGAGAAACAAACAGAAAGGTATTTCAGGTACACCTCTCGTCGAGAGGACGTCGACGATAGGTGTAGAATTTCGCGCGTCTCGGTGCACCATGGTGGTACACCGCCACTCTCTTTGCAGAAACGAGGAACGTTTGTTTCTCGAAGCTTCTCGCGAGTCTACTCGATGGCGAACCGTTTCAATGTGTCTTTGTGTCTGGAAGAACGGACTAATCGCCTCTACTACGGTGAATTAATTTCCCATGGATAATATACTTCACGTTCGAGAGAAACACCTTCTTTCGCTGGACTCTCGTTCTTCCTTTTTTCTATCGTTTCCTTCCTTTTATTGCTATTATTCGCTCGAGAATGTTACGCTGCTCTAAAGCCACACCGTGAAAGCGCTTTCAATGATGTATCTCGCCGTAACACTCTCAAGTACGAGGAATGATTTTACAGTCCGATGACTCGATAAATTCGACGTCGATGACTCGGTTGTGCGTGTTACGAAACCGCTTTCATGCGACGCGATCGTCGGAGAATGACGACACGAACGAGTACACTTAGTGAACGCGCTAACACGTTTCACGGTAGGCTTAACGTTTTAGGTGACGTACGGTGTTACGAGATAGGAGCAAATAGACTGCCTCCACGAGTCAAGAATTCGATATGCCATTGAGTTTGAAGCGCGCCAAATGAAAAAACTTCCGTCGTCCTCGATCGCACCCGTTGATCGTCGATATACAGTTTAAGAGGAGTGGATTAACGCGAGATTACAATCGGAGCAGTCTGCCCAGCGATTTTCATCCTTTACTGGGGAAAAGGGAAATAAACGATGGGAAATGGGAATGCAGATTTTACTCGATGTTTTCACCTTCGTGGATAATTCGAGGACGAATCAGACACCATGATAACTGACGCGGTGACACTTTGCATCTTAATCCATTTCCATCGTATGACAAATTCAAAAATTGTTTAACTGGGAATTATTATTATTGCATTTGATGATTAACCCCTTGCCTTACAATGAGGTGTGGCATACGTGACGCGGTAAATGCCGAATAGAAAATTTTGAAGTTTTTCAAAGAGTGCTAAATTGAAAATATCGGTTGGTCAGGAGACATTGAAATTAGTTCTATGTTATTAACCCATTTGCATCACATGACAAATTCAAAAATATGTCTTTACTTTCATATTTCTTAATATTAAGTCTAAGTCTAACAGTATTTCAAAAAGTGATATTGTACTTTAATCGATGAATTTTGTATAAATAATTTACACTGCTCGTATGTGTTGCTGTTCACTTACAATGTGAATACATAAATGCGTTTCGATGATAGTGACCAGAAAAAGTGCGCGCATATTATTAAATTTATATTTGATTGATAAATTAATATTTTTAAATTTCCCGCCTCTGGACGGTCCCATTGTTCGCCTCAAGGCGGTCTCGGTAACTAGAGAGTTAACACGTTGACTGCCATCAGGGTCACCTTTGACAAGTGAATTCAACGAAATCTCATATGACTTCGGAATTTTAAAATTGACAAATTTTCTACCACATTCAATGTTTAACACCTGGCCTTCAAAAGATAGAACTCTACTGAATACATATCCATTTATATATGTACAATTTTTGCTTCACAAAGATGAGATTTTAATAGCAAAAGTATCACTTCAATAGAAATGACCAAATAACCGAAATAGTAACGTGTTGATGTTCTCCATTGATTATTGGCAAACGCCACACCCTGCTGTATTCGAAAGAACCTAGCTGCAGGAATGTAGCTACGATTCACATATTAAATCGAAGTCCAAGATGAAGAGAACAAGTGAATTAAGTCGAAACTAGGTGAGACGTTCCTGACCTTCCTCTCATCGACGATCCTCCGAGATACCAAAAGCCTGCCTCACCGAAGTCCTTCTTGAGCTCTAGCTCTTCGATCGCCGATGTTAATCAGCGTCGCAATTAAGCGAGGCGACACGACCGCTCGTAAGACGGAATCCTGGTCGGCAAATGAGAACCGCTTGGTACATGTAGGATTCACGGCACGCAGCACCTGATTCCATTACCTCTGTTCCGCTCCCAGTCTTGCCATGGCCCTCGACCGCTCGTCTCACCCTCTGTTCACCCTCTCTTCATCTCTCTCTCACCAACGACCAACACTCTCCTCTCTCCTCTCGTATGCTACACGTCCTACCGACCTACAGCTACGATATTGTATCTACAATCTTCCTGTATTATGTTAGCTGTACGCGGCGCACAAATCCCATGCGAACGGAGACACTGATGTCGCTTCGGACAAAGGCTTATACTCCATTTTCTCGTCCCTCCGAAGACTCATTCGGGACGGTTTGAAGATTCGGTGCTTTGTGGAAGGTACCCCGTGTACAGACTGTTCCTCCGCATCTACCACTTGCCGCGTCGTTTCCCTCGACGAGTCTATCTTTTAACGTTTTTTGTTAATCGCGCCGTGAGCGCGTCCTGAGATGAAGGAATTGAAATTCACCTTTGTGCGCGACTAACTTTCCGCGGCTTTTGCCGGCTGCTTCGAGAGATGCTGTGATTTCTTGGGTGATGGGGATATTGACAATTGATCGAATAGGTGATGGAGAATCGTAGACTTTGATGGGGGATTCTATATTGACGGGTGGTACCAATTTTCTTTCTTTTATTGCGTTTTTTATGAGTTTGGTCGTTGTCGTTGTGTTGTATGGGCGTTATGGGGTTTTAGGGTTCGGGTACCACGTACTTTCAGACATGTAACTTGGATTTACTAATTGGGAGTCCGACACTTTAGCTGCATAGTCGTCACAGGTCCCATATCGCGACGTTGGCAATGTTCTTGTCGATTAAATTAATGGAGACTTTTTGCTCTACTTCTAAGCGCAGTTTTGACATCTATTTGTTGCTTGCACGATGAATCGACGAGAATAATCGTCAGTCTGCGCGCGTGGATGTACTTTTTCCGTATCCTTCATCCGTCTACGGGAAGATGTGCAATCTGCCGAGGCGTTTGTTTCCTCCAGGATTTATCGCCCTCGCGAAAAGTCCATTTCGCGGGGTATCGACCGGCAAACGTATCTCGAAGGATGAACTAATCGACGCTGATTAAAGGACAAGATTTTATTATATTCTCAGGGGTGAAATTTAAGGGTGAGATTATCGTTACACGAAGAAACAACGGTTTAAAATAGAGCCATTAATTTGACAAAAAAAAATAGGACGAACGAATTAATACACCTCGTTCAACGCGGTACATCCCTCTTTTTGTTAAAGGATAAAAAGCAACGAAATTGGATTACGGGAGAGGCGAGGTCTTTTAAAACGTCGATAGCCAGACAAACGAGAGAGAAGGATGGGGCGTAACGATGAAAACTTTCATCCCGGCTACCCGATAACTTTATGCAACGCCAGTTGTTATAAGCTCGGAATGTGTCTGAAATAACTGGTTCAATTACGCGGCGCACATTTTAATGGGATAGCCAGCTGACAACGGTACAGCGGACCGACCGCTGAAATTCTCCCCGTGCAAACGAGCGTCTGCGCGCCCGATTTACTGGACTATGGGGCATTAGTTATCAAATTAAAGCCCACTGAAAAGTAAGTAAGCGAGCCGAGTTAAAACGACGTTGCCTACTGTCCCGCCCGGAGTCGTTCGTCAAATGCTAGCGATAATTTCATGAGAACGTATTTTAATGAATCATAACCCACGATTCACCACAAATTCCTTTCCACCATTCTACAGATTCTATTTCTCGCTCACGAATTTCTTCTATTTCCACTTCACAAGCATCGTCCAACGTCCGATTGAATATCCCAGTATTCTTCTCTCCAAGAAGATACCTCTATCCTCGAAATCGTCAGGGTGGGGTCGCGAAAAGGGGGATAGATCGGATAATCCAAGATAAATTTCTCGATGGGAATCGGTTAGGGCCATTTTTATGAAGACCGTCGCCATCAATTCGCGGCCGATGGCTGGCCACGGCACGGTAGTCTGCGAAGACGAAGGGGTTGAAAATCTCGCCACCGCGGAGCGTGGCACGGATGGATCATACATCATTCCTTTGCGAACGAAGCCTCCGTATCCTCTCTCGCCTCGGACCCTCCCTTTCTCTCTCGTCTTTTCCTTCTCCTCTTTCCCTCCACTATTCCTCCTTCTCTATCCTCCTTCCATTCTCCACGTTCATGCCCCTATCCACCCCTGCTGCTTCGCTGAGCTTCCACGTCGTCCATTTACCCTTTCGAGCATCCCTCCCGGTCCGTAACACGCCATTCTTCAACTTACCCCTACTATTCCACCCTCTACGTGCGTGCTCTCTCGTTGGTCTGCGGCTTGTCGGAAAACCTGCCGTTTACGAGATTCTTGCGAAAACTCTGTTAAGGGGTTTGCTCGCCTTGGCCGGGGACCACCGTGTCTTGAAGATCGGACGGGAAGACCGTACTTCGTTGAGTATAGAAGCAGAGGGATTTTCGAGACGCGGTATACCCCTAAATTGGATAAAAGAGACTCCAACCGGGATTCCATGGAGAAATAAAGGCTGAGGGAAGATGCTGCAATGATCGCAATAACGCCGGCGATCCTTGTCCTCGAGTACCGCTATAATTTTTATATTACATCCAGCTACCGTTCTTGTTCTCCTTCCGTCGACAAACTGATATTTAACGAAGCCGATACGAGGCGTTACGTAAAACATCGTTCGAGGGAAATTGCCGTCGTAATCGTAACAACGAGGCAACGAGGGATGGGACGATTTCGAATCAACCTTTGGAGCATAGTCTGCTGCAAGCATGTTAAAATCGATGGACAGTTGTACTTTTTCTTTGGCAATTCTAGGTTTTACGTGGATAATTATTTTTCTGTATTAACCCTCTGTAATCGAGGATTTTGTTCTGGCACTCTAGCAACTCGAGACTAATTTGATTACGCTAGGCAAGTGTCTTGCAGATACTTTAAAATGATTTTATACTAAAAACGCGGACCAAATCGGATGCACGGAAAAATTTAGAATGAGAATATGTTCTCGTAACTGAAACAAATATATACAGCAAAATCCGGGCAAAATTCTATTTTAATTTCCCGCTGCATATAATGTCAGCAGTAGATGTTTCTTTCTTTTCAAGCAAGGCATACGTACCTATGTAACATCTTAATGGCAGATTTGATTAGATAGTGTTCGGAATATATTCACCAAGCGCGGAGCGTTCGTTCAGCTATTGAAATTATTCGATTCTTTAGATACCCGAATTCTACTGTTTATGATATTGTACGAAGGTATGCGGCTGTAGAGAAGTTTGTAGAAGGCTCCGCTAATCGGTCAAGGCGAATTTATTCCAAAGAAAAGTCTGTAAGCACAGCGGCTGCCGACGAAAGAGCTCAGCAACCCGCCACATTTCTTTAAGAAGGGTGAAACCATTAACAATAAACTGTACCTCCGGGTCACAATATCGGTAGTGAAGCCAAAGATGGAAAGTTCAGCATCCGGGAGATCCCACATTTTACAATAGGTTGACGCACAAGCTCATACGAGTCATTTAATGCAAAACTGGTTTTCCGATAATGTCGAAATATTTCGGTCCTAAGACTTCTGGCCTCCCAATTGACCAGACTTGAAGCTTCTATGTTATTATGTTTGGAGCGTTATTGAAAAGATGTCTAATAAATCCAGACACCCCATCGTGGCATCCCTTCAGGTCGCTATAGAGGCAAAATTCGCGAATTTGGACAAGGATTAGGTGAAAAGAACATGTTCGCGCTTCAGATCAAAAATCCAAGAAGTGATCGCAGCGGAAGAAGGCTATACCGAATGATAAAACTTAAAAAGGATCCTCTAATTAATTTACACATTTTTTTTTCATCAATACAAGTAATTTCTAACTAAACAAGTGTTTGAAATAAACTCTTAATTTCCGGATTTTGCTGACGGACCCTGTAGAGCTCGAGAACTCGAGAAAGGCGATACCCAAATTCGAACAAAAATATATAATTCAATACCTGTTCATTTTTACTTTCTAAATACACTCAAATTTGTAGAAAAAGTGAAGTTACCTTTTACAGTCTACGTAAATATATATACTGTTTACTTTCCCATATTAGAATTCGAGTTCAACGCGTCTATTCTACAGGGTCCCGTTCGCGAGAATCTCGAGTCGCGATTAACGGTATCTTGACGCATTAAGGAAACGCCTAGACGTCGGACGATCGTCCTTCGTAATTGTTCGAACTGGCCTATATACGTGTCTACGTGTAAACGTGTACGCCGATCCGACGGAACAATGGAATTAATTATAAAGCCTGTTCGAATAACCGCAAAGCCTGCTACTTGCGGCAACTCCGACCTGCTCCCTTTCATATATCTCCAAGTCTCTTTCTCTCTTCGTCGGATATTCTCGTCGGATTGCGTTCCATCGTGGAATCTCGAGTGTTTCCTACATTGAACGAGAAACACCATAGGAGGAAACTGACGGGAGAAAACGATACTTCCACCGAGTAATTAGCGTCCGCGTAATCGTGTTTCGTCTGCCGGGAAGCTTTTTACATCGATGATACGAGTGCAATGCGTTTCTCGTATTGCTCGTTCAAGTTATTAATGAATATCGATATCATTTACTACGAGCGATGCTCGATGCATAGAATTATTATTACGTATTACTGCAGAGAGAGGATATTATTGGTTCTTCGAACGCCAACATCGTTCGCCATTGCACGTCGTTCGTCGTACAAACGTTTAATGCGATTTTCATCGCAGGAGAGGAAGACCTTTTGACTCTTTGCGTTTCTTTCGAGGCCAACGATGCTGGTCGTACCTTTCTTCGTCATTTCCTTCTTTGTTTCGTTTCTCTTTTCACTTCTTATTTTCGTTTCTCTTCCCCGTTCCTCTCGCGCGCAAGATGTGCACTTTGAAAAATTAAGTCGGCGGAACTAATTCGAAGGAGGGAGTTGATGGAAATTACTTCAAAGGTACCGACTTTTATTCGAAGACGACGAGGTATTTCGCGTTGTTCGTTAGATGTGCGAATATCCGGGGGGGGTGCGTTAATATTCTTTAATATCGCGTTTTACCTATTTGCTCGAGGCGCGAGAGGGTCGTTTCTTCGTCGGCTCTATTTTGCAAGTTCAATTTCAGGTGTCGTATAGTTTTAAGTAGGCAGTTTTTCTTCCCTAACGATCCTGGGAATACCTTTTAGCGCTTCTTTCAGGGTAAGCGTTCGGTTTTCTTTCCGTACTTTTTATCTCCACTGGGGAGAAATATGGAGAACGAAATAGAGTAGGTAAATATTTACGGCGTGTTAGATACGGAAGCGTTGTGGTAAATCGCGACGGGCTTTAAGCTTCCATTACATTTTCCACGGCTATACGGTAGAGATACGCGCCGTAAATGCATTGCGATTATCGAGTTCCTGATAAGCGCATGATTAAGAGTACCTCTTTCTAATTACTTTTAATACATCCCTCCTTTCCATCTTTCTCCGTTTCTTCCTTTCGCCCTCCGTCTCATTCCTCCTTCGACTCAGTCTCCCTCAATGAAACACTCACAACCGGCTCTATTTCATTGTCGACTCGATCCTCGAAGATGCAAGATAAAGTTTTAATAACTCAATAACAGTTTCACGCGAGAATCAATTACCTGGCTGAACAAAATTCGATACACTGAGAAAGACTAGCCACGATATACAAATATAACTGTTAGTTGAAACGAGAATACACGGATAACGCGTTCACCAAATCCATATTTATTTACCGTTCTTTGCAGACTGTTCGACCTTCCTCGATATTTGCTGACTTTGAGTGGAATCGATGGAGAGAGGGAAAAAAAATCAGAGATGCACAATTTCACGCCATACTTGGGAAAATATTCGAATTTAGGGATTAACGAGTGATCGGCATAATTCTTGCTTAATGTTATTGTCGAACATGAACAAATTTCCATAGCAGTGATCGCCTTTTCGGTATATATCACTTTGACGTTATTATAACGACAGGAAATAAGCTGCATTCGTACGCGAAATTATGTGTTAAATTCACATGTGATTTAGCGATTATACGGGGACCGATCGTATTACAAATCATCGCCGTTCACTGTCATACGATTTGGAATGATTTTCGATAAACATCACCGACGATATCACGATTACATTTACCTCGCGGAATATTTGAAATAACAAACGTATAGGCCGCATAATATTGTCCTATTCAGTGTTTACCGAAACGGCAGATAGAATGGCAATCGTAAACCTTTCATCGTTTACTTCCTTTGTGCGAAATATAACGATATCGGTATATTGATTTACACCGTAACCAATCCACGGTTACATCAACGACCGGAACTCGATATAGCCGTAATTATAATAAAGTACATCGGTACTACGGTCGCGCCTCGTTTAACTCACGTTCAAAAACTCGCGGTTGAAAAAAAGAAAAAAGGAAAACAGAGAAAAAAGAAATCTAGGAATAAGGAAGAAAGCATTGCCGATCGCATTTTAAACGATACCGTCGATTCGACAGCGATATCGAGAATACTCGACGGAACGAAGAGACGACGTCGATTGTAAGTACAATAATCCCGCGACACGGTTCCCGATTCCGCGAGAAATTCAAACGGCGTAGATTGAAATTTCCCAGGAATATCGAGTACCATCGGATTCAACCCAACTGCCATTTAGATTCTCAACGATTCTTTCTTACTTTCAAAGTCACAAATCCCTGGAGTAATATTCAAGAGTTCCGGTGAGATCGCGGGTATACAATCCTATTAGGCGGCCGAGTCCCATTTCCATTCATAAAGTCTTTATGAATTATATTTCTCTCGTCTACTACCGTAGACTTCTTCGTCTACGGCCTACGTCTCACGTACTACCAAGGTTTTATTCCACGGCTTTCTCCACTTCCGTTTTTATCGAATAAGCGAATTCTCGTTGCGCCCTAGTTTCTTTTTTTTTATCCTCCTCCCTCTCGAGCACCTCCTTTCTACCCGCAAAATATACTTGCTCCGTCACAAAGGCCGCGATTGCGAAAACGTTTGTTTTGCCTTTAAAAAGCCACCGACGGAGACGACGACGACGAGGACGACGATGCTGGGCACCCCTCGTTGCTTTCCCTTCGTCGTCCTGCTGCTCCTCGTCGTCGTTCAGCTACAAAAGCTGGTGCTCGCTGTTTCTCTAGGAGAAGCAATGCATATCGCGTATTTTGTTCACCTTCAAAGTAAAAAAGATCCGTGAAACTTAGCGTGCAACGGCACGCCTATGGTGCACGATTGTACGAGGAAAAGGGAGTCTTTTTCTCGGTGTGTATGCACGGAGATACATTGCGAAAGTTGAATCTCGAAACAGTAACTTTTTCTGCGCTTAAAGGGGCGAACACTGTACTCCAAGTTCCATGGGTGTACAGTGCGGCTCGCCAGACCTGGCACTTATGAGGTAAGCCTGTTTCGGCAGAGTCTGATTCACCAGGCGTCAAGCGTCATGTCTCTTGTCACACACAAAGACACTTGACGTTCTACCTCGCGATTCGTTAAAAGAGCTACACATACAAATCGAACTAAAAGACGAAGAGAGAGAACGCTGTGGATCGAAGCAAGGTAGACAACGCGATTTGGGTGGCGACAGTGAGGACATCGACGTAGGCAACAGACTTCTAACATCTCTATAGTAAAAACAGAATAAACTCTAGCAGAATTACCCCCACCACATGGGGAGATTCTCCTTGATGAAACGGAGCGCGCGACGAGACAACAATGTAATACAATGTCTCGCTCCTCGAGCCAAACTAGTAAGAATATTTGAATGCTACGACTTTGTCGGGTGCTTCCTTTAACACTAAACCTACCAAGGCGGTCAAAATGACCGGCTCCCTAGTTTTTCTAAAAATTACCTACATTGATAAGGGAGTCATGAAGTAAATATTTTACTTCTATCTTACAAAGCTTAAATTAATTAATTAATTGTCTTCATTATCTCTTGATTTCTCTTTTTCCAAAATACTCATTTAGTACATTTGAGTTTCAGTAGACAGAACGCCGGTAGTTTTAGTGTTAAGAGGCTGAACGAGTGGATTATAAGAAACAAAATGGTGCGAATAGGCAGTTGAAAGCGAGAAGCTCCGCCGCCGAGGTGCCAAGTTGGCCGAGCCGCACTGTATATACGATTTCTGTTACTCTCCCGTTCGTCGTCACGATAGAGCTCTCAGGTTGCGCGAGAGACGGTGGTCTTTTTCGAAATAAAGAATCAGTTTTCAAAGAAGGGGAAGGCGCGAAAGCAAAAAGGGGGAGAGTTTACTTTGCCAGGGGGAGAAAAGACGAGGATACGCCACGAATTATGTTTACTTTTGGAGCAAAGAAGACCGCAGACCCTTCAACCGCATTTGCGCCCTTATGAGAGACGGATCTCTCTCATTTGCTTCGCTGTATGCAGACGCCAGTCGCAAAAACCCCGTAAACTTTTCATTGCACTGGCTCTCCGAATTCTACTGTGCGTCTTTTGGGCAAAGAGGTTCGAGAGGACGAAAAGTATCTTGTCGATGTGTCGAAAAAGGATGAAGTATCTCCGGCGCGTATTTCTTGTGCTTTCAGAGTCTTTAATATTTTTAATCGGCTGATGGATGATTAATTTTGCAAAAATGCAAAGAATCTTAAATCACTTAATCCTCTTAGGATCGAAGAGCAGGTTTAAGGATAAGGAACATTAAAGAGAATATTATTCTAGGAAATAATTAGAGTAACAGGTCCAGCATCTTTAACTATTTGTGGTTAATTATTTCATTAATTTTGGTAGTGAGATAAGTAAAATTAATTTTGCAATATTTTCTATCATTGGTCATTCATTTTTTAAAATGATATCAATAACTATAGATATTGATGGACATTTAGGTATATATTACAAAATCACTGAAATTGGAAAGTCGATATTAAATTATTAGAAAATAAAATCAAGTGAAAAACTATGTCGAGTACTGCTGCCAAGGGTTAACGAGCCACGAGTTCACAAAACAAAGTAAAATCCTTCGATTAACCCCTTGCCGCACGATTTCTTCTGTGGCCTTCGATCAGAATTAAATTGGTAAAAAAAAATTGATCAGTGATTCCGATACATCGTATAATTTAACACTAGATTTACCAGCGTGAAATTTATTATATTTAAGTATGTTAAATATGTACCTTAAAGCAAGGAAAATTAAGACGTGGAAAAGATGATAGATTCGGTAATTTATGTTTTATACTCTGGACGAAGAATATTTATTCTACGGCTCTCTCATAAGCCCGTAGAACTTTTGGAAAAAATTGTGTACCAGTCATTTTGACTGGCTTGGTAAATCTAGTGTTAACATTAATATTAAACCCTGATTTTCAATTTTATAGGTTTTGAAAAATATAAAAATTTCCTGTTCAATTTACTGTTTCACGAGTGTCCCTCGTAATCGTACGACAAGGGGTTAACGATCGAGTATCTTAAACGTATAAACGCACAATCACATTATACCCTCGACTATCGCAAATATCCTGCAAACAGCGTAATAAAATCCAATTGATCGTTATTCACGTATCCCCCATCGATCGTCCGATAGCGCGAAATACTCTTCGAAATCTGGCCAAGCCCGTTATCCGGTCCCCCTTTATAATCTATAGTCCCTCCATCGTAGAAAATAGCTCGATCCTCGAGTGATCGAAGTTCGTCGCCGTTGAGCATCGAAGGGGCCAAGTCGAAGAAGAGGAAGAAGAAGAAGTACCGATAAATTTCCTAACCCGGCCACCGGAGGGACAAACGAACGTAAAAGTTTCCAAAAGAAGGATGAAATCCGAGGAGGAAGAGGAGGGAAGAAAGGATCGCGAAACGAGGACTCTTAAACCGAACGATAATCCGCGAAAATACGTGAGCCATGGTAACCGAAGGGATCAAAATCGGGCTTCGATCTGTCACGGTGGTAAGCAAGGCAAAGGAGCAAGAGGATGTCTCGAAAATGGGCGGCACGAGGCATTGAGAAAGTTTTAATGTCAGGTTGCGAACAAGATTGTGAGAGAGGAGGTTCAGAGAGGGAGGAGAAGAAGCCGGAGGACCCTCCGGGATCGCTTACCCTAATCGTCGACGCCTTTAACCCGGATTCAACTGTCTCTGTCTCTCTCCATCGTCCTCTACCTTTTGCCAAAGTCCTCCTCTGGCCGCCAGAGATTTCTCTGGTTTACACAACGCCTTAAGAAAATTCGTTGCGTTTGTGTAGATCCTTCCGGCATTCGAAAAGAGGGGAAGAAAACAGCCCTTCGTTTGCTCGACCCGAAACGAAAGAGGCTTCGACCAATTCATGGAAGATTCTCTCAAAGGAGAGTTGGAAATACATGGGACTATTGGTCTCTTCTATCGATTTGCTTTATTTATTCGACATATACCTCCGCTCGATGTGACGTACGTACGAAAAGGATTACCGGGGTGTTTTATTAATTGAAAGTCATAGGTTTTTCATGACTCGTTCCGATCGATACGGCAACGTGTGGACCACCGAATCTCCCAACGGGAGGAAATTGCAATGTATTTTTGATGTCGTATACGCGGTTGAAAGTTTAAGCCGTCAGTCGATTTCGTATCATCGTTTTCTCCGCGCCACAGATTTCTCGGGGTTAGAGAGTGCAACGATGGTGAACTCGTAGCGTCGATGGTTTCTCCTTTGAGAATAGAATATACGAAGGAAAGGAGGAAAAGAAGAATCCATGGAACGAAAGTCACGAGGATATCTTTAATTTATCTCAAAAGAGATTCTACGACGAGCGTGCACCATGAAAACCAGGGGAATTCTACTTTTCGTAGGATTCGTACACGGGAGACAATAAAGAAAATTGCAAGAGGATGGCACGCGTAAACGAGGACAACGGATACTCTTTGATGCGGTCTTCGTTTATTTCCGGTAACAAGTTTATCTCGAGTACACGCTGGTAGTTACAGGAATCTAACTTTCCACGTTATCAGCCGGCGAAGTTGCTTCGTTCGTTGCTACAGATTTCTCGATTTACAGGAGGTAAGAAGCTCCGACAGGTTCTTGCGAATTCCACCGAGAATCGTAGCAGAAACCGGAACACAAGAGAGAGAGAAAAGCAAAAGATAGATGGACGGATAGAGAACGAGAGAGACACGGAGAACGTAGGAGAGTTTGGAGAAGCCAGAACATCTTTAATCGATTCCATTCGCGAACGGAGTGGCTCGGTGCATCGAGCACCTTGGAACTTATTGTTAGATCTTCGATCGGATCTCGTATGCAAGCACGATCGCACGATTGTTTCATCGACTGACACGCTCGCGGGAAAAGCCTCTTCTATTCGCAACTTCCCCGTCTGTTGCCCCAACGCAGCTAAATACAGACTGCCTGAACTTTGCCATTCTCGTAACTCAACTATCACCTATTTTTCTTAACACTTTACTGACGGGTATTTTTTTTAACATGTTATCCATTTCTGATCGGTCACTTGGCCGGAAATACTTCCCTGATAACGATATCTCTTTGAAAATTGAAAATTCTTGTCATTGAGTCCTTGACGCAGGAAACCACAATGACAAATAATAATTTATTGTTCATTGTAGTAACTGATTAATAAAATAGAAGTCTAAAAGCGTTGGGCCCGAAAAGTCAATTAATAGGATACCGGTCAGTAAAGCGTTAACCTCTCTTAACTCTTTAACTGCTGAAGGCGTGTATATACGCTTTCACAAGTCTATCAATATATCCGAAAGGCGTAGATATACGCCCTCTGCATTTACTTACTATAACACCTTTTACTTTTTCACCAATTAACTCAAGATGGAATTTATCACTCTATGTAACAGGACAACCAAGTACCTGCAATTATTTCATTTAAAGTTATTTTGGTCAGTAGTCAATGGACGACAATTGCAGTGATTACCAAACAAATAACGTGCCGTATTGATGAATGCCTATAATCGCACGCCGCAGTCAAAGGGTTAAAGGATCTTCCGGACAGAAAGTAACTTAACACCTCGACTGCCATGAAGGTCACCGATGACAGGAGCTATTGAATTCAATGAATTTTCTAGCATACTGAATATTTTAATATGAAAGTTAGAAAGATAAAGGTCTGCTGAATATCTATCTACCTGTGTCTTCAAAGTTTCTACTTTACAAAGATGTAAATTTAATAGAAAAAGTTTCACTTCAGAAAGGACGAAATTAGCGAAATAACAGTGACGTTCTCTCACTCACTTCTTCTAAAGAATCTTTAATTAAATTAATAGTTTCCTGCCAATCGACGACAACTTTAAACATGAGAAATGCCCCGAGATATCTTCCAAGCCTCGACGGATCTCATTAACACGGTATCGCGTCGTTTCTGAACGCACAATGTCCTTATTAAATGTTTCCTTCTTTTCCACACGACTTTACGGCCAATAAACGTCCGCCATGGACGGTGTATTCTTACGAAGCCGTCGCTCTTTAAAGCGTATGCACATCGGGCCCGAGTTTCAACCGAGTTTACGCGTATTCTTATGGTACCATTAACGTCCGCCGTATACCTGCACGCGAGGAGCTTCGCCACGATGGGATCCGATGCTTTCCTACAACCATTTGCGATCAACAAACTTGTCTTCGAAGCCGTAATACAGCCTTTGTGCGTGGTCCGAAGTATCTCGTTGCGAATATCCAATTTTGAGGAGATTATATCGCAGCTCGAAGACTGACGGAAACGTCTAACGTTTCGGTCTACTCTTTCTCCTCGTATCGCGAGAGAAATACGAGATGAATTTTGAAAAGGATCTCGCACCTTGTACGATAATTAGCTACGAGCGAAGTCGGCTTTAGAGATTTAGACAATGGAGTCTCGTGGTGGTACTGTCGGGCCGATTAAAGTAGGAGGAGAAGGGATTCCTCGGGAACGTGCAGGGAAATTGGAGAACGGGAGAGCAAACCGTAGCTGAATGGTTGTTTGATGGGGATATTCTCTCTTGTAACGTACTATTTGAGTTGATGGTACGTGTTTGACTACAGTTGGCCTTCAGAGTGGTGTGTGACCAGGTTGGCCGTAGAGAAAACTTTAGTGAAGTCTATTTTAAACAGGTAATCTTGTTGTTTCTTAACGTACGCAAAAGGGAACATTTATACATTAACCCCTTAACCTACAATGACGGGCATAGCCCGCGTACGATGGTCGGGCCAAACGTAAATATTACGATCAGCGTGTTACACAAGTCGTGCGAATGTCCCGAACGCTGCGCGAGTTTGTATACGATTTCGGCCCAACATCTTCGAATCTAAATCGTAGGTTAAGGGGTTAAATAACACGAGGTACGTGTTTACAGTATTGGTTCAAGGTTGAAAATATTTGACTAGGTGAAGTGTTGCAAAAACTAGAAATTGCTATTACGTTGCATTATGCGGTACATCGGGAAACACTGATTCCTATTTGCGAATACAGTTAGAAAAGAAATCGCATGGCAGGTAATTAATTGATAAGGTCATTTCGTCAAGGACGTATAGTTCCAGATGAGCTTCATCTTCCGGAGGTCACAGGGAGCCGAGCTCGACTAATTGCAAACCTAAGTTTTCAACTGTATGCCTAACGAAGGCTCTTAGTTGCATTATAAATAACATAAATCAGATATCCTCAAAAATCGAACCGAACAGGTAAAAACACAAAAGCAAACTTTCACACCTACAGAGAGCAACGAAAATGTACAAGATGTTCTAAAAATAATTATCATGGCTTTCAGGGCTTGTTCTCCCCTTGACGATGAAGACCCGCCGCAAGGTTCCAAAAGGGTAACAAATTTGTTTATTCGCTCATTCATTTTTATTCGTTTCATTAAGAACAACATCGCCGGTTTCCAAGAACAACGACACATTTGGCTTTGTGTCGTTATCGAGTTAATTACAGAATCTACGTAATTACGTATCTACGTAAGCTTTATTCCATTGGGAATAAAACTCATAATATAAGTATATAATACATAGTAAGTATAATACATATTTTATATGTTTATAGATATGAAAGGATTGAAAAAATAAAAATCTGAAAAGGGGCCTACTGTAAAACTGTCACTTTCGAAATGTGTCGTTATTCTAAAAAACCGGCTATATGAGTAATCGCCCTTAAAATAAACCTACCAAAATTTTGGGAAAAAGTATATATACAGTGACACTCCTAAAAACTAGAGCCTTCGGGGACAGGAATTCCTAGAATTCGAGGCTAAAAGTTCCCATTACTACATAAACAGAGAGAGTAGATACTCTCTAGTTTGTCATACCTACAAAGCGGGGGATGTAGAAGCGCGCCAAACTACATACATAATGTGAGGTTATGATTTCATTATTTCTATCTTTGTTTTTTTCGCGCAGGTTGCGCAGATAGGAGAAGAGAAAACTGCGAGAGTAAGGGAATCTTAAACTCCGTCCACATAGGGGAAGTCGATACTAATGTGTTCGAGTATTTAGGAGAAACATTGTACCTGAGAAACGTGTTGATTCTCTGCTTTGGTGTTTGAAAGTAGACGCAGATTGGAAACGGTGAAGGTGCTTTGGTTGCTGAAAGCAGAAGTACCAAGCATCAACTAAGGGTTGATGCCACTGGGAGGATGAATTACCAAGCAGCCCACAAAAAGAGAGACGTTGATGATGCAGGATCAATTTTTTTAAATTATTATATGCGCGCTAATATGTGAAAATGCTCGAGCACGATCACGGAGCACTGATTACTCGTCGGCGGTCGCGGGGGAACTGATAGCGAGGCAAGGTGAGCATCGAAATGTCTTATTGTTATGATTCGTGGAAAAGATACCTGGAGGTTACGGTAGCCGAGCTCGGCCGAGTATATTTTGACAACACGTACCGGGCGTCGTACTTCGTGCTCAGTCAAGTGGAAATAACTGCTCTCGTTGCTCGTTGAAATAATTTTCAAATTGTAAATGGAATTATACTGTTTATTTATATAACCAAACTCAACTTTTTGTTGCAAATATGATACTTCGTTTAGTGTAGCGTTATTGTTAGAAAGTAACTCGTAAACATAAAATGTAATTGTAAAACAAGCTACATATAATAACTCATAAAATTACGAAATAATTCATAACCAACAAATGTATATTTGTAAAACAAACTATAATGGAAAGGTGTCTGCTCTATCACCTACTACCATTAAAATGTCTCCTGGACGTCTAATTTTTTGCACACATTGATTTTAAAAATCTTCCCGAATACAACGTTGCATATTTAATTTGTGAATGTTTTCCTCTGTATCCTAAAATCAGACACCGTTTTCTTACTAGTTCAGTTACCCAGCCCTCCATTTTTTAATTTCGTGTAGCACTAGTAAGGATACCCTGTGCGTTTCTATCAAAAAGGTCGAAGACCTAGAAGTCCTACTTACTCAGCTAAAATTCAGTCGCAAAGGCACAATTGAAAGTTAATTTACGTGAGAACGGTTCCTTTATGACCCATTGTTCCTCTCAGACATCTTCTCTACGTAACAAGACAAATACAATGAGCCAATAAAAAAAAAATGCTACACTTTCGTGAATTTTGCGGTGGATTTTTCGCAAATCTCCATCGATTCAAGAGTATAGGACAACCTGTGGAGGTTGTAACACAAGTTGTGAAACACCCTGTGCATCGCAAAAAGCTGTTGCGTTATCCGACGAAACGAGCGAACGTCCGCAAACAGCGTCGACGAAAGAACTCGCGGCCGGAGGTGCGCGTAATTCGAGGGCATTCTGACACACGGAGAAAATGGAAGAAGGGCAGAGTTAAGTGAAAACTTAATGGTCTCTAGAGGCAAACCGTGTAACGTTATACCCGCGTCTATTCCCGGCCGTATATTTAAAGCGTTTAAGGCATTCCGAATCGCGAAAATAGCCCGATTTGCATATATACAGCTTTGGAATTCATGAAAAATTCATGGGGGGGCCCGTGTGCCAGTATACTCGGAATTATGCCTCCTTTACTATCAATTTCTTATTATTGCCCGGATCCTCTTCACCCTGTCTCACTCTTTCTCCAATTCCATCCTCCTCTCGGCCGCGACTAAGATGCTGACTGTGAATAGGGTAAATACGAATCGTATTATACGATGCTTGAGAATACCGGTCCACCAGCTGCGTGCAACCGTCTACTGTGCAGAGGTGAAAGCTCCGAAGCTAGTTTCTGCGAGCTTTAACTACAAATCGACCTGTTTCTTGGCAAACAACTCTGTGTACGATTTCGAAACAAATTAAATTCTCAAGACGCAGAGCGGAGAAAAAAAAGTAGACGATTGCTGATGAACGTTAATATATTCTCTCGTTAATAGGACGATGATCGAGAGTCGCAATTAGAGATGCTTGGTTCAAATTTCTTAGCTCTGAGAGATACATTGCTATCCAATATCTTGTGAACTCGGTGCTGTAGAAATTTTTTATAATTATTTTAACACATTGGACGCCAATTCTATAATGCGTGATTTCAAATATATGATCTTGGATTTTACGGATCAATATGAGTCATATTCCGTCTTGAAGAAATTGGTAAAGTGGACAAAGAAGGCAATATTATTTCCTTTAAATTGTACATTACTTAGTACATTTTAATTTGATATTGATTTAAAGGGCAAAATTATCAAATGTAATAAATTTGGTAGCAGACATTAGCCGGCGTGCAATCGACTTTTCGGGCTCAACACTTTTGGGCTTTTAACTTATTAATTGGTCGCTATAGAAATTAATAAATTGTTATTTTTCATTGCGGTTAACTGTGCCAAGGACTCAGTGAAGAAACTTTGCAATTTTCGAAGAGATATCAGTATCAGGGAAATATTTGCGTCCAAGTGACCGATCAGAAGTGCGTAGGATGTTAAAAAGTACGGTCGGTAAAGTGTTAACACTAGATTTACGGAGCCAATTTGACTCATCCAAAATTTGACTACTATATATGTATAATATATTGGTTGATTAATTATTAAATAATAAACCTCTCATTTAAACTGATTTGGAACTATTTTCTTGGCAAAAAATATCAATTTTCTTGTATGAGTCAAATTGGCTCACTTCAGAAAAATAGGTATACAAACATCCGTAAATCTAGTGTTAAGTAGAACCAATAATTATGTCTCCGTGACGAAGACATTGCGAAAAACACTGTGCATAGATTCGTCGACACACGACTTTTAAGGTTTCGTTACCGCGACAGACGTAGCTTTCTCGCTCTGAATTATCTTACCGTCTATAGAAGTGTACACCCGGCTCATAAGTCTTAATCACTCGCCCGAAGCATGATTTGCAATTCGGTCTGATTATACGGCACGATAATGCCCGACCTCGGATTACACGAATAACGTTGCAGAAACTGCACAAGTTGAATTACGAAATTCTACCACGTACTCCGCGCACAGACTCGTCGTGTCTTTCTCCCGATATCGTCCCCCTTCGTTCGTATTAATTTACAATGAAACCCACCGTCGAAATAACATCGTTAATTCAACTTTACCATGTTAATTTCGAAACGTGTATAACTGTATAACCGGGAAATATTCCTGGCGTAGTTTTAAGAACGACGAATGCCTCCAAGGGTGAAAACAAAGGGTGGATTCAATTCTGCTGAAGATTCAGATTATTCTAAACCAATGATCGGACAAACTTGCGCTACGTTAATCACAATTGTTATTATTCTAAAGAAAAGAAAAAACTCTCCTACCTAAATGAAACTCTCCTCTCAAATTAACCCTTTGCGGACGGAGGCATTTTTGAACATCGAGAAACAATCAATTATTTAGCGATGAAAAAACACTTTTTCATCGGAAAGACAGCCTGTTAATGTATACAAGTTGAAATTTACACTTTGTAAAATAACATTTCAACGATTATATTTTAATTTTTCAACACTAACCGTTTATATATGCACCGACAAACTATAACCAATTTTTTTTCTCAGGGCGGATATATTCGCCCGTCGTCCGCAAAGGGTTAAAAGAAATGTTACAATTACTTCCACAAAACTTCTCGTAAACGCCGAAGAAAGTAGGAAAGAATCGGAGAAAAAGGATGAAACCGGAAATGACGAAACGAATTCGAATTCACCGAGAAGCCCCAAGAATCGTAACGATTTGCCAATGATATTTGCATCCGACTGCGAGTACAAAGCCGACCGGAAATAGGCTAGCAGTCGGATTCATTGTGCACGTAAAAGGCAAACAAACAATGACACGAATAAAATAAAGCCGTAAAGTCGAGACCGGAACGTTCTGTGAAATTGCTTTTGCAAAAATACGCCAATTTTTTTTCAACGTAGAGACAACAGCGAGGGAGCGGGTTTTTGAGGCACGTGACTAGAAATCAATTATGAGCAAAACTACAAAGCACCCAGCCATCCCTCGTGCAATGTCGTTTGAGAACTGGATAGACGTACGATGCCTTTGTCAACCAAACCCCATGGATGTACGTGCCCCGTAACGCATGCTGAGAAGCCGAACTCGAATCCTGATATGTAGGATGGATGGAAAAATCAAAATACCGAAATGATTCCTCGTGGAGGAGCGAGCTGGAATTACGAGGTAATTTTGTTTCTTGTACGAGACTTCGAAAGCTCATGGGGAGTGTAGTTACAATGAAAGGGGAATTAAAGGACGACGCAATGGAGTAGTACCTTTGTTAAAGTTTATATTTGCAGATCTTCCTGTTATTTGTTTGCCATTGTCTTTATCAACTGGGTTAATTGTCATTCGTTGAAAAGTTGTTTGCTGGAAGATCTTGTAAAGAGGTAGAGATACGGTTAAAGAGGAAAGTTGATACGGTGGAAGTTGAATTTAATGATCATTAAAATTACGTAATTAGTGCCATGGGGCTTTGGAAGTATCAAAGAGTTTTACATCAATGGAGATTAAAGAAAGTCGATGCAAAGTATTATATTTCAATGGGTTTACGTTTGAGGATCATGGGGTTACTTGTTTGTTATCGTCTTTATTAACTAGGTTAATTGTCAGTCGTTTGAGACTCGGTTGCAGCTGAAGAGCTTAGAGAGAAAAATACGGTTGCAGAGAGGATAGCGATGAAGATACGAAAGGTATTTGTATTTAGTGAGCATTAAAATTGTGCAATTACTGCTGCACGGCTTTAGAAGTTCCCGCCTGCTTCTACTCGAATTGGAATTAAAGGACGTCGATGTAAAGCATTATTCCTGGCAGAGTTTACGTATGCGAGTCTTCATGTTATTTGCTTCATGTCAGTCTTATTAAGCCGGTTAAACTTGATTCGTTGGGTTATTAGTTACTTGGAGAAAGCGAATTGCACTGATATAAAGAAACCATAGATGAAGAGACCGATTGAATTTGTATTCAGTGAGTATTAAAATTGTGCAATTAATGATGCAGGGCTTTAGAAGTCCCGCCCATTCCTATTCAAATTGTAATCAACTCCTCGTCCTACAGTGATGTGCTACAGACGCAGTGAACGGAATAGGATGTTTTCCAAAAAGTATTAAATTGGAAGTAATATTACTGTCTGTTAATAATATGAATTATTACTATGTCTGCGTTAAGCTCTACGTTATATCAGGAATCAGTTATAATTTTTTATTTCAGCTATTAATTCTAAGTTAGTGCAGATTCAGTTAGAAAAAGAATTATGAGGGAAGGGGTTATAGGATGTCGATGTAAAGCATTATTCCTGGTGGAGTTTACGTATGCGAGTCTTCGTGTTATTTGCTTCATGTCAGTCTTATTAAGCCGGTTAAACTTGATTCGTTGGGTTATTAGTTATTTGGAGAATGCGAAATGCATTGATATATAGAGAAACCATAGATGAAGAGACCGATTAAATTTGTATTCAGCGAATATTAAAATTGTGCAATTAATGATGCAGGGCTTTAGAAGTCCCGCCCATTCCTATTCAAATTTTAATCAACTCGTCGTCCTACAGTGATGTGCTACAGACGCGGTGAACGGAACAGGAAATTTTCCAAAAAATATTAAATTGAAAGTAATATTACTATATTACTATGTCTGATAATAATATGAATTATTACTATGTCTGCGTTAAGTTCTACGTTATATCAGGAATCGGTGATAATTTTTTATTTCAGCAATTAATTCTAAGTTACTGTAGATTCAGTTAGAAAAAGAATTATGAGGGAAGGGGTTATAGGATGTCGATGTAAAGCATTAATCCTGGCAGAGTTTACGTTTGCAAACCTTGATGATATGTGTGCTTCATGTCAGTCTTATTAGGCGGGTAAAACTTGATTAGTCGGATTATTGGTTACTGGGGTAAAGCGAAATGCACTGACACACAGAGAAACCATAGATAGATGAAGATACCGAGAGAATTTCTATTTAATCCCCATTAAAATTGTGCAGCTAGTCGTACGTTGCTTTCACGATCTCCCGAAGTGCATTCCTAATTAAATGAAAATTAAAGGATGGATGCAAAATAGTGTTTCTTTACGGTTTACGGTTGCAGGTCTCAGAATGAGCTACCATTCGTATCAAACTTAATCACGAATAAAGCTTATAGACATTCTAAACAGCCGTAGATGAAGATAAGAGAAGAATTTATATTTAAAGGTACTTCCTTTCCTACATTTGCCTTTAACTTCGACTACTCCTTTCATCTGCAAACCAACGACACACATTTAATTACATCCCCACAGTATATTGCAGCTACAAAGAGGATGAACTTCATCATTCCTTGATAATAATCTTAGTCGGAAAAGCATCCCAAAGAACGTTCCATTTTGTTAACGCATTATTCAAAGTGCTCGACTTTGGATAAAGACATCCCCGCATATTCAGTCGGCCGTACCACCTGAGGCACAGGAATGAGTAAATAGAAACTCGAAAGTTACGTTATACTCTCGGATCATTTTCTAGCTTATCTTACCTTCTCTCTCTGCTTCTCGTGTTTTCCAAGCTTTCTAAGAAAGAAGAAGGAAAAAGAAGAAAGGAAACTTTACCTCAGACGTACTCGCGGACGCATAACCTGGAAACAATTCCGTGACGGTTGTTCGAGAAAGCACAAATAAGTGTGCTTCGAGAAATTGTAATTGCAAATTGCAAAACGACTTTGTATCGTGCGATTTCTCCCTCTCTCTCTATCTTTATTTATTTATTGTTCTCCATCTCTCTCGCGTTGCATCTACGTTGTCATTTCGAAATCTGTTCTTTAACGCAGACGCAAATCGTTTAAGCCAGCATGAGCTTAAGAGATTGGCCGAAAACGAGCGTCGCATGGTTGCGGAATTACGCGAACATGATTTTACGGATCGAAGTGGCCTCAAGTATTACGATATCCCTCTATTGACTATCGTGATACATGGTAGCCATAACTGGGTGCCACGGTTATACCGGTATTCCAATTCCCGGCCGTTATTCACCATTAGTCTTTAATCGAGTTTTCGGTTTCCTAAACGATCGCAGATCCTTCTTAATCGTCTCATTACGATACTCAGAAAAAGTAATATAACCTTAAAAGAAAACGAAAATCTTTCTGACATTCCTCTTCGAACTTTAACCCTTTGAGGACTAGCCATGTAGGGGAGGGTGGGGCAAAGTGGGCCCCTTAAAATTTTGGAGCCCAAAAAAATAAAGATATGACTATTTTTTGCTGAAGGGGCCCACTTTGCACCCCCCTCCCCTATAACGAATAAAAAAAATAAAGATATGACTATTTTTTGCTGAAGGGGCCCACTTTGCCCCACCCTCCCCTACATATGTAGTGTGAGAAAAAAATTTAATTATAGTTAATTCAGCATGTGTACACGCTTACAGTTGAAAAATTGAAGTACAACTGTTGAACTGTGATGAAACAAATAGTAATTTATAATATACACACATCAACAGTCTAACGGTCTGATAAAAAGGTGAAATTGATTATGTCTCAATATTAACCCTTTGCGCTCCGAATTGTTTCGCTAGCTATCCGTCAGACAAGCAAATATAGTCTCTGAAAATTGTCTTCTGATAATTATTCATTTTTACATTATACTAAAAAAAAAATATGTAATTACCGCAGGATATTTATGTTAAGTTGCAAAATTATTGTTGATTTTGAAAAGCCAATAATTAATTGATAACACATTAAGTACCACAGTAAGCTGTGTCGAGTGTAGCTCGACATAAGAGTGCAAAGGGTTAACCCCTTGCCGTACAATAAGGAGTGCTATTCGTGACGCGATAATTGGAGTAGTCAATTTTGAAGTGCTCTAAAAATTATTTGATCACAAATATCACTGGGTCCTGATAAAATAAATTAATTTTACGCTATTCAATATTACATTAAGTCATTTACTATATCCGAAATTAGGGGTTAGATTGTTATTTTAGTAATGAATTCAGAGTCACTGTACATTTAGTCACAAAAGAAACGGCACGGCAAGGGGTTAAAAAATGTCTCCGTCCGCAAAGGGTTAATCGCGATGGATGTAACGAATGTCGATCTATTACGATGACTTTATCGCTTACAATTGGCCGTTGATAAATTCTCAAGTTTGCCGATTACCAACGTGGGGAAAAATCGTACGTCATCCCTTCGACTTCTCTATTACAGCGGGGAATTCCATTTCTTGGAGAAAGAGAAGAAAGATGGGCAAAAAGAAAAGAGAGAGGAAGAGAAAGGTGAAAGAGAGAAGTAGAAAAAGGGAGAAACCTTAAGTTTCCGTAGAGCATTTTCTTGTAAGTCGCAGGGTTATCCCGGTGGTGCGAATTACTCGCCATAATTCATTATTAGCCCGTTAACCGAGTTTTCCTTGGCTCGAAAGCGATCGTAGCTCGCTTCTTGGTATTACTGAAGTTAATTTATCCTCCGATGAGATGGAAAATAGAGAAAGTTGAAGATAGAGAGCAAGAGAAAGGAAAAAGAGAGGGAACGTATCGTAAATGGCTACATCGACGGTGATACATTTCCGCGAGCTACGCGAAATGGCATGGTTTGAAGTAACATCGGAAACGTACGCGATGGTTTTGTCGGGGCTGACGTAACCCCTTCGTTTTACGAGCTTTCGGAAGAACGGGGTAACCCGATGCATCACCCTTTGCATCAAGGAAGACTTATATTTTTCCCCGTGATTCGCCAAGAAAAATCCAAGAACGTCGGCTGAAAACGAGCCGCGAAGATGCGATAAAGTGGAAATCGCTTCCGCGACTTCGTCTTCCTTTTTGACGGAAGAGGAACGATCAATTTTTCTCTCTTCATTTGCATTAACCCTTTGCGGACAGAGACTTTTTTGAATATCGAGGAAGAATCGTTTATTTGATAATAGAAAACCACTGTTTTATTGTAAACTCAAACTGTTAATATATAGAAAGTTATAAATTACTATTTGTGTAATATTTCAACAATTTTTTTTCAATTTTTCAACTCTAACTGTATATACATGCACTGACAAACTATAACCACATTTTTCTCAGACAACAATGCGTCCGTCGCGACGGACCTGTCCGCCATTTTGTTTTCGGAAATATTAAGTCCAGTTTCGTAATCAGCAACCTCGAAAACATTAGAATATTAATTTTTGGACATACCTGCCCGCCATATTTAATCCGCCATTATGTTTTTTTAAATTTTGAGTTCAATTTGGTAAACAGCGACCCAAAGAATATTTTAAAACCAATTTTTAGCTAAATCGGATCTGTTTTGCGCCCTTGGTGACGATTTGAATATGATCCAAAAATTGTGCGAGATGCCTGAACAGCTAAATTCACGTCCTGGCCCACTGTGCGTCGTCCTCAAAGGGTTAATGCCAGGCTCTCCACCCCAATATTTTTCATTTTTGTTTGATTCGTTCCATCATCGTAAAATCTCAATTGTTCTTGTCTTATGAATACATTATTTACCATTTTTTTACAACTTGACAAGTATGACTGACATTTACGTTATTTCTCGTTACATGAAAATATCTAGCAGGTCCTTCACCTTTGCAGAATTTATTTCTGCGATATATCGTCGAGACAGAAGTAAATGCTTGCTATTTATACAAACAAAGAAAGAAGCTTTTCATGCGCCATCAACGGTTTTCATCAAAGACATCTTCGTCGAGTTACCCGACACGATTGTCTTTCTCCACGTTTCTTCCTCGACGACAGCCAGTGCCGTTGGGAGGAGGAGAAAGATGTATACTCTAGAAATAATGTAAAAATGTAAAAAAACAGACGTGACAGAGTCAGGGAATGCTTTCTACTCGCATGGCGAGGATCTCGCTAAAAGCGAAAGCGACAGCGGAGTTGTGCATTTAACGACACAAAATGCATTTCCAGCCAACCAGTTTAAAATGGAAGGTAAAAACGTACTAAAACGCGGCCGGGTTTCTAATTAAAATCAGTTTAACTAGTACACACTGCAGTCTATCCAGTCTACCCGGATAAATGTAACTGTCATTCCACGAAATTGTCCGTTCCGTGCCGGTTATCCGGGATAATCTTATTTTACATCTGAAATTCAATTCCCTCGAGATTTCCTCTTTCATTTTTTCAAACACCAAACGAACCTACTGTCACCTACAACCTCGAGTACTATTTTATTCCTCGTTCGACGATTCATCACGATTCTTTCGTTTCACCATTATCAAGGAAACTTTTCATTCGAAATTTTATATACATAAAACAATCATTGTTCGTCGTTGAAAAAAATTTTAAAACTCTCAAGAAGATCACTCCGAGTGTCGTTTCTTTTTGCTGTTCATTTCTTTTTTAAATCTTTTAAAGAAAATCTTTCTCCTCGATATATTTCTTCGGCAAGTACCATTTCCCTTGGAGTAAGACGATCGAAGGACAAGTGGCTAGAAATTCTTCCTGACCCCTCGAACTTTATCATCGCGATAACCTTTTTCTTACTCTGGCTGATGGAAACACTGAATCAGTATGATCGGATATCGCATGGTACGTTGAATTCACTCGGTTACTCTCTTCCTACTACTCTTTCATTTTCATCCTGGTAACGTTTACTCTTCGTCTCTCTACCTCTTTTCGTTTTTTTTCATGATCTTTACTTTCCTCTGTCCCATCGATCGCAATATTCGAGAAAAACTCGAGTGAAACGTTGCCAGTCTCGCGATACTCGAGGCAACAGCTGCCACGGGAAAGCCGAAGAAAAGTCAATGAAAAACCATCTAATGTCTTCGTTTCGCGAACGGAGTCAGGTTCATTCGATTAATTGATCGCCGGTGATATCGGTACAGGCTCTCGAGGCAATCCCATCACGCCCGTAAATTAATCCCAGCAACTTTTCCTTCAGCCAACTTCGCGTCTTACCATTCTCTCCTTGTCCCTACTTTTCCCTTTCTCTCCTTTCTTCTTTTTCGTTACTCTTTTCTTCCACGCTTTCCTTTTTTTCTTCTTCCATCCTTTTTTTAATTCTCCCACTTTCCCTCGGCCTTTAAGAAGCTCCGAAAATCCACCTCGACGAACTCCGACGGATTTTCCGAAAGGAACTTTAAGCCGAAACTTTCCGATGGAATATTGTTTCTTTGGAAGGCAAGGTATTCCGCTTGGTCATTGTTAATTAATTGTTCCGGTAAATCGAAGCTAGCGGGATGAAAATAAGAAAAAAAGAAAGCATGGAGGATCGATACGGTTCTATTAGCAACGATATCCGACAGGAGCGAGGAGAAATTAATTGACCTTTACATCGTATACTATCGAGATACGAAGTTGAGAGAAATTTTCGTTCAAATTGAACGTTTCGAGGCGTTGAGCAAAGTAACGAATTTTATTAACGTCCATTGGGAATGATTCACGAGACGAGTGGAAAGATCGTTGAAATTTCTCGTCGAAGATAAACCTTGCGACGATGCTTGATGTTTATTCGTTGGATCTGTTTGGAGAATGTGGGAGGATATTATTTTTTATCGATAAAAAGGCGAAAGTTGGGAGCACAGGTCGAGAAGAGGCTTTAATGGAACGGAATAAAAGAGAAACGTACGGCAACAGGGTCACTCGAGCGAATGATCTGTCAGGTAGCGTCCAAAAGGAAGCCTCATTTTTCACCGCAGGATCGTCCTTCTTAGGGCTTCGACCTTCGACCCACGCAAATACGGATATGCTCCCCCATGATACGAGGAATCTCCGATCGGAATAACATTCCTCGGTTGCCTCGAGGGGGGGATTTTGTGCTCAACGGTATCCCCATAAATCTCGATGAAATTTCACCGTCGAAAGAAAATACAAATTATCCGAAAATTGCTCCGGAGGAACGTTACGAGAGTGTAGTCATTTTGAAAAGTTACAATTTTTCTCACTCAAAGGAAATACGATCGTTTTAAAAGCAATTTCGTTGTATTTGTTACGATTTGGCGAAGAATTTCAACGACCATGAAACGTACGGTTTCGTTCGACGGACTCTTCCGATGGGAATTGGACGACGTACGAGGCATTGGAAGTTACCGGGCGCAATTTGAAAATCCTCACGGTCTTCCCTCGGTATTCAACCGCAAGCGGATCGTGAAGGTGCAAATTGCCATCTAATTTGTCCTCCCTTTCGTCCGACGCGAGAGGAGGGCAGACGAGTCGAAGAGAGGGGCTGCGGCAACGAGTCGAGGAGGAGAAAAGGGTCTCCACTCGTGATGGCACGTCATTCGGCGAATATTGGAAAAGCGTTATGAATTTGAAAGCCCTCCTGTCAGAAGTACGAGGTTGCCGCACAATGCTGCCGCGAACCGCAAATGCAACGGGTCCGCGTCGTGTTCTCCGTCACCCCTGTACTCTTCAACCTCTCACCCCATCTGTCTCCCTTTTCTCTTCCTTCCCCTGATTCTCTCTTCTCTCTTCTGTTTTTCCGTGCTTCAATCTTCTTTTTTCCGCTTCTGTTTTTTTCTCTCATTTCTCAGTACTTCTCTCTTCTCTCTTTCTCTGGGCTTTTCTCCTCTTCTGCGATTCTCTGTGCTTCTCTCCTCCATTTCTCTGAGCTTTTCTCCTCTTCTCTGATTCTCTGTGCTTCTCTCTTGTCGATTTTGTTTCTCTGTTTTTTTTATTTCCGTGTGTTTCTCTCTCCTCTATTTCTCTGTGCTTCTCACTTCTCTATTTTTCTAGGCTTTTCTCCTCTCCTTTGATTCTCTGAGCTTTTCTCCTCTTTTCTGATTCTCTGTGCATCCCTCTTCTCGATTCTGTTTCTGTGTTTTTTTATTTCCGTGTGTTTCTCTCTTCTCTGTTTCTCTGGGCTTTTCTCCTCTTCTGCGATTCTCTGTCCTTCTCTCCTCCATTTCTCTGAGCTTTCCTCCTCTTCTCTGTGCTTCCCTCTTGTCGATTTTGTTTCTCTGTTTTTTTATTTCCGTGTGTTTCTCTCTCCTCTATTTCTCTGTGCTTCTCTCTTCTCTATTTTTCTAGGCTTTTCTCCTCTCCTTTGATTCTCTGAGCTTTTCTCCTCTTTTCTGATTCTCTGTGCTTCCCTCTTCTCGATTCTGTTTCTGTGTTTTTTTTTATTTCCGTGTGTTTCTCTCTTCTCTATTTCTCTGAGCTTTTCTCCTCTCCTCTGACTCTCTGTGTTTATCTCTTCTCTATTTCTCTGAGCTTTTCTTCTCTTCTGTGATTCTCTGTGCTTCTCGGTTGTGCTTCTCCGGGGTTCCCTCTTCTTTTTTCCAGTTCTCGGCTCCTCTGCACTTCTCTCGTCCGCTCTCTGTTTCCCTCCACCGATTTCTCTTTCTGTTTGGTTCTCTCTGTCTGGGTTATGTCTCTCTCGCCCTTTCTCACCTGTCCTCCATCATTGATTTGATCCGACCACATACAGCCAGAGAAGAAAGGCAGAAATAATAGCGAAAAAATTGCACTCGCGAAAAGGCATTCGAGGATCGGCTGCTATTCTTCACCCCTTCGCCACCTCTCCTCGTAGCGTGCAACCCCTAAAGCACACGTGTAATAGAATACCGAACGACGGCATCTCGAAGACTCTCTTTCCATCCCTCCTACACGACAAAAGCATTATACTCCGAGGAAGGAAAAGTTCTCCACGGTGGCAGATGCGGAGTATCCATGGGGAATGCGAGAAACTGATTTTACCAGACGCTCGAACGATTAATTTACCTCGTTATAGACTAGTAATTTAATAATTCAATTCCATCCGGAATCGCATTAGCATCCAACAGCAGGACGATCAGATTTCTCGTATCGAAGGCTGGAGGTAATTCCATGGAAATTAAAACGAGAAAATGTTATCTAGCGATGTATAATTATATCGACAAAAATAGAAAGATACTCGAGAAATCTAAACTTGAAAATTTCAAGTAGCGCAAACACCTTGTTGCACGTTTGCAAATTAATTACGACGACTCGTGAATTGTTTTCAAATGTTGGCTTTAATGAACCGACGCAAGAATGCTCACCGGTAATATATGGATAGTAAAGCTTACACTCGTCGGTGTACATGCAGAAACAACGCGAACATCGTAGCCGTAATTCTACATTCCTTTGCCGGCAGAGATCGCGCAATCGTCCGACCGACGAATGAAGTTACCCTGAATTGAGAAATTTCAAATTATTCCTCGACATTCAAACTCGATAAAAAAAAAACATAAAAAAATACAGACAGGATAAATTTATCGGAATACTTTATGACTTGTATCACCGATAGAAATGCCGAACTTTTCGACCCTTATCGTTAACGGTAGCTCACGAATTTCCAGCTGTTTTCGCTCTTTGATCGGAACGCGCACTCGAACGGACGTACGTCCGTAATCCGGGATACGAGGAAGGAAAGTGCTCGATTTCGGCCGACGTTGGAATCAAACGGACGTGTAGTACTATCCAAGGACCCATCGGTCATTTGAATCGGTCGTTCGAGAAAGCCCACAATTCCACTTTCTTGCTGATCCGAGGGGAATCCGAACGTACGGAACACGTCGCCACTTCGACAACCGAATCTACGAAAGTAGCAGGATAAACCTGCTATTTTCCTACGATTCCTCCTTTGCGTTTCTACTTGCAAGTTTCCCATGGAATCGTGGGTATTTCGATCTCATAGAATACTATGGAAAAATTGTGAAAAATTGCAGAAATTTTAAGGTTTCTTCCCAATGTTCCTAGATCGATGATTATTCATCTTGCGAGAATTACGTTTACGTTGTTCCTTTTTTAAAAGGATCGCCTTTCGTTTAAAAGTCTCATTACTTTTCGCGGAAAAGTTACGACGATTAGAAGAGAAAAGGGAGGGAGGACGAAGCTTTTCGAATGAATCTACGACAGGTAGTTTTTATTCCTCTTCTATTTCCCCTACTCTCCGAATCCTCGACGTTCTTTCTGCACGGCGTGATTACGACGCTGTCTCGGCTGCTACACTTCAATTAATCCGCATAGACTTCTCATTGCAGAATGAAGATCACGGCGCACTGGAAGCGGGTTTATTTGTCTCTCCGGTTGAAAATTAATCCGCCAAAGTGACGCGACGCAGCGTACCATCGTGAAAAATTTCTCCTTTCTTTCTCCTCCCGTTCGTTGTCCTCTCAAGTTTTCTTCCGTTTTGTCTCCACAGGAAGGAAATATTCATCGAACTGTTTCAGGATCAAAGGTCAATCGATGCATCGCTAAACGTCGAATACTACTCGATCTTTGTCTTTCTACCTTTTCTTCAGTTCGCTTTTCAAAGTTCACGTGGAAGAACAAAGATGATTCTCAGTGAAAGAACGACGCCGGTATTAATTAATCCACGACGAGGAATTAATCCTATAGGTCGTTCGACGATTGGATAATTGACGAGGAGGTTTGTGCCGTTCGTTAATACGGTTACTTCGATCAAATGATCTTTCTACACATTCCCACGCACGTCGCGACTCCCCATTAGCCTCTACCCATCTGTCATACTCATCAGGAGCGACCCTTTTTTTTCTCTTCCTCCTTAAGTGGACCCTCGGAGAAAAAATGCGCCGCCGTGGAAACGGTAAATGTGTCGAGGACGTTGGCAATCTCGCGCAAATAATGACCCCGTGAAAGAGCCAGTGTTACCTGTGCTCTCTCATACATTTGTCCTCTCCGACGATGTAATCGTTTCCGCGACAAGCGAGGGACATATTGCTAGCGCATGATTATCAAGAAGGACGAGCCTGTTTTTGCAAAGTGTAATTGATAGATAGAAGAGGAGATTACAGAAAATTTGGAATCTACTGGAACCGTCAAGCTGATGGCTTCCTACTGTTTTGTAAATATTTTACAAATTTGTATACATTGTATCAAAATCAATAAAAAATATTGTACTCCCGGGGGTTAATAATATTGTTACGAAGCACCTAGTAGATTCAATGTTACTGGGAAACGAGACATGTCAATTGTTTGAAATAAAGAATGTAGATTCTACGGTCGGTGGTCCTCGTAGACGGACGTGTTCTCTTAAATAAACGTTATCGCTTTTTAATTGTGTTTTAATTAATTATGTCCGAAAGGATAGGGTGTACGCGGTCGACTCGTAACAATATTACATTCTCTGAATATTATAATTATTTATATATTTTATTTATTATATATTAATTATATATTAACTATTATAATTATAATTAATTATATTCTGTGAATTCGCTGCTTAACCCCTTGACTTACAATAACGTGTGGCACACGTGACACAGTAAATGGAGAAGAAAATTTTTCAATTTACCAAAAACTGTTAACTTGAAAGTATCAGTATGTCAGAAAACTTTGAAATTAATTCTATGTTATTAATATTGCGTTAACTTATATCGATATATTTAAATCAATGATAGATTATTATTGCAACAATTAATTCTGAGGCGCGTTCGGTCACAAAAGGAATCGTAAGGAAAGGAGTTAACTATGGTTAAGTTCTACGTAATATAAGGGGTGAAATTAAAACCAACGTAGAACCTAGACTAGATTTGATTAGATGGTGGTCGGGACTGACCATCGCTTTTTCGCAGACCTCAGCTTACATTACAAAGTATTCGTTAGTGTCACTGTAATTGACAAGTAGCCTAAAATAATTCGTTTTCTTTCACCGCTGCCCAAAGAACCTAAAGGAACACCCCTACACTAAATATTCACCCCCGTAACGTTCCAAGCTAACATCTAACTTCACAAAACCCCCAACGACCTCCACCCCGTGGAAACAATCCGCTGAGAAACATCATGGAAACCATCGACTCACGATCCACCATGAAAATCGCATCAATTAGCTCGTATCTCGAATTTCCTTTCGCGCTTCTCGAAGCATCCTTGGAACTTGGACGATATCACGGTCGAAAAGAAGAGGGTAGTAGAAAAGCGGAGGGCGTAAGGAACGAAGGAGAGTGAGTTACGAGGGCGAAGGTAGAGCTTCACGGAGGAAGAGAGTAAAGGGAGAAGAGGATAGGAGGTGGAGGGCGTTGTTTACCCTTTATTTATGACGAAAGTTTGCCCAGATTTCGCGAATGCGCGGTCCCGGGTCGGTTAAGGTGCGGAGGCTCGGTCACAGGGGTTGAAGAGAAAGGCGACGGAGGGGTTGAATTTGCAGCAGGTGGGGGTACAGTGGAAGGGAAACGGTGGCAGAAGCTCAGCCATGCAGTCATTTGTTAATGTCATCCGAGCTCCCCTCTTGCCTCCGGCCTTCCCTCTCTTCCCTCTTCGTCGCGAACCCGCCAGTGTCCTATGGACGATGTTATCCGTCTCATACGCGATAATAAGGGGGCTAGTTAGTACCGTCCGTAGAGTCGTGCCAACGAGCCTGACGATCCTTTTTTGCGGCACTCGTCTGGGTGAAAGTACATCGTATGTCGCTCGCGGGTAACTTTCAGGGTAGAAAAAAAAACGAGAGAGAGAGATAGAAGAGAAAGAGCGGAAGAAAGAACAGTGAATGAATTTAAGCCTCGCTGAGAATGAACTCGACTTGAGACGCATATGGGGAACAGTTCCGCTGGAAAATTGTGTTTAATATGAGAAGGAATCTGTGCTTTTCTCGGCCAACGTCTTGAAGTGCATCATTTTGGAGGACTTTTTGTTACGACCGTTTCTTTTTTTCTCTCTTCTTTCGCTAGTGGGACACTTGCAAAATGGAAAGTTCTTTGGCTCGTTGGCTGATGGTTAATGAGGATTGTAATTATCGTTTTGAAATCTTGTCGACGTTGGTAGGTGAAGTTTGAAATATCGTGGTTTCGGGGTTAATAGGGGCGAGGTGAATTTATTATTTTTTTTTTTGGTACTGGGTATATTTCCGTTTATTATCCTTCTCGTGGTGTTTTAGGAAACGAATTATAAATTCTTGCGTGGGGGGTCGCTGAAAAACTCGCGAAGCACAAAAGTGACAGTGACGTACAGACTACAGAAACGAGGCAGAAAATATTCTGCTGTTGCAAACTCTATGATAATTTTTCGCAATAAAAGTCAGGAACATTAACACGTTGAACGTCCCAGGTATTTCACTAGTTTCATCATTTCTACCAAAGTTAAACTTTTTCTACTAAATTCGCATCTTTTAGAGATAGAAACTTTGAAGATACACATAGATATTCGTCGAACATTAATCTTTTTTACGCCTATATTAAAAAATTAAGGTAAAAGTACCAGTAGTTGACCATTTTTTAGAAAACAAAAAAAAAATAGTTGTGCACTTTCGATGCAAGTGAATTTCAAATACCACAGCATCTGTCGATTATATTTTGAAACAATTACATGTAAAGTGAAGTATACCTATTAACAGCGAACGTTTGAATTCAATAAGGTAAATAATATGCCGTTATATTTCTATTTCCTTAACGTTTCTGTTAAGAATGGCTGTACGGTTCAGGTAAAAAATTCATAGATTGTGAAGATTTCGCAAATGAATCATTTACTGTTTAAGATCTTGAAACGTTTTATAAGTAATATATACATCGTTTTTATTATTTTAACCAAAAATGCAATAATTTTTTAATGGTCGACTTCTGGATATTGGTACTCTACAATTTTCAGAAGTTGACAGGCATGGTTAATTACCGACATTACTCATTTAAATTTGTTTACGATTTATAATGTATCCGTTTTACATCTCACTTTATTAGAAATACAAAATGTAAATCGATATATTGTAGTATATTGAGTTTTAATCGATGACACGATCAACTATTAACTGCATTCGCGGTCAATAATTGATCAGTGTCCAATGTCTACTCTATTCTTCTTCTTCTTTTATTATTTAATTATTAATGATCATTTGTATTGGTAACTGTTAAAATTAAACAATAATACAGTGATTTTCAGCGTTAATGCTGTAACCCTGCTTCGAATATAAGCGGTCAACTACTAACGAAACAAGGTGGTCAATTACTAGTTCTATCGATCTCAAAAGTGATCAACCACCGAAGCATTTGCCGAATTTTTAAATATATTTCTCAAATTTTTATAACTTATGTTTATTTAAAAATTGGTCTTGGTACATAATCTACAATGTTCAAAGAACGTCTCGAAGCATCGACTCTCGCCAGTTATTGACAGAGTAAATAATTACCATTGTTTCTATCAAAAATTTCTCTTAACTGGTCAACTACTGGTACCTTTACCTTATGTCCAAAAATTCAGGACAATTGCAAATTAAATATTACATAAAATTTCATTTAATTCCGTAGCTCCGGTCACTGATAACCTCCAGGGCAGTCAACGTGTTAATCGAAACACTTAAAGCAACACATAAATCTCAAGCTCAGCAAAAAAGAAAAAAAAAAGGATATAACAAATCTTACCGTGTCGTCGGAGAACGGCGCCACTGCTTTAACTGCGCGACATTGCAGATGCACACCTAGCGATCTGTTTCTTTCCGGGCAACAGCTGGCAGCGATTTCTGAAAAAAAAGAAGGAAAAAAGGCGCACTGAATTACCGAAGGAAGCAGATATAAAGATCATTGCAACTGTGGTTTCGCGCGTGATCGGTTAATATGCCGTAGATTTGGATCATTGGGGGGGATTTACTCGATTGCCGTTCTATATTCATACGCGCTGGAATTCACGGTGATCTTATCGATTCACGGGGCGATACAAGAAAATCCTTTCTGTTGCGTCTACCGAAGTCGTGGCGTTTCTTGCGCAAGTTAACGTATTATTGCTTACGTGCACGGCACTCTTTTTTCCCGACGTAAATTTACGAGTCGAAAGGAACGCCAGGAAAAGTTGAATTTAATTTTAGACCTCCGAGAGCAACGGCCGATCCATTTAAAACCTTTCAAGAATCTGTTATGGCCAATGCCGTTGGGCCGTTGAAGAAGAATGAAAAGATTTGGGGGATGAAGTTTTTCGACAATGTGCTGGATCAAAGATGAAGGATTTACTTTAATATGTGCAACGTTGTTATTCAACGATGCAATGTTCTAAGAGATTTACAATACTCTGGAAAATTGCAATTCTTTGAACGTCAAGTTCTTGGCATAATTTGAAAGTGTAGATGAAGTTCAGATAAAATGGAGACGATTTGGAAACCTTGGATTTTGAGAAAGCATATTACGATTTGGATTTCTGGGATCGTCGATTAGATTTTTTATCATAATTTAACCCTTTGAGGACGACGGGCGGATATATGCGCCCTGAGAAAAAAATTGGATTTAGTTTTTCGGTGCATATATAAACGGTTAGAGTTGAAAAATTAAAATATAATCGTTGAAATATTATTTTACAAAGAGTAAATTTCAACTTGTATACATTAACAGACTGTCTTTCCGATGAAAAAGTGTTTATTCATCGCTAAATAATTGATTGTTTCTTGATATTCAAAAATGCCTCCGTCCGCAAAGGGTTAAGACTTTAGATGTGCTGAGAAAAAATTAGAGTGGATTTGAACATCTTGAATTTCGAAAAAGCATATTGTGATTTGGATTTCTGTAATCGTCGATTAGATTTTTTATCATAATTTGAGACCGCAGATAATGCTGAGACAAAACGAAGTAGTTTTGGACACCTTGAATTTGAAAAAGAAGAAATTGTTTTGCATATTTCAGGTCGAATGAGTGCTAATGCAATTTCCTATCATAATTTCACTTCATCGATAATACCAAGGTAACGTTTTTAGACGGTATTGATTCTTTGTTATTCGTCTATTTTGAGGGCACTTATCGAATATATAGTTTATTTTGAATCGTGGAGGATAAAATAGAATTTAAAGGTGGATAAAAATAATAGACATGTTTCAGAACAGTTTCTGCTGATTTGTATATTTTCAAAATGCTTTCAGCGTTTTATTTCCCAATAGCAACGAAAATATCTGTCTATAATAGTAGTTGATCGATATCTCTCAAATATCAGCCCCAGAGTTTATTACATCGGGTAACCCAAAAATAGAAATAATATTACCAAGCTGCTTAACCTTCTCACCTTCGCTTCTTTATTTTTATCTACTCCCTCCTACAATCCACAAAAAAAGTCTTCAAAAATCCTAATAACCATCAACCCCCTCCAGCAACTCCAGCAAACAATTTCCAAAACTCGACCTACAAACGACACATCCTAAAACATCAACGGTATCTAACCACACCTAACTCCCAAAAGGGTTAAAGTCAACGTTACCATCAAATACACCCTTCTCGAAGACCAGTGCCGCTAATTGAAGAAACTCGCGCCTCGCAGAAAACAACAGTTGCGCAGAACTTCAAAAAATGGAGAAAGAAAGATCGAAAAAGCAAAGAGAACGAAACAGAAAGGAGGGATAAATTGAGGGATAAATTGAGGGTGAAGAAAAAATGCTCAACTCTCAGGGTCGATTCCACGGATAGAGGCAAAGACTATCCGATGATTGGTGGAGTCGTGAGAGTTGATAATTGGACACGTGTTTCGTAAAGCCCAACCGCAGGTGAAGTACTTCTTGATCGGGCGCGTGCACTAATTGGGAGTGCAATTAAAAGGTTCGTCGTGTATTCCGAGGGTGGCCGTCGATCCGGCCGTTCTGACAGGGCGTGACGTGATCAAAACAAAGTGTAGCCTCGAACGAATCGCGACAGGGGATGGATAAGGGTGGGGGATAGTGCGTGCGGGAGTAAAACAAAAACCGGACAAATAAAACAGCAAGACGGGGCACGTTAATTGACTCGTCTGTCACGGGACCAGAAAACAAAACGCATTGACGCGTCGAATGCGTCGACGGTGACACCCTACGTGTCCGTCGACCTCGAGTGTTTCGTTTGGGATATCGGTTTTTACGTTTCCTGCTTTTGCATTGTAACATCTCTTTTAACCCTTTAACCTTTTAGCTACTACATGCCACTATAATGGGTTGGACGCAAGTTATCTTTTCGATACGCAGATATGGTGGTTGTTGGGGATGTTGCGTGTTACGTCGCGAATTCGAAAGGATGCTTTCGTATGCGACCCAGCTCGATAGCTAGTTTAGAAATAGTTTAGAAATAGTTTAGAAATAGATAGGTCAGAAATTACCTCCCCTATATTTGATATCGATTATGAGAATGATAACAACGTACTGCAAATATTAATATTGACTTAATAGAGTAGAGAAAAGAGTTGTCTTTGAGCGAGAAGTTTGGATTCGTTAAAATAGAGACATTATTTTGTAATATTTGAGTTGTTTAATTATGAAGCGCCGTTACAACCCCGACTTAATATTACTATTTACATTTTTAACCCTTTCGTCACGAGGGCTTATTATCGGTGAGACTTTGCTGAAGCTCTGTAATTTAGTAAAATTTGGAAGCATAGAAATGTCGAAGACAAGTTGGATTTATTGAATGGTGCTATTAACTTTTTAGATTCGATTTACTTCCGCAGGAACGAAAGACGATTTTCAAATTCGATGGAGAAACCCATGGTAGAAATTATAATCGGTAATACAGTCTGATTTTATCGTTTGCAGGATGTTACAGTAAATATATAAAATTTCGTTGGGCAATGTTCAAAATTTTCATACGTTCCTCGTCGACGGTATTAATTTTTGAACAACCACGAGGTAGATTTGAATATCGGCTAAGTAGAGAACGCATTAAACGTCCGTGCGAAAATCTGATTTTTCAAGCGTGCCGGATGGGATATTTGATTTCTCTATGGTTGCATCCGCCGGGTGAAAATGTTTGTCGATATTCGTCCCGTCAAGTGGAATAAAAAGGAAATATTTTCTGACCGATGCGGAAAATTTCCCACGGAGAATCGGCGTCGGTGCGATAACGCTGTCATTTTGGATTCCACGATCGGACCAGGATCACCGTGCCAGTTTTTTTTCCTTTTTTTTTTTAATCTCGATTACGCACGCAATTCGACTCTTGCAATTTCGTTCTCGAGATATTCGCCAGCGTCGAGGATTACTTGGCTTTTCTCGATCGTATCTAATTTACCTGTTTCCATTGTTCTCCAGGCGACCGTGTCGCTTCATCGAGAATGTTTCGAACGCGTTTCGACGTCCAGGCTTTCGAAAGATAGACGTCTGAATTTGCCTGCTGTTCGCAGTATCGGCTAAATCGAAATGTATTGCCTTCCGCTCGTGAATTCTATCGGAGAACGATCGAGAAACGCGTTACCTGCGCTACTGAAGCTAATGAATATCATAATTGAGATAAATGCTTGATATCGTTTTATGGGAAGTGGCGAGAGCAAACGTCTTTTGATCCGAGAGAACTCTTTCTTTCACAAGTAGATGGAATTGAATGTCGAGCGATACGAAACGATTGACGATGCAAAAACGATTTTAGTTAACGAAGATCGTCGTTAACCTCTTGACTTTTCTCGTGCGCGTACCATGATGAAGCATTAAATCATTGAAATAAAAATTCATCCAGTAAGTCTTTTTTACGCTCAACCCTTTGCACTCCTATGTCGAGCTACACTCGACACAGCTTTCTGTGACACTTAATGTTTCATATACTAATTATCGACTTTTCGAAATCAACAATAATTTTGCATTTTAACAGGAATACACCGCAGTATCTACAATTGTTCCTAGTATTAAATAAAAACGGATAATCAACCGTAGACAATTATCCGAGATTGTATTTCCTTAACTGACAAAAAGTTAATAAAATAATTCGGAGCGCAAAGGATTAAAGGCGGTCAAATCGGTTTCCAATTTTTTCGAAAAATTCCTCAAATTTATGGAGATGTTATGCAGAGAATATTCCACTTTTATCTTATAAAACTTAATTTACTTAATTTACCATCCATTCTGCCTCTTGAATTCTATTTATCCAAAGCACTTAATTGGTACATTTAAATATAATAGATACAAGTCGGCAATTTGACTGTGAATCAATGATAATATCAAGGTAAAATTGAACGTATGAAAGTAATTAAAAATTTAAACGTTCCACGGAATATTTTCACCTGGTAATTTTTAGAATACTAAGCTCTCTCGTCCCTCTTCCCATCCTGCAAATATGACTGGATGTTTTAAAGCAACGGGTCAAATTGCAAATGTCGAAACGTCGTTCCAGTTTATTTTTAATCCACCTAAAATGTGCTCGTTGAAACAAAAAATACTCTTGTTCCTTGAAAATTTGCTTGCACACGCAGGATGTAGAATCGTCCCTCGATAATTTGAATTTACACATAATAAACAATTTGCAAACGTGCAATGATCGCGCATCAACGGCCATTATTCCCGCGCAATTGACTTGGTCGACGATAGAGAGCAAATGAATTGCACTAATTATTCTCGGTTACGAATGTTAAAGCGCGCTTGACGGAGCTCGATGTACTTGACGTAATTGCAGAGAAATAACGCGCAACCCGTGTAATTTGTATTTACCATTTTTGCTCTTTATTAATTTCCACGCATTCCCTACCACCCTTTCCCACCCTTTTCTCCCGCACCACCGCGGAAACGTTGCTAACTGAATTCATCTGGTGGACATCGCGCGAACCAGCGCATTAATATTTAAATAATTAATTCGGCAGATGCGCGATAACACCCACCGTCATTAACAACCCTGAAAGTTAATGCGATTGCGAGGTAAAATCGCGAGAGCCACGTAAAACGAGCCGGCACCGTTGGCTGGAAAGCATTCCGTGAATTCGTCCTGGAAAGACTGTGAATTTAATACTCGCCACGAATTTCGCAATGAAGATCGATAGACATATCGCGGCCGTGCAAACTATTTTCACGCGAATCATTTAATTACCTTCGGCTACGGTAACATTAAGCGTCCGCTAATTAGTATTTCGATCATAATTCCACCGAACGGGGCGTAATTACTTCAATTAATTGGATTACAAATGTAAATTCGCGTATTTCGGTATCGTCTTCATTCGCAGCGTCGAACACAATTGTTGGACGTGAAACAAAATGTGAAACAATGCTGACAGTCATCCTTTCGAAAATATTCGTGGGTGATGTATCCCAAAAGATTGGCGTTTCCAGACGAAGCGCCATCGATGAAAATTCCCCAAAAAGATTCTCCAAAAACAATTGTCGAACGCAAAACAAATGCGAAACAACGCCGACAGTGTTCTTTTCGAGGATATTCATGAGAAACGTTCTCCAAAAGATTGAAGCTTCCAAATGAAGCGCAATCGACGAAGATTCTCTTGAAGATTCGGCAAAAATAATCGTTGGACGTAAAACAGAATGTGAAACGATGTCGACAGTCTCCCTTTGAAAAATATTCATGAGAGACGTTCTCCAAAAGACTGACGTTTCCAGACGAAGCGCCATCGATGAAGATTCTCATTCCTCATCGATCATCCAATGAATACTCTCCCGACGGTAACAATAAACTCAAAGATTCATCTCCCCAGCGAAACATCCTACGACAGAAGCTATTCTTCGGGGGATTGGATAACAAAGAAGAATATAACATACGTATGCCAGCAGTTAATGAACTTGTCCGAAGGAGTTTGGCGAACCACTCGATAGTTAAGACCCCTAAGAGGAGCAACTATTATGTTGAAGTTTGCACATTAATTCGGCCGTTGACCTAAGCTCCGCGAAGTTGCTCTGGCTGGAGATATCCCTCAAACTAACTGTTCGAATTTCCTGCCGGGGAAGTTCGTAGTGTCACGCTACCATGTAAAAGGCTTTCATTACGCAAGCACTTTAACCCAAGTTCTACCCGCAACCCTGCGAAGAACTAAGAAAACCATTCAACCTCTACCCATTCTGACACACACGGTGAATTTTCGGTGACCGGGCGATTTTACATAATAATATTAGGCCAGAAGCTCCGTAATTACGAAACGCCGAGAAACGTAGTCGTGCTGACGTTGAAGGATCACGCCGTGGCTGATCACACGATTCGATAATGAGATTTTTCTTACACCGAAACTTCGTAATCCTCGATATGTTTATCGATTAGGAAAAGTGAACGTGGGGAGCCATTAATTTGCGGGAATAATCCAGTAACTTCCTATTGAGCTGATGGTTGTTGGAAAAATTCAAGGATGAACGTTCTCAATTTGATCGAGCATGAATCTTTTACGAAGACGGAGGAAGTTGATAATGATATTTAACGGATACCTGTCGAAGAATAAATTAGAAATTATCTGGAATCGATACTTTTAGAGTTAACGTTACTTTTCGTGGATTTAAGTGACATATTTAACTAAAGCTTCCAACACCGTATGCATCGTCCGCCATTATGGTGAACGCCGGGTGTATGTATGTAGAATATGACCTGGTAATAATTTCTGAGCTCTGGACGACCACATTTTGCATGTAAATATAAAATCATTTCAACTGTTAAAATAACATTTCGGATATTAACACAATCATGGCGCCTGTGGCACCGTGCTCGCGTTTCCGGCGATGCTCACGGCATTTAAAGCCTTAATAAATGTTCGATCGCATTTTATTCAAGTGTATTGAGTACAACTGGTCCAATTTTTTTCCGCTTCATACATGCACACGTACTTCGATTTTATCCCTATAATAATTTCCATGAGAGCGACTCGATGGAACCGTTGGATTTCGCGCGATCGACACAGCGAAAACTCTGGCGACCCCGGAAATTGTCGTTGCGAACAATGAGTTCTTGTAATCCATTATCGCGAATGAAAAAATAATCGGGAAGGCATTTGTGGTTTCCTGCGAGAGATTATAAATCGTAGATTGTTGCAGAAATGGGAACGAACCGTTAGGAGAGAGGTAAAGAGAGAGAAAAAGAGAGAGAGAGATTGCTAATTCCAATAGCAGCGTTGCGGTTAAAATTTCGTGCAGCGAATCGGCCCAATTAAAAAGTAAATCGATCGGTTATACGTCTATTATTTACGCAATGTTGTACCCTCATAGCGGATTCGTTAATGGACAATCAATCGAAATTTATTAATCGAATTGAATACATTTTGCCTTCATGGATTCTGGAATATTTCGATTATACGAGCGATGATAGGATTTTCGTAAATTCGATAAGCCAGTTTTGTACCTTGACGCAAAATTACCTACCCGATTGTTCGAATGATTCCATAAAATATAAAAACAAGGAAGGAAAGAAAAAAGAGTTACAAGGAATAAAATAATATTATTTTTTCCCGGACATTTTTCTTGACTAAGAAAACGAATATCCACTTAATCCACATTAACCTCCATAATCTACAAAGACTTTAAGCCGACACATCGCTCAACCACCTTTTTATTTTACCTTACAATGTTTCTACAACTCTACAACGTCATCCTGAATCTTAACGAACACTCTGTACGATGTATTTGAAAAATAAAAATTCACTCCATACCCCGCATGGAATATTTATCAAGCACCCACCATGCAATTCATTTCAAGATAAGCGAAGAAATTCACGCAACGGAGAAAACAAATATTAACTTGACCGAGTTCGTGAAACATTTCGCGTGTTCCGTTGCGTTGCTTTAAAACAATCCGGCGAATGAAAGTCCCCAACATTCTTGGCGTTGAGAAGTCGTCGAAAGGCCAAACGTTTTGCACCTTTACCCTCGAACAACACGTGGAGGGGTCATCGAGCTCGGATGTAGGTTTGGGACGACAGGCAACAGGACTGGAGACGTGCGTGTTTTCTCAGTCGCAAATGGAATATTTGCAGGATGTAACAGCGAGAGCCGAGTAAATATTTAGGATGCACGCTATGCGCCGCAATTTCCTCGGAGCCTCAAGTCCCGAAGTGAGAATACAACGCAATTTCCACTTTACCGTCAACTTTCCTACGTCGCCTGAGAAAGCGCCACGCCGGAAGTGGTTTTAACTGAAAGGTCGCCCGGGGTGACGATGCTCGATTAGGTTTTAGCGTGCGCCACGGTTAACCACGCGAATCCAAATACTTCCTTCAATTTGATCCACCTTATTCGTTATTGCCTTACATCGAATCGTTCCATCGAAACGTTGCATCGAACGAAAAGTATCGAACCATAGAACCAGATCGAGTCGATAAAAACATGAAAAACACATACTATTTGCCATTGCAACTAATCGATGAAAAATGTTTACGCACTCCACGATGCTGGAGATTTCGCTGTTTACCCTAGAGAATGTTTTTATCATTTTTATCATCGCTGTTAACGATCCACGAAACATCGGATTTTTGTTATCCGATACGACGCCGTGTAATTGAAAATGACGATACAGGAGGTTTAAAATCGAGGCTTGGTAACGTGGTAGAATTTTTTCCAGATGTAAATTACAACTTGCAATACCGCGTCTGTATTGTCATTACAATAATCGTTATCGTGGCTAGTCGTTAAATTGTCGAGCTATATCACGGTTACCGCCTCGTCGAATACTCCTAGTACTTTTATTCGAGCAAACACCGTTGCCTGCTGGCATGTTACCGTTGATGCTACTGTTGCTATTGTTGCTGCCGGTAGCGCCGCTACCCGCCACTTTATTTTCAACCCCCGACGGAGCATTTATACGGTATTTCGTTGCGAATTACCGTCGATGCGAGACATTAAGCTCGTCGACGGTCTTATGAACGGTACAGCGAGAACGTAAAGATCCAGGACTATAATTGAAACGTCCCAGGGTGATGCTGAGAGCCATGAATCTCACCGACGACAGGAGAAAGGTGTTCAAAGTGCGGCTTTCCCACTCGCGCCTCCCCTATACTCCGATGAAATTTCATTTACACGTCCAGACCTCTCTTCGTTTGTCTCTCTTTGTCTCGATTTCTCTCTCACCCTCTCTCTATCACCTTTGCCCACTCTAACTCCATCCCTTCGCTTTCCATCGGTCTGGCTTACCGACTTCTCGCACTATCGCGACAGAAGCTGGTCTCCTACAGGGAACGACGAGAGTTCTCTGCGGTTCGACAAAACCGCGCGACCTCTTCCCTCATTATCTCTCTTTCGTGGCCTCGATCGAATCCTCTCCTATCTCCTCGGACCTCCTTCCCTCCCTCTTCCTCCCCTTTCTCCTAGATCCCACCAAGTGTGTCACGTAGTACCTCGGATCGAAGAGTCGATTGACCTGTGCGCATTATTTCCCGCATCTTCGACGAGCTCCACTTCCGTTCGAGTTACGCTTCTTTCCGGTTGCCACTCCTTCGCGCATCCTGTCTCGATTCTCTCGGTACTTCGTTCGATTTGATCTCTGGCGTGACGAAACTTTGGAGAGTCTGTTAATCGTGGCTAAACGTGATTGATTCTCCACCGTTGCTCATTTTATATATCTTTTGCGACGTCGAGGCCGTTGGTAATGGTATTTTCCTGTGACTTCATATTTTTAGGACATGCCAACGGAAATGCGACGTCGGTGAAATATCTCACTGGCGGAGCTCCAGGAAAATTGATGTATTCCGTGTTGAATTAAAAAGTCGTAATTGGTTTCCACGCTACGAATATAGGTAGGTATACGACATACGTGCTCTATGGGTAGTATACTTTTCTCTGTTCGTTTCACGTGATTCTATGTTTTCCATTTCATCTCGAATGACGTTTATGGTGGCCGTTGAGTACGGTAACTTCGAATGTCCATCATATTCCAGAGGTATTAACGAGTTTACTGAGTCAGCGACGAAAACGAGGATTTTTCCGATGTTCGCTAACGTTCCACTTTCACTTGGATGATCGAAGAACACGGATGGAGATGAAACATCGGCGATGCATCAATTTTTGAATGATAAAAATGGGGGTAATGCATTGGCGGGAAAATAAGAATTCCGCTTGATAGAGCGGCTCAATGTCGATACGTGAAACGAGTGACGCGTCGTAATGCCCATGTGGAAACGATTCCTTCCGTTGCTCCTGTTTATTTACAATGAAAATTTTTCCACGACACGACCCAATAATCGTATTTCAGTATCAGACTCGAAATATTGCGGCATGCTGCACGGTGTTCAAGTATCCTCGGGAGGAAAATTTTTCGTTCCTGCTCTTTTATTCCTCTCCCTGTTTCTCCTTCGTTTCGTTGGGCTGCTGGAATACAGCGAAATTTCTGCACCGTCGAAATGATGCTTTACGAGTAAGTGGACCAATTAAGAGGTTTTTTTAACGGTGGAAGATTAATTGTCTTTGGCGATCGTTCCTTGCAATTTAATCGCAATTCGACCGAATAATCGTTCCTTGGTGTCAGGCTCGAAGTATTGGCGCGGAACGTGTGCCAAAGTGTTTGTAAGTATTTCTAAGAGAAATCTTTATCTCTTTGCAATTCACTTCGTTCTTTTTCTCTTTCAGTTACAAGAAGTTGCAAAATTTCTACATTCTCGGTATTATCACAGCAAATAACTGGAGTAATTAAAGGATTTTACGGATGGAAGATTAATCGTTGTCTGTAATCGTTCCGTGTAGTTTAATCCCAATGCAACCCCAATAATTGTAGTTTACCATCAGCCTAAAAACATTCTCACACAGTTGCATTTTTGCAATGTATTTAATTCTCGCCGTTTTTCCATTGCAAATTATTAGAGAATTTTTGCAACGTTGGCAATTATCGCGACAAATAAGCGTTGTAATTAAGCGGTTTTAAGAGCGGTAGATTATTTATTAAAGCTAACTATTTCTTGCGATATAATCCCGATGGACGATCCTGGATACCTTAGCGAACATGGATATTTTTAAGCCAACGAATCGAGCCAAAAAATGGCATACGAGGGTATAAATCATAGCGTAATCTTATTGCTTAATGCAGCAGCTCGATGGTCGGTCGGTAATTGCCTTAAACAATAGACGGAAGCGGGATAGTGGAGTGGTTTCCAAGTACAAAACTAAAACTACTTTAATCATGCGATATGTCGTGACAAACGGCTGGAAATATCTGTCCGATATTCCGTTCGCGCTTCCCCAAGTAAATCGACTTTGCTCGAACGTCCCCCGGAAGAGTCCTTAATTACATCTTCCTGTAAAACTTCAACGACGAGTTCGACGACTCATTTTAAACTGGCAAAAAGTTACCGCACGACTTGCGAAAATTCTACGGTGGATAGCACAAAACTTCTGTAAGTCCCAAAATACGAGGGAAAATGGGACTACGATGAACATGGAATTAAAAGACTTCCAGTTCAGAGATCAGAGTTGCAATTTTCTACTTCCAAATTGAACCGTAGCTAAGACAGTGAGTCCAAAGCTAAAAGTGATCATTGCAGTGAAGGTAGAAATGCAAAAAAGAGGGAAAATGTCTAGAAATTCTACCGAAACTTGTTCAGCTGGCGCTCCGATATTTTTGCTACCACGACAGATCACAGTTCGAAAGATCCCGTCAGGTTTTGCCTGGATAAGCTGCCACAGGTTAAACTGGCCATCAAAGAAGAAGAAGCTTCAAAATCCTTAAGGACCACCATTATCTGTTTTTCAAAAACACGATTTGGCACCTGCACGATTTTCTTTCTCGCCTACATTACACGCGGAATCAAGTTAACGACACTCGAAATGTTCCCGTTCCTCGTGTTTTTCATGGCTAAATTCACCAGAGTCGATAATGCCACTTTTTTCCCAAACTCTCGGATCATTTTCTCGCTTTTCCTTCGTCGACCCGTCGACGACAGAAACGCAAGTCCGACGACCTTCTCGCGTTCTGGACTTAACAGTTAAACTAACTTGCTAAGTCGTCTCAGAAAAGCAAGTTTCTGCTCGACGTTTCGCGGCAATACAATGTCGAGGTATATAACGAAGGAAAAGGGACCAAATTGCCCGCCACCGACGATTCATTAATCGACCGTGCGTGCATTCATTTGCAAGAATTAAATCGTGCGAGTTACAAATTAAATTACACGGGCAATTTGTTCTCGCCAACCTTTAATTTACATTAAGACGATACAAGCTGGAGATAAGAGGCGCGAATGGTTCATCCCCTCGTACCGGCGATCGTCTTAATCCTACCTGATCGTTTTTTCCTCTTTCTCTGCCCTCTCTTTCTCAATCGACAGAAACCGATCGTCGAAAGCACGTCGATCGTTCGAATGTTAATTGAGCTAATCTCTTCGTTAAAACGCACATTCGCCGATCACGAGCGCGTCGAATTATCGCGTCGAAAGATATTTACGAGTATAGACAACCTGTCGTTCCGTTGAAGCTACAACTTCTACATAGACGTCATTCGTTCCTCATTGAAATGCCTCGATTTCCAAGAGGGCTGGCTATGACTGATGGATAATTTGTCGACGACGAGACTCGGCAAACGAGTCTCTCGAGAAAAACAAGGGCTGACAGGGCATTCGAGACGGGAACGTACAACAACCTGGAATATCGATAACACCTTCCGAATCCGTAAAACGAATGTTTGCAATTATTTACAGGTAAACGACGTGGATAAATATTTGGGGGTGTCGTTAACGTCGTCGCTCAAACGCACTGTTCGATTGATTGCACTACAGACGATGCATGTGCGTATATGCACGTGTACGTCCAACCCATACGTATATTTACGTAGGAATGCATACGTCTATATTTACATATATTTAGGTAAGTAAGTATATGTTCGCGTGCAGGAACAAGTCTATACCAAGTGTATTTACGTATGTGCGTGTATGCACGTGCACGTCTACCTTGCGTATATTTACGTAGGTACGTGTACGTCTATATTTGCACATATTTATGTAAGTACGAATATGTACGCGTGCATGTACAAGTTTATATCTACCCGAGTCGAAGTTATGAATGATTGTTGATTATCTCGGACCCTGAAATCATCATTTATGATACTCTTACATTTTCTTCATATTTCTATTATTCTCCTTAGTTCTCTATTAGTCGTTATATTACTCTCTTGATTCCCTTTTATTTTCGGAAAATAAATATACAAATTTTTATTAATTAGACATCGGATTGTAATAGATTACAGTAAAAATCCTTTTATTTGTTCATTTATTTCTTATTTATTTCATGTCAACGATGAAAATAAAGATATAAATAATTAAATAAAACCAGCGAGAAATCATATTTTTCATCTTATTATTTAATCATTGTAAAGTTTACTATACATTCGTCTCTACAACTGTCATTCTTTATTATACATTTTTAGAATTTTATGAACTTTTCATTTGAGAAGTATTAGATCATCCAACTCCTTATTATTTACTGGTATTCCTATGTACAGTATTTCATTGATCATCATTTTTATGCAAACACTAACAATGTTAATTATGTTAACAGCTTTGATATTTTCACTTAAAATTCCTGAAATTAAAAAATCTCGGGTTGTATATTGTACGTTGTGGTCCTCTAGAACAAACATTTCCTCAGGTTCAATTTCTTCTACTATTGCAGTATTAATTATTACTAGACTGCGGTTTTTATGCATTTATGACAAATTAAATACGGCTAAAATATACAAAAAGAATATAATATAAAAATATATCTAAAATATCCAAAGTATGGTATTTGTTGTAATATTTATTAAGTGCAATAAATCCCTAGATAGGTTTTCCTGTCTCACCTGCATTTTTGAAACTCGAAATTTGCATAAACATCCGCAGTCTAGTTATTACTAATATAACTAAAATGTTATAAAAATAAAGTTTCCGTAAAATTAATTTGTTCGTTAGTTGTCACTCAATTTACTTTTTCAAAAATTAAGTAATATTAATAATTAATAAATAATGCAAAATTCCATCTAAAATACAATGAAAGAGGATTAAAGGAGAACCTAGAAAATCTTTTTACAATACTCTTTCGATTTTCTTCAAGTTTGAAAACGGAAATATCCGCATTCACAGAGTACCTACAGATAATCAAAATAATATAGAGTTTAATGATCAGATCATACAAATTATAATTCTCTTTTGATTTTCTTCAAGTATAAAAAATCGAGGAAACCAACAGGAAATCAATCCTTCGACTCGGGATACGTACACTTACTTACGTTTGTCGCATATGGACGTATATTTGCTCACGTGTGGGTACATAATCTACGTATATTTACGTCTGTGCGTATATGCACGTGCACTGGCACGATTTGCAGCCGCTCGATGAAAGGCGTTTCACTCGATTTTACCTTCATTACACTTCCTCGGTAGATTTCGTCAACTCGTGTCGTGTTTCCCGCTCGTTTTTCTTTCTTCGCGAGGAAAGAGTAATCGAAGGAAATAGAATAAATGTCCCGACCGAGGAAACCCTAACCCACTGACGAAGAAACGAGGGTGGAGTTTGTCCTTTTTTGTGCCCACGTAAAATTAGGTCGGCGAGCTTTAACCGCTCTATTTGCTGGTTTGCAATGGATTCGTTATTTGCCGCGACGTCCGTCGGGGAACACGCATCGAGATTGAAATGAATTTTTTTTTCCCAAAGTAGAGGTACATTTTTTGCCACGGTTTTTGCTCGCTCTATTTTATTTTTGTCGGTAGAGAGTTCGCTCTTCTGTCCAGCGATTTCGAAACGACGAGCGGAGTAATTGGTGTTCTGTAGTCGAGCATTAATACTGATTAATGCGCGCCCATGACGTATGTGGTTATAATGGTAAATTCATAATCAGTCGCGTATGTGCATTATCGCCGGCAAGGTATTCAAATCCCAATAAATGTGAACACATAAATGCATCGTTCGCTGCGGGAACGTTGGCTGTTTGTACAACTGGTAATTCAATAATTATCGCCCTATCGGGTTAACAGGTATGAATACCTCGTGCAACGCAACGAAATAAAGGAACAGAGACGATGGAACATTAATTTGCCATTCTTAAAGCTACCGAAGAGTCAAATTAAAACTAACTGTAACGATATTTATAAAAGAATTTTTCTTCAATTATTAATATTGCGACCTTTTCTACATTAACCCTTTGAACTTGGATCCATCTCTGACATTATCGATTAGCCACTTGACGCCACTTTGTTATTCGCTGCCTTGTGCCATTTCAATAGAAAAGGTCAAGTAAACATCCCTTTCTTAAAATAATGCGGTACAACGAGTTAATCCTTTGTAATCGCTAATGAATCCAAAGGTCACCTTACAAGAAGCAACCGAGTGACATAATAAACTTACGATGTCCCTCGGAGTGCAAAGCTCTACATACTTCCAATTTTAAATCATCTACGTCCCGTTTCTTACAAAGTTTAATGATAACCTGCGTAAGACACCTACGCGACAAGTCCTCCTACGTTCTGTTTCTCAAAAAGTTCAAGGATAACATACGCAAGTTTCCTCCCCCGCAACAAATCCTCCTATGTCGGCAATCTCCTGAATCTTCACCGTAAAAATACTATTCCCGAGACGAAATTTTCGGTCATTCTTCGTCTTCGAACTCCTCAATGAAGATTTTGAGACTTATCTAAGAATTCCTGGATCGGTAAATACATATAATTTAAAAACAGGTTTAGTCCTCAAAGTTGTAGTTACGCGCCGATTCCGCACTTTGAGGACTGGAACTGGCTTTCTAATAATATCTTCAGAAACCTCATTGAAAATTTTGAGGTTTCTATTTGAATTAAAGTAATTGTTTAAATGTCGGTTTAGTCCTCAAAACATCCATTGAGAATTTTGAGGTTTCCATTTGAATTAAAGTAATTGTTTAATTGTTGGTTTAGTCCTCAAAATCCTCATTGAGACTTTCTGAGAACTATATTCGCATTCAATTGTAGGCGGCAAATTTCTACATCAAAGAAATGAGGACTTTGGAGAGTTAAAAATATACTAATATTTCGACTCGGGTTGTTATTTCAAAACTGGTCAAACAACGGTGAAAATAAATAGACAAAAAATATCGGCAAAGTAATCTCTAAATTTGAGGGAAAGAGGGAACACGATCTTCCTCGATCTTTGTCGTTCCAACGATATAATTCATCCTAGAATGCAAAATCCCCGAATACAAAAGGAGAAGACCGTAGTTCGTTCCAAACGGAAGTCCTTTAAGCGATCTTACTAAATCTCCTCTGCTCACCACGATGATACCATAAATATCTCTCTCTTTATCTCCTCCACCGATATCTTCGACGGTGCGAAGGAAATCGATAGCTAAACATAATTAATCTAACCAGTTATTACCATATAAAACTCAGCTCCAGTTGGAGAGCGGCGAGAGCAAACTAATTCCATTAACCAGTAGACTTAAACGACCCAACTATCGCCTGATTTAAGCCGACGCTCGTTACTCGCGATAACAAGCTTCCCCTCGAAAGTTCGACAAAATTCTCATCGCGCTGACGCCCACGAAGATCGATCTCTCTCTTTCTCCCTCTCCCTCTCTCCATCTTCCTCTCTCTTTCTCTATCCCTCTCTTTCCCATCATCTCTTTCTCTCGTTCCATCCACGTTTTCTCTTCCGTCCGCGATCCGTCCGCGAGATTTCGCAAAAGATCCCGCGCTACTTTCCAGTGTCATCGGCAGCCCATTGAAACGGTCGAATGAATCTTCATCTCGACTCGAATGGCAGACTGAAGCCTCCCGGAGGCAAATCAAATTAGGAGGGTGACTTACGAGTTTACCGGAGAATCCTCGCTTTTTTTCGCCCCTCTTACAGGGAAAGACTCATCCACCCCCGTAGAATCGTACGTGCCCATAAGAGCGGTGGTTTCTTCCGCGGCAGGCTCGAATACACGTAGAAACGAGCAGATCGTTTGTTTCACTTTATACACGGCTCGTCCAGGCAATAGAAGACGGGCCAAAGATAATGGGGGAAGCAAACTCTACGAGAACGAGCTTCTCTTCGCCACGGAGGAAAAGGGTGAGATAAAAAAGTGAGAAAAACGAAACTCAAGAAGAAACGAGAAAGAGAGGGGAAGGATGGGAGAAGAAAAAATGTGAGATGGAGAGAGAAGGAGAGAAAGAGAGAGATGGTAAATGTGGAAGGGGTTGCAAAAGGGCACGAGACGCGAGGCCATAAAGTGTTCGTCGACGAGGAGGAAAGCGAGGACGAGCAGAAAATCCTGAAGGTACCGTGACTAGTACAAATTTCATCCTCACAGTGGGGAATACCAGAGCTGGGTTTCCGGAAATCAATATCGCGCGTCCCGTCGTTGAAAAATCTGACGGACCTCTTTTCCTCTTCCGTTACGCCATGGAATGCTGCAGCAACGTACGCCACGAATTCCTCGGTGAACCTAATTAAATATCGAGGAAGCTCGACGTTTACTTTGACTTTTGCTACTTTCATTTTGGAATGCCTCTCGTACGGACCTGTTTCTTTCGTCGTGAGTTAAACCAAGGAACTGATTTGTTTCGTTCTTGTTCTCGACGAAAGGATGAAGAATTGTGAGAATACGAGCAACGATTAACCTTCGTCCAGGATAAGGGAAGAAAGTTCTCTCGTAGGACGGTAATTCTTTGGTAAATGTGAATAAGGTAAATTTTCAGAAAACCACCCCACTGAGTGCTCGTTTTTCGCTGTAATACATTTAAATTTCCTTACTAGAAAGGATCTACGTGAACCGACTGCGGTTGAATTTTTACTAAGATTAAGTATTACCATTCGTCGTTTAAGGCGGAACGAATGACTGGCGTTAAGCCGATAAAAATTCATTGCCACCGTCTTAAACGCTCGCCTTTAGCAACGAAATTGGCACCGTGGACGCGTGAGATGTTTGCTAATCTGACAAACTCAGTTTCACCATGGAATTCGAAATGCCAGCATCTCGCTTTAGACAAGGGAATTATAAGGAGGGAAATAGACTCGACGATGGCGTTGCTTTCACCCTTTGTGACCTATCAATGGCTCGACAATTACCCTGAGTAACCCGTTTACTGACAAATGACAATTTCTCTGATAATTCCTACATTAAACTATTCAATTTATATCTTACTTCTACTCGAAATAAAATATATGCGGCAAGTGCATATTGAGTTACTTATTTAACTCTTTGATTGCTAAAGACGTATATATACGCTTTCACAAGTCTATCAATATACAGGGTATTTCACCTAACTTGACCACCTTAGATATATCGCTTATTTTAAATGATAGAAAACAATGTGCGAGGGAGAAAATATTGTTTGAAGGAGCCAAAATGGTGATGGCCCCAATTTTGTTCTCAAGATCTTTTTTTTCCGTTCAAAACCATCGTATTTTTTTAATACTAGAACTACCAAACCAGTCAAAATGACTGGTACACAATTTTTTCAAAAAATTCTCCAAGTTTACATAACAGTCATAGAATAAATATTCTATGTCTATATCAATAAACATAAATCGCCCAACCGATCAAATTTTCCGCCGCTTGATTCCCCCTTTTTCAAAGTAGTTATTTAATTTATTAAAATATGATAGATTTGAGGCCGGTAGTTCTAGTGTCAAAACGGGACTGCATATTTTCACAACAGTCTTGTAGCTTATAAAAAGACGAATCCAACGGGATGCAATATGTTGACCTTCACGTGGCCCCTTAATTTTTTTTACTGTGACACCTTTTACTGTTTCATCAATTAATTCAACACGAAGTTTATCACTCTATATAATATAGTAACTAATTATCGGCAATTGTTTCATTTAAAGTTATTTGCAATTATTATATTTGTAAACCCTAAGAGTGGTATTAAATCTCAGAGTACTATTTTGTTCATTAGTCGGTGAATGAGCAGTTGCAGCAAATAACAAATAAATAACGTGTTATATGTATTCATGGATTCTTCTCAGAGCGTGTCGCAGTTAAAGAGTGTATGACTAATTATCAAATGAAATGGAAAGTGAAAGAAAGCATAAGAAAAAAATTAGGCACAACGTGCACAAACCTAGACTAAAATTCACAAAAAAACGTAGAGCAACATAATAAATCTTTTTCAATTGCCAAATCAATATCGAAATAAATATACTTTCTCGTTCCAAATAGAAATAAAGTGACAAAAGTCTCGTCGATAAAACGAGTAATACAACACAAAGAGTAATTAATTCCCCTTAAATTGTATCCAATTAAACCGACACCATTTAAACCCCCCTTTTCGTATCTTCACAAAACAATTATCTAGTGACAATCGCTCATCGAAACGTTCTCCAACGAACAAATCCACGGTATTCAAGTACTCCAAAAGATCATCCTTCAAAGTTCTCTCAATTACCGTCCGATTTTCATCCCCCGTGTCCATTACGTCGTTCCATTGTTTACGAGGCGAACGTTGAGCTCGTTTCGCATGGAAAAGCTCGGCAAAGCGGGACGCATGACTTAATATCAATGCGATTATCCTGTCAATCAGGATTGAAAAAGCGTACGGAAACAAAAACAAACGAGATCGGTGTTGCATCGAGAGCCGGTCGTCCTTGGCATCGTCGAGAAACAACCACGCGAGACGGCACTCATTGATTCGCATTTAATTACACGACAAACGTCCGGAGAAACACGTTAGAAGAAACGAAATAATAAATCTTGATGAGTGTTCCGTTGCGAGACGGATTTTTCCTCGTCATGGAGGAAAAAAAGGAAGGAGAAGCTGGGAAAGGCAATTTTGCAGGAGTCGGATAGAAACTCGAACCCTCGGAGTTCGGTCGTTCCTCCCGTAACCGCTCGGGGAGTAAGAGTGGTCTTTACCGTAGAAATTAAGAAATATTTTCGTGGCTTGTCCTCTGTGACGTTGGAAATTAGCCCCGGTGCTATATAATTCCCGCGTAAAAGGGTGCGGTCTTATTCGTACGGCGGTCTCGTGAAATTTGCACGATACCTAAAGTAAAGTCCCCGAGCGAAATTCGCGGGTCGAAAAAGTTTCCTACGGTAAAGAGTGAAATTGCGAATGAAATGTAAGTATACTCTTGAATGAGAGATCCAGACGAAATTCATGGATATCGCCGGTTGTCTCGAGGTGTTCCTTTTTTTCCCCCCTAAATAAGAGAAATACCAAAGTTTCAACGTTTCTAATTAAATTCCGCTCTTTCGCGCAAAGATTTCACCGTTGTACTATCGTCCTTGATGATAATTTATTTAGTAATGGCGATACAAATTTTCAGTTTCATTATTTTTCTCATTCGTAAATTATTCTTTTTCCTTTTCGTCTTTCCATCTTCTCTGCCTCTTTCGTTCTCTGTTTCTACATTTTCACAATGCCACGTTAAAGATCGTGGAAGAAAGTTACGTCCCGGTGAAAATGAATGGAGCTGATGTTCCTCTCGGAAGTCCAAAAGTGAACCGCGAGTCGAGCTACGAGGAAATTCTCCCCCGAGGAACTTTTACGAGTAAATAAGACATAATACGTAAAATGTATGCGATGAAATTTCGATATAGCAGTCTTATTAGTTCAGAGAAGACGAGCTATTCACGACGATCGTCTGAAAAATACTTCTATGTAGTACGAAGGAAATATTAATATTCCGCGCTCCATCGGGTAGCTCTCTTACGCTCTCACCATTTCTCCGTTTCTCTCGTTACTTTCCTATCTACCTTTCTCCCTCCTTAACCTTTCCTCTCCCCTTGACATTAATGAAACTTCACTCAGCCCTGCAGTATTATTAAATAGAACATTTTGTAATATCGTCCTGTCGTCTTTGTGCCAGGAATTCGTCGGAAACTTACTTTCCTGGAAATGAAGCTGAACTTGGCTGAAAAATATCTACGCAAACCCATGAAATATCGCGAGATATGTAACGCGCCAAAAATAAAATAATTCGAATTGAATCGACGGTGGAGAATCCTATAGAACTAGTATCCAAGTACATATTCGTTTTTCGCTGATGCCAAGTATCTCGTAATGGCCATCGCAGTTTTCAATATGCTCCCAATGTTCGACATTCGTCGAAGACGAGAGGATAAAAACCAAATTCGGGTAAACGGAACGTATTCAAAGGTTGCGAATAAAATTGAAAAAAAGAAACTCAATCTGATCAACGCGCTATTGGCGAATTGGATAGTAATTCGTCCCTTTGTAAAACACGATAAGATAGATGACATATGGCTAATTCTTGAGGTACCGAGTCTAGAGAAATTACCGGTCGCTACAGTTGCCTCTGTGATTGCACCGCGATAAAATCAACTTATACCGATAACAAGGAGCCAGTATCCAAGTACGAATACGTTTTTCGATGATCCCAAGTATCTCGTAATGGCCATCGCAGTTTTCAATATGCTCCCAATGTTCGACATTCGTCGAAGACGAGAGAATAAAAATGAAATTCGGGTCAATGGAACGTATTCAAAGGATGCGAATGAAATTGAAATAAGAAACTCAATCTGTTCAAGGTGCTATTGGCGAATTATGGCTCATGGATAGTAATTCGTCCGCTTGTGAAACATGATAAGATAGATGACAAACGGCTAATTCTTGAGGTATCGAGTCTAGAGAAATTACCGATCGCTACCGTTGCCTCTGTGATTGCACCCCGATGAAATTGATTTATGCCGACACCGAGGAGTCTAATACCGCTTATTAACTCGGTCATCTCAAAGTAGTAGGTCGCACTAACCGCAGCCGCACGGATGATTGCCGAGTTCCGTCGTTTGTTTCTTCCATTTTCAACGACCCGTCTTTCACGACGCACCTTTCGCCCGTTCGATCGATTTCTCGATATTTCTCCTTTCGATAAAAGAAAGAATGGAAGAAATGGAGGAGGACCGGTGCCGCTGAACGCATTTTCACCTGAGGAAGATCACTGGAAAATCGTGTCACCGATCGCAAGATCAACGAGACTATGGTCGCGTGTAGACTCGCTGTTTCCCCTATGTTATTCCCGTAAGAAAAACGTTTCGCGATTCGAGTGTGTTACAATATGGAATGCAAATATTGCGAACGTCCTTTGATATGCAAATTCCGGAGCGATTACGAATTTTCTCATTTTTTCCTCCCCACTTTGTCGTTCGTTTTCCCGCGGATCCTTGGAGGTCGACGGTACGCGAAGCCACTTTAAACTTAGGTCGTTGGTGGATTATTATTATTGATAAAATGTTATACATAGTGTAGGCATAAGAACGACTTAACGTCTTAAGAATTCTTATTTTAGATAAGAATAAGAATTATTAACAACAAGCTACGGTGCAGAGGATAATCATCTACAAAGTTTATATTGCTAACAATAAAAGTAACCGAGCTTATCTTTTAAATATCCCCGCCAATTCCTTCTAAATACGTTTCTCGTTTCTTCCAAGGCCTCTTCACAAAAATAATTCGTCACCTACACTAAATATTGAAGTCTGTCAAAAACCATAAAATTAACCCTTTGCACTCCCAGCCATCTCTGACGTTATCTATTGGCAACTTATCGGCACTTTACTATTTGCTATTTTGTGCTAATTCAGTAGAAAAATTCAGGTAAACATATATTTCTTAGAACCTTGGGGTGCAATAAGTCCATCCTCTGTAATTACTAGACTGCGGATGTTTATGCAAATTTTGAATTTCACAAATGCAGGTGAGACACGAGAACCTATCTAGGGATTAATTGCACTCGATTTATATTACAACAAATACCATACTTTGGATATTTTAGATATATTTTTATATCATGTTCTTTTTGTATATTTTAGCCGTATCTAATTTGTCATAAATGCATAAAAATCCGCAGTCTAGTAATTACTAATAAATTCGAAGGTCTCCTTAGAGGGTGCAACAGAGTGATTTGGTAAACTTACGATGTCCCCTCAGGTGGGACATCGGAGTGCAAAGTGTTAAAATACCACTCGGTAGTGAGATCTCAAGTACCTCCCACCGACAAAACGTTCAACCACGCGAAATATCAGAAAATCCCGTAGAAATTTCAATGTCAAGAATTGATTCTCATTTCCAGCACACACAGTTAAAACAGAAATCGTAGAGCAACGCATTAACCGTCCATTTCCAACGGTCACGATAAGGAAAAAGATCAACGTTGAATTAGAAGAAACATATGTACACCTCTGCGACGAAACATCGGCAATTATCGTTCCCCATAAATAACGGTGTTTATAGAGAAGATACGAGCTTACGCTACCCTTGTATCGAGTTACCCGTGGTGAAATAACGTTAAAGAATTTCATCTAGAACGTTGTCCGAAGGTGCTCTTCGACACGGATACATTTTCGCTCCGCGTATTGTCGAAGGACGTTATCCCATGGAAGTCCTAGGTGGAATATCTTAGAAGGGTATAACCTGCGTAACCAGATCGCGTGGAGAGGCGAGAGAGGAGAGCAAAAGGGGGACGAAGAAGGGGGAATAGCTTAGAAGAGAAGTACCGGCGTTGCCCCGGAGGTAAGCAGGTGCGCAATATCCTATCGGCTTTCTTCCGCGGCACTGCTCTCTCTTGGATGAAACACCAGCTCTCTGTTGTCCTCTCTCGCCCTCTCTCTCGTCCTCTCTCTGGCCCTCTCTCTCTCGCCCTCTCTTTGCCCCCGTGGTGCAAGTGCGTGTTCTACCTCTACCTGTCCGGCCTCGCTGCGTGTTTACGCAGCAGAGAGTGCTCGATTGATCGCGATCGCCGACCGCGAGTGCAGCAGGTAGAGGAAAAGAGGCTAAAAGAGAGGATAAGAGAGATAAAGAGAGAACGAGGGAGGAAAAGAGAGATGCTGGATGAGGAGGAGGGAAATGCGGAGAGATAGAAGAGGCATAGAGGTGGTACAAAGAGAAAAACCGAGAGGTCGAGGAAGAGAGACGTTACACATACGGTCGGAGGAGGATGAAACAAACGAGAGCAAGGTACAGAGGAAGAAAGATATCTATAGAGGAGCAAAGGCATGGAAAGAGATAGAAATACGTCCACGTTTCTTTTGACTGAGAGAATGACAGCGAGCAACGTAGAGGAGAGAGAGAAAGAGAGAGTTAATGGCAAGATCGAAGAGACATCGAGAGAAAGAAGGAGAGCGGAGGACGAAGGAAGATAGGAGAAGAATGTAAATTGCGACCGCGTACCGGCAAAATAACCGGCTTTCTTAATACGCACCTTGACTCTCTTCGGTAATTTCGCCCGCCGCGTAATCTCTGGTCGTTCGTCCTTGCGATATTATACTCATGGGCGTCGTGGCGTCCCGAAGAAGCGCTCGAAATACGGGCGACACTACCCTCTCGTCTAATGTATCGCAATTTCGCTCGTTAATACGACCTTGCTTAAGGTCACTGGAGAAATTAAGTCTTTTATATGTTACTCGATGGTCGAGTTTCAATTGGAGGAAGGAAAATGATAGAACACTCTTTCGGGGGACGTTAATGGGGGTGTGTTGGGAGAATTAATTAACTCTTTTAGTGTCGATAGAAAAATTTGATTGAATTAACACTAGAACTACCGGCCTCAAATCTATCATATTTTAATAAATTAAATAAGTACTTTGGAAAAGGGGGAATCAAGCGGCGGAAAATTTGATCGATTGGGCGATTTATGTTTATTGATATGGACGTAGTATATTTATTCTATTACTCTTATGTAAACTTGGAGAATTTTTTGAAAAAATTGTGTACCAGTCATTTTGACTGGTTTGGTAGTTCTAGTGTTAATAACAAATGCAGGTGCGAACAAAAATAATCGTCATTTGGTCACAGTTTCATGTGGAAAACGAATTATAGAGGGTAAATTGTATATTTTCAATTTGCTATCATAGAATTACTGATATCGTATGAGGAAACTAAATAATCCTACGATACTCCGCGTCAGGCACTGAAAGGGTTAAGTTTGAGATATTAGAGGGGTTCGAATTGGTCCTTCATGATCTTTGGGAAATTTCTGGTAAATTGGTATTTAATCTATATATATAAAGCTCAAATACCACTGACTGATTCACTCACTCACTCATCACGCAATCTCAAAAACCATAGAACGGATTGCAATGAAATTTGGAACATACCTTCCCTTTGGGACTTAGGTGCTCACTAAGAAAGGGTTTTGAAAAATTCGAAATTTTAGGGGGGGTTTTGGGGGGTTAAAGTATGGGCCAAACTCATCAAACGCAGAGCCGAAACTACTTGACCTAGAAACTTGAAATTTTGCATGAGCGTTCCTTCTGGGGTATAAGCACCCACAAAGAAAGGATTTTTCAAAATTTGAAATTTTAAGGTTCTTTTTTTTAGTTTCATTTTTTTTTTTCATCTAGAACAATAGGTCTTAGGCTAATTCATCATAGAAGTTACAGCCGAAGAAATGTGAAAAAGAAAAGAAATTAAATTAACAGAAAGTGTTAAATTTGAAGAGTAGCAGATAGTTCTCTCTAAACTACTAATCGATATATTGTAACCTTGGTGATTCGAAAATTGCCTAAGACAGTAGGCCTAGGTTTAACTCACAATCAGCCAAATAATTAACTCGATTACACAGTAAATTGGTTAGGAAATTTTAAACTTTTGTGAACTCTATCAAATAATCAATATAAAAATATCAAATTATCAGGGGGTGCGATACGATAAAATTACTATAATATTATTATTGCGTTAATTGATACTAAGTATATATGAAGAATCCCTGGCCAACTTCGATTTTGCCAATTTCATTGAGAATTATTGCGTAGGCAGTCAGAAGTGAAATTAAGGGGTTAAAAGCAAAGAAACGCGAAGCGGAAGAAAATACATTCGATTAAAAGGCAAATTAAGTTTTTCAAAAATACCAGCTTATTAGGTTCAACCTATGTCAGCCACAATTCAGAAGAAGTATGAGAAAAAGAGAAGATAATTGCACGGCACCAGGTAATAATCTGCGATCCGTAGATTTACCTTTCCAAGGACACGCCCGCAGGGCAAACTTAAAGTGCCCATTTTCCATCGATTCGTCCAGACTCGATTGCCATCACTGTCACGATATCTCTAACGATCTTCCATACGATCTTCCCCAGTATTTTCTAACGATCTCGCAAACAATTGCCACGGAAGAATTATAGCCCTCCGTCTTTTTTATCCCCGACGATTCCAAAGGCGCCGCGTAAACTCAAGAGTCTGCACGTTAAAAGAGGTAATAACGCGAGAGAACGAGTTGTAAAACGAAACATAGACGATAGCCTTGTCGAAGTTGCTTTCAATATTACATCAAATTAAACGGAAACCATATAATTACACGAGATTATCGTCTTTCAGCTGCTTAATCTCGATGAGAATTGAGAGATTAATTAAAATCTTCGATCGAACACGCTGATATCCATACCAAGTTGACTCGAGAAAGATTTATCACGAGATAAAAAAGTGCATCCTGCAAAACGGAGACAGGTTGCAAACACGTTTTCTCTGTGGACTCGTTGCACTGCGAGTGCTGAGATATCAGTCAACGTTTTGAAACTAGAATAAATTTCAGAAAACTGGAACCTTGGCCTCCTTGAGAATCTAGTAGCTATCGATCTGTTTTTCTTTGAAATATCCATTTACTCTCAAAGATACGGTAAATTTGCCATTTTTAAAGTCACTGGTCCACGTCTTTTCCATAGGATGTTCCAATTTTCTTTTTTTCATCACAATTTCCTCGACTACGTTAATTTCCCTATTCCAACTGCCAGCAATTTTGCTCCTTTGCATTCTCCCCGCTATTGTCTCACAGTTCTTGCCGTCTTCTACGAGCAAGAGAGAAAAAGGAAACGGAGTCGAATAAATTCCTCGATCGTGCGAGCATTCCAGCCGCAATTTACGATCGCAAAAATTCATACCGTCTAAAATCTGCACGAGAGAGAGAGAGAGAGTACAATGCAGCGATAAAACTTGCTGCAGCTTTGTTTGTGCGTTCTGAAATATATGTTTTTAATATGGAGATTAAACGTTGCGCTCGTAACATTTCGCTCCTCCGTGTTCTTTCTCTATCTCTTTCACTCGATTTCACCTCTCTTCCTCCTTCTTTCATCCTTTTCCCTTGTCTCGTTAAAGTACAGCTTGTACGAAGTTCATTGTTATGTATAAAACTTACATCGGGTTTTGTGTCCGTGCGTATGCAAATTAAAATTAACGAAGGAAAGCGGTCGTTAGTACGATTTCACTCGCGAGGTCTCACCACGAGGATGGAATTTTCCTCGCGGCATCGTCTACGTGTACGAACGATAAAGATATGCTCAGCTCTACGTACGTAAATATGTTCCTCTCAAAGAGAATCGCAAGCAGTCGTTTTTTTCGAGGGAAAACGCCACCCTTGGAGACCCAGGTTCTCCATTCTCCTATACACCTACGAATATCAGCTATCCGCGTGGTATCCTCGTAAAATATTCATCTCCGCCCTGGCGAACGTAAAATCTTCAATTTGTCGCGATTATTGCGCTAATCAGGGAGTTTTATTTCCTTGGGGTGCAAGCGATAAACTGGTAAACGTCTAGGAGCACGAAAGTAAGGCGAAAATGTCGAGACATTCTACGGTTGAGGGCAGAGGCTGGGAAAAGGTCAGTGACCTTTGATCGGCTTTGGGTGATTGCAAAGTCTATTTAGGGGTGAAAAATATAAACGTATTTGATTTTCTTCTTGGATGGAAGGACCTCGTCAGCCATATTCGAGGGTAGATTGCCACTGTTATTGAGTTTTTGAAATAGGTGAGACTCTGTGGCTAATAGGACCGCAAATGGTTAACATTAATTTAAATAATGAGACAAAAGCACTGAGCAAGAAAACGACCTTAATTTGCAAAGTCTTCGTAAATGCAAAGTTTTTTTGTCAATGTCCACAGATCCAAAAATCTATAATATAGATCTAGACCTAGTAGTCACCTAGTAGTTCGTGACAAATAATTTCCTCACACCTTGTGTTTTCATCCAGTACTCATCGCCTGAATACTGCAACGTCGAATTGGCTGTTTCGAATTTCTGATCCACGGTGGAATCGTGTTCCCATTGAACTTATTCCACGAGATCGTTTCTAAGGATACATCGAGAAATCTTTAATCGAGATCCATCGATAGGCGAGGAATCCGCGATGTCAGACGTCGAATCGAAGCGACAAAGCTTCAGGAAAGTGGTCAATAAAGAGGATTCGGGAGAACGTTGAGCAAGAGGTTCCCGAGTGAGTTCAAAAATGCATAGGAACTCGATAAGCCACAGAGGAGTTCCTCCAGTTTGGTACGACTCGCCGTTATACCGTTTCTACGGAACATTCCGCGTGTGTGATCGCGAAACGAAAGTTCGTCTATCCTCGAATTCGTCCTTGCGACGTTTCTTCGTTCTTGGAACTGCAATTTTTATCGGTCTGCAGTTCGAACAGTGCTACTTGCAATTTCAACTGATATTTGCAAGTGGTATTGGGAAGAATGTCGCGTTGGAATGAGTTCCTTTTTTTATTAGGTTTTGTTTTTCGAAGTTGTTTCAAAGGGGACCAAAAGTTTTAAGTGAAAGAATTCGGACGGAGGCATGTTATTAAGGGAAACGAGGCTTTGTCGTTGCGGGATAGGAAGTTCTTAAGAAACGGGAAGTTGCTTCCGTAATTTCGACTTGAAATTGTCGCAATAATTTGAGACGAGAGTGTTCTAGGGAGGTTTTGAGTTACATCTGTAAGGGAATTTAAAAATTTGGGTAAAGCAACATTGGAAATGTAGAGGTCATTGGAGAATCTGTGCCATCGGTCTCATCATCGACATTTTCGTGATGCTATAAATTGGAAAGGAAATTTTCAAGTTTTACAAAACTTATTAAATTGAAAGTATCAGTGAGATGCGACACGATAAAATTATTTCTATAATGTTAAGTTATACTATATGTCAAGAATCACTGATCAATGTGTATTTTACTAATTTAATTCTGAGTTATTGTGGAGACAGTCACAAAGTAAATGGCACGGCAAGAGGTTAACACTTTGCCGGCCGGCGACACCACGGGGGTGTCGTTCGCAAAATATAAATAAAGAAATATACAAAACAAAAAAATTTTACTTTTATTTACATATATATCCTCGAAATTTCATGAAAATAGAGGGACAGGATTAAAAACTCAAGAGAACTGACGATGAGATTAGTAAAACTTGACGATTTATGACAAGAGGAATGATCTGAAACAGTCCTACCGGCGCCAAGCAAACAAATTTTGATGAGACGTGCAGACGGCAAAGTGTTAATTTCTTAGCCTACAACTACGTGTGAGACTCGTAGCACGGAAAATGGAATAGACAATTTTAAAGTCTTCAAAAAATTATTAAATTGACAATATCAGCCAATAACGAAACGATGACATCATTTATGTCCTATTAATATCACGTTCAATTGTACGAAATATAAAAATCAGTGAATCCTTTTGATTTCAAGTATTAAATTTGAGTCTTTGCACGCATCATCAGAAAAGAAATCGTAGGTTAAGGTCCGACACTGTCACAATTTCTTAACAGATTTAACAAACAGTTAAATCAATTCAGCAAGAAAACTCTAAGCCAAAATATTTACAATTGTCTCCACCAAAAGCAACACCAGATAAACTAAACCAGGAGTTAAAAAATCCACGAAGAAATCAGACCCAAAAGAGAACTCTCCGAAATCTAAAACACCCTGTTCTTTAATAGCCTATAATTCCCACTAAAAAACTTCACCGCTGCTGAAATTAGTTTCGAACGTGAAACAAAAGGAAGACAGAGAAAGCTAGAGAGCAAAAAGTTAAGGACGCATCCTGGCGACGTAGCCGCTTTCGGTCACAATTATCTCGACGCGGCTCTAACCGTATATCGTAATTATTTTCACGTTTTCAACGTTAAACCAATACAGCAACGCTGCTACTCCCGAAAATTCTAACTCTGCTCACCTCAGCGGCCGTTGAAGTCTAGCTTGATATTTAATTTAAAAAAGTTTCGCGTAGGAAGAATATTAAATTCCTCTCTCTCTCTTTTCCTCCCGTTTTCTCTCTATTTATATCTCTTTCCTATATTTCTCTCTTCATTCCTACGTCTCTCATCTCTCTCTCTCTCTATTCGTCTGGTTTTACGCAGAAGCGGTAACACGCAACGCCGCGGATGTTCAAACGAACTTCACTCAACAAACGTACAAGACGCGTCCATATTTTTTTTATTCATCTTCCAACAACGGTAAAAATGGAACGACGAAACGAGAAAGGAAGAGGAGGACGCGAGAAACAAAGGTTCCTCTAATGAAACCGACAATGTTGCGGGACCACGCGCATCCAAATGTTACGGGGCTTCGTTCGCCATGACGAACCGGACGAGGAGACACGAGAATATCTGATTGTTAACACGATCAGTGTAATGGAGTTTAGGCCGCGTGCTACCCCGTCGTTGTCGAGCTAGAAAACAAATTAGAGTCGGTGCAGAAAGACCTCGTCGACGTTGCGCGGATACCAATGTATCGCACGGCGCTCGAGAGAAGTCTCGAGGAACTCTACACGTTTCATTTCGTTCCTCCACTTTGCTATCAATGTATTTCATAGGTGCTCAATTTGAATCGACGCACATTTTTACAGTAATTCGTTTAACACCTTACCTTAACCCTTTTAGTGCCGACCGAAAAAATTGATTGAATTAATGATAAATGTAGTGGCGAATAAAAATAATAGTCATTTGGCCATAGTTTGATATACAACACGCAATATAGAGTATGAATTATGTATTTCCAATTATCTTTCTTAAAATTACTGATATCGTGTTGAAAACTAAATAAAAACACTACAATTCCCAGTTCGTCCGGCACTAAAAGGGTTAAAATGACGTGTCGCACACGTGACGCATTAAATGGAATGAAGAATTTTGAAGTTTATTAAAAACTGTTAAATTGAAGATATCAGTAGGTCAGGTGACATTGAATTAGTTCTATGTTGTTAATATAGCATTAATTTATACCGGTATATCGGAGATCAATGATGGATTATTATTCCAGCTGTTAATTCTGAGTTATAGTGCAGCCCTAAGTAAATTATATATATTCTGCAGCGATGAAGGTTTCTACTAAAGCTTTGTACTGGTTTAGAATATAAATATTAAATAGCTAACTCTTTGACTTCCATGGACGTATATATGCGCCCTGCAAAAGCTATCTATGGAGACTATGGACGCTAATACGAGCTCTGCGACAGCTACCGATACAAACTATGGACGCAAATATTCTTGCTATTGTTTCTATTGTCGGGGATCGTATCTCTAGGCTGCATGCCGCTCTCGTGAAAGGCTTCACTTTAGAACAGACAGTCAAAGGGTTGAATGAGAGGGTGATATAACTTCGTCAAGTTCTGCAAGATCCATAGGAGGCGGGGTGACTTTGCTTTCTTATAAATCAAACTTAAAATCGCTACTATGGGACGTTGACCCAGTCGTTGAACTCCACAAAGCTAATGTTAAAAGCTATTTTATTAACACTAGATTTACGGATATTGATATACCTATTTTTCTGAAGTGAGCCAATTTGACTCATACAAGAAAATTGAAGTTTTTTGCAAAGAAAATAGTTTCAAATCAATTTTTGAGTACTTATGGAGCATTTGATCGTTTAGAAAATTAGAAATGACATTGAAGAATGGATAGAAGAGACGTGTTTGTTCAAATTTTGTCAATGAGGTTCTTCTCTGGAACTTCCCGAGTCGAAAATTTCAGCCCAAAATCCCCCTAAATTACCAAATAACTTAGGATATTTAGGCTGAATATGGAAAAATATGTTACATATAAAAGAATGCAAATTTTAATTCCACAATCGCCCTAAACTTGTTAATTTTTGCCACTTTTGCCTAGCTTAGGATCAATTTAGGCTTCATACAGACCAAAATAATCCTCAGCATTATTATTTAGAAAATTAATCTAACACATATACATACATTCTATAATGAGGAGTTTTAGAATTGGATTGGAATTGGAGTGATTTTAGGAGATTTAGAATTTATATGGAATAAAATGATAATTTAATTCCTACTTGCCACTGAAAGCCCTATTTTTAGAATGAGTCGACAGACTTGGAACTTCTGAATCATTTTTAGGGGATGTCAGATTTAAATTGGAATACAAATTTTACCTGATCAGTCCATTTAACTTCGAAAAATCATTTTTACAGGACTTTGAGGCGCGTAGACACATTAGTTGAGGATTTTGAGATTCAAAATGGTATACATAATTAAGTGGCAAATGAGAAATCAAAAGAATCTAGGATTTCAAGTTTCTTTTTAGGCTGGACTTTTCGACTTGGGTTCCTTTCGCGGGACGTCTTTCCAGCACAGTATTATACGCACGAAAGAGCGACTTGTTGTCGTTTGCTTTTCCCTTCGTCGTTTCTATCGCACGTTCCGGCAAATACTGTTTCAAGGATATCGTGTTCCTCCCTTGTATCAGAGAATCGAACAAAATTCCAGACTATCCAATGTAGATTGTATCGAGTAACGGTCTCGAATTGTGATACACGCGTTCACCATTAACGACTCCATGGTTGCACGGGAAAGTCAGATCCTTTTTTTTTGCGGAAAGAGAAAAACGTTGGATTTCGTGCAACGGGTGATAGTTGTTTTTATATTTTTCCATTTAACCGTGCGCTGCAATCAAAATACAAAATGTAGGTTTGTTTGGAAAGGGTGGTGTTTTAGGTGGAGTTTAGAGTTGATGAGGTTTGAAGTTGGGGTGGTTAATTGAAATTTCAAGGGTTGACGCCTTCATCTTGCTACATCTCTGTCAAATTTTCGTTGAAATTGGTTTTAGAAAATGTTGGAAATTGAAACAAATCTTCAAGAGACTTTAAATATTTTTGTATTGAGAGAAACAAGAAATTAATTTAATTGCATTTGATGATTATACTTACAATATGTGGCATACGTGACGCGGTAAATCAAATAGAAAATTTTGAAGTTTTTCAAAAAGTGCTAAATTGAAAATATCGGTAGGTCAGGAGACATTGAAATTAGTTCGATGTTATTAATACATATTACGTTAATTTACAATATCAGAAATTAGTGATAGATTATTATTCCAAAAATTAATTTTTGGAGTGATTAAGTGAATTAAGTGAGTTATTGCACGTTCAGTCACAAAAGAAATCGTAAGGCAAAGGGTTAAAAAATCGTAGAAATTCTTGTAGCTTCCGTATAGATGAGTTAAGAATATCTAAAACAAGAATAGCACAGCAGCTCGGTATTCTCGGCTCGTTCCTTTGAACCGAAACCGGTAAGCAGGAAAATTGTAAATCATGAAGGTAAATAGAGTTTCACGGTCAGAGGTACATTGCCGGATCGTTAAATAGCAATCGTTATTATCGCTATTTGTTTCAAAGGTAGCACGAATAACGGACTTCACGCGGAATGCTATTTATAACTTTCAGAAAAGCTCATTCGCGGAGTCGTTACCGAAGAAATGAGGAGACATCGAATGAGAATAAAAGAAGCAACAACAAAGCCTTGCACTGCGTGGTGCTATGAATAATAATGTTACCATACACCTTGCAAACTTTAGATCGTAGTTTCCTCCCCGACTAATTCAACCTGCCCTTTGCAATTCGAAACTCCGAGTATAACTTTGTACCTTCCAGAAAAGTCAAAATACAAAACATCTACGTCATTGACCACCTTTTCTCGTAATTCGTGCACAGAGTCCATACACGTCAAAGACTATAAAAGTGGTGTAAGAATTTCGAAAATTGCACCAATGAAAATTAAAATATGGTCGAGCTACTTTGAAAAAATAATGAAGTGGACCGTTAAAGTGCAAACATTCGTGAAGCTGAGAATCAAAGACCTCGTCTATTATTGTAATTATCTCGCATAGCTGTTCCTCAATGGAAAACAGGTAACTATTCTCTTAACTCTAAAAGTGCTCAATTAACTCGATATTATTAATTATCCAAGATATTTCAATAAGTGAAGATCAATCACATCGCCAGTACCCATCGTTTGGATGCACAGGTTCAAAGGTCATTGAACTTCGCCATGATCGATCTCATTCAGCTAGCATTTATGGTAAGAATCTTAACCCTCTATGGTTCTCCGTGACATTGAGGTAATGCAAGACACATCTAAGCTTCTATTCTTCAAAGACAAATTTGTAATCTTGCCAAATCTTATAATTTAACTCGTGAAAATCATAAAATTCTTGACAATTCAATGTTTAAAAATCAGATTTAATCTATTAATTCTAACTTCAATTTAAAAATTCAGACTATAGAGGATTAACAAGAGCTCCGATCATTCTCCTTTCTTATAATCAAGATAAGAAAGTAATTCATTAACTCTCATCTAAAATTTCTACATGAAAGGGACATCCCACTTTCAAATTCAATTTTCCACGTCTACAATATTAATGTTTCCCTCGCATTTTTTCTTAATTGCATCCCCGAAGTCATTAAATATGCGAAGGCCAAGAACTCAAAGCGACAAAGACGCTGAGACGTAATAAGACGTCAGAGAACAGAATCCCTAATGATCCCGTGAACAACACGACGGTATTTCACATTAGGAGTGCGCTTCTGCAAATACGATCGCGTGTATCGTGCGAATAATGTATAAAAAAAATTCAAACAAACCTGACGGTTTCCAAATGCGACCATTGCACCGATGCAACCACCGGGAGGTAACACTGTTCGTGCTCTAATTGCCACGTTAATGGTCATGTTAATCGAGCGTACGAATGGCGTGTTACAGAGAGCAGAGATGATTCATGGATATCCAGTGGCAGGTATCGATGATAGTCGAACCGATATCACGGATAATGATTCCCTTTGGCTGATTAAAGCACCGTCTCAAAATGGACAATCGGACGAAATTTTTAGGGGAACATGATGAATGTTAAATGAAAAGTATACCTCTGAGAAAGTTGAGTTCAAAGGATTCGCTCGATTGGAAATTTTTGTCAATTGGCATTTAATATATTGTAGCCTCGATAGCTTAAAAGTCATTTGAAAATGTTGCATTTAGGCAAAATGATTGGGGCAATTCCTTGCCGTCCGATTTATTTTGTGATTGCCTCCGCAGTAATTTACAATGAAAGTGGTGAAATAAAAATTGATTAGTGATTCTTGTTATGTCGCATAATTTAATGTAATATTAATATTGTTACGAAGTACCCAGTAGATTCAATGTTACTGGGTAACGAGACATGTCAATTGTTTGTTAAATAAAAAGAGTAGAGATCCTACGGTCGGTAATCCTGGTAGACGGACGTGTTCTCTTAAACAAAAGTTATCGCTTTTAAATTGTGTTCTATTTAATTATGTCTGAAAGGACAAGGCGTGCGCGGTCGACTCATAACAATATTATAGAAATTTTTAATTTAATAAAGCATAATCTCGATGGTTCGAAAGCAATGTGAAAGTGTTGTGTTGAGGCAAAATTGCTAAATAATTTATTTTGTGATTGCCTCCGCAATAATATAGAATTAAGTAAAGTGGTAAAACAAAAATTGATTAGTACTTCTCGTTATATCATATAATTTAACGTAATATTAACACTAGAACTACCGACGTTAAATCCATTAGATTTCAATGTATTAAATAAGTACTTTGGAAAAAGAGGAATCAATAGATGGAAAAGATTATCGAATCGTTAATCTATGTTTTATAAGATCAACATAGAATTTCTGCAGTATGACTCTCCTATAAACTTTGAGAAATTTTTGAAAAAATTATGAACCAGTTATTTTGACTGGCTTGGTAATTCTAGTGTTAATATTGTAGACATTTTGGAGATTTTTGCTACTTGTCATTTAATATAGCGTAACTTCAGCGCCACGAATGCCACGTGAAAGTGTTGGATTTAGACAAAATGATTGGCGCAATTGAAGCTGAAAAATACGAAAGAAATAAATGTCGTTGATCATCCAATTGTTTCAAAAAGATCCGCCATAATTAATTAGACTGCAAGATCCCTCTACCGCGAAAAATCTAGTAGACACGAAATTAAACGTGCAGACTCCCATTTAAAGGATCAAATTCAAATAGTTGTCCCTCGAAAATTTGCCTGAAATTATCATTTAATATTTCATAGCCTCAGGATTCAGAAGTCAGGCCAAACTAATTTAAAACTGTAAACCGTACACTAAAGTACCATATCATTTAAAGCCGCGATACGGAGCAAGGAAAAGTGCATCAAAGTGCTTTTACTCTCGCGAGATTGAAATTGAAGATGTCCAACCTTTCATCTCAGTTTCATCGTCGATCTAACGGCATTCTTTGGAAGAAACCCTTAAAGTTACGAAAAGGGAGGATCTCCTCGGAAAATGTTTATAGTCGACCGAATCAACGAGATTCGTCGTTAAAACAGCAGCAGTTACAGGAATATCATCCTCCTTCCACGATCTTATCTTGCTACTTTTACCTCTCGCCTTATCGTCGGTAATTTTAACGATGGTTACAATTAACGAGGATAATATCCGTATTTGAATTATCCTTAAAACGACCCATGGATTCCTCCCTTTCACGAGGTCCGCTACGTGACACGCGGCCAAGATCGCTCGTTACGCATCGTCCAAGTTTTCATGGAAATTATCGATTTTATTACAAACTCCCAAGGCTGGAGCCTCGACTGGAGGAAAAGTTTCGTAATCATTCCAGCGACGAATCGGGAATAAGTTTAAATTATACGAGAACGGAAGATAGAGTTACTTCATAGTGAAGACGAATAAAAGTAAAGTGACTCGTGCGTTTCTTCTTAACGGGGTGTGAGATAAAAAAAAATCTAAAGTCGCAAAGGCGGATAAAAGTTCTTTGAGCGGAAGAATCGATCCCCGGTGCGCAAATAAACGGTGTTACACGCGCGTTGCGAGAGGAGTTTCGTGAAGATGGGAAAACGGGCGATGCGATCGGAGACCCCCTTTTCTACGAAATGGTATATGCGAACGTCGTCTTCCTCGCGTCGATGCGGAAGCGCATCGTTGAATTTATAGGAAGCAAATAAAAGAGTGGAATATCGTTCGATAGTTCTCGCAAAAGTCATGCATATTTTTCTCACCGTGAAATCGACGTATCTCCGTCCCGAAGAAGACGCAACAAGTAACAGAACGTATCGATTTTGAACGTGCCAGAGGACGAGTCGAGCGTATCGTCGTCAGTCACGTCGTGGAAGAAGTTCACGGAGGTTACTCGTTAATCGTAACTCTCGTGAAAGTTACCGATGTGTCGAGCCATTGGTAAATGAGATTTTACCCTAAACGCCACAGCGCATGCGGAAGTGGCGTCAGTGGCCACGTGGAGAACGGAAGTCGCGGGAAGAGATTGGAGAACGAGGGTACAACGAAATGAGAGTATTTTAGATTACTATACGCGCGGCATCCAGGATTCAAGGTGAACGATTTATCACCTAGCGAATGCCTGGGAACTCGACAAGGGAATAAAAACCGATCAATCAAAAGTTTCGACGAGTTTCCAAGCGCGTGGAGACAGTACCTGAAATAACTGGTATCGAACAAAGAGCAGAAACGACGATAGTGAACCGCGAAGGGAGGAACGAGGAGGAGGTTGAAGTGGAGAACGTAGGAGAGGAACGTATATATCGAATACACGGAAGACAGAAGGTAGATAGAGAAAATGGGGAGAGAATCGATCGCAGGATCTTCCCACCGTGCGAGTTTCCAGTTTCTAGTATTGAAAGTAAGCCTCTTAAGATCGAGTCGCGGAGGAGGAAGCCAGTAACGTTCGCGCGAGGACGAAGAAGAGAGAGGAGAGAGAAGCAAGGACGAGAGAGAAAACGGGACCTTTTTGAGAGAAGAGATACACCGGTTTCATGAGACTTTTATTGCGTTGCCGTCTGTCGAGGAACATCGTTCGTACGACGACGTTACACCGAGTGGCTCGGTGAAATTTTCTTTGCAGCCGCCGCCTCGAATGGCCTTGCAAATTTTACATGCTGTAACGTGAATCGAAGCCACGCGAATACCTTTTACAGAATCGTTGTGGCCAATTAGTTCATGGAGAAACGTAGGCATGGAGAACTGATGAACTTTATCGAGTATTGCTATATAACGTTCGTGAAACCTTCGATATTTCTGCGGATAGGATGACTGTTTGTTTTTATAATTTACTTAGCATCGACTACCATATTTGTACCGTGGAAAATCGCCGGTTTTGAGGGAGTTTCAAACTATTGGAATTATGATGTATGAACGTGCCGCGTGGGATAAATTTCCTAGAAATCCTTAGGGGATTCTAAACTCGGTCCCATTAATAGCTGGAGACTCTGTATCTGTTTTCCGATTATACCGGTTTTGAATTTATAATTTAGATAAATTTCAAATACCACTGATACCGATACAACGTTCAAGAAATTTACAATCTTGTTCCCAATGAAACATCTTCTCTAAGATGACAAGGAAATATGAATTTCAAATGATCATTTTAACTCTTAATACTCCAACTTTTCAGGGTGAATATCAACCCGGCAATTCAAATTTATTCTCGTCGTATTTTGACTTGCTAGTTTTTAAGTGTCAGTCTTTAAATACTATAATGAAGTGTAAATAATAATATTGAAGTCATTCAAAACAATCTTCATTCATTTCAGAATTAATATTAGGGGTACCGAAAAGTAATCAAAATTGGAGAAGTGATAACGTAATTGGAAACGTTTTTCAACAAAAAATTGAAGGAGGTTTTTAACACTAGAACTACCAAACCAGTCAAAATGACTGGTACACAATTTTTTCAAAAAATTCTCCAAGTTTATATAAGAGTCATAGTATAAATATTCTACGTCTATATCAATAAACATAAGTCACCCAATGGATCAAATTTTCCGCCGTTTGATTCCCCCTTTTTCAAATTACTTATTTAATTTATTAAAATATGTTGGATTTTACGCCGGTAGTTCTAGTGTTAAAAAGGGAATTGAACAACTACCTTTATGCTGGAAAAAAGTGTTAGAAAATTATGGAAATTATTTTGTTGATTAGTATTTAAGATTTCTTTAATAAATAAATGTTTTTCACCAGCAAAAATATTTTGATTACTTTTCGGTACCCCTACTATGATATTAATTGCTATATTTATATTATTAATTGTAATTGATTAATACGTGGTAGTTTTAAAAACAGTCATTGAAATGCACACCAGGTTAGTAGAAAACTGTTTGTTTTTTAGCGCATTACTTCCTTTTGGCTAGTTAACCCCTTAGCCTACAACTAAGTACGTGTGGAACTCGTAGAGCGGAAAACAGAATAGAAAATTTTGAAGTATTTCAAAAACTATTAAATTTACAATATCAGCCAGTCGTGAAACGGTCGCATTATTTCTATATACTATTAATATTACCTTCAGTCACACGAAATATCAGAAATCAGTGAAAACTTTTGATTTCATGAATTAATTTTCACTCTTTGACTCTTTGCCCCGTCAGAAAAGAAATCGTAGAATCAAGGGATTAATAACTACATCATTATAGATGTGAAAATCAAAATTGACATCGCCACTATCAATATTTTCCTCGCAAAGATAATTTCTTTTCCTTCTCGACATAAATAAAAAATAGATGGGTTTACAATAAAACATGTTGAGATCTGACTTTCTTTACTAGTCGCTTGTAACTGACTGACAATGACAAGGATCATTTTTTATCTATAAGCAATTACTGATAACGACCCTTACAATATCCGAAGTAGAGACTACACTTGGAGCAGCACGCTTCAAATCAGGGGTGCCTTAGAGCCACACTTGCAGCGATAAGGGTTAAAAATCAAAATTTATTCCTGTCCCTGTGACGACCACTTGGCAAAATCACATGAATTTCATACTTTTACTTCGTCTAAATGGGAATCCTCGTGAATCTTCTGGCCCGTTCTTCTCTATACTTTACGACGGGACGAACAACGGGATAACGAATTCTCCAGGTCGCTCTCTATGAGACAAGAACCTTTGTATACGTCGGATAAGAGTATAAACACAATGTAAAGCTCACCCCGTGTGCAGCAGTCGGAGCGTTTTTCACGGATTACAACGTGGGAATATGAAATTCAAAGGTACATACGCTCGGCTGATATTTCATAGAAGATACGAACGGATCGAGCATACCCGTAAATCTCGATACTCGGATCTCTCACGAGCCACAGGTGAAAACAGGATGTTAAAGCTTTTTTTTTTTTCTTCTCCTTTAAACGGATTACTACGCTCGCGAACATCATCTTTTTCCGGTAGTTTCTACCGTTACAACGGCAGCAAGAAAGAGCCAAGATTCGCTATGAGTAAACGGAACGTGCCATTTCCAGCAGTCTTTCGCGAACGCTTAATAACAATGTTCAAGAAATTTCAACTTTTTTAACTTTCGTCAATATCCACTGGGTGATCCTCGTAGAATTGCATATCCTAAGTACGAATCCGTTGGAAATTTTATGTAACTTTCAAATTGTAATAGTTATCAGTTTTCAGACATACTGAATATTTAAATATTGGCATTAAAAAGTTAAAGGTCTGCCGAAGAGTTAATGATAAAATTTTATATACGTAGCATGTGATTGTAAATGACTCGATGTCCTAGGAATTTTTATTCTAAATGCAAAGAAAAATTCTATTAGAGAATCTCTCGGCAGGGAAAAGTCATATAAGCAGTCTATATTAATAACAATAGGAGGACACCTGTTTTGGGTCATCGATTTTGATAAAATTTTTTTGAAAAATATTGGTCGTATAGTTTTTGAATAATTAAATAATAAAAATGCGACTTTTAACACATGGTAAATGGGAGAACTTGCCGGAAATGTCCTATTTATTGAAATTTCACATAATTGGCTATTCTAAAATTCAATTATTCTTAATTTTTTCTCTTGTAACTGCGAGCGTAGTCAGAATTAATTCCTAAAATCAAAATTTCCCGCTGATTTCTGATATTTGGCCTAACTGATCGCAGTATTAATGATATAGAAATAATTTGACCGTTACGAGACCAACTGATATTTTCAAGTTGATAGTTTTTCAAAAACTAAAAGGGTTAAAGTCTTGGCCTCGTCAACAGTAAGTCCGAGCTTAAATCTTCAATCACCCCTGGGAAATTTCACATTATTTACACTTCTTCCTTCACATGATAACGTACAGAACCAAATTAGAACTTTCCCTTTGGAAGGTCCATTTTTTTCAAAAACTGAGGCTGATCGAGGAGTTCTGCCAGTGGATATACGTTTAGGCTGAGCAACTCTGCGAGGATCACCCAGTGGATCTTGGAGAAAGAAAATAGTGTTGAAGAGTGTAATAAACATTAAAATAATAACAAACGTTCCCTCCTTGACCCATAAGTAACCGTCGATGTATCCGCTGTAAGAACATCCGGTCTGAACTCGTCTCAAGAAGAAAAAGGTAAGCCGATTCCCATCGGTCTTCGTTTAAAAGTAACTTCTCTCAACCTGGTTTTTGTCACGAAAATCGAGGACACCGTCGACGTTCGTTAATTGCCCGAAATTTGGCGCGATTTCCACTAACTAAGCTCACGACATCCTTTACTCCTCTGCTTTCTTATACACGGGAAACCTTCACCGGCAAGAGGACACGACGAATCCATTTTTCAGGACGGTCGTTTCTTCGTTCTCGTATCTTTGCAGGCTACTCTCACGGGAGTAATAACGAAAGGACAAGGAAATTTCGGCTGAATTCTTCAAAGAGATCCCGAACAATGGAGGACGTAATGTTTTCGACTGGGGAATCGTTATGGAGGCTAGATGTCAGGATATCTTTAGAGATCGATTATCACGGGAGGAAATGTCCACTTATATATGTAAAAATACATATGGCGGAATACGAATAGTTATAAATATTATTACTTCATCTTTCACGGTACATGAATATTTAATGGGGTACCTCGGTGTATTTCTGACAGAAGGATGCTGTCTTCCGGCGGAAACGAGAGTCGTGGGGGTGGAAGCAGACAGAGTTCAAAGTTGGAACGATAACTTGAGACAGAAATATCAAGATAGGTGTAATATGTTTATAATTTGGTTCTGTATGTTAGCATGTGAAGGAAGAAGTGTAAATAATGTGAAATTTCCCAGAGGTGATTGAAGATTTAAGCTCGGACTTACTGTTGACGAGGCCAAGACTTTAACCCCTTAGCCTCCAACGTGTGACCCTCGTAAAGCAGTAAATGGTATAGGAAATTTCGAAGTTTTCGAAAAACTATCAACTTGAAAATATCAGTTGGTCTCGTGACGGTCAAATTATTTCTATATCATTAATACTACTAATACTATTAATAATACTAATCGAAAATTTTGATTTTAGGAATTAATTCTGACTGCGCTCGCAGTTACAAGAGAAATCGTAGGTCAAAGAGTTAACCCTTTCCGTACCACTTCTTTAGTGACTGAATGCGAATGTGAATTAATTGCAGAAATAACAATCTATCCCTTATTTCCGATATGGCGTTTGACTTAACATAATATTAAATAGCATAGAATTTATTTTATTTTATCATGATTCACTGATATTTTTAATTTCATAATATTTGGAAATTTGAGAAATTCACTATTTCATTTATCGCGGCACGTGTGACACTCATATCCAGGAGTTGACACGTTAATCATCAGGGCCCCATAACTTCTATGATTATTTCGTCTAATAACCACTATTCTAGATAGGTTTTGAGCCATCGAGTATACGGTGCGCATAGGAAAAATCAGAAATTCCCCATAAGTGTTCCTCTGACGTGTCGCAGGCCAATACAAGATCTATTGTTAAACCAATGAGCTGTAAATATTCCATGTCGCTTTGGTACTGCATGAATATTCAAATCCATAAATGCAAAACCCCCCGTGTGCTTTTCCAGCACGATAACTTGCGGTTACAATCGCGGAAACTAGTTGGTCGCGTGTACGCGTAAAAAGAAAAGTCGATACGTCGTATTCGTGAACTTCGACGATAATTTTCTGCGTAACGGCCGGTGTTGTGGGCCAGCGAAGTTCACGTTATCTCTGGATTCAAGAACTTTTGGAAAGAAGAGTCGCGATGTAAATTTACGCGCTGTAAGCACGCGTCGGCCGTACAGGCTCCGTAACTTTCTAAGTAATTGCACGAGCGGGAAAACTTTTTAAATAACTGCAGACGAGATTAGCGAATAGGAGGCCGCTGGTAAATGTTTAACGAACTAAAGAGATGCTGTTGCGAAAGGGTGCCGACGAATTTTATTGTTGGCTCGTGCGACCAATGTGTTTCAGAAAAATAGATGAGAAACTGGGGATGTTAAATTTATGGGACAGAAATAGCCCTTTAATTCGTGCTGGGAAATGTTTTTATAAAATATTAACTTCAATCCCACAGTGCATGCTAATAAGTAAAACTAGAGATAGCTTCGAAAAGATAGAAAGAATATAAAAAATCCAGGAAAGGAAGGCTGAATTTAACACTGGATGTACCGACCATTAATTTCATATATTTAAAATGATCAAATAAAAATTTCCAAATGAAATAAATGAAGAGAGCAAGAAACTTGGTCGATTTAATCGCTTCGTCTTCAAGATAGACGTAGAACATTCAAACAGAAGCAACGTTAGAAATATCAACATTAGAAAAAATATAAAAATCCAGAAATGGAAGGCTGAATGTAACACTAGATCTATCGACAATTAATTCAATATATTTAAAATGATCAAATAAAAATGTCCAAATGCAGTAAATGAAGAGAGCAAGAAACTTGGTCGATTAAATCGCTTACAGCCTTCAAGACAGACATATAACATTCAAACAAAAACAACGTTAGAAATTTCAACATTAGAAAAAAAATTCTGGGCAAGTTTGATCATCTCGGAAGATCTAATGTTAACACTTTACCGACCGCTATTTTTTTAACATCCTACCCACTTCTGATCGGTCACTTGCCCGCAAATATTTCCCTGATACTGATATCTCTTCGAAAATTGCAAAGTTTCTTCACTGAGTCCTTGGCACAGTTAACCGCAATGATACCTAATAATTTATTAATTGCCGTGCCAACCAATTAATAAGTTAAAAGTCTAAAAGTGTTGAGTCCGAAAAGCCAATTAATCGGCTACCGGTCGGTAAAGCGTTAAAGTAAAAAGGACAGAGAATGGATTGAGAAACTTCAGGAATAGTGCACACAATGCATTGAATTAGCAAACTTTGAAAAACAGAGATAATGCAAATTAACGGCAATTAACATCCGGAGGGTATTTTATTACTATTGAATGTATATTTGTATCTCATTAATTTCGTCGTGGGAAAATATCAGTGAAAATACGTTTTCCCAGTGCAGATCGCGTTATCTCTTCTTCTCTCGTCATTTCGAGTTGCATCGAGAGTTAAGCTAAAAAGGAGATGACTCCACTTGCTTTAAATTCAACGGCAAACACGAAGAGGAAGAGAAATCACGCGCGAAGCCACCGCTGAAAGTAGAATACACGAGATTTGGAAGCATCGTTTCTTCTTTGACCCATTTTTTTTGGAAAATCCGTGTCAAAATCGCAGCGCTTCGCAAGCTACACGTTTTCCTGGGATTTTACTTCTATCCACTCTGGTTGCGATTCTTGATCTAAATCTAATTTTCTAGGCTGGAGGAATGTAAAATTTTGAACATCTAGAATTTCCACTTACTTCTTTATGGGGACTTTATTATACTATATGAGACTTCATGAGGAGATCATTTTCTAAAACTCTGCTTTCTCAAATTTCCTATTTTCGCTGGACTACCTTCTGATATCGTCAATACGATACCACTGGAAATAGAAAATCTCTTACTCATTTCATATTTTATTCTGTAAGATTCAGTCCTAATCAAAATTCCAATTTCTCTCAAATCAGTCACTTTAAAAAATATTGCTCTGTCATCTTTAACACGAAAAATCCCAGCGTCATACCTAATTATATTTGATTACATCAATGAAGTACTTTATAAAAAGAGGAATCAAGAAGTATCAAAGATGACAAATTGAGCAATTTTTATTTTAATAGATTATCAACCGAGCAATTTTTGTTTAATTAAATAAACGAAGAATATTAACCCCTTGCCTTACAATTTTCTTTGTGACCGAAGCTCAGAATTAATTGTTACAACAACAATCTATCACTGCTTTCCGACTTTCCGGTTCAAATTAACGAAATACTAATAGCACAGAACTAATTTCAACGTCTCCTGACCACCTTATATTTTCAATTTAACAGTTTTTGGAAAACTTCAAAATTTTCTATTCAACCAAGGCGAGGAGTTAATTCCACGGCTGTCCTCTCAATTTCTAGCTTTTTTTTAACACATCACCAATCCTACAAATATTCAAAAAAACCTGCAACTTCCCCCAAGACTTTCTCGCATCTCCAAGAAATACCACCCCAACGTAATAACATTCCGAAAGAAGCGGTAGCACAGCACGAAGACAAAGCTCGTCTCGTGATATTAATTTACAGTCCCTAACGAAAGGGAGAAAAAGTTTTCATATATAATCACGCGAAAAGACATTGAAATTTATTATGCTCCACGGGAGCACGAGGCTTTGTTAACAAGAGGTAGCCAGAGAATTTCAGAAGAACGAAGTAATTGGAACGACGTGGACATCTCTCGGCCTTTCCGGCCCCCGTTGGGCGGACTTTCTTTTTCGAGAGTTCATTCGCGGCTGTCCTCGCCTTAATGAAATGCAACGCCACGTGCATACGGATCCACGCTGGATCAGTCCGCTCTCTTCATCTCCCTCTTCCTCTTTTCCACCCTCTGGGGGTTCGTTTACACCAACGGGAACCAAGGTAATCCCGTAGAATTCCGTGCAGCAAATGTGCCATCCCGCAAAGAATTAATTTCGCTTCCTTCCAAGAGCGCATATTCTCGCTCGATTCGCTTCAACCTTGTTGAAAGGTTCTCTCTGATTTTATCCGTTAAAAAACACTACTTTTGGTACGAATTTTCATGGAAATCTTACACCAAAATTGGTCTTATTGTTGGTTACGGGAGGAATCCTTAACACTAAACCTACCAAGGCGGTCAAAAGATCGCTACCAAAATGTTTTCTAAAAATGATCTAAATTAATAGAGTAGCCATGAAGTAAATATTCCACTTCTATCTTACAAAAGCAAAATGAGTCAATTAAGTATCTTCTTTATCTCTCCACTTCTCTTTGTGTAAGGTCGTTATTGAGTATATATAGATTTTAGTAGATATAACGTCGGTAGGTTTAGTGTTAATAGTGGAAAATATTCCTGGCGTAATTTTGATCCTTTGAGGACTACGAACGTATATATGTGGTGTAGAAATCTAATTGTAACTTGTCGCGCGTGTACGGTTTACAGTTTGTGAAATGAGGGGTTGTGGTGAAAATGTCTTAACCCTTAAATTCGAGATTTTATTTTTTTAATCAGAAAAAATGTTTTTAATATCCATATATAGTTTAGATTATAGGAAAAATATTTAAAAAATTCTTTTGAAGGAATTCAGCTTCTAAATTATCTGAAAATCCTTTGTCGCATTTATGCAACACTGCGCGTTCCTAGGTAAGCAGATGCATGGGGAATTATTGACTCATGTAAATAGAATAAAAAAATATTTTAGTACTTAATTATAGTTCTATTTATTATGATACTTACTTAGTTATAAAAACAGTTATTTTCTCTATTATAACAAAGACCGAGGAAAGTTATTCCAATATCACTTTTTCCCGCGCCGATGAAAACCCGCGAAAACTGACAAATAATTAAAACATTTGAAAGTTGGTGTCACTGCACCTGTCAAAAATTTACAAAGTACACTATAGTCTATGACAAAGTTCGTTCACAAACCGTAATCCGTTCAGATTTTCTTTTTATCGCCATAGAATTAGTATGTTGCAGAAATGCAACTCCGCGAAGTTAAGGGTTAAGTCTTTTTGTGGTGGAATGCAGGTGAGCTTCCGCGTTTATTTATTTCACTTTTCATCTCCACGGCTCTCGATCAAGTGTTCGGTTGAATTTATTTGTTTACCGAACATTGTCATCTGGAAAAACTTCGACTTGCAATTGCTTTCGAGGGTCATTATTTTGATCCTCGGGAGTTACGAGTCGGCTTAATAAATTCGCGTGTCGCTACAAGTTAACCTTTTGCACTCGAGAGGCACCACTACGACGCTTTGGCGTTTTTCGAGTCCTCGAACTCTGTATATTTCTTTTCTATACGAGAAGGTACTTTAATCCCAATTTTTTTCATCGACCCAACTCGGTCTACCTTCTTACTATGAAGTTATTTAAAAGTACCTATAAAACACTTGCCTAATTTAGCCGAAATCATTTCGAGTTGCTAGCTCACCCGAACTAAAGTGTCCTCGAGTGCAAACGGTTAAATGTCGAGGTAGAACCGTCTGAGTTTCTGATAACAAGGTAATTTTTTACCATGGCTAACTTCAAATTCGTGTAGTATTGCCTCGACAAAGATTTTCGTTTGGACCTAGTTGCTGTAGAGGGTGGCAAATGATGGAGTTCACGAGGGTGAACGAAGAGTCGAAGAAAAAAAGGACTCTCTCTCTGCTTAAATTAAATCCTCTTTTAAATTACACTCTCCTTAAAATTACAAAAACATCCCCTACATATCTACACAACATAATCCAGAGCCTTTGAATTCCACGATTCGATCTCCCAGGTCAGACTTGCTTCCCAACTTCACTCTCCGAGGTATCGCGGAAGACTTAAACGGCGAACCGAAGTGTAATCGAGTGGTTAACTGTTTCCCCGCTAATGGCTTCATCCCCGTCGCTAATAGTTTCCATCTCCATGGAGAAATATCGTCCATGATTGTTTCAAAATCAAGAATCCTCTCGACCTCCAAGTCCCTTACTCTCATCCACTCAAGATTATACCGCCAAAATACACGTGGATGAAGAAAAATACATAAAAAACAAAGACGTCGATGTTGATAGGACATCCAGATCGAAACCTAATCGATTCTCCCGCTAATAGGTTCTAGCTTAACAGCAAAAAAAAGTAGACTCAATTTCACAGCATTACGATCTAGGGAATAGGAAATGTCTACTTTCGTGGCGCGTAACGGGACTTACTCTACTATGAACCGGCGTATATATACGTAACTATCACCAGGGAGATTACGGTTATAGCCGTTACGCCTACAAACTCACGGTCATAGGACGATTCCATGTGCGATTCTGTATGCGAGACATCAGCGAGAAGTTACCTTTCCCGGCACAACGACTAGCAGAATAAGAATTTCCTTCTGGAGGCGATGCTCCAGTGGAGGTAGAGATGACGAGATTAAACGAAAATGTCGGACCTTGTCCCCATTCTCGAGGTATCCTCGTCGTCTTTTTTCAACCCTCCGGTGGATCGTCGATCCTTGGTTATTTTGCAAGGATCGATCCCGTGACACAGGACGCATTTGTTCGGGTTTCTCGTCGCTCGTTATTCTCGAAGGAACTAATTGAAGAGGAATACTTTCGCGCGATGTCTCATAAATGCGACGTGTCAGAATCGCTTCCAAGAAGGGAGAAACGATAAGCAAAATTACCGACTATTATCTCGTCTTTCTGTTTCCATTGAGAACCTCTTAATTTCGGAGGATTCGAAGAGATGAGATTACTGGGACAAGAATTACAGGAGTGAGCTGTTTGTCCTTGCGATGAAAGGAGAGAAACGAAATATACGGTGGTGATTGCTGTTTGGAAGTCTTTAAAGTTGCGTGCAATAATCGCGCAAGGATCGAAACTGGCGAGATTATAGGTTTTTAAGTGGTTTTATAAAAATTACAGAATTTTCAATTTATCCTGGAGAATGAATTTTTCCAATTTTAATTGCAAAGTGCTGCGATTAGAGAGATTTTCTTACTTTTCTTATATTCTACAATTTTTTTGCAGATATTAAAACTCATGTGGAGAGATTCATTTAATTTTATAATCATCGCTGCAGTCGAACGGAAAATGGCGGATATGATTTTTCACTTTTCTCCACTCGTACTCCCGCTAGGTAAATCGTGAGGGAAAAAAGAATGGCGATTCCTCGAATTGAGAATAAAAATATTTGGATTGAGCAGGGCGAAGAAACGTAGCCGGTGTATAGAACGAGAGTGATATCTCATAATAGAAAGAACCTTTGAATTATCTACCCCCACGGTGGTTAGTCCGGACAAAAAAAGCGGTTCATTAACTCGAAAGCAAAGAAGAGAGATAAATCAATGAATAGCTAATTCACGTAGTGCTATGATAGTCGAGTGTTTTCAGAATAGGAATCATATTTTCAAACGCTGCCAACGTAACGTGAAATCCGCGTGGAAAAGCTCGCGGGAAAGCTTGCGGAAAAATCTCACGCTCGCTCGGACTTTGTGCGCAACGAGTGTTTATTTTCCCTTCGCTTCTTCCTGGGAATTTTACTCTTTAGCTCGACGTTTTTTTTCCCCCGCTAACGAAAGTCTCAGCGATGACGAGTCACACTTGAAATGCTTTTAGGCCGATTAGTCTGAATCCGAGGTTTTTTTTTCGCGACAAACGTGAAAACCGCGCCGGCATGTACCGTGCTCTTGTCCGACTGAGCACAGAATCATGTCGTATGGACTTTTTAAAATATAGTGGGTTATGAAACCCATGAGATCCGTTGACATGCCGAAAGGACAATTATATCGTTGGTATCATAAGTACGAAAGTAAAAAAGAATTCTATCGAGGGAAGTCGAGATATCGATGGTTTCCGCTTCACCTGTTTTGGCTACGTGAATTTAAATGTTCCGCGCAAAACGTCTAATCGATTGGCTTTCTCGTTTGTCTCGGCATCGAATGCGGTTTACGTAGATTTCTTAACAGTTTTCTATTCGCCATGGTATGTCTATCTTTCCTAACGAATTCGATTTTTGTATTGAAATTCGTTCCTTTTGGAACGTAAAATCGATAAACTTCCTCGTCTACGGTCCTATCGCTCTGTAAAATATTTAACCCTATAAAATATTTAATCCTATAGAATATTTAATCCTCCAAAGGTTTCATCCTGGGATGTATTCGATACTACAGGTATTTCGAAAATCTGCATCTTCGAGAACGTATAATAGATGAATGTCGACCTTTAACATCGCACCGTGGAACTCATTGTTCGGCAAGTAATCTAAATGAATTATTAATATCGGAAAGTCGCATGGAAAATGAAGAATCGATATGCTTATGTATTTATTACGATATCAATATTTACTTGTAGATTAATACTTAATCGTTAATCCTCGTCGTTTACAGGAACGCTGAAATTTATCCACCGTTTGCGTGAATTTCAAAATGAGTTGATTTTACGACCACGTATCGCGCAGAGGCCATGTAATACGAAATTGCAAGGTATAACTCATTAATTGGCTATAAAATAATCGCAAGGGAGAGATCTGTAAGATCAAAAGCGGAGATTTGTTTACGTCGCGAAATGCAAATACGAAATACATATCTATGGGGATGGTGAAGCCCGTGTTGTCAATTGGTCGACGTTGATTTCGCGTCATAATTCCAATCAAAGGCCGGATATTAACGCAGAACGTACGCCAGCTAATACGTGTAATTATCAGCCCAATTCCATGCTGGTGCGTTGCCTCTTTGTGCGCATCGTGCGGAATGTTTGCCGTTTAATTATCTATTCGCATCGAAACGGATAATTGTTTGGTCCATCTTCTCTGTTTCTTGCTTTCTTTTTCATACGTTTCATTTGCCAAAAACGTTCGTTAGCAGAGTTTTTGATGGTAGGTGTGACACGATGATTGAAGTGTCTAATAAAATATTTCTGACGCGAGTGAACGTCGAAAATTGAAATCCGATCGACGATCGAGTCTAAGGTGCGGAATGTTTGCCGTTTAATTATCTATTCGCATCGAAACCCGAGTCGAAAAGTCCAGTCTAAAAAGAAACTTCAAATCCTAGATTCTTTTTATCTCTCATTTGCCGCTTAATTATGTATACCATTTTGAACCTCAAAATCCTCAACTAGTGTGTCTACGCGCCTCAAAGTCCTGTAAATATGATTTTTAGGAGTTATATGGACTGATCAGGTGAAATTTTTATTCCAATTTAATCTGACATCCCCTAAAAATATTTCAGAAGTTCCAAGTCTGTCGACTCATATTCTAAAAATAGGGCTTTCAGGAGCAAGTTGGAATTAAATTATCATTTTATTCCATATAAATTCTAAATCTCCTAAACCAAATTAATTTTTAGTATATCGAGAATTTTTTTGGACCTCGATCATTCCACTCCAATTCCAATCCAATTCTAAAGCTCCTCATTATAGAATGCTGAGGATTATTTTGGGCTGTACGAAGTCTAAATTGCTCCTAAACAAGTTAAAGGTGGCAAAAAGTACTTGTTACTTACACTTGTGTAAGGCGATTGTGGAATTAAAATTTGCATTCTTTTATATGTAACATATCTTTCCATATTCAGCCTAAATATCCTAAGTTATTTGGTAATTTAGGAGGATTTTGGGCTGAAATTTTCGACTCGGGAACGGATAATTGTTTGGTCCATCTTCTCTGCTTCTTGCTTTCTTTTTCATACGTTTCATTTGCCAGAAAGGTTCGTTAGCAGCGCTTTTGACGGTAGGTGTGACACGATGATTAAAGTGTCTAATAAAATAATTCTGACGCGCGTGAACCTCGAAAATTGAAATCCGATCGACGATTAAGTCTAAGGTGCGGAATGTTTGCCGTTTAATTATCTATTCGCATCGCAACGGATAATTGTTTGGTCCATCTTCTCTGTTTCTTGCTTTCTTTTTCATACGTTTCATTTGTCGGAAAGGTTCGTTAGTAGCGCTTTTGATGGTAGGTGTGACACGATGATTAAAGTGTCTAATAAAATATTTCTGACGGGAGTGAACCTCGAAAATTGAAATCCGATCGAGGATCGAGTCTAAAATACGGACCTACTAATAACGGTAAGGTTCCGGCCTTAAATTAACGACGTTACTTAGGTTTTTTATCGGATTGTTAGGTATAATGTGATATGAAGTGTTGGCGAGGTGCAAAGGTATAATTATTCGAAAGAACGTCGATTCGTCGATGTCCGTGTTATGTTCGTAGCCGTGGTAGCTCGGATTTCGAAGCAACCAGACGGAATCCCATAAAAGGAGCAACATGACGGATACTATAATACGTACGGCTAGGCAATTTCAACCTGCAAAACCGGCTGAGCCCTTAGCGGGAGCAGAACGGCAGGTTACGGGGAAGAAACTCGTTCGGCCTTCGTTTAAAGGCTTGGTTTCAACGAATCGGATATCGTTCGATAACAATGACTACTTGGAAGGCAGATGGGATGAAATCAAATTATGGAAGATAAATCTATTTAATGAAGTCCTTTTTTGGAAAGGTGCGTTGCAATTAGGACTTGCTTTTATGTAGGATGTAACTCTGCTGGTTTTCTACGCTAAAAGTATCAAGGTAAACGAAGTGACTGGTTCTGAATTTCTTTGAATAATTCTGCAAGGTTCGGTAGAATAACAAGTATAGCGGACACGAACTGATTTCTTATGAAATATAGAATTAGTATTTTCCAGTTAAAGTTAATTTTGGAGGAAATTGAGTTTTGAAAATGTTATGCGTATTTATAATGTTACTGGCTAAGCTACGGGACAATGTATGACGCATTTCGTGTTTGTAAACATTATTTGCATAGCATTGGAAGCTGGTAATAATAGGTGAATGACAACGTCCTGCTTAGGAGTAATGTGGCACAAGGAATCTCAAGCCAATGTTTATAAACATGATATGCGGTGTACGTTGGTCGATGAACCGTTACTTAGCTGTAATACCATATGTATGCAACAGATTTTCTCAAAAACTAACCTTGGCATGAAACAATTTTCTTTCTATATTTTGATCTTACTTTTTCCATGAGGAATCACTTAGTGCTCTTATTATTGCCAAAATGTTTGGAGAAATAGTTGTTGCTTCTATATTTGCAGCTTGGACAGTTGCAAACTTAAATCTAAAGGCCTCCAATACTTCGTAGATTGTGTTCTACCAAGCTTTCTTTATGGAATCCATAAAATAACATGTAAGTGTTGAGAAGTCTAAAGGTAGAACTTGTTAATACTAAAATCTATGAAGAAATAATTGTTGCTCCTACATTTGCAGCTTGGACAATTGCAAAATTAAATCTAAAGGCCTACAATACTTAATAAATTGTATTCTATCAAGCTTTTATTATGGAATCCATAAAATAACATGTAAGTGTTGAGAAGTCTAAAGGTAGAACTTGTTAATATGTATTAAAATCTATGAAGAAATAATTGTTGCTCCTACATTTGCAGCTTGAAAAGTTGCAAAATTAAATCTAAAGGCATACAATTGTTAGTAGATTGTGGTTTACCAAGCTTTCATTATGGAATCCATAGAATCACAGGTAGGTATTCAGAAATGTAAGGGTAGAACTTGTAAACACTAAAATCTATGAAGAAATAATTGTTGTTCCTATATTTGCAGCTTGGACAGTTGCAAAATTAAATCTAAAGGCCTATAATCCTTAGTAGATTGTATTCTACCAAGCTTTTATTATAGAATCCATAGAATAACATGTAGGTGTTCAGAAGTCCAAGGGCAAAACTTGTTAATACTAAAATTTATGAAGAAATAATTGTTGCTCCTACATCTTCAGCTTGGCATTACACTTAAAAGCCTACAATTCTTAACAAATAGTGTTCTACCAACTTCTTACTGTAAAATTCATAGAAGTAATATGTAAGTGCTTACAGATGTAAAGCTAAATCTTCTTAACACTAAAATCTATGAAGAAATAGTTGTTGCTTCCATATCTGCAGCTTACTACTGCAGCAAAATTAAATCTAAAGGCCTCTAATCCTTAGTAGATTATATTCTACCAAGCTTTTATTATAGAATTCTTAAAATAAACTGTAGCTATGTAGAGATGTAAGTGTAAATCTCATTAATACTAAAATCTATAAAAAAATAGCTGTTGCTTCTACATCTGCTTCTTAGGCTGCTGCAAAATTAAATCTACAGGCCTAACATCCTCAACAAATTCCCTGCAACTGAGTTTTGGATAAAACATACATAAAAATAACACAAGTATTTCCAATTTGAGCACCTTATTTAAAAGTGCAGTGCTCCATTTCTACTGCCATAGCAGTTTCTCCAATATCATATAAATAATTACATACAAAGTGGCTCTCCACAAAAAGTCACTCCAAAAAACATATATACATATTGATGCAAAACATGTGTAAGCATAAAACCACTCTGCAAAGAGTCCACCACCGAGATGCCTCAAGAAATAATCAAACTATTAACACAAGCATCTAAACATGTAAGTATCGAAGTTCCACAAGCAAACGAAGTCGAATATGAAAGTTTTCATGTGGATCTTTAATAACGTGAAACGTTTTATAGAAAATCAAATATGCTTATACGAAATGATACGCGAACGTTGCATTTCCGCTCAGAAATGAGTGTATCTGCTCGTTTATATCTATCTCCGTCTCTCTTTTTCTCCGAATACACCATCACTACGGAATCTGAGCGTTGGCAAACGGATCGGCGATTGTGCTCTGCAGAAGTGGTTTCAGCCGTATTCTCGGCTGTGAGGGAATTGTAAATATCGATGCAGCTTTGCCGGATAGTCAGAGCCGAGAAAAGGACGTAAGGACGCGACGAAAGAGGAAAGAGAGACGCCAACATAAATTCGTTTTCGTTCGCAACAATGTCGTACGAAAATTTGAATTCAAATTCTACGATCCTCGAGTTCCTCCTTTTCCCCCATACTTTATTTACATTCTTACAAAAATTCCCCGAATTTTTCCTACAATTTTCAAGTTCACATTTTATCGCGTCGGATAAAAAGGGCAGAAAAAAAGTGGGCAGAAAAAACAATCTAATAATGCCCGCCATTTTGTGAACGTATAACCTCAACACGTTCCCACGCGCGAACGTTACTTTTATTTGTGCGAACGATTAGAAAGAACCGTATGTGCGAAAGACCTTTTTATTAATCCTTTGCGTTACTTACCTTCATGGCAGGACAGACGAATCGACGATTGTGCGTGTGAGAAGTCGGTCCAGCTGCATTCTCGAGTGCAAGAAAACCGTAAAGGCCGTTGCAGTCTGCCCTGTGCTAAAAGTAAGAAAGAACGAGCATTAAGTAAAACGAGGAAGACAACACGCGAACGAGAAAGTACGACAAGGATGACGCTATCAACAAAACCCGGAGACTTGCCCTCCGAGAAAGGGAGAAAATAGTGGTGGAAAGATAAACGAAGGGAACAGACGCGAGAAGAAAGAGATAGAGGAAAAAATGAGAATAAAAGGCAAATAAAGAGAAAGGGGAAACGGTAGATGGAAAAAGAAGAGGACAGAGGGGGGCATGGAAAAAAGAAAGAGAAACCGCGGTGCAGAAATAAAAGCGTAGTCGAGCCTCTGAGGCAGACTCAAAGTACGCGGAGTTATGGCGGATAAAAGGGGTTGCCGAGATAAATATCTAAAACGTCATGCGTAAAGTTTTAATGAATTAAAGAGAAGCTCCCGTCCGTCGTCACCGTACTTATTCAGTTTCCAAGTTTATAGTTTAGATACGCGTACCTTTACTTCGAATGACAATATTTTCGTCCTCTCTCCGTTTCAAACGTACACACACTTGTCCTCTAATAGGACGGCTAGTAAGGAGACAATGGAAGAAAGAGGTCGAACAGAGAACACTTCCTTTGATCAACTGCGCCACCGAGCGTCTACGTTTGCAAGTACTTCTATCAACGCAATGAATCGTGACGATTTTAATTGTTTCTTATTTAATTGGACTCGAATTACGGAGATTCCGTCTAGTTCAATTCAATCGTGACTCGGAATAACGAGGTATAATTTGTTATTATGACAAAATACAAGAAGCTACTCTAAGTATCGATTATTCCATCGAACATCGATCTTTCGATAATCGTAGAAAATCTCCGTCAAGTTTCCCCTCCTGGCGGAGAGCATGAGTAGTTATTAACGGCTGTACGGCATCTCGCGTATCGAACTCAAAACGCCAGCCAATCTTGCCGAAGAACATCACGAAACTCCTACCCCTTCGACCTTACAACTTCTCCGAGACATAAATCCAAGTCCCTTCCTCCTCGAGGGCTCCGACACATCGGCGCGCAAGTACAACGTTGTTCCCCGTATCCGTGGACGTTGCGAAGCTGGCAGGTAGAACCGAGTCGGAGTCGGTAAATTAGTCCCTGAGCAGCGGCAGGTTGCAAAGATAGAGGGAGAAAGAAGACAAGGAGGACGCGAGAGGATGAAGAGAAGAAGGAAGGATCGAGAGCAAGTAAGCGTAAGAGAGAAAACACGAGCAGATGCGAGATTCTTGGCGGGGTCAAGCCTCCCGGCATCTTGGAGAACCACTCTCTGTCCTTTTTCTTACCTTTCTCGTTTCTGATCTTCGTGCCTCGTTCTCCACGTTCTTCTCTCCTCTCCGGTTACTCCGGCGGCAGCACTCCGTGGATGAAAAAAAGTAGCGGACACTTGCACAACTTTAAACGCGGTATCACACGCACGAGAAGGGCCCGACTGGTTGGCTATCCCCACCACTACTGAGACCCGAAACCGGTTGGTGCAGGTAAGCATCGCGTGTTGCTCGCGTGGCCGAGCTCGCCCGAAGATCACCGAACGGTGCCGAGTCTTGGCTATTACACAAATTGCGCCATTACGGATAATAGTGGTTAGAAAAAATAGGAGATAGACGAAGGTAGAACGAAAATGTGATATGTTTGTGAGGCTTGAGGGAATCGAATCGAAGGGTGGAGGAGAAACGAAGAGAATACGTACAAAGGGCAAATTTGCGAAGGACACTGAATAATCGTTACGCGCCGGTTCGTTGCGCAGGATTGTCGACAGCGATGTTGCCCGGAGCAACCTGCTGGATGAAGTTGACGCTTCCCCTTTTGCATTTCAGCATCGGAAGCGGTTATTCGTCGGATTAGCTTGTTAAATACGAGCGCGATTTCTTCTTAATTGAAATGGCTCGCCGAGAAGATCGATGAGCATTATGTTATTACGATCTACACGGGACTCCGGTGTGGACACGTTGGACGTTTCATCCCTTACAGAGAAAGGTACCGATTTAATTTCAATATTGATGATTCTTTCAACGATATTATGTATAGTTGGTAAATCGTTATCATTTAGTTGTACGTAGAAGTTGAATTTAAACGGGAGGATATTGAGATTTATGCTTCGCGTGATAATGGGAAACAAATGCGGCCATGATTGATTGCGCGTGTTTTCCGTCTATCGGCTCGAAAGAGACGAATGATATTTATATTGGGAGTTAATATTCTCCATGTTATAAATTTCTCCTCGATACAGATGAATATTAAGATTGACAGACTATCCGGTATTATTAATACGTGAATATATTCATCGTTAATTTCCATAGATTAAATAGACATTAACGAGTTCATTAACCGTGGTATTTATCTCTATAAAACGATAACATCGATATCCCGGGAAAACTCGGGGAATCCTATCGTCTTTAAAGTAAAGAGAATATCGCGAAGTACAAATGAATCTTTATTTTTCAAAAAAGGAAAGGAATAATGGTCCCGTGGGTCTTCATTCTTCCGACAAGAATGAAGTCCCGCGCGTAAAATGGAGCTTACAGGATAAGAGGTTATAAAATAAAGATGAGTCTTGCGCTAAGTATTTATAGGTCTAATGTTGCTGAGAGAGTACTCGACGTAATTTAGATTAGTTCATTAAGCTGGCTAGGTCGTGTCGCCTTAATTAGACTCGTACCAGGTGGAAGAACATTTTCAATATTCACGTCTGAACGTGTACACACATCGAGAATTGCAACTTGTTTCGTTCTTTTACATCGCGCCTTCAATGCGGGATGTTCTCGTGCTTTTACAAAAGGAAAATGTTTACATGGACATTTTCCTGGTCGTTGGGTACTCATTTACAATTATACAGTTTAACGCGTAGATCGAACGAGAGGGAAGAGGAGCAGAGGAAGTGAGAAAGTATTTAAACTTCGAGATTGCCGGAACATAACCTGCAAAGGGACAAAGACACTCCGCAACGAACGGTTAACATTGTTACGCGTTGTTCCATTGCAAAGGGTTCCGTCTCTATCTCTCTGCTCCTTTCTTTTTCCTTTTGTTTCTCATTTTTAACCAGGAGATATGGTTATTATGCTGCTTATTTAAAAGTACAATGATATACGATGGAACTTTATTACGGATACATTTTTTAACCTTCCTGCATTGCGCGAAATTCGACCGCGTAAATGGTGTAGGCGCGAAATTCAAACCTAAATTCAGTATGATGAATGAGGCGCCAATTATCACGGCGATCTAAGTCATTTATCCTCTATTTCGGAATATGTAGACTTTTTAGGGGATTCACGTTGAACTCTGTGCAATGAGATAACACTAAAACTACCAAGGCTGTAAAATTAGCGGTTTTAATTTTTTTCTAATAATCTCTATATATCTCTGTCTCTATTTCTCTATATAGAGATTCTCTATATCTCTATCACTGTCTTATAAAACCTAAATTAATTGACTATTCTCTTCACCTTTCGATTTCCGTTTCTTCAAAATACTTTAAATATACTAGATAATTCAATTTTTTATTACTTTTGTGAAGCATTCAGACTATTTTTAAAAAATACATTTTCCAGCAGCCTAACGATAATAATAATGCTCGAAATCGGTGCAGTTCGGTCGAACGCTTAATTACTTATAATCGTCCCGAGGACTATCCAACGATACCGGGAGCATTTCCATTCACGATTGTTTCACGAAGTTATAATCTTTCCTAAATCGTTCCGCGTGTGTTAGTCCTCCCTTATTGCGTAACTGCGAACAATTAAACTTGGCTGGAAATTAAGAGAACATTGCCGGATCCCAGTAATGTCTACGCTTCTCCATTATATTCGCCTGCATATCAAACGTAATATCGTTTAGCTACGTCCAAAGCGATTTCATTTACTCCAGACACATTTACATTCCTTCCGGAGATCTCTTCGAGTCTCACAAATCGTCGGACCATTTTCAAAGAAATTCCACTCTGATAACGCGATTCAAATTGCAAACGGCACCGTTCCCATAAACTGACTTGTTCTCGAACAAAAGCGGAATGAAAAGGGGGGAAAAAAGGGAGCAAAAACTAAAGAACAACCTTTTATCACGCCAGGTTAATTACAATTTCAAGCGGTTACATACGATGCAAGATTTCACCGAAAGCTGCTCGCTCATTGAAACGCTGAATTATGAATAATTCGCGTGACCTGCCATTAAAGAAAATTGAAAAAAAACAACAACACATATAACAAAAACACTTAATCTTTTCTCGTCTATCGAGTCACCATCCTGCGAGTTCACCGAAAACGAATAAAAAGTTTCACGATACGCCGAATGTCGAGGTTCTGTAACCGTTTTCGCGGTTTTGTAATTAATTCAATGCTGCACGGTCGGCTTAACTACGATTCTCCAGTATATAATCAAAGGCAATGTGTACAAACGAGGTAGAACACATTTTTTTCCGCGGTTTTCCACGGTCACGTTATGCCGTTTCCGGGAGGGGCGAGTCGACGTTTGCGCTCGTGGGTTTAATCAAATTTACATTCCTACGGGCACACAGTAGGGTATTATCGGTACCAATTTCGCGGCGATGCCGTTGCTTTAAAAACAAAAAATAAAAAAAAGATATTTCAGTCGACGTAGCTGAGGTTCAGGTGCTGGACACCGACCTAATTCTTTGCGATATTTACCAGAGGCCCCAAATTTACGCCTTTCGTATATATTGATAGACTCGTGGAAGCGTATATATACGTCTTTCGTAGATACTGATAGACTTGTGAAAGCGTATATTTACTCCTTTCGTATATATTGATAGACCAGTGAAAGCGCGTATATACGCCTTTCCTATATATTGATAGACTGGTAAAAGCGTATATATACGCCTTTCCTATATATTGATAGACTCGTGAAAGCGTATATATACGCCTTTCGTACATATTGATAGACTCGTGAAAGCGTATGCATACGCATTTCGTACATATCGATAGACTTCTGAAAACGAGTATATACGTCTTTCGCATATATTGATAAAGTTGTGAAAGCGTATATATACGTATTTCATATATATTGACATACTTGTATAAGAGTGTATATACGCCTTTCGTATATATTGATAGACTTCTAAAAACGTGTATACACGCCTTTCGTGTATATTGATAAAGTTGTGAAAGCGTATATATGCGCCTTTCCTATACATTAATATACTTTTATAAGAGTAAGTATACGACTTTCGTATATATTGACAAAGTTGTGAAAGCGTATATATACGCCTTTCTTATATATCGATATACTTCTATAAGAGTATACGCCTTTCGTATATATTGATAGACTCATGAAAGTGCATATTTGCGCCTTTCGTATATATTGACAGACTTATGAAAGCGTAGATATACGTCATTGGCAGTCAAAGGGTTAAATAAAGTGCTGTAAACTCATCCACGGTATACAACGCAAAATTCGGCGTCAGAAGTGAGATACAGCGCAGGTATTGCGAAAAAATTCTACCGTGTCGAATGGCCCTCGCGAATATGCAATATAAAAGATTCCGGTTTGCCGATTCGAAAGAACGGGACGGTGAAATGAAGTTCGCGTGTTAACTTGAACATTGGCGAACACCTTTCCCTCGCGTTTCGTTAACAACTCGACATTGCGAACTCACACTTTGCAACGAGTATGTCGTGAGAGGTCGAGCGTGAAACTTGGGACGACTACTTGATCAAATAATATGTTGGTTTGGTCTTTGCAATTGACTCTTGCCATTATTGCGTAATGACACCTGTTTTATTCTCTCGTGAAAGTGGATTTTCACGGTACAATGTAGCCAGGTAATTCGGTTAAAGCGATGCTTGTGGTATGAGACTATATACGAGGTTTTCGTTCCGGGGAATATAAATATTTTTCACGGAGATTACGGGGGATAATTGTTTGTGAGAAATGGGAGATTAATGTAGATTTGATTCTTATTGGTAATCCTGATATAAATAACGGTGCGTTGTCCCAACGTCTCTTAAATACTGTAATTTGTAGAAGTTATGGTGTTCGCGTGAAATGTAACCACTAATCAGTGGAGGAAAGAATATGTAGCTTTGCTATTTATTATTACTGTTTTTACAATTGGAGGATGGAATATCGGTGCAAAATAGAAAATAGAATTTTAAAGAAATTTGAATATAGTTAATTCTTAAATAATTAAAAAAATATCCCTTAGAAATAAGTGTTTGTTGGCACATGCTTTGCCATCTTTGAGTACTGTATGACTAATTTCAAACTTCGTAAACTTCGAAAGGTAGTTTCAACCCTTCAGACTGTTCCCTGCAAAAAATTCTTTCCCGTTTACGTGTTCCATGTTCCCACAAACTTTCCTCGCCATCAGAATTTTCCGACTGAAATACGTCCCTTGTCAAAATCACTTCTGCAACATCCCAAGCGAAATAATTACTCGGTCTCCATAAATTACCCCTTGCAATTTTTCTACCAACGTGTAAACATCGTATACCACCATATCCATAAATTATCTACGTTCACTCTTCACTTTGTAAATTCTCAATGCGATAAAGTAATTGCAAACTTTGTCATTTTTTCATAACTCAAAGAAATCAGTCAGCTGAAGGAGAGACTATTATTGCGTGTCGAAAAATAATTACGCGTTTATCCCGTCATCCCGTGGAGAGAAGACTTGAAAGGGAATGGCCTCAATTTGTCGTACTGTTCGTTGGATAATTTACCGTCCTAGTGTAATCAGACCTTTACGCGAATGAATAAACCAAGAACGAGGACGGCACTCGTCTCCGCGTATATTTACGTCCACACGCGGCGTATACCTGCATGCATATGTTAATTCGATAACTCTTTCGACGCGGAAAGATTTTCCCCGCGGAAAACAGTAAATAAGCTTTGCCGTCGTGCTTGGCAATTTCAACGGTATCTCACGCGCGGAAAATCTACACCATAGAGATTCAGGAGGCAGAATCGAGAGTTAAATCGTACGTGGAAAATAAGCGGAGATTTATGCCAAGTCCTTGAAACATGTAAATTGTAATACAATGGTGGTGAATTCTGGATGGAAGAGATTAGAAAGATTATGAATCTCTCTTTGACGTTTCTTTTTTAGATGATTTGTGAGAAGAATTTTACTCTTAGAAATGTTTTAATCTTATGTGAGCCATTGAGACTTTGAGGTGACACGACACAGAGAGAGACTCTATGGTGGTTTGAAAGATAAAAGGATTTGCAATTAGTGGATCTTCCAAGCTCTTGTTAGTTCTAAATCTCTCAGTCAGCTTTGAGAGATTTTCTTAAGTTTGTAATATATGATAGTAGTTTGCTGCTCATTAAATCGATAGATTACAGGTAAAATAACCATAGGTATACCCAAAAAATATAAAACATCTACCCTTAAGGTTCTCCATTCTTGGAAATCTTCTTCTAACTTTATTAACCCCTCGCGTATTTCTTTTGTGACTCAACAGTAATTTAGAATTAAACGATCTTCGCTATATCGTTCAGTTTAGTGTAATATTAATATTTCAGAAATAATTGGATCGTGTTTCACTGATATTCTCACCTTCATAGGTTTTGCAAGCCATGAAAATTTTCTATTCAATTTACCACATTTCGAATGTTACTCGATATTTTACAGCAAGGAGTTAAATATAATTTAATTTCTAAAAATCTCAAATAATTTCAGGAACAAATTGCTTACAAACCGAGTTAAATTAGTCAAAAAGAATTTTACATTTGATATCATCCTACCGTGTAATTAATCTCCAAACGTTCCAAAAAATTCAGATGTAAGTACAATGCTGTATAGGATAGGATAATGTTACATTGCTAAAATTTTCCCTACAATCTCGCTGGTGGAAGAGGAGAAAGCAGAGGGAAAAAGATAAAAAGCGAATGAACACATGGACGTTATCTGCCTGGCAGGTGAAGAGAGGGAAAGAAAGGAAAGGAGAGATTTCAAATTAATTAAGCGACCGAAACGGGGGAGAGTAATTGTTCGAGATAACAGGAGTACGCGTATATTGTATGCCAGACACGAAACTTTCGAAATTCCCTGGCACGAGTTTCGAGGCTCTTGGAGATGCACACGTCGTCTCTGTCAGGGGCTGTCTTCAGCACCGAATGAACCGCGAGTAAGGCCCGCGAAAGCGCCATTTTGGTATCCCCGGAAAAGTTAATGTTCCTCGTCGCCAGTTGGAAAACGTTAATATGTCAGTGCTCGAGCAAAATGCCTCCGAGCATCTCATTAGTTGCGTGCGGCTTGTTTATGTTGCAACCGCCACTCCCAAATTGCAATAATTGCAAACACGAAGCAGGAAAAGAATTAGATGTTTTTTTCGCTAGTGTTTTAACACTTAGTCTACCACCGAGAAAAATAATTGCACACTATACACCGCACACATTTTAGCAAAAAGGCGAATTTGTAATGTAGCAATGGGAATTTTTTTTAAACAGGGAAATCTCAACATTTGGTCGGCTAAGTGTTAACCCCTTAGCCTACAATAATGAGTGACACTCTGGATAGAAATGTTCAAGTTTTGGAAAATCTATGAAATCGGAAATATCAGTGAGATGCGACATGATGAAATTACTTCTATTATATTGTGGGATTGAGTGCATTAAATGGTAAATATAATTAATGTAAGAATATTTATTAAAACTATATACTAAGTGATTACAAAATGAAAATATGAACTGTATCGCTTGGTTGCCTGGAAAGAACTGAACAGTCTAGGTCAGGAGTCTCCAAACTTTCCAGCCTTAGGGCCATACTGGTTACTCCAGTAAGTTCCAAGGGCCATAACCGTTTTAATTTTCCCGCCATTACCTATAATTTCTAGACTAGTATACTTGTCATTAAGCTTTACCTAGCAAGTAAATAAAACAGGGTTATTATCATTCTGTATTTTTTATCCAACTTATCACAGCAACAGTAACAACAAGAAGCCATTGTCTGTAGCAGGCCGTAGTTTGGAGACCCCTGGTCCAGGCGACGAGGCCATACTCGATTAGTTGTACCACAATATTAACATTACGTTAAATTATATGCAATATCAAGAATCATTGATCAATTTTTATTTTACTAATTTAATTCTGCATTATTACGGTGGCAGTTCGAGAAGAAGTAGTAGGGAAAGGGGTTAAGATAGAATGGAATGCGATTACTTTAATTGGTATAGGTGGTCTCCAGTTTTAAATCAGCTGGAGAATATAAGGAAGAACTAGGGAATTAAAGTTAATCGTTTTAGTTATTCCGGTTTGCTTGATTTTATTGTAGCTTGTTATTCGACCGGTTATGCAATAAGGATAATGTTTTTTGAAAAAGGTGTAGGAGATTACCGATTTAATATGGGCGACAGGAGTTAGTTAATGATAGGGAAAATTGCGTAGTTTTATTCTATGAGATCGACCATTTGATCGTGGATGGGTCGATTGGGGTTAAATGAAGTTTTGCAGGGATGAAAGGAGGATCGTTATGAGAGGGATGATTGAAATCGAAAAGAGAAGTTTTGAAACATATTAAATTCTTGGAATTATGTTAAATTAAAGTACTTGAATATTTCGTTCATATTCGAAATGAGAAACTATTAGGAATAAAATTATTTTCCATTCATTGTCAAATATTTCAGTGCAACAAATGAAATTCAATCGACACCCCGGCAAATTTGAGATCCGTCATGAAAACAAGACTTTTGTCAAATTACCAGAACATATTTTGAAACATGTTAATGATTTGGAATTTTGTCGTGTATGAAAGCGCTTTTCATAACAATCAAAATCCGTTTGGATTTTTTTCGAGAACCATGCCAGGGTAGGATTTTTTTTCAAGTGTACTCGGAATTTATCCCGAGTGGAATCGCTCCAATCGATCCGTTTAGCGAATACGTTACGAAACTGATTTTCGATGAGCTCTAAACTCGTCCCGAATGGCATTTCAAAAAGTTAACAGAATTGCGACGCGATACTCGTTCAACTCGATGTTTCCCGCCGATTTCGTTATCTCGCCGTATCGATCTGAAGAAACGATACACCACGAAACGTTCTCGTGTTCGTAATAAAGCCTGCGGTGAACTTTTTTTTCAAACAGCCATTGTAATTTTCCTTTATTTACACGTAGACGAGAACCATGAAGTTTGAGACACCGGACAGACTCTGTAGGTAGAACATCATTAAACTTCCGAGTTGACCCTATCTTTGCGGAGTTAAACTTTCATATTCACGGGAAAGTATTCTTTCCCTGTTCCTACGAGTGTAGAGGACCCCATGTGTCAAGTTTTACGCAACGGGGACGTTCTATCTATGGTAGAAATGTCCTGACATCGAAAGGACTCCGCATATCAATATTAGCAATTTTTTTTCAAATTTCTTGCCTGAAGCAGTTGACAATTTTTAAACTAAAGTTACACGCATGAGCCAAAAGTCCTGCACTTCAATATTAGCAAGGTCATTCCAATGTCTTTCTGAACATAGATCAGTGGATGGGCACTCATAAAATCAACCATTTTCTTAGACGGCATGCAATATCCAAATGACTCTACCAGTCGATGATAGAAACATTTTTCTAACAGACTTCAAAGACAATGCCACCTGAGCTGTCCATTTTTCGAGCTAAATTAACACGCAGTATCGAAAATATCTGCGTTTCAATGTTAGCAAGGTCATTCCAATGTCTTTCTGGAGATAGGTGAGCAACTGTACATATGTAGAATCAACCATTTCCTTAGTTTGCACGCAGAATCCAAAAGATCTACGTTTCAATGTTAGCAAGGTCATTCCAATGTCTTTCTGGAGATAGGTGAACAACTGTACATATGTAGAATCAACCATTTCCTCAGTTGGCACACAGAATCTAAAAGATATGCGTTTCAATGTTATTCAAGGTCATTTCAATGTCTCTCTGGAGATAGGTGAGCCGGTAGCACACGTAGAATCCACCGTTTGTTTAGATAGCATGCAGAATCCAAAGGACTCTGCGTTTCAATGTTATTCAAGGTCATTTGAATGTCTTTCTGAAGATAGGTGAACATGTGGATACTCTTAGAATCCGCCATTTATTTAGATAGCACGCAGAATCCAAAGGATCTGCGTTTCAATGTAGCAAGGTCATTCCAATGTCTTTCTGGAGATAGGTGAATATATACGCAAAATGAACGATTTGCTGAGATGGCTCGCAGAATCCAAAGTATTCTACCAGTTGATTTTTTAACAGACTTCAAAAGGCAAAGATACTTGAGCTGTCCACTTTTCAAGCTAAATTAACACACAGGATCGAAAAGAGCGGCGTTCCAATGCCAAGAAAACTTTTCTTCGGCTCGTTGCCCGAGGTAGCTAACGATACGTTCATTTTTCGTGAAAGTTAAACGAGGTATCCTCGTCTCGGTGACACGCAGTCCACAGAATCGAAGGTTTCGAACGATCCTGAGAACTTTCCTCCAACTACTCTAAGTAGTAGCTAAGTAAGGATACTTTTATCTTTCGACCAAGTTAAACGAGCTATCCTCGTTTACGTGTCCTCGTTCACCCCTAAAACCGTAATTGGAAAACTAATCACGGTAAGGAGCACTTACGTGGAAGTCTCTTATAATTTTCGAAGCGTGCGCTACCTCATTTGCATCGTTCATCCGGAAATTATAAAACGTCTGATAAACATCCGCCGAGGATTTCGATAATGAACAGCAATCTCTCGTTTTCTTGTCGTCCGAGACGTTACAGCCATGTCTAATTCGATGCTCAAATCGGAGAGGATTTCAAGATTTAAATTGCTTTGTCATGGGCGGCACGAAGCGAGTTAGTTTCTTCCTTTTTTTGCCTGAGAAGCTAATGATTTATTTTTCGCCGCTCCAACGACGCCGACTTTCTACGGAGACTCAGGTGTGCGTTATTAACCGGCGTTACGTTTCAGTCGAGTCACGACCGAAGAACTTATAATGGTACGAAAGGGGAACGAGCCTCCCTTTCCATCGTTTAAGTTGATTTTTATGAAAAATCTTCATGCAAATTTAAATTAATAGTGTCACCTAAGCGCCGCGATATAATCTCTTAACTCAACCTCCACCATAACTTCCATTGGAACCTTAAATCATTTTTTCCCTCCTGTATTTCTGTTTTAATTGCTATACCTTTTTTTTGACAAAGACCTACAAATTTAGGTGGGTTTCAAACCACCCAGATTGTGATATATGATGAATGTTCTTTCGTAACGGGAATTTCAACTGGGTACCTTTAATTGAGAGGTTGGACCTTTAATTTCAGACCTCCCGTAGCTTCACCTAATTTCTTAACTTTAGAGACGCAGAAGTACAGTCCAGCAACTGAAAGATGGCTAGGGTGCAGCAGAACATCTCCTTTTCAAACGCCTATTCCCACCATTTCTTTTTTGTAATTCTCAAACTCAACCTGCGAAAGTGAACACTACATATGGTTGTAGCAATCTAGTATTTCTACTTGCTTGGCTCAGTAAATGCGACATGGCTAATTCCTCTGTGAATCAGACCCACAGTCTTTTTCCTAGCCATCTTTCAGTTGGCAGACTATACACATTTTTCTCATTGTTCAACATTCTACATACTTGCTACAATTTCTCAAAAAAATATTTCCAATTCACCAGCTCTCCTAAGTATGTTTTAAAATTGCAACTAGAACACTGAGAACTAACTCCAGAGACGCACAAGTACCTACGCATCCATCTCATCAATCGACATTCTATAGAAAGGGATCAGAATGAAGTCGCTTGGGACGTAAGGGGAGACTGCTCTCGCACTACCTATCTCTTTCTATTCTATATGTCTGCTATCCCCTTCATTCATAGTCGTAGCTATTCACATTCGTTTAAGTAGATAAAATCGTCTATCAATCTGATAATAAAAGTATCGTGCGTACGTCAATGTTTCGATTTTCACGATCGATATCGTGCTGTCGCACTCAGTTCCACGGCTTTTTCTTTTCTCTCTTTGTCTCGCAGTGCGACTTCCCCTCAAGTGACTTGTTTCTGATCCCTTGCAATATATACCTTTTACAATTTCTAAAAAATTCTCCCAATTTGCCAGCTGTCCCAAATATATTCCAAAATTGCAAATAGAACACCAAAAACTAACTTCAAAGCAAGTACATATTTTTCTTATTGTTCGACACTCTATGTACTTTCTACAATTTCTAAAAAATCCTCCCAATTTGCCAGCTGGCCCAAATATATTCCAAAATTGCAAATAGAACACCAGAGCAAATACATATTTTTCTTATTATTCGACATTATATATACCATCTACAATTTCTAAAAAAAATCCTCCCAATTTACCAGCTGGCCCAAATATATTCCAAAACTACAAATAGAACACCAAAAACTAACTTCAAAGCAAGTACATATTTTTCTTATTGTTCGACATTCTACATACTTTCTACAATTTCTACTAAAATCCTCCCAATTTGCCAGCTGTCCCAAGTATATTCCAAAATTGCAAACCGAACACAAAGAACTCCATAAAACATCTAAATCACTCGACTCATCGAATAAAAATTCCTCCGAGTATATCGTCAACGTAAACCCTCGTCCTTCCACTTTCAAATTTCATCTCCTACCCTACATTTACGATACGCTCATCGCCAATGTCCGATACTTTACGATCGTGCAGATCGATCGGTATTTTAAAGTAACCACTGCAACATACTCTTGAAAAGTCATCCTGCAACTCATAGTACGATACTTCAAACACAGAAAGCAGATTCAACATCGATCATTCCTCGATCGTGCTTGCCAATAGACATGACTATATCAAAGTAAGTTTAATCACGCGGCATTGATTGCATCCGCGTATCCTGTGTTCACTGTAATCAGCTTTATGTAATCTTAGTAATCGTGTAAAGGGCTACACTCGTCTTTGCAAGGCATTCCATTACCCTCAGGAATGAATACTTCTCGTCGATGTCTCGCGCACCTATCAATTCCATCGGAAAAACACGTCGAATCGCAACACACCTCAATGGCAGAAACTTCACCGCGGTATGATTCAAAGGATGGTCAAATAATTAAAAACAACGTTGTTCCTGCGACGGTGAATCAGCCAGTGCAACAGCTGCCGGCAATATCCGTCGAGGCACAGAGGCAAGAAAGGAAATTGTCGTTCAGGATGAGAGACCGATCGACATTCCTTGGGATGTTCTGAGAACGTTTGCGCGTTCTCATCCCCCTCGGAATGACCATTGTCAACGTGACATAACGCAATGATGTAATCTGCGATCGAACTGCAATGATTTCATTGATACGAACTAGTAAACAGTTCGAACTAACATCTACTGATATTACATCTATTTATACTGATACTACATCTGAATTTACATCGTTTCAAGCTACATTAACTATCGGATACCTTATCCCGGAAATCGTGCAACCGTTACGATTTTATCGCATAATGTAATTAGCCTCGGCATCGACCCGACTAAGAGGATTTACAATTTATCCAACGATCCCGAGTCGAAGAATTGATTTTCTGTTGGTTCTCTCGATTTTTTACACTTGAAGAAAATCAAAAGAGAATTATAATCTGTATGATCTGACCATTAAACTCTATATTATTTTGATTATCTGTTGCTACTCTGTGGATGCGGATATTTCCGTTTTCACACTTGAAGAGAATCAAAAGAGTATTATAAAAAGATTTTCTAGGTTCTCCTTTGATCCTCTTTCATTGTATTTTAGATGGAATTTTTCATTATTCATTAATTATTAATATTACTTAATTTTTTAAAAAGTAAATTGAGTGACAACTACGAAAAAATTAATTTCACGGAAACTTTATTGTTATAACATTTTAGTTACATTAGTAATATTTATGCGGTTTATAAATTGAAGTAAAATTTATTACTCCAGTTCACTATTTCCAAAGGCTCTTCTAAAATGTTTCCCTCGTACTCTTCAGGTTCTGATACTCCTGAAAAGTATAGATATTTGTATTGTAGAATAACTGCATCATTTTCACAATTTACACGTGATAGTCAAATTTTTTGACGTGTAACTAATAGAAAAATAATATTATACAATGTTTTATTAATTTCCACTGGAGCTTGTACTGGAGCATGTGATGCCATTGGTTCGATAATTTGTTTCGAAGAACTATCCGATGCTACCAAAAATTTAGCGTTTAATGTCTGAACTTCAAGAGTCAGATATGGTACTTGAAAGCAAAATTTATATACCTTTTGAATTTTTGCTACCACTTGTTCCCTCAAAACGTTGGATCATCTATAATATAATGTAATATTCGAATTGTGTAGTATATCGTATTATAAGTTATTCAATAGAAAGTGATTTTGACTTCATATAAATTGTTAACTTCAATGAAACAGCAGTAAAGTTTCATCCATAAAAAATAAACAAGAAGTATACTTACGACTGATAGCCATGACTTTTGCTTGAAATTTTTCTTTTTTTCCCGAAACATTATGCCATGACAAGGTAGTTATAGAATGAATTGTTCTATCTTTTAGTGGTATTGCACTTAATGATATAATATTCGAAGATTTACTCTGAATCCACCAAATATGTATGTGCCCACTTTTTTTTACGACCAGATGGATTTTTAGGTTTTGGCGGCATTTTTCACTTTATTCTAAAGCTATTGTTGACACTAAATAGTTTATTCTTTAGTAATTTCTACACTTGATAACAATCCAATATTATTGTCAATTGTCACTCTTAAATTTCATATAATTCACATCATTTACTGGACTGCCTGATTTTTCGCGAACGTCGTCATGTTACGACACGCCGCGACGCTCAGTACTTTTTTTCTCCTTTAAATCGCGAGGGCAATTGTTCGCCGTTGCTAGCGAATGTAGGATCGCTGCAATTGGCTGTTTTACGCTATAATCGGCCGTTTTACGCTTACAGTTAAAAATTAAATTAATTTTTTACTCTAATAATAAATATATATTATATATTATATATTTATATATTATATATTTGAATTTATCAAAATAATAATACTAATTTAATATACTTAAATTTAAAAATTAAGATTGAAACAATGATAAATTAACGGAAATAATCAATTGGTAATAAAGAATTTTGGGTCTAATCGTATTAAATTAATATATTTTAATTCAGAATTGAAATTTGGAAAAAGCATAAATTAACAGAAATAATTATTTACAGAATTCATACCTTCCCTTTTTCACTAATTCTCTTCTAATCACAAGATCCAAAATGGGATCTATTGTTTCCATGATATTCTCAATTAAATATTAAATTAATTTCTACCTTTCCAAAGAATTTAATAATAATATTATCTATTATAATTATATATTATTATAATATATAGTTATAAATATTATAATTATTATAATTTAATAATAATATTATTATTTAGTCTATATGTTCACCTGTACCTACGAAAATTACTGGACTCTGTGTTGCTGCAACACTAAAAAAGTTACGTATCTTTGAAAAATACTGTAGGAAATAATTAAATTATTAAATTACAATTCGATGTCTAATTAATAAAAATTTGTATATTTATTTTCCGAAAGTAAAAGAGAATCAAGAGAGAATTACAACGACTAATAGAGAAGTAAGGAGAATAATAGAAATATGAAGAAAATGTAAGAGAATCATAAATGATGATTTCAGGGTCCGAGATAATCAACAGAAATTCATAACTTCGACTCGGGATATTTTGCGAACATAAAAGAGAATCAAAAGAGAATTATAACGGCTAATAGAGAACTAAGGAGAATAAAAGAAATATGAAGAAAATGTAAGAGAATCATAAATGATGATTTCAGGGTCCGAGAGAATCAACAGAAATTCAAAATTTCGACTCGGGATAGAACATCGTTCTATCCGAGTTTTCACGGCTGCGGTTAATGTATTCTCATCGATTAAAGTTGTAACGAAGCTAATCGGAAGATTTCACGATCCTGTGTACACGAGGTCGTTACAGACCGATTGAAGACGTCTGAAATGCAACTAATTTCAAACGGTAGACGCTAAAAGGTAAGTACGGTTGCTTTACCGCGATGGACGTACGGCAAGGGGCACGCCGTAAACGGTTCTCCACGCTACCAGCAATGACTGCAATGGCTGCAATGGCTGCAATCAAGAGTGCGTGTGCATGTCGTGCACACAAATCGAGAACGAAGTCTGCTCGAGAAGGATCGCGTGTACCGGGACCATTAAAGAATTATTGTCGCTTGCTTGGAGCTAAGTTTTCCGAAGGACAAACCTCGCATCCTTTCGGTTCAACGTGGACAAATAGAGCAACCGATTCCGTGTCGTTCGCTCGAAGGCACGAGGGTTCCTTACCGATCGCCTTTTCCTGCTACTCGTAGAATCATCCTTGCCGTGATAGTTTCTGACGTCGTATCAAGGACTTTGTATCATTTATAGCGTCAGATAGATGAGACAACTCTTTCCTTCGTCGAGTTGCTTTTTTCGTGTAATTCGATCGCGTGCTAGGAAAGACCGATCGTACTCCGACGTACGACGATGTCCCTCGTCTTTTCATTTCCTTTTAGGAAGGACCGTTGCGTTCTCCTTATGGCTCGCTGTACGGAGAAACGTCTTTATTACGTGCAATCGTTTTCCTCCGGCACGTACAGAGTGTAAAACAATTAATGGGTATGACTTTCAGGGGTTGCCATACACCCTTGGACCTATAGAGATTTCCGTTAACCGTTTGAGGACGACGGACGCATATATGCGGTCTGAGCAGAAATCAAATTATAGTTTATCGGTGCATGTATATATGGTTAGAGTTGAAAATTGAAATATAACAGTTAAAATATTGTTATACAAATAGGAATTTACAACTTCTATATATTAACAGACTGACTTTCCGACAAAAAATGGTTTTTCATTTGCCAAATAAATGATTCTTTCGCAATATTCAAAAATGTCTCTGTCTGCAAAGGGTTGAAAAAAATGTAGCAAAGTTCGCGAAAATGTAGGACATTTTTTATTCGGTCATCGTATTTATCTTGTTACGTAACCAAGAAGAACTGTTTTCTAGCGAATTAATTTTCAACTGGGTCTTCGCGATTGAATTTTAGCTGGGTGAGTCAGGCTTCCTGAAAAATTACATAGATTTCGTATTCAAGGGAGCCATTTTGATCATTTTGAGATGGACAGAGACCGATAAAAAAACATACCTGTTAAATGTTTCTTGGAATATTATCTCTCAGAAAAACTTAATTAAAATTGGCGTCCAGACGGTCAAAAAAGACGAAGGTGGTATCTAGAAATAAAGAGTATAAAAAATCAATAATAATATTCTTCAATTCCATGTACAAATTTCAAATTAAGTCTGCGAGCAACGAGAGCAGTTATTTCCACTTGACTGAGCACGAAGTACGACGCCTGGTTCGTGTTGTCAAAATATAATCGGCCGAGCTCGGCGTCCGTAACCTCCAGGTATCTTTTCCACGAATCATAACAATAAGACATTCCGATGCTCACCTCGCCTCGCTATCAGTTCCCCCGCGACCGCCGACGAGTAATCATTGCTCCGTGAGCGAGTTCAACTATTTTCACCTATTAGTGCGCGTATAATACTTTCAAAAACGAGATTCTGCATCACCATACACCTCTCTTTTTACGGCTACTTGATAATTCATCCTCACAGTAGTATCAACCCTCAGTTGGCAGCCGTACATCTACTCTCAGCCACCAAAGCACCTTCACCCTTGCATTGTACAGTGCGACAACCAAAAGATGGCTAGGGAGCGATGGAACTTCTCGTTTTCAAACTCCTATTCCTGTCATTTTGTTTCTGAAATTCTCAAACTCTGTCTCTTAAATTAAACACTCCGCATAATCGTTTAGTTTGGAAGGCTAGTTTTGGGAATTCCAAAAACCAAATTGTTAGAATGGCCGGTTGAAAACGAGAGGCGGAGCCATTCACTGGCCATCTTTCAGTTGCCGGACTATACGTCTACTCTCAGGCACCGAATGAAAGAATCACCACGTTTCTGAGGTACATATTTTTCCTAAGATTTTACTAGGTTTGTTTTAAGTGCGATTACACATTTTGTTCTCAATAAAACACGACTAAAGGGTTAAATATCCTAATCCTTAAGTAAGAAAGGTAAAGCGAGGTGTCTAATTCTTCAGTACCTGCGCGCATATGGCTACCAAATGTTGGTTCAACAGTTTCAAAAAGTGTTTTTTTTTACCTCTATCTGTATTAAGATTGTGAAAATGACTCCCTTTAACCCTAGATCACTAATCTTCGTCGATTCGACGACACGGATTTAATAAGTATGCTGTATTAGTTAACGTTATCGTAATAAATAAATACCTATCTTTAATAGTAGAAAAAGACATGTTTAAATTTTATTTAAATAATACCCTTTAACCCCTTTTGTAAACACCGAAGTCGAAGAGACGAAGGTTAGTGTTAAGTGTCGAAAAATAAGGTTAGTGATCTAGGGTTAAAACAAAATCTATGTAATTTTTCAAAGGCTAGAAAAATGTAAGTGATCTTCTTTCGGTGTCAATCCTTCTTTTAATTCGGTGGCTTAGTCCTTTATTTTCTAATTTCCAGTAATACTAGAAAGGATATCTCGCGTGTTTCTTTTAAAAAAATCTGCAAGCCTGATTTACACAGCTAAAATCCAATCGCGGAAATTCAATTAAAAGTTAATTTGTATGGTCCCTCTCACATATTTTGTTCCCAGCCAAATGCGATGACCAAATAAAATAGTTTCACGAATTTGCGTCCAGCTTTTTTCGCAAATCTCCATCGAGAGGTGTAAAATATCTCCTAAAAGCCACGACTATTAATAATTTCACACCCTGTACACCAGAGATGTCACCGATCCACGGAAACGATAGGAATATGTATATATTCCGGCAACGTTGTCGGTAGAATTTGAACTTAACACCACGAAATCTCCAAGTTGTTACAAATTACGATTCGCAAACTCGAAGATTACATTCGCCCGAACAACGGAGTGTTTCGTGTTTCGCATCTGAGCTCGTTCGTTTTCATGGCGATTATAATCCTCCCGTGTAAACGTGTGGTAAACAGACATACACGAAGGTATACGGACAGGAGAAAATTATAATCTCCAACGTTTGAAAATGTCGGGTCCGTTAAGTGCCACGTGTAGTTAAAAATCGAGCCCACCGGCTGCACTGGGTAAAACACATTAAATTATATTCCCCCCCTTTTGAAGTGAGCTGCGATGTTCTTGCCGCCTCTTGGATCTTCGAGGTCTGAAAATAAAAGGTTCGCCGTAACGAAACGGTATCCTCCGGCTCATTATAAGCCGAAGCTCGGGTGTCACGCAAAAAGTGGAATATCAATTATTGTCGAAGGAAGGAAGAAAAAGCGGCGTATTAGGATAGCAAACAGAAATAACAAAAAGCTGAGGTGAAAAATGAACGTAGTCGAAATAAATCAAACGTCTCGCGTTAGCTCGAAACTGATGTATGCTCCAATCGGCCATGGGAGATTTATACGTACGAAGCAACGGTCAATTTTTATTGACATCGATCAAACGTTTTATTACACTTTCAAATCTCAAATTTAACGGATAAAAATCATGTCGATATAATCGTCCAACAATCGTGTCCAAATGATGGAAGAGAAATTAACTCTTATCGTTACTTAATTACTTTAATTGCTCCGCGGTAAACCGTGGAATCGAAAAAGAGGAGAGAAGAATTAAAAGTTCGATTGTCGTCGTGGAACTTCGAAAGCGTAATTCCTCGAGGCGTGTCCCAAGAGGATTCCAGAGACTTTGAACGAATCGTCGAAGGAAGAAACTAGAGCCAAGCAATCCTCGACATCCACATTCGGCAGAAAAGCGTAACGTACGATCTCGCCACGATAAGGTATCTCGTTTCCTGTCGATATCAGATGTCGAGAGTCCCGACTATTTGCCGGATGTTACCGCGGTAACACGTCGCTCTCTCCTCCTCGTATCTCTCTTGCTGTCTCTTCGGCCCCTTTTTCCATTTTTCTCCCCTCGATAGGTCGAACCACCCCCTTTGCCGCGTCCTCTCTCGAGTCTGTCCCTGAACGGATTCGCGAAGTAGCCACGAATCGACAAAACTTTCGGTTCACCGATCGATTCCTCCTGGATGCTGCTTTCCTCAAGAAACATCGAAAGTTCGAAATAAAATTCTCCTCCTCACGATTTTCCACCTGTGGAAAATACGATGAGAATTTTCTTAACGAGCAAACGAGCTTCGATGACTTTGCAAACAATGCAGGCTTAATGAGCGTTCACGAGCTGAGACAATTAGCAACGGAAGTGACGAGTGTTTAGCAGCAAGGACGAACCATGGATGACCAAAGGTAAAAGAAAAAAAAAAGAAGAGAGGAAATGAAGAAGATAGTCGAGACAATTCGAAACGACAGGGACACGATAGACGATGGAACGAAGGACGTAATTCTTCGGTGCTTCCAGCGGAAAACGTTGCCACGGTTGAGCGACACTGCCGGTCCGGATGACTGGCCGGTTAAGTTGAAATACCGGTCTCGTCCTAGCAGCTAGCTCTCGACTATCGTGCCAGGATAGTCGTTCCAGCTTCCGTGAGGCTTCAGGCACGAGCAACGTCCCTCGTAGCGGCGTGCTGCCTGAGAAAGACAGCGAGAACGTTGAAACCGGATGGACGAGAGAGTAGAAAAACTAGGAGGTGGAGAATCGAAAAGAAGAAGCGAGAGAAGAAACGAAAGACGAAGGAAGAGAAAGGGTAGCACGAAAGCCCTTAGTGGCTCGAGCAACCACTTTTCTCTGGGCATAGCCACAGTGCTCTCTCGCCTATTTCGATTCGGTCGACTTCGTGCTCTTTCGTGAAGGTTCGGGCACGCGAGAACCACGCGCATCAAGGTCGCGGCCGTCTACCTTTTCCCGACGGCAAGTGCATGCATTGTGCTGCAACGTCGTCGCGAGGTATCGCGGCGACTGCACGTCTCGCTTTCCAGGAACGGATCGACAGATGCACCGCTCCTTGGAAGATGATCCTTCAGATTGACTTTTTGGATCAACGGAGAGAAGATTGAACGTTAATTGGATCGGGTGGTCGATCGTTTTTGTTCATACTCAGACATTTGTCCTTTTGGTCCCGTTCGCCAGTTGAACCTTGCAGACATTTTTAACTCTCGTGTTTCAGTGTTTGTAAACAGACAAGATTAACTCTTTGAGACACGGGAATTGAGAAAGTAAAATGATCCATGTTGCACAGACATTTATTTTTTTTTTATTGAATAATGTTGGTGTACTTTTATTAACAAAGTTGTAAAATTATATAAATTTTCTGCGTGGGGGAGAAAACGGCCCACCGTGGATCTTTGCGCATCAAAGAGGTGGGGCATATTTAACAGGTTGTGTGCCATGGGGGTCACCTGCGACCGGCGCTATTGAATTGAATGAAATTTTATTTTACGTTTAACACTAAACCTACCAAGCTGGTCAAAATGACCGATACACTATTTTTTCTAAAAATTCTCTAAACTGATAGGGAAGTCATGAAGCAAATATTACACTTCTATCTTATAAAACAAAAATTACTTAATTGCTCACTTCTTTCACCTCTTAATTTCTCTTCTTTTACACTATTTAATAAATGTATCTAAATTTTAGTAGATATAACGTCGGTAGTTTTAGTGTTAAATTGCAATATTTATGAATATTCTAACATATTGAATATTGAAATTTTGGCGTTAAGAAGATGAAGATCTGCTAAACACCGATCAATCAGTGTCCTTAAAATTTCTGTTTTATGAATATCTGATTTTCATAAAAAAAGTTTCAGTTTAGTAGAAATGACGAAATAAGGGAAACATCGGTGGCATTCAACTTGTTAATTCCACTGTGTCTCTAATTGTAAGAGTTAACACGTTCACGACGGGGCCTAAATTTAGTGTTTTCACCATGAGGTGTGTTTTTCGTATTTTCTCCTATCCGGCGGCGTAGTAATGCCAAAAATGTGTGGACTTGTCTGAAATAAAGTCATTTTATTATAGCTGCTTAAGAAAAATATTCTAATATAATATTGTTACGAATTATCGTAACGAAATTGTCTCTCCTATATTTCAAATCGATTATGAAAATGATAACAACGAACTGCAAGTGTTAATATCGATTTAATAGTAGAGAATAGAGTTGCCTTTGAGCAAGAAGTTTGGATCCATTAAAATAGATACATTATTTTGTAATATCTGAGTTGTTTAATTATGAAGCGAATATTATATAGAACAATATTATATTATGCTATATGAAGATGTAAATAAATTTACCAATTACACTAATTAGTTGTTTAAATGTGCAAACCGGTGGCTCAGCCCGTCCGATGGGACAAATATGAATTGCACCACCGGTGGTTCAGCCCATCGTAAACGTCTTAAAGCGCAATTGGTTAAAGCAGCACGTTGATTCCCAGCTTGTTACTTTGGCCGGCGATTAATGAAAATTTATAATATCGCACTTTACGAGCAGCTTTTTCTGCAGAGTAGATTACGAGCCTGAAATAGGTCTAAAGATGTACACGAACGGAGCAAAAAGTTACCTTAACTTCCAGACTACAAGTCCGATAAGGAGGCAAAATTCTTGACGATACTAAAAGCGATGTGTATTAACTACAAAATTAATATTCCCATTAACGAACTTCTCTCAACCCCTTTGAAGATCGTCCTGGAAAAATGAGACGCTGTAAACTTCTTTCCCTCCTCGTAAAATATTATCACGATGTTTATGCACGACGCGAATACTTCGTAAAATAAATAACACGCATTGTCCGTTCGTGCTTCCATCAGAATGCCGATAGTCTCGAACTTTTAACTGTCATCTTCCTCTCACGCACGATAAAACTTTCAATATCTATTCCCTCGAGCTATGAAACTCGACTACACGCAATTTTGAAGATCCTGTCGATATTTTCATTCTCCGCGATGCCTCAGAGTATCAGAAGAAATTTCCACCGTACTCCATGGACCACCGTGTACATCAGCGAGAGAAAATAAATAATTCTACATTCAAGAAGAGCATATATGCGGCCCTGACGAGGAGAAAGGAACTGGCAGCAGGAGCAGCAGGAGCAACAGCAGCCTCCGTGCATCGAGGGAACTCGGGGTCCAGAACTAATCGTCAAAATATAAGCGGGGCCCAACCGAGCCACCTGCTCGATTTGATAGGGTACCTGTTTCCCTGTAATGCATCAACCATGAGGAAGAAAGGCAGAGAAAGGATTGGAGAAAGAAAGAGAGAAAGAGGAAAAGGTAGAGGGAGAGAATGAAAGGAGTGGAGACGGAGGATGAGGTTGCATCGCAGAAAATTACTCGAGAAGACTGTGTGTTGCGCTAGCAGCGATGCATCGGCAAAGTTGGAGCGCATTGCTCGCATTATACTTAACCCGTCGGTCTGGTACGTATACTTCAATTTTCCCTTGAACACGCGGAGTCTACATCCTCCCATATCGTCGTGGTATCAACACGAGGAGTAAATACTCCTCGTAGAAGCGCGAGAGTGCCTGTTTTCAGATAACGGTAATTGTTTTTTTTCTCAATTGCTTGTAAGACCAGTATGAATTTAACGACGATTAATAATAACGACGATAATGGTCATAACAATAATACCATTTTCACATTGGATGAAACGAAAGAAACTTAACGTCTGAGATATTCGTATCCTGTTCAAGTTTAACGAGGTGCTTGGAGAGTCGGGAAGTTTCTTTATTTATTTACTACCCGAACGGCTTCGTTAAATTGCTTGAACGGTTCGTTTCATGTCAAAGGAAAACTATTGACATTCTGTATCGATGATTTGAATAGATAGGTGTCTACGTGACGGTGTGTATGGAGAAGTGTCGTCGGATAGTAGCGTGAAAGACATCGAACAAATGAGTGTCGTCAACCGGTTGAAAACATAATCAAAAGAGCATAAATCTTGCACGAGGCTCTGGTAGAATTCTCCTTGGAGCTAGCATCGATTTCCTTCGATCCAAAGACCACGTCGAACGTGCTCGTTGGACCGTGCGATTTGATCTCGATCTTGAACGATCGCGGTGAAACAAGTAGTCGTACCACCGTCGTAGCTAGACCGACCCCTCTCTTCGTCATTCTTCGAACGAGTCTTTCCACTGTGCAGCTGTTCGGTGCTCTACGAATTCAGACACGGTTCGAAGAATTGCAATCAATCGCCGCAAAGATCCTTTCTGCCTTAGAATTGAAATTCTCGTAAGTTTAACCCTTTGGGGACAACGGGCGAATATATCCGCCCTGAGAAAAAAATTGGTTATAGTTTGTCGGTGCATATATAAACGGATAGAATTGAAAAATTAAAATATAATCGTTAAAATAATATTTTACAAAGAGTAAATTTCAACTTGTATACATTATCAGACTGTCTTTCCGATGAAAAAGTGTTTTTTGATCGCTAAATAATTGATTGTTTCTCGATATTCAAAAATGCCTCCGTCCGCAAAGGGTTAAAGATCGATAGTCACGATGAAGAATGTATTTTCGTCGAAATCGAAGAGTTCGATTAGGTTACTTGGACTTTTCCATCGAACGTTTGTCCTTAATGTCTGACTTTAAACAGAGGCTGACTTTATTTTTCGGTTTATGTCAATATTTAGTTTTTAAGACTTTCTACGTTACGGTAGATAAACATAGTTGTGCTTTTCCATTTTCCACTCGTCATCCAACCTTAGAATTGAAATGCTCGTAAGTTTAAAGGTCGATAGTCACGGTGGAGGATGAACTTTCGTCGAAATCGTAGAGTTCAATTAGGCTACTTATTCTCGATCTTTTCCATCGAACCTTCGTCCTTGACACTAAACCTACCAAGGCGGTCATAATGACCGGTTCTCAATTTTTTCAAAAAACTACCTAAATTTATAGGAGTGCCGTGAAGTAAAAATTCTACTTCTACCATATAAAGCCTAAATTAGTTAATTAACTAATCCTTTCGCTTCTTGATTTATCTTTTTCCAAAGTACTTGTTCAATAAATCTAAATTTTAGTAGATATAACGTCGGTAGTTTTAGTGTTAACAGTTTGAGAACTAGCAACGCATATATGTGATCTGAGAACGAATTTAATGTAATTTATCTATTTATATATTAAATAGTAATATATAGTTTATATACGTTTATAATCTAACTTTCTATTTATAAGGTGGTTTTGGATCCCTAAATGAATAATTATCTTTCAATATTCCAAAATATTTCCTTTCGCAAAGAAGTAATGTCTGACTTTATACCGTGGCCAATTTTAGTTTTCGGTTTAACTCAATATTGAGTGTTTATAATTCTCTGCGTTACGGTACATAAACATAGTTGCATTTTATCATCTTCCACTCCTCATCCAAGATACAATTTTAAAACAAAACGAATCGTCTGATAAGTGTCCTACCCAGGGAGTTTGAACCTTGAGACAGAAATATGGTAGAAATTAAATGGCAACTGCACAGAAAAACGTTCCACTTCTCATTATTCATTTTCAAGCTACATTACAATTTCTCCTCCAATGAAAATAAATAGCACGACGAGTTTACAATTTCATAATTACCAAAAAGAGAACAAAGTAAGACTGAAAGCACAAGGAAGAAAGTAAGGTGAGAAAATTATCAATATTATCCTTCTTTTCGTAGCAGGGTAGAAATTTCGTGAGAAAGAACGTAGATCATCCGATAAGTGCGCCACAGAGGGATTTTAAATGCCGAAAGGAGAATGCGGTTGAAATTAAATGGCAACTAGACGGAGACAGGAAGAGAACGAAGGCACGAACGTGGAGGGGGGTGAAACGAGGAGGCCAGGGGTTGGAGAGAAAACAGCAGGTTGCAACAGCTTGCCCATAGTTCAGCCCCGCTACAGTTCCGTGCTCACCGTGAATTTCAATGCGGTTTACACGCCGAGCCATATTCTTCGAGCTGTAAATTGCCCGTCCGGACGAATCACATTTGTTTCCTCTACCTCTTCGTCTCCCTCGGTCTTTGCATCCTCTTTCTCCCTCACCTCCATCCCTTTCTCTATTCCCATCGTCCACGAGTTTATACAGTTTCGTTGCTTTCCCTACCTTTGAAGCTTACGGACAGCTTTTTCTCCCTTTTGATATTTTTATAGTCTCGCCTTTTTCCACACTCCTCGTGCTTCCTCCTTGAAAAGCGGATATCTTAATTGTAAAAGATGTTGGAGGTTCTGTAAACCGTGGAATCCAATTACAAACGAATTACACCAGCCAATAATGTTACTTCGTGTTTTTAACAACTCTCATACTATGCACGTTCCATCTGGAACAATTTAATACATTTTTTAACGCTCGTGAAAAAGGGCACTATAGCATAGAGTCGTAAAGTCGTCCATTTTCCCTTGGACCTTTTTATCCCTCGAGACTTTATCCTCTTCTATCGTCAGAGACCATCTTTATTTCTCTTTATCCACTCGTTAACGACTACTTGCGTTTGATCGAACAAGATAATTTCTTTGCGGTAGCATCTAATTCATCGCAGGCGCCTCGCTTTTCCCCATAGGGACACATAGATTCTTGTAGAGCTTTCAACCCATCCTCCCGAGTGATCACGAAGAGATACCAGTGGAACGTTGTGTATCCGAGCCATTTAAAAAAGTATTCCGGTTGTCGTGCGAAGGAAAAAAAGAATTTAATTAAAACCGATACCTCTCGTTGCAAAATGCAGCCTACGTTAACACAAGGAAGATTTCCCATCCGCAAACATCGACTGCGTGTTTTCAGAAAATTTCCCCGAGGACTCTCAATAGTTGTGTACAGGTACTGGCGTACGTCTACACTTACGAGAACCGGTTAATCGAACTCTAAAAGGACGAGAAGTTAACCATTCGGGGTTCTCATATAAGTTGGCGTGTGAATCCTTAATTGGCATGTCGGTATCAGTTACGAGACGTTTAATGCAACCGGCTCTGCCAACTTTTGGCCACGAATTAAATCGATGGAAATTAAGACGAAAATTAACTTTTACTCGATGATATTATCCCGAATCGAACCTTTAAACGATGCAGTTAACGTTCATGGTATATCGTGTACATTGATTCCCTTGATCCTCATTAATATCCATACACTTAACCTGCTACCAACTGAAAATTAATGGGCCTCCTAAGGAATTCCTTGCTCTCCACGATGGAATAGTTTGAGATTCATAATCGCAGGATGAAGTATCGAGTAATACGACATTTTGAACTCAACCACGGTATATCATAGATGGAACAAGTATCTCGAAGAAATACAGTATCGAGTGGGTCTCTTTATGACTACGAGGCACGTTTAAAACGCAATTCCTTGGGTTAAAAGGGACTTTAATTTCACGTTGACTCGTGCACCGTCCTGGGATCGTCGGTATAACACGAACTATAAATACAGAATGTAGGAGAACAGAAATGAAGAAACGGGAGGACATGTCAGTGGCGATAACGTAGTGCCAACTCGGTATTTCCCGCGGCGGTAAATTTGGAATATTAACCGTTCCTACGGTTCATTCCGAGCTAGAAAAGTTAATAATTAGAAATAATTTGTACCGGCTAAACGGGGTTTGGGGGAGGGATGGTTTAATAAAATACAGATAGCGTAGCATGATTAATTGGAACGACGGAAGGAAATTTATCGTTGATGTCGTTCTTGTAATGTAGAGGTAAAAATAAACTTGGAAAGTTTAAATAGAAATTTAACTTTAATAGAAGTCTCAGTGCACGTTATAACTCCCCGTCATACGTACCATCGTACATCACGTGGATTACACTTGCGCTTTAAAATCGATACCGGCAACTCCATTAAATCGTGAGATATTCCAGAAAAATATGAAGATTGCTAGGTGAAAAAAAATCAAGCAAAATGAGAAGAAAACGAAGAGAACTTCAGACATTTATGCTTCCCCTATGCTGACCCGGCGTACAAATAGCAACGTCGGTCGATGCAAATTTCAAATTACCCGTTACATTTTAATACCATGTATTAAGTTCAAACTTCAATATAATATAGCAATAAAGTATCTAGCTCAGGGCGGAGAGAGAGAGAAATTTGCCGCGAAACCAGCCATTAACCGCATACGAGATAAAATCCGAAAGATCGCGCCGTCTCCTCTTCGTTCGCCACAACCCCCAGATTCGTTCGAGGCGGAGGAAAGAAGTCGCCAACTTTTACGACTTTCTCGTTGAACTTACGCAATCAATTACACCTCAGGTTCCTACACGTCGGTCAATTATTATCCCTTTTTTCCGTCTTCTCTCGACATCCCCGAGAATTTCATCTAATCAGCGCCGACTGTTCCGAAAACGACGGTTCCTCGCAGAGAAGAAAGAGATACTGTCGCGAAAATTAAATAAAACCGTTCTACGTGCTCCGAGACTCCAGTCTCGGCATGTACCTTGAATATTGTAGCATCGAGGACGATCACGTAGCAGAGTTCAATCTGCTTTCGTCGTTGGAGATGAAAACTAAAAAGGAACTGGTGAAAAACAGTGGCGTGAGGATCGACGATTGAGACGCGGGAGAGAGGAAAGAATGATAGACTTTGCAAAGTCGTTCATCGTTGCCTTTCTAGACGACCACGCCTACGAGGAAGAACGACTTTTGTCGTATTTTTATGAGAATATTAATACTCAACTCGGTGTGAGAGCGGCCTTATAGTGGCGCGCGCTCTCTGGCCCACCCTCTCGACATGGAATCGCTGGAAGCGTCGAAAGACGGAGGAAAGGAAGACGGAAAAAGAGAGAAAGAGGGAGGAAAGAGCAACGTTAAGAAAGATAAACTTACGCGTAGAGAGGAGAGAGGAAAGAAAGGAGACGGCAGTAAGAAGCGTGGCTCGATAGAGAGGCCTGCTACCGCAGGAAAAGAGAAACGTAGCCGCAGGCTGAGCAGGTTGCGGTGTTTGCTGCAACCTTCTTCTGCTCCCTCTTCTACTTCTTCTTCGTCCTCCTCTTCGTGCCGATACCGCAAACCCGGTCTTTGTCTTGCTCGTTAGCCTTCTCGCTTCTCTCGGAGGCAGGTCGAGATGGTAAAAGGTACTGGCTGAGAGGAACAAGGAGTCTAGGAGGAGGTGGAGGATGAGAGGAAGAGAGAGAAAGGGGGACGAGAAACGATAAAAAGGGAGGAAAGAATATATCCAAGGTAGACCCTTTGTTCCCTGTGTTTCAAAATTAATGGCTGGTGCCTCTGCCGAGACCCTTGAGGAGAAGACGATCATTTAATTGAGCCGAAGCCGAGTACAGCCGCTGTTTCCTCGCCCGCTTTGCGTCCGGGACATTATACTACTACTTTTTTCTTCCTCTCCTTCTCCTCCCACTCTTCGTCACCCTTCTTCCTTATTTCTTTCTGCATATACATCTATACACACCTTGGCTACGTCTTCCTCCACTTCTTCGACCTCTTCCTCCACCTCTTCGACCGCGTTTCCTTCTTCGACTTTGCAACCGGCGCTTCCCCGTTTGTTTCCTTCGACTTGCTCCTTTTGCCGTGGAACAATGTCTCCTGGTTGCTCTTACCAGTCTCGGTACGGTCAAGACGAATCGACGGGGACCCGAGGGGCTCGTTGGTGCTGCTGTTGCAGCTGCTGGTAAACAAATTTTCCGCTACATTCCCACGGTACGTGCGATTCGATGAAGAACGATCGTGCTGGTCCCAAACGTCCACGATATCTCGATTGGAATTGTTTACTTCCAAGGATGTATTTGGAGTGCGAAGATAATTTTACAGTAGTAATTCCGAGTCGAAATATTGAACTTCGTTTGAACCTTTTGCTACCCAACAATTTGGAATTAAAAGTACAAAAATAGGTCTAAATTCAATGTAAAATAAGATTCTATTTAACGCCTAGACGTGGCACAAATTTCCCTTTATGGCATCTTAAGACGCAAAATGGGACGTCAATTTCAACCTCCGTTGAGGATTTACATCCTATCTAGTCCCGAGTCGAAATATTGAACCTCATTTGAACCTTTTACTATTCAACATTTAGGGGATAAAGGTTTTGGTGATAGCTAAATAGGAGTAGCATTTTACTGAGAAGGAGTTACAGGTTTAAATTAGAAGTTTTAGTATTGAAAAGTATCATATTAGGTTCAAATAGGAGTAAATATCATGCAAATAGGTTCAATATTTCGACTCGGGGGAGTTACAGGTTTAAATTAGGAGTTTCAGTATTGAAAAGTATCATATTAGGTTCAAATAGGAGTAAATACCATGCAAATAGGTTCAATACTTCGACTCGGGATTAACCCTTTCGATACTACCGGTGATTATAGTCACCTGACAAAATCTCACCCGATGGATTAATTATTAGATCATATTTTGTAATTAAATACTTTTCAAATATCATAAGTTCTTATTTGTCCTGTATTATAGGCGTTGTAACTACGATAAAGAATTAATTATTTATATTATGTCATTAGTCATTAAAAGTTATTCGTCCGCGGCGGAACTGTTTCCTGTCGCGTTTGCGAGCTTGCGGAAAAATACTCCGTAGCGAAAGGGTTAACACGTTGTCATGCTCTGACCCGTTGTCATTGTCATCAATTCATGGGGGTCACTGGTGACCAGTGCTATTGAATTCAAATTAATTTCACTAATTTTTTAATTGCAATATTTATGAACTTTCAGACGTACGGAATATTTAAATATTAGCAGTCAAAAGATAAAGGTCTGCCGAATATATATCTGTATTTTTCAAGTTTCTGCTTTATAAAGATGTGAATTTAACAGAAAATGTTTCCATTTCAGTAGAAATGATAGAACTAGCGAAATACCGGTGGCGTTCAACGTGTTAACCCTTTTGCACTCCATTGTCGTTGCAGCGGCGACACGGTAATAGGATCTGATAACTCTTTAAACACAATTGTAAAGTGTATACGCTTCTTTTTTGCTGACAAAGTAAGATTTTCAATTTCCCACAGGTGTGTACTCGCAATGTGTAAATAGTCCTTGACCAGCTGATAAGTCATATCAATTCCTCGGATTGCAAAGGGTTAAGGCAAGGGAAAACGCGAACTTGTCGAAATTCCATTAAGTCTTTATGTTGTGCCGATGGTATCGTTAATTCTAGGAATAATTTGAATAATCCAACGTGAACTCGATCTCGTTTATTTTTGCGCACGTAGATCATTGAAATTTTCATCCCCCATAACTCGAAACTCTTATCGCAATTATCCGCTCGAGAGCACGATCGAATTAAACGGGTTAATGTTTGGTAATCAATGTCCGCAATATCAACAATTATACATTATATCGTGCTTTCTTTCTCGATTATCTTCCACTTCTCTCTATCGTGACTCTTTCCCTCATTGTTTCTCTTCCATTGTTGTTCTCATTGCGATGCAATTCGATTGGTCAACGGCACGTTAAATAATTTCCTCCTACACTTGACGGACGGTTTATTCGTATCAAATAGCAAATATCCAACGTTTATAATACACCATGATATATTATATATCGTGTACACATGAACCTCGTGTAACTTATGGGAAACTCAACGGTAGAACGAAATAAGCTCCAACGGTTGAAACTGAAACCGCGTCTTGTTACAACAATCGCGGCGGGAAAATAGCGGTGAATTTAATGGAATTTCGAGTCGACAAATTGCAGGGAGTATAAAAGTACATTAAATTAATATTTATATAAGCTCCGGGAAAGATTTATGCACGTTCTACGGCGACGCGCAGCATAAATACACGAATACCCGCCGTTGTATAATTACACACCGCACAATTCTCATTCCCGTTAAATAATATACATTTCTACTTTCGAGCGATATTAACTCGTTCACGATGGAACTGCTCCACTTCCGCCGATAATTCGCGAATATCGCGAAACACAGAATTTTGAAGTCGTAGAAATTAGATAGTTCTCTCATAAACGAGCATTAAATTCACCTAAACTATTGCAATTCCAATTAAATCGAGAGATAAGTATCCGATCTAAGGAACGTTATATTTCGAGAGAATATATATTATATCTTAAACGAGACACCAAGCGTTCCGTCGTTAACTTGGAAATTTCGTTTCAATCAGTGCACCGGCTGGGCCAGAATGCAATTCAATTTACGTCACTTGCCGTTCGTTAAATAATACATCCCAATTTTCCAAGGATATTAACCCCTTTAGCGTACGGGGTCGCGGTATAACCGGGTGCACGATGAATAAATAATTTTGATGAAGTATGCGCTTTGCCATTCCTGATTAGCCTGGTCTACGCGTCAAGTGAATTATGCAGACATCCCTGCTTCGCAAATATCGAGCCGTTATTGTCGTATCAAACGAGACAAAAACAAAAATGACATGACACCGATTAATTATTATCGAAGGGATTTATTAATCTCTCTGTCGAACGTCAAATGATTATCGTCAAAAGGGCAAATTCTATCTCTCACCCTTCTCAATAATCACCCTCTCCCTATTTCAGTGCACTCCCCGAATTATAAATGCGAGGATAATGCAACCGTCAAAGCCGCGAATTAGCTGGCAGCAAATACTAATCGCACGAGCGTACGCCCTTCTGCACTTGATTTTAAACAATTCCGACTATGATCGTGTAACAGCTGAAAACCCGCCCAATCCGATTAACCCACGATAAAGAGGAATTGTATTAATCTATCCGACCTACCGAGTCCTCCTATTTCTACCGTTGCAATCCAATAAATTATAGTCGTTCAAGTACCGTTGCTAGTTTCGTTCCACTGTTTTGATAAGGACATAAAAATGGAGAAATCATGAAAGAACCAGGTAAGATCGAGAACGGTAGAATCTTCGAGTTGAACTTTTCCGTTCTCCTTTTGTCCCATTCGTCCTTACGTTTCTCGAAATCCTCGAGGGAGGCCGGTACCATTCTTCGGAACACGAGGAAGTCAGCCGCGATACAGCAAAAGATTAGATGCAATCTGCGATCGCGTTTCCACGGGTAAACACTTTCGTGCAGATTATGTCGGCAGTAGAGAAGAGAGAGAGAGAGAGAGAGAGACAGAATATCATCCCTTCTCTCCGCCACGCGCTATAAGGGTTCTGCCTACTCGACTCGAAAGGTAGAGAGATGATATCTTCTAAATAAACGTTTACTTTGCCGTATATCCGGTGAATGACGCCGCCGAGGACTCGCCGGTTAAGAGGCCTCGCCCTTGTAACTCGATCACACAGCTCGGCCATCGTTTACCGAGTTTGGTACTCGAACTTTTTCCTGAAAGCTTTTTCGCCGGCTGGTCATCGCTTTGGATCATTTTTCTACTGGAGAAACTGATTCTTTGCCCTTTTCCCCTTTACTCGTTGCTTTTTTTCCCCTTTCATCCTCCTTCTTCTTTTATTCCTCGCTTAGATCCATCCGATTACATCGTTCATCCACCCCTTTTCGATTTCCATCGGCAGAAAAACGATATACCCTTTGGCGATGTATTTTCATAATTAAAAAAAGAAATGTATAATTTGGGAGTAATCGATCGACGTGATGAACATTGCAGGATTTAATCAGAATTTTTATTAGGTCGTACGAAATGTTCTTTTTATGGAACGATGTATTGTTAATTAAAAATTAAAATTTTTTTTCTCTTTCGATTAAAAATTACTGTGACTTTGAGAATTCGAACGTCCGGTAGCGACTTCCTGTGAACATTTCCGGTCACTATTGTAACGGCACTGATCGATAGAACGATTCGATTCACGAATTCAACGGGTCCGAGGGAGTAGCTTCGATACGCTGACTTCATATCGGCGGAATAATATTATAATGGGCGTATATAATTATATCATTGACAATACAATATACACAATGACCTCGTTCCGAGCTAATAATACAAATACCGCAATTTCTAGTTCGCGATGTCACGCTTTTAACCCTTTGCGGACGGAGGCATTTTTGAATATTAAGAAATGATTACTTATTTGGCAATCCAAAACCTGTTTTTTATCAGAAAGTCACAGTATTGACCCTTTGAGGACGACGGGTGCATACCTGCGCCCTGAGAAAAAATTTGGTTATAGTTTGTCGGTGCTTATATAGACGGTTAAGGTTGAAGTATTATTTTACAAAGATTAAATTTTAGCATCTGTACATTAATAGACTGTCTTTCCGCAAAGGGTTAAATTACTATTTGTACAATCATATTTCAGTTTTTCAACCCTAACTGTGTACACATTCAGCAATGAAATATAATTAAGTAACTCTTTTAGTGCAGACCGAAAAAAACTGATTGAGTTAATGACAAATGCAGTTGCGAATAAAAAGAATTGTCATTTGGCCATAGCTTCGTGTAGAACACGCAATACAGAGCATAAACTGTGTCTTTACAATTATCATTAACAGTGTTAGCACTATTGCTAGCGACGATATATCGTCGCCCGGCACTAAAAGGGTTAAATTTTTCCTCAGGGCACAAATATGCGTCCGCCGTCCTCAAAGAGTTAAGAGTCTGACTTGCTCTGCCGCGAAACTATCATTCCCCTGCTACTGCTGGGTCCTTCCACCCCCTTTTCTCCAAAAAGGCCCCGTAGGGGTGAGGGTCCTCTTCCTCCCTCGCTGAAGGAATTGTCCTCTGGAGAACGTCCAGCTCGGTACCTCGCTGGTGCAGGATCTTAAATTCGTAATTTAATTAAATCGTGCAAGTCCCACGGAATGATTTTAAATCATTTCGAAGGAACGATAGAAATTGGACGAATACTAAGTACATAGGACGGTAGATTAAAGATTAAAGAGGGGTATTCACGAAGGATAAAGCGCTATGGAAATTGATGAAACGAGAAGGACTCGTGCGGAAGGAAATTCGGTACTTAGGAAAATATAGGGTCCATGGACAAAATGGTCACGAGGCGTCCTGGCCGTTGACGAGGGCTTTTGCTTCGTGAAAATGACAATACCGCGAGGGTAATCTTGTTGCATGGCACGAGGTCAATCGGTGCCTTGTTACGATTTAACGCGATCGGGCTTACTGCACGGGAAGATCGATTAGCACGATTAGATGCAACTGCACGCATTACGTTCCACCAGGGTGACAAAATCCACGAATAATTGTTACTCGACGATAACTTTTCGAGCACGTTCTCATTGGATTTTCGCGTGCTCTCTTAAACGAATTGTCCACTTTAAACGATTAACTCTGATAATTAAAATATTAGAGTCGAAAGCCAGTACTCGCGTTCAATATTTATTCGCGCCGGAAGCGAATATTTTTCAACCCTGTACATACATTTTTAGCATTTTGAAAATTCACTTTCACTGCTTAATCGTTGCCAATGGTAAACAGGTCCGTTACCAATCATTTATATTTTTCCTTTTCTTTCGAAGGTCCCGTTACTCGTTGACCTTCGAACGAGTTCTTTCTCTTTGAGATTTTTAACTCGAAGATAATGGTCGATGGGAATGAGCAACAATCTTTTATCATTTAAGTCTTTGAAGCACGGGAATTCAAAAAATAAAATGACCAATGTTGCACACGCAATTTTTGAAAATTTGAATTGAATAAAGTTGGTTTATTTTTATTCATAAAGTTATATAATATTGTTACGAATTATCGTAACGAAATTGTCTCCCCTATATTTCATATCGATTACGAAAATATTAACAACGAAGTGCAAATGTTTAGATATTGATTTAATATTGAGAATAGAGTTGCATTGTGCAAGAAGTTTGGATTCATTAAATTAGAGACGTTATTTTATAATATCTGAGTTATTTAATTATGAAGCGCCGTTACAATAATATAAATTTTCGAGGTGGAACACTTTTCACCTCATCGTGCTTCAAAGAGTTAACCCTTAAATTCGTGATTTTATTTTTTTAATCAAAAAAAATGTTTTTAACATCCATATATAATTTAGATTATAGGAAATATATTAAAAAAATTCTTTTGAAAGAATTCAGCTTCTAAATTACCTGAAAATCCTTTGTTGCATTTATGCAACACTGCGCGTTCCTAGGTGAGCAGATGTATGGGGAATCGAAATGTTGATATGCATTTTACCTTGAGCAACAAATATGTTCCCAAGTAATAAAAAAACAATCATCACTTACCTTGATAAATATTTATATTTCACCGAGGAAAGTTATTCCAATATCACTTTTTTCCGCGCCGATGAAAACCCGCTAAAACTGACAAAGAATTAAAACATTTGAAAGTTGGTGCCACTGCACCTGTCAAAAATTTACAAAGTACACTATAGTCTATGACAAAGTTCGTTCAGAAACCGTAATCCGTTCAGATTTTTTTTTATTCTCATAGAATTAGTATTTTGCAGAAATACAACTCCACGAATTTAAGGGTTAAGGTGAAACATTGCGTGTTTACTCGACTCTGATTTCTACCTCTGACTTGGTATTTTACAACATTCCTCTAACAAGCTCCTTCGAATGTAAGACAGTTAGGTACACGAGCGGAATAAGCGAAAGTTTGATCGAGTTCAGTCCTCAATTCGAAATTAAGATCTGCAACATTGTATCGCTCGGTTGCATCTGCATATATATTGATCAGCTAAGGGCTTCTGAATTCCCGGACAGTCCAAAATTCGTATAATTCAAGTTCCAGAAGCAATCTAACAATCGCTGCATCCTACACGAAGCCTGACCTGATATCGTCTCATGATCAATAATACAGTTCACCTGGAGTATTCTCCCGTACTAATCGATTATATCGGGTAACAATGTCATTAAATATGAATTTGATATCAATGAAAATTTATAACCGAAATTTATTTCCAGTACGAAGATATTTTGTAATTACCATCTAACCATTCTCATTGAATATTCTATTTTCTTTCTATACAACTTTAATTTCATAACATCCGTTGTGAATGCTTAAAGTATCGAGGGAATTGTAAATAATAAAAAGAGACATATAAATTTCAATATTATCTTTAAACCGTAAAATTTCCAGGGCGGAAAATAAATCCGGGAGTTTCAGGTAATAACGAAAAAAGACTCGGTGGCATTGCAGTTTATATTACCGAATATATTCGATCGTATTTATACGTATTGACTGTTGAAATATTTTTTTTTTTTTCGTAAGCCAAAAAAAACAGAGCAGATATGTCAGTTGAGCCATAGGAGCGACGCATCATTTTAAATAAACTTTCCAAAAGCTGCTTTAAAGCCTGATGAAAAAGCACGAAATTAACACTGGCAAAGATTTTTATTCGTTGTTTTTCCCTCTCGAAGCATCGTCGATTAATCACAGCAACTCATACGATATCCTTTCACTCATCTGATAATAGAGATATTAAGCATCAAAAAGACAATCTTAACTTTTCAATTGTCCTTCCTCCTTTTTACTTTCAAATTGGTCCTAAGTTTCCATACAAATTGAAATTCTTTCTTTGCGGCCCACATAAACTTAAGCCACTCGAGACCAATTGCACACCGTGTGTGCAATACATTTCCCAGCCAAAAAGACCGACTGCACACCGTGTGTGCAATGATCTTGAATTGCAATTATCAGTCATTATAGAAAAAACAGCCCTCGAAATAAGACTAGCTTAAAATAAAAGGTATCTTACAAATGTGTAAACATTACATTTGATATTTGGTTCAATTTTGACCCTAAAGTAGGTGACCCAAAGCCACGATCATTAGAAATACAAGAAGTGGTACATATAAAGCCAAAAGTTATCGGTCTTTCTGGGTAGTCTCCAAAAAAATGCACGGTCTCGAATGGGTTAAACCTCGTTTACTTGGCTCGTGTTAATCTTTAACCCTTTGCTCTCCTATGTCGAGTGACTCGACATCAGTTTTCATCTCAAGAGCACCTTTATCGAGTCCCATTCGACATAAAAGTACAAAGAATTAACCCTCAATGGGCCCTATAACTTTGCAGCAACACTAGACATATCTAAGCTTCTAGTTTTGTAAGTTCTATTCTTAGCTGTAAGGCTAAATAAAATAAATACATACATATCTAAGCTTCTATTTTTCAAAGTCAAATTTGTAACTTTGTGAAATATTATAATTTAATTCCTGAAAATCATGAAATTCTGTGCACTTCAATCTATGAAATTCAGGTTTAATCTATCATTTAAAATATTATTCTTATCATTTTATACTTGTACCATCGTGAAAATGATCGTCGGATACAACACAAAATTTTGACAAAATTTGCTGGTACCAAAATTGAAATATAATTCAGAGTACAAAACCTCAAGCTTAAAAGTCTGTAACATTAACCCCTTGCCGTGCAATTTCTTTTGTGATTAAATATGCAATGCTTCTGAATTAATTATTAAAATAACAATCTAGTCCCTAATTTCGAATCCAGTAAATGACTTAACCCAATATTAACCCTTTGCACTCGGATTAAATTTGGAGATGGGTATCGTACTGCTCGGAATTAATTTCCGTCGATAGAGCAGGGATACATAACACGCAAGTTTAGGATGTATAAACAAGATTTAGTCATTTTTTGCGAACTTTAGATATATCTTCATTCAATACACTCATCTAGTGATATGTTTTTGTATAAAAATTATGTTTTATAATTCTCCATCGTGTGATATTTTTCAAAACACTCTCCAACATGTAGGCCAGGTTTTCGAGTGCATATATCGCAAAAATAATTGGTTTGGTGCCTTCCACCCTTAATCTTTCTGTTTGAACATACAGTACAATCTTTAGTTTTTACATTTTCGCAATGCCGCAATATATGCAGTAGTCCATTCAGTCTTTCATACTTATCGGAGGTCGATGGTCTTCCTGGTTTTGAATCTGCTCCGTCACGAAAATCACCTACCAGTTGTGCCACCAATTTTCGAACGAACATAAAATGTGGCATAGGTTTTCTGCTCTCCATTCTAGCTGACATCTTATATAAAATATAACTATTTATTACAGAAATCTCTAATCCCCAGAATAAAAGTCTTTATCGCAATCGTCAGTTTCACCGAACACTTCTTGCGGTAACTTTCTTTTTGCCATTTTGGGGAATAATTTTGGAATATTTTAAGAAGAGAGAATGTGTAATTACTGTTAAATACAATTTATAAAATGTTCTTTTGAATTCTACGAGGTATTGCCAAACGTTGTCGACTTCATTAGGTTCAAAAGAGGACTGACTCGCCGCTGCGTCTTGCATGGCGATCGCTGGGTGACAACATTTGTTTAGATTGGATTTCATTATCTCCAGTCGATGGAGCACTGTATTAGTTCGTGAATAGGTTCCTTAGCCATTGAGGTTCGTATAGGAAAAGTGAAATCTGATACATGAATGCATACAGTATACGATTTGTATACTTCCTTGCTGTGGTGGCTGAGAGCAGACATACGAGCGGAACGGTAAAAAAGCTTTGGTGGCTGAGAGTAGACATACGAGTGCAAAGGGTTAAACAGCATAGAACAATTTTTATTTGATCCTGACCCGCTAATATTTCCATTTAATAATTTTTGGAGCACTCCAAAATGGACTATTTCATTTATTGCGTCACAAGTGCCACTCATTAAACTACGACATGGGGTTAATATCAAAACATCATCGGTGAAAGTCTCCCAATACTTTCCACACCAGCGTAAGAACCACTGCGCAACCATTCTGGAAACTGGTCCCGTAATCGTCCATCGCCACCATACTTTTTTTCTCCTCCATCCCATCCCGATTGTTTAACCCGATCCCCTCCGATACCAATGTAACCAACACCCGCGTATTCTTCACTCTCCACACGTAGATTTCCATCCAAGCCCAACCTCTGGAATAAACAATCAAAACTACTAAACCGAGACTCTCAAGGAATCGTGTTACAATCGGGTTATCCATGCGAGCACCACTGCTCCCAGCCAATAACAAGTAGAAGTAGTCGTCCGATCAGCCAACGATCAATAACCAAAAACAGGTTCTTCTCTCGCGACTTCGAGACTTTTTAATCCTTACTGTTAATCCCTCCGAACCCATTAGTCCCGCCCTAAACCTAATGCCTCCATCTAACCTCGTCCTTCGAGGTTAAAACTCGGCACGGCTATAAATACAAGGCTATCGTTATTTGGCCTGCGTACGCCGCTGGCACCTGTCGTGTGGCTTCAGGTAGAAGGGAGTCCATGGTAAAAGAGCACGGAGGGAACACAAGGGCCCCCTTGGTTTGCGAAGAGGGGAGTAAATCTACTCCCATAAGACGGTGGCTTGCCCGTGATCGTTCCAAGACCGGTCCAGGAATCCGGGGCCACGCTTACGTGCCAGTGCTCGTCAACTTGAACCTTCTTCTTGACTTTACCTTGACTGCCAACACACCACTGGCGAGATGAAGGGCAGAAAACATTGCTACGACGATGACGAGAGACTTTCACGAAGGGCTCCTGTCCTTCGATCTCTCTCCGCCGTTTATTTCGAGACATTCTCCAAAGGAGAACTTGACGATGAAAGGAAGACATTTTAGTCGAACACGTATCCAGGGAACAACGGCAGGATGTTTTTACAGGAGGATGTGAAGAGAGTGGAGAGGGAGAAGAGAGATTTGGAGGATCTTGAAGAACGAGAGAATAGGATTTTTAAATGATTGAGAACCGAGAGTATCCAACGAGAAGTCTTGGTCCAGGTGTCTTGGTGGAATGCACTTCCGACGTAACTGAGGGACGCTAACAAGAAGGCATTCGGTGCTAAATTCGATTCTTCTCTCTGTATACTCCTTTTTCTCGCACTTTTTTCCTTCTTCTTCCGTTCAGAGAGGGTCATAAGTATTTTTAATCTTGTTTTACATCTGGAAGTACTCCAATCGACGAGCCTGAGACTCGCTTTCTCGCAGTGACATCGAACGATGCTCTCACGACGCGTTAAACTCGCGGAATTTCAAGTCTGTTCTCTCGAATTGGAGAGATCTTCTGTACTTTGAGAAACAATCCGTTTTTGTTCTCAAGCGGCAGTAAGGCAAGGGAAAAAATGTGTAAAAAAATTACCTAACAAGAATCGAAACAGGGACATTATCTCGATCGTCAATCTTGAGCGTCGAAGGAAACAAGACGTAAACACGACCTTAATGGTCGCACAGAATTCCATGGACGTGCTGTTTTTTCCGTCGAACGCACGAAAGTCTTTCTAGCAAAAGTCCATTCAAGTATAATGCATCGACCTTTTTTGTCGTAGCTGGCAGCCAAAGGATTCTCCTGTTAGAGAGGAAAAGACTCCTCTATAGTTGCGTTTATGGTCTCTAAGTGCGTAATGCGAGCGCATTCTATCGATCCGTGGTAAGTGTACGTTCCTTCTCGATCTTATTAGGCTCGATGATCTCGCATGTCAGACGTTATTTCAATCTCTAGGGTGGATCAGGCTCGTAGAAAATTCCAGAGTCATTTCTGTCAAGTAGTCGTCCTCGTCGTTTAGACGATTAGAGGCTTAACACAAATTTTATCGGCAGTTACGAGAGAACATCCTGTGTTGTTGATCACCGATTTTCATGAAACTCACGTATAATGTAGTTTTCACTGAAATATTTAACACGTTTTTTTTTGATGGGCAATGATTCGCGTTATGAAGGTGAAAACCACCCCCAAAGTTGGGGCTATAACGTATATTTCGGCAAATACCTTGGAAACTATGAAAAGTAATTTAGTAAATTCATGGAATTTGGTCCATTTAATAAGAAATTAAACGGTAAATAGTATTTTGCAAAATGTTAATTTGTTTATAGAGAAAGATAGAATTTTTTTGTTAGCTTTACCACTTTAATGTCAATGAATTTTCGTGAGTTTTTGTTTGTAGAAATTATATGTCTATTACAAAATTACGGATAAATTGAAATTTTGATCTTTTTATCAGAAAAAGGAACTATTACATTCTGAAATTGTATCGTTTGACGCGCGAAACGGAGTGTCTATTTATAAGAGTCTTTTGTTCTTCATGAATAGTTGGCAGCTTTTAACAGAATGGATTTTATTCATTTATATTCGTTTCTGGTGAAAGTGAAAGAATTTTCGCTCATTTTAAAGTGAAACAATTTTCGCTCATTTTAAAGCGAAACAATTTTTGTCCTCCTTGGATCTTATATTTTTCATATACTCTGTAGCCCTAACTTTGGTGGTAATTTTCACCCCTTTAACGTAACTCATTGCCAATAAAAAAGAACACGTGTCAAATATTTTAGTGAAAACTACATTATAAGTGTGTTTCATCAAAGTCGGTGATTGACACCTGGGGATGTTCCCTTATTAGTCGAACCAGCCAAAGAGGAAGAAAAAATGACGAGGGGATAAGAATGATGTCGAAGTGAAAAAAAAGGACGACGATCGAATCTTTGATCATAACGCTATAATTTGGAATAATTCCAACGATTAGGATAATAAACAGCTTCCGTTGTCGTTGAGACGTTATCGCGCGTGGAAATCATTCTGCATAAATTCTGTTCTTCCATCTATTTTGATGATATTTAATAAGAGTTATCTGTTGGACATTTAACGAGGCGAGTTGGGATATTATCGTTAGGAACTTGGTGAAAAATGACATCAAATTTTGATTAGGTCTTTTGAGTGAATTCTAATCGATGATATCGTATCATCTAATCTGGATGTTACGATTGAATCGTTGCTTTGATTAACGTTTCAACAATAGATAATAGATCTCTTTTGTAACGTCCAGTCATCGTGATTATAGCCGAGGAGACATTGTTGAATATTGAAATACGCTAAATAAATAAACTTGCAGATGGTACGTATGATTTTTTAATGAAACTCCATGTAGTATGCAACGAGCTTACGTCGCGATCGTTTCCCGTTGTCTCCTGATAAGAATACTCCTTCGTTTCCATCGACTCTAAGTTAGAAATGTAACCCAAAGTAGACAGAATTATGAAAAAGTACAACGTTATTTCCGTCCTCTTCTATTTCGAATAATATAATTACCAACTCGTCCTTCTCACCTTCCGACTTTACCACGACAAATTTAAATGACACTGATAATAAAAAGTCGTTTCTATGCCACTTAAAAAATTGGATTACCCGTAACATCGTTAAATATTACATCACAGCACTCTAATAATTTCCTTCTCTTACAATCTCTACCGTAACACATCCACAAATGTCTCCGTGACGACTAAGATAAGTAATTCATCGTGCACTTTGCTCCAAGATTTCAAATCGAGATCAATTTCCCAGCTAAATCGAAATGTGAAATTGAAGTGATAATAAACCACGAATAAGTCATCCTAAAGTCAAATTCGCTGACACGAGAAAGTATTCCAGGAAGTCTTCGAGGATGAAAAAAAGAAATGCCCGATGCCGAGGGCAATTCGTTGATCTACTTTGCGTCAAAATTCGCCCCCTTCGTGCAAAGTATCTCTATAATTCCAGCTTATGGAAATTTTATCGCATTAAAAACAGATCTGTAGGCATACCTTGGGTTAGCGTCGATTTTCAAATTCGAATCGGCACCATTCGATCTCGAGCCGATCGCGAACCGCGTCGAAAGGAAGTAAGACCGTAAATATCAAAGTGCCACAGCCGTCTTGCGATTAACGACTTAACGTCAATTTTATCGTCGCCTCGACGCTACGGCAAAATCTCGTAAATTTCATCCGTTCCGTCCCGCTGGTAGAAATATATCGTCCAACTTTATTACAAGGTCAAACGTATCGTTCGACCTTCTACTGTGCGAGTAAAAGCGTACCGAAACTCCCTAAATCGTTTCGCTTCGAAGTTGCCCATGTAACCACCGGATATATTACGATTCGGAATGGAAATTATAGTTTGAAATTTCCGAGAGTCGCACAAACCATAACGATTCGACGGTGAGACCGGTACACGGAGTTGCTTTCGTTGAGAAGGAACTGGCGAAAATTCGATGCGAATATCGCGGATATTATCGACGCTGGTGGAAGCATGCTCAATAATCCGACTTATTAACTTCGAGACTGCATGTTTTGGGAAAAAGTTGAAAGAAAAGTGTTCCAGTTTGCAAAAAGTAAAGGGTCCAACGGAGGACAAGGCTCAAGTAGAGACTTTAACCTGTTAACCGGGCGTGACGAATAATTCCGTCATATCTGAAAGAAAACTCCAGTAAGCTTGTCGATTTTTTCTTCCTTAAAATTTTTAAACGTAATATGTTGAACGCATTACATTTTATGTCGTTCGTATCCGTTTAATCCTGACGTAGTACTTTAGATGTAATGATATTACTTCTCACTGTAAAAAAAAAACATTCCAATTTGAAACAAGTTGAACAAAAATTAATTCCCCAGTTAACAGGTTAAATAAGTGCTTTGAAAAAGAATAATTAAAAGGCAGAAAAGATGATTGACCCGTTGCATTATTTTTTGAGATAGACGTACAATATTTTTGTTCCATCACTTTCCCATAAACTTGGAAAATTTATGTACCAGTCATTTTCACTGGTTTGATAGTTCCATTACTAACGAACGAATAAAAACCTACACTTGGTTAAAGGTCAAACTATGACCTCTAAATAAAATCCATTGTCTAAGCATTTGCAAAGTATATAAAATGATTAAGTTATTCCGATGTCCTCGAGCAAGCGATTAGGTGTGTAATTATTTAATATCGGTCATCGAACAACACCAAGAACCAACAAGAAGAACGATTACCAAATGGACAAAAAACCCCAGACTATTAAACAACGAAACGAAGTATCCTTTAGGAGGTGTGTATCGAAGATATTATCCCCAAGGTATTACAGTCTTAATCACAATAACACTTTTTCTTCCCTTGAAACGCGAAGTGTGGAGAAAAAAAACGTCGACACGATAATTACAAGAAGAAATCGTTTTCATTGTTAATCACGATGTAAAAGTGAAACGTCTCCGTACGAACGAAGAAGAGGAAAATAATGGCGAATCACGAGTGAAGTCGTTATACACGGTGAGATAGTTATCGGTTTTAATGGCCGCCACGAAGGTCCGATCTATGGCGCGTATCAGCTCGCGACGAGTTTTATTTGAAATTTCTTAGAACTGGAACTAAAACCGGTATATAGGAGAAACGGTTACGAGTCCTCGATAGGAAGGAATGTGGATTTACTTATCTCTGACTCTCGTAGATACACACCGACGAAATGAAGCCGGCGATCGAGCAGAAGCCCCGCAGATAGTTGCGATTTGCGATTACACACCCACGGAATAAATTGCTACACCGGGAGAATCGAGTAATACAAACAGAGAGAGAGAGAGAGGTGGCAGGGGTTGCTTGCTAGCTCCTGGCTGTATCGGAGAATGCGAACCGCATAACACGTGCATCCGACCCTCCTTCAATCGACCGACGCGCGCCACTTCCTCTGATGCATTCACGAAGGGGGATGATTAGAACTACAAACTGAATCGTTCGAGATAAAGTGATAGATGCTCCGTATTAATCCCCGCGAAATCCCCCCTTCCGTTCTGGAATGTACGATGTTTTATCAGCATTCTTGTCTTTTACGCGGGCAATCGGAAAACGAAAAATTGGAGAACGTTCTGCTTTGAGTTGAGAAAGTAGCTTCGATCGTTATTCATTTGATACAAGTGGAAGTATGAATGCCACGTGGCAACATTCAACTGCACGAGGTTAAAAATCACATTCATCCTGATAATAAGTCAGAATCAATTTTTTAAACAAACACGTACCATTCGGCTGAACCGAGAAGTCAGTTGGCAAGGGATGTTTTTTTAGAGGTATAGAACTTTAAAATGAAATGAAACACGTAAGAATCATGGTTTTGGTTTTACTCTTATCATAATATTATGCTATTTGTGTTTAATAGGTTGAACGCCACTGATATTTCCCTCGTTTTATCATTTCTACTGAAGTGATACCTTTTCTAACACTTTGAGTGCCATGGAGGTCACCGGTGACCGGCGCTATTGAATTCATTAAATTTCCGTGTAACTTTGAAATTGTAGTATTTATGAATTCTCGGATATATTAAATATTTAAACATTGACATTAAAAAGATAAAGGTCTGCCGATTATCTATCTATCTGTATCTTTAAAGGTTCTGCTTTGCAAAAATACGAATTTAATAGAAAAAGTTCCACTTCAGTAAAAATGAGGAATCTAACGAAATACCGGTGGCGTTCAAAGTGTTAATATCCCATCTTTGTAGAGAAGAAACTTTAAAGGCACAAATAGATATTCAGCAGAATTTGATCTTTCGAAGGTCAGTATTGAAATACTGAATGTGTTAAAAAATGAGTAAACATTACAATTGAAAAGTCATATAAAATTTCAATGAATTCAATGACGCCCATCACCGATCATCCCCATGGCAGTCAATGTGTTAAAAATAATTTTTGACATATGGACGCGACATTTTCGATTTTATTGTCTTATACTCGTTACCTTGAGAACGACAAATAAATGTTCTCATTCCAATCGTCATTCGTCGATCTCATATTTCCAGAACTGATATCATAAAACGTGACTTCTTCTTTCTACCAAATTCTTTTCCATTGTCCTCCGTCGATCTCAGGTTTCCCGAAGTGATATCGTGTGACTTCTTGTTTCCACCAAATGGCAAGACTATTCCACTTCGAAGAACGCTAATAACCCCCTTACCGCAATCGCTAATGAAAATTCCCCATATACAAACACCTTCCACCACCAAGCATGACTCACATCCACCAACCCCTCGATTAGAAAGGAAACCTCAGAACTCACCCCGGCGTTGAAGCGTCAACCACCGATACCAATTGCATCGACTCGCACGTATTCCGTACTTGTTCCCGTATTAACGATTCGACACAACAACCCCTGATTACACCATGGTTTTTCCACCATCTTCCTTTTTCTCACTTTCATTTTATCGTACAGTTCCAAAGATACAACGAACGACGAAAAATAGAAGGAAGTAAGTACCAGTAGGAAATCTGATCGTGGTTTCGTTTCACGGAACGGTCAAGATAACTTCATTAAGGATCACGATGTTAACGAGCCCGTTAACGAGTACAAGGTAGCGTCAGCACGGTGGCACGGCCATAAAATCGTCCTTCGACCGTGTCCTTGAGGATACGTGATCGTACGCACACAACGAACCAATCAAGCTGGTGTGAATCGTTCGAACACGAATTCTGGAGGGCAGGTAAATAACTTGGTCGAAGTTCCCTCGCATGAATTTACATATCAAAGCTCTTTGCAAGCTGTAACGAGCCCCGTTAGAGAGTACCTTGCCGATAATTCGGAACTCGGGGAACCTTGTAAGATTATATGTCTCGTGTGATTCGTCGTCTCCTTGGTGGAACGTTGCAAGGAGGTTTTATTGTTTGGAGTTCTTCTTGTTTTCTTGTTAGAAAACGAGAGAGGATCTACGGTGGACTAATTGGATAGTGTAACGTTTCGCAGGTTCGGGGATGCGTCTTAACTCTTCCTTGTTTACGGATGGAATCGTTCCTTTGATGGTGCGCGGCGAAAATTGAGACAAAGCGCGAAACTTCGTCCCTCCTCGTCTTTTGTTTCTGTCTTAATTCGCGCGAGGAACGATCAAAGGGATGTGCTCGGGATATTTGTCGAGGTGGATACCTTCAATGAGACGATTCTCCTTTTGTTGAAACAAATTATTGATCATTATTTAATGATTGCCGTTAGATCTAACCAAGGTAGTTAATATAATTTGTTTCAAATATTTTGCAAATATTCTCACAATTTTGGGAAGCTTTTTTTTAAAAAAATGGTAGGTAGGGATTGATTTATTTTTGTTCTAGGTTGGATAGGAAAAATGTATCAAAATAGATGACCCAAACCATGTGACCTCCTATTGTTATTAATATAGACTGCTTATATGATTCTGCCCTGTCGACAGATTCGCTAATAGAATTTCTATTTTGATTTAGAATAAAAATTCCTACGACATCGAATTATTTATGCGACGTATATAAAATTTTATCATTAACCTTTCGGCAGACCTTTATCTTTTTAGTGCCAATACTGAAATATTCAATATGTTAGAAAATTCATAAATACTGCAGTTTGAAAGTTACATGAAATGTCATCGAATTCAATAGCGTCGGTCACCTATGACCCCCATGACATCCACCGTGTTAAATTGTTACTACATGCATACGTCCATAGTCGTCAAACGATTAACAACAATAATCCAATAATAATTCCAATACAGAGATAAATATATGTCCATAGTCTCTACACTTTCTCATCCATATCGACGAAACTATCTCCAACTTTTTATCCCTCAGGCATAAATTAGTGCGCTCGTAAAACCGGTCGTTTCTCCACAATATCTCTCCATGACAGTCTCCAATTTCACATCCTATCGTAACTCGTCTCTCTCAACAAATTTCTTTTCAACCACCTCCAATCTCTCTCTCCTCAAATGTATTCCAAAATTCAACGTCAAAGGAAGACTTTAACCCCTTGCCGTACCATTCCTTTTCCTCCTGCCTCCAAAATGATTCAGAATTAAATAATTAACATAAAAATTGACCAGTGATTCCGAATAAATCGTACGATTTAACTTAATATTAATATTATCAAAATAATTTTATCATATTACAGCTAGCTGATATTTTCAATTTGCTAGATTTTCCAAAAACTTGAATATTTCCTATCCATTTTATCGTATCACGAGTGTCACTCGATATTGTACGGCAAGGGGTTAAAGTAACTTTTCAGATCGCAACAAAATGTCGTAAAGCTCAAGAAACATTCGACACCGTAACATGGACGATACTTTTCAAAATGAATTCCCCGTTTACGTTCCGCAAGCCCCATAACGTGCGAATACGCTCGACGAAGCTGACTGTAAACTCACGTGTCGAAGCTGCCGTACGGTTATTGCATTCCGCGGTGTAATCCAGTGGGAAAGTTATCCAGCGAAGCGACCGCGGCTCTCCTCGCGGTCTTTTCGGCCTGGAAAACCTGCAGAAGCTGGATCAGCACGCTGGAAGCCTCGAAGAAATCCAAGAGAACGTCCGACAACCTCCGCGGAGACTCGTCCCGGTTGCTTTATTAGATTCGCTTAGATTTCGTTCCTTGACGGTTAAACGAACGAGATTTTCGCGCCCTGTGGCCGACTGCCAGCTGATTGAATTTCTTAAAATTACCAGAGCGCGTAAACCGAGTTAGCAGCCAGGTATCTCGGTGCCCGCGGCTCACCAAGGGGCTGAATCTTCTTTGTATCGCCAACTTGGTAATCATTTCAGAAAAGGCCGTATCGTTAAAGACGTTATGAAACCTATTGAATTAACTTCGCGAAGGTGTTTCTACCGCGGGGTATACGTAATTTGCAAATGGATTTTATTATCGGACAGAAAGCTTTTGTTCCTTGGCTCACCTTCTTTCACGATTCTACATACCCTTTTTTTTTTAATTGATCATTAGATTGATTCACAAATGTGAATTTTCGTTGAGTGATTCTGATTGGTTGCGGGAAATTTAGTGTTATCGATTTTTCACCCGGGAGAGTTAATTACATATTAATTATTAAAATTGACTGTACATGAGGCTTGAATTTTGATGTTTCGACGACCCAGGAGTAATTGTTGGTTTCGAGCAGGGAATATTCTGTTTTTCAATATGGTTGATTGAAAATCATCTGAAAGTAGGGATCTAGAGATTAATTATCGTGAAAATGTTAGTCCAAATTGAAAATATAAAATTGACAGTCATTGTTTTTAGCAACAGAAACAGTAGAAATAACAAAGTTTCGAAATCTCCGGTATTAAATCCATCTTCGAATATCCTCATTACCAACCCTGTTAATTTGTTCCAACCTGGAATTTCTAAAATTACACAAACGATCGATAACCTCATTAACAAAATCCCTGAAAAGACAACAACAAACGTGATAACAAAGCTCATTGTACTCTTCCGAATAGCAATGAATTCGCCCGTAAAATCTGCAGAACGTCGTCCGATTGATATTGCAACGACGATATCTAAAGGCATTAAATCCACGAAATAAATTCCCAAAATTGATCAACAACGATCCTCCACCTCGACCTATCGAAATATTAACCAATTCAATCGAAACACCGCCAAAGATCGAAGAGAAAAAACAAATAACAATTCTCCACTTCCAACTATCATCCTATCGTGTCGTTCTGCATCCGCACTTTTTCCTCGAGCAGTTTTCCAAGAAAACTAACCGCAAGAATGTCGTCGAATTGTTTAACGTCGCGATAGTCGAAGTGTTCGTCTCGTTTGTGGCGCAATCGTTCGCCGTGCCGACAAGAAAATCAAATTATCACCGAGGACAGGAAAAGAAGAGGATCCTTCGGCATGGTTGCAGCAGTCACCGGTGAAACCCTCTAACTAGTTTCCCTCGGCATGCCGAGGATTCGTCGGAGTAGTTGGGAACTTTTTAAATATAATTTTCTTCAAAACGCGACTCGGGCAACCTATCAAAGTAAAATCAATAAAGCAAAGTTACGAGGCGGAAAAAATTCTTATCCTCTTTCCACTTTGCTTTACTCTCTTTCTCTATTTATTATTTCCTCTTTTTTCTTCACTTAGGTACATCCCTGAAAGAAAACGGGATATCTCGTATTCCTGTGGTTATTTTTCACAAGACGTTATAACCGTGCATAATGAAAAAACACGGGGGATGAAATTGAAGGGTAAAGAAAAAGTTGCATTTCGTTGCACGCGAAACATCCCAGATTGCATTATTCATCGGTGGATCCACGTGGAGGCGTAAGTTATCAAAAATCGTCGAGTTTTACGATCCTAGCGCATGGGTTACGACGAATAAATTGTGAAAGTTGTAATTTCGCCGCGTGTATCGGGTATTCATTAATTGGAAGCAGGGGTGCGCGATAAAATTGAATACCAATGCGGGTAATCGGTGCACCGTTCGCATATCGTCCGGACGACTTGGCACTTTGAAAAGTCAATAAGCCAAGCGAGGGTGAGAGGAGGAGAAATGGAAGAGAGAAAAGTGAGAGAGAAGAATGGAGAGGCGTTTAATTCATTAAGCTTAAACCGCTACCACCGAGAGACATTATTTCCGTGCGAAAAATGGCGCTAATTGTTCAAAAGCGTAAGCGAAATAAATAACAGTAAGGAACGTTCTACCATATTGGAATTAACGAGAGAGCTGGACAAATCGGGCAAATTCTTTCTTTTTTTAAATCTTGGTTTCTCGTTTTCCATTGAAAAGTAATTTCTCAATGATATTCTCATTTTCGTTTCAAGTTCGATATATTTTTAAAGTCCCATTAACACGCAGATTCTTCGACGTATATGGGGACCATTAACACGAGAACTCTTCGTAAAATAGTCAGTCGAAATTCTATGTGACTAATGCATATCGGAAGTCTCGCGGGATACACATTGTCACCCTATTGAAAATATTCAAAAAGGAGAGGAAAAAAAAAGCTCCCCGATGAATCCGTAATTCCTCTCGCGTCGACTATTAAATAAATCACGAGAGTTACGATTCCAGGGCGATTTTATGCTTTCAATAAATCGCCCGGCAATGGTGAAAATGAAAAATCGCCATTTGTGTTTCGCATAATATTGCGCAATTCAAGAACAAAGAGGGAGATGATTTTGCAATTGAACAATTTGAAATTATCCTGTAACCATTATCTCGTGTCGGTGACCACCGAGCTTTGTAAATACGCAATTTTTTTTTTCTTTTTTTTTTAGGGAAGAGAGGGGAAATGCAAATAATACCTTTATTTAAAAAAAAAAAACAATTTTGTACACCGACGAATGGTAACAACGTGCATGAAAATATTTCAACTGGTGTTTCATTGGAACTCTTCGACGTGGAGAAATAAAATCAACGGGATAAAATAAATATTGGAAAATGCACGTATTTGCGCTATTAATATCGTGAAACTTAATAAAAGGATGGTAAAACATATTGAACGAAGGACCGGAAGTTTGCAAAAATTTCTTAATAAAAATACTCGTCCATCAAATAATACATAAACCCATGATAAACTCGATAGATGTGCATTTATCATAGTTGTCGTGAAATAAAATACGTAACATCGTGACTTTGATCCTCTTCAAAGTTTCCAAATAATTTTAGAACCACATTTTATTTCTCCTCCATACTGTCGAATATCATCATAGAATAAAATGATACTGAAAGTTTGATAGAATTTTGAAAATGTATAAAAGTAACTCCATCTCCTTTCGCATTAATCACGCGAGATCAAACGTGCTTTGAAAATGTACATGCTGCTTATTAAGTCGTATTAGAATGCAAATATCCAAGTAGTTCATGTGCGTCCCTTTCACCTGGAACTTTGTTGAATTTTTACGAGACAAATCATAAATATTTCGAGCGCAGCGAATGAAAAAAAAAACACTCGATTCAATTAACGTTCGTTAAAACAGAAATAAAAATTAGAACGTGCACTCCTGGTTATAACTACGCCCGCTTCTCGAATTCCCCGATCGAAAAACCGTTCGCTATTAAACCATCCAGAATTTACGAATTTTATTCCATCTATCGATTGTAAACAAACGAGCTAAAATATTATTCGGTCGTAAATGTTTAACGAAATACATCGGTGAGATAATCTTAATAGATCTCTTTCGATTCTACATTCACCATCAACTTGATATTAACCATAAAACTATCAAGACAGTAAATATAATCAATTCTCAGTTTACACGAAAAAATTCTCCAAAATCATAAAAAAAAAAACATACAGTCAATATTCTACTCCAATCTTATAAAACTTAATTACTTAATTTTAATAAATTCCACCTCTTTATTTCTCCTTTTCCAGTGTACTTATCCACCACAGTAGACTCTCGTACAACTCGAGTTCCCATAACGTGAAAAAGATATTGCAACTTCTATTTTTACATAACGCAAATTTCTACAACACTCCGCAATGACCACGTTATACGAGAGTTTGCTGTATATTTAAATATAATAAATATAACATTGCTACTTCAACCGATAACGTTTCATCGACAGGAAAGACTCGATCGTGGAGATTTTCGGTATCATTTTACGTCGAATCCTTCGCATTACTCGACTGCAACACTTACGGATGCAACCTATATGCAACGTTAATGCGGTCCCGTCGTCTCCGTCGAGAACACGGTTTTAAAGTAAATTGAGAACCCCTCGAGAAGATACGGATGCCTCGGATGGACGAAGAGGAAAGGGAGCAGAGCTCCAAAGAAGATGGAAGAAGAGAGAGAAAAGAGAAGAGGTGGAGGGACCGCACACCTGTCTGAATCTCGAGTAACGAGCCAAGAGAAACACAAGGCGACCCCACGAATTCGTGCTGCTCCTTTGAGCTCTCCTTTTTATCCGGCTGCGGTGTACGGAGCCTGGATAACCCAGAAAACCGGTTTCGTAGTATTTATGCATCGTGTGTACGCCGCCTGCACCTACAAACGCATACGATGAACCCTTGGATCTTTCCCTCTTTCTATTCCCTCTTTTCCTCTTTCGTGCCTCTTTGCATATACGCGAGTCTTCTTTCGGTGCGTTGCCGTTTTTCTCGCACTTTTTATTTTGCATTCCCTTTAAACTGGACTTTCTAGAAAACGGAGCCACTCTTAACGCTTCTCTCCCGATGTCACTACGCCTGAAGTATCGAGGATGAGCTTAATACGAGATGAAAGTGAATTTAACAGTGTTTCTCGTTTGTAACTTTCACGAATACACAGGTTTTGAGATTAATTTGTCAGATTTTCTCTGTCTTCGAGGAAGAGACACTTTTTATTAGGTGGAGAAGAAGGGAAGAGAAGTTGAGAGAGTTAATGAGGATCTATAGCCGTGTAATTTCGTTTCTGTTCCAGAAAGTACGGTAGCACAGTGTAAGAAACGAATCTCGAAATCCTTCGAGATCCCTCGAAAAAGCGTAAATTGGCTTAAGGTTGGATTTCGTGTATTCACGGAAGAGGAACACTCGTTTGGTGCCGTGAAAACCGGTTCGATGGTTCGAAAACCACAAGCCATTTGGAGCCATCACGTTCGAATTGGTGTTTCAGTTTGCCAGGGACGAAGAAGAACGGCAACGAAGAAAAAACATTTATTCTGACAACAATGAGAGAGTTTCAATTCGTTTTCCACGAGACGTTGCCTCGGTTGGACGAGGGCTTCACATTCTGACAGAGTCCGGGCACTCTTCTGGCTCGTTAAGCATGCAAACGAGCTGGAAAAAGTTTTCAAGCTTCGAGCGCTAAAGCAAGACGGGAACGACTAATTATACCGATGCATTTCGAATGGACGCTCGAATAAGGATAATCCGATTTCCACGATCGTCTACTACGAGAGACCTTTAGTCCCTTGTACTTTTATATCGCTGTTTCCCTCGTTTCGTTTAAAGCCTTGTAAGACCAGAGACTATTTAAATAATAAAAAAGAACGGAAGAAGTCGCACTTCCACGAAAAGCTTCTAAGAGATTTTACTTAAACTTCATTCTTCGCAAAGTGCACAAAATCTCAGCAATTCTCCAAATACTACATATATATATACGTTTCTGTATGTATTTACATCTATATATATATATATATATATATATATATATATATATATATATATATATATATATATAAGTATACATATACAAATATAAGGTACATTTACTTCACGATTTACGGTCTACCCGTTATTCTGTCTAGAATTTTTACAACTTTTGCATACGTTATTCGCGAAACGGTAATCCAGAAAAGTTTAGCGCCTACACGACGGAAAGGTTTAAAAAGGGCACCGAGCCAGCCAAGTTTTACGATCCTTTCAAAGAAACACTTTGTACCACCGTGCCAAGATGGTGGTCTCTGTACTTCGAACTAAAACTACAGGACGGAAGAGCAGAGGGACGTTATACCGTCGAGAGTGCGGTAACTAAATTGGTATACTTCCGCGTACAACTCATATGCCAAGTTTTCTACGAAAGCTGCAGTTCGGAATACCGGAACCGGATGCTGGCTCATTGGCCGACTGGCGTACTTCCTCGTAATACTACGAGACGAAAAGCTGGAAAGCAGCCGCATGTATGCGCGCGGGACGCGTTCAAATTACGCGCTCAACGGCGAGAGAAGTGCGCTGTCTCGCAGTAAACAGCGGTGACTTTCACCTGGACCACTGTTAATTAAGAAGAAACGGGCAGAGTGCCCGGCATTAACTTCAGCTACTGAAATGCCAGAACGTACCTACTTGGCACGAGAAATTCGACACGATGGATATTAAAGAGGAGGACACTTTTTTCTTATGGTAAATACTTTTGTATTCCTTTTCGGTGTAATTATCTTACGAGGGAAATCGAGTTGCATAGTTCTCATTATCGTTATGGTTGTATGTGTTTGTCGGATCCTCGTGCGGAGGAAGAGAAACGTAATTAGTTTGGGAATGATGATATAGGGAATTAAGTAAATAAACAGCTAGTAGGACGAAATATTTGTTGATAATTCTTTTATTTGCTAATATTATTTTCGTAAGAATGTACGAATCACAGTTGAAAGTATCACTATATCGAAGTATAGGACAATGAGTATCGCTGGTAGTGTTTGTTTTTACAAGTAAGAATTGAGATGTAAATGTATAGTTTATAAACATTCTATATATCCTGAAATGTAAGTAGAATTTTCGAATGTTTAGACTTTGAAAAATAGTTACATAAATAGCTTGAACTTATACATATATATATATATATTATTGTAGAATCAGTCTGACAATTTATTTTTTTACTGTACTCAGTAAACTATTTTTAATAATTCGACGTTGTATAGCTGTCTTCGAAAGTCGTAGAATCCGGTAGTGCTTTAAAATACAAAATCTAGTTAATTATATTTGGTGAGCTATGCTTTATCTGTGGAAAGAGACAACTTACGATCAAAAGTTCCAAGCTCCTTCTCCCCTTCGGTATTATAACTTTTAGTATGTTCTTCCCTTTCTTCTGGCTTCTTGTCGTCGTCATAGTTGAAGCCATCATCATCAGAATCCTCTTCGGCGGCGAAATGAAGGTAAGAAAGAATGCAAACGAGTGCTATGAAAAACAAATTTGTGCCAATACCGACAATTGTGGATAGAATTGGCCAATGAAACATCAAGTATCGTAAACCGGATAGATGTGCATTTATCATAATCGTCGCAGAATAAAATTCGATGTATCTAGACTGTATTTCAACATATACAATCGTAACAGGGTGGCTTTGATCCTCTTCAAAATTGCCAAATAGTTCTAGAACCACATTTTGTTTCTCCTCCGTAGTACCGAATATCATCATAGGTGAAAATGTAAGCGTGGTAAGGGTATGTAAAAGTGTGCTACGATAATGTAACATAGCTGATCTGCATGCATGCTCCACCAGAAATCCATCTACGCTTCGTAATTGTGCACACACCATAAACATACCTATAAAAAGAAATATACTCAATAAGATAGTTATCTCTTCATTATCCGTATACAAATATAATACATTACCTAGCTCTTTATTGGCAGGTGACTCTGGCATTTCCAAATGCAAATTAACCTTGTATGGCTGCCCTACCATAAACAATTGTTGTTTCTTTGTTAATTGTACGTAAGCAAAAGGAAAGCTACAAATTCCTTTCTCTTCGTCGCATGACCTAGAATAAAAAAAATGCCATACAATATGATCTTATATTACACATATGCAAATGGAATGTAAAGTAAAGAAAAAAAAATTATATATATTATTTAATTCGTGTCACAGGACATTTTATAATAACGTACAAGTGATAAGTGGAGCTCACTTGAATTGCAAATGTATAGGCCAAGTATAGGACATGCTAGGCATATATGCATAGTAGAATGCTGTGTATAGGAATATTGATAACCACACAATTAAAATTGCACTGATAATAATTATTCCACCACGGAAGACAGCATCTCTCGCCGACTGTACGCCTCGTGTTGTTTGTTTTTGTACACTGTACCACTTATTACTGATCTGTTGAAATAACCTCGAAACTAACATTGTAAACAAATAGAAGTTGAATTCGTTTGCCCCAAGTTAAATTGATTACTGTGCAATATTAATACTGCTCGCTGAAATAGGCATACGAGATAAGATAAATTATTTATCAGTTTACTAATTTTCCCGCGAAATTCCGCGATAGCGAATCATTTAAGGTTATGTATACTCTGTTTCTTAGTTTTCACGATCCAATAACAATGTTACCAAACACCAACTAGGAATTTAATAAGATAACGTCAGGCATTATTCTATAGTCCGAATGTCAAAGTACACACAAATGCCCTTATCGACGATTAAAGAAAGCTACGCAAGTAAATATAAATCTCTTTATTAGAAAGATAAATATGAAAATGATGATATTTTATGAGCTGTGATGTATGTAAACCTCATTAAAATTCATAAATACAATCCTTTTTCTTCAAAATCAAAATATACATGTGTACAGTATTTGTATTAATACTCAATAGGAAATAGGAATATTTCGTGATTCTTGAAAATTTCGGGTTTTATTAAAATTAATAAAATTTTAAATACTTTTAATCTCGTGCTGCACCACGCGTATATAAAACTAGGTATAGTTTTAACTGTTAAAAAGTATATTCATTCGTACGAAAAATGTACAAATGTACCGTTAAATTACTTTCCCTTTCTGTGTTCTAATCTAGGTCTCCCTTTTTTCGTTGTAGGCTTATCTTTTCCTTTGTTGAGTAACGGATGAGTTTCTGTAAAGTGACACTGTTAACATCATATTAAAGGAGTATGTACGTAATTGTTATAAATTATAAATTTTACCGTCTACTGGCGCACCCTGTAAATGTATATCATGAGAACGATGTTTCTTCATCGGTGGCTCGTGCGGTGTTGTTTGATTATCCTCAGAATCTTCGACATCCGGAGATATTGGCAAAAATTGTAGTGAACCAATATCTTCGGTCTCCTCGTCCGAACTACAGAAAGCAGCAACCCTATCTATCGATGCAACATCTACTTCTATTTCTTCGTCTTGTGCCTCTTCACCTTGTACCACAGATTTGTCTTCATCGCTCATATCAAATTCACTCTCTCTTTCCTCATACTCGACATTTTCATCCAATTCCTTAAAATCTGGAGCAAATGCGGACCAATTTTCAACTTGATTTTGTGCCCAAATTGAAACTACACCGGACGATATCGAAGCGATGATCGGTCTCACTGGATGCCACTGTTTTGAAGGAAAAGAAAAAGTTGATTAATTTTGAATACAATTAAAATATAAAATGGAAAATTATAGGAAAAATGAGATATTTACTACAACATCAAGTAACAATTCTCCTTTAGTACCGTGTAAAATTTTTACTAGATTCCCAATACTTTTTTCCCACACATACAAAGCGTGTTGCCTCGCTGATCCCGCGCATACGTATTCTCCATCTCCCGAAAAACAACACTTTTTCCACATTGTTTTATTTACAAGGTCTTGAAGTTTCTGCATTGGCTCAGGTTCTCCATCCTTCCCACATGCTAATATTTCAGTACTATCGTATACACGTATTACTCTGTCCGATGTGTTAACCAAAAAACAGGAACCCCTTCGGGCAAATTCAATGCTCTTTACAGCTGTGTTACTGGCTGTGCCTTGTGATATTTTATAAGATGCTTTAATACTCAAGGATTCTGCATCGAGTACTAAAATTCTACCACGGGCATTTCCAGTGTACACATAATCTCCACGTCGATCAAACGATGCTACTATGTTTAAGTCACTCTGAAATAGAATAATTTAAAAAAGAAAATGTTAAAATTATTCTATAATTTTCTGTGACTTATTTAACACATACATCGTCATCCAAAGGTATAACTCTGTGAGTTCCTTCAACGTCTACCATCACAGCGGCATGTCTCATAGGACATACTAAAAATTTGTTTAAATTCCGTGGATGAAATTGTACTTTTAATATAGGAGATGGAAATCTATATTTCTGATCACATTCTCCAGATAGGACATCCCAAATGCATACATTGTTGTCCGTGGAGGCACTTAATAACTTATGACCATTCCTAGACCAGCTATTAATAAACAAAACTTAGTTTCACTAGCAATAATGGATATAATAAATCTTTGTAACGAGCTTACCTTAATGAACACACTGGGTGAACGTGTGCACTGATAATCTTAGCGACTCCACGAGTTAAAAAATCCCAAATAACAATTCTACCATCATTACACCCAACCGCAAGAAGTGTTCCTCTTTTATTAAATGTGCACGTTACTGCCAACGATATACAGTCTAATGTGCCATCAAACTCCTAACGATTAGAAGCATTATAACAATTACGATGCCCAATAATTAAGAATGCAGAATGCATCTTAAATGCATACTTTACCTCCGGATAATTCTGACCAAATGATTCTGTGCAAAAGAGTCACGTATGTTAAGAAAATTGTAATTTATATGTTAGGGATTACAGTAAGAATGTACCCACCTAATAATTCCAAATTCATTTCTCTTAAATTCGTTTATTATTTAACATACAGAGTTGTGAGGGTTATAATTGTTGTGATAATGCCGCTGTACATATATATGGTGTATACATTGCTACATGCATTAGCTACTCGCTTATATTTAGGGAGAAAATGAAATCCATAAAAAATAATACTAGATTTTCATTCATATCTTTAGAAAATGTTTTCTTTATATATTTAATGTGAAACGATCGATGTCATCGTGTGCGAGATTTATTTCAAAATACAAAATACTGCCCGCTTTCTGAAATTCGAGTTATTCGGACTAGGAACTTTCATCGATAGCGTAGAAGCATCCTAGCCTCAACATTGTTCTAGCAGAAAACCGAAACCAAAACACGTAATAAATAGTGTTCGGTACAGTTCGGTATATGTTTATAGGAACGCCGTATTACATTTCAAAATAATTATTTTATATTATAGCTAAGAATAAAAAGAAAAGGATAATAATTTCTTTATTAGGACTATGTCACTACGCGTTCGTAAGTTTCCTTGATAATTAAATACAATTTTATTCTCTGTGTATTTACAGTGGCAATCACATGCTTTCTTATGGTACTTCTCATCCAGATCTGGCATTATTTAAAATGATTATTGAATTTGCATGTATTCCTTTTTTCTTAGATTCGTTGCTGAGGCGAATATGCAGAGTTGATGCCCGAAAATTTAGTAATGCTCTAAATGTTCACGAAATCCAGGAAGAACAACTGCCACTATTCCGTACGGCAGATCATAATCCAGTAGATCATGTTAAAAGTCATTTAAACAAATTTTATACGATACCGTTAGAAACATATAAACATTTGTATCAAAACAGTCTACCGAAGGAATTTAAAAAACAAGTCGAAACTTTTGCCGAATGTTCTATTTTAATTAGGGAGCCTGCAGTTGAAATTATATCTTGTCTGGAGCAAACTGACTATACAAGACCTGTCAACAAATATGTTTTATGTATCCTTTTTTAAATGAAAGAAGTACAGTAGGATTACTGTAATTTAGAATTAGGGAATTCATTTTAACCCTCTATAGTCCAAAGTTTCTGTGGTATTTGAAGATCAATTGCACGATAGAACATTAGTAAATGATAATGGTACAATTTGAAATAGTAAATCCAACTTAATTTTTAAACAATGAACTACAAAGAATTTCATGATCCTTGAGTACTAAATTACTTCATTTGACAAAGTAAAAAATTGGCTTTGAAGAATAGAAGTGTAAATATATCCTTGTGTTACCTCAAAGTCACAAGGGCCAATAGAGGGTTAAAGACAATGGTAAGATCAATACGTAATGAGGAATGTATCTTCTGCACTATTTGAGATTTTAATTAATTCTATGTAAAGTATGAGTATATAATGTATTTTATTTAAGCAAAGACTATATAAAAATGTTCTGGAAAAATAAATTTTTTTAACAATAATCGTTAGACGGTAAATTTGGTGCAGGAAAAACAATTACAATGATGCACTTGTTGCATTATGCTTTTATGAAAAAATTTATGTTAATTCATATTCCGTGGGGTAAGTTCAATAATTTGCATAGGAGTGTCATGTTTGGGGAATCTGTTTCATAAATGTCCCTCCAATTCTAGCAAATGATTGGTTTCGGTTCCCAAAGGAAGTAGCTAATTCACCATTAGTACCAGATATGCTCGATTTACCTGTGGATGCAGGAATATGGTTGAGATATTTTAAAAATCAAAATCTACATCTTTTGACGTCGCTCGATGTAAGAAATATATAGTTTTAATCTTATTTTTATTTACGTCTAAAGTAATTATCTTGTAGTTGAGGGTTACCAAGGATTATACATGGAACGAACGGGACAGTACAAGTCAAGGAGCACCACTTTCAGAACTTATAGATTTCGGTATAAATCGGATTAAGTATGCTTGCGGTGTAATTAACGCTCTAATAGATGAACTGAAAGCAGCTAGTACTGCTGGAAAAGTCAAGACCTTTGTTTCTATTGATGGCTATAATATATTTACAACCGATATCACGCTAATACGTAATGACAAAAAGGAGTATGTCCCTCCTACTCAGCTATCATTAACTACAGCATTTCTTAAGAGTACGGAATCAAATTGGTGTAACGGAGCAGTTTTATTGTCCGTAGATGCACGGGTGATGAAAGTACGTGAACAATGTACTTTATGTTGGATGTTTGATGTTAGGAATTAAATTTTTATAAAAGTATCTTTATTTATAGAAACGAAGGGAATCTGATTTACCGCGATATTTACTTGGCAAAGAAGGTTTCGATCATCTCGATCCCTTTATACCCGTTGGTGTTGAGAATTATACTGTTGATGAGTTTAATACTGTTATGGAGTATTACAAAAATCGACAATGGATTAGGAATATCAGCCCGGAAGGAGAAAAAGAAGTAGAAGCGATATGTAATAGGAACCCTTTCTATTTTATGGAATATTGTAAACCTTTGTGAAATAAATGCTAGTAGATATTTATGATGCTTAAGGTATTCTAGTTTTATTACTTTCCTATAGTTACAAATGTTCCATTATATTTCTTAATCTGTAATAACGATAACGAATATTTTCATTATAACGTAATTTAACGATAAACAGCAAAAAAATAACCCACTAACTACATATATAATATTTATATAATTCTCTAAGAGCATTATATTTGGAATATGTGGGTGTTGAAAAATTTCGTTATATAGAACTTTGCATGCAGTGAAATAAAATTGATGTACCGTAGTATACGCAAAATCAGGAATTACTGACTTATAGACTGCAATATATCTATAACTTTGCTTATGTCACAATTCTCTTGTTCCAAGAAGTATGCGAGTAATTTAGCATCATAAGCGAATCCCATTGATATCATAGTTTCAACAGCATTGTTGATTTTCGGATTTCGATGGTACAGTATCTTCTCCTTTGGCAATTTCGGATAAATTTTCTCTGTCTTATTTGTCGTCTCTGTTGGAGTTGATGGTGCCGGTGGTGCGGTTGGTGCCGGTGGTGCGGTTGGTGCCGGTGGTGCGGTTGGTGCCGGTGGTGCGGTTGGTGCCAGTGGTGCGGATGGTGCTGATGATTCCGACAATTCTGGCGACTTTGAGGATTCAACCTTTTTATAAATAAAAATAATATTAGTTACAATGTCAAATTAAAATTATTTATCTGTTTTTAATTCATTACTTATTACTTAAAGTTGTGTAGAAAATACCTGCTTAATTGGACCATCACATAAAACAGAAGAAGCAGAAGATGCTGGGCTAATATTACAAGTCTCATTTCCATCAACAATTGTCCATTCATCAGCTGGGTTTGTGTTTGAATTAAAAATATCGTCATTCATGACGGATGTTGTATCAGGTACAGATGCTTCTTCAGCTACTTCGTCAGTAATCAATTTTTGCCCTCCATCGGCAAACGTTTTATAAATATTTTCTTCAGCAGTTGAAGAATTTTCTGATTCTGGTTTACTTGCTGATATATTTGTTTCACCAGATATGCTTGGCTTCTCAACAAATTGACATTGTACATTATGGCATGACTGTTGTGATGGTTTGATATTAGAATCTGCATCATTTGTAGTTTGTGCTTTTGTTTTATTTGTTGTATCTCGTTTTGAGCCTTCTTGGCAAACTCCTTCATCGTCAAATGAAAGTCCAAATATATTGGGAGGAATGTCAGGACTGAGAAACAGTTCCCAATTCTCTGTTCGCGACGATGCCTGTCGATGCGGCGAATGTCCTCTACCTTGACCTTTTCGAAGGAATCTCTTTAATAGACGATGTACACCATGTGGCAATTGTGGTGATCCAGGAAATGTTATTGGGTCTGGTATGCGAATCATGTAGTGATGTCCATGTAGACCTAATGTTTCACATTTTGAACATAGATCATAATTTATGCATTGAGCACATTTATATCGAAATCCCCGTACGTCATTGTCACAGCCATCGCAAGTAACATTTATGTGAAGTGCCCCTTTATTTTCACAATGCTGGTTTTCAGTATATGGTGTTACAAACAGATTAAATGAATTCCTAGGAGTACCATGATGAGAACGTGTAATTACTGAACAATGTATCAATCCAATGCGAAGCTCTTCATCACTTGAAACTGTGATCTTGTCAGAGTTAGTATCTGAAAATTAATTTCAAAGTATACACAAACAATTTCATAATGTTTTATAATAGTGTTACACAATATGGTGATTATAATGTATCAGATTATTGGTAAATTGAAGATCCATATAATTTTCCGAATTGTTAGAAAAAGGAATTACTTTAGTATCTGAATTGCAAAAGTTTTCAAATTATCGAATACATTCATCCCTTCTATATCATAATCACATTACCTTCCCAAACAACCTCGAAATCTTTCCCACGCAGCTGGGGAAACATACTTCGTATTTTTGCGTAAAGAAATTGAAATATTTGAATTTCATCTCTTGAAATTTCACATATACGTGTTTCCTTCTTCGCAGGATCTTCCAAAACAACTTTAACTTGTACGTAACTCATGTTTAATAAGTTCAACTGCGCACTTCACTAATTAAGTTGACGAAACTCCCAAAGCAATATAACGCTGACTCTAATTGTTTTAAAACGTATACAGTAAGTTTATGTTAAATAAAATTGTCAGAGTAAATCACTGCTTCTGCTCCCGTCAAATATTATTTTCCGTATGTCGCTACAGATCAATTAGGACGCTTTTATAGCTGATGAAACAGCCGCGTCTTTCAGTTAGCTCTTACGTAGATATAAAATGGCGACTGTTCCCTTCAATCGATTTCGGCAGTACTTTTTACCTTTATTTTTATTATGTTAATCGTCAACACTTGTACGTTCGTTGTCGCGATAAAAATAAGTGTAATAATAACAATTGCGATTAAAGAAATACATATTTTAAAGCGCGATATCGTTTGATTTAAGGGAACGTCTACCGAGCGCCATTTTTGAATGAGATGCGAAATTTGACAGCTCGCCGACTTATGCTTCCGAACGATGAGTCACGATGTTCGTTGTACTTACTTTTTATCATCATATAAATTGTTGCATCACGAAACAGCAGGTTGTTGTTTCTCTTTCTTATGTTTCGAAGATATTATTTACCTCGGGAAATATGATTCTACCAATGTTTCAGTTTTATATCGATATTTGGCATTGATGAACATAACGACGACGGTAACAGTTTCGGATATTTTATTGCGCAAGTTTCAAATTAAATAATTAAAGCTACAACCTAAAATGTATAACGCAATGGAAAATAATAAAGTTTATATTATTAATGAACGTTGAATATATCTTCGTGAATTACAAACGTTATTGCAGCTGATAACAAATGATTAACAGAGCTATTGGACTCAAACTCATAAATATTTACATAACACACAATTCCAAAGTGATTCTGATCTCAAGCAAGACACACTGTTTACTTTCGATTGTCAATCGTTTTTTCTAAATAATTCAATCTTACCAATAGATGTTACAACGATAACATCTATTTACTTTTTGGAAATCTGAGTCACTTGGGTCAAAGGTCGCTTACCTCCCACCACACTAATTTAGAGTCTTCAAAAAGACACCCTTATAACACAATTATTGGATCTGTACCACAGAAATATCATTTAAAATTTTGTGTCAATAGTGGAATTGCGATAGAATTTTCCACAAAACTTTCTAGCGTCGGCGTTATCAGTATTGCAGTTTTACAATTCTTACTTATCGTTACAAGTGAACGTAAAGATATCTTTCTACTGGAATTTTTTTGCTTATTGTACAATGCAATGTATGCAGCTTGATAAACAAGAAATAAATAATAATAAATTACGCTTACGTGTAATACAAATCAATTTGGTTGTACATTAAGTATATCGATGGAAAATGTTAAAAGAATAAAGAAATGCATTCTTCATTAACAAGTAGAAGAATCGTCAAAAACGATCTTGCAGCTACGCGTCCGTTTTTACAGCTCGAGGAGTTTGAGAAGCATCGAGAAGCATCGAGAGTAAAATTTCCCTTTCTAATAAAGCAGAGTCATATGAAGTAGTGTCGTCATAAATCCCCACTCTATTTTATTACGCTTCTTACCACGCTGTTACTTTTCTGGTTGCAGGAATTACCAAAGTTTGCTTCCTACTTTCTTCCCATTAGCACTGTAAATTTTCTTGATCTCTATTTTGTCTATTTATTGTTATACTCATTTCATCTAAAATCTCAAAATTTTAGATTTATTTTACTTGGGTTCCAAACTACCAAGACTATAATATATTAAATGATAATTTAGACTTGGTTCTATTAACACTAGATCTACGGTAGCCGTTAAATTGACGGGTTTCTGTTTTATTCAAATTTTTTTTTCAAATAGACAGAGAAGCAGTACAGCGAATATTTCATATTGTAACGGGAAGTCAAAATCAGAATGTCAATGAAATAATACACTGGGAGTTGTATCAAAAGGGTAAAATGTATATTTAATATGTAATCTCGTGCTGCGATCACTGTGGCTTAGCAACTGAAAAAAATAAATGCACGTCGATGACAGTCGACGACACGGTGAGCCGAAATACATTGTATCCCCCTGGTTTCATAGGCTCTTACAATATGTACCTTATAATATGCAAATTACTTAACTGGTCGTATTTTTTGCCATTTGATCCATCTTTTTCCAAAGTACTCATTTAGTATCTTTAAATATGCCAAATTTAGCGGCCATAAATCTAGTGTTAATCGAGAGTTCAAGCTTCTAACTGTAGTCCTCTGATCGGAAGTTTTATTTTCCTTTCAAACACTGACGAACTTTTAGATATAGAGATTAACCCCTTGCCGTACAATAACGAGTGCTACTCGTGACGCGATAAATGGAATAGTCAATTTTGAAGTGCTCTAAAAATTATTTGATTACAAATGTTAGTGAAATCTGATAAAATAAAATTAATTCTACGCTATTCAATATTACGTGAAGTCACTTGCTGTATCCGAAATTAGTGCACTAGATTGTTATTTAAGTAATTAATTCAAAGTCATTGCACATTTAGTCACAAAAGAAATGGCACGGCAAGGGGTTAACTGTTGCTGTTACTTTATATTTCTGCTCCGAATTACTATGGTTATTTTTCCCGGAATCTCGAATTGTTAATTAGCTTTAAAACTTCTGCAGTTGATGAGCATTCAAATTTGGACACAGCAATTAATAGTTTGAGCTCTCAATTACGTAGTTACCGTAGACTCATTAAAGTTAAGGAATAAATAATGACCTCTGTTACTGATAATCCTTGATGATCATTGACAACTAAGGATCTCTCGAGACTGATCATCAGCGACGTCTTGAAATGAGTATTGCTGATGAGTAATATCTAAAATAATTACTGCTAGTCAGCAGCGCTTAGAGACGCTTAGCGATGCCACGAGATCATCAAAAATGATGAGGAATAACGAACAATAATCGGCAATATGTTGCACGGACATGCGATTAAAGTAATTTGATTTTTGCAACGTAACGACAACCCGATTTTTTTTAGTCGTAGACATTCGTCAGCATTAGTATTTGCGCAAACGAATAATACATTTTTATCAAACATTAAACAATTTCCTACAATTGCAGCCGCTGGTAATATGTTAATTATAACATCAGAGGCGAGAGTGACATCACGAATGTCCAAATTTGCTGTTTCATTTAGCAGTTTTGACTCATCAACGATTACTAATCCCATGAATCTACGAGAAATCTCTGAGAAATTTTGTCTTAGCCGAAACAGCATAAAAAATAGAGTGAATTAATTAATTCCAATTTAAATCGTACTTTCTATTAATGACCTGACGTTTTAGATTACAAATTCTATGAATATACAACCGAGAAATCATATCTTAGTTGAAACTGCATAAAGAACTGAGGGAATTAATTAATTCTAACTTATTAAATTACACTTTCTATTAATGAACCGTTGTCTTTAATTACAAACTCCACGAATATATAACTGAGAAATCATATCTTTGTTGAAACTGTATAAAAAGAAACGGAGATAATGAATTAATTGTAATTCGTTAAATTACACTTTCTATTAGTGATCCAAAGTATTCGAAAATAATTTCCTTCACCGTTATTAGTTAAAACGACAGTTACGTAACGGGCAATAATAATTGCGCCACTCGTCGAAGTCCAGCGGTTCATGGAATGCATCAAAGTTTTATTTGTAATTTTCTAATGGAATTGAAAATCGGCATGGTAACTCGCGTAATTCCATTACCAGCTGAAATGCACTTTCTTTCTACGCGATAATCATCTCAGGGACGGATGAAAACTTGGAGTTACCAGGAAATTTTTCAAGTGATCAATTAATCAACGTGGTTTAGTATTTCCTTCATTAAGTCACAGGTTCATTTATCACGCGAATAGACGACGATATCGCTCCTCTTTTAATTAATTTCCCTTTAATCCTGATAGTCACCGTGCTCGTTTCATCTCATGAAAGAATCAAATTTGCACATAAACCATTCGAATATCTAATGTTTAATCATGTACAATTAAATTGTAATTGTACTTGATACCATTATAATTTCCATTTCACCATGTGTCTTTCAGCTTAACAGTTACTTATTATTTTTTATTCAAATACATTGGTACAAAATATTCTTAAAATTCCTACATAAATGAAACATATGACAGTTTATTAATATATTATAAATATTTCCATCATTCAGATACCAGTTATCGCGTATTGTTACCTTCAGAGTAGATCTGCGTAATTATCGAAGAATAGATACACAAGGGAAGATAAATAAATATTGTTCCATAATATTGTACAGGTCTGTACATCAGGGAACTGTTTTTTTTTTGCAAGTTCGATCCTGCAAGCACTTAGCAAGTTGTCCATCGTAAAAGCACTTGTCACCGGTTATAGAAGATTCAGTTATTCTTCGTCTTTCTGGATCGTCGTATCGGAACCATTGTGTTTTCTCGTGCAGAATGAAACTTACATTTCTGCGTTACTTTATCGTCATCGTGCTATTCCTTTGTCCGGCAGATATACTTGGAAGGAAACATCCCGAGTATTACGTTCCCCTTGTAATGCACATTCGCGACTTTTATTCAGCTTCCGCTATTGTTCTAGGACACAACGTTGAATATGGTGGTGCGATTTTTAAATTCTGCAATTTCGCGAAAGTACAATTTTAGATTCTTTTTAATGCACAGTTGTTTCTACTCCTCTACTATTAATTTATTAAAAGAGAAATCAATGAGATATTTATTTTGAAAGTGTTATAAGCTATTTTACCGTAATGAGAAATATTATATAAGTTATTTACACGGAGAAATACATAAGTATCCAGTTAATAGGTAGCAAGTTAACAAATTAAAAAAGAAGTTATAAAAATTAAAGCAAGTTAAAGGTAGCAAGTTAAAGTAAATCCCTTCTTGAAAACGTAAACTCTAAATATCGCGACTTAAAAAGAAAATGACTTATACCATTTTCAAAATGAAAGCATGAATATTTTAAGCAAGACTTAGGAATATTCGAAGTGCCAAGGTTTAATTATTGTTAACTAATCACCAATCAATTATTGGTAAAAAACCATCGTCCTCTTCTTCTTCAGATGTGAGAGCAATGAGTATAATACACACCTGGACTCGCATCTTCGGCAGGAATCAAATGATTTCCCTAAGCGTTCAATTGGAAGATCTGTCCGACTTGTCCAAGTATTTCGGCAAAATCGTTCGACCACTTGTTATCATTTGGTTAAATTCAGAAGAGTCATTACTTGATTTTCAAAACCATACGCAAAATTTTAAAATGTCCTTTTCCGCGTGGTTCGTGATGTTTCTCCATCTACCATGGGGAAGCCGAAATTATTGCCATGAACCAGGAAGTAACATCTTTAATCTTGCCTTTAATTCAGAAATGGTAGTATTTTGTGACGATGATGATACGATAGTACTACGAGAATGGTATTCGACGGATGAAAACAGTACGGATATATTCGACGTGGCTGTATGGAATCCTGAAAAAAATAGATTTCGTATTCTTACTCCGTTGAGCCTCTACGACAGAAGAAGCAACTTGAAGGGCACGATGTTGCGTGGGGTCACCGTCAAGGTGAGATGATGGAATTACAAAGTTTCTCGAACTCGAGGAAAATGTGTTTTCCAGATCGCCTTTAGTTTGTTCTTTTGATTTATTTGTTAATTTTAATACTAGAACTACCAATGTGGACAAAACGATTCGCCCCTCATTTTTTCTAAAATCTTTTCAAGTTTATAGGAGAGCCACAGAGTAGAAATTGTACGTTCATCTCATAAAATATTTATTACTGAATTAATTATCTTCTCTACTTTTCGATTCCTTGTTTTCCAAAGTATTTATTTCATGTAGTGAAGTGTCATATGTTTAACAACGATAGTTCTAGTGTTAACATTTTAACACTAGAACTACCGGCGTTAAATCTATCATATTTCAATATATTAAATAAGTACTTTGAAGAAGAAGGAATCAAGCGGCAGGAAACTTGACCGATTGGGTGACTTATATTTATTGATACAGACGTAGAATATTTACTCTATGACTCTCATATAAACTTGGAGAATTTTTTGAAAAAACTGTATACCAGTCATTTTGACTGGTTTGGTAGTTCTAGTGTTAATGACTGCTAAGAAATCTGTAAGACAAACTTGCATGTCACTCTGAACCGTTTTTGAACTTGAAGAATCTTCTTCCTTTTTAGGATTCGAAATTTTGCGTAATGAGAAATGGGGAACTGCATGGAATTATGGGCCACATTTTTCAAGAACTACTTGTTGCCATGAATTTTACATTTGAAGTCGTTAGCGAAGAAGAATTTTACGGTGGTTACAATTATACCAGCAATAAATGGAACGGAGCTATAGACAAAGTTGTATCGAATCATGCCGACGTTGGAATCGCTGATTTTACTATGACTAATTTGAGGCTCAGAGATGTCGATTTCCTTTTACCTTTGATAATTTCCAGAAATTGCTTGTACATCATGCAGCCACAGGTCTGCGGTGTCCGATGGTTCCTTTATCTTAAGGTACATGCTGAAACGTTTCCTGGCAGCAACGTCAAAGGACTTTGCATTTTTGGAATATTTTTATACATCATTTTTACAGATTACCTATGTCTTTAATTTCAATTTTCTACACTATGAATATCACTTTTAAATGTAGTGCAAGGATTTAATTCACGAAACACCGTATACTTGCAGATTTTCGATTCTTCAATTTGGTTTGCCATAATCGGAATAATAATGGTGTCACTTTTAATCCTGCTGTTCATAAAGTGTTATATCACTTCGTACACTATGCCAGAGTTACTTTACGATGAATTTTTCCACATCTGGAGTGTCTTCTGTCTCCAAGGATTAGAAGGTTTGGGATAAATCCATCGTTGATAATAAATTCATTAAATTTGTAAGTGCTGTAAACGTTGATAATTGTTTGCAGACTTTCCACAACGTTTGTCATTGAGAGTAGCATATTTCACGATTCTTATCACCGCTGTAGTAACACTCGCTGCCTATTCGGGATCTTTGGTGTGCTTTTTGACAACTTGTATTCACAGTTTACCCTTTACATCGCTCGAGGGATTTTTGAATGATGGCACATACAGTTTGATAGTCGTGCAGGATAATGCAGACTATGACTTGTTTCTCGTAAGCTTGCCATATAATAGATCAGGGGTGGCCAACCCGCGGCCCGCTTTGAACATTTTTCCATACCGCGAGATTGTCATCAGTATCATTATTATTATATTATTTATATTTACATGTAAGAATAATAGTAAACACAATAATAATAACTCATTATATTTCAATTTTTCACTCTGAAAAAGTGCCTATACTAAGTCTGAATCTAATATATAGGGATATATAATTTTATATGCGGCCCGCGGAGTTATTTCCAAAGTGGTCAGCAAGATCATTTGGGTTGGCCACCCCTGTAAGAGATGATTGCATCGATAGAACAAAGAATAATTATTAAATGTAGGAAGTGCAAAATAAAGAACATTTTTCCTCATTTCTTTCAGAACTCTAAAGATCCACTTGCAATCAGCATGATGAAATTAATGCATCCGTACGACGAACTGCCAAAAACTTTACTTGAGGGTTTCAATAAAGTAGGTTTCCGCGACTTTTCATTTCTATTTTGACCTTTCCAAAAATTGTATATTTCACAGGTTTGCAGCGATCCAAAGTTAGCATTCTATACTTCTGAGGCAGTAAGGAAAATCATGAGTAGGGTAATACCTTGTAAAATATCCGTCGTTAATGCAGGGCGAGTCGACAGTTTGTCATTAATCCTACCGAAAAACAGTCCTTACACTTCGCTGTTAAATTATCAGTAAGTACAGGGGAGTGTTATATAAATTTCAATCATAAATCATAATCTTTGTTAATGGAACAAAGCGCTCAATAACTCATTACGTTGCAGCTTGCAGAAACTGCAGCACACCGGGGTGTTAGATCGCTTCAAAAGCTTATCGTACGTAGAGAAATCTGACCGTGTAATCAGTTTCAAAGCGATCGAGATATTTAGCGTCGCTTCTCTATTGGCAATTTTAGGCGGTGGTATTATACTGTCAATTGTGATACTTATCGCCGAAAGATTTTATTACGATATCAATTACTAAAATGTTAATTACTCTATCGTTCTTTTTTTATTGCCTCCTACAATTTCTCAGAATATTCTACTATTCAATCGGTAAGATTGACGACTTTGCTTTTTACATAGATGCACACGCTTTCTAAACATTCTAAATTATCTTCTTGAGTGAAATTTAACCCTTCGAAGCAATCTGAGTAATTAACACTAGAATTATCGACTTCTAGTCTATTATATTCTCTTAATTATTTCTTCAAGTCTATTATATTTAATTGTACGGAATAAGTACTTCAGTTTAGGAGAAATGGAGTGATGAAGAAGATGATTAATCAAGTAATCTAGACTGTATAAGATAAAGGGAATATTTACTGTATTACACCCCTACGAATGTAGGAAGTTTTTTGAAAAAATTGAAAAATGGTCAGTCCGACTGCCTTGGTTGTTTTTGTGCTAACATTTGTGCCGTTATACTTGAAAGTCATAGGTCTCTTTCTTCTTACGTTAAAATAACTAATTTAAACTCACTTTCAAAAATAACGGCACATTTATTCCATCGTACAAATCAGAATTAACATAAATCCACGTGGAAATAAATCTCCCCGAAAAAGGATAAAAACACTGTGAAATTATTTCACGATATATAAACCATTCCAGCAACGATAGGATACAAAGAACGGCACGTTTCATCGCGATTCGTTCTCCCCTTTGTTTTCATATCGTAATTCAATCACTCACGGCGATCGGTGGTATTAATTATAAAAGAATCACCCCCGAAACGTGGTCAACGACGAAACTCCATCACGTCACTTTGATTGAATCCTCGCGATCGCACAAACATGTCACGTTTATGAATACCAAGAAACGTTCACGCTTTTCCGTTTACACTTTCACAGCCCTTTATTTGACCGTACTTTTTGCGTTCAGGGGCTGACAGACAACCGAACCGTTACCACCATCGTGACAAATCTAACGTAATAAAGACAGGGAAAAATAGTCATGGGCAAACTATATGGCCTCGCAGCATTTTCTTCGTACAATTTTTTTTCAATAGAATTCATATCGGTGTCCATCTTCGTATTACCCTCCAATGATTCGTTCGTAACTTGTACGATCGGAGGCGTAATACATAATGTATGATGTGTTCAAAGCGCAATCAGGTAAACTCTGGTACCACTGTCGGTCTAGATTCTCAAATATGATAAATCCACGCGTCCGTAACGATCATCCTTCAGTCGTGCATTTGCCGTGTCGTTTCACATTTGCCTTGGGTTGCATTACGTAGGTGAAAATCGCAAGGAACAAAGCTGCGAGAAAGAACTCGTCGGGACGGTCCATGGATATCTAGGATTATTTTTAGTATTTTGTTTTCTTCGGTGATTATTTCTTATTGTTGCTTTATCGGCTAGTGATTTTACATTGTAGAGTAAAATTTATACAATTTTCGGTGTGATGAAATGGCACGGCCGATTTGTTCGGCCATCGTGCTGCTATTTTTGTTTGTCGTTGGGATTTCGCAGCACGTGAGCATTCAGGATTACATCCTTCTTATTGCTGATATACATAGGTTCTATAGAACTTCTTGCATTATGTTTGTGAATTCGCAAACTCATAATGGTAAGTTTGTTGCGACGGTGTTTCCTTAACACGTTGACTGCCATTGAGGTCACCGGTGATCGATGCTATTGAATTCAATGAAATTTCATGTAACTTTTAAATTACAGTGTTCATCAATTTTCTAACATATTGAATATTTAAATATTAGTTTTAAAAAGAGAAAGGTTTACCGAATATCTATCTATCTGTGTTTTTCAATTTTGCTATTTATAAAGGTGTGATTTTAATGGGAGATGTTTAATATTAGGCGAAATGATAAAATTAGCGAAATACCGGTGGTGTTTAACCCTTTGCGCTCCGAATTATTTTATTAACTTTTTGTCGGATAAGAAAATATAATCTCGGAAAATTGTCTACTGTTGATTATTCGTTTTTATTTAACACTAGGAACAATTGTAGATACTGCTGTGTATTCCTGTTAAAATGCAACATTATTGTTGATTTCGAAAAATCGATAATTAGTATATGAAACATTAAGTGTCACAAAAAGCTGTGTCGAGTGTAGCTCGACATAGGAGTGCAAAGGGTTAAAGTATTAATTGCGGTGAATTCGAGACTTTGAAGAAATTGGAGTTAAGAGATTTAGGAAAATACAAATAGAGACTTTGATATCGTTCAGTTTTAGTAACGATTACTCACAATTTGCTTTATTTGACGTCCTTAATATTATTTTGATGCAAATACATGGCGAAAGAGAATTTCAACTCTGCCGCAGATTTCCAAGTGAAAACGTTGAAGCACATATGGTCTCAGGAGTTCTCACGTCATAGAATCATCACTTTGAGCTTAACTTTTGCCGAATTACCAACTTCTACTCACATCTATCAATCCAAAATAATACGACCTCTATTCGTCGTTATCCTAACGACGAAAGATTCGATGGACGAATTTGCAAAAGCTACAAAATACCTCGACATCTCTTTTCCCGTCTGGTTGGTGATATTCATGCAATATCCGGGGGATCCTTTGAAGGATTTTTGCCTACGACCAACTGGAAATTTGTTCAATCTAGTCTTCAACACTGAAATGCTCGTTCTTTGCTACGATCAGCCGAAATTGAAGGAATGGTACGCTTTGCGTGATAATCAGACCAGAATTTTTAACCTGGCAACCTGGAAACCAGGACAGAACGTAGCTTTCAGTACTGATAGAAGCCTCTATGCAAGGAGGGGCAATATGTTCGGAGAAACCTTGCGAATTTCTACCGTGGAAGTAAGCAACCGTTCTTCGACCGGTATTTTTTTAACTACCCACTACTGACCGGTCACTTGGCCGCAAATAGTTCCTCTACATCGGTATCTCTTCGAAAATTACGATTTCCTGTCACTAAGTCCTTGACACAGTAAACCACAATGTTAAATAACAATTTACTAATTTCCATGACAACAGATTGATAAGTTAAAAGTCCAAAAGCGTTGGGCCTGAAAAGTCTATTAACCCTTTGGCCTACGATTTCTTTTCTGACTGGGCGTGTACTATCTCTAATTTAATTCCTGAAATGAAAAGTTCTCATTGATTTCCGATATTTCGTATAACTGAATGTAATAATGAGACAGTTTCTCGATCGGTTAGTATTTTCAATTTAATAGCTTTTGAAAAATTTCAAAATTTCCTATTTCATTTCCTGCACCACGTAGTTGTAGGCCAAAGGGTTAATAGGCTATCGTTTGGAAAAGTGTTAATTTGTAATTTTCTAATTATAGAATTAGACATTATTCAGTTCTTCTTTATTTAACAAAGGAATCGCCTTTCGTATCGGTCAAAGACGGCACCCTCACCGAGTTCTTCGGCAGCATCATCCTAGAACTTGCCAAGTCGATAAACTTCAAAGTGAAACCATTGGCTCCAGTTCCAGCATACGGTAGTTGGAACGAAGAGAGTCAAGCTTGGACAGGAGTGATCGGTCAACTCGTCACCGATGTCGCTGATTTCGGCTGTTCCGAGTTCACAATGACAAATCTCAGGCTAGACGTCGTGGATTTTACATTGCCATTGATGCTCTCGCGAAATAGATTGTACTTCAAACGACCCGCTGGCTCTGCCGTGCAGTGGTCAGGCTACTTCAAGGTTTCAACCTTAAGAGAAACCTCTCATCCCATCTCCTATTTCTCGTACTCCTCGATTTTTACAATTAACATCTTTCACTGATCACCTATCCTTTCCCTTTTAGACCTTTGATGTAGACATTTGGGCAACGATTTGGATTTTAATATTGACCACTCCGATTATTTTGACGATATTGAAAACTAGAGGACCTATAAACTCGAGGATACTAATGACGAATTATGTACACGTTTGGGGGATTTATTGTCAGCAAGGCTTATCAGGTAGACGGCGACGTTGATTATTCTATGATCGTACAATCTTCGAGCTTTGATTTTCTGTTTTTTTAGAATTACCAAAAGAATTACCACTGAGAATAGCTTTTCTATCGATTTTCATTTCCGCATTGATCGTCTATTCTGCCTATTCTGCGTCTTTGATCAGTTATCTGACAGTTTACTCTGTGAGCTTGCCATTTTCCAATATCGATGAATTTGTTGCCGATGGATCGTACAAGTTGATCGTCTTTAGAAATAGCGCGGATTACGACATGTTCATTGTAAGTTTGTAAATTGTTAAACTTAGAATAGTTGAAATCTTTTCATCTTCTGAAGAAATGTCTTATCGTAGAATGCCACGGATGGTGTGGCCTTCCAGTTGCAGAAGTTGATAAAGGAGAAACAGGACTTGCCTCTGACGTTAACCGAAGGTTTTAAGCAGGTTGAGTGACGATTAATTAAAATCAGCAGAGTGATATTTTTTTTTTACTAATTCAATGTGATTTTTTTTTTCAGGTTTGCACCGAGAAAGTGGCATTCTACGTAACCGAAGTTATACACGATGCCATAAATATTTATCTACCCTGCGAAGTCGTATTTATAGAGGCTGCAAAGATCGACAGTTTGGCGTTGACTATGAACAAAGGCAATCCTTACAGGGGATTGATAAATTATCAGTAATTATATCTTGTTAATTTTGGTAAGAATATCTTCGAAGCTCTAACTTATCGTGCCGTTTGTTAATCTTTAGCTTGCAGCGATTCAAAGACAATGGCGTGTTGAACAAATTGAAGAATATGTACTTGGTAGTTGGAAATCCTCCGGACGCTTCTTACGCTTCGGTAGAATGGCTTGGTATATCGCCGATTTTAGCCATCTTGGCCGGAGGGACTATTCTGGGATTTTTTATTTTTGTAACAGAAAAAATATATTATTATTACTTTCACGAGGGAATAGACGAGCAGAGTAGCGATTTCGTCGAGAAATTAGATGGCGTTAGTCCAACGAAATTTCAAATGTCAAAGAGATCCAAAAAAAGGTCTTCAAAAAAAGCCTTAGATAAATTAGATGCAGAGCTCGATTATTGGCCTTGAAATGAGCGAAGTATTAATTATGAATTAAGCGTGTCATTTTATCGATTAGGAAGTTGTCGGTCTGTAAGTTCTAGGACACTATGAAATCGTTTAAGTAGATCAGAGAACAAGAACGGCACTTTGTTACGTTGCTCGAAATAAAGGAAATAAACGCGATTCACGCATGATAGAATAACACGTAGAGCAAGGCGGCAAAGTTTTCACCTATTTGTTAACAAAATTACCGGAGGAATACTTTCTTCCTGTTTTTTTGCTGTTACGCATATACGCAATAACGTTCATTCTTAACGATCGGCCTCTATGCTTCTTACATATTCACATTCCATGTGTGAAATCACTTTCACCATATCGTGCATGTAACATCGCCAGAGGTACGTAATTATAGGTAACCCGTCTCATACCACGATACTGCGGGAACGTGATTTACGATATAACATTACTTAATAAACATAGAAACTTCAAAGTATCAGCACATTCCCCAGCACATGCCCCAAAGACCTCCAAGTCCTGTGTCAGGCTATTCCCCCAAGTCCTGAAAGTCCCATAAAATCCTCAAGTTGCGCTAGCCCTCAGATCCGTAAGTCCCGCAAGTTTTCAAGTTCTACAGGTCTCCAAGTCCCACAGGTTGTCAAGTTTTGAAATCCTTAAGTCCGACAAGTTTTCAAATCCTACAGGTTCCCAAGTGGGACAGGTTGTCAAGTTCTGAAATCCCTAAGTCCCACAAGTTTTCAAGTTCTACAGGTATCCAAGTTCCACAAGTTGTCAAGTTCTGAAATCCCTAAGTCTTACAGGTTTTCAAGTTCTACATGTCTCCAAGTCCCACGGGTTGTCAAGTTCTGCAATTCCTAAGCCCCACAAGTTTTGGAGTCCTACAGGTGCTCAAGTCCTTCAGGTTGTCAAGTTCTGAAATCCTTACGTCCCACAAGTTTTTGAGTTCGACAGGTCTCCAAGTCCCAGAGGTTGTCTAGTTCTGCAATTCCTAAGCCCCACAAGTTTTGGAGTCCTACAGGTCCTCAAGTCCTACAGGTTGTCAAGTCCTGAAATCCCCAAGTCTCACAAGTCCTCGAATTCTTAAATTCTCAAGTCTCCAAGCCCTACAAGTCCTCAAGTCTCACAAGTCAGCAGTTCTGCGACCCCGCAGCTCTTGAAAGTCTGCCGATTCTGAAATTCCTATAATTCGCCCTACTTCTGAACTCTGCAACTTCCTTCAATCCCATAAATTCTCAGTACTGTTCGTTAAACCGTTCTTAAAATGTATTTAATCATTTGATACGAAGCCTATCTCCAGTTTCTTACATTACTTCTCGATACTTGTACACATAATGTTACACTTCGCGTGGGCACCACCGACGGAATAACTCGTCGTTCGACTTAATTGCCTCGGAGACACTTTACACTAAATCAATCGAAACCGCTCGATGTTATCGAGCGTTGAAATTCATTGTCCACGGATTATTAATAGCCTTTCAATCGAATATTACATGCTCCTTAGCAATAAACAATGTCCATTATTAAGAGTACGCAACATTCTGTTTTACATGACGAATACACGACAGAAATTACTTAACCATCGTAATGATCTTTCGGATCGCATTAAAGCCAAAGACACGTAAATTTCTTAGGGAATGCTTGACCTACGACCTTTCAGAGAAATTCGCCCACGTGACTTGCTTCCCACGTGAACGGAATCGAGCGTACTGCGCTGTTTAAACTTTAAACACGATGGGCCCCCCCATCGTTCCATCGCGGCTCCCGTCTCAAACAAATGCAGATGCATCTTTGTGAAATGCAAAACCATCAATCTATCGATCTACAGAATATCACTTTAATTGTACGACTACACGAAAAAAAACAACAATAGAATAATCAAACATCTAGCAGCCGATCAAATTCACGTCTTTTGCAATTTACAATTTCTGTTCCGTATCCTAAATAGCCAACGAATCCTGGTTCTATTCGAAGATACATCCTGGTATGAAGTAAATGCAAGTTTACTGTTAAAGAAAAGTGCATCGTACGTTGGCAGTAGACGAAGGTACATAAATCCAGTGCGCAGTCAGGTAGCGTAAGCCCGGCCGCAGCCACCGGATACGGACGAGCACGCGCTGCGTTTCCGCTTTCTGCATGACCGGAAACGACCTTTGCCTCGTTAGAAAAAAGTTACACGCACGCGTCGCTCCCCTACCGTCAGGCATAATTCTTGACGGAGAACCCTCCAAGGGTGTATACGACTTGATGGAGCATGAGTTTACCGTTTCGCCTAGAAAATCACGCTGGAAACGGAAATTACCGCGCACAGTAAACACCATACTCTCGTCCGCAAAAAAAGGGACCATCCTACGAAGTCGATGCTTCGTCGAGGCCTGACGACGTGTCGTTAGAATCCAACAATCTCGTGAGACCTTTTTTTTGCCGCGCCGAAAAGAAACCGGATGACCTTGGTAGGTGCACGTTAAATGCATCCGCGACCGGACGTCTCCGATGACTAACGTTCACCGGTGGACGTTAATCGAGAGCGAAAACTGCGCAGGATTCTACAAGATATTCCCCTGCGGTATTAATTATTTCGATCGGTTGACTTTCCTTGCTTCACGGCGTATAAAAAAAAAGACAAAAAATAAGACAAAGTTGAATCTCCATCCCGCTTCGATGCACGAGACAGCGGACGTCCTCGATGATTTAAATGCGATACACGAACAATCAATCGCTACCGACCAGGCGACGATATCCGATGCGAAGGAACCGATTGGCTCGTCGGATCTCGTATGCACGTGGTGATCATTGTTGGTAAGTTGTGTCATCTCTGGGCTTGTCGAGAATGCCATTATTATCGCTGCATGCCGAGCACTGGCGCTGCGTCTTGTACCTGCCGTTAACAGTAATAATAACGATAATAATGATGATGATCGCGAACCAGGAAACAACAATAGTTACCGATAATGACTATTGTCAGCAAGGAAACAATGGCGTTAGACGATGGGCCGGGTATGCTGAAAGTTCTCTCGAGAAGTGTTGCTAGTTGTCACAGTGTTATGGTATAATGGTGTTGTTTATTAGCCCTTCGACTAAACTTGTACACCTGGTTTCATAATAGGCACGATTCTAAGTAATTTTCGTTTCGTAATACAATATATTTTTATCAAACTACCGTTCAATCAGAGACATTGTTACCAGGAAGTTAGTTATCTTCGATCTCTTCAATGTCTTACGTACCAAGAGACATTTTCCATCGACCGACTAAATTATCGGTATGAATCGTGCTCATTGGCGCCGTTAATGCGACGACGTAGATTGGCAATGAAATGTAAAGGGTCAACGGAATAGCTGAACACAATTTGCAAGAACAGGACCATGATTTCACGGAGAGACGGAGAGTATCGTAAATCGTAGCGTTACACGAGAGGGAGTATTTTATTGAGAAAGCGCATACGGTCGAAACATTCTATTTTGAGTCGTAAATCCGTCGACAGTGCCGGCTACCGAGAATCTCATTACTATGTTCGCAAGCGTGGGTGGCTGTTAGCGTTACGTCGGCTCATTTGCGCTTGTGAAACAACGTCCACCGACGATAAAGTAAGACATCAGGATTACGTCTATGCAGATGGAAAACGATGGATGCGATCGGGCGAGTAACAACTGCGAAAGAAGGATCGACGACCTCGCCGGAAGCGGTGTCGACGTTGAGAATGAATCTTGGCGGCATTTAACCTCTTGGTTAAGCACGATAGATTTAAGTATCGTATGTACTTCTTAATTGTCAAGGAATACGGAAATTGTCGAGTTGGGATAACTCACTTGGACGTTGCAATGTCGAGTTGATACAGGGGCTCGTAAGTTAGGGACGTTTTCCCATGGTCGAAGCAACCGAAATATTTAACGTTTTCCTAACAAGTGACTTTCTCGTTTCATAATTAATCTGTGTTGTAAAGCTGTCGGACGATACGCTTACCAATGCGGGCTAGCTCGACGTAGAAATCAGTTTTCGAAGAAAGATCGAGACTTAATGGATCCATCAGCGAGATCGACCGTCAAGATATCGCCCCCTTTTTGATTTCGGCTCTCTCGGAAAGGGAGAATAGAGGAAAGAACTGTCAAACTTGTACAATTTCATATCAAATTGAAACGAACTATCGAAACTATCCATCTTCTATAGCAAATACAAAAAGGCCATCCCAACTTTACCACTTCCACTAATTAAAACGGACTACCAAAACTTCAATACTTCCACCCCAAATTGAAACAAAACTCTCCAACTTCTCCAGTAACCTTAAAGAATTACTGCAACTTTAAAACCTTCAAAAAATTGAAAAAAAAACTGTACAGTTTCAACTGCAACGTGAAATCTCCTATAATGCGACAACCTCAAGAAGTCTCCTCGGAGGTAGGCCTGTTTCGGCAGGATCTGATTCGCCAGGCGTCAAAATATTTTAATAAAGATATTTCAATGTTACGACTTTGTCACATGCCTCCTTCAGGAGGCTGAGCAGGGTGGATGAAATAAAAAAAAACGGTGCGAATAGGCGGTCTTTAGCGAGAAGCTCCGCCGCTCAGGAGACTTCTTAAGGTTGTCGAAGAATACCAACACCGTAGACCCGAGTCGAAAATTTCAGCCCAAAATGCTCCTAAATTACCAAATAACTTAGGATATTTAGGCTGAATATGGAAAAATATGTTACATATAAAAGAATGCAAATTTTAATTCTACAATCGCCCTACACTTGTTACTTTTTGCTACTTTTACCTAGTTTAGGAGCAATTTAGGCTTCATACAGCCCAAAATAATCCTCAGCATTCGATAATGAGTAGCTTTAGAATTGGATTGGAATTGGAGTGGAATGATCGAGGTCCAAAAAAATTCTCGATATACTAAAAATTAATTTGGTTTAGGAGATTTAGAATTTATATGGAATAAAATGATAATTTAATTCCAACTTGCTCCTGAAAGCCCTATTTTTAGAATATGAGTCGACAGATTTGGAACTTCTGAAATATTTTTAGGGGATGTCAGATTAAATTGGAATACAAATTTTACCTGATCAGTCCATATAACTCCTGAAAATCATATTTACAGGACTTTGAGGCGCGTAGACACACTAGTTGAGGATTTTGAGGTTCAAAATGGTATACATAATTAAGCGGCAAATGAGAGATCAAAAGAATCTAGGATTTGAAGTTTCTTTTTACGCTGGACTTTTCGACTCGGGGAGCTACCAATCAAACAGGAATAACTTCACCGTAGAAGACCTTTACCGAAAATAGGTTCGCTCGAGAGAGAGATTTGACGTTATCTGTTAGGGCGGGCAAGGATATTTGACAGTTCATAGGCATCTGGTCTCTCCTTTCCTCCTTCCCTCTTTCCTCGTTTCCTCGTCAATGCCAGCCGGCTCGTCCCACGTATACCGGGTGTCGCGTGGGTGTAGGCTCGTGCTCGACTCGTCCTCCACGTGGAGGGGGCCCTCGCGGTCTACCCCACTGGTTCTCGTCGAAAGGAAAGGAAAAGAGTGCTGTACCTACAGCTGTGCCGTAAACGCGATTATGTTTCGTCGCTGGCAAACCCATTCAGTGCTTCTCACGGCACGCAGCAACAACTTGGTGCTGTCGTTGCACACGGTGCTTCTTCCTTCCTTCCTTCGAACGATGCGTCTCGAGTGAACTTCAAAGAGTTTGAAGTCGAGTGCCTCCAACGTCTCTCCTTCGACTGTGTCGGTGTTTGAACTTATCGGAATACGCGGGAGTTTTCTTCCCGGAGAGAAGTTTCAGTCGTGTGCCAGTTCGTCGAGTGGTCTACGATGGCGTGAACATTACACCCGGTGAAGTTTCAACGAGGTGGAATCACGAGGTTTTGCTTCTAGGGGTAGCTGCGAAGGGTGCGTTTGCGCGCAGCTGCTCGACGAGGGTGTTACTAGGTGAGACCGACTTTTCTGAGATGTTTTCTTTGATTTTTTCGAGTTGTAATTAAAATCTTGGTATTCTGTATCAAAGGTGGAGAACGTTTTTTTATTTAAGATGATGGGGATGTTTGTGATGCTGATGTTAAACTTTTTTTTTATGCTGAAGTTGTAGATCAATTCTTACATGTGTAGGTAGAGGAATCGGGAAGATTATATTCAATGAATGATGGGTGGGGAATTTAACTTTGTAATTTGAGCAAGTAATTGTTCGTGACCGCGTGGCCGATGTTTATGCAACACCTTGAACTTTTATCTCAAGGATTCGAAACAGATTTTCCGATTCTTGTTCCCGTTCTATCCGGTTCGCGAGATCACCGTGGCTCGTTGAGAACGGCTGTCATCGACGAAGGAAGTAGATCCGCTAAGTTCGCAGCATAAATATGTATACGTAACGATCTTTATCTCCGCGGATAAAACATGCAGCCGTGCGAGCAATTACGTCTATTTTTTATTCTACCTTAAGACACCTGTTATTACATCGTATAATTGGTACAAATTAATTGCAGACTCGTAAATGAAAATATTGTCACGGATACAATCGATTCGGCGTGGAATTACGATAAGAAAAGGATTTGTTGATCAAAATTTCTGCTTCGATTGTCCCAGAAAGTACACCAGGGAGCCGTAAAAGTTACGTCGAAGCAACGAGGCTAATAAAACGACGACAGAAGAAAATGGGAATAGCGCCGGTGAAATTAGGTATCGCTATTACTTCGTACGAGTTCTCCAGAGTGAAATAAACCACGCACCATTCTTTTAATGGAAAATGCATGAACTTTTTGTTGCAGAGCTAACGAGGGACTGGCGGCTGCACGCGTAGAACGATTTCCGTTATTAGAAATTCCAAGACGAGCCAGGACGAGCGAGAGAAAGATTCCGTCCATCGAGGTCGGGCTATTGAAGATAATTCGTGCACGAAGCTGTTATTTCACGAATCGCGTTGCCAGCGTGGACTCTTTCGGCATTCAATGAAATTTCGTCGCTCGTAAAGGAGACGGTACGTGAAATTGCTGTGTTTCTTTCACGATGTCATTTGTTCAGCGAAGGAAAACGGGTAATTTTGAAATTTCTGCGGTAAATGGGCCCACTTTCGGCCCGTACTCGGATACTTTAACGTCCCCGATTTTTTCCTTCATATCTTCTATCATGATCAATGATAAGAGCGCTAAAATTGCTAAAGACTCATTCCATTCATCCCAGATGAAACTACAGAATCTGTAATTGTCGCAAAATGACTTCATACAGAAGAGAATCTCCCAATATCACATTTAGAAACCCTTTACATATTCCTCAGTACTTAAAATTCCAAAATCTCAAAAGACATCCCTAAAAGCAACGTCCTCCATCTGCAACGGTACCAATTTCAACCGTTACCAATCGATCTACTCAATCTCGAGCTTCCTCACGATCGATTAATGCAAGCATATACAACTTGCTGCCCATAAATATATTAGCGGCCCGTCAAAACAGAGATCTGAAACATCAGAAAAGAAAAATTAATTTTACCGTTCATCTCCTTCTTTTTGACTTCCAAAGTAATCTCAAGTTTCTGTATTAGCCTTTGACTTTGACATGATCGTTTTAACGTCACCAAAACCAACGATCATTGATCTCGCACGAAAGACAAAACGTCCCGCGTTATATAACGGATCATAAGCCGAAGATATTCGCGGCATAACAATTACCATCGATCGTCCGGCAATGCGACGATCGTTCCTAATGGAACGTACGAACGTACATACACAAATGACAGTCGTTCCATACGATCGATCTCGGTGTCCATTTATGGCGGTTCGATCACCGGCTGCCACCCTCGTTATTCCATTTTACCCGTTGTTAATTAGAATGCATAGGTTCGACCGATTAGAATACAGGTACTTATGCATTAAGAAAAAAGCAACCAACGGACGTATTAGCACGCGACACCTACATGCCGATGTTGCATGTGTCGTAAGATGGCCAGGTCACTGCCTACATGTCGACACCCACCTCCCCAACGGGGCTCAGCCTTCGAATGATCTCGGGTCTCCGTTGTAATTTACGTCGATTAACGGTTACGCCAGTTTGACACGGAGGAAATGTCCCGCCCGTCGACGGACCTATCGATGTATTGCTGCTTTCGCTCGTCCTTTCGTTTGAATAATTAGCCGGCTATTAAACCGTGTTGAACGGTGCCAATCGGACGTTCGATTGATGTTGCATAATTGCGGGAGTAATGATGAGGTTTGTTTGACGAGAGGCGGATCATTGATTTGCGGGTAATCGAAGATTCCGATGAGGCGTGGAGGATTTGAGGGCGTTGTTGGGAAATTGAATTATGCGAAATTGTGGGTGGAAGTTACTGTTTTGAGGGAATTATATGTTGTTGATGAGTGTAGATGATTGGATGTGTGGAGAATAATTGTTATTGGGAAAGAAAGGATGTAGAATTGAGTCTTTATGCAATTTAATGGCGATGATAGTGACATGTAAGAGTATGAATTGATCTTTTTCTGTTTTTAGAGAAAAAACGGAGAAATTAGGATGATCCTTCGCTGCTTGTAATCGCAAGGGATAGAAGTCAATAGAAAAAATGGTGTACAGAGGAAGCCTGCAAACGGACGATCCAAGGGACGCCCCGAGACTGGTCCGGATGTCTCCTCTACGAACGAGCAGACCGAACAATTCCGTAGCCAATTCACGAACACCGTCTTCCGTTAATAGCACGATGTATCATTGCCCGTTTGTGGGACCAATCGACGCTCATCGTGCCAAATTGATCGAAGAAAGACGCCTGGGCCGTGAAAGGGACATCGAGTCCGTGGAGAAGGTCATCATGAGGACGACCGGCCTAAAGATCGCTGCACCGAAACTTCGTAACATCAGTCAGATACGAGACACGGTATTCGTCGATTCTTCCGTTGTGCCGATGGAAAAGATCGGGAGGACTGATCCAAGAAATCGTCCTCGAACAATAGCAATAGATGGTTCAGGTAGAACATCGAGAACTTCCAATTCCATGCTTGCCGATCTGAAGGATTTGGAGAGACTTAGAAACACTCCACCGGTTCAAAGGTGTTCGAAGGTGACCTCCAAGGTGGAAAAGGTCGAAGGAAGATCCTCGACGCCTGTTAAGAAATCTGAGGTGTCCGGATCGGCTAAAATTAAGTCAGATATCTTTAAGATTCAACAAATGTTCCAAACACCAGAGAATTCTTCGAGGACGACGAAAAGTTCGGGCGAGAAGAAGAGTAAAAACGAACCAGAGAAGAAACCTTCTGGTAACGAGATCAACCGTACTCGGATGCTGGCTCAGAAACTTTTAGAGGCGTCTCGAAACAATCGCGAGTCACTGAAAGATCGTTACAACAATCCGCGTAACTCCAGTGGCAAACAAGTTTCGAAGAATCCAAATAGCAAAGTATCGAACGGCGTAGTGCAGCAGAAAATTAGTTGCAACTCTGGGCAAACGGAGAAAGAGAAGAATCAAGCGTGTTCGAACGAAGTACACCCACGTCCTCCTGCTCGAAAGAGGAGAGAGTCGAAAAACAGAATTAGCGGTGACGTGAGTTGCGTTGCAAACGAGGATTTGGATAAGAGAGACAGTGTTAAGGGAAGATCAACGGATCCTCGAGCTTCCGGACTCTACGAGAGCGATGGTGAATACGGGAATTTCGCGAGTGCCGAGAATAAATCGGTGAGAAAGAGAGAACTCGATAAACCGGATATCCTGAACGGTCTCTTGAAAGAGTGCGATCAACAAATGGAAGATCTCAAGTCGGATTTCAGCGAGAGAAGAAGGTCTCGGAGTCATTGGCGAGGATTCGTGCAGTCGATGAGGTTGCACGATGTTGAACTTCACTCTGACAGCGAGGATCAGCGAAAAGGTGAGGAGGCTGGATGATTTTTTAATTAGTGGCTATGATAATTGTGAAGTTACGAGCTTGGATTTTTCATCGACGGTCCCCATTTCAAACAGTGGGACACTTTTCCTGCGTGATTTGCATATCGTCAAAAATACTAGGTTCCAGACAAAATAACAATAGTACTTGATGGAAAACATGAAACAGCAATTGGCAATTTTTCATCTATCACAGAATTTTAACTTAACTCCCACTAAAAACGCAGATCAACAAACTTAACTGTGCTGTATGCCAAAAGTTAATCGTACACCGTACACCCTCGGTAATCCGGCTTACCCAATCGCACAATTGCGGATGCATATAATTCAGTTATCTACTCAAGACTATTTTAACATCGTGTCTGTGTCGAATACCACAGCACTGAGAGTTGTGCCGTATCCTGACACGTGTACTGCGTTAAGTGAGATTTATCGTTGCCTCAACGACGGCCATCTTTTTGACCTCAGGCGGTGACCGGAGGTTTCAAGCGTTGTTTAAAGGGTGGGTTTTATAAGCCAGCAGATTGGATTAGCAACGTTTACCGAGGTGTTTAAAATTACGGTACAACTGGCGTTGCTATTAATCCCTAGCCCTAAGGCACCCCTATTTTTAGAATCCTCTTCGAGGCTCCCTCTTTCGTTCGTACGACTAGAGCAGGTCAGGGTACCGTGTCCCCAACATATGTCCCAACATATGGATTCAGCCAGAGACACGCTACCTCTTCGCATCGTTCGTACAATGAGAGAAAGCACGAACGTTAACCGGTTCGACGTTGAACGGGATATGTTTTTCTTTGTAGTAAATCACAGGCCGTCCTTCATTTTTTTAATTCATCCCCACCGATTGCTCTTGGTCTCACGTGGAACAAAAGGATACTTGTGTTTAAATAAGAGTAACATGGCACGGCTATTTGTTTCTTTACAATACCTTCGACTCTTGTAATTTATTGTTTACTTCGAAGACTAACGTAATACGTCGGAGAAGATGTCTTTAATTTTGCAACGTATGGTTCTATAAATGGTAAATTAGCACGGGTGTAAATGCGTTCTCATTTTTCTACTATGCTTCGCTGAAACGTTTGATTCGAAGGATTCTCGATGACTTACGAAGCCGTCGAGAATAAATTAAAGATTGCGAGGAATTTCCTCGGTTCTCACGCTAAGAATCTCCATCGAGTTTCCAATTTCTCATCCGTGCTCGTGGCATTCGCGAGCCGCTAGATAGAACAGAAGCGTGTTACCTTTACTTTGATTCCACGTTGAAAGTCTTAGCCAGCAGCCAAGCCTAGTCGAGCGCCTTTTTTTCGGCTTACCTGGCAATTCTTATCTACGATTTATCTCCTTACGTGTGGATTTACTCTATCTCCACTCGTGTACGTGTACCGATATAAATAGGAGAGCCGTTTACTCGTGACGGAGTTCTTCTCTGAGAAGGTTACGCGATTGGAGTCGAAGGAAATTGGTAGAACAATAATAATCATATATGAAAAAATAAATAAAACTTAAAAATCTTTCCATTAAGTTTACGATCATAATGATAATCTGACATTTATCGGCAAATTGTTGGTGAAAGTTGCTGAGAATAAAATGAGAATAAATTATTTACAAGGAATCATCGAGGGATGGTTTGTCACATTAATTATAATTACGAAATATCGGTTTTTCTGCACGATGGAATCGCGTGGGAAGTTCGATGATTTCGTACGGCAACTGCAATTGTGTCCACCGAAATTGATGTACGGCTGCACAACATGAAAGACTTGCAGGCTTGCATTCGCACGAGGGAAAGTTCGGTAGATAAGGAATATATAACCCGGAAGAATTGACAGAACTCGCGTGTACACCTTCATTAAATGCTTCGATGACACGCGATCATCTCGATTGCTTTCTCGAGGATACTTCATAGCCCGATTACTGAAAAGCTCGATTACTTCGAGGTTTCGTAACCTGCTTCCGGTTATGCTGCAATCATTTATTCTCCATATCGTTAATTATCCACGACTTGCACGTTTTAAATATCACACACCAACGTCATAATACATTTACGTAAATTTGAAAGGTAAATTAAAGAACTTGAAATGAAACTGCTCCATTTCAAGGTAAACTTTCACACAATTGATATTGACTCTAACATACCTAAAGAAAGGTATCTTTCATTAAATATAAAAGCAACCCAAGAAGATTTCTATAAAGGACAAAAAGGAAACTATAAAGTACAAAAAGAAACCACCCACGATCATTTACGATCGACCAAACGGAAAAGCGCAGATAAACTCCCACCCAACGATCATCCATTCGACCAGATAAGGACTTCACGGTCGATCCATCGATCGTGCACGTCGATGCATCGCGATGCAGCCGAAATATACATCCGGATTCCAATCGCGCGTAGAATACATACAATCGTATAGGCGTCGACGGCCCTTGCCCTTGAGTCTACGCCCTAATATTGATCTGGCGTCCTTCCTTCCCCACCATAGAGGCCTATGGTGTGCGTACAATGAAACGATGCGTCCCCTTGCCCCTCCAGAACCCCCTGACCCGTCCTAGCCCCGTAAGTCCTCCATATGCCCCGGCAGTGCAAATCTAGCTGCCAAACCGTTAACACTTTTCCGACGATCGTGTTCGTATCGTCCTATTCTTCTTCTTCGTGTCTTCCCCCCTTTTTTTCTTCACTTTTTCTCTTCACTCATTTTTCCTCTGATTTTCCAATAATTTGCACGTTTCAGCGACCTCCGATAGAAAAATTCTTCACGTTCCTCCTTTGACTTTCGTTCGACAGTATCACGGAGCATACACCGGCGCGGTTCAACACGCCACTCGTCGCGCGCTTCTATTATCGAAGTTCGATACGGTTTTGTTGCTCTTTTACCTCCTCGACCTCTTCTTCGTCCTCTTCTTCCTTCTCGACGTCTACCACGCTCTACTCTCGGTTCTTTTAAACCCTCGGTGCGTCGTCCACGGTACAAAGTGTCTCAGTGCAGATGTGACCACGCGGTCGGATGCACACGCGGCTCCTTCCCTCGGGAGATGGTGCTCTGCGACGTCTGCGAGAACAAAGGTGAGAGATGTCCACTTGGATACCTGCACGTACATCCGACACGTGGAGCATGTCGCGAATCGTTGATTTTTTTACTGCCGTCAGATCCGATCATTTGGCTGGAGACTTTGGTCGATAGATAAGGTTCATTCTTTTGTCGTTTCTTTTTTTTTTATTGTTGACGATCTTGGAATTTTTATGTTTTGGAGCACAAGGGTATTGTTGTCTGGTGGTGATAGAGTCCATGATTTAATGGGAGGATTTGATTGTTTTGGATAATTCATTGACTTTTTTTTGATTGCTGTTTTCGAATTTTTATGTTTTGGAGCACGGGGGCATTGTTGTCTGGTAGGGATAGAGTCGATGATTTAATTGGAGGATTTGATTGTTTTGGATAATTCGTTGACTTTTTTTGATTGCTGTTTTTGAATTTTTATGTTTTGGAGCACGAGGGTATTGTTGTCTGGTTGTGACAGGTGATGGAGGATTCAATTGTATTTGGAAGCTTGTAGGTTTTTTTGGAACTTTGATATTTTAGTGTAGGATATTTTGGAGCATTCTCGTTGTCTGTTGCCGACAGATTCGATAATTTAACTGCAGGATTCTATCTTACAAGGACAGCGAATTATTTGCGAATTCTCATGGCGATATCTTCACGAACATAGGAGTGCCGTTGATACCGATCGATAAGAATTCCCAAACCTATTTTCCCTCGGTCTGTCTCGTTAACGAGTCGTTTATCAATTCGTTATTATTCCACAGAGAGATGCACGTTAATTGAAAAGGTGAGAGGAACACCGGCAACGTTCTCTTCGATAAATGCCTGACATTTCCATGCCGATGCATTTAAGTAGCAATCATTCAATTTGCAAAACGCGCGAAACTCTCGGTTTCACGGTACTTTAAACTCTGACATTTCTCTCCTTTATCCCATTTTTTTTTCTTTCTCTTTAATCGTTCGAGTTACGTCGTCCGTTGCATTTTAACGAAGAATTTAATTACTCGCACGAGGTCATCGACCTTTTATCAAATCGTACGAAATCCATTTAAACTTTGCTGACATTTTGCTGCAAATAGTGGGTACCTTCGTTACGTTCATAATTACTCCAGATATTACCGATAACGTGGAATCGTGACCGATTCGATGACTCCATTGGTTTCTTCTCTCGCATGAACATGCATCCTTATGGCATTGTACGACGTGCACCACGAGCGCACCATAAATTCCGTTCCGAGAAGAGTCAGATTAAAACGGCAGACTAAGCGGCTCGGGAGATTACGAGGACCGACTCGGCGTAAACAAGCCTCGTTATGCACTTAATTACGGGCACTCAAAACTGCACTCGTGTGCGTCAGTGCGTCGTGTCGCTTAACAGGCGTACAACATTATTTCGGGGAAATTTTCTCACGCTTTGAGTTTATCACGTGCCTCACTTTCCGTTGGATGGAAAACAACTCGACCGATAGATTGCAACTGATTGTTGTATTTTTTAATCCATTAGAATTTAATGAACTGTGAGTATTTTATCAGATCAGATTTTAGCCCTTTGCGGATGGAGACTTTTTTGAAAATTAACACTCAATTTACCAATCATTTGTGGGCATTTATTCTTTCTGGGTTCGAGCAGTCGACTGATTATAAAATAATGATAATAGATTGCTGTAAGTTACAGAGGAGATTGTGAGTTTAATATTCGAAATTTTGGAAAAAATGACTTTTAGTCAATAATACAAAAGTTGACAAATTATTATTCCGTGAAACCAGTTACTTGATCACCTATTGTGCGGGTACGGTTAATAATTAACATTTATTTAGCAATCCAAAGCAACCCTATAATCAGAAAGCCAGAGTGTAAATGTACAAAAATTATTAATTACCATTTGCGTGATCAAATTTGAACGAATATTCTTTTAGTTCCAAATACAAAAATTTTCATTCCGTTGAACCAGTAATTTGATCACTTACTGTTTTGGTTAAGAATTAACATTTATTTGGCGATTAAACCCACCTTTGAATTAGAAAGTTAGATTGTCAACGTACAAAAATTATAAATTACTACTTGCGTAATCATATTTCAACTAACATTCATAGGATTATAAGCACGCAAGATTTCAGGGCAATCGTTAACTTTTGTCCGACTCCTCGATAACACCCTCAGTTACCCCGATCGCTATTTATACTTGCTCGTGATAATGTCAAGTTATTAATCGATATAATGCATGGCTTTGTGCAAACGTTCTTTCAGCGGAAACATCGCGAGACCGTAATATTTACGAAACTTTCCCCCGATCACCATTTTCCCATTAACCTTTGCTAATGGACATCAATGAATGTTACTAATCCTCGTAAGGTCACGGACGCCATAGATATGGACATTTTCTCGGTGAAATTTTGGAATTTATAGAAAGATATGGATAATTAGGGTATTTTCGTGGAATTGTAGTATCATTGAAAGGAATTAAACGGAGGAAATGAAGAGAGAAATGGTTGTGTCACTCGGTCGAGACAGTGCGCCAACAGGCGCCCATTTATCTCGCTTCGTTCGCGGGGAAAAAATGATTATCGACGAAAAACTGCCAGCCGCGTTGCTCTATGATTTCCATATCGTTCTACATTCCAGTGGTGTGAAAAATCATCTATTCGAATCATAGTTTTGCATGGAGTTTACAACGTTTCTTATTTTATGCCTTACATTCTCTACATGTTGCGGATTTAACTTATATCTAGCATTAAACTCTATAACAAGAAATAATACTCTGGTATATTTTCTTTCAACTATATTTTTTATTACGTAATAAAATTACAACAAATAGCAGGAGTACATGGAGAAAATATAATTAATTTGTGAATTAGTACACATCTTTATTCAACATTCACACACACGCATGTTCACGAACAGTTAAATAAACAGTGGAATAACCAATTACACAATTAAATGAACTGTAAAATATTCAAATATCCCATTACATAAAATGTAAATAATTCTCCTCTCTGCGCACAATTAATTGCAAATACGTTTCTATAATTGGTAATTATTAACAAATTATCTGATATATTTGAAATTTAACAAAATTATGGGCAAGCATTAATTGTAATCAAATCGATGGATATTTTCTTTGAAAAGGAATCCTTTTTGGATCATAGGGGACCTAATCCCGCATGTGACGTCCGTCATCCGAATGACGCCGCGCCGAATTACACCATGGCCTCTATAAATTACCACGATAATGGCGTAATTCAATTCACAGCGATCCCGTCAGTCTCGGGATTATTGCTCACAGTATTCCCGCAGCGATGGGTGTGCACGACGGAATTCCTTGAGAAAAGGACCGATAAAATTCCCAAAGGGGGAGAAAAGCGTCGGAAACGTGACGTGACAATTTTGTTCCATGGTGATGGTGAGACTAATTCGATCGTTCGTGAAAAGGGAGTTGGAAAACGTGGAAAAATCCTCGATGTGCCGTAAAAACTTATTGAATTACGGGATCAGCTTGCAGGAAGCTTTTATATCTTCGTGTCGAATCGATATTTATTTGCAAATCGAAGAGGGAAGGTTGCTGTAAAATTCTTCTCCTTTTTTTTAACCTAACTGCTGTGGTTATTTTTCTGGAATTTGTAGTTCGACGTAGATTTCGGTTAATTCGTAGAAATCAGAAGGAACAGAGGGTTGATTTGTTGTATCCCGAAGGTGGTCGACAACAGTTTATTAAGGAAAGAACTATTGCGAGCTCGGAGCTGTAACAGTTCAAGGGTGACGTCGTCACGAGATGCTGACCGTCAGCGATTCGATACAAAATTCTATGATTTGGGAACAAGACTGACCTTTTAAAGGACCTCAAACTAGTGTGGTGGGAGGTTTGGATGACTTTGACTTCTCGTGACTAAGGTTCCAAAAGGGCGATCGCTTTTCCAGCAACTTTTGCGAAGACCAAAGGTCTTGAAAACATATTTTGCGGGAAAAACGATGACGGGATTGGAAGATGACTAATAGTTCCCTTTTGGACCTTGAATAACGTTGAGGATTATTTGGAGCTAGTATCTTATTGTTAAAGAAGATAGTGAGTTTGAGGAACATGAATCGAGTTGGTATCCAACAGATTGAATTTTAGCTTTCACTGCTATTGTTTTTTCCTAGGGGGTTAAAGTTGAATTCCCAATTGTCGAGGCGAAGATAAATGAAATATTAATTTATGAAAAATCTGATAAAAGAGGCGGAGTTTTGAACTCAAGCCTGCTAATTGGGACTGCTTCGTAATTGAGACGAAGGACGTTGAAAAAAAGGAGTCAGTGGAATGTTTTCATCGCGGTTCTTCAAGTACGATTATCGTCAGAGATATCATTCGTTTAAAGCACGAACTGTAAATCGCACCGCGAGTTCGTCGACGAAGCCGGAAATAAACGGTAGTTAGCCGACTGATTGAAATTCGGTGTAAAGATAGTACTTCCTGCCAAATGATCCTCTTCTTAGTTAGCGAACGTTGACACCATTGAGCATGCTCCCTTATTGTCGCATTATCACTTGACCATTTCACTCGTAGGTACATTATGTTGTATTCGACGTTTTTAACAGATTTCATAATATTTTAAGCCTGATTTATTAATATTTGAAAATTAATAAGTATTGTAAACATAGGGGTTGTAGAAGCGATGGGGTTGAAGGGCTCGACTTTGAACCATTCTTTAAGAATCTTCCAGATCCAAAGTAATTTAAAACTTTTAATATTTGACGATATGAATTCACAACTATAAAAAATACGAAAATAACAATGGAACTACGATTATTTGGGTACAGAGTTTCAGACTCCTAAATGTCGGGTACTCGAGACAATAAAAATTAAAGCCAGAAAGCTATTTAATGCTGCTTATCCTCGGTGAAATCTTCAGAAAAATTTAAATGCTGCAGAGAACAAGAAGTAGTAAGAATAGAAGTGTTAAATTTAAATGGAGAATCAAGGTGTATCGCCTACAAATGCACAACACGAGCGTTTACTGACATTTCCGTGTATCGACCTTAAGTGCGAAACAAAATATCGAAATGGCAGCAATAACTCTTCTGGAAACGAAGAAGCAGATATTCCCAGACATTTACGTCACGCATTGTGCAGTCGCATATAATTCGCGCATTCTTTGAACCGTGTTCGCGAATGTATTCGCCTCTGTAGTTCTAGAACAGCGACCGATGATACAAAGGTCAACGTCGTTTGGTGAACGATACAAGCTTTTCGTTCTTTGCAATTCGAACAAACTCGATGTCTCTTCTTGAAATTTCCAACTGGAATTAGTCATTAATGTGCGTAAAAAAATTATCCAATTACATAGCAGAAAGACTTGATGATGTGTTGCTAATTACCATCCAGCGAAGCGCGTTTATAAACAATGTCTTTCTGAACAATTAATATTTTCTTACTTTTCTCTTAGTTAATGCTTATAAAAATTAATTAGAAGAATTAATTCTTCTCTCCAATAATTTTATCCGAAGAAAAGGTAAACTATTAGGGAAAGTTATTAAAGCAATAGAAGCTCCATCGACTGTACGAAAAGTAGAACAATCAACAATAAAAGTTCACCGATTCGTAAAATAATACAAGAGAAACTTAACGAAAATCCAGTGTTCGTTGTTAGCGGTCAACTTTAACGACCTTACGTTTCAACGAGCACCGAAATAATCACCTCCGTATACGTGACGTTGTACAAAAACATCGAAACGCATAGAGAATTTCCAGCGGAAACGACGAAACATTCACCTCGTCCGGTTTACTAGCAAGTCTCTATTGAATCACCGCGTTGCCCTGCACAGTAGCCACAGAGGGCTTTTATCGTCGTTTAAATTCCATCCGATCGAAAATTACGTAATGTATTTTTACAGTAAATTATAAACCGCTTATTCTCGTTCCTCTTGTCTCGTTTCAACCAATATTTTTTTTTTGCATCTGAAACTGACGTAACGATGATAATATTTCGGAGCAGCACTTAATACCGCTAAATAATAACGTCCACGATTCAATACTTCTATTTGCACGTTTTAATGGAGTATTTTCATCTGTATTTCCAGCTTTACTGGATATCCTCGTTTTCTGGAAAGAATTTTCATCCTCGCTTAAATTTCATCGCGCAAAAGTTGAAACGGACGAGCAATTTTTCGTAAAACTCGCTCTCACTTGAAGATTCTTAGAGCAGTGAACGTTGTAGGCGTTTATATTACTTAACCGCGAATAATGGATATTTTATTAACGCGTTTTCGAACTTTGCTAACGTCGTTAGTTTCTCGTTAACTTTTACGGTACCTGTGTCAGATAGTTACGATGGAAAGTGGGAAATATGGTGTTTAGAAAATATCGTGCAAATATTCTTCTCGTTGGAGAACGATATTTCAAGGATAATATCGTCAGCGGAATATATTTATCGACAAGGTCGACAGAGTGTATTTATGGATAAATAACTTTACATCTCAATTTTTCACAGTAAATAATGCATTATCATTTGACAATTTCATCTTCATAATGGATTTTTGCTCCTACTCTATCAGGATGCAAAACTTTCTTGCTTTTAAACAAACATTCAAAGTTCAAGCGTTACATTTAAATAATCCAACGCCGAATTAATTCGTGCTACGACGTGCTTACAAAATTTCAACAAGGATCAGAACTCCAACAACGAAAACCGAGCGTGTAATCGCGGGAACGGCGCCAAGTTGAGAACTCCTTGCATAATTGGAGTCAACGATGCGTACCGAGTGGCCTCAGCTATTGTCTGCATACAGTTATCCGATTATTCCGCGGATACGTTCCGAACGATTCACACCGTCCGACAGAACTGGTCGAATGACATCAGAGTCAAATGGTAGGACGCTTTTACGAGACGTGTTACTCACGAAATTACGATACACCTTGAGTTGGCGATGATTCTTGAGTCGCGGAGGACGATAAACGTTATCCGATGAGTGCAATCGAAACGGCGTACTGCTAAATGTACTCTGGGTTATCAAATGTTGACGTGGAAATCAAAGTTTGTGGAAAGATACTTTATTTAATTGATATAATATATTTAGAAGGATTTTTCTTCAAGTTCAATCCTGCTCTGGCATCGTACTTGAAAGTGTTCTTGATTAGTCTATTTGTGGTCAATTTTAATTGAAAAATGAATATCGATTTTGAATGTTCATGTAGATACTCTATTTTTCACGATAGAAAAGTTTCTTTTTATATTTGTATTTTTAACTGTTGAATTTTCTAGGACCACAGTTTTAGATAGGTACCAATCCACGGGGGTTGAAGATAGTTAAACCATAACTTGATATGTATCTTTCAGAGATGATGAGGTTTTGAACCCTCTAATACAAAAAGCAAACCTTTTATTCCACACTCACTATATAAAAGTTCGAAGCAAAGATTACAAACGCCAATTCAATCATATCTCCCGCAGATTAAATGAAGTAGTTAACGCTAAGAAAAGGAAACTTTGCAAAATTGAAGCCGACAGCCTAGCTGATATTTAAGTAGCTTCTTTTAGCAGAAAATTATCAAACACCCCAGAAGTTTCGCAGACGATAAAAGATCCGTGAAACTGTGCTACTATGCTGGCGCATGGCGTTGAAACGATACGAGATTCCCGCTGACACGTTTCGCACACGCTTCTAAAGTTTAGAATGGCGAACGTGGCCGCGATACGCGATACTATTATCAGCGAGCACCACGGAGCAACGCTCCGACGACACGTCATTGACCTTGCGTGAAATAAAAATACCAGCAATGCGCGAATTGTCCTCTTCCTCGACCGCTGTTGCACTCTTCAACGCTTCTCTCAGAGTGCTCCGGAAGCACCAAGAACGCCCCCTGCAATTTAAGATACGGACGAGTTGCAACGACGAAATTGAACGTGCATCCTCGAGAGGCTTGTCGACCTGGAACGATGCGGTCTCCTTGAGAATAAGGGATTGACCCTTTTTTCTTGCCTCTGGTGTCTCGAAATCCACTTGTACCACTATACTGGCGCCAATTCGGTTGGCTGCTTGTCTGTGGCTTTTCTTATTTCTAGATCATAAGTATGAAGCTTCTATATTAACTGCTGAGGCCATTTTGTCTAGGATCTACGAGTTTAGTTTTAGGTAGACTCTATCGCACTACTGATGCGATGATCTATTAACTCTTTGCGGGAGGGTAATTTAAAAAATAAAATGACCAATGTTGCATAGAATTATTTTTTAAATTTTAATTCAATAAAGTTGCTTTATATTTATTCACAAAGTTATATAATAATATAAATTTTCGAGGTGGGACACTTTTCACCCTACCGTGCCTTAAAGAGTTAAATAGTGATTAAGGACCTACTGATTAGTAATCCAAGCCTATGTTTAACTCATCGGAAGACTCCAAGTTTCTTTATTACGGAATTCTTGTGACAAATGACAAGAAAGTCTAACAACTGATTTATCTGTAGTATTAGCTGTCCATCCGCTTAACCTCTTGCTGTACTATTTCTTTTGTCACTGAATGCGCTGCAAATGAGAATTAATTTCTGATATAACAATCTGTCTCACGTTCGAGATATAATTTACTTAACACAATATTAATAGCGCCGTAATAATTCGATCATTACTGCCCCTATCTTGGGCCACTGATATTCTTAATTTCATAGTTCTCGGAAAATTTGAAAATTTCCTACTCCATTTATCGCGAGTGACACTCGTTATTGTGTAAGAGATTTAGAGTGTAATTTCTAGAATTTAGAATTTGGAAACAGTTTAGCGTATTTTTCCTAAGGCATTAAGCAAAGAAGCCATTTTTCCCGCTTTAGAGTCGTCGTACTTAACTCTAAAAAGATTCACTCGCACGTGACCGGAAAAGCGCTTGGTGGAAACTTAAACGTATCCATCTATCCCCCTATTTCTTCCAACGAAAAATAGAGTTTTTCTCCACGAGGTCTCTCGAATTGCTCAGCCCGTACATTCTAGCTGGTTGGGAGCGGGCGTAGCGTATTTATGCATTCCTTTCGAGCAGTAGGCTTATGCGTTTCCAGCTGCAACTATATATCTGTATGCAGCTTTTCTTTCCGCCAGTCCTTCTCCTTCTTTCTTTCTCTCTTATTTTCTATCTCCTTTCACAATTCACGCGGCTTTGCATTTTCTTCCCACTCGATGGTCCTCTATTTTATCCTTCTCCGTTTGTCCACTCGGTCGAATAAACGTCTTCGGTCAACTTAGTTCCACGATGACGCGTACAAGAAGAATGCTCGCGGTTTCGCGTTCTCGGCAGCCGACTGGACGTTTTGCGAAATCTAATCGCTCGTAACTGAGAATGCATTTCGAGAGACCTCTCTACGATCTCACGATCCGGGTCAATGGAAAATGAGCCGATCTTTCTGCGAGGTTTCTGCCCTATGGAACGATTGCAGGAGTCATTTATCAAGTTCTCTTCGTCAAATGGAAGACAAGGAGATTAACTAACTTTGTAGAGTGGAGCTACTTCAATTAACATAACTAGGATCAATTTATGGTTGAGTAGTTAATTTTTTATTCTTTCTCGTTTCTTCTTTAAATATTGTCTTCTTTTATTTTACCTTTAGAGTAACTCGTTTAAATAGCCTGCACACCGGGAGAGAGAGGACCTTAAAAGACTATGCAAACTACTTTCGACGTCAAATAAGCGGAATGTCCCGCGCGGCCGTTTAAGGGCAATGTAAGTTTTCCAATAAAAATTCATGGAACTCTCTTCCTCGATGTACCTGAAGATTTAACGTCAGAGAATTGTCGATTCAGACATTGGCTTTCTCTAATATAATTCCTGGTTTTGTAATTTAAAAATATATTAGTTTTCCATTACTGCTGTAATTCTTTTTTAAAAGCAATTACTCGGTTTTGAGGATATTAAGAAACGAATGTGGGCTTGAGGATAAAAGCAATTTACTTAATGTATTATCCTCAAGCCCACACTCGTTTCCTTATTTATTTTCATTCAAGTTAAGCGCCACGCGATTTCTACACGACTTTATCGTCGCATACATCTGAGAGTAAGAGGCGTCGGAATATTTAATTATGGGATATCGTGGATTTTTTGATATCTCCAAGACTCTCATTTTCTTTGTTAGAGATCCAATACAATGGCTCACGATATCTTCGATTTCAATCAAACATAATTTAATCTCAACGTACACCGGTATCCATATTTGGACCACATTAATTTAATATCCTCTGCTTCCTAACGGGACTTAGTGGTTGAAGGATAAAAATAAAATATTAAATTGAAAATTTCCCGCATATTTTCTAGGAAAATATTATTGTTATTTTAAAACCAGCCCAACAATCCACCCTGTTGAGCATAGATACACGTAAAGTGCCAATACGTTTAGTGTAAAAAATCAAATTGTAATATATAGTAGAGGTCAAAAGATCACTTCAAGAAGTAGTAACTCATACGTGTCCCGTGTTATCTCGACGTTACAAGAACCCATAAAGGGTTAATTGTTTTTGAAAAACAACAAAATTTCCCACTCCATTCGCTGCGTCACGAGCGGCACTCGATATCATGGGGGAAGGGGTTAATCTTCTTTCCCCGAGTTAGAAAACTTTCAGTGTCGTTGAATTTATACTCGTTTCGAAGTCACAACGAAACGACAGTCCCAGAGGGCCCCGAGACACAATGAGCAATAGAAGAAACATTCTCTCGGCTTGACCTCACGAGCAACGTGTCACTTAGTCACTCACACGTTTTCGTCTCTCTCGGTGCGTGTCGTGTGTGTTGACGCACGTGCTGCGGCACCGTCTACACGTAACACGGTGCGTTCCTTCGTCCCGATCGCACATGTGCGTGGGCTACGTGTCTTTAAATCGTTTTTATCGTTTCTCACCGACGACTCATCGTTCCTCGTTACATTAACGTTAGGCCTCACATTTGCGATGATCTTCGTCGCCGTGAAAGAACGATCGAACATGCTGCGATTGTTATGTAAACGGTGTTTGTCGCATGAATACCGCGCCCATGTGATTCTGCGTAGCATTTTTTCCGGTGTATCCTTTGCTTGGATTTTAATTAACTCTTGTTGAGAACCCGTTTAGTTTAATCCTTACATGGATAGATTTGGTGTTGAGGATACTTTTTTATCGGTGGTGCGATCGCGCCCATGTGGTTCTACGTAACATTTTTTCCGGTGTATCCTTTGCTTGGATTTTAATTAAGTCTTGTTGAGAACATTTTCAGTTTAGTCCCTGCATGGATAGATTTGGTGGTGAGGATACTTTTTTATCGGTGGTGCGATAGCGCCGATGTGATTCTGCGTAGCATTTTTTTGCGGAGTACCCATTGACTGGATTTTAATTAAATTTTGCTGACAATCTTTTCATCCTTGCATGGGTAGATTAGGAGTTGAGGATGAGGAGTTGAGGATGAGGAGTTGAGGTGATTGATGTGTTTAGTGCAAAGGGATCAAAGGACTGAGGCCGAAGGATTGAAGTTTTGGGGTTGAATTAATTTTTCTATTTGGTGCTGATTGTTAAGGTTAATTTTGTAGTATTTTGCAACGTGACTGGCTGCAATTTTTGCATGGAGAATTTGTTTAGAAATGGGGGTTGGAGAGATTTTTTTATTGGTGCGACAAGTGATTGATGTGTTTAGCGGGAGAGACTAAAGGATTGAAGTTCCGAGATCGATTTAATTTCTTTATTTGGTGCCGATTGATAAGATTAATTTTGTAGTATTTTCCAACGTTTAGGGAATGTCGTTATCAAATTTTGGAGCAGAAATTAGTATACGAAATATGACCAACTGGAGAAAGTAGTCAGTGGAGTGCAGACAGACATCTAGGTGCAAATAGTAAACATTTCGATACCAAAATCCTCGGAGAAGTAATTTCTCGATCATGCATTCCACGTTTAACCGCGGAAAATTTGCAGCATTGATTAACATGTTCGGACGTTTAAAGTAACAAGGACGTAACCTTTATTTTCATCATCGTTGCCAATGCAAAGGAGGTACTACTTGTCGTGCTATTTTGGAACAATGACTTCCATTGGTGAACGCGTGCAACGATCTCGAATGAATAAAGATGAGAAGATTTTATATAATGAGGTTTCTCAAAATACACGGTAATATTATTAGCACGAACTAGGCGTTAAAGCGAACAGTGTCTTCCTGCTTGTTAAACAACGCCGTTCGAAAATTGGGCCAATTAACACTTTCGATGATATAACAACGCGTCGTCCTGCTTTTAGAAGTTGGCAGCTCTCGACGTTGCATACAAGGAGTCTTCCTTTTGTAAAACGCGATCTTAATCGTTTTCCTTGTACCTTAACTCCTCGGTAGGCACGTGGCGTAGGGTTGCGATGCATGACTCTTCATGGGGAAATTTAAATGCTAAAAATATATATGTTTGAGTACAGTCTTGCTGGCGCGCTGAACACGGAGTTGATAAAGAGTACCAAAAACTATTTGAACGCGTTGACATATTAAAATTTTAAGAACATTTTGTCCAGAATACGTGCTTTTTACAGGTTGCCAAATATTCATAAAAGGACGACACCCATCGGTGATCAAACTGTATCATATTTGCGTCCTACGCGTATGCAGAAAATTAGCTGCACCGTTATGAATAATTCACAAAGTCCCGCAGAGTTTTGCGCGGGTGTTGAATCAACAATGTACAACTACGTTCACCGCCATGAAACATCGTGTGCTCATGGCAGCAGCGGTCTCGCAGTTTCTCTTATTACTTCAGAATATGTTTGAGATCAAAATACTATCGAATCAACAGTGTGCAATTCCGTTCTCCACTGCCGTGCAGAAAATGCTCCTGGTAGCAGCGTCTCACACTCCTAAATAGGGTTTCTGTTTCATTCCTCTTTTAGTTTCTCTTCTAACAAATTTCAGGACATGTTTAACATCAAAATACAATTGTAATTTCAACTAAACATTATCCTCATAATGTCGAATCAACAATGCAATTCCGTTCTCCACCGCGACGCAGAACGTGTTTCTGATAGCAGTGGCCCCAGACTCCTAAAAAGGACCTCTATTTCAAGCCCTTTCTATTCCTTTCGAGAAAAGTATTAGAATATTTATGGGATCAAAATAAATCTGCAACTTTGTCACAATATATTTCTCACCCTTTCAGTGACGCAAAATGCACCTACACCCCACACCTACTTAATAAATATTCATTATAAATCTAAATTAAGAAGCAACGTTCGATATAAAAGTTTACAACAAATTCAAGGCCACATCAGCTGCCATGCAACCTCGAACTTGCACGTGACTTCTGCACACGACGTATTTATCCTCCCCTCGTCGTTCAGAAGCAACTTCTTCACAGCTACTGTGGAAGATCACGTCGGTAAAAGATGAACACAGAAACTCAACAAATTAGTTTGTTATCGTTGTTTCTACCCGCGCGTGTCCACCATTCGTACAAATCCTTACAAAGAGCACCGTCGCTATTACCGCGGAAAATAATGCCGTGTCCCGCCCTGACCATGAGGCGCGCACGAGTGGAATTGCACATAGGGTGTGCATGCAGCCGTGATGCACATTAATAGGTACGTAGGTACACTCATGACGGTCTCACCCTCGTGTAGGTACGTTTCTGTGTGCGAAACGTGCATCGAGAGGCCACTGGATAATACGCGGGGAGAAGGGTTCCCACAATCGGCACACAATCGGACCACGACGACAACATACACGGTGAACGGAAGGAAAAAAAAATTACCGTTTCTCCGATGGTTTTGGAGGCGTCACAATTGCAGATTCGTTGGTACAGTGACTGTAATTTGTAACGAAAAACGCGGCTGTGAAAAATACAAGAGGAGATTCTACTTCGAAGGATATGATTTCTGATGTGATTTTCAATCGATTAGACAAAAACGAAGAATAAATTGAATCGGTGCACCAGGTATATCGGAAGTGACTGGCACATACAACGAAATAGTTCACCGAGATTTCAAACAGACTGGATTAAAGCGGAGGTTACGGAAGTGCATGGAAAGTGAAACAGAAATGACGGCGAAAATGATAGAGTAGATCAAATACCACCGGCACACCTACAATCCGCTCGCGTGAATTCTGTAAACTTTCATGTCTAGAAAATAATATATTCTCCAAGTTGAACGTACCGCAAGAGTCACATGAAACGGAGAACAAATGCGGGAAACAAACATAGTGTCTCCTACTGTCTCCATCATTTTTCTATTTCAACTTTCTACGACTAGTGTCGATCTTGCGGTTAAAATTAACGGAAAAAACGATACGGAAGTCATCCTCCATGTATCGTGAAGAAGGATGCATCGGGACGTTGGTAGGAGAAATTCCTCGCGTGTCGGTGTAGAGCTATGCCGAGAATTCGAATCACGAAAAGTTCTTGCGATCGAACAGGAACGAGGTAACCGATCGTTTCTTCGGTAACACCCTGTATGCACAGGTACGAGAGTGCACACGTGTGTACGCTCTGTTACGCACACGCACGCGGAGCCTTACGCACACGGCTAACCGTTAAACCTCCAGTCTTTCAGTCCATGTCGAGACCGCGTACCGTGTAGAAACCTTCCGTGGTTTCCGAAATTCAACTTACCAGTCATTCCTCACAGTGTCATAATTTGAATCGGCGAACGATCCATTTACTTTGCAAGAGAATCGGATGTACATCTCAAAGGTGTCCTTGGTGGAGGATAATTTTCAAATCTGAAAGGACTCGAAATTGAAAGTGAAACAAAAGTTTCGTGGCAATAATGTTAGCTTATATCGTTGGATTTTTCTACTTTTATGCACAATTGCTTCGTTTGGAATTACAAATGATGGTTCATCCAGATGATTATAAACTGTCGAAGTTCATGCTGTAAAGGTGTAGAACTCGAGGACGCGAAGAGAGCGCGCCAAGGGAATCGGAAGTGGATGAATGTCGTTTCGAGGATGGAAGGCCGGATAAGACGATTGTATCGAACGAATTGAAACGAAACGTCCTCCGGGCTTTTTCGGTCGACCTGCCCAAGGTAAAACTGCCCGTTTCCCGTGCAATCGATACTGATTTGCATGGAGCTCGCTGATGCTGGCAAATCTTAATTACGATACGCGCTGGCAGCCTCTTCCGCTTTGGAATATCGGAAGTTTCGAGGATTCTCGTGGATGTCGAGGCGCAACGGTGAAGCTGACTCGCAAATCTTCTTCAAGAAGGTGCGATAGGATGTCAAGAGAGTACTTCGACAACACCATGACATAAGATTGCATTTATAATCTCTACCCTATTAGTTCATATTACAACTACACCAGGAATATCATCAATGTTTCCACCAAGTTCTCCATACCTTCTGAATCTTCCTGTTCGGATTGAAATTTTGTATTAAATTGTCATCATCGTCATTCAAAAATGGAGTGAAACTATACACAAGAAAACCAATGCAATGTTTCCAATGACTTCCGAAAGAGTCCATCAATCATCCCTACGAATCGCGGAAAAGGACTAACCGCGAGAATCGCAACATCCGGCGGCGTTCGGTGCGAAACGAAAAAGTTCTCGCAAAGCCGGGCGCATCCGGAGATACGTCGAGAAGTGAAAGTGCATTTTGCAAGATGACTGTAACTTGGGATAATGGCGAGTGCAGCCGCCACCGACGGCGCGCAGTGTATCCGTAACAATCGCCGAGGACAGAGCGTCGTCCTCATTTTCTTCATCGTCGTCGTCGTGGTCGTCGTTCTCGTAACGGCGTCGTATTTTTTTCCCAGGATGTCACGAGAGCCTCGTTTCAAAGGAATATCGCCGGCTTCGACGAGAAGACGCGCAATAACTGACTTTATTAGGCGAATTAATGTAACGTGTGAACTCAGTGGCCCCGCTTCCACATCCGTCATCGGCACGAGCTCCCATCAATAATTCATGACGCTGACTTTCGTCCGTCTGTGAAGAAAACTTGAAGCTTGTTATGCGCGTGTCCCTTCGTCAAGGTCAGAAAGGTTACCCTACGAGGAAGAAGAAGAGGAACAGGAAGGGAAGGAATAGAAGGATCCTTGGAGAAACGTCGAACAGTGGATTCTTCGCGCCTTCCTCTTTCACCATCGGACGAATACTCGAGGAATAACATGGAAACAATACTGAATTGTAATGACAAAAGATACCGTTTCGGCATAGAAACGTTTCAGTTGAATCGACGATTATTTCTTTCCCGCATGACGAGAGTTTTTAGCACTAGAACTAGTTAAATCTGTTATATTTCAATATATTAACCAGTTAGCTGTGTTTGACGAGTATACTCGCCATGCGTAAAATCTACTACTGATTATTTAAATTGTAATTTTGACGAAAGATAAAATATATTCGTAAATTTCAAGATGTTTGGAATAGTTTGAGGCCATGCTGAAATAAAACAAATAACTAAGGGTATCAAAAATTTGAAATAGATTTATGCTCATCTGTCAATTTTCGTGACCAAAAAGTCAAAAGAATTTTCGTCACAGTTAACTGGTTAAACAACTACTTTGTAAAAAGGGGAATCATGAGATGAAAAAGATGATTGATTCAGTAATCTGCGTTTTATGAGATCGTAGAATATCTGCTCAATGGTTCTTCTATAAATATCGTAGATTTTTTAAAACATAAGGAACCGGTCATTTTAACTTGCTTGGTAGTTCTGGTGTTAAATTAGAGTTAAAATTTTCCAAGTTCCTTTTTTCACCGATCGCATTATGATTATTAACGTTTCGTCCCTGTCTTCCTTTTCCTCCGTCAGCCGTGACTTTATCTTCGGCAAATAGAAAGACGTCGTTCCACCTCGTGCAGGGAAGAGATAAGTGTTTCCGGTCGTTAAGCTCGACGACGAGGAAGTAGAGCTTTTTTTTAGATACGATATTCTCGGTAGTCCTGTTCAAACGAGTTTTTTTTCTGTCTATCGGAGAAGTCATTCTTCAGATACGATATCCTGTGGATCCGGTAGTCATTTGGGATTTCGTTTTTTTGATCCTGCAGACTTGAACCTATGGAACAAGAGCATCAGTCAGCGATGGAGGAAACTGAGAAGGAGATGTTCCGTGCAGGAAACCTCGGAGCCTCAGGAAGCTCTCATACAAGGAGGAACAGCCCAAGGTGTAATACAGGCAGTGAGATCGACCCCGGCTAGCAGAGAGTCTTCTCCTGCTGCCAAGAGTCTTCAGGATGGAAGTTCACCGAAGAAACTTCTCCAGACTAGCTCGCTTAGACTGCCAGGTAGCTTTTTATTACGTTCGCTCAACGGTGACGATACAGTTAGAGCAATGTATCTTCCACTCTCGACTAACGATCCTTCCGGCGACTTTCAGGCACGACGAAAGGTATCGCCGACATTCAGCACGTTCTTAGAAGCAAGTTCAGCAAAATAAATGCCGGCATTCGCAAGAGAAAAGCCCTAAGTGTGACGGAAGTATTCTCTCAAAAGGACAATGCCTCAAACTTCTACGTTCCAAGTCCCTTGACTTCCTCGACGAGCCAAAACTTCGAGGGTGACTACGACTCTAGTGAACCTACTTCCTTACCTCCGTATCCTTTCCATGATAATTTGGAAACCCTCGCGGAAGGAAGCGTGCCAAATTCACCAAACTGCAGTAATCCTCTGACAAACGGCGGTAAAACGTTCCAATACTCTCAAAATGGTTGCACCTACGATCCTCAGACCCTGAGTCACGATCAGGATCAGAAGGACGCCTACGAAAATGTCCTCTTCATGAGGTCATCGCCCGGATGCTGCCCTAGATCTAGGGGTGTCTTGCAGCGTAGCAATTCAGAGAATCGTGACAGTGCACGACATCACGATCACTCGTACGAGAACGTGCGCTTTCAGAGAGGTCACAGATCCGAGGTTGCATCATCCGTCACGCCATATTCCGAAAGACATCTGGCAAGAAGCAATTCTGAGACGAGGGATCATCATTCGTATGAGAACGTACACTTCCAGAAGAATTCAAAGGGGAGGAATCAGTCGGAGCCGTCCTTCGAGGAAATTCATATTCCGAGGGTGACACCCAGGAAGAGGATGACGGACTTCAAAGTTGGGGGACAGGTGAGCAATTATTCCGCCGGGTCTACTGGGGGTACGAGCAACAAGGAGGATGGACCGTCGAGTTTAGGGGCTGAAAGAAGTCCTGGGAAGAAGACGACGAGGAGGTTGAATAGTAGAAGTGTTGCCAATATTCCTAGTTCCTCGGGGGTCAATTTGAAGACTTGGCAAGTGAGTGGAAGTAATTGTATTAGCACTGATGTTAACACTAAGCGTACCGACCATTGCAGTTACAAAATAACAATTACATTCTTCCCAAAGAAGAAGATGTTGAAGATTTGTAATTTAAGGTAGTTCTAGCACTTGACCATAGTCTGCAAATAAATTTAATGTTAAAATATGATGTTCTTGAGATTGTCACGAACAAGTTACAAGAAAAAAAAAGCTCAGTTATCGGGCATTTCGATGCAAAAATCGAATTTAAAAATACAGTTTCATACATTGACGTAAATGAGAGTGAGAGAGAGAGAAATAGTACTTCCGACTTTATCGTTCAATTTTCCAATCATCCATACTGCAAATACTTACGAAAAACGAGATCATTAATTCGGGAACGTTTTCGAATAGATATTTCACAAAAAATTGCACCTGTCGAATATTTACTAAAGAAATTATTAATTGAAAACTATAAAATCATGCATTTCACGTTTACAATATGGCCACTGTTTGTGAATGTGAAAATACATCAAATTAAAAAATTTTTTAATTATAATTATTATTTAGAATTATTGAAAACAAAACAACTTTGTAGAAATTCAATGGGGCCCATTCGTAGCACCCATAAAATCCGCTCTTATGTGAAAGAACTACCTTAAAGTAAGAAAAAATGTAGAAATTTACACATTTTCATTTCATTGAATCTGTTGTTTCTTCACGTACGGTACGATTAGCGTTAACGAATTCTCCGATATCCTAATTCGTATCGTATCGGAGTGTATGACTAGAAACAATGTTAATCTTGTACCTTCCCCAGGGTCCTCAAGACACGGACGAAGGCCTGAATACCGATTCTGAACTCGAAGACATCGACGAAGCAGGCGAGGGTGAAGAATCGAGATTTTGCACTCTGCCGAGGCCCGGCAAGGGTGGAGCGTCTTTCACGATACTGACTGCCAGATTCCTTAAGGGTCCTGGTCACAAAGGACTCGGTTTCAGTATCGTTGGCGGTACCGACAGTCCACGGGGGAATATGGGGATCTACGTAAAAACTGTCTTCCCTAATGGCCAAGCCGCTGACTTAGGGACTGTCAAAGAAGGTACGGTTGAATCTTTCGACCACTGAAACCCTCTGGAATCAAATTGACAGCAGACATTATTTTTCCAGGGGACGAAATTTTGTCGATAAATTCGAAACCTCTTCATGGTATGACACACGCCGAGGCGATCGCCGAATTCAAATCCGTGAAAGCCGGGGACGTGGTGTTGCATGTTGGTAGACGTGTCAACAAGAAGAAGAGGGATTCTCTGACATTACCCCCTGTCGGCCCTACACCCCGTCAACCTGTCAAATGAATATCACACCACCATAAATTCCCGAGACATTCCTCCTAGACACGTTGAACTCGAAATCCTTGCAGAATTATCGCGATGAAAAGTTTTCAATGGCTTCAACGAAGTTTCAATTTTACTGGACAATAGAATTCCTTTCGTAGACGTTTTTTTCTCTAATAGTTGATTTATTATTGCTGGCAATAATAGGAACGAGACATCAGGCTTTTATCGAGCAACGGTGTGTCGATTGGTTTTACAGGTTGTTTGAAATTTTCACGGGTAATTGAGAACCGTCTTGTTTCTTTCCCATGTACCTCTTACAGTTTAGTCGAAATAGGATCGTTCTATGGTGAAGATAACGTTTGATATTGAAATTGTTCTAACATCATGGCAATTATGGACGAACGTTTATGAGAAACGGAAGAATTACGTGTTTTCTTAAAGGTAGATTCTTTTTTTCGCCGTTGAAAGGAAGTTTTACGTATCGTCCGATTAAACCGAAGAGTCGGAGAGAAACGGGTGACTCGCATAGGAACATAATCAAAGGTTTAAAAGTAATCCTACGAATACAATCAAAACGCAACTAATATTATGTGAAAACGTATATGTATACATAGTGGTTGTAATGGTAATTCGGTGTAACGACATATTTATCCTTAATCGTTCTCTTGATATTTAAAAATTCCTAGATATTTAGAACGAAGAATCATCTATGACCTCGTAGCTTTCTTACTATCACCTCGTATTTTCACCTTCCGTAGAAAGAATTCGTATTTTCGAAGAAAACGTTTATCAGCGATTAAATATCCTCGAAACATACATATATTTATATATATTTTTGAATGAAAACTCGTGCGAAATGATGTCCTCCATTTAGTGACTAGCAGACGGCAATTATTTTTGTAAATCAACGAACGAGCGTACACGATGTACAATTATCAACGAAGAAAAAGAAAAAAGAAACGATGAGAGACGATGAAAGTGGTGAATTATACGACGAACGGAAAATCATAGGAGTTTTTTGTCTTAAAATTGAAGCGTTAAAAAGGCCTGACGGAAGGAACGCGCTTAAAACAAATACAATATATCCAAAGTTCACGTTGTCGCCGTAAGGATGCAAATTATTTTTCTTAACTTTATAGACTAACGAAGATCGCCCAAAGATGAAGCCCAAAAAATATTTTTACTACTGACGAGAATGAGCACGTATAGAGGAAGCGCATATCTAATAGATTCTATAGATATAATTATAATTATATATATATGAAAAAAAAAGATTTCTCTCTCTATACATATATATATATTTTGACGAATCGAACGAGACACGTTTATTTTAAGGCGAGAATGTTATTAGTATCTAGTCCATCTGTAATATTTCGTTTCGATAGTTTTCTTTTTATAGTTATGACGTTGCGGAAGAAAAAAAATGTGGAAAATATATATATATTATTATATATTATTATATATATACACGTATAAAAAATACTTATATATATATCTACGGTGATATACACCTAAGTATATATTTCTTATATCAACTTTTCAAGGTGTAACGCATCTCGTAAACGATCGCTAATTATTAGACATTTAAGATCATCGTCCATCGAGCGATAATTACTCTTCGATGAACGGAGGAATTAATTCTAATGTGGTTTTTGTCGTTTAAAAGAGAACAAATAAACTCTTTTCGTCATCGCGAGAGACACATCGACGGACGAGCGAAAACGCGGTGGCAGCAACTTTCTTTGTCTTCCACGGATTAAGGCGGCGTTAATTAGCTTAGAATTAATCCTTCCCAACGTAACCGTGCGATTACTCAGCACGGTGAGAAATACGATTATTCAATGAAAGAATTTGCGGATCTCCAAAGGCAATCGTCGTCCAATGAAAGAGCAGAGTCGAAACTCATTCTACTTGCATTTATTTTCTTCACTTCCGCTCCTCAATCTGCGAACTACGGGATGGAGAACTTCCGGAAGTGAACCGGTACCATTAAAAATTTTCTCTTAATTCGTAGACCGTCAGGTTTTGTTTTCTGCAAATTAGTATTTTTATGAGAACGCCTACTACTCGAAATCGAAACTACGGACTTTGCAGTGTCATAAAAAAATTCGAACTTACAACAGCGTATTTTCTCAAACTTTCCGGGACTACTTTGCTACGCGTAATTAAACTAATCAATTTACTTGTCCCACTTTTTCAAATATATTTATCAAATCCCTAGACATATCAAATTGATTCATCGATTTTATCATTAACAATTAAAAATGTAAATTACAAGTTTTATCTGACAATCGTGCGTGCGATCAAATTCAAATAGAACTTATCCGTTTTTATTTCACAGTCCGACGAGAATCAAATACAATACAACGTTGACTCTGCATGCAGTGCGTTAATGTTAATGTCTGGCTATAAGAGGAACTTAATTAACCTTTACCTTACCCTGCTCAATAAGGGAACGCTCGTATTACTACGACAAGCAGCGAATTCGTAATCAATGTTCTGTAATTATCATTCCGTGATATACGTATAAATACACATATAAATATATATTGTAAAACTCTGAAAAAAAACTCGTGCGTATAACTGTAAACGCACCTGATGCGGGTGTTACAGTTATTCCTTTTGTTTTATTAAGATCCCCGTCGCTCGACGGCGTACATATTTTACCGTTAGGTGTATAAGGTACAATTACGATTGTCGCATGCACACGAACGAACGACGCTAATCAGGCGCCGCTGTATTTTCTACTTACTTATGCGTGATCGAGAAAAAACAAAGAGAAGAAATAAATAATTCGTATAATGCAGTCGATCGTACGATAGAGATTTATATTCACGTCCTTCGAAGTGCCACGTGCTCCGGCATCGTTTCGCGCGATGTTGAAGAAGAAGAAGAAGAAGATTAAATCCTCATTTTACTTTAGAATTCTAGCGGCGTCAGCTTCAAGAAGAGAATCTTAAACAACCGCTGATCGAATGACGCAGTGCTTCTGCAGTTTGAGAAAAGTGAGAAATAATAGAGGAAAAAAACAAAAATATAATCACAATCACGAGATCATAACGGAGCTGACGAGATACGTGATTTACGATCAGCTTCCTTCAAATAAATAGATGATTTTCCAACGACAGTGGCAAATCTTATTAGAATTACAATCGAACGTTGTATCAGTCGATCGAATATCCTTAAGTGATAGAAATACTTTTTCAAGGAAACAACTCTTTTACCGGATTCAAAGAAAGAGCGAACGCAACGATGACCTATCTAACAAAAGTCTACGTGCGATATTCTAATTTTAGATCGTTAATAATATTTGTAATCCTCGATCGAATGAAATCAATAGAGGGAAGGGGGATGATCTCATATTTCATTCACGTGCTGATGAATATTGTACGCTCTTCCTCCTCTTCTCGATTCTTTCGGTACCACCACCAAGTGTTCCGGAACTTTCGTCTCTTCGACCTTCTTCTCACTTGTACTCTTATCGGACAACAATTCGGAGGGTTTCGAGTAGACAAAAGTCGTTTCAGCTCCGTTCGATTGTCCAATCATCGCTGAACCTTTGAGAATGTTATCTTGAGCGCTGAGCAATTGCTTGAATCTTTCGTCGCTCTTTTCTTCCTGACTGTCCCAATTTGTGCGAGCCGATCGTGAAGAGGGAGTTTCGGTACGTTGCTGTTGATGTTCTTGATTGTTGTTCCTATTGGTGAGGTTCAGTTTGGGATTTAAGCTGAGACCGAGCCACTGGGAGAACAGAGCTATCCCTTGCTCAGCACTGGCTGATACAGCTGCTATCAGATCGTCGGTGTTGAGGGTGTCCTCCTCTTCGTCCGTATTTTCAATAGGTTCCGTTGTTTCCGTGATGCTTTTGCAATTAAGAAATCAAGAGTTAATTGGCACATTTAATGAGGCTATATGACGAATTAAGTTGATTATTTCAAGGAATACTTGATAAGGAATAAAATTGATATTAAAAAATGTATGAGGGATTGCAAATGATTTAAGGAATTTGTAAGGAAGCGCAAAAAGTTTTCAGGGTCATACTCACGCAGAAACTTCGACTTGTCGTACAGCTTGGTTGAAATTGAAGCAGCCAATGTGGTATGTGGCTTGCGGCGAACCCAACAATGCTGGCTCGATTACCAAGCACCCATCGTAACCGGCCTCCGCGTGTTTGATGGACGTAAATTTCGCGCATATTTGCGCCAAGTCTGACAGGAGATTCATGCACGTCGGTTTGTTTGCGGCGTCAGCTGTAATTCCGTTTGAGAAATTAGTTTGACCGTCATAGAAATTCATTTGATAGTACGAGGAAGTAATTTGATCGTGATTGAAAATTCAACGATGGCTTACCGAGTCTGATGGTAGCATTGTGAATAGGATTATCTCCATAGCTCAGATTCAAGGAAACATTTTGCTCCTTTTGCTTGATGTTTATGCAGGCTGGACCACCCAGATCGATCGTCGATGTTAAATTCAGGTCGACGCAGCACAAACAACTGGAAGGCTGGCATAGACACTTGGATTGAGGTGTTGCGGATCGTGCTTCGGCTTCCGGTAAGTCCCAAGAGAGCAAAGTTTCTGTCGGGAGAAAATATGAGTCGCGTAGAAGAGAAACTCAGGGGGGAGAAATTGGAATGAAACGAAAGTCCATCGATCGAAAGTCAATGAGAAAAAATCCCCGCGATTTTCACGCCGTCGAAGCGTTACGGTTTCTTCCTCGACGTACTGGACGCACTTTTTTCCCCGTTTTCTTCCTATTCGCGACTTTACTTTCGAAGAAAATTCGATGGTCGACGTAGAGGGTGGAAAGTGTGTCATGGTGATTTCTATCGACGGACTTTCTCGCGTTATTGGGACGAATTGAGATTTTCTTTTCAAGTAGAATTCTCTGGTAAACAATGACAAATTAACGATGATAAATTAAAATTATTTTACAATATTCTCGTCGATCCTCCCAAAGTTATCGGACGTAGAAACACCATCACCAACCGAGTCACTAATTTGGCAAGTTTAATCACCCGGTGCGATCGTGACGCATAAAAAATTAACTGACCACAAAACAAGACCACAATTAGCATGCGAATCCTGAACCACGCATTTGTTTACCAATCGACGCGGGAAAAGTTCAATTCCACTACCCCCTCGACGTGCTTGGAATCCATTAAAATCTATCGAACCCTCTCGTATTTAACTTTACACGTATTTCCACGGTAATCGTAACTGATTTGCTCACCGAGCAATCCAGCTGATGACACGACGACGACGAGGGTGGTCAGTAGCACCAAAATCGTAGATCTCATTGCCATGGCGAGGCTAGAGAATAACGTAGGATCCTCTTGTCAAACTGCAAAACTCCCTCGAGAACGCGTCGACGAGATCCTACGGAACGAGGCAACGTTTACGTCGGAACTGTCAAAAGGATAAACGTGCGGAAGAGGCTGGAGATCCTGTCCAGCAAGGAAGAAGCTTAAATCTGGGCACAAAGTCGGGTGCAGGTCTTGGATCGGCGACCGGTCGGCAGTCGGCACGAAAACTGGCGACAGGATTGGCCACGACGACGATGAGGTGCCACGCCATTGGCCGAGGTGCGGAGGTAACAACGGGCAAAGAACCTCATCTGGGTGACCGGGTGACCTCCTTTGGCAACCTGGTACCAGGGGGACGCGCGCGACTGTCTCCTATCGGCGCTCGGTTTGCCTTCGACTTCTACGAGAAGAGGGACCCCTTCTTCGCGGGTGACAGTGGTACCGTTTTGAATTTTATGCTCGATTGTACTCTTCTTTTTTTAATTTTCATTTTGGATTTTTGACGATTTTTGGAAATTGCGCCGACGTCTTCTACGAGAGGAGGGGTCTTTCTTCGCGGATGACAGTGGTACCGTTTTGAATTTTATGCTCGATTGTACTCTTCTTTTTTCAATTTTCATTCTGAATTTTTGACGATTTTTGGAAATTGCGCCGACGTCTTCTACGAGAGGAGGGGTCTTTCTTCGCGGATGACAGTGGTACCGTTTTAAATTTCATGGTCGATTGTACTCTCCTTTTTTCAACTTTCATTTTGGATTTTTGACGATTTTTGGAAATTGCGCCGATGTCTTCTATGAAAGAAGGGGTCCTTCTTCGCGAGTGGCAGTTGTACCGTTTTGAATTTTATGCTCGATTGTAGTTTTTTTTTTTCAATTATCACCTAGGATTTTTTACGACTTTTGGAAATTGCGCCGACGTCTTCTACGAGAGGAGGGGTCCTTCTTCGCGGGTGGCAGTGGTACCGTTTTGAATTTTATGCTCGATTGTAGTTTCTTTTTTCAATTATCACCTAGGATTTTTTACGACTTTTGGAAATTGCGCCGATGTCTTCGAGAAGGAGGTCCTTCTTTGTAGGTGACGGTGGTACCATTTGAATTTCATGATCCATTGTGCTTTTCTTTCTTGAATTTTCATCTTGGGATTTTGAGGATTTTTGAAAGTTTGACTGACGGCTTTTACAAGGAGGAAGACCCCTCCTTTGCGGATGGCTTGGTACCACTTTGAATTGCACGGTTAATTCTATTTTTCTTCGTCGAGTTTTCTTCCTGGAATATTGAGGATTTTTTAAAATCTTAGATATCAATTTTTAAAAGGGACATATGCTGGTAAAATTATGTCTAGTAATGTTCTTTTAGAATAATGTGACTTTAATCTTAAATGACAGGAAATGAGAGTGTTTTAATAGAAGTTTTTCACTTTGTCATATAGTTCCGCATTAAAACGGAATGGAAAACCGACGAGAAGCGAATTACGTCCTTACGTTATTAAGCATGAAACTTAGACACGAGATCTTCACTTTTTTCCAGGTCAAACGTGGGCGCGGTTTTCAAAAGAAGAGAGATAAAACGCGTGTCGAGTTTTATGGCGCCCGGAGAGCAGGTGAAAATGTATCTCTGGATAGCTGTCTCCGTTAACTTTCAGTGAAGATTAACATCTACCTGTAACAGAAAACAATCTTCCCAATAATTCCATAAAATTGCCATTCTAAAATTACACCTCAATTATCCACCTCTATGAAAACAATTCCTTCAAATTCCAGGTCAAAACTTAGCAAGAAGAAATCTCAGTTGAAATGAAGTAACAATTTTAATCATATCCCAGTATCTTTCTCGATCGAATCACGATACCGAAAGGAAGAAGTCGCCTCATGACAGATCGTTCCGCGATGTTACGTAAAAACTCGTTTCCCTTCTTGACCCACATCTTCAACGTTTACCTTCTCGGATGTTTTAGAACCCTCGTGACAGCATTATCTTAAATACAACACGAGATATTCGCCACAAGCATTCGACAATAATTATCCCACCTTTCTCGACTCTCCCGCTGTCTTCGCTCCATCCTCGGACGTTCGTGCCGGAAGAACAAGTATTAACCAAGGTAAACCACTTCTGGCCACTACTTTCTTCGACCCACTAACCGGAGAAAGGCCCTTCCTTAACCACCAAAACACGATTCCATGGTTTTCCTCGAGGCATCGTTCGATTTTATCTAAGAAACAGGTTGTCGTTCCGATAACAAGACACCGCAGCTTCCAACTTCCTTTGACATGAATTCAACAAAGTTTTCCAATTGTCCGTAGAATTATGTGACAAGTAAACGATCAGAGAATGTATGGACAAGCGATTCGTTTGAAGTTGAAGTCGGTGAATTTAGATCGTCGACTGCATACAAAAACAACGAGCAGTTTAAAGGCCAGAGAAAAGTCTGCATTAATCGCAACGTGGGCGTAAAAGCGATTTGCACGTCTGTTGAATAAAGAATTTCCTCTCTTTGCTCATTGTCGATGCAGTGCGGGCTTTCGGGACGATATGTAATTTCATAGCGGTAGAAATTGTCACGAAGTGGGACTCGCGATTCGAACGTGGCGACGATGGCCTGATAAGTTTCGGTTGTTTCTTTTCTTTCTGCATTTTTCTACTTCGATTGCTATGCTTGTTACAGTGACTCTTTTCCAAATATATATCCTTTTTAAAACTTTACAGACCGGCTTTTCGGACCCAACGCCTTTGAACTTTTAACTTATTAATTGATTGTCACTCTAATTAATAAATTGTCATTTATCATTGCGATTACCTATGTTAAGGACTCAGTAACGAGAATTTGTAATTTTCGAATAGATATCTGTATCAAGGAAGTATTTGTGGCCAAGTGCTCGGTCACAAGGGGGTAGGATGTTAAAAAAATACCGGTCGATAAAGTGTTAATAATATTAAAGTATCTTTAAACATCAACATCCCGATTATTACAATATCTTTGCCATTTTCTATCTTACTTCTTCTTTCACTTTTACTAAGCAATCAATTCCATTGGTCAATTCTGCTAACCCAGACTATCTTCCTACTAATAAATTATCACTGAACCATTATCTACTTTCAATCTAATGATCAACTCTCAATCAACCATTATCCACTATCAATCTACAAATTAACTATCAATAAATCGTTATCTACTTACTGATTAATTAACTAACCAACTATCAATCAACTACTATCTACTATCGATCTACTAATCAACTCAATTAACGAATTTATTTTAAAATCGTTAGCATATCGCCAATGATTCCTTACACTTCCTACAAGTAAAAAATACGCAACGCTCTCCTTCAACCTACAAATAAAACGAAACCAAACGTACTCTCAATCCCCCATTAAAATTCAAGCAGAAAAAGGGGAACGTTCAGAAAGTTCCAGCAGCTTCCACCTCTACGTTTCCGCGATCTTTTACGCTCTCGACGTTTTCGTCTGCGGTGAATCACCACGATAGTACTCGAGAGTAAGTCTTTCATTGAGGAATCGAGGCTGGTACCAATCCGGACGTACTTGACCCTGGTACCGGTTCAAGGAGAGATGGAAAGCCAACTTCCGCGCAGCTTTCGTCGTCGAAACGACGACGGTCGCAAAACGTGGAAGCTCTTTGGATCGTTTACGATCATCCTCCATGGTGGGGAACCGTGCTCTTATTTACCTAGAACGTATTAGAATGCTTAATAATCCTAGCAGCCGTTGAGAAAGGTGGTGGAGGCTTGACCGACTTTTAAAGAAACCTTGGGGGGAGTTGGGCGGCATCTTCAGTTGGACATTGGCCTCCGTAAGAGTCAGGGAGAAGAGCCGAAGGGTGCAACGAGGAGAGACATCTTCGTCGAAGGATTCTCTGCTGTTTAACGAAGTCTTTGGTGGAATTTATTTTTTTGACAGGTCAGTTTTTGCATTTGTTTTTCTGCTTTTGTTCCTTTCACGTTATAAAATTCTTCTTTAAATCTGCCTGGTACCCCTTTTAATGTGTCCTGCGTAGGAAAAATTGATAACTTTGACTTCAGATTAAAGATTAGACTTTTTCAAACTCTATTTATCAATTATATGATTTCAAATATATTATTACAATTACTTGTACAAAAATTAGCGTCGATCCAACAGCGATCGCATGTCCAACATACCGAAGCGTGCAGATCACCGTTCCTCGTTCCGGTGACCATATATCGTCGCTCATTTAATAACTAGATGCCAAAACCGAAGCTCGTAATGCCATAAAAGCTCTCAACGCTTGCATTTCCTGTATCGTTCTATCAAAGCACGAGTTAACACTAAACGTACCAAGCGGGGTCAAATGACCCTTTTCAAAGTTTACTTTAAAATCATACATTCATTGTTATTTCTTTCGCTCATTTGACTTTTTGTAAAGTCTTATATCATCTAATTATTCAATTTCTCGCTTTCCGTTTTTCTCGTAGCTTATTTTTTACCAACAAAAAATTTCTTCCTACCATACGTACCACGAGGGGTCATTTGACCCCATACAAAGTATACGTATTTTTCGGAATTTTTCCAGCTACAACCTTAATTCTAGCTAACTCTAGTTCACATACGCTTCTCTACTGCTGGTTTTATTTATTTGAACCTGATATTTATGTTTGGTTTCGGCGTGAGTACTTGGACGGCCCGGTCGGATCCAAACGTCGCGACGTAACGCATAAACAGAAAGAACTGTTATTGGAGATTCATAAGCAACACTCCCCCCAATTAGTTCTCTAAAGCTAAACGAAATAGAAATGCAGTCGTCTATTGAGAGTCACAGAGCAAAGATCAGAGCCTATAAGGAATCCTGCAAAAAAGTTATATTCAGTTACATTCAGTTTCCGTTACGTTTTACTCCAATTCTAAATATGTCCGCACGGTCAGTGAGACAGTTACTAAAAAGAATTCGCAGAATAAGTGAAGCAAGTTCAGGCGCGGAGAACTCTCCATCTGAAGATGAGGAATGTGAAAGTGATTTTTCAGACAATGAGGAAAATCAACATAATGATGTGCTTGATGATGACGATGAAAATATCTTGAATAGTCGCAGGGGACAAAAGCGCCGAAGATTTTTATCGGATTCTGAAAGTGATGATGAACAAAATGTTGAAGATAGTGTAACGGCTCGTGATGGGACTGTTTGGAAACGAATCAAAGAAGGGCCGGTAATCGGAAGACCATCATTTTCCTTCAGAGAAGCGTCAGGTCCAACGGCACACGCCAAACGAAACATTATGTCTGGTAAAGCCAAATCAGCATTTTCGATCCTAATAAACCATACTATTATTGACTGCATAAAAAAATGTACAGAAGCAGAAGCCTTGCGAGTTTTGGGGGCTGAATGGAATCTGCCTGTACCAAAATTATATGCATTCATCGGTGTTTTGTATGCACGTGGCGCATATCAGGCAAAAAATTTACCGATTTCTCACCTGTGGAATTCGAAATGGGGACCTCCCTTCTTTTCGAATGCCATGAATAGAACTGCTTTCTCAGAAATTTTAAGATTTCTAAGATTTGATAATAGAAGGCAACGAATCCAACGTTTGAGTGTGGACAAATTTGCTCTAATATCAGATATATGGAACAATTTTATTATAAATAGCCAAAATTGTTACAAGCCAGGCGCGGATCTGAGCATTGACGAGCAACTATTTCCCACAAAAACACGATGCAAATTTACCCAGTACATGCCAAATAAACCTGATAAATTTGGCATCAAATTTTGGTTGGCGTCGGACGTAAAAACCAAATATGTCATAAACGGGTTGCCATACTTAGGACGCGATGAAACAAGACCGGCGTCAATACCACTAAGTGAATTTGTTGTTATGAAGTTAGCCGAACCTTTCACCAAATGCGGGAGAAATATTACAACAGACAATTTTTTCACCACAGCATCTCTAGCTACAAAATTGTTGGCAAAAAGAACAACATTAGTTGGAACAATGCGTGCGAGCAGAAGGGAATTGCCCACACTTGCAAAAACGACAAAGGACAATTTGAAACTTTTTTCTACAATATCATATAAATCAAATGACTGTACGCTAACAATTTATAAATCAAAACCGAGAAAAAAAGTAATGATACTGAGTACCAAACATAAATCCGTCAAAACCAAAAACAATAGAAAGAAAACACCCGAAACAATTAGTTATTATAATAAAACAAAATTTGGCGTCGATATGGTTGACCAAATGGCGCGAAAATATAGCGTCAAATCTAAATGCAATAGATGGCCTGTACAAGTATTTTTTAATATCTTGGACTTCGCTGGAATTAATGCTTGGATACTCTATCAGGAAACAACAGGGTTGAAAATTTCAAGGCAACGTTTTCTATTACAATTAGCAGACGAACTCGTAACAGAGTACCACGAACTTCGCGAAGAAGAAAAGAAACACCAACAACAAGCAACACCTAGCAGCTCCAATAATAATTCGCAATCACGGAAAAAATGTGAAATAAGATTGTGCACAGGCAATAAAACAACACAAACATGTATAATTTGCAAAAAATTTGTCTGCGGCAAATGTACGAAGGAGAAACCAATCATCTGTAAAAAGTGTAATTAATTGGTTATTTTGGTTATACAAATAAAAATATGTGTTTCATTATTTTATTAGAAATCATATATTGTATCGTAAATTATTTCCTTTAAAAAATTGGGCATTTCTTTCTGAAAATCAACGTTTATTTCATAAGGGGTCAAATGACCCCTCGTGGTAAGATTAGGTAGGTGTAAAATGCCGGTACGTTTAGTGTTAAACGTGAGCGTTTCATCGGACGCACCTCGAAAGACGTTCTTCGACCGTGACCGGGATTTAGGTCAACCGGTTGCAGACGAGAAGAGTTCCAGAACCTCCTCTCATTTCTGAAACCGGAAAAAAGTTATCTCCTCTCGCGTGTCCTGCTCGAAATGATTGCTGCACGTTGGAAAAAAAGCTCGTTTCACCCTGACGTGCGTTTATTGTTAACGAGCGTAACACGTGGCCCTATTGTTTGCGAGTCGATGAACGTCAGTCGGTTCACCGTGAAGCGTGAATGTTCCGTTAGTTTTCCTGCGTTTATGGTCATTCGCGAAGAGAAGTATATACGTGAACTTTATCGCTACTTTGCGCACAGGATGACTCTGTGCGTTTGAGTTTAAATGTCGATCCTTGTATTTGTATTAACGGGATAAAGTCGACTGCGAATGAAACACAAATAGTATCTGCTCGAAGGTAATTACTTCCGGAAGAACTGATTTAGGTGGTAGGAAATTAGTAAGGTTTGAGAAGGATGAGTTGAATTTTAAATACATTAAATATGTATTTTAGATAAACAGAAATGAAGAAGTGGAAGATATGATGAACTACGTCATTGTTTATTTGTAAGATACAGTTTATATATTTGGTGTATCGCTCTATCAGTTTAGGAAAAAAAATTCCGAACCGGTCGTTCCGATTGTTTTGATGGTTTCAGTGTTAACGACGCCTTTCTGTGGTGAAGAAGCTTGTGATGCAATTAGGTGGAAGAAATTAAAATTCGTGCACATTTTTGCGTTGGGAATGTAGAGAGAATTTAATAATTTGCCTTTTACTTTTAGAACAAACAGGAGGATGCGACTGTCGACGGTCGTTGAGTTGTTGTTGATCCTTCTCCTGGTGGCGTTCGCTGCTTACGGAAGGGTGATAGGTAAATAATGTCAGATCTTAAAGTGTCGATTCTTTTTTAACTGAAGAAATTAAAGATAAGAATATTTCATCTTTCAGAACGAGATGAAATTCATCATCGTGCGATTAGAGCCGCTCCAAAGCAAAGTAACATGGGGTTGTCAACGTTGTCGCTGAAACAGGCGACGGACAATGTAAATAGATATTGCACGTGTAACGAGAACATTTGTAACTGCTGCAGAGACTTTCACATACCGCTGGTGCAGCTGAAAGGACCTGGTAATTGTGTATTTTTAATTGAACAAAGTATGACAATAGCAAAAAGGAGAAAGAGGAAAGTCAAGATTTGATTGTTGTCCTCTAGGATGCGCTTCTCTGCAATATCTGCAAGACGATAACTTAGCAGTGCAGCTCAGCTTTGGTGATAACATCCTAACTAGCACTGTTGTCAGTGGTAAGTGTGTTTTATCACACATACTTAATCTTATGTTTCACATCAGATACTTTTAAAAAATCCCATTACATATTTTAAAGATACTTCAATTTATAGTGCAACGAATGTCACACATCATATTAACACTTTGCCGTCTGGCGACACCACTATGGTGTCCCGTGAAAATTATCGCTCAACGGCCGGCGACACCGCGCCGGTGTCGTGCGCAAAATATAAATAAGAAAATATATATAAAGAAATATACAAAACAAAAAAATTTTACATTTATTTATATATATATATCCTCGAAATTCCATGAAAATAGAGGAACAGGATTAAAAACTCAAGAGAACTGACGATGACATTAGTAAAACTTGACGATTTATGACAAGAGGAATGATCTGAAACGGTCCTACCGGCGCCAATCAAACAAATGTTGATGAGACGTGCGGACGGCAAAGTGTTAAACTACGGAGTTAAATAATTAATTACACTTATCAAATATTTACCAATGAACCTTCTCTTCTCCTATCACCCAACTAATTATGTTTGAAAGTCTCCCACACCTCAAAAATATCTTCCCACTACAAGTCTCTTAATTACACATTCATGATGGAACAGACCCCAAATGTTAATGTTGGTATTCGAAAAACGCCATGACTTTCACCCATCACGCATGTCCAAATGGCACTCCTCATTATCAATACCCTTATCATCGATTCGAAATGTTCGATCCCACCGGAATGTGTTCACGCATAACTGCTCGAACTATTCATAACGCGTAGGCGTTATCCCGCTAATTTATTCCATGAGGTTAAAGCATTAGAGGTGAAAGTCATGAATATTTTAAACAACTGGGAAACGTGACTCGTAGCATGGAATTCCGATTGATCCATTAATAGATGAAATGATCGACATTTTTAGGGAAAAGTCCGAAACCGGTCTGCGTCCCGTTACCCGGCGGATTTACGAAATTCTGTGGAAGAATTTATTCCATTCAACGAGACGCAAAGGACCACTTCAAAGCTTGCCTTGGCCTTGAACTTCAATCTGCTACCGAGCTCGAAGCTAGCTTGCGTGTTAGTTGCTTCAGGTAAAGGTCTTTCATTTTACCTCTGAATTTCTCCCATTAAACGCTATGGGGGTCACTGGTAAACGGTGCTATTGAGTTCATTGAAATTTCATGTGACTTTTAAATTAGTATATTTACGATTTTTCTAACACATTCGACATTGATGTATTGGCGTTAGAAAGGTAGAGTTTTTTTCTGGCTATATATCTAGTGTGTCTTTATGGCTTCTGCTCTCTAAAGCTGTGATTTTAATAGAGAAAGTTTCACTACAGTGAAAATGATGAAATTAGCGAAGTACCGGTGACATTCAAAGTGTTAAGAAGTACACAGTAACCTTTTTTTGACATCGATCAAAGGGTTAATTTAATTCCACTATTCAGATTTGGCCCAGATGGTTTGAATCTCCGCCCATCTGAACCACTTCCTGTCATCGAAACGGAAGCATCCGAGGAAGACGACGACGATGATTTCTTCGGACTTGGTTCCGACGACGACGATGACGAGGACGATGAAGAAGAAGGAGGAGTTTCTTCTTTGGCGAACTCCGTTCCAAATTCTTCCGATGCCGAAGATGAAAACGATGACGACGACGACGATGACGAAGATATTCTTGGCTTCGATTCTCTTTTAGATATTATCACAGGAGAGGATGATACGTCGACGAAGAAGCCTAAAGTAACGACCTCTGCTCCTCTTCTGCAATTCACCATTCCAATTCTGACCAGACCGACTGCCGCTGTTCCTTTGGAAACTTTTGAAGCCTCTACCGTTGGAAATAATGCACCGATTGAAACTGGCTCCGGAGAGGAAGTCGAAGAGTACAATCAAGAATCTGTTAGCGAGGAAGAAAGTAATACAGCTTCTTTGGAACAGAGCAACGAAGAAACATTTTCTGATACCACCGAAGCTGAAACTTTGGAGGAACAGGTGACAGAAGCCACCAATAAAGTAGCTTTTTACGCGAAACCTGACAAACTGCAGAACAACAAGGTCAAAGTGGGAGAGGTAAATAAGAAAAAGCCAAGTCTTGCATCGATCAGTATAAATTCCATTGTGGATGAGACGAAGAAGAAGAAGAAGCCTGTGGCTAAGCCGAACAAAGACGAGGACGAGGATGATGATGATATATTAGGAGACGATTTGGACGATGACGATGATGATGACGATGAAGACGAAGAAATTCTGAGTGACGAGGATGACGACAAGAGCGACGAAGATGATGAAGAAAAAGATGACGAACACGAGAGCCACGAGGAAGACGAGGATGAAAAGGCTGAAGAAATCGAGGATCTCGATGACGATGATGATGAGGACGAAGATGCAATGATCAGTGCTTTGGTGTATGACGAGAAGAAGAAGGGAAAGAAGAATACACCTTCGAAAAATCACTCGTCAAACTCGGAGGAAGATGATTCCGATTATGACCTTGGACTTACTGGACTTTTGGCAAGGAGGAGCATGAGGAGCAGTCGTCAGAGTAAAGTTATGAGGCTCTGAGAATTTCTCTAGATTCATCATCGGTTCAAGTCAGTAGGATAATCGAAAGTCCCGAAAAAGAGGTCTGTCGGATTGTGAAGAAGGAATATTTATTTGATATTTACGAACGATTATGATAGATCGGATTCTCGTTCGTTGATATTTGGAAGGTGAAAGAGATTTGCGAAATTTTGTAAAGATAAAATAATATTTTTGTAGGGATAGGAATGCGGGAGAGAAAATCAAAAGTGATTAAACAAAGACGGACTGCGACCTCAGCCATAATGAGTTGCTCGAATAGTTTAATGTTATTTAATACGGACAAATATTTATATTCTGCGTTTATACTTATTTAATTAATTTATTGAACATGTAATTAGATAATAAATACATGCACAAAAGTACGTCGGGTTTGATATCTCCTAAGTGACACGCTTCGTGAAGAAATTTGATAAAGTAAAATATAGTAAACGTTCAATGAATTTTATATCTGCATGATAAACTTGATAGATCAATGTTTACAACAATAAATTATTTTTCGATGATTGTTCGAATTTTAAAATGAACTGTTTTGACGCCCTGAATGGTTGATAGCCTCGAGGCAATTTCATAGACACCATTGCGCAAAGCCGCTTCCGATCCCACCAATCTTGCTTTCTATCGAAAGCTCATAAATATTTCATGAATACCATGGCATCGTGGACTGGTCCAAGGCACACCTAATTTCAGTCTTTCATTGGAGTCGAAGAGTATCAGACCCCATACGAGCGCGCTATAGTTGAACCATGGTTCCCAAATACTTCGGTTTATTTTTGTTCTTTTTAACGATACAAACCATCTATGGTGCATCGATCAGCAATTATATCGGTAAGAGGTCATCTCATTTATGGTATAAAAAAATAGAAATTAGGTACAACATAGTAAAATTTGATCAATTCTTATTTATTTAAAATGGGGATAAAGTTGCGTGAATTAAATTTTAAATATGATATTTAACCCTTTTAATGCCGATCGAAAAATTGATTGAATTAATGACAAATGTAACAGCGAATAAAAAGAATTGTCATTTGGCAATAGTGTAGATAGAACACGCAATATAGAGCATAAACAGTGTATTTACAATTATCTGTGATAAAATTACTGATATCGTATTGGAAAGTGAACATTAACCCTTCGATGGCCAGTGTTAGCACAATTGCTAACGTCGAAATATCGTCGTCCGGCACTAAAAGGGTTAATATTTACTTTGTGGTCTCAATTTAATTAGCGTTTTTTTTAAATATCTATAGATGTGAGTCGATACAATTCGAGTTACTACGATCCAAAGACAGGATTGGGGTTGAAGGGTGAATTAGAGGACTCCGGAAGGAATCCACTGTCTACAGCTAAAATAGCGTTTCGCGGATTACCCTGTCATTGCGAAAATCTCAGCTGTGGCTGCTGTGCCGGTGTTAACTTAACGGCTATTAATTTCGATCGTCAAACTTGTACGAATTTCACCTACGACCCTTACGAGTTTGCTATTAAAATGTCCGTAAACATGAACGAAAGGGAAGTGTACACGAATTCTCTATCTGGTAAGTCTACTATCTTTAAACTGTCGAATTTTGTAATTAAATATTAGTCATTAAGACAGTACAATATTTGAAAAATATTTTTCTACCATAAAATGCAAAACTGGTATTATTTTTAGCTAAAAATCCTCCACCACTGTGTATGCCATTCGCAAACATATCTCCCATAAGTTTCTGCGTCCGTTTCTATGACATTCACACACCTGGAAAAAATTTCCACACCTGTATCGACTTCGAAACACGAATAATTGGATCGCCGATATTAATATTGCATTTTAATTGCGTGAAAATCGGCGTTGATGGTATCTCGTGGTCGAAACCGGAAGACGACAATAGCAACAACGCTTTGAGCGTGACTCCTGCGGTCGTAGAACCGGAAATATACGACGAAGTGAGCTTCGAGGAGCAAGATCAAGAATTCTCATTGAATTCTACATCAACCTTGAGTCCCATAAATGAAGCACAAATTGGACAATTAAAATTATAATTAAAATTATAACACTTAAGTATATTCCAATTGTTAATAGTATTACGATATATTTTAATTATTTAATTAGCATTAAGTCTGCAAACAAGCTTGCAGCCATGTATTTATTACAAATTGCACAGCTTACGTGCCAAAATATGTTTCTACAAGAATTGTTGAATAAAGTATTTATTATCGTTTGATATATCAAGCCTGAAATTCCTGCCTTCAATCGATTACTTCAAAAACAAGAATTCTTCCAGAGCAGAATTAAAAATCATGAATTCTATTGACAGTCTAGAGGACATTGATGATATTAATCGCTACAATGACAAATCATCTTCGAGCGTACTTTCTCAATCCGTTCCTTTCGTATGTTTGACTCTCATCGCGTCTGCTCGTTTTCCTTTTGGCACTCATCGTGAAGATTTGCTAGAAAAATGAGAAGCGAACGGTCAGTCGAAGGTAAACCTAAATTTCACCATCAAACGAGGTCAGTGTAAGGTGTCCGTTAACCGACCAGTCCAGTTTCGTTCGTTCAGGAAGGAGCATCATCCTAAGAAAATGTCCTGTCTTAACTGAATAATTTTCACGCAGGATCAAAGAAGGATGATGATCAAACATTCGTTCCTTCTTTTCGTGCTTTTCGTGGTTCAAAGTTCCTTACAATGGTCCGGCAAAAGAGACATTGGCTCTGAACAAAAAGTGGATACGACTGTAAAGGAAGTTACGACGAAGAACGATGAGTTGAATGTTGAAGAATTGAAGAAATTACTGAAACAGGCAAACAACTCCAGCAGTTCGGGTACAAGTCAAGTGACAGCAACGAGACAAGGTCCTTGCCAATGTGGAGGAGGAGTGTGTAGCTGCTGTTCGCGAATTTTGTACGAAAGATGGAAACAAAAGGCGTGCGTGAACGTCACGTATGATCCGGATGAGTTCAGCTTTACCGCGAAAATTATGATGAACGATAGAGTCCTTTACACGAGAGCGGTTTCCGGTAATCAGTTTAATTATTATTAATAGAAATTATTTCCTATTGAAGTTACTTTACCAAGATGAAATACATCGTTGACTGACAGTTGTTGAATGAAGTTTCTTGTAACTATTAACAAAATTAACGATTCTATAAAGGCATAATATCTATTTTTCTTCAATTAAAAAATTGTGTCAAATAACTGAAACGATACAAAATATATAGCTATATTTATCTTTAACATTTGTTCTCTGGAAAACTGACTGTAACACAATACATTTCACTTCAATATAAGTAAGAAAACAGATAAAATTTCTGTTTGACCTCTTAATCTAACATTGTTTCATGTTTTAGGAAAGAATCCCCGGCCAATTTGTGTGCCAGTGCCAAGAATACCATTTGTCAGAGCGTGCATGAGGTTTTATAACATTTTTTTCCAAGGAAGAAACATCCATCTTTGTATGAACATGGAAGGAAAATTTCGAGAGACGACTCTGTTCAAGGTTGACTATTTTTTTAACAACATTTTCCATTGAGATTTTATATTTTGCTAATATTAAATATTTTTTTCAGGTTGGTCTCGACTGTGTCAGACTAGGCGCTAATGGTGTGGCCATAGTAAAACCGGAAGACGGTGGAGGATTAGGGCAAATAGAATTCTTACCAGGCGATGATGATGATAACGAGGATGCTGATGATTATGATTACGACGATGACGATGACGATGATGACGATGACGACGACGACGACGATGACGATGATGATTTGTTAGGATTGTGAAGAAACCTGCAATGAGCATAATTAACCAGGAGTATTGTCATTTTTATATTTTTGTAAATATGTAATAATTTTAATGATTGCTTGTTAATTTGTTTAAGATATTTATTGTATGTTTGTACTGAAGATACTGAGATTATTTATCAATAAAAATAGAAGTGGAAGTAAAATGAAAGCATAAATAGGAAGAGGAAAATGTGGAATTATTTGTAGAAATAAAATTTATGAAAAAATTGCTCTCTGTGCGTAAGTGTTTTAGGTGCGTGTAAATGTTATTTGCTACACCTCAACAACTATATGCATCCTGCCATATAATCATCGACCCGAGAACAAATTTACCGGACCGTCATTCGACGATTGTACCTGGTGCAATTGCACAAGCGATGCATTTACTTATTTCATTGAAGTGTGAATCAGCCAGTGTCCTCATGTGAAAGTGTTACGAATAATATCGCAAATATGGATTATAAAATTTACTGTGTCTTGATTCTAATTTTACTACGATTCTGCGAAGAATCTGACGCCAATAGGAACAGAAGTTGGTGTTATAAAAAATCACGATGTGTTTAATATAATTTTCTACTGAATTCTGTAACATTAAACGCTACTTTTCTATTTCATACGATAGGATTTCCTGCACCGAGAGGATTTCTAGTTTACAGAACGGTTTCTATAACTCAGAAATCCTGCACCTCAGTAACGTCCTATTCTTATTCTTGCTGTCAACGCGTTACTATTTTGTACACCAAGGCAGAAAAAAACCGTAAGCTCGAAATTTGACAATAAATCATTTATTTGATTATAATTCACTCTTTTTACAGTGTGCGTGAATTTCACGTATCAGAGCAATGGATTGAACGTGGACGTTTCGCTGGAATCCACCATTATAAAAGCAAGAACAGTAACCGGTAAGAATATTTACTTGCCACAAACTGTTCTTATTTATTAAATGGTAAAGTTTACAAATTTTTTTTTATTTTTTGCAGATTATAAACCTCTGAAATTCTGCGTCTACGTGCCAGGTTGCCTCTTCTCGTCGGCGTGTGTGGACATCTTGGAACTTAACCGATTTCCTAGGTATTTGATGAGTATAATTAGATCTTAATGATTTCAACATATTATTACATTCTATTTTTTTTCTTGAAGGTCAATTACTGCGTGTCTTCGACTAGACATATTTTCCAAGAAGAAATTATGGCAGATTAATTACGATTGCATTAGCATATCGACGGAATTGTCAACGACCCCAAATAATGCAACGATGCAAATGATGACTAGTGGAAATACAATGGCGATGCCACCAATGATGACTACTATATCTCCAACAATGGCTTCAATGTCTTCAGTGAAGACCTCAAGTATGACACCGATGATGACTGCGGGAACATCTGCGAAAATGACCTCCAGTGCAACTACAATGATGACTTCGAATATGCCATCGATGATGGTTAGTCAAACAACGCGAATGCCATCGATGACAACCGCTGGAACGATGATGTCGCGTAATCAAACGATGATGATGACAACGAGAGCAACAGCAACTGGAGAACTTGAAGCGCTCGAGTCGAAGGAAGCGATAACGGAATCAATGATGAATAACAACGACTAATCATCCATCAATGATGAAAAATCAGTGATAATCAAAGTAGGATGAACCATGTTAATAAGGAAATAACAAAGTGCAGAAATTAGTCGGACGTAAGTTGACGATTTCACGAGGGAGGAACTTGGGAAGAATGATAATATAATTTGAAAACGTTTGATTTTTCGCAAAAATTTATTAAAATAAGATCAGTGTCTACATAATGATCAAAATCATCGTTTTCTTTCGAATTTCCATTTATAAATAGGTGCATAGTCTGCTGTCCCTTGGCGTACCAATTTCGGTTTTGTTATCTGCTTGTCTTTCAGTGCCTTTCGCATTTCTAATTTCTGCTGCACTACAGTCAACTCTCTCTCTTTGTTAATTCTTTTATGCAACTCTGTATAAGCCATGTGTTTCTTCTGTTCAATCTTAGTCAGGAAGGTTTCATCAACTTCTGGCAATTTCATGGACTTTAATCTACTCAGTTTGGGCCTGTTTGTTCGTCTAGATAGCAATGCAGGATGAGTATCTAATTTTTCAGCCACATCGAAATTTTTTACTTCTTTCGAGTCGTCTAAGAAAAAAGTGTGCTTATTCTTGGTCTCATTAGCAGCATCTATCATATGCAATTCACTCTGAAGTCTTTCTACCTTTTTACATTCAATATTCCTCCTATAGGCCACATAACTTATATCCTGAGTTTCCATTAATTCTATCTGTTCCGGAGTGCATTCGTCGTCCTCCTGTTTTTGTCTATGGACGCCATACTCGAGTTTCGAGTTGATCATATGGAAATAAAACTCATCGGGATTTTTATTAAGCGCACGATTACGCAAAACCTTCAACTTCTCTCGTTTCTTCTGATAATCCCTCGCTCTGGCAATGTAGTCCTTCTTTTTCTCCAAAAGTCCCAAATGTTTTCGAGATTCTGGCTGATGCCTCTCACGATGCGTCTTTTGCGACGATTTTGCAGCTTTCTTCCACGAGGACATTTTGTACAAATTAAAAAATGTTATCCAACACTACGTATATTCAGAAATTATTAACAAATGCGTTTCTTCTCGAACGAGTCACAATTTTCTCGAGAATTAAAATGTTAGAGGAGTCATATGGACATCGTGACACTGTGAAACATAACCTCAATCGGAAGTTAAGGTTGAGGGAGGTTAGGAACTTTAAAAACAACAACTCCTGACATCTGATGGGCAAGAGCTGTACTTCTAAAGCAGCTGTTTTAAATAAAGTTTCAATAAATAATTGAAAGATAAGTTAAATTCACGCCGGACTAGAAGCAATGTTAATGAGTTATATCTCAAAAAATTGCTCACTCGGCGCCGATTATTAAAAAAAAGTTATTAAACAATTTCGTAACAAACTCTAATTTGACGATTTCTAAGTTATCCGAGTACGAACGGGATCCTTTCTGGGTTCAAAAGATTGCGATTAATTTGCTAATCACTGTCCCACCTTTTTATTTGCATTTTATTAAAGTTTTTTAAGTGAAAAATAATAATTAAATTTTCGATGTTTTAAGGCCTGGGAAAACGACAGTAGCGCCGCTAGTTTTGAAACATGGAACTAACACCCAGTAAAAGCGGTATTCAATCCAAATCGGAAGCACCAGTTCCGAATTTCGAAATTTTAATTAAAAAAACGTTAATAAAACGCGAATAAAAAGGTGGGACATTGATGAGCAAATTAATCGCAATCTTTTGAACCCAGAAAGGATCCCGTTCGTACTCGGATAAGTTAGAAATCGTCAAATTAGTATTTGTTACGAAATTGTTTAATAACTATTTTTTAATAATCGGCGCCGAGTGAGCAATTTTTTGAGATATAATTCATTAAGATTGCTTCCAGTCCGGCGCAAACTTAACTTATCTATAATTGAAAGCTGGAAAAAGTTCGAATAAATCATATTTAATTTCTTAAAAATGTTCGTTCCATCGAACAAGTATAAAACAGTATTAATACAGTGAAAAAAGAACAGTATAAATATCTCAGTACATATAAATATTCCTTTCACACGCATGTAAATATAAAACTACTCTTGTTCGTGTAAAATTAAATGTAATAAAGTTATCTAATCACTAAGAATAATTTAAGGCACTTTTAAAAATGTCAGTCAGCGTCTTCGGTTTGAGTAGCCTGATGAGCTCTCGCCGGAAGTGGAAGAACGGTGTCGCCGACCGACAATGATCCTTGACTAAAAACTTGCGTTTCCAGAGAGACTCCTCTCGGGGATGTAACTCGATTATTTCGCATTCTTGCAATAGGTTCTCGTCCTTTAATTCTATACCATCCACGATGCCGTTTTGCGAGTGGACTCCTAATTTCTCTCTGAGGAACCACAAGGTCCACTTGCCTCGAGGTGGAGGAAACGCTTTCAGTGGCGTCTCTGGGACGTTTTCCCGCTCGTCTCGGAAGCGAAGTTATATCCGTCAATGCATTGGATACTTCCGAATTTATAGGTCTCAGAGGGAAATGTTCCATTTGTGGTAGCTGCTCTATTTGAGCTCCTTTCGAAGTCGTTGCTCCTATTTGAAAATAATAAAAAAGCAAAATTCAAGTGGTTCTGTAAATTGACAAGAATAAAAAAAAAAGAATTTTGCAATAAAATCACTACCAGAGAAATTTCTGATGACGCTTCGGAAGGCTTGCGTAAAAGCCGACAGTATTCCACCGGAAGCCGCACTTTCGTTTATTTTCGATACCGATTTCTCCTCCGAAGAGTTAAGGGTGCGCGTTGCAGAATAGCATTCGTAGCTAGATACACTGTAATAACTATCCACCGAGGTGACAGAACTGCTACAACTAGGCGAATCTGCAGAAGAATTCGAGCTATTTCTGTTCGAAGTTATGCACTCCAATTTCTTCAATCCAGTTTTTATCAAATCCGACGTCGTCACCGCAGCGTTGTTCTCCACGACGACCATCATCAAGACTCTCGACCCTGATGATTGTTGAGTAGGACTCACAACGCTAACAGTCGGACTTTGATTCTCTTTTTCCAAATTCTTTGCGTTCTCCTCGTCGATTTTACTTGCCGAATTGTCCATCGATTCTCTAAATTGCGATATCGTTTCACGAGCTTCGAAATATTCCTCGTTCTCCGTTGCATTAAATCCTGTAGACGCTGTGTTCTCCACCGGATTCTCGTGCTGATCGGAGAACCGAACCTTTTTGATAGAATCTGATCGTTTTTCGACTTTATCGCTTAGAATACTCTGAGAATCTGGTACTATATTATCAACGACATTTGTTAGTTCCATATCATCTGACTGATTGTCATATTCCTCCGATTCTTGTTGTTCCTTCATGTCCTCGAGTTTCTGACCGGAATTGATCCTCTGCAAGTAGCTGATCTTGGCAGCACCGTTCAAAGACAACGAACGTAAGGAAGCCTCTCGAAAATTTGGAGTTGGAAAGCTAACAAAATTGGTTTCCGAATTGGTCTTCGAGGTTGCAGTTTCAAAGCTGCATATTTGACTCTGCGAAGACATCTCGGACTTGGTCTGTGGTGTTTTTAGAGAGAAATTCGGCGCATTTGGTGTTTTAAAGCCGAAGCTGGCCTTTTGTCCGACGATCATCGGTGTGCTCGTGTTTCTATAAAGTTCTGGAGGTGATGTTAGACTATCGAAATTAAGTTGGATCGAGGATTCAGTTATTTTCCCTTGGAATATAAAAGGTGGTGTTCCAGGCTGCGATTTTGGATCACAAACGTGTGAATTTCGATTCCGTGCCAGCCACCACTTGCAGATACCTTTGAAGATTAATTAAAAACTTTGTGATGCATATTGAGGTATCGTATCGATTGTAAATGATTTTAAATGAGAAGTACGATGAAAGAGATCAATGGAATACTTACCGAACGATTCTAGATCCTTGATTTGCTTGAAATCGGTACCACAGAGGCAACAATAGAGAGGAAGATGAACAAGGACTATGTGACGAAGTAATGATTTATCTTCGAAAAATCGCAACGGTAATTTCCGTGAAAAGCAGAATGGACAATCCAACTGTCGATCCGGATGTTTGTTCTTCTCGTGTCGTTTGCGACATTCAACGCAGCAGAAGAACTTCTTGCAGATGCAGCAAACCCTGCTGGTCTGTCGAAGGAAGGAATTTTACAGCGTCGATCGTAAAGAATTTCTTGAGAAATTTCAGAATTTGTACGTTGCGAATGCTAATACAAGTACCTCTGTCGCCGACATGTTTAGACGGGGTCAAACGAACTGGGACGAATCAATGTTTACTAATTGATTGTCACAGGTAGGTGTGAAATGTATATGTGTATTGATAAGTTCGAAGAATTCTTTCAACGCACGGTGTTGAATGAAAATATTAGCAAAGATAGACGATTAAATAAGATTAATTGACGATAAAACAAGGAGACGTAATGATAAGTTGTATTAGTCTTCGTGGTGCAATTTCTTTCAGGCGATAAATAATTTATGTTCGTGTTGATAGACGATAAAGGTGTAGACATTTTGCGGATAAATTTTGAAATGTAAATGAGTAGAATGCAGATTTTACGTATTAACGTTATCTTTATTGCCGATTTTATCGGATAATGTTACATTCGTTAGTAGATTAAGAGTCGAAACATCTTCGTCGCTTTCGTTCTTCACATCGTCCTCTTTTCTAAAGTCGTTTTCGCTGCTCTTTTTCGTTTTCTCTTTCGCCTGCTTTTTAAAATCCGTAATAGACATAGAACTTAAATTGTCAATTACAACACTGACATCAGACTTTCGGAAATCCGTGTTCCTGTTCTCCAGCAGAGTCAAAGCTTCTTCGTATGGTGGAGAAATCGGCGTTTGTACTGGTTCATGATACTTATACTCTTTTCCATCGTACTGAAACAAATCGGTTTTACAAAACAAAATTGCAAAAGCTGCTTGGTGTATAGAAATTCTACAAGCTGGACTTACATCCAGTGGATAACAGGTATCAGAATCAGGCTGATCAAGATCTCCGCAAACAATGAATGGCACAATAACTCTGTTGATTCCGGTAAGTTCATTAAAGTCGCACGGTTTGTGAGTTAAAAGAGGATTCAACATGTGTGGTTGATAGCCTTCGGGAGGAGAGTATTCTTTACAGACTACAAATGCTTCTATACTCGAATTACGCGAGCTACTCGGTTTTGCGCAGTAAACATAGGGGAAAAAGATTTGCAACTGGGAATACAAGAGTGATATGTCCTTCCCTCTAAATATCTTTGCTACAAATGTGCCTCCTGGTCTTAATATGTGAGTGGTAATGTTTAAAGCAGCTAAAAGCAGCTGTGATTGAATATAAATATCCATGTCGTGTAACCCTGTAACTGAATAATGGAAAAATTGATAACTTCCAAAACCGCCAAAGGTAATGTACACGTATAAGTGTAAAAGTTACCATCTGGTGCTCCGTCGCAAACAACCAAGTCTGCTTGCTCATTGTCAAAGTGGGCAATAATTTTTTTCGCCGTATTGGTATTAGTAATGTCTCCTTGAATTTGTATTACTCCTTCGAGAGGAGCCATAGCTTGTAAATCAACGGCAACTATCTTTGGTTCCGTTGCGTTTCCAGTTTCTAAAGCCTTTTTGTAGTTTTCACTGTATATAATAATTATTAGAAAAATTTATTGATATAATTAATATATTAATAAAATATTAATTGAAGTATATTGTTATATACTCCGAAATAAAAGTTTACCGGACGTACCTTAACCTTCGGGATAAAACTTGACTCCAGCTACCGGGTGCGGCGCACAGATCGACGGCTTTGTTGACACCTTTTTGAAATATACTTTATGTATTATTTATGTCAATATAATAAGTTTGTTAAAGTGTAGTTGATAAATATTTACGAACCATCTAAAATGTGACACTCGTTATCTATCTGAAGTAACTTAAAAGCGCTCCTTGCTCTCCACCCTTCCTCCTTTGCTCGTCGATAATATATATCGCGTTTGTCTTTTGACGTTTTCCCCATAATTATTTAGACAATATAAAAGATGCAGTTTACTTATATCACAATAATAGATTTAAAACAAACAAGTATGGAATAAACAATCAGGAAGCATCACGTGTAACTGGTGTAAACAGCTGAGTAACAGTCTGTCAAACATAAGTGCCACAGATAGAACTAAATTATTCCTGGTACTTTTGGTCGTCGCGTTTGGTAGCATTAAGGAATCTACCGCCAAATTCGATTTGTAATTAAAATGATCTTCCACAACGATGAGTTTCATAGATACTGAATGACGAAATATTAGTTGTGTTTCGAAATCAAAAATAAGACTTTCACCGTCAGAAGGTGTTACCCATTTATTCCAACCTTCCACCGTAACTTTATAACAATGATTTTAATACGTGCAATTGTAACAATGTAATACACTAATAACAATTTACAATTCATCGATATTTCCTTCGTTTCGTTCAACCATTATTTACGTAACAAAACTATTAATTATATTTAACAGAATTTCGGTAATAATTATTGGCAGGATTAGATGATTTTAAACGTTGTCCATTCCGAATCCTGAGATCTTGATAATCAAAGAAATTATTATTCTTTGTCGTCGATAGTTTGCAGCAGAAAGAAGTACGAAACCGTCGTGTTAATTATCTGAAAGCTGGGTTCGTTACGAAAACGCAAAGCACCAAAGAGACAGCCCGGCTAATTTGGATACTTACCTTCACAAAAAATTCCATAGAGATTTTGAAAAAGTAACAGGCTGATAGAGTAATCGGTCTTTGGGCTGTTACCAGAAGGATACTGGTTCCAAAATTCTTTTTTCCATTTTCGTACCATCTGCTATAGCTACAATCGCGTAGGAGGATTTCACTCTGTGTAAAAAAGATTGTTATTGTCATTGAGTGTTCTCCAATTCGCCAGAATACGAATTTGTAAATTGTGGTTTTTGGAGGAAATTAAACACACCTCGGAGGTGACGGTCTGACCGCACCAAGCATACAGAAAAGTTTGCCAGACTTTCATGACTACGTAAAACATGAGCAACATGTATTTCCCGATACTCCTTTCATCCAGCTGTTACGAAGAATGAAATTATCGGCGCTATTTTCTTCATTATTCATATATTGTATCGCAAAGCTTCATGATTAGTTCAACGCTAATAGATGCAAGTATAGGGTGTGGCAAAGAATATACAAGGGAGCACGCGTGATGTTTTTACAGAAAAATAAAAGTAAGATAAGATGTAAGTATCCTATCCAAAGCTCAAAGACTTCAAGAGAATGATCTAGCCGGGTAAGGATGGAAAAAGTGTCCCCAAAGTAAATTAATCTTATTGTTAGTGAATATTGTTTCACAGGCCTCTTAAAAAAGAGAGCTTTTAGAGGTAAATTATACATACGTAAGTTTCACATCACCGCAGAGAGAATAAATTTTTAATATATGTTGTTTGTCAAAACAGGCAGGGCAAACGCTAGACAGATAGGAGACAGCGAGGACATACACACAACAGCCTGGTTATACACAGGACAGTCAGGACATTCACTGGACAGCCAGGACATACACTGGACAGTCAGGACATACACTGGACAGCCAGGACATATACAGAACAGCCACGACATACACTGGACAGCCAGGACATATACAGGACAGTCAGGACATACACTGGACACCCAGAACATATACAGAACAGCCAGGACATACACTGGACAGCCAGTACATACACAGGATAGCCAGAACAACATTTATTAAATAAATAATTTGTAGTCTTATAATCACACAATTATACGTAATGAATATTGTATGATATACGTTTATGTTATGTAATACAAATTATGAATAAAGAATTTATTACATAGAAACCACTGTTACGATTTTTTAAGCGTTGCCCTTGTCACATTCCTAAAACTCCACAATTCTCCCGCTGTGTGGCTTGTCACTGACTCGTACTACTTACAACCTCTACAATTTTTCCGAAAAGTGTTCAGTCTCGGAAAATATTATAAATTAAAATATCTCAGAACGACTTTAAACTCCGTCTGATTTATCGCTGACTCGTACTACTTGCTCACTTGGCGATTTTTCCGAAAATTTCTGAATCTAGCAAGTAGTATAAACTAGGATAAGTCAGCCCTACCTTTGCGTTTGACTTATCGTCGACTTTACTACTTGCTCACTTTGGAATTTTTCCGAAAAATTTGCAAATCCAGCAAGGAGTATAAACTAGGATAAGTCAGACCGACTTTTAGCTCGGTCTGACTTATCGTCGATTTTACTACTTGCTCACTTTAGAATTTTTCCGAAAAATTTGCAAACCCAGCAAGTAGTATAAACTAGGATAAGTCAGACCGGCGTTTAACTCCGTCTGACTTATCGTCGATTTTACTACTTGCCCACTTTGGAATTTTTCCGAAAAATTTGCAAACCCAGCAAGTAGTATAAACTAGGATAAGTCAGACCGACTTTTAGCTCCGTCTGACTTATGGTCGATTTTACTACTTGCTCACTTTGGAATTTTTCCGAAAAATTTGCAAACCCAGCAAGTAGTATAAACTAGGATAAGTCAGACCGACTTTTAGCTCCGTCTGACTTATCGTCGATTTTACTACTTGCTCACTTTGGAATTTTTCCGAAAAATTTGCAAACCCAGCAAGTAGTATAAACTAGGATAAGTCAGACCGACTTTTAGCTCCGTCTGACTTATCGTCGATTTTACTACTTGCTCACTTTGGAATTTTTCCGAAAAATTTGCAAACCCAGCAAGTAGTATAAACTAGGATAAGTCAGACCGACTTTTAGCTCCGTCTGACTTATCGTCGACTTTACTACTTCCTCTCTTTGGAATTTTTCCGAAAAATTTGCAAACCCAGCAAGTAGTATAAACTAGGATAAGTCAGACCGACTTTTAGCTCCGTCTGACTTATGGTCGACTTTACTACTTCCTCTCTTTGGAATTTTTCCGAAAAATTTGCAAACCCAGCAAGTAGTATAACCCGAAATTTCTCAGACCAACTTTAAGCTCTCTCTGACTTATCACCGACACTTAATACTTACCTACTTGTACAATTTTGCCGAAAAGTGTTCAAGGTCATCAGTGGAGTAAACCAATAATATCTCAGACGAATTCTTGATCTCTCTGGTTTTCCGTTGTCTCGTATTACTTATTCTACTTATAATTATACGCTCAGTAGGTATTTGCAAGGAATATGGAATTATAGGAATGGAACAGCGGTAGCGATTAAAAATGATTAACAAAGTTTTCTATTTAACAATTTCTTTATTCATTATTTGTATTACATAATATAAATCATATGTGATACAATATTCATCGAATACAATTCTGTGTTTCTAAAACTACAAGTTATTTATTTAATAAATACTGCACTGGCTTTCCTGTGTGCCTGGCTGTCCTATGTGTGTCCCGGCTGTCCTGAGTGTGTCCTGAATGTCCTATGTGTCCTGGTTGTCGTGTGTAGGTATGTTCTGGCAGATGGTACATATCCTGGCCAACCTGCGTATGTCCTGGCTGTCCTGATTCTCTCCTGTCTCTATCCTCCCTCTGTCCTGACTGTTCTGCAACTCTCCTGCCACTCCAGGCTATTTTATACGCATCCTGTTTCTCTCGTGTCTGAACTAATAATATCTCAGACGTTTCTCGATGTTCCTGATGTGTCACTGACTCGTATCACTTATCGATTGTCATATTTTGCCGGAAATGAGCGTCAGCTCATAAGTGGAGTAGTATCGTGTTCCGTACTGAAAGTGCCAGACAAAAACACCAGATTTTATCTTTTTTAACTATGTTCTACCACTCCTAAAACTCTGAAAAATTTTAAATGTATCCACATCGCTCCATATAATAGCAGTGATTTTTTCCAAATTTTTCTACGAAGCTAAAATGCAAAAATTGAGCAAAGACTGTAAAACACGTTTCACCCTGTAACTATCCTTATGGCAAGACCAGCGGATTCATACTTTGTTTTTTTTTTGTAAGAGTATTATTATATGCTATGCCTCAAAATTAATTTCCCTCGGGGGTACTTTTTCCATTCTTATCCTAGACCCTTTCCTCTGTGAAATAACTGTGCAATTACTTTCGGTGTGAAATCCATCTTTTACAAAACACACGTATCCGTAAACCAATAAATTCTCACCTGAACAGCCTGAAAAATAAAACTACACATCATCAACGCATTCGTCAGTGCCATCAGCAAAACAATCGGTCCGTAAACTTTCTGAACAACGTCTCGGCACTGCAACAATTGGACGTGTTTCTCGACACATCGCCGTAGTACATAATCAACATTATCACTGGCTCCTAAGTTCTCGAATTCATAAGTGACAACTCGTAGCATAGCTGATATTTGAAAAGAATAAAGACCAAACTGAGTGTCCGCCGCTGCCGTAATGAACACGATGTACAGACAAACTTCGCTCTCTAATACGTAATGAAGCTGATACAACATCATGGAATCTCCAAACGTCCAAGGATATCTTGCCAAACAGGGCAGACTTCGTTTCATCGTTTCATTGCTATTAATCTGATGAGCGATCGTGGCCAATGGCTTAAAGATGTATACAATGCCAAGTCCCATTGTCACGAACGTAAGTGCGTGAGCTGGCCGATAAAAGGAACGAAGAAGCGAGAAGAGGACCGATTTTGTCTCTGGTTCCTTCAGAGCATCTTCAACAAGGTTGTCAAGGGTCGCGTTGATCTCTATTAGCTTCTTGTTATAGATGCGAAATAAGGATGCCTGAGAAATCGTCCAAACGAGAGATTCAAATTTCTTTCTTTCCTTTCTTCTTTTCGATTCTCTTCGTACCCTTCTTCTCGGTACCTCCCCACAGTTTATCAGGATCGTTCGACACATTTAAACCGTTCTCCGTGTTCTTGACATACATACCTTCAGAAATACAGCGAAGCCACTGCACAAGAAACCTAGACTCTTGGTGAGGAGCTTCAAATTCTTAATGTTGTGGAGGCAAAAGTTTCCTATGGAAAAAATAACGATAACGGTGGATAGTACAGCGGCCATGGAGACATGCCGATAAAGGGCACTGCTCTCTCTTTTTCTCGAATGTATTCCACCTAGGATAAGTAGACGGTTTACGAAACGAGTGTATACTCGATACGTTTCTAACTGCTGATCCGGCATCACTGATAACATAAAAGTAATTCCACCGTGGAATCGATGCGTAATCGTAGACTTTTCAAGGGATCGTTAACCATTGGCTTACCATCGACAACGATTACGCGACTATTGATACGCTCGTTACGCAGAGTGATCGTTAAAACTGGTTGCAAACTTCACCGTGGACAGCGTGTAATCATGGGGTTATGAGAATCCGATTTATTTATGTGATATTACCCGTGATCGGGTTAAATCATTCGGATGTTAACGGAGGTTACTCATTTACTAGCGTTTTTCCGTCGTTACAAGGAAGAGAGGGACGGTGAGAACCCGTTATTGTAAAAATTGTGAAGTGTGTAAAGAGATTTCTAGAATCGTTTTGAGTTTCATGTATCATACGTTTCTTACGAGATACGAAGATTGCTTTGCATTTTTTCAATGCCGTGCTTTACCTGCTGGAATGATAAGTGAGCACAAATTGCGGGATAAAGAGGTTTGCGAGCAATGGCGGACGTTGGTTTTTCAATTGGCGATACTTTCCATCTTAAAGGTCTTTAGTCTCAGTTGACAGATAAGTTTGATCAGTTGTTGTCGGGGAAATCGGTTTTACATGCTAAATGGAAAATGAAGTATCGAATACAAGAGGTTCTCAACACGATTAGTAAGTACTTCGAAATATCTAAAAGTGGGCTCTTCAAAAGGATGCTATTTACTGTGCTGCTAAATGTTTAAAAACTTATGCTTTGTTTCGTTACAACATAGTGTAATTTTATTTAGTCGGAGTAGCTCTCATAGCAAATGTTTACGATTGTCTAAAATTTTTTGGAGAATTTTAGAATTTGTGCGTTGCAAATGCTAGTACAAGTACTTCAGTGGATGGCGTGATTAGATGAGGTCAAACGAACTGGGACGAATCAATGTTTGCTAATTGTGTTGAATGAAAATATTAGCAAAGATGAACGTTTAAATAAGATTAATTGGCGACGAAGAGAAGAGAATTAATGATATGTTGTGTTATTTTTCGTGGTACAATATTTCCAAGGTAATAAATAATTTATGTTCGTGTTTACGTATGATAAAAATGTAATTCTGTAAAGTGTATACATTTCGTGACTAAATTTTGGAATATAAAGGACGAGTATAAAGATTTTACGCAGTGTAATTATCTTTATTAGCAACGTTCTTGTGCTTTTTTTAAAATTATTTGGAAAGTAGCAAAAATATGCTTTGTATAGGAAAGCTAATTTAACTGAATGTCAACTTACCATTTGTGCACAGTATATTTCGTCGAAAGAACTAACAATAAGTAATTCTAACACTTTCACTAGTCCGATTTTGGTATCATTAACGAAAATGTCGCTAAATTCGTTTCCTAATTAACACGATCTCCCGATCGATGTATGTTTGATAATGACAGAACTTTCAAAATATTTCTAAATCAGAAATAAGACCCTTACCGTAAGAACTACATTTATTGCATCCATCCTCCGTAACGTTGTAAGAAAAATTTTAAAACATATACTTGTAACAATGGAATAATTAATAACAATATATAATTCATCAATAGTTTCTTCGGTTTGTTTATCCATTTTTTATGTGACGAAGCTGTTAATTATGTTTAAACATTTTCCATGCGAAGTCCTCAGATTCAGTTGTCAGAGAAGATATTATTCCTTGTCGTCGAGGGTTTGCAGCAAAAAGAAGTACGAAACTGTTGTGTTAATTATCTGAAAGCTGGGTCTGTTACGAGAGAACAAAGTGTCAAAGCATCAGCCTGGTTTTTACAGATAGTTTACCTTGACGAAAAATTCCAAGGAGATTTTGAAAAAGTCGCAGGCTGATAGAATCATTGGTCTTTGTGCCATTACCACGAGAATACTCGATGCAAAGCTCTTTTCTCCATTTATATACCAACAGCTAAAGCTAGAACCACGTAGGAGGATTTCACTCTGCGTGAAAAAGAAGAATATTCTCACAGAATGTCTTCCAGTTGGCCGGAATATGAATTTGAATGAAATTAGAATTGGTTCAGGCTGATTTTGAAAAATTTAGTTAAAGTTAATCGACGATTGTCGTAGTAGTCTGTTTTAATTTTGTTCCTTCGAGAAATTTTTAACCCTTAAATTTGCGATTTTATTTTTTTAATCAGAAAAAGTGTTTTTAATATCCATATATAGTTTAGATTGTAGGAAAAATGTTTAAAAAATTCTTTTGAAAGAACTCAGCTTCTAAATTACCTGAAAATCCTTTGTCGCATTTATGCAACACTGCGCGTTCCTAGGTAAGCAGCTGTATGGGGAATTATTGACTCATGTAAATAGAATAAAAAAATATTTTATTACTTAATTATAGTTCTATTTATTATGATAGTTATAAAAACAATTATTTTCTCTATTATAACAAAGACCGAGGAAAGTTATTCCAATATCACTTTTTTCCGCGCCGATGAACAAATGCTAAAACTGACAAATAATTAAAACATTTGAAAGTCGGTGCCACTGCAACTGTCAAAAATTTACAAAGTACACTATAGTCTATGACGAAGTTCGCTCAGAAACCGTAATCCGTTCAGATTTTTTTTTATTCTCATAGATTTAGTATGTTGCAGAAATGCAACTCCGCGAATTTAAGGGTTAAAGATAGGATTATGTTTTCTATTATTGGCTCGTGTGGGAATTGAGGAACTTTCTTTACGATAATTCTAATTTCATTTTGAAGCTAGGTATTTCAGAGAAAATTAAGAACAAACCTCGGAAGTGATGGTTTGTCCACACCAAGCGTAGAGAAAAGTTTGCCAGATTTTCAAGAGCATGTAAAACATGAGCATCATATACGTAGCGATGTTCGTTTCCTCCAGCTATCACGAAGAATGAAATTATCGTCATTATTGTCTTCATTATTCGCGTGCCGTATCGCAAAGTTTCATGATTAATTCATCACCAATTAATACAAGTTCAGGGCACAATCAAAACTGTACAAGGGGGAACGCTGCAATCTTTTTTTATAGAAACATATAAGGGAGATAAGTTATCATTTTATTATTCAAAGTTCAAAGATTTCAATTTTGTCTGTAGCAATTATTTTCAATGTGTTGAGACCCATCTAACCAATAGATCTTGGAAAGAATAATCACAATTAATCGAAAGATGGAAAAGAAATTCATTATCTATCACTTGAATTATACCTTTACACTCCAGTTTTTAAATAATCCTAAACACAAATACACCCACACCAACGAATTCTCACCTGAACAGCCTGAAAAATAAAAGTACACATCATCATCGCATTCGTCAGTGCCATCAGCAAGACTATCGGGCCATAAACTTTCTGAACGACTTCCCGACACTGTATCAATCGAACATGTTTCTCGACACATTGCCGTAAAACATAATCAACATTATCACTAGCTCGTAAGTTCTCGAACTCATAAGTGATAACTCGTAGCATAGCTGATATTTGAAAAGAATAAAGACCAAACTGTGTGTCTGCCGCCGCTGTAATGCACACGATGAACCAGCAAAGTAGGATCTCCAATGAATAATGAATTTGATACAACAGCGTAGAATTCTCGATCGACCAAGGATAAATACCCGGATAGGGTAGACTCCGTTTTATAGTTTCATTGCTGCCGATCTGATGTGCAATTGCAGCCAATGGTTTAACCATATAAACAAATGCGATTGCCATTAACACAAACGTAAGTGCGTGAGCTGGCCGATAAAAGAAGCGAAGAAGAGGGAAGAGGATCGATCTTGTCTCTGGTTCCTTCACGGCATCCTCAATAAGATTGTCGAGGGTCGCGTTGATCTCTTTTAGCTTCTTGTTATAGATGCGAAATAAGGATGCCTGAGAAATCGTCCAAACGAGAGATTCAAATTCCTTTCTTTCCTTTCTTCTTTCGATTCTCTTCGTACTTTCTTGGAGGTAACTCCCACAGATTGTCAGATTCGTTCGACACATTTAAACCGTTCTCGGTGTTCTTGGCATACATACCTTCAGTGTTACAGCGATGACACTGCCGAAGATGCCGAGAGACTTGGTGAGGAGTTTTAAATTCTTAATATTGTGCAGACAGTAGTTTCCTATGGAACAAAGGCCGATGACACTGGATAATATAGAGATCGTGGATACATGACGATAAATGGCATTGTTCTCCCTCATTTCTGAATGTATCCCGCCCAGAATAAGAAGACGTTTTACGAAACGAGTGTATACTCGATAAGTTTCTAACTGCTGATCCGACATCGTTGAGAGCTTAAGAGTAATTTTACAGTGGAATCGATTGGTAAACGTAGACTTTTTCAAGGGGTCTGTAACCATCGGATTACTAACGACAAGGCTTGCTCGTCGATTGATATGCTCTTTACGCAGAGTGGAGGTCGTTAAAACTTGTTACAAACTTTGGAAACTGGTTGCAAACCGCGCAAACTGTAATCACGGTGTTAGACGAGATAGAATTATTTATTAACGTTGCACGGTTTGAATCATTTGGCTGGTAACTGAAGGAAAAGTTCATTGAGTGGTACTTTTCAGTCTTTAAAGAGGGGAGAGGGATGCGTAGTAAAAGTAGAACGTGGTATTACGGAGGGGTGGAATGCTGGAGAACCCGACATTGTAAAAATTGTGAAATTTGCTGAAAGGGCTTTTTAGGGTTGCGTTGAGCTTCGTTTATCATACGTTTCTTACGAGATACGAAGATTGTCTTGCATTTTTTACAATACTGTGCTTTACTTGTTAGAACGACAGGTGGAGACGAAACGATGCATAAGGAGGGTTACCAGCAATAGGGGTAGTTTCTTCAATTTATAATACTTTTCCTCTTATAGGGCTTTGGTCTTGGTCGATCGAGAAGTTTGATTGGTTTGCTTTTGCAGGGGAAATCAGTTTCACAGACCAAACGGACAAAGAAGCATCGAAGAGAAGAAGCTCTTAACAAGATAAGTCAATATTTAAAAATATCTAAAACTATATAGCATATAGGCGTCGAATGACGCAACATTCGAGAGATTTCGAATCCAAAAATAAGACTTTCACTGGAAGAACGAGTTCTACAGTTATTCCACCCTTCCTTCGTTACTTTATAATAAAGATCTTAAAGCATCTATTTGTAAGATTGCAATAATTAAAAATAATTTACAATTAGTCGATAGTTTCTTCCATTTGTTTATCTATTACTTACGTAAGCTGTTTACTATGTTTATCGAAATTTTAGAAAACCGCCGAGAAAAGTTACTTAGATTAATTGTAACACTATCGTGAAGTTATCTGTCCAATTGACAAAATAAGTTTTATATACTAGCAGTGAAAATGGAAGCACGTGTTACTGATAACGTTGAATTGTTAAGATTATCAACAATCCAAAGGAGAAGCCAAATTTGTTCTCGTATAATGTGTTATTAAAGTGTTACACTAATCCACTATCTCTTCAAAACAGGATAATATCTTACATTTATTATCACCGTCGAGTATACTTTAACTCAAGTTATTTTCTTTTCGATAACGTCGCTTACTTGCACCTCTCGACTTTCAAAGAAAGATCTCTACGAACGATATTATTCCACAAAATTTTACCTAACATGTGCCTCCGTAAAAAGAATCGACTGAAGAAATTATTGGCTTAATTAAATCGTTTTAATCGTTTTCCATGCGAAATCCTGAGTTTCAGATGCCAAAAACTATATTGTTTCTTGCTGAAAGAACGGGTTGAATCATTCGGATGTTAACAAATGGAAAGTTTCATTGAGTAGTATTTTTTACTCTGTACAGAGGGGAAACGGTTACGCAGTAAATGCAAAACGTACCATTAGAGGGGTTCGGAGTAGTAAAAAACCTGTCATTGTAAAAATGGTGAAGTCTGCAAAGGGGTTTCTAGGGTCTCTTTGAATTTCATTTATGGTTTTTTTCCTTGCAACATGTGAAATCCGTTTTGCATTTTTAACGATACCGTGCACTACTTGTTGGAACGATAGGTAGGTACAAATCGCTGAAAGAGGACAATAGACAATATCTTACAGGTAATAGTAGACGTTGGGTTTTCAATCTGTCATATTTCCTCTCTGAAAGGTTTTTAGTCTCAACTGATCTACACATTGCAGAGAAAATCATCTTGAAAAACTAAATGGGCAATGGAGTATCGAAGACAAGAGGCTCTTAACGCGTAAGTACTTTGAAATATCTAAAGGCACCCCCCTACAAAATTATAGAAATCAAAATACCTCATCGTCGCAGAATTCTGTCTCTTACATTACAGAACCACGTAGCTTTTATTTCGTCGGCATAGCTCACAGAGGACGTTTACGTAATCGCGAATTCGCACGTTTCCAACGTCGAATCGAGTGGCGCCGTTGCGAATCATCGTTCGGAATCGGACGATGTTTGTGCGTCGCCCCTCTCAATGCTTATTCGCCGCAGATTCGTATTATATACAAGGTTCTTCTTTTGTCGTTCTCTCACCGTCCCATCATTCTTGCGATTCGGCGCAGAATACTTGTCATGCGCCACGTAAAAACTTGATTTTTTTGTACTTCGTTTGATTCGACTCGTAAAGAACATCGAATGCCTGCGAAAAATGGCGTTTCCGTTGCATCAATTCTATCGCAATTCGTCTAACAGCTTTCGGACCGATAAGACGTCAAAGATAAGCCACCTCATGCGAACATAAAAGCAAACATACCATTGCAAATATACTAGTACAAATGCACATTTCAATCGTCCTAACACCCGCAAGAATCTGCGACTATTTAGCGCCTCGAGTTTCTCGTACAATACAAATATTCCATGTGACGGAAACTGGTTTATAATGAATGCGCGAATTTTAAAAGCGTCCGCGAGGCGTGGTTCTTTCGCATTTTCCTCGTCGATACTATGCAACTATGATGCAACTGTATATATTCAATAATAATACTAATAATATGTTTTCTAACGTGTTTCTTTATCGTTCCTCTGAAGAGACCTTTGGTATTTAGTACATACGATAACCTGGAAAACTTCCAGCACGGGAATGTAAATAATTCCGATAAAAAGTACTGTTTATCGTCTCGTCTTATCGCATTAATTGTTTCACGGTATGTCGTTAATATCCTCCTACTAATCCTAGAGCCTAATTAATCCGTCTCAATTACTCGAAGCTATGCAGTGCACGAGGAACGATTACAAAAAAAAAGGAGAACACACTTATCTTATACGACGGCTGCACACGAGTTTATGCATTAACTTTTGCGTTATCCTCAAGGTCTAACAATTGCGATAAATATATCTTACTGGCGGCGACAGAGTTTACAATAGATCGTCTCGAGATCCTCCAATTAATTAAATCGACAGCGTAATTCCTCTGCTCTCCTTCGTTCACAAAGCGTTCATCACGATAGCTTCACGAGAGGTTATCGTTTCTTCGGAGCCAAAAATAGTTCTTCCTCTATGATTAATAATAGTACAATGTCGATGAGAATAGGAGACACTATAAGCGTCTTTCGTTTCGCTCGAACGAGTCTCGTGTAATCCTTGTCTTTATGGATTGCACAATCTTGACAAGTAAAGACGAAACGTGGAAGAAAACTACGGTCAGGCTGGAGCAGCTGTTTGTTGGACTCTTCCGTCGAAACGACGACACGGTAAGACGATGCTGAGGATTGTGCATGAAGGGTGAAAGGACACGTATGCGTTCCTTTGTCGAATGAAATTCCAAAATGACCCAGTTGCTATTTTCGTCGAGTGATTTCAGCAACGACGATGGGGACGAGTTTGCTCTATCTACTGATAGCCGTCTACAGACTCAAAAGATATTGGCTTAATACACTTCATCAAGTGTGACCTTAATCGACTGATTCTGCAACGGGTGTCACCGTGATAGACACTTTGTAGCTGAAACGATCGCTGAAAGAATTCATTCCGTCGATTCATACGTGCTCCGGTATTGCACTTACATACGAGGGTACCTACGTGCATGACCGCGGTGCAGCTTCGGAGTGCGGTCACTCTAAAAATAAACATCGCCTTAGAAAATTTACTCCGTCTCGACTCTAATCTCTCTCTTTCGTGGATGCGAAGAAACGGAGCGTTCTATCGTCTATCTTAAGTCATCGATGACCTGAAACGAAATGGCCGAACGTCTGAAGTCTTCGACACTTTGTAACGAGGTCATCTGTGATTCGAAACGAAGTCATAGAGAGACGAAACAATGAAGATACTAAAAGTACTCATGATACTTTAGGATCATTTGTCATGTTTCATCGAGATTCGTCCCTCGAAGCTTTCTGAATGAAACGTACGAAATATTGTTATGCATGACGCGGAAGGTCTACCGGTAGCCCTGACACTGTTTTCTCTAGGAAGAATAGCCGTTGAATTAATATCATTTGACATTGCCGGACCAATAAAGCTGAACCGGTAGAAAACCTAATTACGTCGACCTTCCATCTCGTAAGAGTTATCCTCTTCGATATTTCATTCCTCCGGAGAGCCACTTAGCCTTCGTGCGTTCGCCAGAGAGACCAGTCGGTCTTCGAACCTGCAATTAAGAGTCGGCGTACTTTCAACGAAAGAGAAAGACAGCGGACGAGTTTGTAGACGATAAGAATTTTAAATGGAATATGAAATTTTGCATTCCTCTCGCGCTTCAAGTCACATAATCAATGTCGTTAGCGCGTAGACGGAAAGGACGTTCGTCGAAGTACAATTACACCACTGTCTTCGTCCCCTCGACCTTGCCATGGTCGTGGTAAAATAAATGACATACTCGGTTTAAACACGTGCACGATAATTGAATAGTCCGCGGGACAAGTAAATTGGCAAAAATTACGAACGAATCGTCAGAAAGAGGGAAGACGATACGCGCGTCCCTCGCGTTTCCTGAAAGACGACGCGGACATTGCGACGAGAGAACGCTCTCGCATTTACGGAATTCCAGCTCAAGGCCTCCGATTTCTGACTCGCGTGGGATTCGCGAAAACAAGCGGACCAGGCGAATTATCCCGCGGATTCAAGTGGAAATCTCCCGTGAAAGGAAGTGCCCGATTAGGACGTTCCCGTTTTTCACGCTGCGACGCACCGAACGATTCGTCCGGTTGCTCTTCACGTTCGTGCACCCACGTAATCACATGCTCATCGAGGAAAAACATTTGATCGTGCTGAGACGAAATCGACAGATGTTTCTCGTGGAATGACATTATCGAAATCAAATTGAGGGTAGAAGATTAAATTCTGATAATTCGTAGGATTCAAGAGATTGAGCTTCACATATTTCTTTGAAATTCCCGCCAAGAAAGGCATCGATACTTAAAATCGAAGTCTCTGATCGCGATCATAACACATTGCGCACTCTACTGTTGTAATGTGCCCGCAGATTTTTAAGTGCTCCAGAAATTTAGTATATTTTATATTTGATTATTTTGTACTCTTTTGGAATTCGATATACATGTATTGCGCTAAATATTTGTCATAAAAATATTCAAAGCTACGTTGCCTTAGTAAAGTAGCAAGAAGTCTCGAGCAATCGATTTGCCAAATACGAGATATCTCGTGACCCATGCGCAATCTCTTAACAGTCTGAAACTAATCATTCAGCTTCTCAGATACATCCTAAAATTCAAATCCGAATGCACCACATTGCCTATAAAACCATTCGTAAATCCTGAAAGAAAAACATTACAAATTTTCATGTCGTATCCCTGAAAGATTAGAATCCACCTAAAACAATTGGTCCCAGCAAGTATGCCGCAAGTATCAAAAAAAAGACTACCAAAAACAATGGCACCTTTTAAGTCCATTCAAATTCCTCCCGCGTCTTCCGTTCTCCATTAAGGTCGAAGTCTCCAAAGTCAAATGGGGGAGTTCCCGGAATAACCGCGAAACGGGAAGAGAGAACAGAGACGTTGTCGCGTCGACGGTCGAGAGTCGACTGCTCGAAGGCTTCCAAGTCGAGGCTCGCCGGAGCAGGCCGATTCTCTGCGCGAGCGGAATTCTTATTGCCGATCGGCCGAGCGGTCGTGGTCGGCTCGGCGTCGCTGCTATAACTCGCTGATTTCGCCTCCGAGTTATTTACTTCGATCCTGAAACTCGCCGCGGTAACCACGTGCCGAACGATCTCACATTTACAAGTTCTGCCTTGCCATCCTGCGACATCGATCGCGGTCTTATCGACAAGTACGCGCGGCGATCGTCACGAACGATCGTTTCGTTAGTAGTGAGTTTGTTTTGCAGAGATCAGCTGTCAGGAAAGTTAGCCGACGATCGAGTCCAAAGTAACTTCTAGAAGCGTGGACTCGCGCGTCCGGTGGGAAGTTCATCGATCAGTTTTTTCCTTTCGGACACTGACCACGAGAAGGAAAGAAAGAGAGAGATCGATAGAGGTGGTTAGAAAAGATTCGGTGTCCGAGATTTATCAAATTGCTTTACCTGTGATAAACTCTTCGGGTGTAATCGATTGCTGTGATTGTGCTTGTGATAATAATTATTCTTTTTATCAAGGAACCCTTTAGATTCGGTCTCGCAGTTCATCGAGATCGACTAGCCGAAGATTTGTTCTTGAATTAGGGAACAATCGATAGGTAAGTTTCTTTCATGGTATTTGGACTAACGTCACTTTCACCTTTACGTTTAATCGCCGAATTACATTTTCGATATCTTTCATATTCGCTTCTCTTTCTCTAATGACACACGAGCGACGAAACGGATGGACGTTAATTTCACGCGAAAGAACTCTGAGCGATATCGCGAGTTGTTTCGGTGAGTCAGCGGTCGGTTTGCGATTCTAACGAATTGTTTAGGCTCGTTCTTGTTGGATGGATTTAAATCGTGCGCCGAGAAACGGAACACGGTCCTCACTTTTAATCTACCGTCGAGTTTTAGCGCCGCCTTTCACGACTCGTGCCGGCCAAGTGCGCTGATTTTGATTGCGCTAAAACTGGCACAGCTACCGCGGAACGCAATGAAACCGCGGTGCATCGGTTGCGTTCGTTAACTTTACCACCATAATCACGTTCCTTCGACTTGTGCATTCTTCTTGACAAAGAGAGCGAAGGAGAGAGGCGAGAGTTAATCTTGGCGCGAATAATCAGCGAGAAAGAAAAAAAAAGAAAGCCGCAACCGGAAGCTGCATTAGATACGGCAGAAGTATAATAACCTCGGAAAGATAGAAGTATCATTCGAAGTAAATTTTCTTCCTGCCAGTTTTGCAGTGAAAATTTAGAAAAATCGTGAAAAGACTTGAAAGAATCGATGGAAGAATAATGCTACTGTGTCTTAACGGGGTAAATGGTGCGAGATAAACGTGAACGTTGCCTTCGATATCGAATCGCCGACTTAATGGGGGAATTATTGCGAAATTCTTGAGGGAAAAACGGAGTACGACTTTGAAATTCGTATCGGGAAAAACAAATGGCGCGATATTTCTATCGAATGAGGGAGATAAGAAACCAGATGACTTCTCGAGGCCGGACACGGTTCTCTATGATCCTTTGCCATCGAATTGCCACTTTTCTGTGTCACTGGCAAGGGCAACTTAAATGAGCAGTGATTTATTGGAGAATTCTGATGGTTTTTGCCGCTTGGTAAATACATTAACGAATACTTAGCACGTTGGAGAGACTTTTTGCGGCTTTGACGCGCGGAAATGTGATTGCTCGATCGAGCGGAAACGTGGGAGGACTTTTGAAGGATGCGTGTTAACGATTGGTACCATATGCGAAAGAAATTTGATTTTTCGTTGGAAAAGAAATTTTGAAGCAACTTTTCTCACGTACATCCTGGTACATTTAATAATATCAATTCTTTTTAATTCCTGTACGTTCACTGATCGAGCGAGTTCTGATTATCTCAAGATCTATTAGATATCGTGTAATAGAAATCAATTTAATTGAAAAAAGGCTGTGACGGAGAACCGTATCGACCGTGGCTTGACGTGTGATCGCAAGGTTAACCAATTGACGTATTCAGTACTTACAGTATCAGGTGTATATTTTAAGATAAGGTATTTAAATGAAGACATGCTAAGACAGCTCCATTTCCCTAACATGATTGATTTCAAGAGATATCTGTCATTCGAACAAGATTATGTCGCACGTGCTTACAAACGGCGTCGAGTGAGTGCGACAAAATATCTTTTTCTTCTTTCAATTACTTACATTCCTCTCGTCATTTCCCTGTCGACGAGTTTCCGTCAGAAAGAGGCGCGACTTTGAAAAACAGGTTTGCTTGGAAGTCGAACGACCGACGAGTCTCGCGACGAAGAATCATCATCTATCGTCATCATTCGCAAAACCGGCCAGCAGCTACGAGAGAATCATCATCGAATCTCGAAAACTCGAATTCTACTTTTTCTTTTTTTTCGCAACATAGTCTCTACCTTCCATATCTCTGTTTCTACGCCGTTTTATGCGCGCCTTCGCATTTTTCCCTACTTTGAGTGCAATCTGCAATTTTAATCAGCACCGTTCTGTTACTTCTCGTTGACAGCTCCAAGTTGCCACGTGTTGGACACTGCGACGGGGAACGATTTCTCAAGAAAAGTTCGAAGGAAGCCTACGTAGATGCCCACGCGTCGAAAGGAAGAAACTAAGGGTTCTTTGAAAACTGTCAATTCGTCTCGTGAGAAGAATAATTTGTGTTTCTTCTCTATAATCAAATTGGAGCATATAAAGAAAGAAGTCTGAAGAAAATTGTATCAAAAAGTCTTCGGTCTAAGCTTCGAACTCGACGTCATCCAAGGTGACAAGGACAAAGGAAGAAAACGTGGACATTTTGGTGAACAGAATAAGAGAAAGAATTAAAAAAATAGAAAGCGATAATCGAGTTCCGTATTGTACCTGATCATTTTCGAGGGAATTGCTGGTTCCCCGTGAAATACTCGTTGAGAGATCAAACAAGCAGCCAAGGAGAAGAAAGCGAGAGAAGTTTCTCGAAGCTTGGCTACCGCAACGACTGCTATCGTCGGTGGCATCGGTGCTGCTGACTCTCGAAAGGTGGAGGGAGAGGTTCACGGCAAAGAAAGAACCTGGTGAGCGTGCGTCAGACCTGGAGAGAGAGAAATATTTTCTGTTCGCATAGGTCGCGGTCCAAGTGACGTAATTTTGAACGAATTTCGTCCTTAGAGGCGCCTCCGTGAGACAAGTTCGAAGAACGAGGGTTTGTCGAACTCTTACGACCTAACTTCGCATCTATTCTCATATCTGACGCGATAAGAACAGAGAAATCAGTAGTCCAGGGATTAAAACAGAGGTCAGAAGTGTAAGTCGTAGGAACTGACTTCTGGAAGAGGTTGAAATCGTTTTTGATAGAAGGGGTGGAACGTCTGACCTATCTGGAGTTGAAATAGTTGAAGGAGATTGGTGCTCAAACGATATTAAAATCTTATCGAAGAGTAGTTGCATCAAAAGTCACAAGTAAAATTGCAAAGAGAATAACTATAATAAAATTATTCTATTTTTCTCATATACTCGAAACAACCCCTATCGAGCAAAAGCTGAAAGCTGAAACAGAAAAACAAACAACGATAGAGATTATAGAAAATTCTGATACTTCAAAAAGATAGTCAGAATTGAAGGAAGTCAAAGAAGTTTCTCGAACTCAGTTACCACTGACTCAGCTTGGAACTCGTTCGAAAAGGAGTCGCCCAAGAGAGAACAGAGACGAAGAGAGTTCACGCTAAGGAGAAAGAGAGGCTTATGGGACTACGTAATCCTTGAGAAAGAGAGGGACAGATCTTTCCAAAGTACATAGCAGCACCGTGGAATAAATTTAGACGGTCCATGTGCTACCCAAGTCTGTTGAAATAGACGAGAACCAGAAACAGAAGAACGTAAAATCCATCTGGGTGAAATAAACGAAGAGAAACGGAGAAGGGTAGCAAATCAAACTAAAAAGAAAAAGTTCTCGAAGGATAGTTTCCAGAAAATTTAGGTAAAGGGATCGCCAAAGAGGCCGAAAGGAGAGATTGAATCCAAGGAGGTGAGAAGGATTCAAGATAAAGAGAGAAAAAGGACAGAACCTTCTCGAAAACTGGTTCTCAAGATGTCGAAGGGTGGCCTGTCGATCCCGGAACGACGTTCGAGCGCCGTGTTCGACAACGAGTCGATAGTTAGCCGAATGCGATGGCGAAACCTCATCGCTTTTTGGATCCTCGGTCTCTGCAACAATTATGGATACGTCGTGATGCTGAGCGCGGCGCATGACATCCTGGAGAGCAAATTCGGAGTTAGGGTAAGTAAACAACATTTCCGTTTCCGGTCCCGATAGAAATTACTTACCCTATAAATCACACCTCAAAACGATTCTTCTAAGTTACTCGTTGATTGTGAGATTTTTCTGACATTGAAATCGTTTAATTGCTTCGCGGAACTTGAAGATCGTAAAAAATAATTAAATACGTGAGACGGTGGAAATTTTTATGCAAAAATATGATACTTTTTACGGTAATTGCTTTTGCATGAAATATGTAGAATTTCTTATGTAACTGGTGGGAAAGAGAATGGTACAAAAACTTTGTAAGCTTCTTTTCCTAACTGAGGTTTTCTCTCGCAAATAATCTGCCTGCAGTTTCGACAATGGTTAAAAATACTGTTCTCAAGGAGGCAGTGGTAAACAGGAAAACTGGAAAACGCAAATACACGATCCTTTCCACTCGAGTCGGTTTAAAGCGGAATCAAGGTGGGCGGAAGACGAGTCACTCGTTGAATTTCCATTTCAGGAAAGGCGATCAAGTGCTCGCACCGTGGAGTCCGAGATTCGCATCGTATCTCGGTCCGAATAAGATAGTCCACATTCTTTTCGCGTATCTAGATGCTCGATATTTTTAACTTTAAAACGTTCTCTGAATCGTCAGTTTTTTATTCGTTTCCAATGACAATACCGTGACGTGGAAAGAGATCAGCCTGATCGTTATCGTATTATCGGTAGATCGGTACGAGGGAGAGACGATTAGGAAGATTAATTTTCTAGTAATCAGATGAAAGACTTAAAGTTTTAATTGACAATGACTTCTACGATTCGATTCTACTACGTTCCAGGAACAAATATGATTTATCGGTTGCGAAAGAGTGCGCGCAATTCGCGAGAGATGTTTCGTTATTTTTTTGGAAATTGTTTTATTTGTTGGATAAATTGCGAAACAGATGAACTGTTCTCTGACGACAGATATACGTAAATGCGTAAAGTCAAGATGTTGAAGTTAGTTTCGTCTAATCGGCAAAATTTTTTTTTAATCGTCGATCGAGCAAACACTTTGCTCGAGTTTACGCGCTCGTACTGAAGACATTATGAATCATTGGTGTATCCGGCTGTATTGTAGAGCAGTAATTAGGTCCTCGTATCGATTGGATTCTCGTTGATACTCGATGCTCGTCATCGGAACCGAGGAATGGAAAAGTTCTCTGGGAAGTCGATTGTTTTTGGAGTTAAAATTTGGTGTTGAAAATTTGCCATTTGCGATGAAATTTATTCACTTTTTCTTTTTCGATAAATAAAGTGTTGTGAGTCCAGGTGGATGGGTTGACAGCACTTTATTTATTGAAGAAATTACTTTCGCGTTCGGAGTTTTAATAATGTTAAAGTAACGTAGTCGCGAAGTGCAGACTGACAGCGATTCTGTACAATTATTTGACAAGAATCTTTGATTTTGGTAACGAGACTTGCGTTTTATGGGTTTGAGAGAGGGTGGTGGGAGGATCGGCTGATCTTGACTTCTCTTGAGGAAGGTTCCAAAAGGATTGCGATCGCTTTTCCGGTGACTTTCGTTAGGATTAAAGAAGTGTCCGTTTGGACTCCGAATTACATTTAGTAATATTTGATTATTATATTGCAAATAATTAGGTCGGTATCCACCACTATTCCATTTTGTTGAAGTTCAAATTTGGTATTTGTTGATGAACCGAATATCATTGCTAAAGTTCGTGTCTTGTAAAACATTAATTATCGAGAGTTAAAGAAAGCAATTGCCAATGAGTGTACTTGAGTTTCAACGCCTCCGTCTCGAAAATTTTCTCTGAATTAAAACTTAATTTCACATAGCCTCAAAGATTTAAAACTCTCCTAAAACAGTAATTTCAGCGCTCGATAATAACTGCAGTAGCAGCTAAAAATACAAAAGATAAAAAGAGGAAATAATAATCGTCGATTTACTCCATCCTTTGGCAGTAAGTGGAAAAGTTATAATCTGTTGTACGATCGTGTAACATAATAATAGATGCAATTCGATATTGAAAAATATATCAACAGCTTTGGCCTCGATATGAGATATCCATCACAGAATTTCCCGCTGATTTGTTGCAACCTAAACGGAATCGTATTTTATTCCCGACATTTATATCATTACCAACAACAACTATTTATAATCCACAATCTCTTAATACCGTAACGACATTCCACTTCGTCGAAGGATTTATTAACAAAAAAAAAAGAGCTGTGATAAAACGTGCAACCAGGTGCCATTATGTTTCCGTGAGAGCAAATTCCACCCGCTCAGGAATTTTTGTTATATCATCGATAATTGCAGGCGGATACACGGTATTATGCAATGTTTATATCAACAAACACAGTACGATCCCATCTCTCTCTGTCTCCTCCTCTCCTCTCTCTCTCTCTATCTCTTTCGCATTTCATTACATAAGCTCTAAGGAGCTATGAAAATGCATTTCCCATGGCCGAGAGAAGATAATGTCCGTGAAGAGATACCAGTATCGATAACCGGCCGAGGAAAAATACCAGAACGAAATTATCGAAGCCACGATTTTTACGGGCAATTAAAGAACTCCCGATGATTTACGTAATTCATCAGGTAACGATCTTCAACCTCTCGTGACTTCTCTTTTCTTCTGTCTTTTGCAGGACGCCGAGGTAAATCTGCCGGATGATGCGTCGAATGCCACAGATATACGACAGTGCAACACATTGTCGACCGGTGCAATACTCTTGGCAGATATTCTGCCATCGTTGGTGATCAAAGTAACGGCGCCGTTCCTTCCGTTTTACATACAGTGAGTGTCGTTTACTTTAATGTTTGTTGTTGTTCACTGATCTCATCGTTTTTATGTTGCGCGAATTTTTGAAGCCAGCGAGCACCGAGAGAATGGGGAGCTATGGTGGGTTTGGAGTTGAAGACTTGAATTTTTAGTTAGCGGGATTTTTCCAATTATTTAGTTAGTATGTTATAAATTTTGTGTGTTGGAAATTACTTAAAATTGTAGGCGTTAATTGAAATAAGTTGAAGTTGAAGAGTGTACAATTTTTGACGAATATTGCAACTGTCGGGCAGAGACTATGGCGAGATAGAATTTTAGACTGGTAGTTAATGAGTATGAGTTTTAATTCTTGTCACATGTGGAAGATTTTTTCTCCCTTATCATTTCATATGCCATAACCTCGTTTGTTTGGATATCACTTGAAACTAAAACTGTCGCTCCTACTCGAAGTAAGAATAAAAAACGTTCCCAAGTATCATTAAGAAGAAGACTCGGGTCTTGATTGGAATTTAATTGGTGATATCACGAATCATCACGAAAAAAGGAGAAATCGCATTCGTGCACAGTGCACTCGTCGCGATAAGAATACGGGTTACAATGAGAGCGACAGATGTCGAATATTTGATTTTGCCTTATCGAGAATGATGAAGAAAGCCATAGATAACACCGACGTAATCTATCCGGGCTGTTTAAAGTTGCGTGGAGCTATTTCGAAATTTGGTGGTGAGATCGATGTGTAATATCGCTTTCGTCGAGAGAATGCCGGTTTCACGTGCAAAGAGCTCGAGGACAATCGAGAGTGTTTTTTTTTGTTTCCCACTCTAATGACTTTACATTGACTCAACTGGTTCTCCTATTCTTCAGTGAAGTAGAATTAATTTCACAATATTGTCAGTTTTAGTTAATGATAGGACATTTGTAGTCTTAAAATTTCTTTAACGACGCTCTTCGTTTGGTCGACGGTAATTTGTGAATTTTACGACATCTCTGTAATAAAATTGTAGACGGCGAACAATGAACTGGGACTTTTTGTTTGCTCGATTTATCTACTCTCAACGTCTCAGCTCTTAAAGTCACTCAACAATAGAGTTCTTTTATCAGAATGACTTCTAAATATTTTCTTCACTTCTGTTACCAAATATTGCTATTTTACTATTAAATTATTTCCCAAAAATAATTAATATACCTTTCGCATATCTTCTAAGCTGTTTCACATCATTGACTTTGTAAATTCCCGCTTCTACGGGACGTCAAAAGACAATAAATAGTACCAGTAAATTATCCAGAACAAAAATGAACCATGCGACCATTGTATTCTCTCGACAAACGCGGCAAAATCGGTCCAACGATTCACCGATGTACGGTCACCGGAAATCGTCGTCCTCCGAAGGACACGGAACCGTTTCCGGGACGGAAAAGATCGATTTAACTTCCGTGATTATTCCAATACTCTACTTTTGCCTTTTTTTTATTACAAAAATTCTAATTAACTTGCTCTTTCTTTGGGCACGAAGAATCACCTTTAGCGTGGTTTTGGGGGATGGATCTTCGGAGCCTCGTAAGTCTCTCCGCGGACACGTTTCAATTTCCGCTGAATAAAATGCTAATCGATTAATCGAATCGTTAATTACAGTGCTCGACTGGCTACCTGTGTGTTATTTTCCGCTGCAGGATTCCTGGTGGTGTCGTTGAGCACTACTGAATGGTTCGCCATTTTGGGAGTCGTTGTAACGTCACTCTCTTCCGGTTTGGGAGAAGTTACTCTTCTGAGTTACAGTCACCAGTATCCAAAGTAAGTATCGTTATTAAGTATTCTAAGTATCGTATATTTGTTTTCCATGGCCCCGTTACGATTTCCTATTGTTCTTTCACGTTTAACACTGGAACCACCGGTGTTAAATTTGCTACGTTTAGCCCTGCTATTCTGCTCATTTATAGAGACATATTACATTACATTCACATTCTAAGAAACATAAAATATAGAAACAGGTAGACGTAAATACATTGAATATCAGAACTTAATACTTAGAAACATAGTATCTGCTAAAATACAATCTCCACTTCCGGTCATACAGGCCGGAGAAGAACAGCAGGGTTAAATGCATCAACCCTTTGTGTGCCACTGGCCGATTTACGTGCAGATTATCTCTCGTCTTAGGTTCAATTTAATATTTAATTACACTGAAATTGTTATCCATATCTTATAAGTTAGAATAAATACTGTAACTCTGTCCAAGAAACTTAATTTATTTTTTTTTATATCTATAAAGCAATTTAAAAATGTGCGTCAGATCGGCCTTGCCACTGAAAGGGTTAATTAAATACTGTAGTGTTTTTCGTTCGTGTACACGTGTTTTCGTTACTGTTTATCACTATTTTTTTTTTCTTTATTCTATAACCGAAATCATTTTCTCGCGTTTCTCGTAGACTGCGCGATAACGATTTCTGATATCACGTGCTAATTAAATGGTATTACGAATCGAACGCATGGCAATCTTTCCGCAGTAACTTCTCCTTTTTGTTTCCTTTTCGTCACGGCGATTCCGCCTGTCGTTTTACTTTCACGCCGCAAGTTGCACGTCAGTAAAAGCGATATTTCTGTTCAAGGTCCACTCTATATAATACTATCAATAACATTAAATAATATGTTCCGCTGTTAGAGTACTCCTCTAGAGGGAAAAAAAAGTGGCTTATAAGATTGCAAGCGAAATGAGAGTAGACAATAAAGAACAGAGAGTAGGAAAAAAAGCGAAAACGGGGAAACGAAAAGAAAGCACGCTCTGTTGATGCAGGTATATTCCCAACGGCGCATAAACATTATTGATATTTAGACAGTTGTATGAGAAAAAGTAGCGATAAGATAATACCGTCGGCATGTTGGCCTTCCAGGTTTAACAGTAGAGAAAAAAATATATATATATACACATAACAAACTGTTCTAGAACTGGTACGAAATGTAAGATAAAAAAAGTACAGTACGGGAAACTGAAAAAGTACTCGTTCCGAGCACGAGGTACGTCTGTACTTATGTCTAAATAATAACCAAACATATCTTTCTCTCTTTTTACTAACAATTTCATTTATATCCTACTTTTTTCAAAAAATGAACAATCTCTTCGGTCAATGTCGTATATTTTTGTATTTCTCCTACCATGCATTTCTGATGCGCCTTTCGCGATTAATTGCAAATCCAATTAAGCGAAACGACCAAATTCATTGAATCGTATCGCTTGAAATGAAATTGCAATAAGAATGAAATTTCTATTTTTCCTCTCGAGGTTTAATAAATTCCATATTTTTCCGCAGACACGTAATCTCAACATGGTCCTCCGGAACTGGAGGCGCGGGAATAATTGGCGCCCTTTCGTATGCCTTGCTCACCACGTGGATGAGCAACGAAGACACGTTGCTGGTTATGTTAGTCGTACCGTTCTTACAAGCTATCACATTCTGGTTGATTCTCGTTCATCCACCACACTCCACTATACCGATCACAAAGAACGGTATCGACAGTCAGGAGCAAATCATTGAAGTACCTAGGAAGAGCTTTAAACAAAAGATCAATCTCGTGCCAGGATTGCTGAAGTACATGATTCCCTTGGGGCTCGTGTACTTGTTCGAATATTTCATTAATCAAGGATTGGTAATGACTTCTGTTTCGATTACTTTTATCTCTTGCAGTTCTCGTTAAATGTTAAACTCTCTGAAAGAGAGAGCGTCGAGGTTCATTATGATTTTAGAATAATTGATAGTGAGCGCTTTTAAGTCGTATGATCTCTTTTATAAACGTGTTTTGTCTTCATGGTGTGTTTTAATGTGTTATTGCAGTATGAACTGATCGAATTCGATATGGATTGGTTGACCCATGCCGAGCAATATCGATGGCTCCAAGTGGATTATCAGATCGGTGTCTTCATCTCGAGGTCGTCGGTCAATTTGATCGCTATTAACAAGATCTGGATTATGGCTGTTCTGCAGGTAATTCTTTTTTCTCGATGATCAAAATTATTAGAAGATTATTGTTCGAATTCTTTTTACAATTCTTCCTCTTCTTCGGCAGTTCTTCAACGTTATTCTCATGTTGTTCGAAACTCTGTATTATTATATTCCGAATATTTGGATCATTTTCGCCCTCGTTTTCTGGGAGGGTCTACTCGGCGGTGGAGCATACGTCAACACGTTCTATAGGATGTCCACAGAGGTAAATGAAAAAGGAACTTTACTTGCAAGAATATGTTGAAATTAAGATAAACGAATGTTCAAAAATATTCTATCCATTCTGTCTTTTTTGCAGATTCCAAGAGCAGATCGAAAAGTATCTCTAGGAATCGCCACGATGGCGGACTCCATTGGTATTGCTTTGGCAGGGTGGATGTCGATGCCGGTGCACAATGCCATTTGCAAATTGCCGAAGCCAATACGATTAGGTAGTTAGATATTAAATTAAAGATACGCCGTTACTTCTCTCGAGTGATAAGTACAAGCCTGAACTTTCCTCCTGTGAGAGAGATACGTTATTTATTTTCCGAATCTTCGACACGTCCCATCGTCTCTTCGATAACGACACCCGAACGCGACGAGTCAACTTTTATTAAATGATACGCATCTAACACGTTCTTCCAAACCGTGACGCGAATTGTTTTCTATATCCGCCGATCGGTATCGATAAATAGATGATAGATATTCCGCTACTTTAATGCCACGCTGTTACGAACAATATTTCGACTACTTTTTCGTCACAGCAATTTGTTTAATATCGTACACAAGCAATTGAAGCTAATTTAACCCTTTCAATGCCTCACATTTTTGTTTTAAATGAAACAATGGGGTTGGTACGAAGTGGCGATCGCTTAGGGCGAAATAGTTTATCGCTTTGGATGGACTGGCAACTATTATTGCTAAAAAGTACAATGTATATATCTCTGTTCGTCTCATTTGAATTTTTGCTGAAGTACGCAAGTAATTTAAAAAATTGACAAATTTAAAAAATTACAATGGGTATGGGTTCTTAGTCAGTTGGCACGAGTTAAAATTTTACTAGTCATTGCTGGAAAAATTTTCCTAAGCTACCATTTGATATTTTGAAACTGAAAAAGATCAGAAATATTCATCTATGTATTTAAATTGTTATAAATTGTTTATACGAATCTGCAGTCCACCGATAGCTTTCGCCAGACATATTTTCGGGTCGATAGCATTCAAAGGGTTGAAAGGAAACGGAAACTAGGAAGTTCCGACCGAACACGACGGAAACTGTAAGAAGGAGGTTCCTAAATGAACTTTGAATTCATAGAATGAAGTTCGGGCCTTTCCTCAAGATTTTATTCTCGTACAAATATTCGTAGAAGACTAGGAACAGGAGATATGCTTTGCGGCTGGCATTGCGGCTCGTTTCTAAGTGTATTTATCATTTATTGGCGAGCTCGAAGTGTGAGAAAACGATGGCAAATATGCGAAAAGAAAACGTGACGCGTCGCGTTTCGCTGGAGTTCCATTGTTTGTCCATCGGGACGTATCTCGTGCTTCTCGTCGAATAGGTAAATATGAATACTTACGACGGAATCGTAGAAAGGCGCGATCGCAACACGTAAGATTTGGCTATGAAATTTGCACGCGTCCGATAGGCTTTAGAGTTTAGATTCCTGTTAATGTTGAGCGCGTTGCTCGTTCGATGATAAGAACGGCTCCAGTATTAATAGTTAGTTACGACATTGTTCCGTTTCTCGCGTGTATCGAACGAAGATCACGGGGATTGCGAGTTCGATCGAATACTGCTAGTTGAATCGACTATTGCTAGTTAGATCGGAGATAACGAGTTTGATCGAACATTGCGAGTTCGATCGAAGAATGCGAGTTCGATTGAATATTGCTAGTTGAATCGACTATTGCTAGTTAGATCGGAGATAGCGAGTTTGATCGAACATTGCGAGTTCGATCGAAGAATGCGAGTTCGATCGAATATCGCTAGTTGAACTTGAGAACCCCTCGTGATCTACGTTCGCGAGATTTTGCTCGATGCAATTCTGTCCGAGTCGAACTAACACGAAAAACGATCAATTTACTTGCTCTTTTTTGATTTTAAGATGTCTTATTTTGATTCTTTACTCATCTTTTGTTTTTGTTTTTTTCTATCATTCTGTTGAGTATTGTCAAAACATTCCTTTCACTCTCTGCTCCATTGCCTTTTGCACAATCCTTCCGAACGTATGAAATTTATTGCGGTAATTTCGATGGTAACGAAATCGATACGCGGAATTTTCGACGATTCTTCTTATTCGAGGTTTCTCCGTCAAACCGGGAAAAAATTGTTCTTTATCAAAATAATTTTCGCCTCTTCCTAATACATAATGTACATGTGATATATCGATAGCGGCGTTTTTTTCTTCCTATGTTTACTGAAACGTGTATATTTTTATACACCCACGCACATGAGCGTACGAGGATATTATATTGTTTATTACGCCATAATATATTTTTCATCGTTGTAAGAAAAGAAGAGGGCATCGCTGCGCTCTCGAAACCAACAGCGAATTCTACGGAAGCGTAAAACAATTATTGAAATGTTGTTTTGAATGACATGTAACATTCGTTGTGATCACGTTGATTAAATAAACGCTAAAAAAACACATGAGTTTTATACCCGCGCGAAGCTTTCGCATCGAATTTCAAGCGAGCTCGACATTATCGATGCTCGAATCGAAGAGTCTTCGAGCAACTAGGAAGATTCTTCGTGCGTTTAGGAACTATTTATCTTTTTTCGAAACACCCTTTCCGTCAAAATTCATCGTGCACCCTTGTTCAAAGGGGTGTACTCGAAGCTACGAACTTATTTGTTCCAACATTGACTTAATTCGGCGATTTTTTCATTCTCATCGCTCTCAGCGAAATTTTCTTAATTAATCTCTTTCAAGAAGTTACTGCACATTCCGATGATTTTAAATACAATATACGGTAAAACGAAGTCTATGAAACTATTCTTAGGATTTTCGACGACGAAACAAAACACTTTGATATTACTTGCTCGTATTGTCTCGTGTTGGCTCTTACCTCGTTCCACGGATCGCGATTCTATGGTACCGTGAAGAAATGGGGAGTAAAGTTTTGTCGATTATGTGAAAAAATAACCGTTGATTGCTTTAAACTGATTTTTGATCGATGTCTTTACGCGCACCGTTCCAAAATGAGCTTTCCAGACTCCTCGTATTCTTGGCGCGACAACCACATCTGCTGAAAGGACCCGAGGGAACTGAGGATCGAACCGCCGATCCAGGCACCGTAACGTCGCTCGCTCGAGCTATTTGCGCTAATTATTTTCAGTCTCATGCTCTAGAAGGTCAATCATACGATTCAATAATTCACTTATCATTCGTTCAAACGTGAAGGTATAATGCGACAACCTCAAGAAGTCTCCTCGGAGGTAGGCCTGGTTCGGCTGGATCTGATTCGCCAGGCGTCATAAAGATATTTCAATGTTACGACTTTGTCAAGTGCCTCCTTCAGGGGGCTGAGCAGGGTGGATTAAATTAAAAAAACGGTGCGAATAGGCGGTCTTTAGCGGGAAGCTCCGCCGCTCAGGAGACTTCTTGAGGACAAAGTTAAAATATCTACCCACCGGAGGAGTTTTACTGGCCAAATCTCGATTCAGTCTTTCGCTAAAACCTTGGAGGCAGGAATTGCCACCGGTGACTACGACGCTTCCGTAGAGGCTCTAAATACCAAGTGGAAATTCAACATTTATATTCTCTGGTGCAGTTGTAATAAAAATCTACAAATATTCTACCAAATAGTGCGTATTTAAATAAATTATGCACTTATATGTAAAGTACAAAATGTACCATTTAACTTCAGTACCTCACAAATTTCTCTTATACCTTTCCTCCAGAAGTTATACGAACAAAAATATTATCCTTACATCCTTGGCTTCATTTTTTGCAAGAAGAAAAATTTGTAAGATGATAAAGCTCTAATGCATAAAATATTTCCATAAAAAAGACCTACGGGTCTGATATCCATATCGCACATTCCAACGCTGGTGGTGACCAGTGGACCAACCCCCAAAATACTAGCACCGACGCCCTTCACGTTGCTAGGGTCGAAAAGGGCCTCCGGAATCATAAGTCTTACAGATCCGAAATCATCATTGTACCCAGTTGGAAATTCGTAATGCTTCATTGGCAAAGCATTGGCAATGTCCTCGTCGTAAGGACTGTCAGAGACTTGAAGACAATTCATTTGAAAATCCTGGAGTAATTCGCGGACCATGTAACTCAACCAGGAGGTCGTCGGTTGGGGGCCAGGTCTTTTGGTCCACCGAGGAGGATCCCTTTCGCGGACCACATCTGAAACGTGATTCATGGAATTGTTAGTTCAATGTGTGTTGTCACTCTGCTAATGGAATTGCATAACACGTTTTAGGCGAAGGCGTCAAGCTGAGTCATTTGGCCGATGCTCGCCTGTCACTGAGTCATGGAGAATGAACGTGCCGGGAATTTGGTTTGAAAAATAAGAGAGTTACGAGAGAAGACGGTGAAATAAGAAACATAACAGAGAACTCTCGAAGTTACAATCCAAAAATATTAGTAAAATATTAAAAATAATTAATATTAAAAAAAATCTATATTAATCTTCAAAAGTCATCATAACAGAGGTCCTCTCCAGCTACTAAAAGTACCGTCAGTCAATAGTAACAACTTTAGACTACACCAACGAGCATCTTAGATACTGAGTTAATAATAAATTAGAAAGATGAATTAAAAAAACGACTCGCCTTTGTTAGCAACCATACAAGCCGGTGACAATTCGACGTCCTTCTCCTCGAAGAATTGTCTGCATTGCATAGTGATGAAGTCACCACCCAAGGGACTTTTGACGATTCCTTGCGTAATGACATAACCATCGTGAACCGGCACAGCGCTCGTGTGAGTAGCTCCACTGTCAACAACCATAGCAGTCGATCTGCCATTTGCGTAAGCAGCCAATACCGCGTTTTTGCAGATGTACATAGCAGGAACGCTGAACTTCTCGAACATCAATTCCAAAAGTTTTTCCCGCTTGATTCTCGTGTTCCAAGGACATTCGGTCATCAGGATCGGATGGTGTTCCGGAAGTGCGTGAAGACGCTGCTTATAGGTGTACTCCGTTAGGCGCTCAAACATGTCCCAGTCCTCGATCATACCGTCTTTCATTAAACTGACTATCTCCATATCTGGAACAAATAAAATTCGATGGTGTGTCAGAATGTGGTCCATATATCTTTGTACTGTTGGGTATTTAATTTGTATTTAATGCTTGCAATTATACACCGAGGGAAATTTAGGCGAAGATATAAAATTATTGGCAAAGTCTAAACGGAAATGAAGTCAATGAAACTATTTTTTCTTTAGAATTTAACTATAATGATAGATTTTGTTGAGTATGATAAATCAAGAAATATTTTGTTATTATATATTATATTATTATAATTAGAGAGAACGGAATTTTAACAGAATTTCAATTACAAGCATATAATACATAATTATAATTATATTAATAATTACATTTACAATAGAAAATACAGACTTACGGTAAGCGCAGTTACAACAAATTTTGTTTAAAATCCTACCCTTCTTTCGCACTTGTATGGCGGTGACGTCGATGTTGTAGTGTTTCTTGGTGTTGTGACTGCCGTCCGGCAGCTCGATGGGGTCCTCCCATACACCGAGGGTGGTCGGAATTTCAGCCTTCGGCGTGTCCTCACCGCCATATCCAACGCGGAGACTCTGATGTCCAACGTCGAAAATAATAGCACCGACCTCGTCTGTTATCAAAGAACAGAAACTTTCGTGTTAAAATCCACAGGATCGTCGAATACTTTCCACGAAAATACGGAGCACCAAGGACTCACCTCCACCGTAGACACCACCGCTCATAGTATCTGAGAGGAAGGCAACTCCGGCGCATGCTCGACAACCCTCTTCGACCTCAGCGGTCCATACGACACCCCTTCTTCCACCTTGAAATGCGTACGGAGGATTCTGCGATTCCTCGATGCATCGAGATACTACCCTTTTCAATTTCGAAACGAGGGCCGCGTGAATGGACAACGGGGATGGTCGATTGGGGTTGGTTTTTGCAGGGTGATTTTAGATCTTTTAGGTTTTTAAATTTCTTCGATTAAATATTTTCTTGCAATGGGGTATTAGAATTTTCTTTATGTCGGTGTTTGTATAATGTAAGGGTACTTTTAATGGGGTAGATGGTTACTTTTGACTGCGATGGCTTTCTTTATTTTTCGCGAGAGAATTAACAGGGTTTGGTAATCGACAAAATTGTAGAGTGGAGAGGGAGAAATATTTGTTTAAATGTTTAATTCTCGAACTGATGTTATCTGATTTATTTAATTTGATATTGAATTTGAAAATTCTTTGAGAAAGTGTAAGAATAGATTTCTGAACTATTTAAAAGACTTCTTGGGGCAAATGATGATCCAGGTGGGGATGCAAGAAATACGAAAAAGAGGATGGTTCCAATATGGAATCAGTGTTGTATATTTTACAAAGTAAATAGAATATAAACAATCTAAAGTCATCTAAAACACAATAGTACGAATTTCGTGGTAAATCATTTTATATATCATAAAGTATACGATTTATCAACAAAGCGATGCCGTTCCTTTCGTCCCGTGACATCGCGTGACTAACTCGAAATTCGAAATAACGAATACGAGACTCAAAAATTATCGTCGCGTTGCCGAGTGAACGATCGATCGGGTTACGCTTACAATTTAACTCATACGACGACAACATATGCGTAGACACGGAGGGTGCGTTTCATTTAATGACCGTCGAATTATTTTTCTTACGTCTTGCTTCTTTTATTTTTTATCTTCTTTTTCTATTTTCCACTTTAATTATATCCTTGGGTCCGTCGATCGTTAATCGACGTAATCGTTGGTATCCTTTTCTCTTCTTCCTCAAGTCCTCTATCTCACGGTGATTCTCACGTTTATTTTATTTTTTTCTTTCATCTTGGATGACGTACATGAACGTACAGTTATTAATGGTAATTACAGACATCTTACAGACAATACTTTTTTGGCTTTTACGTTAACACTATATTTCTCTACTAAACATTTCAGTCTCTCGTAATTGAAACGACACCGATGGACAACGATGAACATCATGTTTTTTTTTCCTACTTTGTATTTCTTTTTATTTATACACGTATAATACACTCTCCTCGTAGACGCGAGAAACGGGACACGCGGAAATGATAGTTTTCCGTGGATTTACGTGTGGCGATTCGTGCATCGTTTGGTGTGAGATCGACTATACATATAATACGTACATATACATACGTGATCGAAAAAGAAGTCGGTTGATTGGAGTTAGATAAAAAAATGATCTTGAAAATTGGAAGACCAAGTAAACTTTGCAATAAGTAGCGTATTGCTTCGCTGGGATATGCATACGATGCGATTGAGTCTTTTGGAGTTAATACATTAATTGTTTCTGTAACGTAGTCTTAATAATAGGAGAAATTTAATCATGGAAATCTTTTCAAAGATTTTTATCGAGTCTCTTCAAGAGTGTCCTTCCTATTACAGTCTTCCGTTAAAATAGTACGATCAAAGGATAAAATCTTATCGGAATTTGTGCAACACACGTTCCAAGGATTTGGAAGGATCTTCTTGTCTGCCAAAGGATATTTCATCCTCGATATAACGGAGGGAATAATTCTATCACTTTCTTTTTCTTTCTCCCAATCAATACTCTTATCTCACCTCCGTACAAGACGACTGGCAGTTTTTGCAATTACGGGAATCCGACGAACACGAAGGATTCATTTTGGACGACGGCAAGGATTCTTACGAGATCGCGTAAGGATGAAAAATGAAAGAGGATTGAAAAGCTTCGAGTTTTTGTGTGAATCCTCGACAGATTCATCGACGAGTTTCACGCGAAAGATACAACGTAAGGGGTGGCAGTTTGAAGGAACACATCGTTGACACACGGTGTACCGTCGAAAAGGATCGTACACTTCTCGTTCGATCGACGTAGACACGCGCCAGGAACACGAAGAGGGAGTACATTGAACGACCAAGTGCGACAATAAACAAAGACCGTCGATTAATTAACGAAAGACGGACCTTTTCGGCTTACATCGAGAGATAGTTAATCGGTTAGGCTTCGGGGTTTCCTTTGAATCGTTAAGTTCGTTCCTCCATCTTCATTTTTAGCTCCCAATTAGCGAGGTCGAAGACTCGCGTTGCTCTAACGATTATTTACACCGCGATTACGAAGTCACGGACGTTTCGTTGGCTACTGTGACCACGATCGAGGTCGCACTCGGCCTCGCTTAGCTCAAACGCGTCGGAGAAGCCCGTGGGTGGGTCCAACTTGGGGATGAACAAGTTTCCTGATCCGTCACGCTCCTGGTCCCGATTGGAACAGGAATTGCTCGACTGGTGCTTGGAATTGCCAGGCCCGGAGATTGGCCCGAAGTTGGAACGGGTCTCCTCGCTGGTATGACGCGCCAACTGTAACATCCTGATGGATGTTCGATGATATTAAAATTGCAATTTTGTCTCAAAATTATCACATATCTTTGATCTTATATGTGAAAGAATTGAATTATTATTATGATGACTTACTTGGGTCTTCCCCTTCCAGGATACGATTTTCTCTCAAAAATCGGTGAGGGTTCTGTAGACGTGCTAGATTCTGGTCCATGGTACAGGAAGTCTGAAAACGATAAATTCACGTTCCTTTCGCCGAATAACAGGAGTAAAATCAGCTCGAGTACAATGTTCTTTATCCCGATGTTTCGAGCACTTCCGACAATAGCCATTAGAGGGTGTAATAGTAATAGTAATATTCATGTCGCATTTTCAGTGCATTCTAACAGACATAGACACAGGCAAGGATGGACTTTCGGTGGAAATTTGCGGTGCGCTGAAAAGAAACCCGACGGTTTTCTTTTTATCCATTTCTTCCGGCTCTTCCTACTTACGGGGTTTACAGACAGAATGTAAGTCGGAACGGGGGGATTTTGAGTGAAAGAAACACGATCAACGTAAGATCGAAGGCAGGAGGGCGGAGAGTGATGTCAGCAAAGAACGTTGACTGTAAAAGTTTTCTTTTTTTTCATTTTCTTCCCTTTCTTTTTCCTTTTCATCGGGCTTGATCGAACCAAAGAGGGAATGAAAGTGGGGGAAAGGACGAAGATTGCGTACTGTGGACACGCGAGTCGGCCGCAGACACCGAGTGGTGCGAATCGACGAGGTGATTGGAAGACTCGGTTCGGCTGCTGGTCCCGACTTCGGTGTCGCTATCCGAGCCCAGGGTGTCGTATTCCTCCGACTCGGACTTGCCCTGACTGACCTTGTGCGTTTTGTGCAACGGCGCAGAGGACGAACGGCCTCCGCGCACCTTACTGTACCGGTTGCAATCCGACTGCAATCAGACGGAATTGATTCGATCAATTGGCACATCGCACGAGGAGACGAGGACGCGCCACACCGAGCTCTCTCGTTTCAACGAATTAACTCTTCGGATAATTTCGCGTTAAGAGGACTCGCCGAATGACTGGGAGAAGTAAGTGACTCTAGATCAGAGCCATTAAATTGATTATTTAGCGTGCATTCTACGATTCTTCGTCTGTCGGAGCGGTACGGTCAGGGAGACTCTTGAAATTTCTCGCCGCGAGGACTCGTTTCTATATGAAGGAGCGTGAAAAAGAGTATTCTAATAAGGTCAGATGTATTGTCAAGTAGTAGTTATTGGTAACGAATATATTTGGAAGGATCGATCGAATGGCGCTGATCTAGGCACGATTTCTACTCCGAGTCACTTCTACTGCCGCCGAGTAACGGAGATGCGTTTCGCACACGATTCGAGAGAGGAAGAGACAGTAAGAGAGAGAGACAGAGAGAGAAAGAGAGAGAGTGTGAGAGATAGGTAGAGAGATAGAGAGAAAGAGTAGAGTTAGAGACAGAGAAAGACAGAGGAATTTAGAGAGAAAGATTGAGGTCTTATTCTACAGCTAGTCGAGCTAAATGGCAAAAATTGGCGAGATGTGTATAATGGCGAATGTACATGTACATATACATATAGATAGTTAGATATGTATACATAAATATATATAGATATATATAAGTATCATTTTGCATCGGTGTTGCGATTCCTCGATGGACTGATCAGGACAGATGCGAAACGAAGCAAGGTGGGACCAGCAGTCACAAATGATATATCGATATTCTCTATGATGCACATCCGTTTCTACGTGTCCTGCGCGTTCTCTACTGTTTCTCGGCTAACAAAATCATTCGGACTCTTCGACGGGCCTGTTGCTCGACGTTGTTCGCGATCTACCTCGCCGCGGTTTCTTTTTCTCGGGATTATTTTTTGCTCTCGATAAGATTAAGAAAAAAAAAAGTATGGATGTACAGAGACGAATTCGTGTCGCAGAATTACGGGCAATTCCGAAGCGAGGCGAAAGTGCACGCGCGGAAGTGCGGTAGAGGGGATTGTGCGTGATATATTTTTAGGGGTGGATCGAACATACGCAACATGCTGAAGCTTTTCCTTTCTTAACTCTCTCCTTTTCGCTACTAGCGACGAGTATTGTTCGTCTCGTTTGCCTTGTTGCCCTTCGACAAACTTCTGGGATCGTTTGGACGACGAAGGAGAGACGGGCGGAAGCATTGTTTCCACGTGGAACCGGATGAAAGGTCGTATGCACCGTAGATTCGTTTAAATCGGTAAAGACAAATCAACGCATGTAGTCTACGATTTTTTAATTGAAACGTCAGAGAATATTTTTATGTTAGGTGAAGCGAAACAAACTGTTTTTTTATAAGTCCCTTTTTGGTGACTGCGCGTTTTGTTTTGGACTCTGACTTTTCTCGAGCATAGCTAAGTAGTTGGCATCGCAAGATTTATTAAAGTAGGCGCGTTAGTTTTGATAGAAATCAAAATATCTCGAGTACATACGAACTTTTATCACGAACGGCTCAGAAACGCACGGACAGAACGAAGGGGAGGATCATGCGATGTGCAGAGTGTACTTGACAATGGCTGAACTGTGAGAGGCGAATGATGAAAGCAGTGGCTGATCGACAGAAGCGAATTAAACGAAGATACCTCTCGCAATTGCAGAGTATCGGCAGCGGAGAGCCGGGGATCGTGGTAAACGAAGGTCTGAAGCGGTGCCGCGGAATTGCAACGACTGTCACCTCCTGGTGGTACGCTCTCTTCCAGCTGGAACGTCGCGTATGGGTAGATGTCCTCGGAATATTCTGCAATCAGTTCGTGTTCGATTCGAATCTAGAATCTTTTTCATTATTTTCCTGTTCAACCTTGAAGCATAAACTTCAAAACGAAATTTGTAAACTCGCGGCAAAAACTAATCGTTAACCCATTGTCCTACGATTCATTTTGTAATTGCCTCTGTCATGATGCACGAAAAATATTTACAATAATTAAATTAAAAGTTAATCAGTGATTCTTTATATCAGAATTTAATGCAATATTATCGCATCGCTTCTCATTAAATTTCCTACACCATTTCGATACGAGTACCACTCATCATAGCAGGGCAAAGGGTTAAAGAGGACAATGAACGTTTGATTCACCCGTCAAAATTTAACTCTGCAATCAGAGAAATTCAACGACAAGGAGTACTCATTCTCAATAACGATTCCCATGGCGGAACGATCTCTCTCACCTGGAATCTTCTCCAACGTTGCCATCTCATGAATTGGAGAACGTAACGGCTTCCTCACCGTAGCGTAATACTGCTCTCGTTGCTCCATATTTTGTTTATTGTCCAAAGCCGCCGCAGTTTGGGCATCGTGAAGGCTCCCGATGTCTCCCATAAACGGACCTACGATCATGGTTTGTCGTGCGATATTTCCACGTATCACGATGATAGAGAGGGTGGCACGAATCGCAACGGGCGATACTTATACTAACGTTTGCGGAAGCAGTAAAACACAGCGCCGGCGGCGGCAATAACCGCGAGCGAACTAAGTATCAAGGGAATAATGAGTTTCAGGTCGGAGTAGACGGAGGTGTGTTGAGGGATGTAGTGATCGATTTCCACCGCTGGTACCGTTGTGCTGGTGTGAGGTTGCAACGTTGTTATTTTGTACTCCGCCACCGAGGAACCCGCGTTATTGTGCGCCCTTATGCGAATGTCGTAGGTCGTGCCAGATTGCAATTCGCTGAGGGTGTACGTCTTTTGTACCTGGACAGTGAAATAATAAGGTTTCGAGGGCAATTGTATTTTGGATATTACTCGTCCGCCGTTTATTGAAAGATGAAGGAGGTTAATATTTGTGGAGGTCAGTGAAACTTGAATTTTAGCTTTGCCTTGGTACGAGAGAGAGGTATTGTTATTTCATTATATGTATTTAACACATTGGCTGCTGGTATTTCTCTAGTTTCGTAGTCTCTACTGCAAATTTTTCTGCTAAAATCACATCTACATATGGCGGAAACGTTAAAGATAAATATAGCTATATATTCCATGGTACTTTACTTTTTTAACGCCGATATTTAAGTATCGAAGATATTAGCAAATTTAATAATATTGGAGTTTAAAATTCACAAGAAATTCATTGAATTTGCTAGTGTCGACTACCTTCAATATCAGTGACCTCCACGGCATTCAACGTGTTAAATAAGTATCAAAAGTGTCAATTACTTTTTGCTCAATAAATATTAATCTTTCGCGCAGGTAAACTTCCGACAGTCTGTATTTACACCGCACATCATAGGGTATACTGAACTATATTAACGATTTTAACAGATCGTAAACCACCCAACGAAACTTATCCTCTAAAATTACCTCGATATTGTTCGATACAAGGGTCCAAATATCCTCGCCACTTTTCCTATACTCCAACTCGAAGTACGTGATCGGACAACCCCCGTCGCTCCACATGCTCAAATGAAGAGTGATCCAGGAAACGTTCACCGTGATGAATTTCTCACCATTACTCGGCGAATCATCCGGCTTGGATCCTTTCGTTGTTGCTTTGACTATCTCACTTGGTGAACCCATTCCAATCCGATTGTATGCCGTTAGATACATCTGATAATCATTTCCGCACCATAATCGAGAGAGGACGAAACTGTTGATCTTGTGAGAAACTTTCACCTCCTCCCATTCACCAGCCTCACGTTTGTAATGCAGAATGTAACCTCGGATTGGAGCACCACCATCATCCCCGTTCTTCCACTGGACGTTGATCGAATTACTGGTAGCGCTTGTAGCATGCAACAGCGGTGCTGCTGGTGGCACTGGAAAAGAGTTTCAACTATGTTGAAGTTTTCTTCGATAAACGAAGCATATTTCGCGACCCTTAGACTCGGGCTGGAAATTCAATTAAATTTTCGTAGCTGATAATAAGTCGAGGCGGGAAGAATGGCTCTTAAAGTTCCGAAGAAGGTGACGAAAAGGAGTTACGTCTAGGGGGATGAAAGTACCGATAGAAATATTGTAAAAAGACATACCTTGCACGGTCAAACGATGCGTAATTTGATCGGAACCATGACGATTCTCGACGAGGCAAGTATAATTGCCACTGTCTTCCCTATGAAGATCCATAATCTGCAACGAACCACCCGGCAAAAGAGAGACTCTCACGGAAGACTTGACTATTTGTCCCCACTGTTTCCACGTCACCGATGGTTCCGGTTTCCCCACGCTTTGACAAGGCAAAGTAGCATCTTGCTTCCACGGTACCACCAGAACCATTCCAAAGGAATATATCGCCGCTCGTACTGAAACGTTTTGAATTCAAATGAAATAAATTACCTCCCACTGATCGATACTTATCAATTTTTTCCTATTTTTCCTCCTACCTTCGCTAGAAGGCGACACAGTAATCGGTGGGGTCTGAGGACCTTCTCCCATGGACGTAACAGCAGCGATGGTGAATTCATACTGATTCCTCTTGTGCAAATTCTCCGCCTGATAGCTGGTCTGATGCGAAGGAAGTGCTCGCCTGTACCATTTTCCCTCTGGGCCGACACCTCGCATATGTACGTTGTACGACGTAATATTCCCGTTGCTCCTAAGAGGCGGCTGCCACGAGACGATAATCGACGTCGCGGAACTAACGACAGCCTTAACACCGGCCGGAACTTCCGGCAAGTCTTCCTTGGTGACGCAATAGAGAGGTGCAGATGCAACTCCATCACCAGCTTTGGTAGAGGCTAACACTTGGACGGAGTAATTCGTGTATTTCTCCAACGTGTGAATGACCACCGTAAGGGCACTCGTGATCTTCATTTCCGACTTGCTGGACTCCGTCAGAGCATCCATGTTCTCCCAGATGACCTTGTAGCTTTTCAGGATCCCGTTTAAACTCGAGTCGGGAGGCGAGTCCCATGAGACTTGCAGCGATTGCGAGGAAAGCGCCGTACATCTTACGTCCTGAGGTGGACTGCTCGGAACTGTGCAAGGGTGGGTTGGAAACGAGAATGAATTATAAATGCATTTCCAGAGTCTCTGGAATCAGTCGACGGAGTCTCTTTGACTGCTTTAAATTCATTGAAACTCGCGTGTCGATTTTGCAAGTGTTTTAATAGACAAACCTACGGGGGGTGTAGGTATGATAAATAATTCGTGAGAATTGTTTTGAACGGGGAGAGGAGAATTCGCGCGAGAACTCCAACGAGAGAGATTCGTTCATTGTGCGAAAATTGCGGCGTAAGTCGACGGGCGAGGCTCGTCCTTCTGAGAAGTTGGAAGTACCAAGTGCACTCCGCAGAGTTTAACCGGCGCGCATTCACGATGCGGGGATTAAAGAAGTTATTTGCAAGCAGATCAGTTCCAGACAGCCGGTTCGCCTCGCTTCTGAATTTATTATTTATTCGGAACTCGAGCGGATATGCACCGGTTGGTATTCATAGTGGAATTCGTGATAGGCTCGCAGCCCGCGAGTATTATTCCGGTCATGAATTTTTGAGGCTCGTTGAATCGTAATGAAAATAAGTTCCTAGGTTGAGCATGGGGTGTGAGTTCAACGTGTTCTATGAGATTTCCAGCGTTTTCTTGCCCGAGAACTGTCGGAAGAGCGCTGTTTTTGAAGGTCTGCTTTATAGTTTTCGCTGTTGCGATTATTTTCTTGGGTGGGAGAGACTGAAAGAGGGTTGGGAGAGGAAGTTTCTGCGATGATGAGGGTGTATGACTCTGTATGTTTGTGTGTGTGGGGTGTAGGGTTTCCGGAGGAATTCGAATGGTTAAGAAGGCTCAGAGTATGTTTTAGCGTGAGAGTGAACAGCGAGTATGTTTCACGGCGACATAGTGTATGTTTTAAGGCGACAGCGAGAGTATTTTTCACAGTTAAACGACGATCAGCGATTTAATAAATAGTGTAGTCTAGTTATTAGCGTATTTAGTGGATCTTCGTTTTGTTTTACATTTTATACTCTTTATATTTTAATCCATTACCTTCCACGATCCCCATTTGGAGATCTATTTATTTCCTAAGTCTTTTAGCATTCAATTTAGATATTTGACGTGCTTCTAAAATTAAATGTGTTTAAAACAGTCTCTTTTAGTTGTATTTTTAAACAGTAATTTTCGTGAAATATTTCTATTTTTTCTCTGTATATTTATTCGAGAAATAATCAAATCAAGAAAAATTTTAGAAGGGAGTGGGTTAGTAAAATATTTTTACTATTGCTTAATTAGTTAATAACTGAGAATATTTGTATAAACTTGTTCGGGATTTATTTATTTTTGAGGCTCTCCGGGATCCTTTAAAATATAATTGCTTTGCCTTTTAGATATTATTTAAAGTTCACATATTTCTTACCGTCTTCAAGAGTGGTCGCCACACTTTCCGGGGTCATAGGTCCTTGTCCTAGGGCGTTGTAAGCTTGCACGACGATGCTGTATCGCGTGAATTTCTTCAAGTTTGTCAGTTGATACTGTCTACCTGGCATCGACGTTCTTGCAAGTCCCAGAGCTAAACTTGCAGTAGAAATTCGCCTCTCCACAGTTTTATACGTATACTGATCCGCTGCCAAACTAAACGTCGTCGATCTTTTTAATAATTTCACCCGCCGACAAATGGAAGTATACGAAGATGAAAACAAAGTTGAAATCTCGAAAATCTCAACGATACCGCAACGATAACCCAACTATCCAAGGGATATAGGAATGTAATACGTATCGTAAATATTTCAGTATCGATATTTTCCCTTGGAAATAAATAACGACGTTGGAACGGTGGTTTCCGGGTTGCGGGCAAAGAAATTCCGCGCTATCGGCGTTACTCGGGAAACGTGATATTAAATTTCATATTTTCTCCGTAGGAAAAACGATAGAGAAACATATTTCAAATTATCTCAGCGGAATCGTTAAAATCGTGTCGTTCGTTCGAAATCGTTACCGATGTTCCTTGTAGCCAACGTGATAACCGAGTATCTCCCCGTTCCATAAATCATGATCAGGTGGATCCCAGGTGATGTTAAACTCGGTAGAGCTGACAGGATTCACCTTGAGATTTCTCGGTGGTCCTCCCGGTTTCTCTCCTTCCGTCGTCGTCTCCAAAATCTGCAAGACACCCGTCTTCATAAAATTCCACGTCTCCATTTTTCTTTCCAACATTCAAGAATAATGTCAAATCTACGACAAAGCTTCAAATAAACGCGTATACTTGATTCACTTTAACACTAAACCTACCGACGTTATATCTACTAAAATCTAAATATACTCAATAACGACCTTACACAAAGAGAAGTGGAGAGATAAAGAAGATAATTAATTGCCTCATTTTACTTTTGTAGGATAGAAGTGGAATATTTACTTCATGGCTACTCTATTAATTTAGATCATTTTTAGAAAATATTTTGGTAGCGGTCTTTTGACCGCCTTGGTAGGTTTAGTGTTAAAGATATCAAATTCAAAGGCTATTCGAAATGCTACCCTTTTGAACTTGAAACATTATTAGATTAAGTTTCGATCAAAGTTTATTTTCTGATAGGAACTTCCAAGGAACTTTAACGAACACGTGGAGAGAGTTGAGAAAATCGACTTTGAATAATTTATTTAGATACTTACGTCGCTGGCTTGACTTCGACCCAATTCGTTCTCCGCGTAAATACGAAATTGATAAGTTACCGCCGGACGCAAACCGCTCACGTGGCCATGAGCACGTGTCCCTGACACCGTCGTGTGAAATGTGTGATCGTGCCACACTTCTGAGAAATAAGAAGTCTCGATTACGAGAAAAATATGCCAATTTCTCCGATGATCGTTAATATCGAAATGTTTACTTTCGCGTGCGATTGAAATGCCATTCTGGAAACTCAACGATAGATTTATTTCGTCGCATAAATCCACGACTTGCGCGCAAAGAGTTCCTGCTACTTTGCTTCACAAAAGGCGAAAGTTTTTCTCTACTGTTTCACTTTCTTTTTTTCCATACGCAATTTTTATTCAATCACAAATCACAAAGATAAAAAATATTTCCACCATTCTTAGAAAGTATTGATACAATCTTCGGCTTCTCTATGAGTTTGGAAAGGAGGAAAAAATTCAATCCCACTTACTATTACCGCGGTAGTTCTACGATTACTGCACGCTTTTACACAATGCCCATCAATCCCACGCAAATATAAACGATCAACAAGGTACAAATTAAACTCCTATCTCATAAATCTCCGAAAAAAAAAATTCTCCACTTGCCAGTGTCCGTTTTATATTCGATGATATACTGCGTTATCGGGCTATTGCCATCCTGGCTGGTCGTCCATCCGATGGTAACGTATCTGCTCCCTTTCTCCGTGACGTGAAGATTCCGCGGGAAATCCGGAGGCTCTACGTTCGATGCATAGAACGCACATTATTTTCGTTATCCGTCGGAACGTTTGCGCGTATCGTTTCAGCACGTAAATGGCAAAGCGTTTCGCGAGGCCGAAACATATTTCATTTCGCGGGCATGCCTACGTGAATTGCGGGGGAGTTTATCTCGTTCAATGGTGTACGTGCAGACGTACATAGCTTGGGCACATACGCACTGGTACTTGGGCGAATGCACATTAAATTAAATGGACGAGTTTCCTAGCACCGGTATACATTACGATAATTGCACGCAACGCGAAGCCGTTATATGCAAACATCGAGGATACGGAGACATTATCGAAATGGCTATGCCATAACGATTTGACGCATTATGGTGATAACGTGGTTAAGAGAGATTATCGTATCTGCTGGAAGGGGAAATATGAATTTCTGCAAATTCCCCGGAGATGTCGATTTCTTTTATGTGAAGTTTATAGATATTAACCCTTTTAGTGCCGGATGACGATATATCGTCGTTAGTAATAGGGCTAACGCTGGACATTGTAGAATTATTATTCCGTTTCCGATACGATTTTAGTAATTTCAAGATAAGTAATTGTAAATACACAAGTCATATTCTATTTTGCGTGTTCTATATGAAACTATGGCCAAATGAGTTATATTTATTCGCAACTACATTTATTATTAATTGAATCAATTTTTTCGGTTGGCACTAAAAGGGTGAAAATGTATGTTTGGTTCTGTTAACCCTTTGCATTCGGAATCATTTTTGATGTTATGTATCAGCGACTTGGCGACAATTTACTATTTGCTGTCTTATGCCATTTCGATAGAAAAGTTTGAGTCAATTCTCTATAATTACTAATAAATTCGAAGGTTCCCTCAGAGGGGGCAATCGAGGGATGTGGTAGACTCACTATGTCCCCTTAGGTGGGGCATCAGAGTGCAAAGGGTTAAGTATCAACGGTTTGTGCTATTTTTTCCTATAAATTTTCAATCTCTTGCATTATTTTATAATCCGTCGAGTGATCGGTTATGGTGAAAATAGATATATAAGTGGCGGGTCGGTTTGTGTTATGTTTTTGGTCGATGTGTAAGACTTGAATGTTCGTTCATTTGAGAATTTAGTCCCGGTGCTGTTTGACCACTGGGTGTTATAAGTTGATAATGAAACGTGACCGTGTTGACGAGTTTGCAATGGCAAGAACTTTGCACAAAATGTTGCCCCTCGAGGAGAACGTTAGAGAGATTAGAATAGCTGTTAATATTACAACACTCTGCCCAAATGCGCGCTGTTCCGACGAGCATTTTACTAAATTGTATATTAACACTTTACCGACCGGTATTTTTTTAACATCCTACCCCCTTCTGACCGATCACTTGGCAACGAATACTTCCTTGATACAGATATCTATTCGAAAATTACCAATTCTCATCACTGAGTCCTTAACACAGATAACCGTAATGATAAATGATAATTTATTAGTTGGAATGGCAACCAATTAATAAGTTCAAAGGCGTTGGGTCCGAAAAGTCTATTAATAGGCTTCCGGTCGGTAAAGTGTTAAATTGTACATTATTTTGGTAAAAGAAATGTATAAATTCTATTATATGTAACATTTTTGTATAAATAAACGTGGAACCGTGCATGTGTACATGTACATATGTACCTTCGGCAGTTAAAAGGTTAATAGTATCCAATCAAGTAGCGCTTCACGTCGAAACACGTACCGATCAATAGGTCAAGTTTGTATCGTGTTTGCAATACCGGCGATTTTTACGCTTCGTGAAAACCTGATACTTCGAGACTCGAATACTTCTTGAAAGAATATTCCTGTTGGAATGTTACCTTGTATATAAAGATGAATTGTCATTTCATCGCGTCCGTAAGAATTCGAGGCAATGCAAAAATATCTTCCACTGTCCTCTCTGCTGGTACTGATGAATCCCAGAGTGCTGACAGTGCCCTCGGTGGTATTTTCCTCTTTGAGAGTGTAACGATAGTCGGACAGCTTCAATTCCGATTGCGAGCCAGCCTTTTTCCAAAGTATTTTTAAGGGCTGATCGCCTTTCGCTTCGCAGCGCAACGAGGCGTTCGAGCCGAGCCGAGCGGTCTGATTGCGATGTTTCTCCACGAAATGCGCGGGCACTGAGTGGAACAATCGGAAGCAGAATAAACTTTTAACCTGGCGCAATCTCTTCGTGGAATACCAACGTTAATAAAAATGAAATCGTCGTAAAAGTTACTTCTTTTCTCTCATCATTCCTACCTCGGATTAATTTTCAACTTGATTCCTCTTTTAATTCCTTCTAACTCCTTTAATTTCGAGAATTATTTCAATCTGTATTCCTGTCACAAGTAGCTTCCAAAATAGAACAATGAATTTTTAGTCCTATCTATAATTTTCTCAAATATAAATTGTTGCAATTTAATGCAATTAATTCTCAAATTAATAGCCAAATTTCTCACTTCTCAGGGAGACGAATAGAGCAAATCTAAAACGATCTTCAAATAGATCATTTATCCATTCACCGCAAAATCTCCGGTCCCATCTAAAAGTACTCTTCCTCACCGTTAACAGTCAGATAGACAACTTTGCTCAGTCCAGCGCCAATCCCGTTGACAGCCTCGCACAAATAGAATCCCTCGTGATCTTCTTGTACCCTCCCGAATACCAAAGAGCCATTCGAGTGTATCCTGAGGTCCTGGGTGTGCTCGTGAGGGACGATATCGTGATAATTGCCCGGCTTCTTGCCGCTGGCTCTTCGCCACGTGACCGCCGGAGGAGGGAATCCATCGGCGTGACAGTGAAGCACCAATTTCGACATTCCCTCCGACGCACGAACATCTTGGGGCTCCATAACCCAACGGGGTGGCACTGTTCGTCGTGATAACGATCGTTAGTTTCTCCTCGGGTCTTTGGGCCACCGCGACGACGACGTCCGAAGCGTCGTTGAGTCTCGTTTCGGTTCCGATTTTACTTGCAGATCTCGTGGAACTTTTAATTCGCGCCTCAGGGCTCTCGACGTGGCTTTAGTTCGATGCAATTAAGGGGAATCCTTGTTTTCTGTTGTACTTCCACCGAAACGACTCTCTCGTTTGCAAGGAAACACGTTTAGGAGACTATCGAGCGCATCGTAGACGCCATTTTGGTGCACGGAATGCAAAAGGAATCGCTTCGGACATCGTCGTAGCTAGGTTAAAGCTTATTGCGCCGAGGCAAGAGCGAACTTTTCGACTTGGCCTACTGCAACTTCCTACTTCAGCGCAAAGTAAAAGATGAAGTCTAATTTACGAAAGCTCGACGAAGGAAGAGAGATTTTTTTTTTCTGTTGGAAACAGGATAGGATTCTTTTACGATGACGTTTTGCATGGTAATCTTGTAGGTTGTAAATTAGTTCTTATTTCTCTTCCTTCGACGAGAGAAAAAGGTATGGGATAGGAGGAAAGTGAAGGTTGGAAATGGTAGAAAGTGCATCGAGAGAAACTGATCGGTGCGAGGCAGGAAATTGTTCTAGTTTCCTGAGGAAAATCCAACATGGTGAAGGACAAATATTGTGAGAATTAACAGTGACGTGAACGATACATAAATCAGTGCTGTGCGGACATTTTTTCAAGAACAATGCAGTGATTGTGCACTTGCGTGCAAACATACGCGTGAGCAACGGTTTTGTGCCACGTCCAAACATTTGCTCGGCCAAATATTGCCGGTGAACGAATTATCGAACGTTCCTGCATGGCGAATAATTCGTTGGACAATAAATCAAGGTAATTATTCTGTTCGACACAAACACTGTTCGACGAAAACACGTCCCTGTGACCGCACTTCGAACAGTGAGAATTGCACGACTTTTAAACCGATTATTCGCCAAGCTGGATGGCCGTTTTCGAAGAAGATCATTGATTGAATACCCATGGGGTGAAGACCTAGTAAAAAATCACAGACGGAGACATTGGCGAGGGAAGAAGTCGAGGAGATTTGTGTCGCGTTTGGAGATTTGTGCCAGGTTGAAAATCGGTGATTGAGAAAAGTGAGCAAAAAAAGAGGAGAATCATTGTGTTGGTGCATTTATGCGTGTGCTGACTGAGTGAACGCGAATCGACACTCCAAATTGAACTCTCGAGTTTGCCGGCGACTCTTGCGGTTCAAGATGAAGTGACTGCTACGCCGAAGCCGAATTTTGCAAAGTGGCTGGTGCCCTTTCATGCAGATTTTAATTCTTTTGGAGAACACCGCGATCGTATTTTTATTTAGAAATTATTAACACTTTATCAACCGCTGTCGAATTTACATTCTTTTCAATTGTTAAACCTCTGTAACATATGACAATGAAATAAAATTATTTTACTCTGAAATTGAAATCAGAATGACGCAATGAGTATTATTTTCCCCTTCATTTTACAGTCGTAAAGTTTTGCAAGTGGATACACTCATTTCTGTAAATTATGAGAAAAGTAACCAGTAGATAAAGTGTTAAGAGCGACAGTACTGCTTCATTACCGAGTACTATTATATCACAAATAATTGCTATATTTGGTGATGAATTTAGTGAATTAAATACTCGTTTCAATGGCAAAATATTGCTGCTCCTTCCTTCTATCTTCGGCATTACCATTTTATCTGAACTTTGGTCTCGGTGTATTTGAAATTGCGATCGCGGTGCCTCGGTAAATCCGAAGATCGGGATAGGTGCGATTTGGATTGTGCGCCTGTGATGTACGTTTATCTAGATAAAATACGGTGGCCGAAGTGAAAGACTATATTATGCGGTGCTCAAGTGCGTCGGTGCGTCGGGCTGCTGGCTGGGCGGCTGCTGCGGCTGCGGCTGCGGCTGCTCTTGCTGCTGAATTTTCTACGTATCCATTCTCGAATCTCGAAAATCGAATCTCGTGTCGCGTTTGTCCGACTAAACGCGCTATTCCGTTTACTGGATGTAACGTTCGTGAGATCTTTACGGCATCGTCTTTCAAAAACCCACTTTCCAACGAGTACCGTTTTCCCCTGTAGCGAAATTTTAAACGACCTGCTCGACCCTTTTTTTCTACCCTTTTTCCACCGAGTTTGAAATTTTTTTCACTTTAAAAAGGTCGACGTACAGCGTGAAAAGTAATCACGAGCAAAAAGAATCGACAGACTCAAGTATGATCGCAAGCTACTCGTAATATACGGCGGCGTTTGCTGCGGCTGCTGCTGCGGCTGCACGGCGGCTTTACACGTGATTACACAATAACGATAGTAGTAAAACTATACGAATACAAATACGTATATGTATATACACATGTAAGTACGTGTACTTATGTACAAGGTCTCTCGGAAGTGGCTGGCCGAACCAAGTGCATATTCTACTTACCGTAACGTTCCAAAGCCAAGATCTACGAGAAACGAAAACGTATTCTCTCTAGCCACCACTTTTCCACTCTCCACTTAACACCCTTAATTCCAACCAACAGTTGTATTTCTCACCAAAAGAAAAACAAACGACACCAGTACATTAACGTGTGTAACCTCGTGACTCTAAAGTTGCCAAACTCTATCGTACCATAATCAGTATTCGTAACACGAGTTCAACGTTAAGTGGAATACGCTTTCAAAGCTCAGCCGCAAACTTCCTACGTACCCCATACACGAGAAAAACATAGGTGCGCTGCCAGGTGCAATAATATAAAACAGTAATAAAAGAAAAAAGTGTGTGCACGGCTCGTATGGTGATGCGACTTTTAGTGCGAACGTTCATCCGGCAGAACGTAATTTCATTCGTCTACTTTACCACGAACGATCAACTCGGCCGTCCAATGGACCTTGGCGACCGAATTGCCCGCTAGGCAAGTATAGTTGCCGGTGTGTGCCGCGCTGACGCGTTCGATAACTATCGTACTGGAATGGGCATCAATGTTGGTTACGCGAAGTCCCGCGGGTGTCTGCGAGTGTCTCGAAGATCCGGCAATACCGGAACTTCCGAAGCCAGGTGATCCGGACCCGGCGATCGGCACGCCGTCCTTGGACCAGGCGATATCGAAGGGCGGATCGCCCTTCTCGACCATGCAAGTTACCTGAGCGCGCACGCCCTCCGACAGGTCCTTGTTAAAGCTAAAGGGAGCTATCGTAGGCGGAACTGCACAAAAAAATAACATCAGGATGTCAGCGTAATGGCAGTGTCTTTTGTGTATAGGTGTTTGCGCGAATGAACGTGGAAATGCGTTTAATGATGCTCCGGTCGGCTCGATGTCCTTGGTGGATGTGCTGCTTCTTTGGAGAACGGTGAAAGTCGTTTGGGCCGATTGAAGGCTCATTAGAGCTGTGTCTGTTTTCTTTTTTGTGTACATTGTTTGGAGCGTCTTTCTTGGTGCTACTTAACGGTAAGATAAACAATACTGTTAGATTTTTCAGCGATAACCGCTGATGGATTGAAGGGCACCTAATTGAAATTACTTGAGGTATGATCGACTAAAATTGTAGTTTTCAGAGGGTTGAATTTTGTAGTTTGACACAGTATATTGTGGAACAAAATTCTAAAGTGTTCGACGTAAAATCGTGTTTAAATGGGGAGGTGATCAACCTACCAAAAGTGTACTTTTCGAGGGGTTGAATTTTGTAGTTCGCCAGAGAATATTGTGGAACAAAATTTCAAAGTGTTTGAAATAAAAACGTGTTCAAATGGCGCGCATTGTCCACGGCTAGTGTCTAATGAGTCGGGTGTACAAGTACGGGGTACATGCCACACGACCGTGTCGAGTATATTTATGGGAACGTGTTCCTGATGGGAGTATAGGAGCGTTGAACGAGATTGTATTACAAGCCAATGACCTCCCCCTTTGAGAGGATTATTCTTCCATATCTACATGAACTTCATTCGTGAATCATATCCTCCATTAACTTCGTCCAAGGATCATTATCCAGACGTGCTCCATTCTACCTTGTTCACAACAATGGAATTCGCCATAGCGTAATTCGATAACATCCACGTTGCCGCGATATACACACGTGTCAATATCTTCTAGCCTGCCAACCCAAAGCGACAGACCATTCGTGAATATCACTCGAACGAACGATGCTTTGGCAATGGAGTATGAAACTAAAACTGCGACTGTTCAACCATCGAGAAACTTTGCGACATGACGGTGCACAGATGGGTGAAAGTGTTACTTACTGTACGATCCATTCGGGGTGACTTTTTTAACTAGAAACGATGACCATATGGAAACTACGAATCCGGCTTTCCTGTATCCCAGACACTCCCGGGTATAAAAACAAAGTATGGAGAAGAGAATTTGACACGGAGTTAGATGATGGAGAGGAAAAATTTTCAAACTCCACGGTTACGAAAGTTGGGGGAAAATTTCCACGGTAATGGGCGAAGTTTCGCCCGAAATTCTGAATATTTTAGTTACGACAATTTCCCTCATGGTATTCGCCACTGAAATTTCAAATGTGGGTTTATTCGTGTCAGGGAGCTGCGGTGTGGAATTTTGACCTCGGTCAAGGTCGAAATTTTAGGTAAAACCCTGATGGTGAGATTATAAATTCATTTTGATAGCATTCGTCGTTGGAATTTCAAATGTGTGCATGTATTTAGTAAAGAAACTTTTACATGAAACTGTGACCTCAGTCAAGGTCAAAATTTGATTGAATTGTCAAAAGGAGGTTGAAAATATCGATAAAACTTGGTACAGTAAGTTGTGCAACGACTTTTCGACCATCGTGGGTGTACATAGCCGAAAATCAGACGTAATTCGGCGGAGAGACGATAATAACTCGCCTCGTTGCTCTTACCGGGAGATATGCGACGAAGTAGGATATTCGGTGCCCCGAAGGTATTAGAACAGAATGCCGCTTGTTTGAGAATAATTGAGAAACCGTGAGAGAGAGAGTCAGATAGCACGATGTTACGCGAGTAATGCTCAAAGGGGTAGGTTGTATGCACGAAAGTGCATAAGTGTAAGGGCTGGATGAACGTGTGTGAGGATTTACGTGAAAACTGAAATCACGACAATGTCCGGTGAAAGAGTTTTTCCTGAGAAACAGACGTGTTTGCGAGGAATTAAAATTAAATGTATGCGAAGCTAATGTGAAGTTATGTTTGAAAATTTGCTCGAAAATTTTCCAGATTACCAAGTCTCATTAAGAATATTAAGTGTCAGAGTTTTCAGAACTCTCAAGAATTTCCGGTATCGTGTAAGAGTTTCAAGTAATTCGAAGCTGACTAAATTGTTTGAAAACTTGCAATCGAAGTGACTATATTGTACACCTAGTATCCAAACTATTAGACAACAATACACTGTAACATTTTCAAAACTTTAATTATCCAGAATAACAAATAACCACGCTTCAAGTTAAAACTACCCTGATTTCCAGAAGCTGGAAACAATTCTAACAGAAATAAGTAGACCTCTCCAAATCAAAATTAAAATATCACTTTTACGATACTTGAAAAGCAGGTTGCAATATTTAAAGTTATAATGAGAGATAAAACCCTATTACACTACCGAGAAACATACTTAATTGTACGCAATGCAATTACAAAGATTCCTTAAGAATGGTAAAAAAAAAAAATAACTAAAGATTCAATTAATTAAAATCACAAATAATAGAGATTAAAAATAGATGACTTAAAATGGAAATATAAAACCAAGATACTAAAAAAAGTAATTTTTTACCTATTCATAGCAACGCATACAGATAACGTAGGCTAACTTTAATTTGACAAATCTCTCATATAAAACCATCAATTATTCATGATAATCGCATTTCACGATTAGTTTGTGCAAACTCGGATCTACGTATTTCCTAAAATGGAAATGCCCTCGGATAAACCGGGCGACCGTAAATTTCCAACAAATATACCAAGGGAGGATCCGTCTCTGTTTTGGTTTCCTGGTTGCCGGCACAACACGTTAAAATCACCCTTAGGCCGTTCGTTCGTTTCGTACGTACCTTCGTTCGTCGGGCAAAGTTTCGTTCGTTCCGCTTGCACTGATTTGTTCGTCTAGAAAAGGGGGGGGGGGGTGGTTTTGAAGCTGGCTGCTCCGTCGCGCGGCAAAAACGAATGCGAGGAAAATGGCAAAAAGGTGGAAAGAACAGAGGGCAGGCAACGGTTTGCGTGTGTGCGTGAATTTCGCAGCATTCTCGTAGAGGAAAAGCCAGGCAAAAGTTCCGCGAGACGGAATCCTCGCCCGAGGACGAGGAGTGTCAACGATTGATCTTTTCGTTCCCTTTGTGAGGGAGTTTCGACCGATCGAGAGGTCCCGTCGAGCGTCGACGATTAATGTCGACCACGTGGGGTCTAGACCTGTCTCATTCCTCCCCTTCTTTTTTTATTTCACCCTTCTCTCTTTTTCTCATCTTCTTCCGCTCGTTTCACCATCGCGTCTCTCGTGAACGGTAAATGCCGCACGGAGAATGCGAATTTGTCGACGGTCCTTCGGTCGGGGTTGGATGTGAGGGAGAGAAATAAAGTATTTGAAATTTCAATCTCAGGGTATCTTTACGAATGGGAATTATCAAATGTTAAGATAGAGATTTGGATATTTTTCGATAATTTTGTTGATTGAGGTTTTTGGAACGATCGGTATATTTATGTTGTATTTAATAACGAAATATGTGGAATAATATGTCTGTGACAATACGGGGAGGAAAAGTGGGACAAGGTTTTGTTTAATACTCGTATTAACTTGGTAACAGTTACAAAACATAATGGTGAAAATTGTTACAAATAAAACAGGAGAAATAAAAACAGCATCAACGAGCAACGATGAATATCTCATGATGAGGGATTACGTCAATGGCTCACGAGATTGTACAAAATTCCATTAAATGACAAATCGGATTAACAGCCCTCCATTTGAATCTGTATTTACGTCGCCACATCAACGATGACAATGTTCCACGAAAAAAAACACCCTTATTTTCCTAAACGAAATATCAGTCCACTGTCACCAGCTCTTCCACCGTCAATCCGTCGTTAAAATTATAAAATAAAAAACAAAAAATCATCGTCATCGTTGCGAACGTGATGCAACTACGGATTCGTTTCTGACAGGATGCATGTAGAGAGAAAACAGGATGAACAGAGGGGAGAAAAATTGTGGATGGATGATTATGGCGGTTTATGGTAAAAATTGGTATCTTTTTCTGTCTTTCCGTGAGAAAACCGTCCTCGTTATTGCGTACCATGGACCAAAAGGGAGGCTGTGCGAGACGTTTTGGCGGCATCGTTGCTGGCAACGCACGTATAGTTGCCGTCGTGCGCAGTCGAGGCGCTTTGAATCCTCAAAGCGAGGTCGAAGTCTCCAATATGATGAGTGGTAGCTTCCCTCGATTTCAATGGCCTGCCATCCTTCAGCCAGGTGATCTTCAGGGGTGAATCGCCCTCGCTGACCACGCAGGTCACGTGAACCCGCGCGCCTGCTTGTATATTGGCGGGAAAGCTAAACGGATCGATTTTAGGCGGTACTGCAAATTACAGGAATCACGAAATTTATTTCAAACGACCTGGCAAGGTGGTCCACCCCTGGGGGTGTTTGGAGATGCCGGAGTTTTTGGAGAATTGAATTATTTTCAATTATTTTGCGCTCATATTCTGGAGGGTAGTTTTTGGTCAATATTGAAGGAATTGCGAAATTTATTTTGAATGGCCTCACTAGGTGGTCCATTCTTGAGGGTGTTTGGAGTTGATGGAGTTTTTGGAGAATTGAATTATTTTCAATTACTTTGCGTGTATTTTCTGGAGGGTAGTTTTTTGTCAACATTGTGAGAATTACGAGATTTATATCGGACGGCCTGATAAGATTGAGGATTTTTGAAGGAACTTGGAGGGGCTAGAAATATTTTTATTCTTGTACGAATATAATGACGTTTATGCAGAGAATTTATAATTTTGAAGGTTGTTTCGAATTTTCGTTATCCTCTCAGGACGACTTGTAATCCAAGTTCTACGGCTACTTTCCTAGGCGTTCGTTCAGTCTTCGTGTTTAAATGTCGTCGAATTTTGCGAATCCTGCGAAAATGATTTAACCTATTCGCCGTATAAAATCGTTGATCTGAAATTGGTATATTAATCCAAGAAAACTTTCACCTTTTCTCGTGACTTCGATGAGAGCTGTGTAAGAAGATTTCGATTATCCGTGCACGAATAAAAGCAAATTCAGTACGGGCGTTCTGCTTACGTGGAACAACGGAGTCCACAGATTGAAGCAATCCGCTTGAAAATCGCTCGGAATGCCGAATTCCCGACGACACCCAGGGAATCGGATAATTCTCTCTACGGACTATCCCAATTAAAAAAGTCCAGCCGAGCGAAAGAGCAATCGTTGCCCCAGGCTGGAAAAACGAGCCGTATAGAATTCCCCTTTAAATTTCTAGACTTGCCTTCAATACTCGGCTCGCAAGAAGGTAAGAATACAATTTTATAAATAAAGAAATCGAGACAACTTCTTCCTACGAAGTGTACGAATTCCAATAAAATTCCTCTTCTCTGGGTAATTCAACGAGAAAACACGACACCGAAGCGAAACAATATTATTTCAAAAAAAAAAAAAAAAAAGAAGAAAGAGAATATGAAGCAAACAATCTATTCTATTTTCCCCAACTTTAATACAAGAACGACGTAACATCTCGAGTGACTTCTCTCGATAAGTCAACGTCATTACGCCCTTCTCGAAGGAGACGTCGACCACGTTTATCGAGACGCTTCTCCAGTCGCGTCTCCTTCGCTGTAAAACAGGAAATCCTGACAGAGCGGATCACCGACGTCGCCGTCGTTGAAACATCCCTTATGGGACTCCGTTATTCCAATTTAAGCAGATGAAATTCGCTATAGGACTAGAAACGAACTTCGACATCGTCATTCCGAACGAGTCGAAATTGATAAAAGGTAAAATGCAGAGGTGACTTTACCTTTGACTTCGATGTGAACAGTCTGCGAATCCGAACGTCCCTGTTTGTTCTTCGCAGTGCAAGTGTATGCACCACGATCGGTGCTGCTGTCGACGCGATGGAGCACCAACGTGCCATTTGGAGACACTTCCTGACGACGACTCGTTGGTAGGACTTTGCCGTCTGCGATGCAAAGAAACGTGACAATTTTCCATCGTGTGAAACGTTCCTCTCGTCTTTCACGAATTCGAGGAATTCGTGGGTGCGAGATAATGCGCGCTTTTCGCGAAAGCTTCAGACGAAGCCTCTCTTTCGGGGGTTTTGAAGTTCGTCCAAAGGGTCGGGGTCGTTAAAAGTGAAAATTACTGAAGAGAGTTTGAAGATTGGTGCGAGGCTTTTGGAAATGGTCACGCGTACTTTGCTGGAGGGATATTGAAGAAGTTTCTCGCTGGAGTCTGGTAGAAACAAATCTCAAGTCTTAATTTTTTCCGTTCGTCTAGAAACTTCAACACTTGAAATACAGCGTCGTTAAAGTTGCAAAATAGAAATACAACGATACACTGACAACCATTGATATTAACTGAAAAAAAATTTAATTCATACTCGCAAGCTTGCACGTAAACGTTAAAAAAAATAAATAAATGTTACCAGTCAAAGAGAAGACTCTCATAAAGACTCGGCTCTCAAAAGGTTATCCAAAACACTGGAATATTGGTATTTCACCTCAATATCCAGGCTACTGTATTCAATAAAAACATTCTCCAATACCCTCCTAGGTCGATTCTCAAACAGAAACGAGCATTCAAGGAGGAAAAGTCATTGGAGTTTAATTTCCACCAAACCGTTTTCCAAAGGAGGAAAAAATGTGAAAAAAATAAATCGAAATCTTACTTCAAGTTTTGGTACGCGTTAAGCGTTAAAGTTGTTCTTTACCATGCAGGACGGTTTTGCACGGTAACACGAAATCGCGGCTTTATCTCGAGTTGGCGTCAGATCGACGGTGTCAGGATGTCGGGCGTACTCGAGTTTTCAATCCGCTTTCGTAGTCGCGGGCCAACTTGGAAAGTGTCGCGAGAGTAACAGGCCGCGCACGCCGTCACGGTACGTCGAAGGGTAGAAGGGAGAAAGTTACACTGCCGGGCGTTTGAAACTTTTCCGGAAGTTCGGTTCATCATTACGAAGAAGGAACGCTCGAAGTTCACCGTTCGAAGGGAGAACCTCGAGTTCCGCCGCTTCGTATAAAACGCACCGACCTTCTTCCTCTCTCTCTCTCTCTCTTTCTCTTTTGCTCATTTTGTAGCTTTGCTCTTTCTCTCTTCTTCTCTTCGTTCTTTCTGTGCTGCTTGGAAAAAGTTCATTTAAACCGCTCGAAAACCTGCGCCCCTTGGTACTTTCAGTTTCTCTGAAATTCCATTCCTCTGGCTCGCTCGAGAAATTTACGAGCCGAACCGGCCGCTGACGGGAACTTATTTACGCGCTCTTTATGGGCCCGCGAATATTTTAATCTCCTTGGTCGTTTCCTTCTTCTTCTTTTTCTTTCGCGAGAGAGACGAGCGTCTGGGACGTGGGAATTTCAGACGTTCAGGTCTTAGACCTTTTGGTACTGCTGATAATGCGGAAGATATTTTGATAGAACTGTGATCAAGTTTCGTGATATAATCAGCATATGTATTTTTATGCATGAGCATCAGGTAGAGTTTATGTTACTTGGATAAGAGACGTGGCAATTGTTATAAATAATATAGGAGAAATCCTACTGCTGGAATAAATGTTGTATATTTTTGAAAGCAGTATCGATTTAAAAAAAAATATTGAGAAGAGTGTAGACGATGATGTAATATATATTATATTGAATATGAAAAACGTCCGAGAGCTGACGGTAATATGAACCTGCGCCCGCTAAGTGGAAATTCGAGCCCCTAGCTTCACACCCACCATAGCCTCCCCTGAATTTTTGTCCCTCAGAACCTCGACTACAAAATACAAAATTACTACCACAACAATTCTCCTATAACAACAAATTTGACTCCTCCACTTAAATATTAAAAGCGAAATTCAATCCAGCCCTCAAAAATTAAAATCCTCCCCGTCAGCGCTAAAAGTATTAACACTAAAAACCTCGGGGTTATATCCCTTATATTTAAATATGCGAAATAACTACTTTGAAAAAGAAGAAACAAGAAGCTAAAGAAGGCCATCAATTAACACTTTATTGACCGGTAGCCTATTAATAGGTTTTTCATCCCCAACGCTTTTGGAGTTTTAACTAATTAATCAGTTACCATAGCGATTAATAAATTATTGTTTATCATTGGGGTTAACTGTGCCAAGGATTCTGTGACGAGAATTTATAATTTTCCAAGAGATATCGGTATCAGGAAAGAACTTGCAGCGACGTGACAGGTCAGAAGTGAGTAGGATGTAAAAAAATACCGGTCGATAAAGTGTTAAGTTACGTTTTGTTTTATTCAACTATCAATTTAGGAAATTTTTAAATAAAATTTGTAATATCTCATTTAAAGATACTTCATTTAAAGATCTAGAGGAGTCAAGAAGAGAGAAAGAGACTAGATCGTGGAGAACATCGCTGAATGATAAACTCTAAAGCATCTGCTTTAAAGTCTCACCCCTTGTCGTTTCAACCCCCTTTTCATCGATGATCACTGACCTTTCTCCCACGTGATACTAGCGATCGGGAAACCAGCGACCGGACATTTGATGATGGTGGTTTCGCCAGCCACCGCGGCGTAATTCCCCATCGGCCTAACATGGGGAAAGCCATAAATGTTGAGACGAGCTGCATGGTGGGATTTCGCCACCCGGTTCGAAGCAGAGCATCTGTATTCTCCGCCGTCCTCCACGTGTACTGTGCTTATGTTCACGTGCGATATCACGTCCCCGTGCACTGTCACGTACTGCCCTATCATAAACCTGCCGGTGCAAGTATCATGTCGTTTTCGTCACAAATTATGTTGCACGTAATTTCGCTCCTGCGAGGAGCTAGAGACCATCGAACAATTCCTTCCGGCTATTCAGCTCCATGGAGAGAGGTACAGTGGAGGATGAAAGTATTGCCTGATTGATTTTTGCAAGGTTCGTGAGACCTTATTGGGGGTAGATGGTCCTTGGGGGATGGAATTGCTTTAAAGTGAGATCAGTGATGGGCAAACTATAAATAAGACGTGGGTGAAGATTCCATGGGGTCTATCGCAGATTTTAAAATAATAGTTTAGAAGTTTTTAACTTCAGTGTTTTAAACCTCTGCATTGTGATATTAGAAGATTAGTTGCACGATGGCACATCAAAAGATAATAAAAATACAACTTAAAATAATAGAGTTAATTTGATTTCTAAAAAGTGAATTCTAACAAATTTCATTATTGTTCCAAACTGAATTGTAATATTTGGCGGAATTGAAAAATTTTCTTCGAAGAATAGAATTTTAGGTGCAACTTGTGTTATCTGAAAGTCACAGGAGCCCATAGAGGGTTAAGAAGATTTAGTTTTTGGAATTAAAATATTCTTTTGCATATGCAAAATACAGCTGTGAGAATTTAAATGGCAGAGGAGCAAGTTATCGCGATACATTAATTTCAAAGTAATAGCGAAGCAAAATAAATAAAGTTGACACCGCAAACTGAAAGATTCTTCCACCCCTAAGTCAAGAAAATTGTAAAATCCAAGAAACGTATCTCACCATCAGCAACCACCCCCTAAATTATCTTCGTGCGTGTAAAATTTCAAACGGCGACAAACCGCAGGCAATACTTTCACCTCGATCCTCCACCTCCATGTTTCTACCCCGGCGCGCAATCATCGTTTGCGTGCAGCCTCGACCGGAAATCGAGGGTGCGAAGTACAAAAATCTCCCCTCGCAGTTACGCAGGTTATATGCGGGCTCGTCAAATCTATCACTCTAAACCGGGGCGAGAGTAAAAAGTTTAGACTGAACCCGGGTGATTGGTAATTTTCCCCTCAATTGGTTCAGAGAATCGAAGCCCGCAGGGGCGTATCCGTTTTCCCACGGGGGTCGTCGTCATAACGCAGAAGCTCCTCTGATTTTCCCTCGATGCTAATACCTCGAGCTTAATAACCGAAAGTAATTGCGTATACACCGACGTTCATATCTTTTTTTTTTCTCTCTCTCTATCCACCATCACCTCTCATACTTCCTTTTTCCATCTATACCGCGGTAGAAAACCTTTCCCGGAGCAAGGTTGAAATTAAGTTTTCACTTGCCACTCTCCGTCGTTGCATTCCTTTAATCGATGGTCTCTGCTCTCTGAGATGGATCGAAGAAAACTTGTCGTACCTGTCGTTTTGCGGAAGAGGAAACCCATCGAGGGTCCAGGAGAAGTGCGGCGTCGGATTTCCTGTCGCGATGCACTTCAACGACACCGAAGGACCTGGTTGGATGGTTTGTTCGATGAATTTGTACAGAAGCTGTGGTGCTGCGTCTGAAACATAATTTTTCATATCGAATATAACACTTGTAATAAATTCTATGACGTTTGAAATTATTTTGAGATGATTTTATTGCCCTCCATGTTGTTAAGGATAAAATAAAAAGATGGAAGAATCCTCAGAGATTGTTACTCGAGTGTACAAAGGGCGTAGGGTGATAGAGAGAAAAGTGTAGAATAAATATATTGGAGGGAAAAAATCAAAGGAATTTTTTTCCGCGAATTTTATACTTTATTTTAAATGCAGAAGTGATATTGTCGGAAGCAATCTAATTCAGCATTCTCGAACCTCCAATCGATAGAATGTACACCCAATCTCGATTTATTCGCTGGATTGGTACCGCTCTCGACGGTATGCAATATTTTCAAGAAAATAGGAATCATTGAGGCAAGCTTAACGATTTTTTTTTACGAAAAAGTACATTAAAGTAAAATAAAATTCATGTAGGAAATGGAGAATAAAGAAATGAGGGAGAAAAAAAACGAGGAACGATGAGTTAAGGCGTTTATGATCGATAATGACTTTGAAATCGTAGTTGTTAATCCCCATTAAAACGTACGGTTTTGCGCTCCGGAGATTAAACGAACCGGGACGCTTCGAGTAGGGTTAAATCGGGATAAAGGGCTTCAATATCATCGTAAATCGATCTCGATGGGCCGGAGCGAGGAGCTATCGGAATTTCGAAATAATTCAATGACGCGTGGATGCGTTGTAAGCAGGTAAATGGGTGGAGATTGTTCGCCTAGATATACCGGAGAATTATGTGCGGCCGTTTCATGGAAATCGTTCCGATACGGTTATAAGTCCCTTATCTCGTTTCCCGCGCCATACCTGCTTAATTATAAGCGACAAATTATCAAACGTTAAAAAGAATAACCCAATAAAGCCGGCGCGTATCTCGTTGAAACTACTAATTACCGCGCGTACGCGAGCCATTACAAATTAATGAGAATATTCACACCATTCTCAGCCTCTTGCTTTTCTTTCTCTCTCTCTCTCTTTTGTGTTTAAAAGAAATTAAAAATTCCCAAACCTATATATTCTCTCGGCGTACATTCAATGGAATTCCCTCTTCAAATTCCATCTTAATTACTCGTTGCGAGCATTTATTAAAATATACCGAATAAACCAACATCGACGTCCTACTTTCACCGCGTTCGTACACAATAATGATATAGAATTGTCAATGTATCCTCGTTAAAAAAATTCTCATTTTCCCTCGCATTTTGTGAAACATCGAAATTCATCGGGGGGATGGTGAAAACCCGGGAATTTTAAAAATGCGTGGATAAATCAGATTTCACCCAGGTTAGGTATTTTCACGTGCACGTTTTGTTGGATTGGTTGGTATATTGATATTAGTATGCCCAATTAAAAAGTATAATTCTCTTTACGTCAGCGAGGACAGGAAAAATATTATGGGTATTCCCTCTTTCAATTTCACCTTGATTGCTCGTTCCAGCGCTTATTAAAATATACCAAATAAACTGACATCGAAGTCCTACTTTTTGCGGGTTCGTATACAATAACGGTATAGAATTGTAGAAGCATTCTCGTTAAAAAAAAGTTCTCTTTCTATACGCAGCTCGTGAAATATCACAGTTCGCCACGCGTTCGCCAGATGCACTTCTTTGGTCCCGCTGCTATATTTCTATTAGTGCATCGAATAAAAAAAAATGATTCATCCCATTGTACTCTATGACAGTGAGAAACAGAAAAAATAGGACGTTACTTTCTTCAATAATATATCCACTAGACCGCAAAATTCACAAAAGTATTCCTAACATTTTTCTTCAATTCATCTTTAAAAAATAAACAGCGTTAGCCGTTACCTTAACCTGTTAACCGGGGAATTAATTTTTGTTCAACTTGTTTCAAATTGGAATATTTTTTTTTACAGTGAGAAGTAATATCATTACATCTAAAGTACTACGTCAGGATTAAACGGATACGAACGATATAAAATGTAATGCGTTCAACATATTACGTTTAAAAATTTTAAGGAAGAAAAAATCGACATGCTTACTGGAGTTTTCTTTCAGATATGACGGAATTATTCTTCACCCGCAGTTAACAGGTTAAAGATGCTAAACTCAAGTGGCACCCTCGTCCATTAATATAATTAATCTCTCCTTCTAAATATCCTAATTTCATTTTTCACCCCAAAGTTTCCGCACACACCTGATATGATCCTAGCGGAAAGACGGAAACTCGTAAGATTCACGGATTCTCCAAAAGGGCACCTGTACAAGATTTGACCCAGGTCTCCAGTTCACCAGGTTGACCTCCCTGGAAATGATCCTGGCTCGCCACAAGGCGGGGTATTATGCACGCAACATTTACATGACAAGCCCTGTACGCGGGCAGAACTATCGATCTGCGGTTTGACGCCTGAACTCGAGTGCCGCCTAGTGAATTAACCCCAAATTATAGAGACGACAATAACCCAGGAACGACGGACGCGCGGGGTGTTTGCTCACGATGTAAATCAGGATGCCCTATTCCCGGCTGCCACGCCCCATTTTATGCGTCTCGTATTATTATATGCAGGCCGACGGTCATTGTCACTCCCCGGTGTTCGGTTATCGAAAACTCCACTTGCAACCACCCCCCTCCAGGGGTGCTTTTAACCCGGCTGGATTTTGCTCGCACGCAGGCCAACCTCGCCCGGTTTCTGCTTGCTCTATTTCGATGGCGCGAATGAGAAGTGAGAATTATTTTCACGATAAGTCAAGGGGGGATTGATCGAACGATGGTAGTTTCTGTAGGGGTGGTTTTGAGGGTGGAGTTTCATTTTATAATGTTTCAAAAGTCTCGAAGAGATTTCGATGGAGGGAAAAGTGTTTTAGGGGGATTTGGGGTGTTGGGGTTGATCTATAATTGTTTAGAAGTCATGAAGGGGTTTGTAAAGAGAGAAGGGGGTTGGAAGGAATTTTGAAGGGGGAGTTTCAGAGATTTTTGTTGTGATTGGTTGGACTAAAAGATGCTAAAGATGGTATTAATGTCTAGGGGTGTGATGAAAGCGCGTTTGAAATTTGATTGCAGGTTGCACAATGGTAATTGTGTTTCGTGTTTGTTGGTTTAGTAATTTTGCAGTGGAGAGGAATTATTCTTCGGATTTGGAATTAATATGGTATTTCACTATTTGACTGTTCGTATAATTGCAGATATTGCGGGATAACTTTTGCTGAATTTATGAAATTATGGTAGAATTTCACAGTTAGAATTAATTGGGTCGTAGTTTTGTCAATAATGGGAGAGAAGATTTATGCGCTTAGGAATTTGCAGAAATTTGAAATTATCCTCCAGAAACATTCTTTTCCCTGTACCATAATAAGACAAAATAATTCGTTATAAACTCTTGATTTAGAAAGGTAAATTGAATTCTCAAAGTTACTTAAATTATTAGAAAATTAATTATTACAAAATTGAAGGCAGAATTGCGATATAAACGTACATTTTTCTGTCGCGTGCGATATATTTGCCGCTTTTCACAGAGGCAAAGGAATTCCATACGAATAGTCTTCGAATAAAATTAATATTTACAGGTCGCAAGTCTCGCTGCCAGTCGCAGATTCCCATACGGGGTAACTGCGAATTTACTCATTCGAAATACCACACGTCACACGTTGCGTCGGGATTTGCGATTCGGTAATTCTACCGGAAGGCATTATTTACCGTGTCGCGATTGTAGGTCGCGTAAACGCGCTAGAACGATGTAAATAAAATGGAAGCTCGCCAGAGTCAAGCAGGAAAATGGGAATTTTATTTCGTATAAAAATGACACGACGAAATTACCGTTAAAACTCCAGTCAAATTCTGGATCGTTTATTATTTCAGCCGCAAAAAAAAGCCGTGAGATTCAAATCGCAAATGATGTAACACGGTGGTATTCCAAAGGCGCTAATAATAGCAGGGGAAATAATGAAGAGAAGAGAAATGTTACAAAACGAGCGGCAATCGGTCGTCAAAAAGTTGCAGTATCCCTTTTAATCCGCATGATACGATTGACAATGCGATTTGCAAAAATATCAATTGCAAGAATTTGGAAATTTCCATAGCGATGGAATACCGGCCACGATTGTCTGGCTTTGAGCCAAATCCGGCCATTTCTCTAATTCTCTTCTCTTTTTTTTTTTATTTATCATATGCGCGGCTCATAAATGGCTCTTCTTTTCCGAACGAATAAATCCGTGAAATATCCTGGGTTACAAATTGGCCATATTTTCAGTGTACCTGAAAATTTATATTATTCGCGATAAATGTAAAATCTGAGAGACAAAACGATACGAAATGGAAGTGTGTATGGAATGTTTAAATTATGAAAATTTAACTTGTTAAATTAAATGGAAGACGAACGAAGGTTGCAACTAAAAATAAAATCCCGTTTCATCGTCGCCTCGTGCAGCTTCTGAAAATAATTCCGTATGAATAATTCCGAAATAAGAGGTCGTTCCCGAAAAAAATCGTAAAACTGGGTTGAAAATCGTCTTATAATATACTCGGCACAGAATCTCTCTATAGTTAGAAAATTCACGATATATCGAACTTTCGTTGTGCTCGCTCGTCTTAAAGGAGATTTTCAATTGTTACGGGCCCTCTGCCTTTTTAGGCTCCTTCCTTTTGTTACGCAAGAGGATTAGTCCATTTCTCAATTATTTCGAGATTCTTCGATCGACTACTATGAGGATGCTCGCAATTTTTAAATCCTTCATACAGAATTATTTAAAAAAAATGGGAAAGAGGGAATGCCACGACAAGAAGAAAAAGAAAATCACAGATTCTTCTCAATATCCGCAATATCAAAGAATCGATGAACAACGATTACCCGTAAAGAAAAAAAGTTTTTATTTCCACTCGGCGAAAATGAACGATCAATTGCGCCGGAAGTGGAATTTTTTCGCGGCTAAACTTCCACGAAACGCGTACGGTTCTTCGGCGAGAGAAAAACGGAGAAATGGAACTGAACAGGGAGATAAACGAATACCCGAGCATTCCCAGCACTGTCATTGAAAAATATCGCTCAATACTTCAGATAGATACAGGCAACTTCGAGCGAAAAATCGCCAAGGAACGTTCGTTTCTCAACAAAACCTAAGAAATTTCATCCCCCTGCAATTTACATCCCCTATCGTGCGTACGAGATTTCTCTTCCAAGATTCCTTCCTTTCTCTTCCCAGCTTCTTTCAACTTCTTCCAGTGAAAGTAAAACGTCATATCGAAGTATTTCAAAGAGTTTGCATTAATTTGACCAAAAGTCTCGATCAACTTGAATAGATTTAAAGTATCTAGAGTAATATCGAGGGTGATATCAAGGGCGTTGTAAAAGTATTATGAACGATGGTATCGTACGAGTCAAATTCGATCGTCTCTGTAAGTGGGGGATGAACAGAAAGGAGAACCGTAAGGGTATAAACGAAGACGTCGTTCCTTCGCATCTCTCTGGTGAGAAATGTCGCTCGATACTTCAGACTAGCTTATATATGTATAGACGACACCATGCCTCTGTAGATAGCCAGCAGTATGTACGTGCATACGTACACTTAAGACGAGCAAGCGACAGCGTCGTTTAGGGTAATGGATTATGTCACGCGGAAACAGTGAAACGTCGCCTCTACGGTTTTAAAGGCGACGAAGGAAGAATATTTCGTCCAAGTCGTGCCATTCGTCTCGTGCATCGTCTTCCTTCGTTTCGTTACGCTTATGGGTTTTTCTTTACGCGGGAATTTCGAGCGTGCACCCTTTTAGTCAGCTACCACCATCGGCGTAGCTCCCTTTTCGTTCTTCGAACTACCCTCACCATCGTACAACCATCCTCCTGACTAAGACAAATGGCATGTATTTATTTTACGGCACGCCAACCAGTGGATTTCTCCTTTCTCCATTATGCATCACCCTCGTTAAGCATTTTTTCCCCGTCGATGCTTCTACCGGGTTTTCTCACTCCTTTCACGTTCATCTTCTTCTTCCTCTTCGCTTTCTTCTTACACTACGAACTCTTCTCCTTCGTCTTGTCTTCTGTCCTATTCTTCTTCCGTTTCTTTCGAGCAGCTCGATTCTTTCTACTTTTTACCCTACCCTTTGTGCTTCTGTTCCTCCTCCATGTTTCATTCGGTCGACCGGCTCTTCCCTTCTAGACGTTTCCTTTTTTCTTGGCTGCTCTTTTCTTCCGCCTTCTTGTTCTTCTCCGTGGTATTCTCGTAGAGGTTGTTTTGTACGCGAGAAGCGAGAAATCGCAATGCGTAGATCGAAAGAGGCGGCGAAGTAATGAAAGTATTCGGTTGGACGTATTGAAGGAGGAAATTTCCTTGGCAAAGGGATAAGGAAAGGGACTTGAGGAGGTTGGGATAAGTCGAACAGGGAGATATTCGAATGTGATGGTGCACGGAGGATATTCTACTGGCTGTCAGGGTATAAATTTCAGGTTAAATTCTGAATGAAAATAAAGGGACGTAAATCTGAAATTTCGTTTAGACTTTATCGCCGGAATAAATTTAATATTCTTTACTACGGAATTGAATGGGGAATTTCATCGGGAAGCGAATGGTGATTTAATGGACGTCGATATATCAGCAAGTCCTGGAGAAGGTACGTCGTTAATTAAAGATGTTTAGCGTACTCGAAGGTTAATGAGACGCGCCTCGTATTGTGCCTTTCACGAGGGAACTTGGCCCGCAACGGAGGATAAAAATTCTACCCCAGCGAAAGAGCGTCGGGACAAAACTTTCCTAATAGAGTCTTTTGCCCTTAGTTAATAGTCGCCCGGTAATAGCTTTAATTTAGCCTTATTATTTTCAGAAAGAACTTTCATAAAACTTCCCGGAAGTTATACCGCCGTATTACGAGCGCTTAGGCATACTAATCCGTCTCGACTGCTATGCAACCCTTCCCAAGTACATCTCTATATCACCCCGGACATTTAAACTTCGTCCAACTTGCACGATAGGAGATTAATCCCCTCCGGTCGTAAAGACGTTGTAAATATTCAAAGAGGATCATTTTTTCCACTGGTCCATTAAATGGACCATTGAATTTCACATGGAGCAGATTTTTTTCGAGGGTTTATATGATATTTTTAAAATTCATAAGACAAGTCACGCTCGACTTACCCCCTAAGCGGAGCTCAGCGGTCGCTTGTACCATCTCGTAGTCGTTCTTGGCGAAGCACTGATACATCCCTTTGTCGTCTCTCACGATCGAGGATATGTGTAACGTCGAGCCATCGTTTCCGGTAATTTTGCTTCTCCCGGAGGAACTTTCTCTCACCGGAAGTCCGTCCTTCGTCCAAGAGATCACCGGAACTGGCTGACCAGTGACGGAGCACTGGAATTCCGCGTCCTTTCCCAAGTCGACGGTGACCTGTGCAGAATTGCAAGAAGAAAGGATAGATGTTGAAAATTGCAAATATTATTTTCTATCGACGATCAGAGGAAGAAATATTTTCCTGCAATTTTATCGAGGATTAAAATTATCTCGCGGTGCAGGAAGAATTCAACGGGGACACGAATATGTATATCGATCAATCAGAGCTCGACAGATTGTTCAACGTTACAAGTACGTTGTTTCCATGGTGGCAGATTATGTGATACGTTAACTAAAATGCAAACGAGGTCTGGATTTTGTTATTATAATTATACGAAGCCAATATCGGATCTCGTGACACCGTATCGTACAGTGATACGTGGGAACGAATTGGAAATTGGATTTTCTAGGGGATAAGTTTTGTACTGGGATGATTAATGAGAAAGCTGCAGTAAAAACGCAAAGGTATTACGTACGGATCTTTGTTAATATTTTAACAAACACCTGAGAACTTTGTATTCGTTGAACTTAACGACGGTAGTTTTGATCCTCTTTGAAAAGCGTAATCCTCGTATTAAGAACAGACTTGTGAGTATAAAATTCCACGAATTTTATCAGAAATGCACAAGAAATTTTAAACAAATCGTATTAAAGATAGAAAAATGCCAATTATATGACTCCCCGATTATTCTTAATCCCTTGCTCGGCCATTTCTTTTGTGATTCAATGTGCAACAACTCTGAATTAATTACTAAAAAAATAATTCCCAATCTAGCCATCGGGGAAGCACAACGAACGCGGAGCACACGAACACCTAATATATATCAAAAAACAGAAAGTGAAAAATGAAAAAGAGGAAGTGGAAAAAGATACATAACACAATAATAACAGGAAAAAATCGGACCTAAAACATAGGAACCCATATGCAATAGGCAAGTGAGTAATCAGAAATAACACTCGAGATAAAAATTCACACAATTTATAATCTTACAACATTTTGAGACCATCCATAGCTTAGTTTTATATAGATTAATACATAAAAATATCAATTTATGTAATATAGTTTATAGACTCCGGAAGAGGAAACCCTGAGTGGTTTCGAAACATGTCGAGTTAAATAAATATATTTGCATAGTCAAAATTCAACCGAAAAAAGGGCAATTTATTCATATACTTCTACAATTAAAAAAATAATCTAGTCCATAATTTCGGATATAGTAAATGACTTAACGTAATATTGAATATCACAGAATTTATTTTATTTTATCAGAACCCACTGATATTTTTGATAAAATAATTTTTGGAGCACTTCAAAATTGACTATTCCATTTGTCGCGTCACGAGTAGCACTCGTTATTGTACAGCAAGGGGTTAATTGCATCAAATTAACAATGAATTTCAGGGAACAAAAATTTGTTAAACTTGATCAAAAGTACGAAATGAGAATTAAGTCAATGGTATAAAAAATTGCAAAAACGGAAGACATCTGGATGATTCTCAAGCGTATTAAAGCGTAATGGCGAGAGGACTTGAGTAGAAAAGGATCGGCATGCTCAGACACGGCCGATCGAATTCCGAGCGAGCGATCCTCGCGAGTATGGGAACGCCGCTAAATCGAATGTCCTGTTGGTATTTCATCCTCCTACCACAAAAGCTTAATTGCTCCCGGGTCGCGGAGGCATTTCTCTTTGAGCAGCTCGACGCTCGATTCGATTTATTATAGAAGGAAAATTATTTCACGCAAACGGTGCGCAGTTAAAAAAAGGGGAAGGACACGGGATCGACAGGAGCCAATAAATCGCACGAGGTACGTGTTTGCTCGTAAATTCAGAGTTAAACGGACACGTCAAGGAAATTAATCCTTTGCATCGTGAGCATATTTATAATAAATAGACCAGCATTTTAAAAGCTTTGCGAAAAGACGTTTGGATATTAAATTATTAATTGAAGAAAAGGACAGTTTTAGAGGGAATTCATTGAAGGATACGAAAATATTAAGTTTTCACTTATCGACATAATAAATTAGAAATGTAAGACAAATACTAGAAATCTTTTTTACAGATTCTATCTAGTTTTAGAGATACTCTTTCGTTTCTACATTTGTCCAAAAAAATAAACTGGAGCTTCTCTAACTCCTCTCTCGCGTAGAATAAAGAAAAGAAAAAAAAGGCTCCCGCCGCCTATTGAGACTCTCCCGGGTGCATTCGAGAGTTCAAATTAGAGGGTCTGATCAATAAAAGAATTCGTTATTCCAAGTAGAACGAAGAAAATACTTAAATCAATCCCAATTGGCACTCCGAGAGCAGTCTCAACATCGTCAAGTAGAATAAGTCAGTCAATAGTCAGACGGTGACCACTTAAGCCGACGTAACGTCAAACAAGAGCATCATCCTGGGAATTTTGGATAACTTAATTGATCGTTGAACGGTGAAATGATAGTTTGATACGGGAGGAAATCAGTCTCGCGTATTATTAAAGAGGCTCCCTTGGCGAACGGATGAATACGGAGGGGGTGAGAAACGAGGCTAGAGGGAGGACGTTGCACTCTGATTACGTACGCCGTATACCAATAGGCATATGTGCAAGCGCATACTGTTTACCCTGGCAGAATGCAAGCCGGTACTCCTTGTCGGCACGACTCCTGTCATGAATTCGAAAAGCACTTTAACCGAGCGACAGAAAGAGGGTTGGAGGAAGTTCGAACGTTTCGGTAAAAACGGTTCTTCGTGAAACGGGAAAAGGGTGCAATAAACAGACGAAGATCGAATGTACGGGGTACGGTGGGCGGGTAGGATTTAAATTCAAATTCCTTCCTGGTCGATTTGCATAAACCGGAATTATTCGTGGCACTGGAAGGACGTACTCGAGGTCCTGGCGTGAAAAAATTTCGACGAGTGGGTTGAATCGAACTCGGCCATTAAATATTGTTAAGAGGATTGTGCCTTGCTCCCGCCTGGCCGTCTTTGTTCTACGATTCTAAAGGAAAGTTTCTTTTTAAACCGAAGGCAGTTTTAAATATCCTTTGATACGGTATTCAATGGCGGGAAGGAGGGAGAGCAGGAAGAAGAAAGAAAGTAAGAAATAAGATGCGCAGGATGGACCCTTTTAGAGTCGAGCGAAGGAGGAGACCGATGGAAAAATAAAAAAAGAAAGGAGCCGAAGGCGTCCGAAGGGTTTCACCTTGGTTTCTTTGTCCTTTACTGTCTTTATGATTCTTCGTATATAACTGCATTATTATGACACCAAGAGGTTCACGTATGTTGGCAATATAACGGTGAAACTATGGTATGTGCGTGCACCTTCGCCGAAACGCAGCCACGGCAATATCCTCTTTGAAACGTGACGGAGAAATCGAGGAAACGTCGAGCGTGTTATTACAAGCGTTTCGAGGAAAATAGAGGCAAATAGGCAGAAATTCCGTCGACTACGAGAGCAACACGATGTTCGATTTGACCTGGAGTACACGAATAACTTTTTTCATTCTGCTTTGGATTTTTGAACGTGTATAAAAATACCCTCTATATGGTATCCGTAAAAATGTGTAATTTCACATATGGTACACTGCATCCGAGTAATTGAATCGCTTCGATGGAAAATCCATGGTGTAACGCAAAATTCAAAATATTTATAGGGAGTATCTCGAATGTCAGGTGAATACGAAAGGGTTGTCGAATTACTCGATAAAAATGAAGTTCGTCAGATCGTTTGGCAGCAGTTCTAATAAAGTAGTGAGCAAGTTTGGAGCGTTAATGGAAGGGAATTACGTAGACGAATGGCAGCCAATATACGAGGACCGATCCGCAATAAGCGTTTCTTTGCTGATGACTGCAAAAGTTATGCGAAAAGCTTCCAACGAATGAATGCTATTTCATCGACCCCGTTTTCTCACCCCTTCTCGTACTTTTCCTCCCCTCGTACGATTTGCCAATCCTCTCTCCCTTCTTTTATATCTCTCGAGGCTATCCTCGCCAGATGGAAGAACACCGACCACTTTCTAGCGTTTTCCATCGGATTGCGACACTTTACAGACGTTTTCCTACTACGGCAACGCTTCAAGCCGAAATGTCGCAGATTCCTCGAGGTTTCTCGCGTTTCTTGGATTCTCGTGGCTCGAGTACAACCGACGATCCCCTTCTGACTTGTCGAGCACAAAGAAACTCCGACGGATTTTGTATAATCGCAATCCAACCGATCGATCGTTGACATGAAAATTTCCAACGGTTATTCTTCCATGTCACTTCTCGTATTAATCGTTCTCTCTCCTCTTTGACATTTCACTCGATACGCGGCTATTAATTATTCCACTTTGCTCGACCAATTGTTGTCGTCATAACGCTCCACCGAGTCTACGGGTCAATCGAGAATACACAACGATCGTGGCTGCTTGATCGAGAGAAATTTTCACTTTATTTTCCACGGGTGAAACATTCGTGGAGGTTTTCTCAAATAAATTCATACATTCGATATAAAACACAGAACGATAATTGTACACGTTGGAAAAAGGTCGTTGAACGTTTCTCGTAAACGAAGAATTTCATTATTTTCCTCGTCATGGATTTCATATTTTCTTTGTCATGGAGGTACGACGTTATAATAAACAATTAATATTACATAAAACAGGCGCTACAATTACGATAAATTATCACAAGGGAAGAGAAACAGAGTAAGAGAGAAAGGTAGAGGAGGAGAGGGATAGGAGTCGCTCGAGAATTCGCGACGTTCTCAGTTATTAATTAAACTGCTAACGAGAAGGGAGAGGGTGGAACGAGGTAGAGGGTGGAGAGGAGGTCGTTTCGTCCGTAATCAAGACACCGAGTTCATTATTTCCGAACTGCATTTGTCGTCAGATGAATATCACGAGACACGAATGTTTCCATAGCCCAACGATATTTTCGAGACTTATTTGACATTCTGAGTTAGCCGGAAGAAGGCGATATCATTTGTTATTTACCTTGTTTACTCTCCACGAATCCTCGATTATTCGGATCAGCGAGAATTAGTAGAAACACGGTACACCTCGATGAGAATTTCTTCCCAAAACTCCTGCACGCCCTTCGTCGCGTTCTCGCGTCTCAGGATCGTGTTCATCGGGGTAAGAGAAGTTACGACGTCTCATCGACTTAACAAAGTCACGAAGCAACGAACCGTAACACGTTGCTGTTGGAGTAGCGCGATTCGCAAGCGAGAGGGTAGTTTGCAGATGTCTCGGAGACAGAATCGACGCTCATTGAGAAGTGGAAGAAGGGTGGAGAGACGAGACGGAGGTTTGGCGAGAAGAAAAAGAAGTCCTCGAAGGAAATCTTGGGGATGTTTACAGAGCGAGGAAGGGCAAGGGATGTTAACCTGTTGAAGTACTAGATGGAATGGTGGGGCTACTTATTATATCGAGAGATCCTCTCGAATATCCTCGGTGCTGTCGTTTCGTAAGGAGATTTATTTCTACCACGGTATCTGATACGTGATATCTACAATTTGGATAACGAGGATGTCAGAGTAGAGATACGTCTTGTGGTTGAATAAAAAAGATGGGTAGAAATGTAATTGAAAATTTGACGAGTAATTGAAAGAACGATTCAATTGCCATCTGGATAGAGGGTAAAAAAGGAATCGATGTAACAGAGAGAAAATTACTCGATCAGTTTCTCAAAAGTAATCGAGAGGAATCGGATACTAACCTGTTGAGGCGACAAGTAGTCGATGAGGTTACTTATGACGAGACTTTCTACCGTGATTTTTCAAACCCCTCGAACTTGTCGCCAGTCGTTTGTCGAAGGATCGACAAAGAGGTTTTACCCACCCCAATTCTACCTTGAATATACTTTCTATAAAGTGTATGTAATTGTACGGTATCTTTGACAAATACAGTGGAGATATTTTTATTGAAGGGGACTCAATGTAGGATTTAATTTCCTTTCATCGATCTCACGCACGAAAGATAGAAACGAAAAGTGTGGGTTCCAATCAAACGAGTGACTTTGGTCTCGAGCAGAAACGGAAATGGGCTTTAAAACCTCGAAATAGAGACGAAGGTTCATCAAGGGGAAGGAAAAGAGGAAGGAAATGGACGACGACGGTGCTCGATTGGGTGTTGAAATCCAATCGAGAAGAAACAGCTACTAACCTGTTGAGGCAGCAGGTGAACAGAGGCGTTATATTATATCGACTCTCTCAAAACGAAATCGTAGTTCTACTCTCTCTCTCTTCTACAAATTTCAAAATTCAACGTGAGTTTTACTTTAGGATTACATGGAAAAGGGAACAATTTTTTATCTTAATTTAATAAAAATGAAATTTAGGTATACTTAAAACTGTCCGTCTACGTGTAGAATGCTAAGAGGGTGCAGAGGCCATGCGAGGTGGTGGTAATAACGATTATTCTTGCCATTAACTAAGGAATTAACATCCCTAGAAAATTATATAATATCAAATTTAACGAACGCTCACAAAAATACCCAGACCTCGAAGATCAGCGGCTCAAGCCTCACAAATTAATTTCGCCTAAAACTTAACTTCTTCTCGTACAATACATTAAAACACAATTAACACTAGAACTACCAAATCAGTCAAATTAACTGGTTCTCAATTTTTCAAAAATTCTCCAAATTTATAGAAAAGCCATACAGTAAATATTCTACTGACATTCCATAAAACAAATTAAGAAGTCAATCATCTTCTCCACTATGCCTACCAATACCAGAATGATGCGTCATCTACACCTATTCTCATCGTACAGATTTCTCAACCAGTTACAAAATTACATTAATAACTTTACAAAACGAGAATCTAGCTAATTTAATCCGCGTCTAGATGTCATAAACAACCAATAATAAATCATCAACCGATTGAGCCAGTCATTTAACCGCGCATGGTAGAGCCAGTGTTAATATTAGGTCGTCAAGAATGAAACTTGTAGTAAATAGGCAAACTTTGCCTATTTTTCTACAAATTTCATTCTTGACGACCTGATACATTGAAATACAATAGACTTAACACATTCGCGACCGGCAATTTTTTTCCGTTTCTAATGCTGAGTACCGGCGAAAATAATGATATTGTAAAGCTGGTTGCCGCAAACTTGTATCGTTAAAACAAAGATAGTTATAATATTTGTTTTGAACTATCAATGTTGTAATTATGTGATGTTTAAAATAAAAAGATTTGATAATTTGTATACTTACTTTATAGGTAGATAACGGAGCATTTGTTATTACTATGCTTAGTTTATTTAGCATTATATTACATGCATTTTAGAAAAGCAGAGTGAAGACAAAATTTAATATTTCTGTTTAGTGTGATTAGTAAAAAAACAATGAGTTTTGCGTAAAGAAACTCTACATAATTTTCTTATATAATACATTTTCCATGAGTATTGCAAACTCTGCAACGCTTTTGTGGATATTTTAATTTCCCCGATTGTGCAATTCTTTCCAACTGTTGTGTTGTCATGTCACCTGAAAGTCTATAAGGACTATCAAGGTGTCTCATTGATATAGCCATTATCCAAAGCGCCTAATGTTGGCGAATTCAAAAATAGAAATTGCAGGACGTGAATTCACGTCAGCGGCAACCAGGTATAGGATTTAAAATGACGTGAATTCACGTCAGCGGTCGCGAATGTATTAATATCGATAGTTCCAGTGTTAAAAGCAAATCGGCGCGATCTATGAGCAATCGAGATCCATGTCGAAACAACCATGAAGGAAACTAACCTGTTGAGGTATCAGGTGAATGGAGAGGCTGCTTATAATGGACACTTCCAATTCTACTCTCTCGGAGCCGACTGTATTGTTGGCGTGACAGACGTATCGTCCAGCATCCTCTGGTCTTGCGGATTGCAGAACCAGCACACCAGCTCTCGCGTGAATCCTCTCCGAATTGAAGATCATCGCGGTGCCAGAAACAGACTCGCGGAACCATAGATACATCGGTGGTGGTATTCCTTGGGATATGCACGAGAGAACGATAGTCTCGCCGGTGCGTATCGGTGCTGGACTGACTCGCTCGTTGAATCGTGGCGAAACAGGATCACTGTGTTCTGAAAGGGAGAGGAGAACGAAGATGTTCATTTAGCATGGTCCTCTAATCCTATCGGGATTCGATTCGAAACGCTCCGCTACAAGAGGGCTATAATTCCATGGTGGAAAGCTTTTGTGGGGGGTTGAATAGTGATTTTTGAGTATGGTCGATGGAATAAGATTTGAATGTGTAGAAGTAAGATTGTTAAATTGTAAAATATTGAAGGGAGAATTTAGAGAGCTTTAGTTTTCTGATTAAATTTAATTTAGAGAATATTTGTATATGTTAGGGGATGAATAATCGTTTGATGATATTATAGATATTTTGTTTCAGTTAAATTTGTCCTTTTATGGTCAACTGAGCGAGATATTTCGATTCACAGACGCAGAATTTCGTCCGATCGTCTGTCGGATGGCCATCCGTATCTATTTGGTCGAAATGATAGATTCACCGGAAAACGGTATAATTGGAGCATTCACTGGGTGATTAAGTTTCCGCGCGAATAAACGTCCCGCTTTGAGCTTGCGATTTAATGCCGAATAGAATATAATCTTTCTTCCGTTTCCGTGAAAACCTCGTGCCTTCTTGCACTGCCGGAAGAAAGTGGCGAAAGTTTGTCTTTCCAACTTGGAATTGGCTACGCGGTTTTAAAGGTTTTTCGCCTGCCTTTTTGTTTCTTCCTTCATTCATCACGAATGGCTTGGATCGACTCGCGCGTACAAACACTTTGCACTTTCGCGGTTGGTAATTCTGGCGCGAACGCCAGAAGCAGCTCTTAATGACAAAAAACTTAAAATTCAGGTCGACGGATTTCGTTTCAAAGAGACCACGCGGAAACTACAAAATGTCGACGAAAAATAAATGTAACATTATTACGTGGAGAAAAATATAACATTACATAAGTTACGGACCATCAGTTTTAAGTAGAAAAAGAACTTAATATCGTCGAACGTGTTAAAGTCGTAACGGCGTTCAAGAAGTAGCACTGAAAGAGGACACTTTTCTGTTAATGCTCGTTCGTACGATTCTCAAGTGGCACATTGGAATATATTTCGCGTCTCCGAGATGTTCTTAAGAGAGAAATCTCGGAGGGCCAGTTGAAAGAGACAAAGAACTCCAGGTTCAATTATTAAACAGCGCAGGAAGATCATCCTTTGTCTACGTTACGTATTATTTCACTTAATGCGTCGGGTAAATTTACATTTATTTCTTCCCTCTCGTTCGTACGGCATACAATATCTCGCCATTACTTTCCTTTTTTCGAGACACAGTAACAGGCGAATATTTGAAGAACGTCTTTTCCATTTGAAAATACAACACACAGAATGCTCGAGATCGCGCCAAGCTATATCGTTATAATGGGCGCGTACAATTAATTTATTCAAATTCAAACATTGACCGTTAATTATATATGAAATTATCGAGCCTCCAACGCGATAATGAGGCATTTGTGTGCGTGCGTTCAATCGTTTGAAAACGTCCGATGCATAATGCAAACTCGATGCTTGCGAATTAATAACGAGTTGTACGGATAATGGATTAATAAAGCTTTTGTTATATTATGCACAGAGAAAATACGAGTTAGACTCTTGCTCATTTTTATCCGTAGACATATAGATGAACGGATCGATGGATAGAGATAGAAGAGGGAAAAACGAATAGGAGAGACATAGAGAGATAGAACCCGTTGAAAGTTCCAAGCGAGTGTCACGTTACGCTGGCTTAAACAACGAAAGAACAGACTACCCATTCAATTTACCGGAATCTTCATTTCTAACGGTGGACCAAAATAATGGACGTTTTATTTCTCTTTTAGTAACGATTAAACACCGGATGGTGTTTGTCGAATGGTCGGACCCCACGACGCCAGAGCTTTTTACGGCTGCACTATTTTATAATAGCGTACTCGCTTTGTCTGGTCGGCGTTATTATTGTAATTTAAGCTGATGGCGTATTGATCGTCGGTTGCCCCTATCTCGTTCTACCTCTCTCTTCATCCCTATTCTCTCTCTGTCTCTCTCCCTTTGGTCCTCTCTCTACCTCTCAAACCCTCTCTCTCTCACCCTTTCATCCTCACCCTCCTCTGCCCTTTCGTTCACCCTCTCAACTGCTCTCACTCTCTCTCTCTCTATTTCTCTTTCCCGCCACTGTGCAATTCCAGTTGCCATATTCCTGCAACGCCCCGCCACCACACCCTTGTTCATATTCTCGTACATTGCAGTAGCCGGTGCATATGCACAGGACGAAAACTCTTTATGCCATTTGGAAGTTGGAGTCCTAAATTCACCGGTTGACGTTTAAGGAAAATGTGAAAAAGAAACTTCCATCAAGTTTGTAGGATATCTCAAGGAACCAGCCAACGGCAACTTGTCTCATTAATAGCCGTTAATTAATTCCGGCCAATAGCCTCAGGGATTCTTGTTTTTATTCTCTTCTTACGTTCTTTATCCCGTAGTTTATCCGGAACATCGATATTCGCTGCTGTAACGATGAAAATTATCGTGAACGCCGCCGGTACTTTCGATCTTCGAGTACATTTTAAATAAACATTTTTCACAAAGTATCGAGAGTGACGAGAATCGTGAAACACAGTCGACAACAACGAGAATAAGGACCGTCGAGGATCTCGAAAGGCGATCCTCCTCTTTTAGTTCCTTTCTTCTCTTTTTTCTTTAATCCCCGGAATGCTCTTACTCAGAAGTAAACATTGCCATCGTCCTCCGGTTAAAAGTTCAACAAGAAATAGAGAGAAGTTTAATTAATCGCGATGGGTAGCAAGGAGTGATTTCGAAGCACGCAAACTCGTCGTCTGGGATCGAGAAAGAACACCGGGTTTGCGAAGAGTATGACATTTAAGCAGAGCGGAGAGCAGCCATCGGGCGGACAGACGGTGTGCTCGAACGAGCATCTTGATATCCTTTGAAGCATCGGTCATTGACTGTATAATCCACGCGGGAGTTCCACCCCCGCACTCGATCGAGGCGAGGGCACATGAAACGCGAGCGTACCTCGATGACTGAACGAGCATCGGGGAAAAAAAGAGAGACTTGGAAGAGTTAGATAGAGAAAGAGAGATAGAAAGGTGAAGGAAAGAAAGAACCATAGAGTGAAGGAGAAAAAAGGAAAGAGTGAGATGAGTAGAGAAAGAGAGAGACTGACTCACACAGAACGATGTCCAATTAAACCTTTCGTGCTGCCGACTCCAATTAAGACTCTATTAAATATACACCTCTCTATGTATCGCCGGCAAAGCGAATTTCAAATGGTCCCGGCCTTTTCTCCATGTATTTACCTCGAACAAGCAACTTCACCGTGATAAAGTTGGCACTAATTAGCCGTACAATGTCACTGCTACCGCGTAACGCACTTTCCGCCACGGATCTTTTCACGCCGGCTGGCAGGAAATCCTTCTTATCGTGTTTTAATACCGGGAACGGTTACGGGGGTAAAACATGCACGCGGAACACCGAAAGTTTGCTCGACGACGTTTCGTACATTCTGTTTCGTTTGCTCTTCGAGTGAAAAGGAAAGCGCCGCGGAAGAAGTAATAGAGAAAGGGAAGAATGTGAGATAAATTCTCGTCTTTGCAACGTTACTTGCGAAAGTAGAAATAAAAGTTGCACGAATGTACACGAAGAGGAAGGAAGAGGAGGGTGAGTCTTTGTCGTCGTTTCACGCGGAATGAAACACCGCGGGCGAATATATGGAAAGAGAAAGGGTGACCGGTGACCGTAAATTGACTTTTCGCGGAATCGAGTAACCTGAATTTAAAGATAGGTCCAGTTATCGAGAGTAAATCGGTGTGGTCCACTAGATGGACTTACATCTACGTCTATTAAAAGAGCAGAGGGTGTAAATGCCTAATTTTGAAAGCAAAGAAAATATATGGCGCTTATTATTGTGGAATGGAAGAAGGTGCAAAAAATGAATAAATTGGCGAATCATAAGGTCCACTAGATGGAGGTATCTATGTATACAAACAGAGAAGAGGGTGTAAAAGCCAAATTTTAAACAAAAAGCAACTATATGGCACGTACTGTTGTAGAATAGAAGAAGGTGCAAAAAATAAGTAAATTGGTGAATCTTGTGGTCCACCAGATGGACATACATCTATGTGTATAAAAAGAGAAGAGGGTGTAGTAGCCTAATTTTAAACGAAAAGAAATTATATAGCGCCTATCATTGTGGAATGGAAGAAGGTGCAAAAAATGAGTTAACACGTTGACTGCCGTGGGGGTCACCGGTGACCGGCGCTATTGAATTCTATGAAATTTTATGTCACTTTGAAATTTCAGACATACTGTATATTTAAATATTGGTGTTTAAAAGATAAAGGTATGCTGAATACCTATCTATCTATATTTTTAAAGTTTTCGTTGTATAAAGATGTGAATTTCATAGAAAAAATTTCGCTTCAGTAGAAACAGTGAAACTAGCGAAATACGATTGGCATTCAACGTGTTAATTTGTGAATTATGTGGTCCACTGGATAGACGTATAACGCGACAACCTCAAGAAGTCTCCTCGGAGGTAAGCCTATTTCGGCAGGATCTGATTCGCCAGGCGTCATAAAGATATTTCAATATTACGACTTTGTCAAGTGTCTCCTTCAGGAGGCTGAGCAGGGTGGACTAAATTAAAAAAACGGTGCGAATAGGCGGTATTTAGCGAAAAGCTCCGCCGCTCAGGAGACTTCTTGAGGTTGTCGAACGATACATATCTGTATACAAAAACAAGAGGGTGTAAAAGTCTAATTTTGAACGGAAAGGAATTATACGGAGCGTATGACTGTGGAAAGGGGGAAGGTGGAAAAAATTTGCAACTTCAGTGCGCATGAAATATGAGAAAGAAGCCTCTCGATAATTTCAAACTCGATGGGGTTGTAAAATAAACAGAAACGTTTAAAAGGAAAGAGGGAAACCTTAACAAGACACCCCGCGAAATCGAGTGACCCGAATTTAAAGATGGTGCAATTACCGAGCGTAAATTGGTGAATCCCGTGGGCTTCGTTAATTACAAGCGTAAGGGCAGTACACCCAGCATTAATTCTAGCTGTATTACCGCGAACCCTATTACGTCGTTGACTAATTACGTCACCGAAGTCCCGGCACTCTCGAATCGATGCAGCGCATATGTAATTTAATGTCAGCCATTGATTGCTTCAGAATTCAGGTCACAACGCGATACGTAGGTGCAATTTGCGTGGAAAGCGCGCACGTGTTTCTCCACCTATTACGGAGGCATAATTCACTGTAATTGTACCGTCGATTTATACGAGAGCACATACGGGAAACGCGATTTTACGAACGTCCGCAGTTTCCTCCCTTCGATATTGCACGTGCGAATCCATAAGAAGGATATTTCAAATGGAGGATTACGATTCTCGAGGAAATACTAAAATGGACGAATTCTGTCACAAGAAATACAAATTTATCGTACAACGTGAAAACGTTAATGTAAATATATTCGTTCCTCTTTTATCACCTTACTTCTTTGTCTGTTTTTCCTCTCTTAACTCTTTGAGGCACGGCGAGATTAAAAGTATCCAACCTCTTTGAAGCGGAGAAACATAGTGAGCCATTTTTTTCTCCCACGTCGAAAATTTATATTATCACAGAAACTTGTTAATAAATATCAATCAACTGTATTCGATAAAAAAAAGTCTGTGCAACATGGGTCATTTTATTTTTTGAATTACCGTGCCTTAAGAGGTGAATGAATGTCGGTAGGGGGTTACTTCACTGTCGAGGAGGGAATGACAGTTCAACGGACGTATATAGTTTCTTCTATTGTCTCGGAAAATCTAGATATTTATTAAATTCCTTGGCACAATGTACCTGGTAGGTTGAAAACACTAAACCAAGACAAAGATTCACGACACCAGCAGGAGCGTAAAGTCATACCGAGTGAATTTCAACGGTGCGTTGACGTCGGAGAAAATAATTCCTCTTAAGTATGTTAATGCGTAAGGTAATACGCAAGAAACACGATGCATAATCCTCAACACGCGCTTCTATTCATGGAAGATGCTAATAAATGGCAGGCTTTAATGGTACAATAAATCCCACCACACTCGGAGCTGCATTCTCGAGAAAGATTCTGGGTTAAATAACGCTTCAAACTACAATGGACTTTCTTCTTGCTGATACGCCAGAGGGTGAAATGTATTTATTGCGAGAGACGCCGAGGATAATATAGCCCTCTTTTTGTGAATTTTCTTTCGTCGGTGATTTCAATGCTTTCCTTCTTCTCCGTCCGAGATTTACGTGTTTGGAAAGTGTCACGGGAGTATGACAAAAACGGTATCGTCTTCCTTCGAGTTTCCACGAGGTCTACGTTTTTACAGGACTCGAGTACAAGGAGCAGCGTGTACGGGGTGTAACGTTGTCTTGTCGTCTTCCGTTTGTTCTTCGCGAGCAAAGCTATTTACCGTCCTCTTTTCCTTCCTTCCACGAATATATATGTACATATATGTATATATTCGTAGATTCACGAGTGCAAGGTGCACTCTGGAGCATAAACGGGACTGGAGTTACGAAAGATGCACGATGTGACTGGAAAATGTACGCGTCGAGAGCGCGTAAATGAAGAGAAGCCGGAAAAATGACGGAGTCCAATGTTCTTATGATAGAAGTAGCAAAAAAAAAAACAACGCGATATTACGCTCTGCATATTCTCGTTGTTGAAATAACAAGCATGTGCTTCTTTCTAATTTCGAGTTCATTAAGCGAGTTCGTGTTCCGTGCGACTTCGTTGCTTCAGCGCTTTTACATTCTCGACGATTGATGGTTGATAAAGGGGAAACACCTGAAAGATTTCCGACACGGAAGAAATTTTAGTCGACTCGTATCGATCCGACGGAAATTCACGAAGATAGAGTAGCAACATCAATCCGTTTGTAACCGCGTTTCTCGAAACGTGCTCCGTGGAGCCCTAAAGCTCCCTGAGAGCTCTCGAGGGACTCTGCAATCACGAAATCCGTTCGGGAAGTACGGATTCGTTTTTAATATTTATTTGAGCTTATTTAACCATGTAATTTCTCAAGGAAGACTTGAGAAGATTCGTCGTAATTTTTTCAAATTGCGGGAGATGGAAACCTGCAGAGATTTTGGATTTAAGGGCTTCGGGTTGGAGAGAAATTTATCTCCTTTGCAGTTTCTTACTCTGTCTACACTGTAGGAATAGTGTAATAGTATAGCTCACCACTATACGAATAAAAAATTAAAATACTCGAAGAAAGCTATATGGAGGATAAAAGTTTTAGAGGCTCGGACTTGCAATCAGTGTCTTAAGTCACTCGTCACCTCTGGGATATTTTTCTTAATTTATTATCTAATATAGAATCTAAAACTGTAGATCCCAGGCGAAAGATCACAGCACTTTACGCAATAAAATGAAGGAAAAAAGGTTGCAAAGATCTGAGTTCTACGCAGCTGTATTTCATCACCGTAAACGAAGAAGCGCCGTCGCGCCTCTTGGCACCCTTCGACTCTATTCTGCCACTGTGCGAAATCAAGCGGTCAACCCCTTGCCCTACTGTTTCTTTTGCAACAACATGTGCAGTGACTTTGATTTAATTCCACAAAATGAGAATACCTCACTGATACCTCATACACTGTATCATAGAAAATAATATTAACACTAGAACGACCGACGTGAAATCTATGACATTTAAATATATTAAATAAGTACTTTGAAAAAAGGGGAATCAAGAGGTGGAAAATATGATCGGTTCGGAAATCTGTGTTTTATAAGATCAGCTTAGAATTAGAGTTTAGGACTCTCCTACAAACTTACGGAATTATTGGAAAAAATTGTGAATAAGTCATTTTGACTTGCTTGGTCGTTCTAGCGTTAATAGTATAGAAATAATTTGGCCGTCTCCTTACTCACTGACATTTTCAATCTAATATAATTCCTAAAACTTCCAAATTTCCTACTCTGACCAAGAGTGGCACTCGTTACGGAGTGATCGTTTAATTAAAGGATGAAGGACCCAGGGTATATCAAAGATATGTACGTCAAAAGAGAAAATCAAAGATGTCTAGGATTTTTCCAGACCCTTTAGCAACCTCCGTGACCCCGTCGGTTTCAAAAGACCAAAAGATTGAGAATCTGCAGTTTACAACATCCGATCAAGCTTCTAGCAAATCAACCACATTCGGTGGTTCCTTCCTCCGATACGCGTGCACACATAAACGACTAAGCGGACGATATACGATATACGTTCTCTACGAACATATACGAAACGGAAAAGAGAGATACAAGTAGGTTGGGCTCGATAAGATTGCGGGGTAGCGAGCGAAGGGATTGGAGCCGTGATGGCTGCATTGTTTCTTGCCGACGTTGCTCCGCAGACTGGCTGCATCCTGGCTCTGTGGATTGCACTTTGCGTTTTCGCCGAGTCTCCAATAGGGCGATTCCAGTACCTCCATCCTCCCTTTTCTACTCTTCTCATCTTCTTCTACTTCTTTTTCTCTCAATCTCACAGCTTCTCTCTCCAAACTTCCGTCTCTCTCGGCCATCTTCGTCATTGACCGGCAAAAAAGCCACGAGGGTATCATAAAACCGCGCCACTGAGAAAGTCGGCTCGCCTTATTCCATGGATTCGTAGAAGTTCCATCGTACTCCTTGGTCCACGAGCCGGTCGAGAGTCTTTAAAGTAGTTACAAGCGATATCCAGAAAAGCGAAGTTAAATGTACCCCTTTTTTTCTGAACCCTCTATCCTTCTTCTAGAATCGTGCACAGACGGAGAATTTCCAATGATGAAAAGAATCTTTCATGGTGTAATAACATTTACGAGTATCCTGTATCCGTGCCAAATTTAACGTGCGTTTTGCTTCTTCGTCCAGTTGCAATTTGAAACTTCAACTTGGTCCGTCACATACCACGATATCGCCAAATACTCATCGACGTCGACGAAATGAATCGATGATAATAGGGTAAGTTTTTTGTACTAATCGTAAATAAAATGAGAAGAGAAAAGTTTTCGTATATCGGTAGTTTCTTCGTACGCTGCATGAGCACGAATCATGGTGGAGATTTTGGCCGGCATTCCGACCAGACTGCTGTGTTTCCTTCGTGAAAGGGAGCGAAGGACTCGTCGAGTTTTAGCGCGCAAAAAGCTCCACGAGGACAACGAGATCGTGGGAATAAAAGCGAAGATGCTAAACTCCATGGAAACTATTCGACCACCGGACTAATTCGACGCTCGGTTAAACCGAACACCGAGCGACTTCCGGCGGAGGTAAGTACGGTAGGAAGCGGAGTCCTTGGTGAAACGTCTTCGTCGAATCTCGGCACGAACTTTCTCGTTACGAAACTTTCCACGGAATCGAATTAAACGTATCTTTCAAGGGGAATGCCAATTGATTTTCCGACACGATAAACACGAAGGTACATTCAACGAAAACGTGGATCTTTCGAAACAACATTAAAGAGAAGTCCACGATAGATACGTATTAATAAAAGTTTCGAAAGTCTTTTCTTCCTACTTTTTCTACAATTGCCGTTTAACTTGAAACATTGAAATTACATCGTCCGGTAATTGCATGGGTCGATTTTCCGTCTCATTCGTATCAGGAATTTGTTAGAGAATAGAAAAGATAGAGGGAAAAAATTGTTGGTTTTAAAGACTAAAATGTAATCGAAGAATCCATTAAAAGTGGAACGAAGCAATCTGCTCTTTCTCCGTCTACCTTTCTTGCGTTGGTGTCTCAAGAGGACGGGGAGAGACGGTGTTCTCCAATTTCTTTGTAAACTAATTTCTTTCGGCCGCGGTTTACGGGGGAAGGAAATACTAAACATTAAGAAGAATCCCAACACGGAGAGGAGAGTGCGGACTTAACTTTATCCGGACCCTCTCCAAAAAGTTAATGGACAAAGGCACTCTCGGATTTCTTTGTCGGACGATTTCCCTTCGTCGCGACAAACCGGATAAACTGGAGACTCCGATTCGCGTTAGCGGTTATTGAGAGAGCTGCAAGGAAGAACTGAAAGTGAAAGAGGAAGAGCAAAATATATATCTACTTATAAAGAGAAGGAATAAGAGAGAAGAGAGGGGGAAAAGAGGAAGTGGAAATGGTAAAAGTGCAGTAGATCGAAACGTATCATGCGCGAGGGTGGGTCCATTAGGCGAGGGTAGAATGCGCCGCGTCTGGACTAAGAAATTTGAGTTTTAAACGGTTTGGTGGTTCATCCAGCTGCGCTCTTTAATGGACAGACGACTTAAAAGGCGGTGCTTCTCCCTAAAATGGCACAGTGCTGGCGAAGTGTTATAACTCCGACGTGACGGCAGCGAGGAGGGCAAGTAGGAGGCGAGAGCTTGCGAAAAATGCAACGCTGGATAATGGCGGTGACTATGATAAAGAGAAGAACCGACGGGAACCGTGAAAACAAGACACTGATGCGGACAGACGTTAGCACCGACATTTTTTCCTCTTACAACGGACCTTACCCTGCAATTTTTAACGTTCCTTCTGCTTGACACGATCGATTAACGTTACCCTTTCTCTTCCAGGATGATGGAAAAAACTCGACACCCGAACGGACCATCGTTCGTCCCATTTTCGGACGATCTCCATTTTTCTAACTTTTTCGAAACACGAAATTTCAGCACTGCTCGTACGTCCGGTGACCAAAAATCTCGCTGGTTCGACGAACTCGTATCTATGGACACAACGGCCGCTAATTTCGCTACGCGAAACGTCCCATGGCAACGAACAATATGCTCGTTTCGCATTCGATTCTGTGTCTTCTATATTTCAGCCACGGAGCATCTCGGCTTACACTTTCATCATTAGCCATCTATTGTTCCAGCCACTCATCCACGTTCGACCCATTTTGTGCCTCGCGAATCAGCCTCGTTCTGGCTTACGGGTGAAGTGTAACGCTGGATCATCGTCTTTGCGGATAGATCGTTAATGGGGGTCGATTATGATAGCTTTGATAACGATGCTTTATCTTTATCTTCAACGTTGACGAACGAACCCTTGCAACTTGTCTTCAGAGGTCAAAGTTCCCGGAGAAATGTGATACATATTAAGTTACTTATTCTATGGGTATATTTATTAATTTTTTTCGGCGATTAGATTTAAGCTTAACATACATTTTATTAATTTACAAAGTATCATCTTGTGTGTTAGATTTAATCAAGTATATATTTTTGGTCTGTAATAAACACCTTTTTGAAAAAATATGATATTAATTTCGAGTTCCAACATCCAGTACCATTGTCAGAGAGAACTAAAGTAACTTTTAAATTCTCAAAAAAATTTGTAATCTGGAGCAATTAAATTTTTAACGACCCTCTGTGCCAGATATTCTCAATGAAAAAAATTGTAGATTTTCCCGCACACAGTTAACACCTCACGCGCTTCTCGTTTTCCCTATCTCCAAAAAACCATTACAAATAAGAAAATAAGTCATCGCAAAAATATATAATTATATAAAAAATACTACAGATTCCCATAGCCATTTCAGCTTTCCTTATACCCTTCAAGTCTGTCGATACATTTTGTTTACGACTCGAGATATTTCATGGACGCGGAAACATCGTTGAATCGCTCGTGGACGTTTCAACCATTAGCATTTCGGACACTCATGATTTATTCATGAAGGAGACATCCCTCTACAGGAGTATAGGAGTTCGACGAAGGAAGAGGGGCGCAAGGGGGGTGTTAGATCGTCGTCGGTGGCACGAGAGATGCGCAACAATGCATTATGATTTACTATGCAAAAGGTATGCGTGAGATCGTTATATAAACGCTCGTGTTTAAGTAGATGCATGAAACGTTGCCCGGATATCCCTGAGAATGCTTCAAATGAACGGATGCTCACGTACCGAGCGGTGTCGAGCAAGTTTAATCGCCATTATGCCAGCGAGGTTTTCGTCGGGCGAAAGTCAAACAGATTCGATGTTTCGCAGTCCTCTCCTTCTTTTTTGCACCCACTCGCCCGTCCTCGAGACGACGGATTAAGAACGCGAATTAAGGATGCGGCACGGCCTCGTTTAGCTGGTTAATTTTGTCGAGGACGCGGGTTATTTTCTGCACGATTTTCAGACTCCACAGTTTGTGCAGCTTACCGCGTGACATAATAGCTGCGTGGTCGAATGTGCGAATATTTCGAAGTTATCCTTCTCCACGTGAAAAAGAAGACACTTGGCAAGCATTTTTTTTCTGCACATTTTTGGATTTGAGCGCCGCGGTTGTTTCGTTTAATAGCTACTGTTTTATGTGGATCCTGGATTATCAAGATTACGATATTAGCCAAAGCGAAATGTTTTCGATAAGCGAATAATTCAATTTAAATTATTATAATTTGGGTATTCTACACATTTATGTTGTAAATAAATTCCTTTGTACTGCCAAAAAGAAATTTCTTTCAACTGCATCTAACATATTAACCCTTTGCAGACTAACACCGCATATATGCGACCCTCCTAAACCATTAATTTGACCGAGGCACTCATATATGTTTGGCAAAAACAATTGATATAAACGAAAGACTCATATTGTGTCTTGGAGTGTTATGAACAAAAATTGCGTTTAACCCCTTGCCGTACCATTTCTTTCGTGGCTTAGTGACCAATAACTCTGAATTAATCTATCCATAATTTAGGATATAGTAGATGACTTAACGCGATATTGAATAGTACGAAATTAATTTTATTTTACTGTGACCCACTGATATTTTTAATTTAATAATTTTTAGAACACTTCAAAATTGACTATTCCATTTATCGCGTCACAAGGTGCACTCGTTATTATACGGCAAGGTGTTAAGCAGAAACGTTTGCTGAAAATGTTAAAATACTATCGCTTCTGTCCGCAAAGGGTTAAATAAACCTAACATATTAATCGAAAAAATGTTTAAAAGACAACTGAGCTTTGATGTGAACTTGAGCCAATCGATTGAGACTTCGAGCCTCTACTTTGATAGAAATTCTCTCTCTAATATAAAAGAATTTCTCCTAGCGCAAAAAGAATATCCATAAAATTGTCATCCAGGTTGTTAACACACCATAACATCTTTCTCGCAAGTACCCCAATAACGTACATCTCTTATGTACACCCTCCAACTTAACGTCGTCCATCGGCCACCCGCCGATTGCCTCGTACATCAGAAACTCCAGCTCTCTCCCAGTAGCAAAATTTTCGCTTGCATTTACGATCATTAAATATTCACCGGTTGAAAGTTCAACGGCGGGACACGTATGGTGTACGATCGTGTGGACCAAGAGATAGAAATCCCCGTAAACTTACCGGTCACCACGAGACGACCGTAGGAGGAACTTTCCACGGTGTCACCGGTGATATGGTGGACGGTCCGGCAACGATAACTCGAATGTCCATCGGCTGGAGTGACCGAGAAGACGAGGAGTTCTCCAGTAGGCAGCATATGATATTTTCCACCTGAAATCAGAAGCGATATGATAGGTTACGTGGTGGCCAAGGATGTTATTCGTTTCGTTCGAACGTAGAACGAGATTTTTTTTTTATATATTTCTTTTTATCGAAAATTTTCTAACCCAATCGAGCAGCCCCGTTGCTACTCTCCTCTATTCTCTGTCGTCCTGGTGTTCCATTAATATGCAAATTTCTTTAATGGAAAATCCTCCCTGTTGTTGGCCGCGGGCACACGCGTTGTAAATCGGCAAATGAAAAAAAGAGCGAGGGAAAATGATTCGAAACTGGCTCGCCGTACGTAATGGAGGCCGGTGGTGCTGTTAAGCGAAAGCGTCAAATGAAAATGAACGATTAAAGTGCGGCAAGTAAATGGAGGATACAGTGGGGAATGTTACGGTTCTTCGTTGACATTAAAAGGAAGAAAAAATGGCACGCCTATCGGCTGCTGACGCGGGAAAAGTTAATTCCATATCGACGGTACGAGGGGAGTTGGAAAAAAAAATATTCTCTTGTCGAGCCTGGTGCAAAAATCGACGGGATAGTCTATGTACACGGTGAAACGCGATTTTAGGACATTTTTTCCTTTTTTTTTCAGGATATTTAAATTCGCGATGTTAGTTTCCGTCGTTGATTTCGATAAATGCGCAGACGGTGTTTGAAAGGAGCGCGAAATTTTGCGATTTTTGAGCGTAAATTGCTCGTCCGAGAAGGGTGGAATTTTTAAAAAGTGTATTTCGTAGAATGAAATTTACATTCGCATACTTGATCGCCGTAAAAAATGTGGGCATGCGAGGACATAAAATGCAGGCGTCGCGACCGCGCAAAAAAAAGTCCTTAATTTACCGTATGCAAACGATGATTTATAATCGCACGGGAGAAAAATGTACGTGCAATTAAACGCCCGAGAATAAATATACAAGTGCACCCCCATCTAGCATTCTTTTATTCGCGAGTATCCATCGTTGTTGGAGCTGCGAACAATACAACTCGCAGAGTAGCTTTCGAACGAGGAGTGGAGAATCAACTTATCGTTGTAACTTAATATTTCGATGCACTTGCGCGATCCCGTTCGTCTTGTAAAAAAGAAACTAATGACCTATATTACATGGAAGCCGGTGAAAATAACTTCGAGTTGGATAGAACGGTCGATAATCACGAAAATTCACGCGACAACCTTGGTGAAGTCGGTCGACGTCGGTCTATTTAGACCAGCGACCAGTTTCACCACCGATGAATGCCATCGATTCGCGAAAAAAAACTGTCCTATGGGATTACGGTGGTGCAGAGGAAAAAGCTCAGTATCCTGAACTCAAATCATCCCCTGTTACCTCAGTGAAATTTTTCTAAATTATTCTTTACTATATCACAGTCTCGATGATTCTGAAGTCACCTAAACCAGTAGATTCTGAATGAAAATTCTCCGATCCACAGTCATTATCCTAATCTTAAAACATCCCCTGCCAAATCAGAGAAATTTTGTCTAAATTATTATTTATTATATCATAGTCTCCATGATTCGAAAATCACCTAAACCAGTAGACTCTGGATGAAATAATTATAGGAATTAAAGTCGAAAAAGTATAAAAGGGGCAGTAGAAGAAGAAAAAGAAGATGTGTCCACCCTAAGGGTTGAAGGATCGATTCGATATAATGGGATCTTCAATCGCATTTCCCGTTATTTTTCCTACCGGTGGCTCTTGATCGCAACAATGGCGAACCGACTGCATAGGAGGTGAATTGATAACATCAACTATCCAGGATCTCCTCATTTCTTCTTTAAAAAAAAGGATACGACAAGTACGCGCTAATTGTAATTGTAAAAAATTCACGATGCTACCCTTTAGAAATGATCTTGATAGAATATAATTTGAATTGCGTCTACCGTATAAGTCGGTAGAATAAATTTCCACAAGGATCTTTATTGGTTTCCAAGCATCGCCCAGAAAACAATCCCGAGGAGAACGTAGCAGCTTGTCTCCGAGGGAAGATCAAACACGCTGAAACGGAAGGGGATAGGGATGCATTTCGCATCCTCGAATGTAAATTACGCGAAATCGTTGAACGAGTGACGCGGCCAGCTGCACAAAGAGACGCTTTGCCCGCTACTTTCCTCGCTTTTTTCTACTCTCGGCGACGTGAAATATATTACGTAAATTCCCTTCTTCCGTAAGCATTTTCTGGGCCTGTGGATGTGTGCACGCGTGACGCGCTAGAAAATGCATCGTGCGAAAATATTTCCAACGGTACTCCCTTCACTACCACCTACGCAAACCACCGACACAACCGACCACCACTAACCACCACTACCATTGCTACCAGCGTCAACCAGCAACAGCAACGGCAGCACGTACAAAACGACTGCATTTGCCATCCCCCTACAGACACCACGCTATTCCATATCCCTTCTCGATCCTCCTCCGTTGCACTAGTGTCGATATTTCGCCGTTTCGTTGGATGCATCCACGCGCGTGTATGCATTGCATTATTCTCGAGGAAATTGCTCGGAATTCCAGCCGTTGAAATGCGCCGGCTATAACTGGCGTGAGCTGGAATTCACGTAAGTCTGGTTACCTTAAGGTCGACGTGCGTCGCGATAGAATTCGAAGGTGGGAAGGGAAGAAGAAGAGAGGCTGATAAAAATTCCATGATAATCGAAATTCTTTGCTGCCTCTTGACGTATGGAAATTACGCGAATCTCCTCCCATTTATCGCTTTGAAATTTCTATAGTGACAATTATAGACGAATAGGAGTTTGGTGAAATGGTAGTGGATGATAGGGAATGTTGAGCGATGCTCGAATGTGTTTTGTGGCTGATGAAAGTATTTGAAATATTCGTGCAGTTGAAGGACGATATATTACGCGACCCCCGACTTCTTTGCTCCATCTTGACGTATGGAAATTACGCGAATTTCCTCCCTTTTATCGCATTGAAATTTCTATAGTGACAATTATAGACGAATAGGAGTTTGGTGAAATGGTAGTGGATGATAGGGAATGTTGAGCGATGCTCGAATGTGTTTTGTGGCTGATGAAAGTATTTGAAATATTCGTGCAGTTGAAGGACGATATATCTATTAAGCGACCCCCGACTTCTTTGCTCCATCTTGACGTATGGAAATTACGCGAATTTCCTCCCTTTTATCGCTTTGAAATTTCTATAGTGACAATTATAGACGAATAGGAGTTTGGTGAAATGGTAGTGGATGATAGGGAATGTTGAGCGATGCTCCAGTGTGTTTTGTGGCTGATGAAAGTATTTGAAGAAAGTATTTGAAATATTCGTGCAGTTGAAGGACGATATATTACGCGACCCCCGACTACTGGCGATATTTCAGGCGGCGAATGCCAGACAGTCGGGCTCGATAAATGCAACTGGAGCAAAAAAAGGGGTTGGTAGTTAGCCACAGTTTTTTCTGTGATTTAGTTTTCTTTCCACCTATCAATTAATAAACACAACACGGCAAACCGACAAAACTGTTCGAAGGGTGGGGGAGAGTATAAAACAAACAATAATTACAAACGATCGAAAACCCGATTAAACAAACCGTCGGTGTTTCACGTACAAACATCCAAACCCTTCCGCTTCTGTCCCCCTCTTCGGGAACGATTAAACATCGTTCTCCATGCGAATGAAAAATATTTCACAAAAATGTGGAAGAAAGAAGAAGAAAGAAAATACAAACAAAACATATCCGTTCCCCTGAACGAAACCACATCGATAGCATGTACCCGCCGGTACCATATACTCGCCAGCACCATAGTTCCGGACAATCGCGATAATCTGAAGAGAAGGGTCGCAAGAGAAGTTTCTTGTCCCTTTCTACTCACGATTCATGCACGACTAGCATTTTCGCGCTAATAAGAGTAATGGACTGCGGTCGAGAGGCACAAAACACAACCGCGGATGCAGGAGCGACTCACGGGGATCCGTTGGTAGCACTACCGGTACCGGTACCGGTACCACCGGCACAACCGGGGGAATGACAGACGTCTATTTGGCTGATGGCGCAGGATTTAACCAGCGTTCGGCCGCGCGAATATTTTTGCACGTACATGCATGCCTACATAGGTACATATATACACGTGTATATACAGAAACGCGGAATAATATGCCCGAATAAGCCGCGCGGTAGCTGGACGGCGCGGTGGATGCACAGAGAATTGCACCGCCGTGGATTTCGATGGGAGCCATGGAAGCGGGAATTCTGGCGATGGGATGCCATAGACAGAAAGCTGATTTCACGGATTTAATCCCACTGCGAGTAGGTCTTGACAACGCGGCTTTTTTTTCCACCCCTCTCTCTCTCTTTCTCTCGCGGTGGATCGCACTCGCGGAATGAAAACCACGGATGAATGACGCAAGTCCTGAGTTCGCAGTCGACCCATGCCTCGGGTCAAATGAAACGTTTCTACTCTTAATACCCATTAACGAGTCGAAACTGACAATCGGTTCGGTGTAATAATTTTGAAAGCTTCTCTTCGAGATAACCCGGTACATGGGAATTGTCGCGATTACTTTTTTTTTCTCCCCTCTCGTATCCGCGAAGAGAGGGAAAAAGACATCGTCATGGAGGACAATGGATCGTGGCCGAATGTGCGGTGAGCTTTTGCCTGGCGAGCCGGATAATCCTGACGGCAGGTATTACTGGGGTCCGGTTGTTTTCAAATAATACGATTATTGTTGGATATTTTTCCACAATGCACCGTCCAACGAATTTGCTTGCGGTGTATCAGCCATTTCCGATTATTTCGTTAATTATTCCTGTACAAACACATTTTCTCTGTGGAACGTATATTATGTTATACGGGTACATATAATTCGTTGCTATTCGATATTCCTCTATGGTATTTAACAAAAACGAACGTTCGATAGCATGGGTACGCGTTCACGTTTCCATGATACTAATGGAAATTTTAATTGGATAATTTACGATTTCTGCGTATCTGTAAAACAAGACAAATCGTCCACCTCCATCGACGTTAACGTTTTGCGTAATGTGAGCCGGCTATTATGCATATCGAAAGTTAGGGAATGATAAATCAACGTCATTAATTAATCCATTCAAATTGCACGCTGAATTTCTCTAGAAACCATTGAATTTCTGGAATAATTTGAGAAAATGGAAAGGTGGTTGACTCAACGAGAGAGACTGAGGAGAAATAGATGAACGGAGGAATTGAGGGAGAAACGAAGGGAAATTGGGAAAAGGGTAGAAGAGGAAGAAAGAGAGAGAGAAAAAATGAGAATTAAGACGGAACGACGAATTGGATTTTCATTCCCATTGGAAATCCCGCTACAAACATAACGGAATTTACATATATGCAGCCTATTACTGAAATACGTTTCAAGCACGATTTATTCCAGTTGGGAGTGTAGTCTCACCGGAGTGTCGTGAGCGAAACACAGATTCTCAGTTTTAAGGAAAGTTCGTTCTACTCCCCTGCGCATCCTTTCTCCGGGGAGGTCGGTGCGATAAATCATTCCAGGATTTTCGAAATACGTAATCCTTCCGTCGGATCGTCGTTCGTTCGTAGAAATTGTTAAATCTCGCCAGGGACATTAACGAGAATCGGCATAACGTATTTCCTGCCACCAATGTAATTCACTCGACTTCAATTTTCAAAGAGTTCGTTCCTCTATCTTTAACACTAAACCTACCGACGTTATATCTACTAAAATCTAAATATACTCAATAACGACCTTACACAAAGAGAAGTGGAGAGATAAAGAAGATAATTAATTGACTCATTTTGCTTTTGTAAGATAGAAGTGGAATATTTACTTCATGGCTACTCTATTAATTTAGATCATTTTTAGAAAATATTTTGACCGCCTTGGTAGGTTTAGTGTTAATTATTATCGATTAATTGAAACTATTGGAATGGAGCAATTATAGGAAAGAAATATTATTAAATGTGTCGCGAAGAATCTCAATTAAATTACATCGAATGATATTTTGCTACGTATTCGAGATACATTGAGAATTCGAAAGTACCGCTCTCGATTTTGCACTTCGACTCGTAAAGGGATATAGGAAGAGAGAGAGGAAAAAAGTGAGATGGAAAGAGAGCGTGCATTCAATAACTTTCGATTTGTTAAAAGGCTCTCCCCGAAGTTCCGTGAATAGAGGGCGGATAGATCGTATTTCTGAACTTATCCGAGATAACTTATTCATTGCGAGAAAAGCGTCGTAAAATATCGGAAGCGAACAATGTCGCTGGAGAACAGTCGGCGAACTTTTTCCCTTTCCGCGAGCGTGATAAATCGATATCTTTTTACACTGTATACATTTTTTTTTCACCCTCCTCAGCAGTATTCGCGGCTTGTTCCTCGATGAATTCACTCAACTTTCCGGCTTAATGCTGCTAAACTTTGCTCTCCAACTGCTTTACGAACATTGGTGTTATATTTCACTCTAAATTCACTTTTTGCCCGTGAAAAAACTTGCCGAAATAGCGAGACACAATTTTTTACACCTGCTGGGGTGGGTGCATTGTGAATTAATCATCTAAAGGGTGCACAACTAATGGACGAATTTAGGGTGGAGTAAGTAGACAGAAACAGAAGGACAGAAGAATTAAACGTTGCGTGAAAATTAACATTAAACCTACATCAAACTTATATATTTAAAAATAACAAATGAATACCTTAGATTAAGAGAAATAGAGAAGGTAAAAAGCTTGATGAATTTAATCGTCTTCACTGTACAAAATAGGGTGGTAGGTGGAGATGGGGTGGGCATAGAAAATTAAGAAAGTATCAGAACTAGAAGTTTCAGGAATATTTACAAAAATTTCAGTACAGGTCATTTTGACCACCTTGATAGATTTAGGGTTAACCGTAGAATCCAAGTAGTCAAAACAAATTAATATATTAATCCTGTGACCCAAGGAGTGACACTGGTGACGCGGTAAATGAAATAGGAAACTTTAGAATGTTTTGAAACTTATTAAATTGAAAATATCAGTGGGTCACGAGACGATCAACGTACTTCTACGTTTGAATAACGAAATTTTCATTTCAGAAACTAAATTAAAGTTATTGGATACCAAGCCACAAAAGAGATCGTATGACAAAGCGTCAATAAGGCTTTTCCAATCACCAAATGGACATTTGCAATATAGCCACCCTTATTTAATATTTGCAAGGTGAAAATAAAAACGGCATATACACGCAAAGGTAGAATTCTTTCCCGTCTTTCTTACTGGCAGATAAACATTAGACAGTCGAAGGTGTAAAACATGAATTTGCATTTCACTGTCGAATGAACAGCCTACGAACAACTTTCAGCTTGTCTAACAGAGAGTTCTGCCAAACTTCCGAAGCGAGGAAAAACAGCCCGAAGCTGTTATCGCAACGGTATCGTTCGACTATCGTTCGAGGTTTATATTTTATACACATGTAACAACGTATACATAATATACACCCGTGCACACTGATGCTCGAGCTGCCAGGAATTGTTTTGTTTTTGTTTTACACAGTGGAAATCTGGATCAACCGAGTTTTCCTATCGTTTTATCGGTTATTACCGTTGGCACGTAAAATAACAACGAGCCACCTACTATCGAGAGTCATCGTGTATCTATACCGATTCATTGGCGTACAAATAAAAAATTCCACGCTGGTGTGGCACTTTCCAGACGTTTCGAGGTATCGCTGCTTAAACGTATCGCCGCGATCGCATCAACTTAATAGCTTTTTGCGTAACGGATTCCATTTAAATTAAGAGAGTCTCGGAATGCATGGACCATTGACTGCGAGTTGAGCAGATAAATGAGAGAGAGACGAGAAACGCCGGAGCACGCAGAGGAAGTTACACGAAAGGGTAGTTCAGAGGGAGGACAGAAATAGGGAGGAAGAAAATTGAGAGAAAGAGCAGTCAGGAAGCTAGAAAGAGAGAGGAGAGTAATTAAGAGAGAAAAGAGACGTAAAGATACAAAGAGGGAAGAGAAATAGACAGAAACAGCGAAACAGAATAGAGAAGGAATAAGAGAAATAGACACAGGGAGCGAAATAGTAGAGAAACACCGGAGGACGCAGGAGAAGTACACGGAAGGGTAGTTGAGAGGGAGAAGATAGAAATAAAGTGGGGGGAAATTAAGAGAAAGAAAAGTCAATGAGGTAGAAAGAGAGGGAAGAGTAATTAAGAGAGAAAAGAGACGTAAAGATGCAAAAGAGGAGGAGCTGAATTGTAACAGAGAAGAAACAACTAGAGAAAGATCGAAATAAAACGGAGAAGGAATAAGAGAAATAGACAGAAGCAGCCAAATAGTAGAGAAATGAGCAGAGAAAGATACAAGAGAGAAAATACATCCAATAGAGAGAGAAGAACAGAGTACAGAAGTACAGAGAACAGAGAAAGGAAACGTCAAATAAACGGAGAAAGATAGCTGAGAGAAACATAGGGACAGAGCTAAAACGAGAAGGTCGAGGGTGGAAATGTATAGCGGCTACACGGGAAAGGGGTCGCCGTATAGGATACCGTAGAGCAGAAGATAGTTCGAGGTTTCCGTACACGCGGGGATGAGCAGCCTGGGCGAATTTGCATTGTGGCCGAACGTTTCGTGTTTGAGCTCCTGCGGAGTTGGATGCATCTGGGCTGGCAATGCACTGTACTTAAACTCCACGAGATATCGTCGATGCGCATGAAATCCGAAGGTTACTTCGTTACCAACTACGTGAATTAACGATCGATACTAATCGACACGATAAAAGATTTACAATAGAGATCAATGAAATCGTATCTCCTCCTAGTTTCTATTCGTGGTTTGTTGCTTCGGAGGAAAACAATGATAATTTTCAAAGCGGCTGTTTGTCTTCAATTTAATCACACAGTTCCGTGCACCGATTCGTATTCCAGGTTGCACCGACGATGAATCCCGCGGAGTAAGTCTTACTCCGCATTCCGATAGAGAATTCACTATGGATATTGCCGACGAATTATTAAAGTTACTCTCGGTAACCCTCTGTATTTTGCATCCCAAACAGAGAACACGAACGTATCGTCGCAAGCTACTGTGAGTTTGAGGATTAAATTTAATTCGACCGTTCTACTGTTACCGAAATATATATATCGACGGACTCGTGTTATTTCCAACGGTACTCGACTCGTATTCACTTTCGTCCATAGTACACGAATTCAAACATTTGCTTTAAACTCGTCGGTGTAAGTGGCGGGACAAACTCGGCTGGATTTTCGGCGGCTGATGTTTCCAAGGAATTGTCAAAGTTGGAGGATAGAATAAGAAGGATTGGAAGGGAGGAGATCTCCTTTTGAGCGGATCAATCAAGCGTACTTTATCGTAATGGCAAGATTGGAGAGACGAGTAATCTATGTAACAATTTGTCAATATAATTAGGAAAAGATTCTCCGCCGACTTGAGGGTGGCTTTTTATATTTTAATGCGCAACGCTTTTTCGGCTAAATAAATACTCCAAGGTATTTTTCTTGGACTATGCTATCCTTAACCCTTTGCGCTCCGAATTATTTTATTAACTTTTTGTCAGATAAGGAAATATAATCTCGGCAAATTGTCTACTGTTGATTATTCGTTTTTATTTAACACTAGATTTACGGATATTGATATACCTATTTTTCTGAAGTGAGCCAATTTGACTCATATAAAAAATTTAAGTTTTTTGCAAAGAAAATAGTTCCAAATCAATATAAATGAAAGATTTATTATTAAAAAATTTAACCAACCAATATATTATACATATAGTAATCAAATTTTGAAAGAGCCAAATTGGCTCCGTAAATCTAGTGTTAATACTAGGAACAATTGTAGATACTGCGGTGTATTCCTGTTGAAATGCAAAATTATTGTTGATTTCGAAAAGTCGATAATTAGTATATGAAACATTAAGTATCACAGAAAGCTGTGTCGAGTGTAGCTCGACATAGGAGTGCAAAGGGTTAAATGAGTGTTAACTACTGGTACCAGCAACGCAGCAAAGATCGCTCACAAAGTCTACGAGCGATTCTCTTCGCTCGCAAGTTTGCAACGTGAGTAGTTCACCAAGAGAAACCACGAGAAATGAAGTATGTTTCATTAAGTGAAACTAAGAGAGAGAAAAAGGTAACGAGTGAATTCGGCAAGGGCAGCCGGTTATTTTGCGAGGACGATTAAACTTTTCTTGGGCCAGGTTTCTTACGTTCGACCAGACAGGCGACGAATCCTCGGATTAAATCAAATACCCTCCGGAGTTGTCGTCGTCGGGGTAAAAGGTAGGTACCCCGACGTTGTCCTGGTCCCGAAGGAAAATCCAATCTTACAATTGGAGAGGAAACGGAAGGGTGAAGAGACGAAGGTCTAAATGGAAAACGAATCACTTGGAAAAGTTTTAGTCGCGCGCGGATCAGCCGGCGCGTCGTGGCGCGAGAAAGTTCCTCGTTTATTTTAGGTATAATCCTCCGAGAGAGGTCGGAGGGAATAACTCCAACCGAGTTTTTAAGAGAGGCTTTAGCCACGAAAAAGAGAAGGTAGAAGAGAAGAAGAGTGAAACGAAGTATCCGAGGACAAGCCGATAACGGATCCCGTGTGTGTCTTCGCGAGGCGGAATGCCAGATGCGATCGAGGCATCGCGAGATGCTCGACAATGCGTGAAGTTTCAAGCAAGACCGGCTCGAAACTGCCAAGTTATTCGAATGGCACAATGCGGCCATTACGACGACGGAAGGAAAGAAGTTAGGCAAGTTTTGAAGCTGCGATTCCTACATGCCTGGATGTACAGGGTGTTTCAAAAGTAATTGTCATGCCTTTCAGGGGTTATTTTACACCACTGGATTGATGGAGATTTGTGAAAAAAACGCAAAAATTCGCGAAGAGGTAGACATTCTTTTTCACTCGTTGCATTCGTTTTGTTATTTTTCGTTCCGAACAAGATGTGCAATCGCATTTAACTCCTTGAGGCACGGCGGAATTAAAAGTGTCCCACCTCTTTAATGGATGAAGATGAATGGTGGGACATTTCTTGTCCCACCTAGAAAATTTATATTGTTATATAACTTAGTTAATAAATAGAAACCAACTTTATCCAATTGAAAAAAAATAATATCTCTGTGCAACATGGGCCATATTATTTTCTGGATTTCCGTGCCTCAAGGAGTTAAAACAAGCCTACTAAAATCTTCGAGAAAAATTATATGTACCTCAGAAACGTGTTGATTCATTGCTTTGGTGGCTGAGAGTAGACTTATAATGGCAACGGTGAAAGTACTTTGGTGGATGAGGGTAGTAGCATGTCCGCCAACTAAGGGTTGATATCAGTGTCAGGGTGAGTTACCAAGTAGCGCGCATAAAGAGTGGTATTTGATGAGTCATGATCTCGTATTCGAAAGTATTGTACGCGCACTAATAGGCGAAAATAGTTGAATCCGATCGCGGAGCAATGATTACTCGTCGGCGGTCACGGGGGAACTGATAGCGAGCCGCGCATCAAGGAGACTTGTTGTTATGATTCGCGGGAAAGATACCTGTAGATTACGGTCGCCGAGTTTCACCGAGTATGTTTTGACAACACGCGACAGCCAACGTATCCTTGGCCAGTGACGTGGAAATAACTTCTTTCGTTGCATAGAATTAATCTTAAACTTGTAAAAATGAATGTTTATATAATACCGTTAAAAGTTAACTAATTGGAATTCAAAGAAAATTACTCCAGCGACATTTTTAATCGACATACCTTTAAAAATACGTAGGTAAGAAAAAATGTAAAAAATTTCAAGTATAATTAACCCGGCGTGTGTATACTCAATTTTTAAGGGCACGGTGTGTACACTGGGCTTTTGAGGGAACAGTCGGGTTTACAAGGTTTTCTCGACTTCAGAAAAATCTGCAAAAATTCTGAGATACTTATTGGAGTGTCTACTATGTGGCCCAGTAGTTGCTAAAGTCAGGAATTTAAAACTGTTATTTTTAAAAATTCAGAACGTTGAAAAATGTTAGAGAGAAATTTTAAGTACAAATTTTGACTGTTCCTTAAAATACCCAGTATACACACACCGGGTTAAAAATTTCTTTGATAGAAGTAAGAACAAAAAACGTCTGCGGCGTGTCTGTAACTACTGCAAGTGGTAGAGGTGAGTTAGCTGCAAGATCACGAACAAATTCCAAGTCTTATTCTTCTCTTTTTATCGAGGACTTACATAAGTCGTCGAAAGTTCTGAACATTTTGGCCGGCTTTCCACTCCCGTATATTTCAATTTTCACTTCGACCTCCAACGCTCACTTTTTACTCGAAAATTACTCTCAAACCCCGGATCATGCTCGGAAATTTATTCGAGCAATTACTATAAATATAGTTCGTTCGAATTATTACACATAATTACCTAGAAGTGGATAAAACATTCAAACTTTCCTGATTCCTTGAATTCGTCCAAAGAAACATCAATTCCGATGACAAATAAAAACCAAGGAGGAAGAACAATGAAAATGTTTCCTACGAATCGACGTTAAGCGCGAGAAATATCGAGTCGCACTGTCGAAAAACGAATACGTGTTTCGGTTTTTATCGTCGTTTCGGTTTCTCTCTTGTTTTCATAAAGCTCTGCATGCGCACACGTCGAGACTTTTTTTTGCGTGTAATGCCACAATTCATACGGGGGCTTACGAGGGACCGCGACGATAATGTGTATACGCGGATACTCGAATCGTCCCCTCAGACTCTAATTAACTCGGATATTGACCAGAGCAGCATATCAAGGTTGCACGCATGTGTGCACATACCTTTTGCCTACGTGGTGTACAAACGACGGGAAAACGGGAGATAAAAAACGGTATCCCGATTTATCGACTACCTGGTCTTAGGTCGAAATAAAAACTTGAAAAATGTTTGTCATGAATATCGTGAATTTTGTGGAATAATCCTGTTGTGATTCTTTGCTCATTAACCCCTTGCCGTACATTAACGAGTGCTAGTCGTGACGAGATAAATGGAATAGTCGATTTTGAAGTGCTCCAAAAATGATTTGATTACAAATATCAGTGAGTCCTGATCAAATAAAATTAATACTATGCTATTCAATATTACGTTAAGTCATTTACTATATCCGAAATTAGGGGTTTGATTGTTATTTTAGTAATTAATTCAGGGTCATTGTACATTTAATCACAAAAGAAATGTCACGGGAAGGGGTTAACTCTTTCAGTGAGGGATGATTTTATATTGTCCTTAGCAATTGTCCTGTGATGTAGCATCATGGAATTTGTTATTTATCTTTTCGGGACAATATTAATCATTTTATGACAAATAATTGAAAATATATAATTTGTACTGTGTATTACGTATTCTATATGAAATTATGGTCAAATGACAGTCCAATTTATTCGAAACTAGATTTTTCATTAATTCAATCAATTTTTCTGGTCCCACTAAAAGAGTTGGTGTACTGTCAATTTTAAATAAAGTTGCTGTTTGCATTTTTCTTTGTTTCAGTTAACAATTAACCCCTTAGCTTACAACTACGTGTCGCAGTTGTGGCGCGAAAAATGAAATAACATTTTGAAACCTTTAAAAAAATAATTAAATTGAATCTGTCGGTTGCAAAATGGTCTCATTATTTCTACACTATTAATATTACATTCAGTTATATGAATTATCAGAAATCGGTGAGAACATTTGATTTTAGGAATTAATTTTGAGTCATGGTTGGTTTATAAAAAGATGACATCCACGAAATTCACTATAATGACGCACCGTGCCTAAGAGGTAAAAAAAATGTTGCCAAAACCTGACTCTATATTCCTCCAACGAAAATACACCAACATCGATAATTCAGCCAAAATATTCTGTACAAACGTAAAGCACACCATTGAAAATTTCACTTTCCGATTTATCGAGGAATCGATGCAAAAGTTTGCGCCCCGGCATAAATCAAATTGAAAAGCGATCGCAGGGGCAATGCAAGGAGTTAATAAACATCGACCGCTCTCTCTGGTCGTTTCCCGACCGTAAATTGTCTCACGATGGAATGTTCACTTGGAAAAAAATGTAAAAGGAACGCAAAAAGAAGAGAAAAAATGATCGGTATCCGGGGGAAATTCTCGACACGTTCGGCATTTCGTTCTCGTTGGATGCGCGGCATCGTTGCTTATTGCAATTTCACTCACCGCTCTCCGGCGTGGGGAAGATGTTGAAGGCAGAATTTTGAATCCAGGACGTAACTGCAACGTATTTCTTAACGAACGATGGAATGTCACACCTGAGTACACCGGTATTCCCTGGCATGACGAAGGCGTCTCGCACTTGAACGTCGTACTTTTGCCGCACAACTGTAAACGAAAGAACACGGTTGAATTACGCTCAAATAGGAAAAGAATAAATGTAAATACGTTTATGCAATATCATCACTAGACTGCGGATGTTTATGCAAATTTCGAGTTTCTCAAATGCAGGTGAGACAGGAAAACCTATCTAGGGATTTATTGCACTCAATAAATACCATACATTGGATATTTTAGATAAATTTTTATATTATGTCCTTTTTGTATATTTTAGCCGTATTTAATTTGTCATAAATACATAAAAATCCGCAGTCTGATGATCACATATACAAAGACAAAATGAAATTACACCTCGGCAAAAAGAGACATCAAAATGGTAAGTCTAACAGTGGTAAAAGAATAGCCAGAGAAATGGACGACGCGAAGAAACTTTTCTCCGATCTGGCTCTTTCTCAACTACCTTCCTTGAGGTTCATTTTTCTTCTTTCGTTTTCTCTCCCTTTTTTTAAAATGATCCTAACCCTGTTACAAGCAAGTTCGCATTTACAGTGCAACGTTTCATGCAAATGTTTCTTTCGACTTCCTTCCCCGACCTCGGGCACTTCTAATTAATATTTTCCTCGTCGTGCTGGTAGGACTCAGTGGAAATCAATAACACGAAAACTAATGATTACTCCGTAACTCCGTAATCCCAATTAACGTCCCAACGAAAATCCGCTGGCTGCCATTAACCCCGATAACTGTATTATACGCACGACATTTCCCTCTCTCTCTCTTCTTTCCTTTCTTTTTTTTTCTTTTTTATTACAACCTCGTTATTCCGCCGGCGAACAACGCGGCTTTTCAGACCGTCTGGGGACTGTACTTTCGGTAATTAGTGCCTACCCCTCGCGGTTTTCAGTCCTGCTACGACTTTGGTCCTCGGTAGTAATCTACTCCCTCCCCTCCCGCCGATTCTTTCTCCCCCGTAAGAGCGACTAGAAATTTCCCCCGATTCACGAGTCGCTAAATGCGATAAGTGATTCTTGGCAGGACGTCTAGATTGTTAACCGCACTGGAAAGCGAAAGAATTTCGCGGGGTCGTTCGTCTCCGGGGTTGGCTTCTACCGGTGGACCTTCAACGTTTTCAACCCCCGTTTCACATCTTTTCCTTCTCGCTTTTTAACCTTCTCTCTTCATCTTTCGCTCTCAACTACCACGAATTCGTGCACACAAGCAAATACGAATATTTATACTCGTTCGTATGAAAATGTGAGAACATCCGTGGCATTTGGCAGTGGGTTGCTACCGTAGGGTAGCGAATCTTGATCTTGGCAGTGAGTACCGGTTGTTAGCCATAAGCGAGCGCGAGTTTAGGGCCGTACATTTGAACGAAGGTACTCTGAGGAACGGGGGATGAGAGAGGGCGAGAAGGAGCGATAAATGTAGTTGGCTTGGCACTCTTCAGCGACGATCGTTCTTCCAGTTTTCCCGGGGTTCGTGCTTTAAAACATCGTTTCACGGAACGTCCGATTACATTTATGATGCCACCGACGAAAACCATCCCTCTAACAGTCTCCTTGTCCGATATAGTCTGCCTACTTCCGGTTTTCTTGGATTTTTCCAACGAGTACGTAAATATCCGTCAACTATGACGGAAATGTATGCTGAGGTTCTTTTTGTAAGTGCAAATCGCGGGGTGTGATTACAGCTTCGAGGGGATGATTGCGTGTGGTGACAATAGGAGGAAAAACGTTACTTCGGTATTATGAGCAACTATTGTCTTGGGATGTTGAATGAAATTGCTTTTTTTTGTAAGAAAAGCAAGATTTCGAAAGTGAAGAAACAGTTTTGAAGTAACTACGGTGGTTTTGGGAAATTGCGCTATTTTGTGGCTTTTTGCGAGAGATGAATTGAAATTGCACGTCGACCTAGTTGCGCGAGATTAATCGCAGAGCAAATAAATACTGGGAGAATCCGATGATTAAGCTTTGTTTGTATTGTATTTAAGATATTATTAGAGGTGTTTAATTGTGTACAGGTGGTGGAATGTAGAAGATCGATATTGTGGATGAATCAAAGGACTTTCCGCTGATTTTAATCAACTGTTGGGTAGCACGGTCGTGTTTGTAGTTTGATCTTTCTCGAGGACCGTGTCCCGGCTTTTATCGGGTGCTTCGTAAGGGTTAAAAACCTTATACGTATCTTTTCCGCGCTCTTAAAGGCAAGGGTACTTTTAGGTGCTGCCAATAAGGCCAGACTCGTCTAGGTCTCTGCCCTATTTTCACGTTATAATTACTAAGCTTTCTTACTATGCTCGACTATTTTAAGGAGATACCTGCTTAAACCATTCTACGCGGCTGGAAGTACTGTACCGTTCTCAAACTTCACTAATTTTGAATAGCGTGGATCTAATTTCAAGAGTTTCGCTTTTCTTAAAATTGTCGATGTATATAGTTCTGTAGAATTGTAAAATTTCCTAATAAAGTACAGTATTGATACAGAAAGAAATTCGTTCATTATATTATTCCTTTCCTTTTATAAATATTGTTTTACCGAAGTCCTCCGTGTAAAGTTATTTACTCGTACGTCATTTTTATCACAAGTTTTAAACGCGCAGTACTTTAGATATGATAATGTTACTGCTTACTGCAATAAAAAATCTTCAATGTGAAAGCAGCCGAGCAAAAGTTAATATCTCAATTAATTTGGTAATAGTTCTCAATGTGACATTATTCAATTAATTTTTACATGCGATGTGAAACTCACATCACAAGAAATTAACAAAAATAGAGTCGTGTCATTGACAGTCCAATAAAGTAGGGAATACAATCTACAGTAGCATAACCTCGCACTGATCAGACATCCGAAAACCACTTTCACAGCCGGCACCGTTTTAACCTGTTAACACTAGATTTACCAGCGTGAAATCTATTATAGTTAAATATGTTAAATATGTATTTTTAAGCAAGAAAAATTAAGGCGTGGAAAAGATAATAGATTTGGTAATTTATGTTTTATACGATGGACGAAGAATATTTATTCTACGGCTATCTCATAAACCCGTAGAACTTTTGGAAAAAATTGCATACCAGTCATTTTGACTAGCTTGGTAAATCTAGTGTTAACTGTGTTCGACGTGTATACACGTCAATCCAAAGTTCTATTACGGTTTAACACTAAATTGTCAATTCCTTATCGACTACAAATGTAAAAATTCCACGTTTCGTTTTCCTCTTTTCGTAAATTTTGTAACAGAAGCATTTACTTTGTCTTTAACGTATATATACGTCATTGCTCCACTTTAATTCCGTACGAGGGGTTCTCAAATTAAAATCCCGCAGTTAATTGGTTAAAAGGTATCGAAACACATCCTTCCACTTTGTCCCGACAGCATCGCCATTACATTTGCAGATCGAAAATTCTCCCTTATTTCACAAAGTGCGAAAAGTCCCTCGCAAAAGTCCAATATCAATTGAGAAGCGCAATCGGTCGGAAGGAGAGCATTGTAGATAATAAGAAAATAAAGGTACTCACTAGCGTTTACCATGATTTCACGACCCAACACTCTCCCCACGCTGTTGGAAGCTTGACATCTGTAGATGACCGCATGAACGTCGTGCCTGTAGCTTTCAACTCCGAATGGAAAGAAATACATCGAACCATTTACCAGGATCTCACGGATGTGGGGTATAGGAAGTACTGGAGAACCATCTCCAAAAAGCCAATCGATCCTCGGCAGTGGACTTCCTTGTGCCGCGCAATGGATCATTGCTCCAGTTTCGTTTGAGAATTCGACCGATGATCTTGGTTCCGAAATCAACACTGGACCCTGACTGTCCAGCACCACTCCTCGTCCTGCAACATAAATGACGATTATGTAGGAAAGTTCGAAATTTTATCCCTTAATACTTAGCACTTCGAATTACATTTCAATTCTGTTACCAATAGCTTCCAACCCGTTCAAGTGTTTTGTTTGAAATTGATTTGAACTGAAAAATAGGCCAATTTAAATAAATGAAGGAAGAAATAAATTTAATTAGATATCTGCTTTATTTCTATCATTGCTGTGTCTTGTAATTCATAAATGCAAATGCAAAAGTGGTCTTCAAAGTTAAATTTTTAATTTTGCCGAAAATTCTAATTTAACTCGTGAAAATCATGAAAACCTTTACAATTCAACGTTTAACACTAGATTTACGGATGGTGATGTACCTATTTTTCTGAAGTGAGTCAATTTGACTCATACAGAAAAATTGAAGTGTTTTGCAAAGAAAATAGTTGCAAATCAATTTAGATGAAAGATTTATTATTAAAAAATTAACCAACCAATATATTATATACATAGTAATCAAATTTTAAATGAGTCAAATTGGCTCCGTAAATGTAGTGTCAAAAGGCAGGTTTAATCTGTTATTTGACACTTTACCGACCGGTATTTTTTTAACATCCTACCCACTTCTGATTGGTCACTTGCCCGCAACTATTTCTCTGATACTGATATCTCTTTGAAAATTGCAAAGTTTTTTCCCCGAGTCCTTAGTACAGTTAACCGCAATGATAAATAATAATTTATCAATTGCTATAGCAAGCAATTAATAAGTTACAAGTCCAAAAGTGTGAAAAGCCGATTAATCGGCTATCGGTCTGTAAAGTGTTAAAATTGTATTTGTATCATTTTCTAATTATGCTACAGTGAAACTGATCTTCAAATACCACCAAAAAATCGAACTATAGGGAGGATCTATTTGTTTCGACTTGAAAAAATGTCAAGCAAGACTCAACAGAGAAGCGCAAAGGGTTAAAAAGTGCCAGTATGAATGTTAACACTAGAACGACCGGCGTTAAATCTATGACATTCAAATATATTAAATAAGTACTTTGAAAAAAGGGGAATCAAGAGGTGGAAAATATGATCGATTCGGAAATTTGTGTTTTATAAGATCAGCTTAGAATTTCTAGTCTAGGACTCCCCTATAAACTTCGAGAGTTATGGGAAAAAATTGTGAATAAGTCATTTTGACTTGCTTGGTCGTTCTAGTGTTAACACTAGATTTACCAAACCAGTCAAAATGACTGGTGCACAATTTTTTCCAAAAATTCTACGGGTATATGAGAGAGCCATAGAATAAATATTCTTCGTCCATCGTATAAAACATAAATTACCGAATCTATCATCTCTTCCGCATCTTAATTTTCCTTGCTTTGAGGTACATATTTAACATATTTAAATATAGTAGATTTCACGCTGGTAAATCTAGTGTTAAATCGAACCGACAACCGTCGAACCATACCTTTTTATACGATCAACTTGGAATATCCTGGATTTTATCTCAAGTACAATATACGAGCGACAGATTGTACAAGTAGTTTCCTAATGTTCGCGTATTCAAAACGAGCCCATAGCGGTTACCTCGATAGAGATTTCTCTCCGATATTGCACGACTATCCAACTATCCTGGTAAGCAGTTTATATTGCAAAATGCCCGGAGAACGTTGGTTCGCGATCCAACGATATATACTCATAAAGTTGAACGCGAGAAGGAGGAATTTCATCTCACCGTAAAACGCCACTCGCAGTAGCCGAGTCGCAACACACATTACGGAAACACCACCGTCCGATCGATCATATTCGATCATCGTCTACGTTGGCACTATCGTGAAATCATCCGCGCACGGAAAACCATACATGAACCACCTACAAACCATCGTCCGTGCAAAAGCCCATTATATTGCCAACGTCAACGGACGCGTCGTCGCTTTGTTTCGATTCGGATCGACGATACTTTCGGCCGATCCGTGAGATCTATACGTAATTTTCCTAATGGCAGACAACTCCCCCCGTATTTTTCCATAGCCGCGGCACTCCCAGATACATTTCGCGTCGCGCGAAACCTGATTCCTCTCTGTTCGACATGTTTCGCGAGAACAATTGCGCCCGTGTGCTCGCGCCATACGAAACAAACTGTAAAAACGGATCTAAATTCACGGCGTGCAGTCACTCTCCCGAAATGAAAACCTGAAAGAACCGGAGGGGTGAAAAAAAAAGCTACGAGACTGCTGGCAATCGCACCGGCGGAACCGTCTTTTCATCGGCAATAAAGAGTACCCGGTGCACGTCCATTCCGTTCGATGTTCACGCGAACCATCTCTTTCTCTCTTGGTTGCCAGAGTTTACCGCTTTTTTTTCCCCCCCCCACTCATATCATTTTCCTCCCTTTTTTCACCCTGGCTCATTTTTTTCTTCTTTCATCCCATCCTTTCCGATTCTACCTGCCGCGTTGTCTCTCACTTGCTCTTTTTTTCTCTCGGTCTCCCGTCGACTAGCTGGCCGTTTGGCTCTCAAACGAGAAAATCTGATAGAGGATCTCCGGCGCAGCTGATGCCAGCGCAACCTCCGCAGCTTTGTTCCCGGAATCCCCGGGAACTTGTTTTCTGGCGATCGAGGCGAACCGAGCGACTAGAAACGGAGGATATGGAAAACCGAGTCTACGAGGGTGACAGAGGGTGCTACCAAAACGTAGCGGGGGTGTCAGAGAGATCGGTGCATTATGCATGAACGGCAATTTGATAACCCGAATGTCGCATACGACCCGTCCGTAGAAGCGGTAAGAGTGCATCGATGCGCGCGGTCCTCTCTGTATTGCACCTATAGACGTTACACCTATATGTATATCTATGCCCCAGAACGACGTTTATGCACGACGCTTCCTGCGTTCTATGGCCCCGATGCACCTGCGCCACCGGTTTACAGCTATGCACCGTCGTCATCTACGGTGCATTTATACACGCGCCATCTCGCAACTACCCTTCCATCCCTTTCACCCTCTCCCGCATGGTTTCTCTCCAGGTCTACCGTATTCGTCGGTATCGCCTTCATCGAAACACCGGATTCTCTCCTTTTTATTCCTACTATCTGACTCTTTCGAATATCCGCTCGCAAACGAACCAACCTTCAAATTACATGGAAGTAATCCTAGTCAACGTCGGTAAAGTTCTCTCCAAAGTAGCAATTACACCGAAAGGTAGAATAAATATGTAAAATGACCAAAGACCATTCGAAGGAGAATTTCTCCCTTGTACGTGGTTATGTTTTAATTAACTCAACCGACATCGACCCAGAGGGGTATGGCTTGGTCGTTGAATGCACCACGATGGTTTACAATTATGAATCAACGTCATCTACAACGCATTTATACACACGTCATCGAGCAACCCTCCCGGTTTTCCATCCGCTCATTTAACTGGCCGCTACCCGTGTACTCCATGAGCCGTTCCATTTTGCGCTCGTACTCGAGCTGCGTGCCTACAATAGCGGCAAACAAGATGGAATCGATCGCAATGCATTTCACCCTGGAGATATTAGAGAGGAAATTGGAAAAAATGATTCGCGATAGAAGCATTTACATCAAGAACGAACGGTCGATCTTGCTCGATATCTGCCGGCTGGTTTCACGTTGGTGGGAATTTGCAAATTATTAGGAATGGAAGAATCTTCGACCGGCTTTGTTGTGTTTGGTTGAAACGATATATTAACAGGCATGAAATTCTGGCGGAAAAATGTTGCGATGTCCAAGTGACGTTTCTATGCGTCTCTTAAAATCCTCTTGTAAAACGTGTCCAGCCATGGCGCGCAACGTGTCCGGTTGTATTCGCACGTACGCGGCTTACAAGCGACGCGTGTAACACCCGGAGAAAAACCTGGGCCACAATTTGAATAAATTTCACCCTACTCCCTCGGGGTATTTACATATTCCCGTGAAACGTAAATTGCGAGGAACAGAAGCCGTTTTACCCTTCGTCGCATCGGAGCGCGACGTTGCAAGTAAAAAAAGCCAGTGGGTGAATCAAACCCTTACGTTTCCTGGTTAGCGCGTCACTCCGCTCTCATTTTTTTTTGCACGCTTACTCTCGCGGACAAGTATAAAACGTGCTCGATTCTCATAAACGAGCGATCCTTTTTGCCCGGATTCGCGAGGAGAGAAAACACGCAACGAATACGGCGTGTGATCGCAAAAACTCGAAACACGTCGAAGCGAGGTCAACGGGAAAATGCGCGATTGCAGTACAATCGCACAGTGGTCGATTTCGACGAAATCTTCGCCAAAATCTCCAAACATTGTGCAATTTAGTTGAAAATTGACACATTGGGATTCGATGAATCTGAACACAAATGTTTCGCTTCATAGAATTTGTAGATTTCTTTCTCTTCGCACCCTTTCTCCACGTGTCTTTGATTTCAAGGGTGGAAAGTTTCTTTTCCGAGTTTTCAGCCGTGCTGGACTAAATGCTGTTGGTAGAATGACATTTATTGCACGATATTTCCTATATTCTACGAGCTACCATCGGTGCTGGACGGTTCTATATCGTTGCAAATAGTTTCGACCTGTTCTCCGCCCTTCTGGCGCGAACTCGCTTTCGACCAAATCTCTCCATGGTATCGCGACGCGATATCGCACTTTTATGTCTCCATATATCACGCAGAAGCGTGCAACGAAATACGGCAGGATCCAGGGACAATTAATCCGTCGATTCATGCAATTAAACACGGTTGATTATAAATTTCAACGATATTAGGTGAAACTGTAAAACGGGACACATTCTAACGATAATGGAAGCCGGAGAAATTGATGTCGGAACACCGCGTACATCCGTACGATCAACATCGACTCGTTTTATAAATATGAACCGTCGACGTTTATGGATGATGGTGCAACGTGCAGTGGATACACCTGCGTCGTCAGTTTGCAGATGGCTTTATAAATGATATACAAGGATCGTTCGTATAATATTTATAAATATACAATATTAGTATATTCCTCTTATTTTACATCGTCCAGCATGGTTGTCGGGTAGTACGGTATTCATACCCCATAGTACCAAGTGCACCTGGTGCCTCGTATACAGAGTATGCATAATACGTTGCTACGAAACGTGATTGAACGTCGCTTAATTAATTACAATGAATTTCAACGATATAATTCACTCGAAGTTCTCGCACCGCGGGGAAAATTACCCTCGATCGAGTAATCTCTCAAGTTTAATAACCCATACTTCGAACCATTAACGAGATTCGCCGTTTTAATTTCCTTTTTTTTTTACCAAGCAAACAATTAACGTATCATGGGGAGTTTATACGAGCTATTTTCGTCGTGTAATCGCCATACAAGGTACGCGTTACCGTACAATTATGCACCGACGGGGTTTTCTGGCGCAATTATACGGTCGGCGTGTCTCTCTTTTCCGCAAACTATTTACCAGCGTGTATTCACATCGCATGCGTCTCTATAAATCCCAAATATTATGCAACCTTGGCTCTCGTAACTCACAGGGAGCCTCTATTCATCTATCTTTCCTCTACATTTTGTTACGTGTGTACGACCGAGTAGCGTTAATTTACGATGTTCCACGAGCTCGGTACGTACGATATGCACGTACTAATTATGTACCGACACCGTTTATGCCGTTGTTACACGTTAACTCTCTTATCGTCCTTATGCCCTAGCTACGGCTTCGTCCGCAAATACATTTGAGCGATATTGCACATTCAACGTGAACGTTCGCTTCTTCCCCGAGGTAGCGACGGAAATCCGGCGTGTATGGTAAATATAAAAGTGCCATTTGCGAAACGTGCAATCGTAAATTTCGCAGACAGGTAAACGTCTCCTGAAATCGCTGTTCGTAGAGGTGGAATTACGTCGGGTGTGAGTGACACGTCCGGAAAATGCACGACGATGGAACGGGGAGGTAAAGAAGTCTGGTAGTTTTCTATGGCGCAGCTTGGATGATGTAATTGAATGATAGACTTCTAAGGAGATCGGTTACGTTTAATATTCTTCAAGTTTTTAAACCCCTTTCTTCTTCTTTTCCTTCATATTTTGAAAGTGACATGAATTTCATTCTTACAACTTTTTTTGATTTTTCTGAGTTATGTTGTATGAAATTATATTAGAGCTCGTCTATTTCGATGAGCAAGTCCGAATTCGGTGATTAACCCCTTGATAAATAATTAAATTAATTTGAAATAATCAAATTACTAAAATGAAAATAGGTCGGCGATTTGTGGCATACCGGCGTAATTTAACGTTATATTAATATTATTGAAATAATTTTATCATGGCGGGGTTCACTGATACTTTCAATGTTATAGGTTTCACGAAATTTCAAAATTTACTATTCCATTCACCGTCCCACGAATGTCACACATTGTTGTAGGCTGCATGATTAATTACGTAAGCGAGTGAAAATTGCAACTTGTCGAACCTATGATGTGTAAGGAATCGAAGCCTCGAACTCTCAATCAATTGATTGGAAACAAAGTGTACAGGGTGTTTCAAAAATATTTGTCATGGCTTTCAGGGGTTGTTCTACACCTCTGGATCGATGGAGATTTGCGAAAAAAACTTTCCGCAAAATTCGGGAAAGGGTAGCAAATTTTTTTATTGGCTCATCGTATTCGTCTTGTTACGTAGGCAAAATGTCTGAGAGGAACCATGGGTCAGAAATGAACCGTTCTCTCGCAAATTAACTTTTAATTGGGCCTTCCGATTAAAATCAATCCCATCACTTCTAAAAAATTTTGTCTATATTATCATTTAACTTATCTTACCCTCAGTTCAAAGTACCTCATCTACTAAATTCCAAATAAAATAATCGCACCACCCAAAACGAGAAGGACAAGAAAGGAAATTCCAATTTTCTCTACCATTCCACTCAAAGAAAAATTCGTAAATTCTCCGAGACAATTTCCTTCTCTCCCCTCAATTTAACATTTCATTAGTCGCATATGACCCTCCAACGACCATCGTCGAAGGGGTTTGTTACCCGTTTCCACGAGCGCGATACACCTGTGCCAGTCCGCAATTATGCACCGTCGTCATTTATGCCGCATTTATACACTCGCTCTCTCCCAGCGCCTCTCTTTTCCGCTGTTCCATGCAGCCGTTCAGTCCTACCTATCCGTTTCGTACGTCCTCCGTATATATACGTCCTACCATCGTCACTGGCACATACGTGTATGTACGTATCTACGTATGTACCCATTACACGCGAATGCATTGACTGTGTAAACGTTACTGGTGCACCGAGTCTGCCACTGTGGTGCAAGCCCTGTATTCTCGCGCTGCACCTCGTGCTTCTGATTAATTACAGACCACCGTCACGGTGCACCGGCGGATGCACCGCGCCGGTATTATCATCCGGTGCACGGAATTCGCATCGGTGACGAATTAGCGAACCGAATCTTCACAAACGTGCTTCTGCCTTCGAATCGTACATTTTCACAGCTTTTATCGTCGATGAGAATTTCATTGTAAAAGACGACAAATCGAGGGATCAATTTTGCGTGGAACTTGGCAACGAATAAATTCGTGAATCTTTAACGTTCGTAAAGTCGATGGAGAATCACGGAATGGTTAGAAACGGTAGTAAATCTTGAAGGTGGATAGGAGAGGATGTTAAATTCCAATTAGGGGTACGTCGCTGACGACGTGGGTGAAATTTAAGCTGGACAGGAAACTCGACTTAAGGAAGGAGAATCAGAGATGGGTTCTCGGTTACCTTCAAATTTCAGCTTAGTTCGACTTTTAACGAAACTTCAACAATTCGAGGACGAGGTATTCTCTCTCTCTCTCTTTCTCGTACTCTCTGTTTGGGATTTGTTTGCCGGTTATTTCTAACGGAGAACACTTTGGTTTGATCGCGGTCGTTGCGTTTGCGAGCTCAGTTAAATACGCTTACCCCGGATGCAAGTTAATCCCTCCAACTAGGATCCGTTAAGAGACGTCGATGATAAATAACGAATTACAGTCTACACGGATAACCAAGTCTCTTTGTCATTTGACTCTATCGACTTGCCAAAAAGAGAAAAATTCCCATTTCAGTGAAATTCAATCCAGAGGAGAAACAAGTCGAAAATATAGAATCCACTCAGATTTCAAGTAGCATTCCTAAGACAGAATCTCGGTTAATCTCACCTTAATTCAATTCTGGTATAATCTCATTTAATCTAACATCCCCGGAAAATACATTTAACTCCAAGACACTCGTCTCTCTTTTAAACAATAACCACCCTACCTAACTGTATTATCACGTTATCAGATTCACCCGGGAATTCAAGATAGGCTGCAATTTCATTACATTTAACCACCATCAACTACATCGACCTATATCGATTTTAATGCGCGATCGAATCTCTCCTTGCGTCGATTTAAAAGCAATTAAACGACACCGTACGATCGACACGACAACAGAGACGGATTATCCCTCCTTCTCCATCGATTGATCCAAGTTAAACGTGCACTTAAGTACAAATGCACTTTGCCCCCGTCGAATTTACAAGTTAGCTGCATTGCAGTGTCGCGTTCGGTATATCTGCATGTACGACGATTCGGGTTTTGCCGGCACGCGTAGAGAGTTAGGATCGTTTGATCTGGATCATGGTTAATTTCACCGTTGGTTATGGTGCACAATGCCTTACCAATCATGCCGTGACCCCGCTGCATTGCGCAGTCCGATTGAACCTTCTATAGAACTACGTAACCTTCGTGTGGATGCACATATGCAGACGCGCACACGATTCCACGGGTGCATCGATGCACGCGCATACGCGCCTAATCGACGGACAGATAAAGCCGCGAGGTGGATCAATCCGTGACGAAGCCATCGACTTCGAAACGTTGGCTTTCGTTTCAATCTCGTCGAGCACGCGGTAGATCGTGGCATTTCGTTAGGGCGGAAAACAGGCGAACGAGAGATACCATGGGATGCCTAATTACGGAGGAAATTGAAGGGTGATGTTTCGGAGTTTCGTGGCAAATAAATTCAATAGGGGCGGAAAATTTGTGGAGAGGTGTTTCTCGATTTGTTGCATTGATTTAGGGATTACTTGATCGCCAATCGGTTGGCGAGTGATTTTGGAAATAATTTATTTTCGAATGATTTGGATTTGTGGAGAAATTGAAGGAATTATTTTAGGAATTTTTAACACTAGATTTACCAAGCCAGTCAAAATTACTGGTACAGAATTTTTTCCAAAAATTCTACGGGTTTATGAGAGAGCCGTAGAATAAATATTCTTCGTCCATCGTATAAAACATAAATTACCGAATCTATCATCTTTTCCACGTCTTAATTTTCCTTGCTTTGAGATACATATTTAACATATTTAAATATAATAGATTTCAATGTGGTAAATCTAGTGTTAAGAAGAGTATCGTTAAAGTTTGGTTCCTGTTTGGTTTTGTGTTGTAAATGTGTAGGTGTTTGCAAATGAGTAGGATTCGATGAGAGCACTCACCCTTGCGATAAACGATGGTGGTTTGGTTGAATTATCAACGAGAGGTTGAACTAGAAGAACCGATAATTGCTGCTGAATTCGTTGAATTGTTATTCGGCTGTAATTTGCGAAAGGATGAATTCTTAAAGGTGTATTTGGCAATTGGTGATCTCTAATTGCAAATCGGGTGAATCTATGTAGGGTGTCGATTATATGGAGGGCGCGAAACACTCGTTTTTCCCGAATCGATTTTCCGATGAAGCGGATTCGTCGGACGTGACTTCCGGGTCTTTAATTAGAGCTCTTTTTATTCGCGACAATCCTCGACAGTGTGTACCATGTCGGCATCTTATCGGATCACTTTGAACGCAGTCGATAGCCTCTTCCTGTTCTCGAGTCTATAGGTAGACGCATTATGCACGCACCATGGAACACGTTGGTTGAAGTCGAGCTGAATGCAAAAGAAAAAGGGATCGATGGAATCATCGATGAAATTAGTAGGCTGCGTCCCCAGTACCTCATCGACTCTTCTCTCCTCTTCTTCTTCTACCTTTCTCTCATTTCTCCTCTCATTCTCTCCCTCTCGTATTCTCCCTTTCTCTATTTCTCTCTTCATCCAACTATTTCATTTTCCTTCTTCGTTCCATTCCAACCCCCTCTCTCTTCCTTATCCTCTACTGCCCATCCTCGTCCTTTTTCCTCCACCCCTTTCTCTCCTTCACCCACGCGGATGAATATATTTCCCTCGGCAGCGTCTTCATCCGACCGAATGGAAGAATCTAGCGAGACGGGAGCAATATCGGCGGAAATCGAATCGCAAAATGGAGAAAATGACTGCGAGTGCTTCACCCTACCATGAAGGGGAGGAAGAGGCGAGAGAATCGGTAGGAAAGGTGAACGCGGGGGTTGGAGAAAAGACGGAAAAGCCGAGCAAGCGAGAGGGTAGAAACGATATCGAAGATGGTAGGAGAGAAAGACCACGAAGGGCCGATATCGAAAGAGAAAGAGGAAGATAGAAAAAGACAGATAGTAGGAGGGAAAGATGAAGCGTGCACGAGAGAGACAGTCAGATAGGGAGAGAGGAGGAATGCATTCCTGGGCGAGTTAATCCCTGGAGTCTGGAATGGCTGACAATTCCATGGATCCATGCCTTCTGCCTTCCTCCTTCCATCTCGCGACCGTGTGCGTGTCCACGTAGGTGCACACTTCCGCGAACGAATGGACGTGTGCGCGAAAACCGTGCTCCCCGTATTATCGTCCCAAATCGATTCGTCGATTCGTAATATCGCGAAATTCGACGTAAATGGATCGTAATACGGCGATGCCGAGGTAGTGGCAGGATCTTTCACGAGAAGGGGGTGTGTGGTGTACGCGAGTGTTTCTTAACGGCGTCCAAAAGGGTTCGACGGGGGTTGAACACGCTCCGTTGACCCGATCGTTACCATAAGCGGCTTAAAGGAACTGTCAGTCAACCACCCCCGCGTCATCCTTCGTCTTCTTCTCTACGAATACCTCGATCGCCATTTATCTCTTCTTTCGCGGTGATAAGCACCAAAGTCAGATACATTTTCATCGTTCGCATTACCAGAGATTGAACAACTTTTTCGTCGGGGTTGATTTTGACGTGCACCCCCCGAGGTGAATTTACCGTGTGATTGATGAACGCGCGGGATTTCGTTTCAAAGTTGCATCAATGAATCGGTATTACTTTGGGGGTTGATTCGTGTTTGTTTTAACTCACGATGGAGAGTGGAAATGAGTTAGATTTGGGGAAAGGAAATGGAAAATTTCTGTGTATTCTGAGGCGATAATAGGATGATACGTTTGATCTTGGAGAACGTAGAATAGCTCCGATTTGTCGAACGATTTAGGGGTTGTAGATAACGTTGTATTCGATTGAACGATCATTAAATCAGCCATGGCTATTGTCTCGACTTCTATTTGTGCCATGGAGTTACCTTTGAGAAAGTTTAACAGTTCTACATTTAATTCCTTCGGAGAACACGAAACAACCCCTTTCACCGGCTGCATCCAACGTGGCAACGGTCGCAGGTGTCTCGTATTGTAATTCTTCCTAAGTCGTAAATCTTCCGAACGAGAACAAACTAGCTACTTTTGACGATATATCGGATTATTCGAAATCGAGTGCAGCCAAACTTTCAACATTTATATCCGCTAAAAATTTCCTCGATTTTCATCGGTACTTTATCTAAACGGGAAATATCATTTCTTCAAAATTCTCGAAGCGATTTGCAGAGGTCTGACAAGACACTTACCGCGATATCGACGTTCGTCGATTTCACCGAGAAACACGGTAAAATTTCGAGGAATATCACTGTCGTCCTTGTGACGATCGGTTATCGAATACTGACGATTCTCGACGATTCAACGTGGCACAATGGCCGCGAAATATCGCATAGGTCTTTCTTGGTAACGTTTCGAAATTCCGTCGATTCACGAGGACTGTCCCAGTTGCGCAATTAGCGGCAGCGGGAGATTTTGAAGCGTTTTATCGATCTGCCAATCAATCCAATTCACTTCCTTTTCATCAAATAAAGCGATTGGCATCTGAACCTTCCGCGCGGCGATCGGGAAAGTTTCATCTTTCACCGAGTTCCATGCCGGCTGTTAACTTGTTAATTATCACTCTGACAGGAATGCACGGACAGATTGGAAAGAATTCAACTACACTGACGTCTACCTGCGTGCTACATTTTTTTACAACGTTACCTTGAATCTCGTGTTCATCGAAAAGCGGAAGAAAGAAAAGCACGTTGAAGCTTCTCCTTTACGAAACGAAAGAAACGAGACACATATTTTACGCTGTACACCCTTTCAATAGTTGTCCCAATGGAAAGCGGATTTATTATTTGAAGAAGCAAGCGCAATACGTAATTAGCAGGAGTAGTTAGTAATTGAAACAACGAGAGAGAAGGAGAGCACGGGTTTGGGAAACTGAAAGGATAATACTCGAGTATTTCCCGCGATGCTCTTCAGTTCCGAAGAAACGAACATCTTGAGAAACAACAAAAAGGAGCGCGCAAGTCGTACGAAGCCGACGAAGAAAATGTCCGAAGATATCGTCAGTTCTCTCTCTTTCTTCTTAGTAAACTGCTTACCAGCAGATACTGCCACTGACTTCTTTCCCTCTCCTAGTAACTTTCTTAATCCTCCTCTTAAGCGGAGTTAATCTTCTCGATTAATGCTTTGCTAACCCTCTCCTCGAAGAATTTCTTTTCGGCTTCGTAGTCGCCAATTAACATTTCTATGCGTCTTACGCTTCTTCTTCGAGCACCGTGATTCGTTAGTAGACGATACCTGCTAGCGTATTTGTGTGTCAGGAACAGAAATGATATTCGCTATACTTTGCTACGAATAAAAACTACTCTGAGAAGTATCGTGTCGAGGTGGAATATTCTTGGTGTTTAACGATCGAGGAGAATTTCTTGCAACAAGATGAAGTCGTAAACATTTGTAAGATTGAGGGGCAAATAATTATAATAGGATTGAGTATTCTAAACTTGATGGAATAAAACCATGAAGTTGTGTAGTCTATGATGAAATGGCATTGGAGGAGGAATTTGTTGTTTGTTGGAAAATCACTTGCGCAATCGTAGAAATGCATGCTCTGATATTTAGATTAAATTCACCGCAATTTAAAAGCACGATGAAACGAGATGAGATTCTTTGAATATAAAAACATATAAAAATATCTACAAATCAATTTTCTTGTTCGTGGAAGGATTTTTTTTTAAAGTACTACAAGAACTTTTTAATTACCAATTTAGATAGTCGTTGATTAAAATTTGATGTAGCAGACAGATCGAAACGTGAGAAGCTTTAGAAAATACAGAAACAACGAGACGCACGGAGGTAATTGTGGTTTTCTTACAATTGCACGTAAGTGTTCTATTTTGCTGAAAAATTAATTCCCAACTGTCTGAATTGCCAGAAGGTTTTTTATCCATCCGAGTCATTACCGTTTTCCCGGTTGATCCGAGACGATTTTCCTCTCTTCTCTTCTCTTTCGCCGGTGAGGTGTTGGTAGCTTATCACTCACCACCATCCGCCCTCTCACAACACGCTGAATTAGCATAATACCTTCGGTGTCGTTACGAGGCAGTGAAACTCTTCAGGACACTTCAATGGCTCGATACAATAGAATATCGATCCGAACGAGAAGCCAGTCTCGCCGGAGGTGCAGACGGCGAAACGCTGCAGCTCTTGACGTATTAAAGAGTCGATGGCGAAACAGAGGGTGGAAACAAAGGAGGGCGGGAAGGACGATAGGAAATCTCAAAATAATTCCTCAGAATAGGAGATATAAAATTGCGAAAAACAGAGGGAGTAAAGATGCATCGGTGACGGAGTGAAGCAGTGAATGAGACAGTGAGGAAGTAAATGAGTGAAGCAATGAATGTGAGAGAGACAGTGAGTGAATGAGTGAGCCAATAAGTGAGTGACAAATTGGGACAGTGCGTGAGGTAGTGAATCAGCTAAATAGTGACCGAGTGAATGAGTTAGACATTGCGTGAGATAGTGAATGAGTTGGGCAGTGACTGACCATTGAGTAAATGAGTTAGGCAATGAGGGACTGAGTGAAAATTTGAGACGGTGCATGAGGTAGTGAATGAGTTAAATAGTGAGCGAGCGATTGAGTAAATGAATTAGACAGTACGTCATTTGGTGAATGAATTAGACAGTCAGTGAGTGATTAAGTAAGTTAGACAGTGAGTGACCGAGTGAATGAGTTAGACAGTGCGTGAGGTAGTAAATGACTTAGGCAGCGACTGAATTATTGAGTAAATGCGTTAGGCAATGAGTGACTGAGTGAATGAGTTAGGCAGTGCGTGAGGTAGTGAATGAGTTAAATAGTGAGCGGGCGATTGAGTAAATGAATTAGATAGTACATGATTTGGTGAATGAATTAGACAGTCAGTGAGTGATTAAGTAAGTTAGACAGTGAGTGACCGAGTGAATGAGTTAGACAGTGCGTGAGTTAGTGACCGAGTTAGGCAGTGACTGAATCATTGAGTAAATGAGTTAGACAGTGAATGATTGAGAAAATGAGATAGACAGTGCGTGAGGTAGCGAATGAATTAGACAGTGAGTGAGTGAGGGAGTAAATGAGTTAGAAAGTGAGTGAGTAAGTCACTCAATAACTACATGAGTGAAACAGAGAGAGTGAGCAAGAGAGCAAGCGTACGAGTGAGTGAATGAATAAGAGCGAGAAGGCAAGATGGAAAATAAAGCAGGCAACTGTATAAAAACCGTAGAAAATTCGAGAGAAACTACTGCCAGGTGTACGGATAAAAAGAAAAGTCTCTCATTTTATGCTTCCCAATCGAAATTTTGCCGCATAAACCGTACAGAGTGCGTTCGACGAAAAACGATTATCGTTCATGGCGGTCGGCGGAGTGTCGCAAAAATGGAAACAATTAATTCTTCTCAATTTAACGCTTTATAGGCGAGAACCGGGGAGTAAATGTACGGCGCGCGCATTAAAAGAAACGCTTTTAATCCGGCTCCATTAACGCGCGTAGCCGCTCCAAGAGAATGCGGTTCGACGGTTGCCGTTCGTCCGAGCGAAGGAGAAATTTTTCCAGTGGTTCCTAAATTCGCCTTGGAAAACGCGAAAATTCATTGCGATTTTCATGAAAAATAGCCCGGCTAGTTTGTCTTTTTTTTCGTAAATTCGTGCCCAGGCGTTAAAGAGTCATTCTAATTTCGTTCGTGGAAAATTTCGCTCGTTGAATTTCCTGCATTTTAGGCAGTTTTCCATGGTGCACATTCCACTTCATTTTGCATTCTAATTATAAGCCGCGGCGGCTCGTAAATTGTAAATTATTTTCAATTGTAGGATAAAATATGGCGCGCATACAAAACGACGGGGGCGTGACGGTGGATGGGTGGATGGGTGGCATGGCTTAAATACAGTCTAGCCGCGGATATTGTTCATTATACGCCATCCATCGTTAATTACTTCGTATATAATTAAAAGCCCGACCGGAGGAAAGCGGGGAAATCCTGCTGTAGGCTCGATTCTTTTGTGTCTTTGCGCGCACTTTTTCTTTTCTATTGCGCCGTTTAATGCACCCTGCGAATGTAGCCAGAGCCAAGACGTTTATTTATGGCAATTTAACTCGGAACTTCATTTGCAAAAGCGCCCGCGATTCGTTTTGGAACCCTATTAAATAGTTACATGCGCGAGCCAACCTACCCGTTCGAATGGTCGAAACACGAGCTGCTTTATTTATTCTTCGTTACTTTTTCTCGTTAATTATTTCTATACCGCAATTGTTCTCCAACACGTGAATATATGAACCCGTAATTTAAAACGAATTTTGATTTACTACGAAAAATATTGACGAGCAGGGAGTGCATTAAGTAATTAATGTTTTATTTATCGAAACAGAGTTTCAAATTCTATAAATTGTTATGTGTAAATATACCACGCGACAGGTACAATTTGCTCAACGATACAGTAATATTGCAAGTAAAATATCCACCGTTCTTATCACGGTGTCCCCTTTAATCCAAGCGAGTGTATACTTTTTTCGGTATCTCGATGCCACGAGAGGCTATTTCGCAATTTAATAGCCGCTTATACATTTCTCTTTGTACCTCGAAATGACTCGATCCTGATATTTTTCCAAGGACAGCCGATATATCGTTCCCGTCATACCTTCGATAGATCGTAATACGTCCAACCCCCCCGAGTAGATTCGTATCGTACATATTTCATTTGAAATCCAAAGAAACCCTTCGTACGAGGTACAAATTAAAAATTCTTTCTTACATTCCACCATTTACCGCTGCACAATAAATTGCACCCGAGTATCTCGGAAATTAAAGATCGTCGCGAAAGGAACGGCGAAAAAAAACGCACAAACCGGAAGGGGAAGTGGAACAATAAGCGCGGTCTGGGAAAACGTAAATTATTTGTTTGCCGCGGAATGTTCGGGCAGCCGAACGAGTAATAAAAATTACCGGTTGAAGCGGCACAACTAAACTCCTAGAGGTTCCTACCTTTTCTCCACGAGCGAGCCGGCTCGGTGCATTTTAGCGATGAAATCGTTGCACGAACGTTGCACCTAACAATAGCACTGCGGTTGGACGCAATTGGACGGTGCGACCATGTGGACGGGACATTTTCGTAATTCAACCGAGGCCACGACATACCAGACGTTCGTCCCTGTCCCGACAACTTCGTACTACCGATGCAAATTGCAATTCCGAATAAATTAAACTTCCTCCTACGCTACACCCTCTTCTTCCTCCTCCCCGCTACCGGTACCGTTTCCTTTTCCGCGACATCGTCTTTTGAACTTCCCCCTTTTGCTTCGCTTATGAATGTACACGTCGAGTTGCGACTGGCATTCCCACGCGGTTTTCCGAAACGAGGATGTCTTTGAAATCTTCGGTCATACGTGAGATGTAAAAGCCATGCATGCTCGTATCACGGCTTTGGAAAATTACTCGCACGTTTCTGCACAACGTGGCCTCAGCTTCCAATGTAAAAGTGGACCTTGATGAATGAAGGATAATGAGAGATGTAGAAATACACGGGTGTGAATTCGATAGAGTAGAATTTTGAATTGTTTCATTGATGTTTAAACTTTTTTTAAAAGGGATGAGAATAGATTCATGGTTCTGGTGGAATCCTCTGAAATTGTACATCGACGAACGCGCAAAGATCGCATCCTGGAACAACGCGAGAGGCCACAACGAGCCGAGGCAACGATGCGGAGCAGACATTTTCGAAATTTAGGACAAGCCTCGGTATATAGAGGGGATGTTGGTCGCGCAGCACCATCGGCCTGACAGATCGATCGTAATTAAATCGATGCGATCCAACGCGCCGCTTCCATACCCCCATGGACTTAACTGGAAATCTAGGAATGGGGTCGATCGAAGCCACCATCAGGATGCATTATGGAGCCAGAGAGGACATGCCTGCAGATAGCTGGCCGCGATGGGCGTTGGGGTTATCTCGCGCCTATTTGCACGATAGTCCTGTTTCCGATTAATCAGGTCCCCTGGAATTAACGTAGTCCCCGGGGTCTACGTTGCATCTCGCACGTATGCATCCCCATTACGTTTCTCTCTCGGTCTCTCTCTCTTGTTCTCTCGTCCTCTGTCTCTCTTGTCCTCTCAATTTCCCTCTCTTCTCCTCGGTATTCCCTCTTCGATGCTCTCGCTGTACCTGCATCTCCCCATTGACGCACCACATCCTGCTTTTTCCCTCTACCCTCTCATTTCCATACGTACTACCCTCTCTGACAAAACTCTCTCCGTATCAATTATAATTCATTCTTTCGCTCGATCGTAGAATTGTCTTTCATTTTATTGCTTCTTTTTCGCGTCATTTATCGCAGCCCTTTCTACGCCATCCCTTACCGTTCGCCACCCCTATCCCTCGACACATCGATCTCGCCGTCCTCGTAGTCTCCGCTTCTTTCAACCCTGCCTGAATTTTACTCCTTCCAGCCCTTCCAGCCCTACCAGCCCTCCGTTCCTCCTACCAGGCTTTCTTCCCTCGATGGTCCCTCTCTCGGTTCTTCAAAGTACTCGAAGCTAAACGCGTCAGGGGACAGATACGACGTGACTTATCAACTTGCCTCTGCCAATCTCCCGTAAGTTCGATTTCAAAGAGGACTCTCTCCCGCAAAGGCATGTCTGCCTCATCGATTGCGACGTTTTGAAAAAGAAAAGGGAGAGGGGTGGGGGGGAAAAAGGAGACGGAAGAAGAAAACAAAAAGAAAACTTCCTGTCGATGATGACCCTTGTTAGCGGGATTTTTCCACCGTTATTAATGAATGCACCGATCATGGGGTCGCGGATTGTTCTCTCGTTTTTACCGCGAAAATGCCTTTGACGATGGACCTTTCGTTTCATCGGATATCGATTCTGTCGATGGAACGAATTCATTCTTCAATTATCACCTTTCTCCATGCGAAGACACGGTGTACTCGTCAACATTTGAATCAACGAACGTCATGGATGGAATGAAAGAATTCGGAGGAAATGAAAATTGCCAAAGAATATTTCAAATGTGTCTAGAATTCTTGACCACACGTTAATCGATGGGTTCAGTGTGCTTGAATATCTGGTAAAAGTTAATTAACGTTGAATACCCCAGTTTCGATAAATAATACTTCGTTAAATAATTTCACATTTAAACGAAAGAAGGAACTATCGGGAATGTTTGAGAGCGTATTTTATCGGCTCGCTAAATCCATATTTAAACTACGCGATACATATTGCATATCTATACGCACGCTATCTGGGTCGGATACGCGTTAACGCGAAAATTTATTCCCCGTTTTATTCAAAAACGCCGTCTCCACCTTCTCTTTTACCTTGGCCATTCCATCGTTGCTTTTGCACCCCGAATACCCTCGCTGTTTCATGAAAATTCAACATCACGTTGGATCCTCATTACGTGATGGGAATTAAATTTCGCAGAGAATACACGGTTAAGTCACTCTCGGAAACGACCACGGTAAACGCGCGAAATTTTTCTACGTCCAATAATTGAGCACTTCCGGCAGTGTTGGAATGGAAACGCTAAAAATTCACTTCGCTCTCACTATACTCAGAGTGGTTTTCACTCCCACCGGAGAAATCTCTCTTCCTCTTTCTTCCTTATCTCTTCGTCTTCCTTCTACTTTCTTCGTTTCTTTTCTCTTTCCTCGTCTTTCTTGGTATAAAAGATATCTTTTAACGATACGCAATCGTTCCCGCCTATTCTCGTAATCCTGTTATATCAGACAGGAAAATTCCTACTAGTTATTACAGTAACGAAGAAAAGAAAATTAAATGACCGGGCTATCCGTGTTTGATTTGAAACGTTGCATTCATTGATATTCATTCTACACTTGTAGAGAGGGCCGGACAAGAAATCTCGCTCTAATAATTAAATGTTGGAATTATTTTAATTATATCCAACAAAGTTCACCTCACAGAACATCGAGCGTTACCGTTTCAATGTTTATTCAACGTGGTGTGCCATTAATCTCAGATTTCTCAAAATTGATTTCACTCTGTTTCACCTCCACCCTCATCCCTCTCCGCCCCGGGCCTGTTTTCAGTGAAACGAGCACGAAAATAAATTAAGTAAATGATAAAATTTACCTTTCTCCCTCGATTACAATTATTTTCATTTCGCATTTATGTTTATCCGATTTTCCCGGGGATTTTCGAATAACATTATCGCTCTGCTTCCAACTGTGCGTTACGATTCTTGCATAAATTTCGATGAAAAAGCAAAATTGATATTTCTCCATGCGCACACGGTAATGCTGCCATTGAATTTATTCATCTACGATGATGTATACCCGATTACGTAATTCGTTGTACGTTGCTTATTACGGTTACGTTTGCGTATAGAAATCACGTAGAATATCTCGTTCCCTCGGTGGAATAACTCGTCCTCGCGAAATTTGTCATTTTACGGCAATATTTCACTTACGATGGAAATGTATGTTTACTCTTATTCGAGCTGAGTGTCGTGTTTCTATCGAGTTAGGTAATTTTTAAAGAAAAATTGGAAACCAGTCACTTTGACTCCATTGGTAGTTTCAGTTAATGCTGAATGAGTGACAATTGGTAGGGTTTAATTAAACGTAACAAATAAATAAGTGGGAATGAAATATGTTAAGCAATAAGTTTGGGAATTTATTTCTAGAATTTTTAGAATATTCAAGATGGAAATTTCAGGAGAAAGTCATTCGAGAAAATGAGGAATCAGTCCTTCTGTCTACGCAGGTAAATTCGATTTTAACACTAGATTTACGGAGTCAATTGGACTCATTCAAAATTTGATTACTACATTTATAATATATTGGTTGGTTAATTTTTTAGTAATAAATCTTTCATTTCAATTGATTTGGAACTATTTTCTTCGCAAAAAATTTCAATTTTCTTGTATGATTGGAATTGGCTCACTTCAGAAAAATAGGTATATCAATATCCGTAAATCTAGTGTTAACTATTTCTCCGTACAAGCGTGCTGTATCGTTGCAAAAAAAGGTTAGCAACTTTTCTAAACGTTGAAATTTTTATCACGTAGTTTCGTTTGAAGTACGATCGAATCCTTGCATTTTGATCTTCCGTTAATGCTGTGAACTTTGCATGCATCTTTAACCAATCGTTTCTGCAAACATTTGTTTATTTGCGGCTGCTCGGTTTAAACTACCAAAGTGCAATTCATTAATTCACTGTACTCCAATTTTTTATGGATTTCTACTATAAAAATAGAGAGTATTTCCAGCACTGTAATTAGAAATTAACTTATGAATTGTAGCTTGCATTAACTCTCTCTCTACTCCCAATCTATCATTTATTAATTGCCAACACAAAAATCGACTGTACAGCTATCTCTTTAAATACGAAACAACCAGCCAGTTTTTATCTTTCATTAATGCAGCAAGCTTTACGCGTATCGCTGATAAATATCCTCTTCAAACATTCGATGCATTGGCAGCATTCCATTAAAAATCAAAAACAGCCTTTGAACATCGGTTTTTCGTCAAAACTCGATGCATTTTCCGCGTACTTTTAACGAGTCGCTATAAAAAAAAAATTAACAGTTCTTTTTTTAAAATATCAACGCCACAAATATCATCGACGAATCGGAGTTCTAAAAAATACGAATATTATCATTTCACGTTGTTAGCCCGTCAATTATCATTATTTACATTACTTTATTTGAGACGAGAGTATAACATCGCGGTGGTGTAATTCCAAAAGCCGTTTGAGTCGCGGGAGATGTGGCTCTCGGAGCACGGAAATTGGATATTTAAATTTTCAAAGGCTCGTAATCCAACCTGGAATTTTATAATCCAGTCGTCTGAATTTGACGGGACGGAAGTCCGTTTTCGTCCCACAGCCAGGAGATCATTCTCTGGAATTTTTCGCGCAAAACCGCGGATAATCGTTAAACCTTCTGGCATGGCTGCGTTTGCAAGAAAGGAGATATCGGTCTGAGGACGTAGATCGGCATACGCCGGTAATGAGATTTAACCCCTCGCGTTGAAATCACGTCTTCCAGACGTGACGGTGTCTACGTGTCAAAATCTATCACGTCGCGGAGACGCGCAGGGACCAGAAAGCTCCGATATCTCGAGCAGTCGATGAGAGAGGATATTTCGTTACTTCGTAAAGTCTTTCGTTGCTCGTAAACGCCTGTTTTCAGGTGGCAAGTGGAAAGGTTATAACGATTAAAAGTGTGATAGATGAGTATCGTGGGCGAGAAGTTAAAAGGTGGGACTTTTAATTAGCGAAAGGGAGTTTAAACGTTTGAGTTTCGGCGCACAGTGGCAGAATTCTGACAAGGAGCGCCAAGCGGCGCGATGGCGCTTCTTTGTTAATTGGAGTGGAATATCTTTTTTTAATTCTTCTCTCCCTATATTTTTCGACTGTGAACGCCATGTCATTTCATTCAGAGTCTACTGTATCAGATGGGATTCGACCATTCAGGCTATAATATATTAAAAAAATGTTAGAAATATTTTCTGAAGATAAAATTTGTTAAAGGAAAAAAAGGATAAAATCTTTGCGCTTGAAGTAACTTTCTCAAAAAAATCACAGTATTATGAACATAATTAAAATAATAGTTCATAGTTATTTCTCAGCTGCAAAGAATTCTGTATTCGTTTAAAAAAAATCTCAATCTCCGTAACCAAAATCCTAGCATGAAAAGATAGAAATAATTAAAATAATAGAAGTATCGTAATACTTTTTAAGGCAGCTATCAAAGCATTCAGAGAGTCGTTTTGAAGGAAACAATGAGATCTCCGTCAAAAAAAAGAACAGATTCAAGATGATGCAAAAAAAAATTCCATGGAATGAAAACAGATATTTTAAACTACGGTGTAACATTTATCAACGAAAGGGTTAACGTCCTAGCGAGACAATTCCGCATTTATCAGGCCGCAGAATCGATAGCGAAATTCCTCCTCGCGGAAATGTACGTTTATCTCGTCGTATTTTATGCGAATAAGTATTTTCAATCGCGCGAATTCTGTGCATTGTGTTAGTGAGTATCGATTGGTGAGTGAGTTTGACAAGGCGCTATCTGACGCTCTCCTCTAACTGTCAACATGTTACGCTGCAACATCGAGTAATAAAATTCATGAAACTTGTTATACGTTCTCCGATAAAGGCCGAATCTGACACGAAATATGAAATACGGGAAAAAAAAGAGAAGAAAATGGTCAAAGAAAGTGATAGAAATGTACGAAGAAGAATTAGAAATAAACATAGTAAATATAATTTATATCACCAACTGGTGTAAAACAGAAGTTTCTCGCAAGCTGAGAAATTTCTATGAAATACCCGTGTATCGTGTGAGGCTACGAATTTTGAAACGAGAGTAATTGCACCTTTAATAACGCAGATACGGGAGAACAGTGATCAACCCCGAGGTCGAGCAATTATTTTCGCATACACCGTCGTACAAAACCGTTCGTCGATGGATCGATTTGTAACATCGTTTCCCGCGCAGATGGCATAGCCAGATAGGAAAAAGTGGTCCGTCAATTCGGAAAAGGCGCGCCGCTTTTTCCCGCTTCTCTTTTTTATACCCCTTCAACGTTCTGACTTGTGTCATCGGTTGAAATGAAAAGAAAAAAATGGAGAAAGAGATAGAGAAAAAAAAATTACGTTCGGTAATGCATTTAACGCTCGTCATTAAGTTTCACGTGGTCGTAGATTGTGCATTACAAGTGCGTAATGTTTTATCGAGCTCTCTCTCGAAAAAGGGAATTAAAAAGGGATAGACCTCGCATTTCTGCATTTCCATTGGCGAAACGATGAAATTTGCACGAGCCTGTAAATCGCTAAATTACCAACGCTCTTATCGATCGATACATCGAAATTTCCAATGAGCTGGGTTTTTAATATTTAAGCGCAAATTAAATATAAATCGCTGAGCGCACTTTACGCGAGCTTTTATAATCAGAGGCATAAGCGTATATAAATACAGTTTACCAGGATGTAGGTTAATTGGTTTTCGCGTAACTGCATACATTTTGTCGCAGAATATCGCCAGGTCGTTTCTCCCATACTCCACGCATCCTCGCGTTTAACGACAATTTTTAACGATCAGTTTGGAATTTATGGCGAGTCAATTCGTGTCGTTAAATTGCTCCGACCGGAAGGAAAAGAGGAGGGAAAAAGATGAACGAAACGCAACGCAGCGATGCATACGTACGCGTTGACGTTATTAGAAGAATCTCACGCTCTCGATGCAATCGGCCGAACTATTTATACAGGTTAATTGGTCCTCGCCAATAGAATCCGCGTGAAATACACGCTTCTCGGAAAAATTGCTCGCTTTTGCCGTATCCCGTCAAACGATTTCCTATATTACAGGTTACCAGGTACGCGTCACTCGTTCGACCCGCATTGCCAAATTGAAAATACAATTTCTACATGAAATTCAAATATCTGGACGTCCGTCGACAAATATATGCGTGAACCATAGCTTCTCCTTTCTTTTTAATTCCGGTATTTGCGAAAGTATTGCTGACGTAGCAGGGAAATTCAAATAAAAGAATTCCCGTTGAATACGTGGTTTCATGTAATTCCAAGATCGCACGGGATGCTGAATTTCGAGTTAGAAAATCTCGATCAGCAGAGGGCTGAATTTTAACAGTAGCTATCAGAAAGATTTTTTCTAAATTCTTTAACAATAGAACTACCGGCGTCAAATTAACATATTTTAATAAATTAAATAAGTACTTTGAAAAAGCGGGAATCAAGCGGCGGAAAATTTGATCGTTTGGGTGATTTACGTTTATTGATATGGACGTAGAATATTTATTCTATGACTCTTATATAAACTTGGAGAATTTTTTGAAAAAATTGTGTACCAGTCATTTTGACTGGTATGGTAGTTCTAGTGTTAACATTACGATATACTGGGTGATATGAAAAATCTTTAAAATATTCCAACACCTAGATAGAATAATCACGGTAATTAAATTTAACCCTTTGCACTACGAGCCATCTCTGAAGTTATCTATTAGCAACTTGTCAGCACTTTACTATTTTCTATTTTGTGCAATTTCAATAGAAAAATTCAGGTAAATATATATTTCTTAAAATCTTGGGGTGCAGTAAGTTGATCCTCTGTAATTACTAATAAATTCATGGTCCCCTTAGAGGGTGCAATAGAGTGATATGATAAACTTACAATGTCCCCTCAGGTGGGACATCGGAGTGCAAAGGGTTAAAAAATACAAAAAAAATAATCACGAAGTTTATCTTCAAAGATATATCACCCCACCATATTCACAATTTATTCACCGATATAATTTATCGAATTACCTTCTATCAGCGACACCATTTAATAACGCTTTCACGATAATTACAAACCGAAGAGAATCGCCCGAACAAAATTCCCAAGTTTCAAAGGCTACCCTCGCAAACGATCCGGAACGTGTACCATCAGAATATCCGCGCATAGAGTTAGGATACGCGTATAATTCTCCTCGTAATTCCACGCCTCGAACGAAGTCCCATATTTTCCAAATCGATCAATGTTAATTCGCTAAGCATAAATTGTAGACGAAGATAGAGGTCGAGAAACGTTGGTAGCAGCTGTACGAACTTTCCAACCACGTTACAGAATTGCAGTCCGCGTTTGCAAACCAGACGCAACTCCGTTTCGTCCCACGACAAAGAGACACGACCCGCTATTTTCACCGTATCGTGTAAGGGTGACGTATATATACGTTGCATTTGTAATGCAACGACAAATGAGAGAGAGAGGCAGGGCAGCCACGGAAAGTGGCATAATCGATTCCAAACTCTATTGTTGCAACGACCGAGGATGTACCAGTGTTATACTTGGTTCTTCGTTATCTGTCGAACCTGAGGGGAAAATAATCGACGGGAACTCGCGAAGTTTAGGTACAGGGACGTTGGTCGATGATTCATGGTGATAATTAGTAGACTCGCGGACTCGTGGAATGAACTGCGAGATGGTGCAGTGGAGACGCTTGATTTATGGGGAGACGATGAGATCTAGAATTTGTGGTGACGCGTGATTTTAGGGGGATGGTGGAATTAGAGGTATGGCCGAGTGACTCGGTATATTTAGGGGGTGTGGATAAAAGTTAATTGAAAAAATTAGAAATTTTATGTTTGCCGGAAGTAGATGGAACCTGGATTTAATTAAAGAAATTGTATTTATGTGCTAGAAATAATTTGTTGATGATGTACGCAGAATTTCAGATTGCATATTTATAATAACGGATTTCATTCTACATTTATACTTTTATGGTTCATTGACACGAATTTTCAATGCACAGAATTACAGGACTGCCTTTCAAATTGCTCCATCCAAATACCCAGCTGATTAAAGCTAATAAATTATTTTTCGAAACTTCTTCTATATTATAATAATAAACGACTCATAATTATTGAGTCACAATAATAATTGGAAATCACCACTATACATATTTCATCCCAGCTTATAAGCTATTTCCATCCATCGAAACGTCAAACTAATTTCCAACCGCTGCTCTGTTGACTTTCACCCCCCTATTCAAAGTCACTCATTCGTAAAATAAATCCTTATTTTAAAAAAAAAAGAAACCATCGACACCGAACCGCGGAATTTTTCTAATTTTCCCGCATCCACATCTGGTCCCGTCGACGATCCTCCCATTCCACCGTTTAACTTTGCCAGGGTAATGACATGACAAGCGCAGAGAACGAACAACGAAGAACGGAAGAGCGACTTACAAAGCGTCGTCGTTGCTCGGTGCATCTACGTTAACTATTGGATGCGATAGTTCCCCACGAGTCGGTGCCTTTTACGACGGAATACAAAGCCGTTAACGCCACGTTTATAATATGTGATAGCTTACGCGGGTTACGAGAATGTTCCAGCGTCAGAAACACGACTGGAGAACGGAAGTAAAGCAGCGTGATACTCGACGATATAATCACGGTGCCTTCCTGGTCTCTTTTGACATTACTCCGACGATACCGGAGCGATTAAATTGTCCAAGGAATGATCCTTTTATTCTTACTCGTCCGAGTACCGATGCATCTAAAACAGAGGAAGGCAATTTCTACAGGAAATTAACTAAAACTCGAGTCTCAACGTGGAAAATGTCTGCTCGTGTTTTCCACGAATTAATCGCTTTCCATTAAAACGAAACGAAATCACTGTCATCAATTATTCCACACACAGATGGGATCCTGTAACGGAGAATTTAAATACTTGATCGTAGTTCAAACGAGCTGAGACCACGTTTTTTTTTTCCTCCCTCATGCGAAACGCTTGAAATCGAACGAGATTATAATTACAGGAGCGCAAAATATCGAGAATCGAAAGTCAACGATAATTACCCGCGTAATTGGTTGCAACGATCAAACGTAACGGTTGAAACGTGTTTTGATTTTAAAGAATCACCGATGCGGCTTACATTTACCGTAATTAATTTTAAATCGGGGACATGTGCGTCGGGAACGTTAATGGCGTCTACATCGGCGCGCCACGCCGGTCGGAAATTACTGAATATCGGAAATCCAAAGCCGACGATGATGGCGCACAATTTGTGCGCTTCCGGTTTGCGGTTAACTCGCGGACGTCTCCTCTATCGAAGCGTATATAGTCGTCGTGTGTTCGGCGTCGAATTAATATTACGATGCGGAAGGTATTGTTCGGATACCGAGGTAAAATTGCGAAATAAACGTTCAAACGTTTCAGGATGAATTTAACGAAGTTTGAAATTCTCGAACAAACGCGGTTATTTCGAGTTTCAACTGACACGTGGAAGAAGTTTTCTTTGATACGAAAGCACGCAGTTTAACTAATCACTATGATTCAATTACGCATTGTTTCGATTCACATTAAGTTATGTAACAATGAAGAGGAATATAAAGAATTAAATAATGGTTTGTGCGCAAAATGGCACACGTTATCATTGAACGTTGGAAAATTCATGGTGGAATTAAACGAAATCGGTTCAATCGAATTAACGAGTCTCTGAGCATACTGGCGGTACTTTAATCAGACCGATCAAACGTTGGATCGAACTGGTTCGATCGTTTCACTCAAATTGCATCGTAGACGCGTAAACGTCGATGCGTAATCAAGAGAGAACATTTTACGAACGTTCGATGAAATTAGAAAGCCAAAAGAGTAGAGAAATTGCGAATTACAAGAGTTCCAAGTAAATGAAACATTTAATCATCGAAGGAAATAAAATTCTTTTCTGAGATATTTCTCAGGACTTCGTAGAAAATGATAATATTTCATCGAACTTGTAAAATTAAGCGTTTATGGTGATATTTTTCCTGGTAAGATTTAAGGGATGAAAGTCGAATGAAAACGACGCGTTACGAGATAGGAAATGAAATAGAAAGAAAGGTATATCCGGTTTCTACGGTGTGCAACCATCGATCGTGGTTTCTTTTCGAGCGTCGCGGAGGAACGATAGAAACAAAGAGGAAGATGGAAATACCGTGATAGAAAGACCGGAGGAAGGAAGAACGGAGGAGATAAAGTGAAAAAGAACGAAAGAAAGGAGGAGAAAAAGAAGGAGAGCATAGATAGAAAAGGAGGACAGAGGGAGAGAGAAGTCGAGCTTTTACGGTGATTACTCGTCGTCGCGGCTGCATCCGCGCGCATTGCATCGGAAATGATTTCGCGCCCAATTAAACCATAGGAAACTCAACCCTCCCTTGGTGCTAGAAGGGGGATGCCGGTAGCGGTAGTCACCCCCTCTGGTGCACTTATACTCTTGACGCACCCTGGGGTTCTGGCTCACTCCGCCTCTTTCTCTCTTTACCCTCTTCTCTCTTCCATCACTTTCCCTCTTTTTCTCTTTCTACGTCTTCCTCTCTCTCTCTCTTTTCTCTCTTCGTTTCTCTCCGCGTACTCGGAGTCGTACAGACTGAGCCAAAGCTTTTCATCGCCTTCGGCTGGTACCGCTGACATGCGCTGCAAATTAATTTTTCCGTGGAAAAGCTACCGTTCAGTCAGGGAAAAGGCACGCTTCCGCGAAAAGGCAGGCGAGATGGAGGGAAAAAAAATCAGTCGATACCAAGCAGAATAAGGGTGGAAAGTCGCACCAAGTATTCGTTAACGAGTACGAGCCTACGGTTTCGTTTCCGGTGAATCTTCGGTCTCGTTGGATCCTTCCGGCTGCTCGACGTGGAATGTCGGTTAATGTTTCTCATTATCGATGGGGAAAGCTTCTCCTTCGTCGTGATTGACTTCGTTTAACGTTTACCAACCAACGTATCGAGGAAACGAATAGTTTTTTATCTAGTTTGTAAATTGGTTGTAAATCGTTTGTAGCGAGAAAGAATTTTGTTCGTTCCTCTACTGCAAACTGTTTGTATCGAACAATCGAGAAGTTTCGACAGTAGCTGTTAACATTTCATTGAGTTATACATTTCCCAATTGTATTCCTAACGTATCGGCTCTTGGAAACTGAGATCGGCGAATTACAATCGAAAACTAAACTCTTATTTAGTCGTTAACCCTCTATAGACCCCTGTGACTTTGAGGTAACGCAAGGCACAGTTAAGCTTCTATTCTTCAAAGTCGAATTTTCAACTTTCTCAAATACTACAATTTAGCTCGTAAAGATCATGAAATTCTTTGCAATTCAGTGTGTAAAAATTTAGGTTTAACCTATCATTTAAAATACTATTTTTATCATTTTCTAATTGTGCTATTGTGAAACTGATCTTCTGATACCACCAAAAAATCGGATTATATAGGGTTGAGTGTTTTTTTCGACCAATCATGCATTAGAATCGAAAGTGCAGGAGGACGAAGACCGCTTCTTACTACTTACAAGTGAGTTCTTCCCAAATTCCCGTACATACATGCACGTGTATAGTCGGTGGGTCAAGTGCTGTCCTTCAGAAAAAAAAAATACGTGAAGAATGCAACATCCATAGGTGTCACATCATCGAGCGAGTATTCTCCGACAGCAACGGAGATAAATTACGTTACGAATCTATAAAATCTTTCTTCCGATAACGACGAATACGTTACAGAAGGGATCGAGTCGAACCTCCCCTGTTTCTTCCCCATCGTCGTCGTACACTTGAGACGAAAAACGAAAAAGCCCCAGGCAAATCGATACCGTCGGAACCGGGATAAAAATTGTCAACGTCACGAGACCGTCAAAACTTATTATTATTTTTATCGCACAGAGAAACACCGTCAGAGAGGAGGCAGGCAAGCGCGAACAGAAAAACTCCGTTGGTTCTCCAATTAGTAACAATTTAAAAACAACACCGAAGCGACTCTGCACGAAAGGGTAGCCGTGGATGAATCACGATATCCTGAGGGAGAACGATCGACTATCGTGCTCTAACGTCATTCGAACGACTCTAACAACGAAGATCACTTCCGGTCGATGCTCCAAGCCACCGTTACCTTTTTGCGATGGACACAGAGGCAAACTCGCGAAGAACAGAGGGGGATGAAAAAAAAAATAGGGAGATCGGAGCAACGAGCCACAACTCTGGGACTTTGTTTGGAAGGGTAGACGAGAACGGGGGAAAGGTGGAACCAGAGAAAGAGAGAGAAAAGGGGCATCGGAATGGCAGGGGTTTGCTCTCGAAAATGCAAACTTTTCTCGTTAACAATTAACCCGCTGTTCATGGCGTTGGCTTCGAGGGAGTGAAAGAGACGTTATCAGAGTATTCGAGTGAAAGGGAACGAAAAGAGAGAACGATGAGAAAGGGAGGATAAAGAAAGATGGATATATAGATGGTAGAAATTACGAGTACACCGAGAAGGACACCAAGGACAACGAGGACGAAGACAAGAGCAAGTCGACAACGTGGTACGCCTAAGTGACTCGACTGGCCTGGCTTGTTAATTATCGACTCGGTGCCGGGGGTTGTACCAGAAACGACGGCGAGGAGCACCGTAGATGCCTGACGCTCCCAACCTAATCACCTTTCCTTTTTCCACCCTCCGAGCCCCTTGTTTCCGACGCGTTTCATCTCATCTACAGAGCTTCCTGTGTGCCTCCACGAGTCGGTCGTCGAGGTCGTTCGCGTCTCCAGACATCTCCAGATACGTCTCTGGGGCGCCGGCAGGCAAGCTGGAAAGCGGGAAAGCGGGAAAGCGGGAAACCTGGCGGGCTGGTGCACCGTACGCTTCGTCGTACCGGCACAATGGCTTTAACTAGTTAACGAGCACCGACCAACACATCGACGTGCCGGGTTAAGACACGTACGCTCGAATGCAGAACGTGCGAAAAGTCGAAACTCATGGGGTCGAAGACCTCGTCCCACGACACGCAGATCTTACAGGGTATGCCCTTGGATCGTTTCAATTCCTTCTCGTTTGGCCAACTTTCGTCCAATGGGACATCTACTTTGCTCCGAGTAATTTATGTCCTCGGATAAGTTTGTAATTTTATTTGCACCGGCTTTTGCAAGTATCGTTTAATTACTTTGCGATTCTCGAGTGTATCCTTCGACGTTCTTAGAAGTTGGAACGTTGCGTTGGAACGTTTATTGAAGAAGAAATTGATGATAAAAATAATTCTAACATTTTAATATTCATTTGATATAGATGGTATCAAAAATCCTATCGATATGCTACCAATCATCATCCCCACGCATCACAGAGCATGTTAACGCCAATCGTACAAACCCGTTGAAATTGAAAAGTATAATACCCAGTCACGATTACAATGAAAAAATTGATACGATCAAATTCATAGAAACGATCAGTCAATTTCCCGTGCGCTTTCCAGACCACGTTGAATTTCCGTGATGCGACAAAGGTACCGGACATTATTCCCTCCTGCTTGTCTCACCGTCTGGCAATTCATACATGCAGATAGATCGTAATTCTAGTAATACGATTAGTACGGAGGTGGTTATAGAATTAAAATCGTAATTCGAGACTAACTATAGACACGTCCGAAAATCGTAATGGAACTATTCACGAGGCCATACGTATGATCGTACAGAAACGCTATACATCCGGTAGCACCGGTGTCCATTTCCCGTGCACACGCAAACGTAAATCCTCGTTCCGTCAATTTACAGTCATGAATTCATCCCGTACGATATGATTTTCCTACGTGTAATGTATACCTTACAATCCAAATGGTTCCTCGAATGCGTGAATACTCCTCGGAGTGCTCCATGGAGCGTTATTAACAAAGTACTTCTCCCCCTGGACGTTCGAGTGGCAAGTAACTTCGTGAAAACCAACATCTCGAGTATAGATTCGGTAAACTATATATCATTCGCGACTGCCTCGTCAATGCGCGGTAATTAAAAAACTTGTCCGGGTTGGTTCGCCCTCGAGTGTTTCCATTGTTATTACCCGCTGTTTTCCCTCGGCAGCCAGGGAATTCCATGGTATTCGCGACCTAACGAATAAAGTGCGTTTCATGAGAAAACGTTGCAACGTTAATAAGTTCGTTCAAACGTATACGCGCGTGATTAGCATTGTCGGGGTCGCTGTCGTTACCGAGTTTCATTTGGTATTCCGCTCGTTCTGGCCAACCGTGGTAACCGTGTCGAGCGATTTAATCACCTTTACTGTCGCAACGTAGCCTAACCGCGCACTCCTATATATTTCCATACCCCGTCGACGATTTCACGCCGTACAGAATGTCGAGTAAATGCTACCCGAGTGACTCGTATCTTCGATGTTACGAGCACGCGTATTAATGGCTGGAGGAAACGGAAATTATGACGAATCGATAGTTAGTTGCTTCGTTTTAGTAAACGTTCAGATGGGAGAAGACTCGAGAGATGGGAGAAGATTATGAGAAGAATTTGTGCATTTATGACTGTGCAGGTTGAAGTTTTTGGCGGGCTTAAAAATTTGTTGAAAGGTAGAAAACTGGTAGATTTTAATAGCAGGATTTTCAGGAATGCATGGAATTTCAATATTTATATCTGTGTAGGTTGAAGTTTTTGGTGGGCTAAAACATTTTTTGAAATGTGGTGAAACGGTAGATTTTATTAGCAGGATTTTTAATAGAGAATGAAATTTATTTTGAAGAGTTTTGTTAGGGGGAGTAACGGAAATTATGACGAATCGATAGATGGTTACTTCGTTTTAGTGAACGTTCAGAGAACACTTGAGAGATGGGAGAAGATCTTGAGAAGAATTTGTGCATTTATGACTGAGCAGGTTGAAGTTTTTGGCGGGCTTAAAAATTTTTTGAAAGGTAGAAAACTGGTAGATTTTAATAGCAGGATTTTCAGGAATGCATGGAATTTCAATATTTATATCTGTGTAGGTTGAAGTTTTTGGTGGGCTAAAACATTTTTTGAGAGGTGGAAAAACGGTAGATTTTATTAGCAGGATTTTTAATAGAGAATGAAATTTATTTTGAAGAGTTTTGTTAGGTGGAGAAACGGAAATTATGACGAATCGATAGCTGGTTGCTTCGTTTTAGTGAACGTTCAGAGAACACTTGAGAGATGGGAGAAGATCTTGAGAAAAATTTGTGCATTTATGTCTGTGTAGGTTGACATTTTTGGTGGGCTTAAAAATTTGTTGGAAAAAAACAGGTAGATTTTATTACTAGAAATTTTAATAGTGAATGAAATTTGAATATTTATGGCTGTATAGGTAGGAGTTTTTGGTGGGCTAAAACAGTTTTTGAAAGGTAGAAAAACGGTAGATTTTATTAACAGGATTTTTAATAATGAATGGAATTTATTTTGGAACGTTTTGTTAAGAGGGAGAAACGGAAATTATGCGGAATCGATAGCGGGTTCCTCCGCTTGAGGAATCGATAAGAGGCTACTGAGGGGATGCGGGAAGATTTGGAGAAGAAGTTGAAGCATTAAACTACTGTAAAATTAATTTGTTGGTGGGTTTAACTATTCTGTGGAGAATGATATTAAACAAATCTGTTGACAATTTGTTCTCCACTTTTTATGGGAGTTCCCCTTTTAGTCGCCTCGTACGACAGGCAGGGATTACCTTGGGCCTATTCTTCTCCCGGGCCCAAACAGGGGTTAAAGTGCTATTAACAGCATTTTAAGTAACAGATAAATTTCATTTCGAAGCGTTCTATCGCTTGGAAAGTTTGCGAGCTTCAAAAACGAAGTTATAACAGTTTACGGAGTTAAAAAGATTATATCGAAGAGGAGAAACATAGATCTATAGTCTGTTACTTTAAAGTCGCAAGAGTTATACAGAGTTAACTGCCACGCGAGTTCTTCAAAAACTGTCCGTATACATTTAACGAGAAAAAACTTTGAAACATTTAATTATGACAAATTCCCAGGTATGTGTTAATTTCAAAATGACTACAATCTGCTTCCAAAACTGTACATCAAAAATTACAATTTCTCGTATCTTTGTAAGCAAACACCATATTTTTATTTTAAAACCATTAAAAATCAACTTCGATTCATCGTTGCTCAGTGGGGAAAATATTTTTCGCAAATTTTTTCTTACCACGAATCCAACGTATTGAAACGACAGCGAGATTTGAAGGCACGTTTTTCGTAATACACTCAGGTGGCTGGATGCAAATTTCCGGCGTTTGCTCTCGCTTTTCAAACAGCCCCGTTTCTACGTTCCAGCGGATCGCGTCAATTTAGAAAATGCATTTTGTTTTCATCCGCTTCCGGTGGCAGTTACAAATTCCGCGGCGCGTTTATGTAAATGCACCCCGTGAAATCCATGAGCCACGGCAAAGGGAAGGTTCCCCTAAAAAAAACTGTAACACCGCGTCGCGTCAACGGGGAGCGGCCGTGGTATTATCGTGGCAGTCAGAAAAGAAATTTATAAACAAAATGTACGCTCTCGCGAAACTTCCAACCCTTCTCGCAACACGGACTGAATGGTCCCAGGGTTGAAAAAAAAAATACACCCTCCGCGGGTAGAAGAAAGATCGGCAATGTCGTTTGCGAGCTTTGCTTCCACGTATATACGAAAACGCTTGAAAAGTTCCTGCCGGAAATCTCACGAAAGGGAATAAAAATTGTCCTCGAAACAATATTGTTTGTTTGCTTGTTCCATTCTCGCACAAGATCGAATGAAAAATCCAGCTTAATTGCACCGCTATCGACCAGCCACAGCGAACTTATAATTAATGGTGGCTCAGTCGTTAGCTGTAGCAAGTACAAAAAACTTTGCAAAATTTCGTTACAATAACATCATCCTGAGTGAAACACGATAAACCTCTATGCGCGCGAAACCATCGTCGTACATAACGAAGAGGAATTGAATCTCCATTTGGATCGTATCAAAATATACTACTCAAACAAGTGAATGCACGCTAAAATGAAAATTCGGTTACCTATAATAACACTGGATTCGCAATTAATCACTATCTAACGATACAGATACAACATCCCAACAACTCCCCTCTGAAATCATCGGGAGCAATGTAATATTATCCATGAGACAAATTCCATAATACAAAATACCAGTCGTCCCCGAACAAGCTTATTGTTCCGCTTCGACGATAATAATTGCCAATTAATCTCGCCGTTAAAACAACTCTGTGGAAAAGGACGCAGAAACGTAGTTTAATAATTATCTCAAATTTCCACCGCCGCTGGACCAAGTGAATTAAAATAAATGAGAATGATGAAATCCAGAAATCTCCTTTCGTCTCTTTTATCCGCTGGAATTTCCACGGGCTTTGTCAATCGACGGAAACCGGTGAGAAAGGGGTGCGAGTGTAAGTAAAGAGAAGAAGGGGTGGTGATACCAGTGGTACCAGCGCTCTGTTGCGGTACCACGTCGGTGGAGAACGGCTCGCGCACAGTTTTACTTCGTTCGTTAGCAAGTAGTCGCGGCCACGTTTCGCGAAGCACGACCAACGACGACGGCCGTTTATCGTCGGCTCTTTCACAGAAACTTTCGTTAAATGTCTGCGACACTTGAACGTGAAGATCGTGTCGGGGCCATCTGCGCCGACTCTGAGCGCCGGAAACTCCTTTCCGTGTTGATTCCGTGTTGACTGCACCGGCTTACCCCTCTTTTCTTTGGCTCCATCCCTTTCGAGACGGGCCTCTGCACGGGGGTTGCTGACGGCGGTGATACCGGTGGTGCTTAAATTTGTTTATTTAACACTTTGCACGGAAAGAGAGGCGAGCTACCGTGCCGAAGGCATCCTCGACAAACGTAGCTTCTGTCGTGCCACGAATCTACCTGGAACTCGTAATTCCGTGGAGAAATTTTATACGGAATCGTTTTTTGCAGAAGACGAATCGTTTCTTTTCAATCTGGAGTATCGAATTTATTCGTCGTTCGTGACACCATTCGACTCTCGTTACATCGTCGCAGAGTTGTAGGAGTTGATGGGATTGGAAATAGCAGGAAACGTCGTAAATAGTTACGATCTACAAACTGGAGGAATTTTGTGACTATAAGTTTCAGTTGGTTGTTTGTTTTTTTTTTATTTCTGCTTGCTCTCTACGAATCGTTGTCCATCGGAAACATTCGGCGCGTTTGCAAATGTATTTGCTCTCCTCTTCACGGAGAAGAGGACGAAATGGCGTTGGTGTTGCGTACAAATGCCATTTCGTTGTAGCGGATACGTACGAGGACAATTCGCGCACTTTCGCGTAATGGTCGTTTTTCCTTGTCTCGAAAAGGCACATTGGGAGAATTTGATTTCGTTTAGATCGTTTGCGTTGTCTCGATTCTTCTGTCAGCTTGTTACGTCAACAAGTTGACCCTTTTATTCGCTGTGAAGATAGCATTTTTTGCGTTTCTATTCAGAGTATGTAAAGTCTATTATTGAAAGAGATCAGAAACAAGTCACTTGAGGGGAAATCGCGCTGAAAGACAAAGAGAGAAAAGAAAAAGTCGTGGAACTGAGTGCGATAGCACGATATCGATCGTGAAAATCGAAACATACGCACGAGATTTTTATTATCAGATTGGTAGACACCGATTTTACCTACTTAACACTAGAACGACCGACGTTAAATTCATTACATTTAAATATATTCAATAAGAACTTTGGGAGAAGAGGAATCAAGGGGTTGAAAATATTATCGGTTTGGTAATCTGTGTTTTATAAGGTCAACTTAAAATTTCTAGTCTATGAGTCTCCTGTAAAAATAGAGAATTTTTGGAAAAAAATGCGAACAAGTCATTTTGACTTGCTTGATCGTTCTAGTGTTAAATAGAAGACATATAGAATAGAAAGAGATAGATAGTGCGAGAGCAGTCTCCCCTTACGTCCCAAGTGACTTTTTTCTGATCCCTCTAATTAACTGATGGCCGATAAATTATAAAGTACAAAGTTGCGGAGTTCCCCAAGAAGAATCTGTCACGTAAAACACAGAAATTAACCAGCAACGAAACCATGGTCTTAATTCAAAGTCATTTGCCAACCCGATTAAAGAATGTCGTACTTTCCTCCGTGAAAAAGCTCTCACCGAAATTGGCTCGGCAGCGAAAGCGTTAATAGAACGTTCGTCGATTGAAATTCTCCTTGGGGGAAAATAAAATTTCATACGATCTTTCGACGCTCGTTCGTGAAATCCTTTGAGAGGAATCTACGATAGATACAAAGTTAAAGCCTTTCAGGGAGATCTTTCCCAAATCATCATTTAGTACGTCATAGTCTCGATAGTTCGCAGTCAACGTAAACCGACAAATGTGTGGAAGCTACAACTGCTTTCACACAAAATAATCGGAACAATTAAAATCAAAGTAATCCGATTTTCTGGTAGTTGAACCTTGCTCAGATCGCTATCATCTTTCTAACAGAATTTTTTTTAACACTAGAACTACCGAACCAGTCAAAATGACTGGTACACAATTTTTCCCAAAAATTCTCCAAGTTTAACCCTTTCGCACCTAACGGGACATGTGCTGTCCCAGTCTGAAAAATTGTTGATATTACGGCTGGGACAACATATGTCCCAGTTACTGAAAAATATCTAGGGCAGAAAATAACGCCAAGTTGGGCCTCCAAACTGATTCTCAATCGTTCTGAGTCCATACATTTCTCATCTCCATCGTCCCCGATCTAATCAAACAAGCGACAACTGTTAAGGTTGCTCAGTTTTCGGGATAAAAATTATTTTATCTAATAATCGCTTGGAGGAGAAATAACAGATCCCGGTAATGGAGCGCACTCGGACTGGATTTTTCGCCGTATTGAAAGGGTTATACGAGAGTCGTAGAATAAATATTCTGCATCTATTTCAAAAAACATAAATCACCGAATCGGTCACCTTTACTGCTTACTAATTCCGCTTTTTTTAAATGACTTATTTTATATATCAAAATATAATAGATTTAACGACGGTTAGTTCTAGTGTTAAATTATCATTTAATGCCTCATAGGCTCGGTAATCAGAAAAGAACTCAAAACTGTGCCTTCGATGCAAAATGAGCGCAGGAAATAAAACCAAAGTACAGAAAAATAAAACTACACTGAACGGATCACAGATATTATCTGCAACTTGTCATTATCGATATTTCCAAAATTATTATTTAAAGTATTAGTCTCAGTGAGTCGGAATGAATGTAAATTTCATAAAAACAACAATGACTCAGGAATCCCGACCTCGTCGTAGGCGCGATGTAATACATAGATTATAAACCACCCCTTCTTCGTCCTCCGTGTGCCACCCCGAACAGGAAACGTCTCGAAAATCCTCTTTAACTCGAACAGTATTACTTCCGCGCAGATTGCAGTTCTCGAGAAATACAATTAAGTGAAATAATTAATACGAAGGACTCCTTTCACGATGGAAGTTGACATTCGAGGAATAAAAGAGGAAGGAATTAACGCTCGGCCAGTCCGTGTAATGTCCTGTATACGACGAGAGAGCAGGAACAGTGAGAGGCAGAGGATCGTTGAATAATTCAAGATCCAACGTCAAAGAGGCGAAGGAAATCGATAGTGTAAAAATAAGGCACACACCGACCTCGACGCGAATGGAGCGAGTTCAATACTCCGAGCGAAAATTTCATCAGCGGACCTCGAATGGGATAGTTAAATTCCGAGGATCGACTAATTTGAATTCTTTTATGAAACTTCGCTACCGGTTCGAAGGTTCGCCTCTACCGTCTTCGCGTTAAAGGCGGAATACTTCTTTGTTCGTAACAAGAATGAGGGGAAAAGTGAAGAAAAAAATAGAGAGCGAAAAACGTAGGGAAAAAAAAGGATGAAGAAGTGAAATCGACAAAAAGCGGATTACACGCTTCATTTCAATTAACTCTCCAACGAATTCGAGGAGAATTTCGCTCCCTTGATTCCACGGTAACACGAGACTCACTTCTCGAAGGAAATCGCAAGATAGAGAGAGACAGTGAAAGGAAACTTGGAAATCTTTTATCTACTATCAGTATATGTTGATTGGGAAAAGCAAAGCATCAAAGAAAAACGAGGTAATATTGCTATAATGATATTAAGGCATTTTTAAACCTATTACGCCGAAAATTCTACGAAAATTTCGGTAATCATGCGCTCTGTTAAATTTCAAAAACAAACGAAGAGGCGAAATACGAAAACCAATTGAATTTCGCTCCCCTAATTCTACGATAACACGAGGCTTGCCTCTCGAAAGAAATCGCAATAAAGAGAGAGAGAGAGATGGTGAAGGAACCTTGAAAATATTTAACTACTATCAATATTCATTGATTGGGCAAACCAAAGACAAGCGAGGTAATGTCATTGTTACAATAATATTGAAGCATCTTTAAACCTAATATACCGAAAATTCCACGGAAGTCTCGGTATGTGCTCTGTTAAATTTCCAAAACAAAAAAAAAGAAGAAAGGGTGAAATAGGGAAACCGATTGAATCGAATTCCGCATTCGATGTAGACATTCTAAATGACGTTGGAGAGTTTCCAACACGGAGTTCCACGATTGGATAGATCGACGGATCGCACGAGAAAGGGAATACCGACCGACGGAGTCCCAATTACGAACTCAGGGATACAATATCTTCATTCGCCCTCTCGGCAAATCCCATACCCTTTCTCACGGAGTCTCGCACTACGGCGACGTAGTGTCACGATAATCTTGAAATCAATAAAGTGTCACCATGGCAAATTTCACCGGTGACCTGCCTTCTGCGCAAGCCCGCATTATCCTAATTTATGGCATGCACGCGTCATTACGAGCAGTGGTATACCACTATACCGACAATGAAACTTGACGATAGCCAAAGTCGGATACAAAATTCCAATTTTTTCAATTCAATTATTTTCCATCCAAAAATGGCAAAAAAAAACATATAAAAAATGTAATATATTTGCAAATTAGCTTCCCATGTTTCATCGCGCAGCAAAACGAAATTCAATTAAAAGAGCAATTGACCTTTTTCACTCACACGGCAGTGCCACGTGTAAGGGAAGTTCTTGAAATTTGAAGTATAATTTTGAAGTTAACACCGGATATCCTCGCGCTCTCGATCAATTCGCATTGAGCTTTCAAGAGGAAAGAAGCCAGGAGAGTCCCTTACACTCGTAAGGAATCCCAATAAGTTTTTCTTCGAGGCTCCAATCCAATCGCGACCGACTGATTCTATCCGGCCGCGTGGAAAGTGCCTTTTTCCCATGGGGTGATAGTCGCGCGTGGTTCTTTACGTGGGTGTAGGTGTGGTAACACGTACGTGCAGACGCTGATAAATAAGTAACGTGGTGAATTCTCTCAGCGTAGAAGTTCAATGGACTGCTACCATCTGAAGTAGCCACTCGTTCGAGCTTATTCCTCAGTTAATAAACTTGAGAGCATTACACTTTTCGCCTGGAATCCACCAAAAAGGAAGTCGATCCCATTTAAACGGATACGCCGATTATTCTTTTCCAGTGCTATTCTATCTTACCTTTAAAATTATTCTCTTCCATTATTTCTCCCTCTCTCCCCCTCTTTTTCATCCCTTACACGTACTCGAAGTAATAGCCACTTGCTTCTCGTTAGAAAAATCAATGATCGAATAGAACGATCGCGATACGATACCAAAAATGTCTCCCTCCCTAAATGACCATCGTCCATGCACGATATTCCAACGGCAAACGATGAATCCTCCCGATTGGTCGTCGAAGGATCGATCGCGGACACCTCGGAAGACCATTGTCCGCGAAGAATCCCAATAAGTCTTCTCGTTCTTCCGATGCAATTGGCGAGTGCCGATTTCTCGCGTCGACGCGAAAGTGCCACCCTTATCGAACCAAATGGACGAAACCGAGCTACCCCCCGAACGACGACATCCGGTCTCGAAGACCATGCCGTAAGAGTATTACGAGAGAAGAAGAAACGGAGAGAGGTAGAAAAAAAAAAGAGGAAAGGTGTTGGAAAAAGAGGTGGCTAAAGCGTGAGAAGGACCTCGTGAGGTTCTTTTTACGCGAGAACGAGGAAAGATACGTGCGAGAGCTGATAAATAAATAACACCGACGAGAGAGGAGAGGCACGGTCAAGAGTTGGATGGCACGGCAGTAAAGGAAAGTAACGCGAGCCCGTAAAAGAGAATCAATTCGATTCCCTAGCCGTACCTTCTCACCCCCGTTCAACCAGTATCTTTTCCTCACCTTGCCTCATACCTCCTACGACTCTCGCCGCCGTCAAATCCCCTCCTTACCCGCTGTCGTTTTTCTTCTCTCCCTTTCGAGCCACCCCACCTTTTGCACGCTTCCAACCCTGCTGCACACGCCTGTTCCTTCCTTCCTTCCTTGGCATCGCCCGTACTCCTTTTCCGTGCAACAAGTGCGCCCCGACTCACATCTTTAAGAAACCGTCCGTCCCTCCTCCCTCGTTTAAGCCACCATCGCTACTACTAACACCCACCGTTCTGCTCCTTTTTCCTCCTTTTTCTCTCCTTCACTTTTTCACCCTATCTGTCTCTCTTGGTTGCCAGTACTCTCATCCTCTTTCTTTCCCTTCCTCTTGGCTTCTCTCCTATCCTTTTAGTTCCTCTCGCTACCATCCCTCTCGCTCTTGGTTTCTCTCGCTTGCTTTCGCTCTTCGTTTCAACCCCCGACTCTCTGGCAAAGCCGCAACTACCTTCTCCAAATCACTCCGTTTTACCATCCTTCTATTTCTCTCTTTTTCCCTCTGTCTTTCGTCCTTTCTCTCCACTATTTCTCACCACGCGACGGCTTACACCCTCGAAACGACTGCCAACTCCGAACCGTTCCAGGTTCATCCTATGCTTTCCCTCTTCTTCCTATCTCCACGTGTACTCTTATATCCTCGAAAAGACTTCGATTTGCGAGAGTCTACTTGCCAGTTTTGTACGACGGTGTCCTTTTACGAGAAGGGGAAAGTGACGAGGAAAGTTGGAGAGGAACGTCGTCGACTTGCGAGCCACCTTGAAAGACGAACTTCGCGGCTCGGATAACACGAATTCGATGTTGTCGAGACGATTTCCTCGGGAATCCATGGTGAGAATTCTTCCAGAGACCGTGTTTCGTGTTTTCCACCTCGATAGCGAGGAAATTGAGGAAAAAGGTGACGGAAATCTGCATGGGACACTCGACTGATATCGGGCCAAACGATTCTTTGAGTTTCTACGTATAGGGGAGACGATGAATTGCGAATTTCCTCTTTGTAGGTGTCATTTACAATCTTCGAAGGTATAGTTTATTATCGGTAACCTCGCTCAAAGTTTGTTAACTTTGTTGCAAATTGTTGGAACATTGTTTGTTCCTTGTACTTGCTGAAACGCGATGTAATTAACCCTTTTAGTGCCGAGCGAAAAAATTGATTGAATTAATGACAAATGTAATTGCGAATAAAAAGAATTGTCATTTGGCAATAGTGTAGATAGAACACGCAATATACAGCATAAACAGTGCATTTACAATTATCTATTATATAAAGCTCAAATACCACTGACTGACTGACTCATTCATCCACTCATCACGAAATCTCAAAAACCACAGAACGGATTGCAATGAAATTTGGAACATACTCTTGCCTTGGGCCGTAGGTGCTCACTAAGAAAGGGTTTTGAAAAATTCGAAATTTTAGGGGAGGTTTTGGGGGGTTAAAGTATGGGCCAAACTCATAAACGCAGAGCCGAAACTACTTGACCTAGAAACTTGAAATTTTGCATGAGCGTTCCTTCTAGGGTATAAGCACCCACTAAGAAAGGATTTTTAAAAATTCGAAATTTTGAGGTTTTTTTTTTAGTTTCGATTAAACCGTAGCGAAGCACGGGAGCTTTCAGCTTGTCTATGATAAAATTACTGATAGCGTATTAGAAACTAAATATGAACCCTTCGATTTCCAGTGTTAGCACGTCTGCTAACGACGATATATCGTCGTCCGGCACTAAAAGGGTTAATTAAAGGATCGTGTTAAATTGCTCATAGGTCGATTATATATATATTAAAATAAAAGAATGCGGAACAATTAGGAAGAAGAAACTAGACATTCCTCGAGCACCGAGAACGCTTACGTGCCTTTCTATCGAACTGCGAATTGTCATCCGAGAAAACACGTGGAATTTATCGATAGTTTAATACCCCTCGGGACAATTCCGAAGAGTACAATAAATAAAACGACTTACCCGCAGGAATACCAAAGATGTAATTTCCAGAACGTCTAATTTCTCAAAAATGTTCCCACGTGCACGATTTGCAACCACGAGATTTTTCAAATTTAAAAGTTATCGGTTATCGAAGGACGATTTTTGTCGATCAAATAGGGAATTCGTCGACGGAGAAAGTTATTAATGATCGAAGTTTGGAAACGTACATACTCGATCCTTTCTTCGTCGAGTACAAGGATGAAGGAGAAACGGGAGGAAGGAAGATGTCCAAGTTATTTCTGGATTAGGTCACAAATTACACCGAAAATTGCTGAGATAATGGATTCAAAAATAAATGAAACTACCGTCCATAATTTAAATGGATACCCACGGTACTTTCGTCACTCGGTGAGCAATGGTGAGGCCAGCAGGAGGATGGCAGAAAATCAATCATTGGACACTTCGCCGCTGCCGAACAGAATCGAAGCTTGTACCAGTTGTGGAAAAGAGGGCGAAAACGAACGAGTGCGCACCGATTTGTTGCGAAACGAAATGCCACTCTATCCAGGAAAAATAATGACACGATATTAAAACTTCTTCCAAAGAAAGATGTCATCCTTCTCTCTCTATCCTTCGACAAACTCTTCGTCCTCGAACGACATCGAATCGTTCCCTGTCAATTGAAACATTCGGGTATTCTCGTATCGAAAACTCAAGGAAGCAGCAGGAGGCAAAGAGGAGGAGATAAAAAAATTAACTCATTTTCTCAACGTAAAAGTCGTTCCTCTATCGACCAGACGTTTCCTCCCCTCCGATGAAACGCATTAACATCTCATTTCCTCGTTTCACGATGAACGACGCAAATATTTGCTCGGCTAAACGTGCTCCACCGTAAAACAGAAATCCCCATGGTATTTCCGCTGTCATGTGGAAATGGCAGAGCCGAATGACGACGGAAGGAAAGGAGGTACGATTTGCATGAGTATAGGCTGGCATTTGTGTTCTTACTTACCGCGGACAAGGATGAGGCCGCTGGACAGGAGTACGATTCTCAACGGCCAACTGGCCATCCTGCCGTAGACCGTTACGTCGATTCAGCTTCCTCCTGAAACAATACAAGCGTGCCCAATCAATCAACCCATCCATCCCAATCCGCTATCCGCGTATCCCAGCCAACTCTATCGCTGTCTTTCTCTCTTCAACCTCTATCTTTCACCCTTCTACCCTCGATCTCTCTTCAACTTCTATCCTCTACCCTCTTCTGTGTCCCTCTTTCTCTCTCTCTGTCTCCTGAAATCTTTCTCTGTCTCTCGAAATCTCTCTTTGTCCCTCGAAATCCTCTCTCTTTCTATCCCTGAACCTCTCTACCTCTCTTGTTGCATGGCCACGATCGGACCTCGTCCCACCTTTTGCCCCGTCCTTTCTGGCAGACTGCCCATCCTACGCTCATCCCCTACCGTCCTATTCCCCTTCGCTTCCTGCCCAACCCCCAACTTGGTATCGACAATTTTTTTCCTCTCGAATCCGTGCCTAGGGGTTTGTTCGCTCAATGAAAGTCCTCCCAGACGGTACGTGTCGTGGGATGTACATAATCATAAACCACGCGATGCGTGTCTACGGAGGCTCCACTTCTCCTTGTATACTTGAGTCTTTTATTTATTTTTTCTCGCTTTCAGGAAGCCTAAAGTGTTCGGTTAAAGTATACTTCCTACTAGGTACTCTGCTTTTATCGTGATATATGATTAATTTTTATCCATTATATTTATATTATCTAAATGGGAGAAGTGTGTAATTTGTATGGGGGGTGGTTCGAAAGGATTGGAGTTTTTGAAATGTTCACAGTTTGACGAGGAAATTCTATCGATAGATACGCAATTTTTGATCGAATATTCAGCGAGAGGTGGAGAGAGAGAAGGAAGTAGATCAGTTTGCACCATCGGGTGTCCAAAGAGATCGTTTCACCGCGCAAAGAGAATACAATGCAACCACCGTTATATTTATGAATTAAAAACTGCTCGTCCCATGCTCCAACGCCTCCTTTCTACCTCTCTACTGAATATTGAACGTTCCTTCTTCCCTTTTTTTTCCGCCACCATTTCCCAGAGGTTCGTCGGCCCGGCTAGAAAACGCGTACCAACACCGTCGCAACTCCGATCGTCGTGAAACCGTTGAATTAGTTTCGGTCGAAAGATATATCCCGTTAATGGACTACTTTAAAGCGTTCCCCGTGAAAACACCACTCGGAAATTTACACGTGCGGCGACGGTGTTAAAAAGAATTTTAATCAAATTAAATGTACACGTGCTCCAGGAGAGGCTCGTACCATTAAAATGGCTAGATTTAATTACGTATTAAAAGGCACACGAGAGAGAAATTAAGACATCCCCGTTGAAAGGATTAAAATAACGACGTGAATATACAAATTGAAAATCTTTCCACTGTAAAACCCCGAGTGTCCATGTATACGTGAACGTCTCTGTCAGCATGTACACGTTTCTATATGAATGGCTCGCAGTTTGTAAAGCTATGTACCCGTAAACGCGTAATATATTTACTAATTAGTCGGCTGTAAAGAGACTGAGAGTAAACTGCAAACCGACGTCATTAAACTGCACGAGGAGGACAGAACGTAGTGGTGCAATGTATGTTCACCTAACTGTATTTCACTATTGCAAATACGATTTTCTACGTCAATGGGATGGCTGATCGTTAACGTTCAACCGATGCACTTAAGATAACGTTTGCAAACTGTACGCTAATCTCACGAGAGAAACGTTCAACGTTTCCATTGAAATGCTCGTTGCACCATGGCGTATCCGAGTCTTTCTGCTCGAGAGAAAATTACAGGACGAGAATACAGTCGCGAAATCAAGTAGGATGCGACATCGTTGTCGAACAGGGGACTTCTTCGTGCGATCCAATTTAATTAGCTCCCTGGCGAAGTCCTCGTTCTCGTGAAATTCCCAATTGTATCGCGCGCTGGGAAGGACGTGCGCCCCAATGCCAGGCAAATACGCGTCTTTCTGGGGGAAAAAAAACGAAATAGCCGTCCTTTTTGCCATTTCTTAGCGGGCTTCTTCACGCTGCCTGATTCAAAGAGGTGGAATTTAGAGCGTAAAATCGTTTGATTCGCTTCACAGCCCTGCTGTCGCGTCTACCTCTCATTCTAGTCCTACCACCGCTCGTCCAAATGACGGAGACGACCTGCAACCCTCTGCAACCCTCCTCGGCCCTCTGTAACCCTCTGCAATCCTCCCCCGTACCCTTCGTCATTGCCAAACGCTTCCCTCTTTCTCTCTCTCCCTACTTTGCCCACATTCAAACATCGTGTACATCGTATCTACCTACCTCGAATCTTTCTCTTTTTCTCTTCCCTGTCACTCTTTTTCTCGGTTCTCTTGTTCTCCGGTGGAAAACCGAGAGAACGGAAATTGAGCAAACCTACTAGTTTTTGCGATTAAAAATGAGTTAACCTGGATGAAGTAATTTTTTGTTAGAGAATTCTCAATTTTGTAGACTGAAATTAATTTAAGAAATTAATTTTCTAAGGCCGACTTCATTATGTAGTTGTCTATATTTAGAAATTTTTAGGAGCAAGGAAATTTCTACTTTTGCAATACATCGATAGTAATCGTTCAGAGGAGGTTTGTATTTCACGCTAGAAACTGAGAAACCGCCGAAGCTCCAGAGCGTCGCGGGACCGGAAATGGAGGTAAACTGGCTCCACGAGGAGGTCATCCGCAGGTATAACTATCGAGAGAATCGAACTGCGGTTACTCTCCTCTCGCAACTCTCGCAAAATTACCTTTATCCTTCTGTGCCGATGAAACGGAACCGGAAAGCAATTCCACCATTCACAATTAAGTTTACGAACGAGACGGAATGTTCGACACACCATTTCCTCGTCACGAAGAACCCCGCCGATTGTGAGACGTAAAACCGGTTACAGGGGATGAAGAGCGACAGAATGACGATCGTCCGCGTAACAGGAACAGAAGAGAGCTGGATTTCCCCGTATTAGGAATTTTACAATGTTACTGAAGAGAGAAGTAACCTACTTTTCGGGATAAGCTCTCAGAATGTTGGAGAACGTTCGAGTGACGATTAAGCGCGAGCGTTCATTAGAAAAGAATAAAGTATTGAACTGTTTCCTTTGCTACGTGCTCGTTATAAAATGAACGAGCGAGTTTCCATCGTTGAATTATTATTTAATTAACGAATTAATATTCTGTAATGAAGGGGAAAAAAAAGTTCCACTGGAGAACCGTTGCGCTGGAAATTGATGTACGGATGCGCGCGATCAAACCGTTAAAAAGGCAATACCATGAGAGCAACTAATTGAAATGATTTTTATTAAAAAATATTATAAACTTTTAATATCTCATTACGTTCATATAATAACATAATATGGATAATAATATTAGACTGTTCTTTCGCTCTTTGATATAAATAATTACATACTGCTGTCAATTTACTTCCACTTTTATAAAGTTAATATAACCTTCATAAATATAAATTCTCCTTTCTAATAATAGTGCAAATATTGTTTCCCGACTGCAATGTCTACTTATCAAAAGCAGCAAAACAAATCGTCGTGTTATGCTGTCAAAAACACTTCAGAAAATAACTACTGACACATGACACGTGTCATTCGAGCGTGAACGTTTAAAACTCACCCCATATTTTTCTACCTCGTATAAACACGATTTCAATACATCCCTCAACAAGCATAGAGTCCTTCGTAAATATGTAAAATATAGGATAAAAAAAGGGAGCAATTTATTCAACGACAATCCCCCGAGGCAAAATGCACAATGTAAAACGATGTAAAACTCGATCGGCGTAAAAGGTCGAAGGTACCGCGAAACGGAAAGAAGCCGTAGAAGGATCTTGCAACAGTTGCATGTACGCTCGGTGTGGCGATGCAAGGCGATGCAGAACGTAATTGTGGCGCTAAAAGCAATTTCCCGGCGCGTAATCGTTTTAGGAAAGTGCTTTGCAATTTAGCGGGTCTTTATTAAAATAAGTAATTGCATGCCAGTACTTTATACCTACTACCCTTTTCTCACACCGTCCCGGTCATCTAAATCGCTCGCTATCGAGAAAAATGTGTCGTATAAAAATTTCCTGTACCTAGAACGATTTTTTCATTTAGTAAATCTCTGAATCTACTGCACGATTTTAATCTCTTACCGTAAAATAATGTGTGACACTCGTGATCAGATAAATGGAATAGTTAATTTTGAAGTGCCAAAAATTATTAAATTAAAAATATCAGTGGGTCACGATGAAATAAAATTAATTCTGTGCTATTCAATATTGCGTTAAGTCAATTATTGTGAATCTCTATTGCGAATTATTGCGTTATTGCGAAATTAGGGGTAGATTGCTGTTTTTGCAATTAATTCAGAGTCAGTGCGCACTCAGTCAGGAAAGAAATGGTACGGCAAGGGGTTAATGCGAATCGATGCAGTTCATGCGAGGTATGTCAGAGGTAACCCTCTTTTCGCTGGTTTATTCGATTAACGGGGAAGAAATATGGTGGGAAATTCTACGGAACTGTAAAGTACATATCGTCAATTGGAATACATCTTAATTAGAAACACCGAAGCGTGTAATGTAGAAGACGCCGTGTCTGTATAACGTGCTAACTATAATTTAATGTACTTGCACTACATTCAAAGTTCAACCGGCGACATGGAAGTGGGCAGGTAGAGGTGTACGTACCGTATATGTGTATCTTTACCTCTTTCGCTCTATCTCGCGGTAACCTCTGTTTATACAGAATTCATAACCAACAAGAACAAAAGGACGCCGTAAACTTGACTTCATAAATCGTTCCACCAACAGAAATTTAAGGTTGGGTGCACTTAGGCGCGCAATGAAACACATTATCGTAAACCTGAGAACCTGCACGCTCCTATCTTGCCTTTTCTTTTAACGCTGATGTATCTCATACTCTTAGATAGGTAATTCCAAGGCTTAAATATTCCTTAAGTATTAAACATGCACATGATGATTTGACAGAGCTACCAATATTTTTTTCCAATTCTTTCCTACTTGCTAAAAAGAATTTATCGAACAGTCAATACTTACATATAGACAATAATTATACAGTCAATAATTTACAGATAATGGAGTATTTTCTTCTCACAGGAAATGATAAATAACACATAAATATTAGAGGGACCGGAAAGTAATGTCGTTTCTCCAGACATTCTGCTCATCAACCAATTGATTTTTATCGACTTAGCATTGAAAATGTGCATATTAGGTGACTATTAGAAAAACAAACCTGTTACAAATTTATTCGTTTAAATTTAACGTAAAAAAACGACATTACTTTCCGGTCGCCCAAATAATTAGGATTACTACACCAGACACACCAAAAATAATTCATTATGAATTATTAAAACCAGATAAGTCTACTACAGCTCAGGTAAGCTTGGCGAAATTACAAAGAATAAATATTCTGTACCGTTTTTGTAAATAAATTTCTTTTCGTGGTAAAACAAAAAGAGAATTTTCTTACTCTTTACCTAATATTAATATTCCAGGATAACGGTCAATAAGATAAACAAAATATTGCAAAAGTGCGCCAAGTGCGTCCATCTGCAGGAGGCACGAAATTAATACGCCTAGCTCGGTGAAAAAGGAAGCAACGAGGGTAGAGACAAAAAGGTGCAGAGAGACCATGGTGCTCGCTGGCGACAGTTTCATTCCATCGCTGTCAACGTCAAGAGCATTCTTCTGCTTCGCAACTCACTACCCCAAACTCCTTATTTGCGGAGCTTCTCCTCTACCACTCTCCTTCTAACGTTCATTCATCCGTGTCTCCATCTCGCACCAGCTTCCCTTTTTTTTTTTACCAGGCATTCCATCACCTTGGATCTTGTCTACGTATCTATATAGCTATATACGAAAACCTAAAAATGTGTTGATACTTTTCTGCCGTCTTTTTTATGAACTTTTTGTTAACTCGCAAGAAAGTTTGGATTTACTTCACAACTTCAGCCTTGGTGATTAATGAATGCAAATTCATTCAACGTCGATCGATCAGAGGGGAGGATCGATTGAAGAATTTAGGGAAATTTATACGAGTGATGTTTGTGATAAGTAGACTGCGGATTTTTATGCATTTATGACAAATTAAATACGACTAAAATATACAAAAAGAACATAATATAAAAATATATCTAAAATATCCAAAGTATGGTATTTGTTGTAATATTTATTAAGTGCAATAAATCCCTAGATAGGTTTTTCTGTCTCACCTGCATTTTTGAAACTCGAAATTTGCATAAACATCCGCAGTCTAGTGATAAGAGTGATATCATTGAATTTGTTGTAATTAGTTACTTTTTAATTTTATCTGAAAGTTTGAGTTTACTTCTCGACTTCGGTTCTATTGATTAATGAGGAGTAATGTAACGTTGGAAATTACCGGGAAAATACAAATGTTTGTATTTGTCTGTGGAAGAAGAATACTAATATTCTATCTCTCATGATTAATTCTTTTTGAAATGTTATCCAAACATTCGTTACTAGTTATTATTAAACGATCTCGGATTGCAAGAAACTTTGGATCCCTCAACTTCATCCTCGTTGATTAATGATAGCAAATTAATTCAAGTCCGGTCGATCGGAACGAAGAACCGATAGAAAAACGGAGAAATTCGTGCAATGTTCCCGTTTCTACCTAGAACAGCTATGTTCGACCGAAAATCGTTACACGGGCTAATAAAATTCCACGAATGTGAAGCGAGCAATCAGTGTTCAAATCAGTCACGCAGAGAGGCATCTATGACTGTTACAAGTTGTATAATATAAAAAAATATTCATAAAAAATCAATACACGCTTTTAACTACCCCTCAACGATACACATAAATGTCCACCTACTCATTTAACACATCCTTGATTTTTTTTTAAGATTTAATGCAGAAAAATACGACGGTAAAATCCATAAAAGCTCCAAAAAAAGATTCAACCATCTATGGACCCCTGAAAATTTGAAGTAACGCAGGACACATCCAAATTCTTTTCTTCAAAGTCAAATTTTTAACTTTGCCAACTATTATAGTTTAGTTCGTGAACACACACATCAAATCCGTTAATTAAAATGGTATTTTGTAATTATTCTATCGTCAAATTAATCTTTGAATAACACAAAAAATTCGAACTATAGAAGATTAGGTTCAAAATTTCTATACTACTATTCAATGGCTTATTAAATTTACTATTAAATTTCTATTCATTAGTCAATGGCGAGCAAAATTTGATACTCACCACAGTTTGTCCACTCCTAGATGAATAACAATATAATCCCATCATAAGCAACTAATCCTTTCTAAATTCAATCTAAACATTCCTTCCCAATGATAACGAAATGATGATCGATCGTGAATTAACCAAGCAGCGAAAACTGGACAAACGGCCTTGAAATTACCATACACTCGTCTTAGTCCGTCCATGAATAAGCAAGGCAAAATCCCACAACGGCGCTCAAACATATTACAAACTTTCGGGACCACCTGCTGGAAGCTACGTCCCGGTTCTCGTGGTATTTACTCGAATAACCCGGAGCGTCACGTTAGGGCATTATGGTACTTGAAATATTATATCTCTGTGTTTCGCGCCACTGTCAGGAAAATATCTCGGAGTACGTATCCGCGTAAAGTTCGGGGGGTGGATGAAGCGATATTAATTAAGGCGAGCGAGCGTCAAGAGAGCGAGAAGGAAGAGGAATATACTAAACCCGCGTGCACGGCAAATACACCCATGTAATTGCATTTCGGTGAAATTAAACGGTGAATACGTGCACGATGTAACCGTGTTGTCCAATTACCAAGGAATTAACATCGAGAGTTCATTTATCATTAACAAGCACACGCCCAAGCAATCCTAATTATGGGTTAATTCAACGCGTATTTCTACTCGTTCGAGCGAAGAAAGGAAAAACGTGAATTGTCGAATTAGAAATTTCTGATTAAATTTCACACTAGTAGTTATTTCATGTTAAATATTGTCTACTTCAATTCTAGAAACATAAAATACCAGGGGACGTAGACATTGATTTCGAACGGAAGAACTTAAATGGAGATTTTGAGTTCATTTATCATTAACAAGCACACGCCCAAGCAATCCTAATTATGGGTTAATTCAACGTGTATTTCTACTCGTTCGAGCGAAGAAAGGAAAAACGTGAATTATCGAATTAGAAATTTCTGATTAAACTTCATACTAGTACTTAGTTATTTCATGTTAAATATTGTCTACTTCAATTCTAGAAACATGAAATACCAGGAGACGTAGACATCGATTACGAACGGAAGAACTTAATGGAGATTTTGAGTTCATTTATCATTAACAAGCACACGCCCAAGCAATCCTAATTATGGGTTAATTCAACGTGTATTTCTACTCGTTCGAGCGAAGAAAGGAAAAACGTGAATTGTCGAATTAGAAATTTCTGATTAAATTTCACACTAGTAGTTATTTCATGTTAAATATTGTCTACTTCAATTCTAGAAAGATGAAATACCAGGGGACGTAGACATCGATTTCGAACGGAAGAACTTAAATGGAGATTTTGAAATACGAGAAAGATCTTTCTTCCGTGTCACCATTGACTTTCTCTTTCTTCCGTTAAACTCTCAACATTGTTATTTCTCTTCTTTGTACGTCAGGCCTTGACCTATATATTTCTTTTAACAAATACAACCCCGATTAAACCGCGACTGTCGTTCCCCGTTCACGTTCGTCGACGTGTAACCTGAAAAAGAGCGTGCACCGACCGACGGTGGATTTGCGTAACTCCCGGATTGAAATTCCAAATGACAGTGATTCGACGCGACGACTATTCAACATAAAATGCTATCTATTTCGCTCGGATATAAAAGTATGCCTCGGAGAATTTCGAATTCGGAGGGGCAAGCGTAAGCGCGCTTCAAGTTCGAACGCGATACGATTCGATGCACGAAGACAGGGAATTCTTCCCAGCGAAAAATTCCTATTATCTACCAGGGAATTTTCATTTCCCGGCATACTTCCGCGTTATTTCTATTTCTGCGAACTCTCTTCCTCTTTTTTTTTCTCTCCCCCTTTGCCACCCCTTTCAGTCATCCTCCGCGAGCCCGTTCGCCAGTTTGACCGCGTTTCCTGAACGAGGAGGACGAGGAGGAGGACAATACGTTGGCATCGGAGACGAGAAGTGCAGAGGGCCGATGGGTTTTTCTACGTTGCATCGGAACAGACGATCCGTTATTTATCGAGAATTGAAATTCGGAGACCGCGATGCACTCAGGAATTTCATTAAAATTATGACTTAGATATTGGAACGTCCTGGAACGCGCGTGAAGGCTCGTTTGTGGAACGTGCATCAGCTCGACGAGGCGAACGACGTGTATATACGTGTATGGTGGATGATCTCTTCTCTCTCTACATCTTTCTCTCCCTCTGTCTCTTTATATACGGAATGTACATGTCACGAGCACTCGTATTGCAGCAACACGCAGAGCATGCTGTTGAGTCGTGAATGGAAGACTCGAAAATTAAAAGTGACTGCAGTTTGTGGCGCTTGGCTACGAAGAAAACACGGAACGAGGAGGACGGTTGCTCTCAGGGTCATTGCCGTGGCTATAATTGAGATTAATTTCTTCACCGGCGAAAAGTTCGTTGACTCGGGAAGAAAGCGAATGGTTTTCACGCTTTGGGAAACGAGACTTTTTGTGTCTGGAGTTTCTAAGCAAGTGGTCGTACAGGGTGTATGGAAATTATTTACCACAATCCAAGTATTTTTATAGATCTTTGGATCGGTGGACATTTGTAAAAAAAATACGCAAGATTTGCACAAGCTTTGGTCGTCGAGATGACATTTTTTTGAGATTTTTGCAATTGGAGTCACGTGGCGGAGAGGGTGATTAGCAATTCGTGTGTTGTAAAATACATCTAAAATATCTGTACCGTGAATTTGTTTCCGCGATACGTCGCGCTTCAACTTAACAAACCGCGACTGATTGTTGTCTTTCTGGTCTTATTGCTTAACAAAATAATAATAAACTTTACAAATTCTAACTCTGAAAATTTTACAAAGTGTGAACAGTGGATTTTAGATTGCAAAACAAGACTAGTTGTCGATGTGTTGAATGATTGCTGATGACTGGTGAAGTTTCATAAAATTTGGGAAAAATCTAAGATTCGTTTCCCTCCAAAGACTCTGATGCGAATTTTTCACTTCTTCGGTGGGGACGATAATTAGCCATTCCTGTTGCCCGTTGAGGAATTGGGCGTAACCATCCCCACCGAGAATTACAAGATGGAAGATTGACTTCCTTGGAGGGGAACCGCAGAATTTCCCAAATTCTGAGGTGTCGTCCGCGCTTGCCACCCCTCCAGACAAGAAGGGCCCAGAGGTAACGGGACTCGTCATGTGGTGACCACCTGGACTTCTTTGTCCTAGTCCTAGACAAAGAGGGAAGCAAACCCGGACGATCTTCAAGGTTTATTGCACGTTGATTGTTATTGAGAAACACGTATTGGAGTCTCGACAAACAAAAGGAACCTTTCGTCCGCGAACTTTGCAAGTGTTCCTCAAAAATAACTACGACCAGGACATGCAATAAACCTTTTAAATAACTTCTTAATACATTGAAGACAGATGTTTTGCTCACAACTTCGAGCCATAAAAATGCAATGAAATTTAGAATAGTAATACAAGAATTAAAGATTAACGGACACAAAATCTCTATAAACCGTCTTCAATCTACTAAGGTAATTGTGAGAATCGAACAATATCTATTCTACTGTTTCTCTATCTTGCGAAGTATTTGTAACACGATAGTAATTAGTCAATTTGATTTCTTTTGTAAGTTTAGCGATAAATAACGATGCAAATATGCAACTGAGACTCCTTGCGCCCTTAAAGTATCAACCCTTATCGAATTCCTTCGACAACGATCATCCTCTCTGACTCGCGCTTCATCCATTTTGTATTTCTCGCACCCACCGTGTCATTTCTGCACGTAGAGGCGTCTTCTTTACGAGGAAGGATAAATACACTTTTATAACGAGCAAGATCACCAGCCGAATAGCGATGCAAGGGAACCTTTCCGGCTATTCAGGATGAATCCGCGCCGTTTCGCTTTATCGCCTCGTTGTCGGACTATTCTGAAAATACGTAAGCGTCACCTTGCCCCGAGGGACCACTTCGAACTCGGATGCGAGTGCCGAACGAAAATATCAACTTCGATCCTCGCAGTGAAACGAGAGAAGAAGGAATACCATCTCGAAATTTCGTGGAGAGATTCGTGACGAGTGTTCCATCGCCGTGGGATAAAATATTTTTTTCTTTTATAGCTTACAACTCGACGAAATTTCAAATCGACGTTCTTTCCCGCGTCTTATCGAATGCGCAACACGCGCCTTTAGAACGTCGACGATGCGAATGTTGCAGATTCGACGTTCTATGGAAGGCAAAAGGACGAAGTTAATTTAAAACTGTTCCGAGAAAGTTTGTTAAGCGTTTCTGATACCTTCGAGGATTTTTACGTAATTAGTTCTGAACGCGTGGTAATTTCCCGGAAAATGCATTCCGGGCGTGCTATCGAAAAACTTGAGGTTTTTCGCGCAAACTAACTGCTAACTGTTTTGCATTTTAATAATGGAGCGTGGTAAAAAAAAAAGAATTAAACCGAAAGCGGAAGTTGGAGAATTCTAAAGTCAAGGGACGGGGTGGAAAAAGTGGAGAGAAAAAGATGAAGAGAAAGAGCCGCGAGTTACCGCGAATTTCACCCCGTTGAGTAACGCTGTTGCAAAAGACGTAAATGCATACGGAAGGGTGTCGAAAAAGAAGGAGAAAACTGGTGATACGTTGCGCAGAAATTTGACTTCATCTACGTTACAGATGTATTTTCGATTTTTACGGAGTTCATTCTACCTTTCGTGATTCCTCCTGAGCGAAACGGGATTGGGATTTCGTTTCCTTTTTTCCTCTCTCACCCCTTTACGTGTACATTTGAGCAAAGTTTACATAGAATTCTGATATACTGCCATATCGAAAGTAATATTTGAATAGAATCTCAAAAACGTCGAATCACGTTCGTTTCTATCGACCAAATATTTTTGCAAGTTTCAAGATCAAAGTGTAAAGCAAAGACTGACAAAGATGGAAGAAAGAAACGTGCGCGAAACGAGATTGAGAATTTCTTTCCTTTTTTTCTTGTCTCTCACCCCTTTACGTGTACATTTGAGCAAAGTTTACATAGAATTCTGATATACTGCCATATCGAAAGTAATATTTGAATAGAATCTCAAAAACGTCAAATCACGTTCATCTCTCTATCGACCAAACAGTTTTGCAAGCTTCAAGATCAAAGTGTAAAGCAAAGACTGACAAAGAGGAAGGAAAGAAACGTGCGCGAAATATATTTCCCCTCAAGTTCTGTTTCAAACGTACTCCCGTGAACTTCTCAAACTTTCAAATCCGATCAGAAAGCTTGGAAAAATCTGTCGTCGAAATATTTTTACGTCAGAGGGGTAGGAAAGGGTAACGAGAAAAAAAGTACCTACCCATCCTGGCTAATTCATTGCTCGACTTTTCAAACTGGCTGTATCTTACTAAACAATGTTCCGAGTATAATGAGAAAACTAAAGGAGACATTAAGCCGCAACGACGAACAGACTTTGCGCTGAGAAAATATTTATGCGATTTTTTGCTTGTGGATCAATTAAGATCGCACAGAGAAACATTCTTTTTAACGATCAAATTGTAAACAAAAAAAATTGATCCGATTGAAGGCGAGTATGAAGATAAAAAGGTGGAAAAAATTACAACCGTGTTTCCAGGGGCGAGGAAATTCTGCCGAATGACAAATTGCACGTTCGAATGCTGCAGACAGAGAGCGTACTGTAATTACATTTAATTACCGCCCGGTAGTTCCGGCAACTTGCGAATGAAATTTTCGAAACGACGAAAATTAACTTAAGACACCGTAGTTAACTTTGCCGACTGCGCGAATGAAGTTTGGAATCGCTCGTATTTACGAACGTTAGTCGCTTTATTCACCGTCATATGTGATGATAATTCTTTCCTCTATTTCCCTACTTTCTTTTTTTATACTTCTAACTCTTCTTAACTCTCTACGTGTCTCGCTCCATTGCAATGAAATTCTTCGTGCACGCGAAAGGAAATCTCAGAGGCGGGCGAAAGTTTAGGAACCATTTCTAGTTCGAAACACGGGATCTCTCGTACTCCGGAAATGAAGTTTTGTATTACACGAAGACAAGAACTCATCTCTGCGAACGAGAAGCACCGTCGATGCTTCTTATTACGGAAGTCTACGTAACGAACGAAAATGCGAGAGCCGAGGGGAAATTTTCGGGAAGGTGAATCTCTCTTAAAGTCGGAAATCCATCCACCTTTTTTTCTACTTCTTTCATGTATACTCTTCTTTCATCTATTATCCTACAATATAGGATTTCAAACTAGCTTGAAACCATTTAAAAAAATATTCTCCTACAATTGACAATGTCAGATTATTTTAACCCTTTCCGGACAGAGACCTTTTTGTATATTGGGAAATGATCATTCTTTTGACATGAATCATCTTGAAAAATCATCTGCTTGTGAGAAAATCTGAGTGTTAATTTATACAAGTTATGAATTACTATTTTCGTGATCATATTTCAATGGTTATAATTACAAATTCCAACTCCAAAAGTGTATCTATGTGCTGATGAACTATAATTAGATTCTTTCTCAGAACACATAAATGCGTCTGTCGCCCTTAAACGGTTAACCCCTTGGCCTACAATGACGTGTGGCACACGTGACGCGGTAAATGGAATATAAAATTGTTCAGTTTTAAATAACTGTTAAATTAAAAATATCAGTAAGTCAAGAGACGTTGAAATTATTTTTGTTTCATTAACCCTTTGCACTCCGAGCCATCTCTGACTTTATTAGCAACTTGTCGGTACTTTGCTATTTGTTATCTTGTGCCATTTCAATAGAAAAGGTCAGGTAAACATATATTCCTTCAAATATTGCGGTGCAATAAATTTATCTTCTGTAATTACTAATAAATTCGAAGGTCACCTCGGAGGGGGTAACCAAGTGATACGGTAGACTTACAATATCCCTTCAGATGGAACATCGGAGTGCAAAGGGTTAATATTGCGTTTGATTATACCGGTATATCGAAAATCGATAATAAATTATTATTCCAACAATTAATTCAGAGTTATTGCGCGTTCTGTCACAACAGAAATCGTAAAGCAAGGGGTTAAAGTAAAGCAAAAAGTCTAACAATCACGTCGACTTTCCAGCTACGAAGACATTGAGCTGAACGACATCGGCAATTATTGAAGACCCTGGAGGATTTGACCTCACGTGGTTGGAAACTAAATTTTTCAAAGCGATTAGGGTTATTCGTCGGCCTTAAGTGGTCGCAATGCGGATCATGTATGCCGGGGAATATATGCATGAGAATAGACCACTTGGTACCCCGAAAGCACAGGTTCGTCGGGGCTTGAACTATCTGCATTCCCACACGAAGAGAAAGAGGGAAATAGAGATAGTTACAGAAGAAAAAGGAGATAGAGTAACAGAAAGGGAAATACATTGTAGCAGAAAAATATGAGTGGGTACTAACATGGAAAGCGGACTTCAATAAAACGTATCGACGTCCGTGTATTCTTCGCCAATCAACCATGGCCAGCGAGAATTCATCCGACTGACGATCATGGTACCGGAAGAAGGGTCTCTGTTCGATGGTAGCATGCACAAGAGAAACAGTCGACCCATGCAAACCTAATTTTCAACCATACCCAACGTACATTCTCGTTCCTCCAATTACAAAATCTCCCATGGAAATATAACAATCGTAGGATCTTCTACGCCGGCAAATACGAACGGGATGTCTGTTGAAAACGTCACGCACCAGTAAATGCGAGTGATAAAAACATCGTATAAAAAAAGAAAGAAAAGAGAGAAATAGCGACATGAAGAAAAAGACATTCCTCGGTTAAAGTCCGATATAAAACAAAAAAAAAAAGAGAGACAGCAAGGAAACATTTCGAATATCTCTCGACGTTCACAATTTTTTTTTTCTCCTTTCTGCTTTTTTTTTCTGTTTCAATGTTACTTTCGGAAACGTGACGATCCATTGTCGCGGAAGTGGTGCAATCCCCGGCGGACAGCGAGAATGCAATAACGTCAGTGCGCTAATGGTCATGGAAATAATGTATCGCCATTGGGTGTAGTGTAAATTTCGTCTACTACCTGGTCGATACAGCGTAAATATGCGCTAAGGGGGAGGCTGAATGGAGTATAGAACGTACCTGGTGTCCGTGCACGTTCGTATCAATGGCTGTTTTAATGTATGTGTACATACGTGGGTGTATGAGCGATAGCGCGAGCGCTTGCGCAACACCGAGCCTGTATAAATGCGCGAACACCCGACACACGAGTCAGAGCGAAGACGAGAGAGGGTGGTAGAGGTGCATGGGGGTTGCGTGGTGTAATGGCCTGCTACCGAGGGTGCATTAAGGCGGTTTATGTACGCGAAGAGGTATGAGGTCTTTTAACCCGACTCAAATGCTGCTCTCATTGAAACCGTACTAGAATGTTCCCCGGAGTAGGGTTGCATTCGATAATCGATCCGGATGATTTATTAAAACACGAAGTACGAGATGGAAGTTTTAATTACTATAGTGGAAAAAGAAATATTTGATTATAAGATGAATTTTCTTTTTTAACAGGATGAATGCCACCGATGTTTCCCTTATTTCGTAATTTCTACTGAAGTGAAACTTTTTTTATGAAAATCACATATTCATAAAACAGAAATTTTAAGAACACTGATTGATCGGTGTTTAGCAGATCTTCATCTTCTTAACGCCAAAATTGAAATATTCAATATGTTAGAAAATTCATAAATATTGCGATTTAAACGTAACATAAAATTTAATTCAATTCAATAGCGCCGGTCACCGGTGGCGCCCATCCCGAGACGAAATTTTCGGTCATTCTTCGTCTTCGAAATCCTCAATGAAGATTTTGAGACTTATCTAAGAATTCCTGGATCGGTAAATACATATAATTTAAAAACAGGTTTAGTCCTCAAAGTTGTAGTTACGCGCCGATTACGCACTTTGAGGACTGGAACTGGCTTTATTAATGTCAGTTTAGTCTTCAAAACACCCATTGAGAATTTTGAGGTTTCCATGTGAATTAAAGTAATTGTTTAATTGTCGGTTTAGTCCTCAAAAAACTCATTGAGAATTTTGAGAATTAGGTTTAGATTTTAATTATAATATTTTTGAGGATTTGGAGTTTAATATCTCAGCTTAAATAATCAAAAAACTCTTTTTTCATCCTCAAAATCCTCATTGAGACTTTCTGAGAACTATATTCGCATTCAATAGTAGGCGGCAAATTTCTACATCAAAGAAATGAGGACTTTGGAGACTTAAAAATATACTAATATTTCGACTCGGGATGGCACTCAACCTGTTAATAAAAGGGGAGTGAAAAACAAGTGAGTGAGTTCGAATCGTCGATGAAATAACGAATTGTACTTTGAAGCGATAAGAGATTCTTTAGGATTTATCGTATTATTAGCATTTCATCATCGACATTCCGAGAAGCAATAATCTGAAAATAATGGACGTTCGTTGATCGCTGGACGATTATTCGCCCTGAATATTCCCTCGCATTGATGATGCAATTACAGTCGAACGGAATACTCGCTCCAAGTGGTATTGTGTTTCAAAGCATCGTCGTTGCTTTATACGCTTTTCCGGCGTTACAAACGATTACGCATCGATAAATAACGGCCGAGCGAGCTCAGCGAATAAAGGTAGTTACCTCATCGTGCCTCGTCAAAATCCTACTCGACGGCCAACCGATTGCACGTTTCCTTTTCCCCGTTTGCAATTCGAAACGGGATTGCACGGGGAAAGGATATCAGCATGGTGATTTGTAAGCTCCTCTTTTTTCAATAGATCCGCGCTCAAATTTGCAACAGAGAGAAAAGTGATAAGGGTTGGGACGAGGGTGGAAAAGTTGCAGGAAAAGACGCGGAAGGCTCCTTTCTATTAAATCGTTACCACTCCCCTTTGTTGTACTCGCACAATGGACGAAATACGGATAAAAGAAAACGAATGGACGGGATGTCATTTGCAGAGAACGATGATGCGCTCTCACGGTAGGTGCATTAAGGTGGTTTATGCACGCGAGGTGGATCATCCACTTTTAGGTCTGGCCGATGTCTCTTTCTCTGCATCCGCGTCGGATTATGAAGGTAGTAAAGCGTTTAAATCGATAACCAACCGAGTCTGTGTCTAATGCGCCTTACTTTCACGGAAGAAAAGACCATTTCCCGTTGTTTTCTCCCGGCATAAATCGTATTTCGACGTTGCGCGACTGAATATTGCATGAAAAGTCTCCACTCCAGTGTATGTACCTACGTATATACACGTCTGCCTACCTGCGCGCACTAGAATGAAACGTCAAAATGGGAAATAAGTTATTTACCGTTCCTCTTTTGTTATTCGTGCCCATCGATCAATCCCATTTTTCAGTATCCTCTCGGTTCGACGATTTTATGGCAAAGAAAAATTTATTATTTCACTCGCTCTAAAGGATACTCGTTCGAGCGAACGAGCAACGGACAAAACTCGTGTTGAAATAATTCGAGAGTATCTCGCGTTCTCCATTCGATACGTGATACTTTGTCCCGCATGGAGAACACTTTTAATCGATCTACAGACATTTCTACTTCTTCGATAAGTTTCAATCTTTCACGTCTATTATAATAATACACTTTTCAATATCTCGTCACTGAAGGTAACACGAAGATCCGCTTAAACTCGAAAGTACCTTCCTCTCAGAATTTACCCTGGGAAAGAAAAGCAGCCAGTTTAACATGAATCTCTGTAGCCACTTTCTCACCGCGGTGCTCCATGATAAATGTATGGCGAGCAGTTTAAATCAATAACCCGTCTTAGATGTCGTAAGAATCGATCATACTCCATGAATAAAGAATCTCCCTGAATATCTTCCACCCCTTCGTTCCCAACTATGTATCTAAGTGCAGGAGAGAGAGAACGACGAGATTTTCCGACCGACGATCGTACAAACGATTATCGAATCGTTCGGTATTTAAATTGGCACGTAGTGAACTTTCTTCGCGGCTTATTTTCCGAGGACTATAAATCAGGCTTGAAGAGTGTGCCGGTGAATATCGAGTACGATATACCCCCATGGAATATCTGGGAAATGCAGATCCATTCGGACAGCCAGGAGGCTTATTCTAATTTATATCGGCATGAATTAAAGGATTACGTTATAAACGGAGTGAATTATGGGTATGGGTGGACTGTATCCGATATATCGATCTTGCCAAAAGCGAACCAGCAATACACTTACGGAAATACTTTCGGGCATGTCCGCAGGTAGAAACGGACAACGGGTTCACGTCGGGTATACTTTATTCGAATTAAATACGAGGCGAACATGTGCTCCCGTTTCTATCAGTCCTTTATTTGCCGTGCGTTCGCCAGGCAAATTGAAAACAAATTAAATTCCTGAAACCTATTGTGAGTTACCGCTCTACACAATTAATGTAAAACGGGCAGGTAATCCGGAAGAACGTAAATATAAAATCGCCGAGCCCCCACCTATGGATAAAATGGGCACGATCAAATTGAGAATTCAATCCTGCAGAGAGGGAAATTCGATGAGTGCCGACCCTATTTTCCAGTTATTTCATTCGGCTTGGGAAAAAAAAATTGTATCTCGAATATTCTTGTAAATTTCAAATTATTGCATGTATCTTCTTACTGATGAAAAAAAGAATCGGTGGAAATATCAATTTCTAATTGCCAAGTAGAGAAGAGTTCAGCGATCGTTTTCCAATCATCCCGAACTAGAGACGTGAATTTTTTTACAATATCAATATCTTTCGTGCAACTTTCGTGCAACTTCCAGCCATTATTGTACACCTTTGGAATGACAGAAATTTCTAAAAGACAATCAACCTCAAAATTATTAACTATCCTCCCAGCAACAACCTTATGATCGTAACTTCTGCTCCAATAACACCGACAGAAGGTCTCCCTGCGCACTTGCAACTTTCTAACCGGTGTAAAACATTTCTAAAACCCCCAATACAAACATCCGCTTCCATTTCCACCATCGAGTCACCTTCCACCGTTTCGAACGCGTGAAATTTTTAGAAATGAAAGACGCATCCCATACAGAGAACTATAGGAAGGAACAATAGCCATCCTCCATCGAGAGAAGCAGTATTGTCCCCGTAAACGTTGTAACCCCTGAAGGTGTAACGGAAGAAAGGAAGACAATGTAGAAGGTTTGACCCGTATTTCAGTCGTCGCTCGAAACGATCTTCTTCCTCGTGCCTTCAACGATCCCACCGATCGGATACCTCGCCATTATAATCCTTTCCTTGCAGCAAAATACCAAGATAAAATTCCAACCCAAAGATCGAAATAAATCGAGGTGCAAGAAAAAAAAAAGAAAATTTGTAGAAACGAACGAGACAGCCAGGCAAACGGCCAGGCAACCGATACGACCAAAACGGCAAACCGACCAGGCATCCGGCCAGCCAGCAGGCCGTTTTTGTACGTCCTCCACTTCTCGGAGTGCATGCAGATGTATACCGGTACGTGCATATATTCGTGCTCGATCTTCTCCAATTAAATTCTATTGGAATTCACGGAAATGCCAATACCGGACGAGCGCGTTCATTGTGTTGAGATAATGAGGGGCTGCGCGAGGAAAGCATGCTGCTTAACCGATAGAATACGGTGCACCGAGCTATGCTACGGTATGGTATATTGCATTGAGCTTGTATCTACGATCGGAAGCTCGACGGCCGAACCGTGCCGATGCGTAGTACGGAGCCATCGACGTCGAATGGAACTCTCCTCTACCCTCTCTGGTTTATTATGCAGCATTATAACGTTCCTATGGTGTATTACGGTCCCTTGTGTCGAGGACGTTCCCTTGCACCAAGGTACGTACCCTTCGCGATGTTCTCCATCGAGATAACTTGTCTCCTCGCACTCTCCTCCTGTAATTGTAAATGTATCGGACGTCTCTTGCGTACAACGTCGATGGTATCTGTATTCGTGGCTTTCCGATATCGTTTATCGATATATCGATCGAAACAGTTTCGATCGGGCAAAGGATGGATAGAGGGTTTGATGGTGTTCCTTCATTTTTCATGTTTCATGGAGTTCCTCGAGTTAATTACCGGAGACGCATCGTTCAGAGTTTAAAAGAGGATTGCGTATCCCTCGACAATATGCGTTTAATATTCCTACTCGAGTCCTGGCCGTGTAATACGTTAATTTGCAACTACTTTGTTTCCACCGGCGGTCCAACTCGGAAATGAGTTTGCAGGCTTAATTATTCCGTTTGAAAAGCACCACCGCCCCTTCGCCTTTCAGGGGTAATACAATTCCTGACGTGTGCCGGCGTAATGTCGCATTTCATTTTACCATGGTCGAGCCTCTGTGAGGAAACTTCCTTACATTACTCTAAACTGATTTTCGAGATCTCAGTCAACTTCGAAACATGGAGGGAAATCGATCGGGAGAGTTAACCCCTTGCACTATCGATAAACTCGTAAGAATCCATGCCTAAACCGAACTCTCGATATACGATATCTTGCGACTGACAAAGATTATCGCGCTAATATTTACTTCACGCAATGGAACTTCTGTGAAACTCAAATGAATTTGAATCGAAGTCTAAATTTAATAATCCTGCACGAGGACATACGATCTTATTCGAGATATGAATACTTTGCCCAAGATTAACACTAGAACTACCGGCGTTAAATCTGTTATATTTCAATATATTAAATAAATACTTTGGAAAAAAAGGAATTAAGAGGTAGAGAAGATGATTGATTCTATAATCTATGTTTTATAAGATCAACGTAGAATATCTGCTGCATGACTCTCGTAGAAGCTTTGAGAAATTTTTTTTTAAATTGAGAATCAGGCATTTTGACTTGCTTGGTAGTTCTAGTGTTAAACCTTAAATGCGCGATTTTATTTTTTTAATCAGAAAAAATGTTTTTAATATCCATATATAGTTTAGATTATAGGAAAAATATTAAAAAAATTCTTTTGAAAGAATTCAGCTTCTAAATTACCGGAAAATCCTTTGTTACATTTATGCAACACTGCGCGTTCCTAGGTAAGCAGATGTATGGAGAATTATTGACTCATGTAAATAGAATAAAAAAATATTTTAGTACTTAATTATAGTTCTATTTATTATGATAGTTATAAAAACAGTTATTTTCTCTATTATAACAAAGACCGAGGAAAGTTATTCCAATATCACTTTTCTCCGCGCCGATGAAAACCCGCTAAAACTGACAAATAATTAAAACATTTGAAAGTTGGTGCCACTGAACCTGTCAAAAATTTACAAAGTATACTATAGTCTATGAAAAAGTTCGTTCAGAAACCGTAATCTGTTCAGATTTTATTTTTTATTCTCATAGAATTAGTATGTTGCAGAAATGCAACTCCGCGAATTTAAGGGTTAATACCACGAGTCAGACAGACTCGTGATATTCGAGTTTGGCCTAAAATTTTCATCACGAGTCAGACTCGTGGAAATAGTGCAAGGGGTTAATCTTGTTCTTTCGTCGTAGACGTGGAGGAGATTAAAAGTTTCCGGAAGATTTGACGTTAGGAAATTTGTAGCCTCGCCACGTTCCGAATTAATAGCCGGACTGTGCAGCCACAATGAAAAAGAAGGGGTGGTAGACGATGGAGGGTGTCGATTCTTTAAAATGATCTTTCGACTTTGAAATTATAGTTGCGCGGCTGTCTTCGTCTGTTCGACTATCATTTCGACAATAGTACAAATTACAAAACTCCAGTGGCATAGCGTTGCAAAGTTCTGCCGTATCTTCTTGAATAACTTCGTTAATTCAACGTGGAACGAAGGTTATACTCGAAAGTAGCGAGGAATGTGAAGTCATGTTTCTCCGTCGTCCTCTTTCCCTCCGTTGCCATCCACACTCCCTCTCATCTCTTTCGTTTCTTAGATAAGACAAAATTTCATTGGAATTTTCACGAGTATTCCCTTCGTCCCTGACGTTACCATCGTCCTATCTGTCCCCACGATCCTCGAGGACGTACCTCTGTCGCGCCTTTACCTTTGCTTTTGCCCGACTTTTCCAGACGACAAAGAAGAAAGAAAAAAAAACAAATTCGATCTACCCTATGCTCCGTTGGATCCCGTCGGGAAACAAAAATATTTACTAATCTCAACGATATCCATCTTTCTAATGAAATTTCTTATTTAAAGTTAAACCTCCCCTGAGAGACGAGGTAGACGATGGAAGAGGGTTACTTCTGTTTCCTCAGGGATGGAAATTTTACCGACATCACCTACCAAAGTCCAGGAATTTGTACACATATAAAACGCACACGTATAAACTTAGATTTTAATTAAATGTACGAACACAGACGACGATCCAGTTGGTTTTATTGTCCAAAGAATTATCAGCGTCGATTGTCATCAACGTTGAAAGTATCCCTTGCACTCAACCCTCGACTTTTCCGACAGTTTCGGGAATAAATCACGGCATAATTATTCTCGTGCGTGGAGAGACGGTAGTGGCTGTTTTGCTGGCTCACCTTCGCAGATGGGGCAACAACTTTCCAGACTAAAGAACGAGTGTACTCGGAACTAGGAGAAAGAGAGTGGCAGAGAGGAAGAGGAGAGGAGAGGGTGCAATGGCAAATGGCATAAGTTGGTCCGAGTAAACTCACCTGCTATTCTCCGAGGCTGGAAAATACGTGCCTCCCTATAGGAGGGGATGAAGAGGAAAAGGAAAATAACCGTCTACCTATAGAGACTTGGGGGTGTATACGTTTGTACGTATATGCTTTCCTCCGAGACGATGTAAATTTCAAGGGTTAAGCAGGAATCGAGCACTGTCCACTCTGCATGCAATGGGAAAAACTTTTTCCTTCATTCCACGACGCAACGTCCTTTAACTTTGCGAATCGGAATGCCCTCAGGCCTTTACTTCCGTTTGTAATAAAACACGAGGGTGGAAATACTTGCGACGAGTTAACAAAACACCGCGGAGAGTTTGGAGAACGCGACGATTTACTGTGGCAAGGTACTTGCTATTTTGCTTTGTATGTTTATTCTACTAGATGCAACTTGCAACGTTCTTAATCGTCGAGATAAGAGTTCATGACGGCGATAGAGGGATTACAGAGGTACCTACGGAGATTAGTAGGTAGTGCTAGATACATTTGGATCTTATGGGTCTTGGGTGAGAGAATTGGACGGAATTGGGAATGGCGAATGTTGTTTTTAATTGGAGAGAACGTAGAAATTCTTGGATCTTTCTTTTAGTTCTAGTGTACGAGATTAATTGCACATCGGGGGTGTAGGTCAAAGCTTGGACGAAAAAGCTAACTACAAAGTACGTGACGGTTAGAAATTTAAGACTTTGGTTAATTAGAAAAATTGTAGTGGCAAGAATTTCCAAATTTTTTAAAGACTGAAGAGACTTAGAGAAGACAGCTAAAATATTCTAAATCGGATTGAAGCATGAAAAGTTCTTTAACCCTAGATCACTAACCTTCGTCGATTCGACGACACGAATTTAATAAGTATGCCATATTAGTGAACGTTATCGTAATAAATAAATACCTATCTTTAATAATAGAAAAAAACATGTTCAAACTTTATTTAAATAATACCCTTTAACCCCTTTTGTAAACACCGTAGTCGAAGAGACGAAGGTTAGTGTTAAGAGTCGAAAAATAAGATTAGTGATCTAGCGTTAAACCACATTGTAAAAAAATATTCGATGATTTCTATCTCGATGTCACATTGTCCCTAATTTAATAATAAATTATATAAAATCCTACGATTGTTTCTCGCTGAACTTTCACAAGTATATAGGCCAGACGGAACAAAAGAAGCAGCGAAGAACGAGGAGAGCCCTATCCCGCAAACGTTCAACATTCGTTGAATTCTCCACGGTTGAAATGTAATTGGTGTATCAATTTCGTGGTTGAAATTGAACTTCGAAACTGGCGAGGCTCGATGGATATTTATTTTTATCTTTCCTCGAACACGGTGAAAAGGTTAGTTATAACGGTGCATGTATAAGCTCTCACGTTCATGTATATACTAGGTCCGTCCGAAGCGGGTAACAAAAAGTGACGTGTAATTTCGCTCGACCTACATTTTACTAGCGATTCACCTGACGCACGACATTTTAAAAGAGTTTTGCCTGTCCGATGTAACATTGATCGTCCCATCGAAAGCTTTTATTTGCGCCTACACCTCGCATTATTTTCACGCAACGAACTTACCGAAAAATGCCCCGGTGAATTAAGAAGATTAATCAATTTTCCCAGCAACGTTCGAATTGTGTCCGGCGAATCGTCAATTAAAATTGCAATTAATCCGGTGCAATTTCATTTCCTCGATTATTTGGTACGATTAATTTATTTATGGGAGGGAAAATGATTGTGCGTGGAGTAATTTCATTATATGCTAGTTGATGTAAATCTACACGTTTGCTTATTCGATATAAATGAATGATAAAGAAATTATTTCATTTCATTGTAATCTATCGGTAGTAGAAAAATTGATAGGATAATTAGATTATAAGATATTGATCGTTTTCATTTAAAATGTTTGAAAAAGTGTAACTATTTAATTTTTTCAAGGTATTAACTAGTTTGTTCAGGTAAGACTCAATTGAAGAGTTTTACAGTTACGTTGGCATACGTCGATAACAGAGTTTAATAATCACTGGAACTTTAGATACAATTTATCGAAGCTTCGCTAAAAAGTTCCAGTGCTGACTCAAGATACTCGATTATTCCACCGTAAGGAAACCGGACATTGTATAAATAAAATCTTAACTGTAAACACTCTTAACATTCCATCCACAATTGTACACAACTACTTACAAAGCTCTGTAACTTTAAAATTAATACAAATATCTCCATTTTTTAGTCTGATTTCAATTATTTACAAGAAGTAAATTTTATTTTACTGCCTCTCGTAGCAGCCTATCATAGACTATCCGTCTGCAAGACTTGTCAGGAAAAAGCCTATTACTAGGCTTCCAGTAGATAAAGTGTTAAATCCTCCTATCGCGTCCACAGGATACTTTAATTAAATCCTATCGTAGTAAAACGATTATCTACCTATTTGTCAGACTATTTAAAGTATTAATAGAAAAAGTCTTGCACCAAGTAACTGCATTTCATAATTTATCACGATATAAACTCCAGCATCTCCACGATTTTCCACATCTTCCCGCGCAATGGGAATTTACGGACACCGCAGTCGAGCTTCGTCGTCCTGTTTAAAAAGTTTCTAAACAGTTCACGGTTTAATATAGCCCCGGTGCATAGAGAGAAAGAGAAATAGAGAGATTCAACGTACGGGAATGGATTGTACGATTGCGGTATTTCGGTCGTTCGACGAAATAACCTCGTGTCTCAAGTGGCAGTAGAAAAGGTATGCCATTAGGTCAGCCACGGAACGTCAATGACGAAACATGATTACCCGATGACGCTCGTAACGGAATACCGGGGATAACGAACGATCAAACAAAATGATAATTCGTTTTACAAGAGTTTAACTAACGGAATACTTCGCATAAAGTCGCGGCAAAATAAATAGATGGGAGCGCGAGATTTAAAACGGAAACGAAGAGAGCGCAACGAGATCTTCGTTGCTTCTTGTAAGTCGCCTTGTAAAAAGGAAGGGAAACTTCATTTTCGCATGACTTCTTTTGCTTCTTTCGGTCTCTTTTTCTACCTCTTTTAGCGTCTTTTTTTTCCTTACACTTTTTCTTTCTCATTGTCTGTCTCTCTACTTTCTCTGATACTGTTTTTCTCACTTTCTGCTTTTCTATTTCTTCTTCTCGCTGGCTCTATTTTTCTATGGCTCTCACTTTCTCTCATTCCCGCTTCCTTGAATTTTTCTTCTCCTATTCTTCCCCTTTCAGTTTTTCTTTTTTCCCATTCCCCTTTTCACCCTATCCCTTTCTCATCCTTTCTTTTCGTTTGTCTCCCCTTCTTTCTTGCCAACTTCATTTTTTTCCCTTCTCCCCTCCTATTTTGCTCTTTATCTCGTTTTCACTTTGTCGCTTCCTTGAAAACCGCGTTTAACGATGGAATTGCGACTATGGTTAAATGAAAATTGCCTACGCTTGTCTAGGAGGATCAGCCGCGGCAGGATTAGCTGCTTCTTTGCAGCGTTGCGGGATTTACGCGTTTTCAATTACGGACATTTAGCCGGCTACTCTGCTCCGGGAACATGACATGGAATTATCTCGAAAGAAAAATTCTTCTTACCGTGGAAAACTAAATTTCAGTTACCTCCGGAGATGCAGTGTAAATTGTATTGTGTGTATGTAAATGTACCGAAGGAGAGAAATAAGAACAGTGGACTTTCAACAGTTCAACGTTTTAAATTCCCGCATTTATATTATTAAATGAACGATTTACCCATGCAATTCCATCGCTCCACTATAAATCGTGCTTTATGCAAATATATATGCTGATAATGAAAAAAATTGTGGCGCTGTTTGCCAATAAAATTCTGCGATAAATTATATTTTACGAGAAAATATGAACTGCTAATGTGAACGTAAAATTACTAATTTTAATATTTTACAGTAGACAGGAAATTTGTGGGACCACATTCTACATATATAATGAGAAAAAGTTCATGGCTATTTCTATAAAATATTTGCTGAAATAATATCATATATATTAACTACCATTTATTGTATTTATATTAATATCGACTCTGCACCAATCTGAATTTACAAATAAATTTTAATAAAATCCCTAGTATACATATCGACGAAATATATCCATTGTTAAATATTAATATATCGTTTTCTGTAAATAATTCAGCGCAACCAATCATCGACGAAGAAAATCGAAAATAAATGTTACCCCAAATGCACAGATTCCTCTGCAACGAGCAATTTTCGTACTTCGTTATCCGGCAATTCGGAGATTATTGAAAATATCACTTTTAAGCCAACACACCCCGCTGGAAATTCGTGCGTGTAAACGCAAGATTCGTGTTTGTTTATGTAATTGCATGTTTGCCCGATGTGCAAATATTTCTGACTGATCAACATGCAGTATTGAGTCGAATTAAAAGCGATTCAGTTTACCGTGCATAGCGAGCATTGCATGGCTTGTGCATCCTTCCTAATATTCTAGAATAAATAAATCGTCGATGTACAGATTTCTGTTGCGAACGCAGAACTGAGTGCGTTTATCCAGTCGTCATTTCAAACCGTGAGTTTCACAATCGAAATTTGTCCTACGCTTCCAGGAAGTTTCGATACATTCAAAAACATTCCCTAAAAATTCTTTGATGTATAGTGATAAATACAGAAAATTTCTAAAATTTCTAAATGTTCAATTTCCTATTCTTGGGAAAAATTTCTTCAAAAAGAATTTTCTTTCAGTCCATACAAAGTGAAAGATCGTAATTTCCATTTGCAAAAATTGATCCGTGCTTGGTTAATCGCTTTGAAATTACTTACTTCAAGCGACTGCAGTAGGAAAAATTTTGCAACCGATTTCTGTGATTCTTTGATTAAAAATCGGTATCTCTGAGAAAAATGAATAAGCTAAGAGCGCGTTTAGAAAAATCTACCGTGAAATTCGTACGCTGAGTGCACAGCAAGTTAAAAATTTTCGTTTCGCCCTAAAAGTCGACACACGACGATGAAAGTATTCGAGAAACGTCAGAACCCGCGGAAACGGTGTGGCGCGACTATAAATAAATCAGCATGGCAAACGTTACGGGAGAAAAAAGTTCGGAGTAATAAAAATCGTGAGAAAACTATCTTTACTCGCGGCGAGAAAAACGATCCGTTGATCCAGGACGGGGTCCAAGAGAAAGATGGAAAGGGGCACTGACTCTGACGTTAATTAATCATCTCAGAGCCGCCGAGTTACTCGACTCTGATGAATTATCGCCACCTGAGGAGCTGGCTTTAACGATATATATCTACCTTTCGTATCTACCTACGAAAATCCACTATTCTTCCAGCTCATTCTCGCAGTTCCGAAAAGGAAATGAAAACCGACGATGATGCATCGTTGATATAAAGTTCAAAGAGAGGGAACCATAGACAGATGCGGGAAATAAAAAAAAAACGTAACGGAATGAGACATAAAGAGGCAAGAGAGAGAAGAGACAAAGATACACAGCAGTCGATAATTGAGAGTAAATAAAAATTTGCAAGTAAAACTATCGTTACATCGGGGTCGGTAATTGCGAATAAATAAGCGGATGCGCCTGTATCGCGAAGAAATACCGACGCCAGCAATTTGGAATAATTAAACGCACCTGCAACCACCCCATGTATATACTTCTACACGTATATCTAGGTGCTCGGTTATCATTAACGTTTACGTAGCATTGATATTGCGCGCACAATTCCGCAAGGTGGAACCAAGATAAACGAGCAAAATTTTAAAGCCCCCCCTTCCTCTTCCGGCTACCCTCCCCCGTCGAACAGCTACTGGTTTTCATGCCCATTAATCAAAAATTACAACGAAGCAACGAACGGAAAAATTCCCCCTACCTCCAAGATACCCTCGTAAGTCTCAGCCACCCGTGTAAATGAAATTCTTTCAACGTGCAAGCGACAATTAGAAAATTCAGGGCGCAGTATAATCGCAAGTAGAAACGTTATCACGTACATTGTTGCCTCTGGACATCCGGATGAACATGTTAAACGGCTGCTGAAGCGTGTCACGTGTCAGATGTACCGATGGACTTCCGGTTCTTCCTCTCTCTAAAGGAAGACTCGTGCTCGCTTTCACTGTTCGTAGATCGTCTAATCTCTTTGGTAACGATACAAAACGTACGATGAGAGGGAACAAAAAAGGGCGAGGGTGGAACGCGACGAAGTACGAGGAGCGTGGGTAGTCGCACGAGTCTTTGGCAAACACTTTGGAGTAGGTCGCGAGTAGGTTGACACCTTCAGGGAGGAGGTCGCGCGCAGAACTGACACCTCACGCGCGCGGTCCAGCTGCCCTCAGCATCCAGCAGCAGCGGTAGCGGCACCGTCAGCGGTGGCGGCAACCGACGGGGGATGAAGCGGAGCACGCGCGAAATTCCACCCCTCTACCGCGGTCCCGCATCTTGCTCTTTCTCTCACTATCTCTCTCTCTGTCGTTTCATCCCTCTCTGCTTTCCATCCTTTCACGTTGGTCCTCTGCTTCCTCTATCCTTCTTTCATCCTGTGGTCTTCTCTCTTTGCCTTCATCTCACCCTTTCACTTTAACTTTCTCTCTCTCTACCTCTCTCTCTCTCTGTCTTTGGTCTTTTCTCCCTCTAATTCTGTCTCTTCCTTTCTCCCGCGCTTTTAGTCTCCTCTCTGACTTCGTACGGCCCTGCCTCGTCCTGGCTCTAGTGTCTCGCATCGCGTCGCTTCCAACCCAGAAAAGGATGTCAAGGGGTGAAACGAAAGGCGAACTTGCCGATAATTACCGGCCGGATCGCCACAATTTGCGGAGACTCGTTCGAAAGGGTAGCGCACGACTACCGAATAGCTAGAGAGTGTCTCGCTCTTGTAGCATCCCTTAACGTGAATCTTTCCAGACGGAAATTTTTCTTCAACGAGACATCGCATCGTAACTTTGCGTGATTTAAGACGTTAATTGTGTTACAGGAGCCGAAAAGCATCATTAATATGATAGAATATATACGTCGGTGTTATTCTGCGATAGCGAAACTTCCTCCTCGACGCGTACACGTTGGAGAAGTTAATTTCGGTCGACCTTCGGCATCTGGCGAGCGAAGAGGTATATGAAAGCGAGCACGCGCGAAATTTCACCCTTGCGCGCCCTCCAACGACCCCTTTGCAGCCCTCTACTTCGGCCAGCCAATCCTCGCACTTACTCCCGGGGGTGAATTTCCCTTAATAATTGCTTCTCAATAGAGGCCATATCGCATCAGTCGATGACCTGGCTCATTTATCATTTAAGGCACTCGCGAAACAAGTGTGAACTCTGTTTGACGTACACCTGACACACATAATGCGTTCTTAAGTTCAAACACTCAACGATCGATCTTTCTTTGGCGCGTTACGTAACTGCAATTTTTTAACACCTTACTTTGCACCTTCTCAGCTTCCGGAGAAAAGAAAAGAAGAGGGTAAATGTTGACATTCAATAAATATTTAACGATGCATATTGTTTAAATCGATATCAATCAATTCCATGCTTGTAAATAGACTTGTGACGATTCCTCGAGATTGCTACATTTCAAAGTTGCAACCATAAAGTGAGTAGTATGCATGTTACCCTCTTTCCCACAGTTATGGTGAAATCAGTGTCGAATATTGACTGCCATACGTAGTACAATTTCGAGCGTAACCTTTTGTACAACACTCGAGAAAGTATAAAATGGTTGCAATTAATACAACTCGAAACATTAGAAGTACCTACCCTTACTTTCGTAGAGTATACGCGAATGAATTGCGTAGAGAGGGCTCTCGTAGTTGGAAAGTAGGCAAACTACTCTTCACCTGTGATTCTCCGATGCCCACGTATAGGTAAATTTCTCTCTTTCTCCATTTATTTCTCTTTTCTTCTCTCTCTTTTTTTTTAAATAAATATTTAACCAAGGTACAACGAACGAAATGCTTTAACAAGAGTATTTCGAGCAGATGTGAAATATTATAATGACAATAGAAGCGTCGGTGCGTTTCGCGCGTTGAATGCCTGCTCGAATTCGAATGCAATTTCTATTCTCTCACTGTAAATCGGTCCTCGGTCTGTTTATAAATTCCACGAGGAGAGCGTGCAATGGAAATAGTTGAAATTTCGTAGGTGGTCGGTTTACGCGCTCCCGACACCCATCGAGTTTCATTATCTCGTAGGGGTGCGCACCCGAGGATGTAAAATCAAAATGTATTCGCGCGCCAATTGATTCCGGGCAACGGTAGCGTGATAATTAAATCGGAACTATCCAGTTTACATAATAGTGCCGCGTAGGATTTTCCCCTATCGCAATTACAATTTCGCTGGTGTGCCATTTTGACGAACATTCCTGGCGAGACTTTAAAACTCGTATGAAATTTCATCGAGTTTCCATACACGTTCACGGATTTACGAGCTGCCAGGTAATTAGTAAATTGTGGTATCAATGAAGATTAATCAGCCACGCACCGATAATTATCCAAGTACGAACGATCCCGTGAAAAACGGGGTGAGACGTATCGATCGTTTGAACTGCAACATCCATTAAATTCGATGTGAAAACGTCAAAACGATTAAAAAGAAAAAGAGAGAAGAATATAAAGAAAGAAAAAAAAGGAAGAAACGAGAGGGCAACTCTTTCGTGCTCGACCGCGCGGAAAAACGAAAGCCAACGAGGAGAGAAAGAGAGAGGCAGAGGCAAATGAAAAAAAAGGGAGAAAGAAAAAAAAAAGAAAAACAGCACGAGATTAAAATTCATTCGTATGCGATTTCAGGACTACTTGCGATCGCGATAAAAGCGAAATCTCCAACAATTATCGTGGAAATCCCCGATCGTTTTCCGCTCGCCTCCGAGGATGGGCTTTTCATTGTCTGAAGAGGACCGAATGAAAGAAAAAAAAAAAAGAAAAAAGAAAGATAGAAGGGGGAAGGAAAAACGAAGTCGCACGACCGAGACTGACAAGCGGAGAGAAGAAATGCAAAAGGGTGGTTGCGCCGGTCGGTCGGAAAGGACAGACTACGAGAAGAACGTTTCTGAAGGCGGAGGAAAAGGAAAAAGCGGAGACAAAGTGAAGAGAGAAAGAATGAAAGAGAGACGAAAGGATAAAGTGGAAAAGGCGAATGAGAAAGAGATAGAAAGAGAAATAAGAAAGATCGAGAGACAGAGAAATAGACAGAATGAAGAAGAAAAAGAGACAAAGGTATCAAAAACAGGAGCAGAGATACAGGTAAAAACACGGAAGCTGGAAAATGTCCTTTCATCGGATGACAAGACCGCGGAGCGTACATTTTATGATAATAACAAAACGCTATACCACGCCAAGACATCCCCGGGTTGACAAACAGGAATTCTCAGACTCCTAGCAACACTAATGACGCTTTCAGCTAAGTAGCGACGTAAATGCAATCGCTGGAGCGGCAATTAATTATCAGGCCACTGCTGATGCCGATGAAGCAACTCCTACGAGCTTCTGCCATGAGGATTGTCGGTCTTCGATGAAATTATCGAAAGTCGGTCAGTTTGACTATCTAATGCCTTTGAGATATTAATTCCAATAAGCGTGTACACGAACCTTAGATCTCCACCAAATACCCTTGGAACTGCACAGCTACTGAGAAAATGTATTGGTTGGAATTAACTGTGAAACTTATGGTTAAGCGTTGCGCTACTTCCTTTGATAAGACTTAGAGTGGTCTAAGCAAAAATTGATTTATAGCTTATCGTTGCATTTGTATACAATTAGAATTGAAAGATTGAAATATCATCGTTGAAATATAATAATACAAATAGTCATTTATAATTTACGTACATTAACACTAGAACTACCGGCGTTAAATCTATCATATTTAAATATATTAAATAAGTACTTTTAAAAAGAAGAAATCAAGTAACAGAAAGGATGATCAATTCAGTGATTTATGTCTTTTGTGATGGACGCAGAATTTTCGTTCTATGACTCTTCTATGAAGTTGGAAAATTTTTGGAAAAAATTGTGTACCAGTCATTTTGACTGGTTTGGTAGTTCTAGTTTTAATAGTTCAACTTTTTAATAAAAACGTGGCTTTGGATTACTAAATGAATGATTATCTCTCAATATTCAAAACTGTCTCCGTCCGCAAAGATGTAGCAAAATGTAAACTATTTTCAATCATTTATACCTTAATTCTCTAAATATCTAATTGTCGATGGCGAAATTTGAAGCGCCTTTAGATAAAACATTTATTATTAAGCTTCGTGTGACGTATTTCAATAAGCTTCATTGTTGTTGATGTTCAATTATTGAATCGGTGATAAAAAATTCAATATAGTCGCAGTTACAGTAGATATAACTCACAGAATATAATTTCTTGTGAAATTCTTTAAATGTTGATATCGAGACCATTCATTTCCCGCGGGATTAAATAAGTTTGAAGATAATATTCGTGCTACTTGTTACAAGGATCACCGATATATCAGATTATTAGCACAACAGGATACAAAATAAAGTAGAATCGATAACACAATTATTCCATTTCTGAATGGCATTTAATATCTAATTAAATTCCTCAAATATCTCACCGTCGATATCGAGATCATTTATCTCGCGCGGAATTAACAGAGAAACTCGAAGTTAAGCTCGTTGCTACTTGCTTTCATAATCTCCAGTGTATTCTTAATCCTATTAAACTATCAATCCGATAATCCTCAACAAACAAATTACACTCACGAAATATACAATTACATTTCAAATAATAGTTAGATATTATTTATCTTCATGAACCAACGCTTCAATCATTCACAGAAATCTCTTCCAGACGAGTCTACGAATCACTTCCTCAAATAAATTCGTAGACGATGAAGTAATAATGCAACTCGAATAACCGATCGTTGCAAAAGAATCGTTTGTTTCTCTGAGAATGTTCAGGTTAAATATTCATCGCGTTACACTTGTTTCGATACAAAGAGCCATAGGAATATTCATAAGGCCATTTAAACGTAAGCCGCTTGCTCTTTGCTTTCTTTCGGTGAAGCTGCTGATTCTCCTCTGTCTCGATGAAAGAGTAAACGCATCTCTATGGGGGAATATCGACTTCGTACGCGACAGTATCAATTAACGGTACAACTTGGATCATATTTGTCTGGCAATACGGTAACTGTTTACCATAAGACCGTATTACCACCTACAAGATTTCTCGAGGGCCCTTCCGGATGTATGACGTTCAATCTCGTCCTTTGAGGCCCTACCTAGTCAAACCCTCGTCATCCTCCGAAGTCTACCGAATGGCTGCTTAAATTTATGACAGTTATAACAAATGTAGGAAACGCTAATTATTTGCATACCGTGACGAGGGACTGGATAAACGGATTGGTTGATGTATTCCCCGAAAGTGCCACTCGCTTGGAATATCACCTCGAATTAATTCCTCCGTTTACTTTCCCCCTTCGACCTCTACCATCGGTGAACTCTTCGACGATTAATCCGACGGAAATATGTGAAAGTGTGTATACATTTTTTGTTTTCTACCTACTTCGTTCTCCTTTTCATCGACACCTAACGACCGGGCAAAAATGACAGGAGTTACGGTAAAAGTTAACGTTTCCGTTGCACGTACGTCCTTTTAAAATTCTTTCGTTTTCTTTTCTTCTTTTTTCACTTCTATACTCCCGTCCTTGCTGAAATATCATTTAAAGCATATCACGGAGGAATTTCACGTACCGAGAGGAAAATAAAAGCAGCCCGGGATAAACGGGTGTCGAGTTTTCCTCGAGACGAACTTTTAAAAGTGAAGCCTTCAGGTGTGCCGGTACAGTAATAACACGTATTGTTCCTTGGGATCTTTTCCGCCATCGCTTTTTGCGATCCTTTGACGGAAAGTGGACAAAGAAAGACAACGACGTGAGACCAACACGAGAGAAGAAAGTTGCGGGGTGCAACGACACGAGAACTGTGAGAGAAGTTTATCTGGAACTGTGCCGTTGGCAGTTACGGACAGTTCCACGATGCAAAATGATTCCTGCGGCCTGAAGTTGTTATCGTTAATAGCTGCCAGCTATCAGTGGCACGGTTCGATTTTACCTCGACGCGTTGGCTTTACAATTGCGCTGGTATGGTGTCATTTGTTCGTGGCAAACGTTCGTTTGGGGTTTCTCGACGATCGATAGGTATCGTGCGGTGGAATTAGAATTAGGGAAAAAAAGAGAAAACTTTAGTTGAAACTTGTCTCAGGGATTTTTACGAAGTTTCGATATTTTCTGATATCTATACGTTCGATGATTCGTGCGAGATAAAAAGTATCGAGGTAAAATTCAACGAGCAGCTCTCGATAAAGTGGCAGAATAATTTTACAGAAAATTCAAATATTGGAATATGCTTGAATTTACTTTCGATGAGAGCTAATGATCATATTAATAAGTCAATTAACGTGTATTAATGCAATGAAATGAAAAAGACCATCGTTCGTATCTCATTTGTGAAGTAGTAACTTTTACCAAGTATCAATACTCTATGGAATTTTTTTTATATCTTTTGGTGAGCATTTCGTGTAGGTCTCACTAATTAATTGGAATCATTAAACAATAATTCCCTACAAATTTCCGACAACGGTTAATTTAATTGTTTTCAATGATATACACAGTCATGAGACAGAATTTGCAAAAATATTACGAACAATCGGCAATCGAAGTTGAAGAAATTGATAGGAATAGTTTAAAGGAGAAATCTCGTCTGAAAACTGCGAGGGTGTCTTTTTCCAAGCAGTAACAGTCTAAGGGAGTTTTTTGTATCTTTCAACTTCAATTTCTGAGGTCATTTCGCGAAGGACTTATTAATTAGCCAGACTAATTGAAGAATAATTCCAAAAAAATTTCCGGCAACGATTAATTTAACTGTATTCAATGATATACACAATGATGCGACAGAATTTGCAAAAAAGTGATAATCGGCAATCGAAGTCGAAGAAGTTCATAGGAATAGTTTAAAGAAGAAATCTCATCTAAAAACTGCGAGGGTGATATTTTTCCAAGCATTAACAGTCTATGGGATTTTTGTATATCTTTCAACTTGAATTTCTGAGGTCATTTCACGTAGGACTTATTAATTAGTCAGACTAATTAAATAATAATTCCAAAAAAATTTCCGACAACGATTAATTTAACTGTATTCAATAATATACACAATGATGAGAGAGAATTTGCAAAAATACGACAAACTATCGGTAATCGAAGTCGAAGAAGTTCATAGGAATAGTTTAAAGGAGAAATCTCATCTGGGCACTGCGAGGAGGACTTTTGCAAAGTACCGATAGTTTGCGATACTTATAAATCCAGCGATTCTCCAAGCGGGATAAAAGTATCGCGGGTTCGAGCAAGATTCAACGAGTCGGTATTTTCCGGTAAACTGGCAAAGTAATTTCGCGTAAAGTCCAAGTCAAATATTAGACGATCTTGAAAAGGATAAATCGTAAAGATACTCGCGAACGGTCCTTTCGAGGGGAAATGAAGTGCATTCGAGTGTACCGAATGAATTTAAGTACGGAGTCGAGGAGCCAATCAACAGTTTCGTTGCAAGTAGAGCCAGTATAGACTTCCGGTGCTCGGTTTGCGGCGTGCGGTCTGCGGCTTACGTTATTGAACATTGTGAACTATGGGACACTGGTTCGATAAACGAACCGTTTACACAAAGAAAAAATGAAAGTCGAGCACTTGTCATCTGTGGTAACAGCTAGTTCAGTTGGAATATTTTATGCGAAATTTTCAACTCATGGAAAAATAATGCTGTAATTTATCTTTGCATCCTCGAAAATTCATTTTAACACTTTACCGACCGGTATTTTTTAACATCCTACCCACTTGTGATCGGTCACTTGCACTCAAATAGTTCCCTGATACTGATATCTCTTCGAAAATTGCAAAGTTTCTTCACTGACTCCTTGGCACAGTTAACCGCAATGAAAATAATAATTTATTAATTGACGTAGCGTCCAATTAATAAGTTAAAAGTCCAAAAGTGTTGGGCCCGAAAAGCCGATTAATCGGCTACCGTTCGGTAAAGTGTTAAGATAATTGCAATACTTTTCGTGATACCCTGCTAGGATTTTCTGTGCATCTTTAACTCCTTGACATACAATGACCTATGGGAGATGACATTCATATCATGTGCCATGGTAGACTTTGACGTCTCCAAGATGTCAGGAACTATCTCCGGTGGACGCCGTACAGAATATTAGCTTATTCTAATAATAGATTTTCAACCTGATGAACGTTATATAACAATGCAAATTTCAAAATAAAATTTTCTGTTTCTAAGCTTCCACACAACTGTTCAGTTGAGGGAAATTAAATAGTATTTTCCAAACGCGTCAATTTCCGTTTTATTTTTATGTCAAGGGGTCAATACAGATTTATTAATAACATTATAGATTGTTATCAGTCACTGGAATTTTTCATCTTTCATGTTTCTTATTTGAGAACTGTCTGACCTAAATCTGGGGGCTAGACTTATTATGAAAAATGTATGAGGTCGTTCCATAATTTTTCAAAATGATTTCATGCTTAATAAATTGTGTAAATAAATATTCATACAAAAATCAACGAATGGAGACGCGACGTCAACGAAGCATATTCCCGCCACTTCTATTTGATCGATGTGCCATTGAAACTTAATACGCGAAATTCCTGGTTTTCTTAAACGTCGCAAACGTCGGCAGAAAGCTCGTTGTCCCCCGAGGGTGAATGTTCTTCGTAAAACAATAGAAAAACATTGAATGCACGCGTTGCACCGACGGTATTTTTATTCCGACGATGCATCGCCGTTAATCCGTAAGTCGGCGTCTCGAGAATACGAGAATATTGGAAATGACAAACGGAGACCGAGCAGTCTGGTTGATTATCCGATTATCCGGTTCTCTGGAACATTTGCAATTTACGTTTCAAAGTACCATCGTGTTCGATCCCTCCTCGGGGGCCGTTCCTTCTTCCGTCGTATCCTTCGTTACCCTTTCTCTTCCATGCACCTTATTCCCTCTGTTTCTCTCGGTTCCACCCCTTGCAACATTAAGTCGATAAGACCTGAGAAATTCCGCGTTTCCATTTCCCAGAAATCGTTGGCGCCTTCCGGCGCAAACCTTGCGAATTCTTCGTGGAGAACGATCATAGATCATCGTCATGGAGAACGTCGGCGACGCGAGATCGAACCACGAGAAATTTTTTTTCTCTATTCTTTTGGCGTTAAATATAATAAATAGACTGCGGATGTTTATGCAAATTTCGAGTTACAAAAATGCAGGTGAGACAGGAAAACCTATCTAGGGATTTATTGCACTTAATAAATATTACAACAAATACCATACTTTGGATATTTTAGATATATTTTTATATTATGTTCTTTTTGTATATTTTAGCCGTATTTAATTTGTCATAAATGCATAAAAATCCGCAGTCTAATAATAAATATTAATCTGGTAGTTTCAGGGTGGAATTTTGAATAGAGTTATGGCATATTTAGTGACAACTTAACTCTCTATGGGCCCCTGTGACTTCTGTGACTTTGAGGTAATGGAAGACACATCTAAACTTCTATTCTTCAAACTCAAAGTTTCAACTTTGTCAAGTGTTATAATTTAGCTCGTGAAAATAATGAAATTCATTGCAATTCAATTTCGACAATTCAGATTCAATCCATCATTTAAAATATTATTTTCATCATTTTCTAATCCTGCTATCGTGAAACTGCTCTTCGAATACCACCAAAAATTCGGACTATAGATGGTTAAAAAAAAATAAAATTGCAAAAATCCAGCATATAACTCTACACCTACCAGATTTGAGAAGACTCGCCCTTCTTTGCTTATATTTTCACGCAGGCAGATTTTATCGGAAGCAAATATCCGTCCGCAGCAGTGAAAGAGCTAACAAGTGCTATTTGTAGGGGTAGCATTTGTTCCTGATCGACGAGACATCAAGAAACTTGCAAACCGTCAATACAGAAATGTGCAACTGTAGATTTCCTATGGAGCCACGTTTTATCAATTTTTACGTCATATCGATCTCACCCGCTTCCGAGTGCTCTTCGAAAGGGGTTAACGATTCACAAAACTTCCTACTTGATTCTCGTCGCGTCGATACTTCATTTTACGAGTTATTCTCGAAGCGAGACTACTTATTACCTGCCATAACGTCGAAACAACCCAAATACGAGGCAATATTTATATCCGACAAATTCTATCGTCCAAATAAAACCACCCCTGTTATCGTTCTCCATTACTAATCTTCTCCCCGCAACTTTTCAACCTTCGACCCCCTTACACCGAAAAAAAGTGCCCTAAAAAAACTTAACCCATATAATTTGACATCTTTCCAATTATCACAGCCATTGTAATGATGAATCAATTAACCCCTAACCCCATAACTCAGACCTTAAAAAGATCATCTATTTACAATAAATGAGCTAAGACAACCCTAACTTTCAATTATCCAGAAAAATGAAAACTGATTTCCATGCCCCAAAAAACTTAAACCATATAATTTGACACCTTTCCAATTATCATAGCCATTGAAACGATGGACCAATTAACCCCTTAGCCCCTTCACTCAGAACCTAAAGAGATTATCTATTTACAATAAATGATCTAAGACAACCCTACCTTTCAATTATCCAGAAAAATGAAAACTGATTTCCATGCCCCAAAAAACTTAAACCATATAATATGACATCTTTCCAATTATCATAACCATTGAAACGATGGACCAATTAACCCCTTAGACCCTTAACTCAGAACCTAAAAATATTATCTATTTACAATAAATGATCTAAGACAACCCTAACTTTCAATTATCCAGAAAAATAAAAACTGATTTCCATGTCTCAGAAAACTTAAACCATATAATTTGACATCTTTCCAATTATCATAACCATTGAAATAATGAATCAATTGACCCCTTAGCCCCTTAACTCAAAACCTAAAAAGATTATCTATTTACAATAAATGATCTAAGACAACCCTACCTTTCAATTATCCAGAAAAATAAAAACTGATTTCCATGTCTCAGAAAACTTAAACCATATAATTTGACATCTTTCCAATTATCATAACCATTGAAATAATGAATCAATTGACCCCTTAGCCCCTTAACTCAGAACCTAAAAAGATTATCTATTTACAATAAATGAGCTAAGACAACCCTAAGTTTCAATTATCCAGAGAAATAAAAACTGATGTTCCATGTATTCAAATCAATAATAAAATTGTACATTAAAGGGTTAACCGACGAAAAGACCGCGCGAGCATCCCGTCGCGTTCGCTGTCGAGGTTTTCACTTGTTAACCTCCGCACAACTTGCCGTCTCGTCGTCGAATCTGAGGATTATTCATCACCGCAACTACCATGGGGGATGGTTTCCATAGGGGGTGATAGCGGACACAAGGACGAGGCTGGAGGGAGGAAGAAGCGAGGAGGAAAGCAGGAGGTTAGGGAGCAAGAGGAGGAGGAGGAGTAGGCGAACCGGGACAACAGCGTATTCCATGTTCCCTCGTGTCACTGATTATTCCATTTACGAGCCATGCCGCATGATTCTGAATAGAGGTACACACTGCACCGGGTAGATTCTCCTCTTACCCCCTTTCCATTCGTCTCTCCGTGCCTCCTGTCCGTCCCTCTCGTCGTCACCCTGGACCGCCTCTCTTTCTCACCCCGACGCCGTTCTCCCTCGTCCCGGCTATCCATAGTCTATCGCAGAAAAGAAGTCTCGTCTGAATCGGAAATCAATTCGATCCCCGCGAACCTAGCGAAACCCAGTTTGCTTTCGCGGCCAACCTCGACGAGGATCGTAGTCGACAAAAAAATGCGACTCTTTCGAAAATGCGTGCACCATACGTGTAACACGATACGGTAGGATTCGTGATATGAACGTATGAGATTCGGGGTTGAAAAATGCGAGAAATAGCATTAACGATCCGCGGGAAATCTCATTAGGGTGGGATACTTTATAGAGATGGACCTGTCGCAAGTAGATTTTCGATTATACTCTTCCAGATTTCCCATCATTTTTGATAGGATAGATTCGAATCTTTTTCCACCGAATCGATGGAGAATTTTGAATAATCTATGATAATGTTGTGTACACAGACGTACTCTTGAAGATACCAAGGAAAGATCGTGGTACATCGTGAACACCAAGAGAGTTACGTTAAACGTAGATGAAATTTTAAAGACGCCCAAGAAATTCTGCAGTCTTAAGCACAATTTCAAGCAGACCCATCCTCCTGACACTCTTTGCCTCTTTCTCTTCGTAATGTGTACACGAGAAGGGAATGAAAAATTTTTGCGAGACCTGCATCTAGGATAGAGGGCATCGAATATGCGCCACGTGCAAACACGCGGATTGTCGTGCTTGCGCATGCAGATTCGTAGCTTCGGGTGCATAGGCTTCGCATCACCGTTGCCCACGCAGCAGTGGTGGTAACGGTGGCACGATGCAGCCGAATTAGTTGCACGAAGACAAAGAGGATCGAGCTAGAGTCTCGTATAAACGAAGGTAGATATAGTAGTGGCGGCTCTTCTCTTTATTCATGCATAAAATCCATATTCTTCGGAAGAAACAGCGTGCTTCATCGAGAGGAAGCTCTGTCGCCGTGTCGACATCGTATCAGAGGCAACCCTTTTTGGTCCTAGTCGAGCTTACCCTCGCGGTAGCCCCGGGCGTTTACGAGCTCCGCCATAGGAGCGGAGATTATATTCGAGGGACGGTGCATCGCCAGATATTCCACCTGCCATGGAAATTTCAAATTTTTTCACCGTTCTGTTTGAAAATACTGCACATTCGATGGTATATGCTCTATCCACGGTGAAATGTCTCGAATGTCTCGCGGAACGTAGGATAAAGTAAAGGCGTGGCAACGGAGAACGGTGAGTGCAACGGTGCCGCTTTAATTTCCCGTAATTGATCCGGTTCGTTAATATGCAGAATGGAGTGCAGGTACACGTACGCTGGAATAAATGGCGATCCATCGATGATACGGGGATGTAGGAGGATGTCTCGTTTAAAGATTATCGATCGATGGATGAATAATTAATTGATCCAACGATCGGCTTAATACACCGGCAAGGAACTCCTGCTACGTGATAATATTAGGTGTACAAATTGATTCTCGGCCTTTTTTGACTAACTTCGACATTTCTTTATAACAATGTTGATATAATTTCAATATTAAACATAATCTTCTTCATTTTCTATACGTTTTTGCCATATCTCAGGTAATTGTCGGATTCCAGATTGGAAAAATGATAGTGGTTCACATCAATGAAATCATTGAGGCATTTATAGACCTGTTCAACTTACTCGAATTGAGAATCAGTTATGTGGTGTTGTAGGGATCGAAATAGGTGGTTATTTGAAGGGGCTAAGTCTGGAGAATATTCGAAACTGTAGAAACCATTTTTTACAAGTGCTGCACGATATAGCGTTTCCTTTTTTTTAGTTGAAACGCGAAAGGAAGACAGTGCCTTAACACTAGATTTACCAATTTGACTCATTCATAAATTGATTACTATATATAGAATATATTGCTTGGCTAATTTTTTTAATAACAAATATTTCATTTAAGTTGATTTGGATCTATTTTTTTTTGCAAAATACTTCAAGTTTCTTATGTGAGTCAATTTGGGTCACTTCTGAAAAATAGGTACATCAATATCCGTAAATCTAGTGTTAAATGTTGCTTATCGAACGACATCGCTTCTACACATGATTTTTCACGTTATGTCTGGAGTAGAGTCATGCGATATATCTTATTTTAAAGCTAACAAATGGCGCTTTAGAATGACTATTCAAATTTGGAAAAATCCTAATCTGATTAGGTTTTGTGGTCGATGAAATCTGGGGGCCGAGAATTAATTTCTACACATAATATTTCGTGCGTTCGATAGTCAAAGGCGGTATTGTATTTCGAATCGATTGTCATTAATGCAGCTGCATCTAAAGAGACGGAGATTGGAATTAAAGAAAGTCGAAACGATTCTTTAATTATCCTCACTCGTACGACACTTTTGCCAACTTTCTCTCTGCAATATACAGGAGACAGGGTGGAAGAACATAAGGGACTTTATCATTAAAAAAGTTTTCCACGAATCTCCGGTAGATGGGTTGGAGGCAATCCTATAAGTGGTCGTAAGAGCGTAAAACGAATCGGAAAAAGATTCTCTCATGCGGCCCGCGAACGAAACGAGGATCGTCATTGTCGAAAGGTTTCATCGTGGAAATCATCGACCGATCGAAAGAACGCCCATTACGCGTCCACCTAACAAGATATTGAATTTCTGTGGGGTTGCGAACCCCAGTCTCGAGCGGATTCGTGCCTTGAGATATAATAGAACACCTCTACACCTACCCCCGGCGCTCTGTATTTCAGACCTCTCGCCACTCGAGGCGCAGAGCGACTATGCACACTCTAACAAACGCCCATTTTCAGACAATGAATATTTTAGTGCGCCCATGAAAGCACGCTCGAGCGTTTTTTTTTTGTCCTTGCCGCTCTTGTCACAAAGGGCATCATCGCTGCCCCGTGTACGTGACGATCCTAACCCCTTGATCATTCAAGGAACACCGCCAGTAACTGGATCAAGTAACGCTACTCTTGCCCTGCGAAACTCCATTGTTTTCCAACTCCCTTTTGTAGTATGTGTATGTATCTAATGTGTAGGTGGGTGTATGTTTTTTTTTTCTTGCATAACAGGCTTGCATTCTCGTATAAATCTCGGTTGATTTATTATTGTGGCAGCAGGGTGAAAATAAAACGGTGACTTAATGCAGGGCGGGAAGACTGGGTTTTTTTTACTGTAGGTGCGATAATGGGTGAGGCTGTTGGGGGTGGTTTGGAGGGTGAATGACTTTTGGGGTAGTTTGAGGATGGAGATTGAATTGAGAATGAGTTGTCTTGAATTTTGTGGAAATGTTAAAATTTCTAACGCGGCTTCTTTTTTAATGTTTTACTATGTTGAAGAGTATAAGGAACTTTATTTAGTTGACAATTTTTAATTTATTGAATTAATCGTCGATAGATCTAGTGTTAAATTGAAGATGGAAGTCGAAGAGGGGATGTGATTTCAAATTAATTTAAGGATTTTGTAGTGATTATTCTTGCGGCGGATGTGTACTTTGGCATTTAATTAATGCGTGGTTTTAGGGGTGGATTTTGGGTGTTTTGAAAATTGTGATGTGGATTGAATTTGATGTTTTGGTGTAGATGGCAACACTGAGAAATGGTTTTATCGATAGATGTTATGGAAAGTTTCCCAGAGTGTTCTCTACCATGCCGATGCGTGATAAGAGTGGATAATTGGAAGTTTTAAAATTTTGGAGGGAACATGGCGAGTTCAAATTTAAATTATGAATGGGAGAACGTCATTTATGAACCAGTTGTTTCGCATGATTTTTGAAGAATACACAATGGAAATTTCCTGAATGTGATACAGTCGATACTTCAGTTTCGCTGTTATCAGGCTCAAGTAGTTGATCATTCTATCATTATCTCTCGTCCGTGCCTACACCCGCGCACTTTTCTAAATTCATCGCCGTGTTATCAACCGTAGAAAATAGAATAATTCACGAAAAAAATTGTTAATAACAAACATTCTCATCGCTAAATAAACGGCAGAAAAATTAAACATACACACTCTCTAGAATTTTCGCAGACAATGTGTAAAATTCTTTTAACATTTTTCCCATTAGAATTCTTTTATCAATCCAACGAAGAACGATCCAATTAATAACGCCTAAATATTCCAAGCAACCTTGAAGAACAGTTCAATATAAAATCGTGTACAAAAAAATTCTCTCCATTTGAAAATAACTTTCTTTTTCAACGAAATAATTTTGAAAAAAATCGTATATACCCGACAAAGCTGAAACATGTATACTAAATTAAACGTATACATAGCGTAACAGAAGTCGATATACGAAAATGGAAAGGAAAAAGTTGGACGTTGGGACAAGCATTGTCCAGCTGTCCAGTAATGGACGACCCTCTTCTGGCTCGAGCTAATAATGCCGAATTGATCCGGGACGCTTTCGGTGATTATATTTCAACGTTGCGAACGTTTGCCTTTTATTAGAAGTATGCTGGGGCTAAAAAAAGGCGAACTTTTTATTAAACTTTTTCACCGACCGGCTGCTTACGTCTAGCATTTTCCTGGCATCTGCTTGTCAGTGCGGCATTGTCCAGCCGGCGAAAAGATTTCGCGAGGAGATATACGATAACGCATTAAAACTGATAAGACGATCCGATACGTATCCGTCTATAAATATGATTAGAGGATACGTGAATTATTGCTGCGATTTTTGATAAATAACTTTTTCAAGCGTCAGAAAACAAGGATAGAGAGAAGCCGAAGAAACGGCGAACGTTTCACCGAATATCCGAAATTTATCTGTCGCAATAAATAACAATGTCTACCGTAAAAGCGATATCGCGTTTCGGAAAAATTCCTGAACTTTACCATCGCCGTTATCTTCCAGTCGTGATCGCGACTTCAATTCGTCCGTGATCGAAATAAATTACAATTAGCGCATTGTACCGTGAGTTTTTAATTAAAATTTAATTACTGACAGCAATGATATCGAGCCACCGTTGAGATAACCGTGACGGCAATTAAAAATGCTAATATCGCGTTACAAATCATACAAACGTGCCGTGTAAAACTCAACGACGCCACGTCTCGAGGAAATACCCCCGAGAACTTCAACGAGAGGTGAACACAATAGGACGATAATGGTTAAATCCGTATCTGCGAATCTTTTGGCTCGATGTCGCAGGTAAAAAAAAAAGAAAAAAAAGGATCGTCATTGAATCGAAGGTTTCCCGGGCAATCGTGCGTTCCTGCGACGTGGCTCCTGGTCCACTTTTTTTTATTATCGGCTCGATTATAGAAGGGAGGAAAAATGTGCAAGAGGGATGCGGACCCTACAGGGCGCGTGCTCCTAAGAAACAGATCTATCGATGAGCTTTCGGCGACGCATCCTAATTGCACGATTTGTCCGATAAGAATGCATTTGGGGGGTGGAGAGCTCAATTATTGGGGCTTTGTTCAAGCTCTATTTTGTTAAACTTTTCAAATTGTTACTTAACACTTTATCAACCGAAAGCTTATTAATAGGCTTTTCGGACCCAACGCCTATGAAATTTTGACTTATTGATTGGTTGCCACTCCAATTAATAAATTATCATTTATCATTACGGTTACCTGCGTTAAGGACTTAGTGACGAGAATTTGTAATTTTTGAATAGATATTTGTATCAAGGAAGTATTATTTGGCGAAGTGATCAGTCAGAAGGGGATAGGATGTTAAAAAAATACCGATCGATAAAATGTTAATGTATCGTAGTCTAGGTGGCTCAGACTTTACTTAAAACTGTAGGTTCTTGGTGGACATGGCTATAAACCCCTTACTGAAAGACTTGTGTTATTGAATCTTATTGATAAACTCTAATCAGATTTTTTCTCTGATCACATATGAGCCCATAATCATAAAAATGGTCTAGTCAATTCAAACTTTAAAAACAACATTTTCGTATAAAATTCACACAAAATTTCATATTCATAATAAGTTTCCATTAATCAAAACTAATAAAATTCTAAATTAAGATGTTGCATAATATAAAAATATTTTTTAATTTATTCAAATGTAATTCATTAAATACTCCAAACAAGAAATATATGACTTAGGCCACTTTCATAATTACGGGCACACATATGAATCAGTCATCTGCAAAGGGCTTTAGAGGACCTTTCGAAATTATTGTTCGATGCACCAAAATCTGAGTAGTTCAGAATCTACCTAAAAGTAAGGTGAAGTTCTGAGACAGATGTCATCGTAAATGTTAACACTAGATTTACGGAGCCAATTTGGCTCATTTAAAATGTGATTACTATATATATAATATATTGATTGGTTAATTTTTTAATAATAAACCTTTCATTTAAATTGATTTAGAACTATTTCCTTTGCAAAAAAATTCAGTTTTCTTGTATAAGTCAAATTGGCACACTTTAGAAAAATAGATGTATCAACATCCGTATATCTAGTGTTAATATTCCTTTGGAGTCCTTGCAAAAATGATTCCGTTGAATTTAATATTTATTTTCGTAGTAAAAATGTCGAATGTAAATAACAGGGACTTACGGATGGGAAAGCAAGCACTGGCATAAGCGGACCGGCAATTGAAATGCATCATGCAATTCGAAATTATTGGCCTACGGCCTACGGCGCTCCTCACGTAATGTCATTAATTTGGAACAGCCAATGCAGCCGGGCAACTTCATTATCATTATCAATACCGCATAGAATCGCGTGACAAGTGTGTGACCGCAGAGCGGAACGACCCAAGCAGGCTTGGACGTTCTCTGTCCAGCCGTTCTAATTTATCTCTTAAATTATGCAGGCCATCCCGACTGTTGCGGCGATTTTTGATCCACATCGATGCGAAAGAGGGAGGGAGAGGGAGAGAGAACGATTCCCGCCGAGACAGGTGAGCTGCGACACGACCTTTCAAATTTATGATTAAATTAGAACTTAAAGTCCTGCTGTCAAGTTGTCGGGCAAATCATGCTTGACGGAATTAACTTCAATCGAAGGAGACGTGAATACTTATCGTCGAACGTCGATTAAAATTTCAAGACTTTCAATAATTTCCAACCTACTTACACTTGTTAACACTACAACTACCAAACCAGTCAAAATGACTGGTACACAATTTTTTTCAAAAATTTTCCAAGTTCAACGTAGAGCCATGGAAGAAAAATACTGCGTCCATCACAAAAGACATAAATCACTAAATTGATCATCCTTTCTGCTACTCGATTCCTTCTTTTTCAAAGTACTTATTTAATATATTGAAATATGATAGATTTAATGCCGGTAGTTCTAGTGTTAATATACCGTGGAAAAATCTACAAGGAGCAAACAAAAATCTTTACGTGCGCCAAAAGAGTCTTTCAACTTTCTATCGATCAATCTCTCGGTCTAAATGGCCCACGACGAAGATATAACACATCTTCATCTTATTTTCCGCCCACTCCGGATGGACTGGTAGGAAGGGATATTTAAAAAAAAGTTCTGCTGTTAAAATGGCCGAAGGAATTAACTTCTACCGAAGGAATGGCTCGATCGAATGGAATAAACTTCCATTTAATAATTTCCAACGTACCTACTCTTACTAATATACCATACAAAAATCTACAAGGACCAAATAAAACCATTGCCGTTCGCCAAAAGAGTCTTTCTACATTCCATCGATCGTTCGTTCAATCCTCTCGGTCAAAATGACCCCAGACGAGGACGGAACGCATCTTAATCTTATTTTCCGTCCATTCCGGAAGAATCGTCTGGTAGGAAGGGATATTTAAAAAAAAGAAAGGCAAGAGAAAAAAAAAAGGGAAAAAAACCGCGACGTCTGAGAGTTGAAACACTCGAAGGATCTCCCCCGAGTATCTTCGAAAAATGTCTTCCCCGTAAGTGCGAGAATATCTCGCGAGATTCTGCGCGTCATTTCCCGTAGAATAGAAGGAAACTCCTAAGAGGAGGCTCGTACCGGTTCGGACTTGTCCGTGAGGCTAAACTAATTTGCTGCGCGAGGGTAGTCGTTGGGTTCGAGCTTGAAGTGGGGTGACACGGGGCCAAGGCGATGGGGGTGCTCGAGGGGCGAGGAGAGGGAGTCATCCGATTCCACATAGTGGGGGAACCAAATTTCGAGTGACCAGTAAAAATGCCACCCCATCTTGCTTTTTCTCTCTCTTTCACTTTCACCCTCTCCCCTTTCACTTTCTCTGTCTTTCCCGCTTTTCTTTTATTTTCTCTTCCTCCGACTCGTATCTCTCTCTTACCCTCTGCTCGTTCTCCCTCTGTCTCCTTTTCACGCATTTTCCTTCCCTTTTCGATCTCTCCGCCCCACCAGGGCTACCTTAGGGCCGAAAGAGGGGTAGGGACTGTGAACTGGGGTAGAAGACTACTCGTGCTGAGTCGCGAGGAAGACGGTGATAGTTTAGATACGAGTGTGTGGGTGGGCGCTTTTTTTAACGCACGTGTGTGCAGGTGCGTAAGTCCGAGAGAGGAGGAAGCTCCTCGACGAAGAAAAACTTTCCCAGGGACGGCCAACCTTTTTGTTCCCTCCCTCGGTCAGCTTTTCCGACAATTTATGTTACAAATTGTTTAATCTATACAAATTACAAATTTTTCCAATCCACCAACAACAAACAATATATCTCTGCGCAACCTTCATTTCCAACCCTTCCAAAAACTCTGCGCAAAGATCAACAGTCGTTACAGCGGAAGCTCGTAAATTTCCTCAAATCGATAATGCACGCTTTCCCTTTTTCCTCGTAGATCTAAAATCTCCAACGACCTTTAACTTCATCGTAGTCCTATTTTCTTCAAAGTCGCTACCAGCAACCGATTTAAAACTGATCAAAGAACTTCATTCCGCGATAAAAAAAAATTGTTTCTCCTTAATTTCTCTTCACGTTGATTCAAATATAAAATTTCTATCGAAGGAAATAAAATAGAAAACCAGGAGAAATTGAAAAGGAGCCCGGTACTCCCGAGGAGACGTCGTCCCTGACTTTGAAAGAGCAAGGGGATGGTGGGAGGACGTAAGGGGTGACTCCGTTGGGGAACTTGGAACGAGGGGTGTGGGGCCGGTAGCGGGGATGGGGGGTTGAATCAGCGCGGGGGTGTATGGGGGAATTAGTGGATGGCCGTGGACAATGTGGGGGATACTTTCTCATATCAAGTATGGCCGCCATCGTGGCACGATGGCCAAAACAATAGTAAGTAGACAGTGAACCGTAGGCGTTCGCTCATCCCTGCAATTTTCCGCTATCGTTACTTTTCTTCGATTCCCGACTTCCGACTTCTCTCGTCTTCTCAAAAAGACGATCTTGAGTTTTTCTTTTTTTTTTCTTCATTTCCCACGCTTTCCGTCGTTTTCTGTTTCTCTTCTTCATTCCCTCTTCTTCCTGGTCTTTCAGTGCGCAGTGAACAAAGTGGTGTTATCGTCGTTATCGTCGGCCGTTGTCAATCGCGGGCCGGTGCCACTTTAACGAAAATCACCGTTGATAGTTAACAAATGGATAATGGAAGGAATTCGGCGAATCGCCAACTTCGTGGGTACGTTAGCGTGGACGATACGCTGCTGATTACGGTGAGTTCCCATCGAATCGCGTGTCTTGCGCTTCAACCGAGTTAAAATACTGTTTCGACAATCGATTCCAGCTCGATTCAATCTCTATTGAGTCACGTTGCTTTTGTGGATTTTTCTGCAATTTTCTTTGACGTTTTTATTCTCCTATTCACTGACACGAATGATGACGATTGAATGCGAAGGAAACATTCCAACAGAGTTTGCATGCTTTTGGGAGAGTTTTTTTTTTTCGATGTTTCTCGATGTATCCTTGCTTATCAGAGTTTTAACGATTCCAATAACGGCATTGGAAGATTCGCAGTTCTGTTATCTCGGTGAGAATTGATGGAGATTCGTGGGAGATGTTGACGTGGAATTTCTCAAACGACACCACACCGTTCCCCCTTCTGGGGAAGACTAAAAGACCGACCGGTATCCGACGCCGACGTCTTTTGCATGTGAATACTCCACGTGGTTCATCTGACGACACGCATTGCGCAGATCCAACTTTCCGCGATCCCCACCTTTATGCGAATCACACCTTTTACCATAACATTGCGATTAAAGGTACGGGTGTAACATTAACCGACTAACGTGCCTCGATCACGTGATACATTTTATCCTTTTTTTGCCTAATGACCTTCGCAAAAATTCTCTAAAATACTCCACTGTAAATTACCACCCCAAGAACGACCTATCCAGTAAGAAATTAAAATTTCAAAACTATCAATATCAAACTTTAACGTCATCTATTTAAAGTTTACAAAAAATGTCAATCCTCGGAAAAAAAAGATTACAATTTTATAACAATCCACCAGAGACAAGGTTCTTAAATATAGATTTGATTAGTTTCTATTCAAGGCTGGGATCTTCCAAGTTTTATTTTAAAGCTGTAATTTATGCAAGAACCGAGAAAGGGATACCATCCCTCAATGATGATTCGCGATTTCCGCGCGAGTCAATGCGAGAATAAGTCGCCGTAAGGTCGAAGGCGCGGGTCAAATCGAGTTAGACATTTAAAGAGAAGAGGGTGGGTGGATGGATTTTCAGGAATGGCGCGATGATATTTGTCTTGTTTACGGGTAGACTTATGCGCGTGTGCGGACCAGTGAAGTTCGCTGCTCGATCAATAGGCCTCTACTGAAATCACGTATAAACGCACTGGCGCGCACATACACGCACATTCTCGCTGGTAACGGAGCTTTCACGGATACATGTACACCCACGTAGAAATACAGACAAGTACGCACACCGAAACGGTGCAAAAAGTTCGCGAGCTTTTCTTTCGACTTTGAGAACTCTGAGACGATCGGACGGGCCACACCGAACTTCCATAATTCACCCTCCGTTTTCTCCCTTATCGATTTCGGTAATTCCGGGTTTCATCGGTTACTTTCGGTCGTTCCATCCTCCTCCTGTACGTTAATTGCTTTTAATTATTTATTAATACGATTGAATAATACGATCGATCATTTTAAAAGACATCATCAATGTACGTGACAATCATCATGCAATTATCACCATTCTTTAATTCCATTGCAACATTTTCATGAGTTTAATTCATCCGTCGTTTCCGTCGATGATAAAATCGACGATGGCAAACTCGATATATTAGTATATTCGTAAAAACGCATAATTTATCGCGTAATCGTTTCACGATTCGATAAGCAACCACCTGGGAGAATAATACATTCGCAATGAAACATATGTCGCCGTGGCATCGCTACTTTGTCAACGTAGAAACGTTGTTTACCGTTCTCCGCTACGCCCACGCGACGATTCGCGCAACACGGTTTTAAGGGTGGAAGAAAAGGAATATGCAATGTGTTCAACATTCGCTATAATTCCTCTCATTCTCTATTTTTCTATATCTCTCCCTCCCTCCATCACTCTTTACCTTCTATCCCATCGCGAAGGACTCGACAGTCATTTTCTCCCTCCGTCTCTTCTACCATCGTGCTTTTCACTCTCTAACAACATGTTTTTCTCGACACCCTTTCGACGAAATTCCCCTCGGTTCCCCTTTTTCGCTCGTTCTCTGTCATTCATCCAATTTCAGACGGAATCGGTGCAAAGGCTTTTCACAATATCGTGCGAGAGGGAAGGAGAGAAACGAAGGGAAAGAGATTGCCCAATAGAACATACGGGCGTATTTACGCGTATTTTTGGAAAATCCGTCAAATGTTTCGCAGAAATGCGGGTTTTGCAGCGTATCAAACACCCCGTGCACCCCCCCAAATCCCTCGTCCACGTCTGTTTTTCAACCCTCGCCGTAATCCAATTTCCGTTCGGGGACACGCAACCGGCAGAATTTCAACAAACTTATGAACGTTTCATCTAGCAAATTCTCACTTGTTATACGCTCTGTCGAGTTGTTTATCTTGCTTCCCGATAATTTATAAGCATTTAGTTCCGCTTTTTAATGGAATACGCGATAAGGAGCATGCCACGGGTTGAGTCACAGATAAGGAAACGAAATTGTAGGAAAAATTATAATCTAATAGAAACGAGAACGGTAGTTGATTATCGACAATTCGAATTTATAACAATTGTCGCAAAAGTAGAATCGAATACTTTTTTTTTTCCCATCAAGATCCTATCCGATTTCTTATCGATATCCTTATCGTGGATCGATTACATCGAAGAGTGGTCAACGTTTACTTTAAAACTTAATCTATATTACAAACTCCTCGCTTTGTCCTAATTGACCAATTAATTCCTATCTTTGCAAAATTCCCATTAACGATTATTTTACCGATGAATCTCGAAAAGCTCTGAAAATCGATTCAACGTGGAAAATCATCTTTCCATAGAATGCATCGAAACTGCGTTTCGTTGGTGCACGCCAGTGGTGGGGGGAGACATATTTGTGCGGTGGCCCTTTGAAGGTGGTAGGGACGAAAACGACGTGACAGGCCCTTCATGGGGCATCGTGGCTGCACCTAACAGTAACCTGGGAGAATCCGGAGAGGCGTAATCGCCCGAGAACGATTTAGATTAGCGCCTCTTCGTGATCTTTCGACTTTTTTTTTATCTCCTTCAATTCTCCGAGTTTCTCATTACGTTCGTCGCTCAAGGAATCTGTATCATCGTCCTCATTCAACGACCTTCGATTCCATTTCAATCCCTTCGACGAATTCCATCGATCCTACCTTCGTCCTTGGTGTTTTTCGTCACCTCCCTTCTACCTTTCTCCATGGTGTCGTAAAATTTTCGACCGACCACCTCTCTGTATTCCTTCGAGGGCTCCTTTCACCGACACCGTCCATGCGTAACCCTCCAACGACAAAACTACCCTCCTCTCCTGGATGCCACGTGCCAATGACGCCTTTCGAAAGCTTTTGACGTCTTAAAAAGGCCCTTCGAAACGATTGCCTTCGTGTACACAACGGTGCGTGTGGTTTTTAATATCGGGACTGGTGTTTTGTGGACTTTTCGTTTGATCAAAATGCTCGATAAGAAAACGAGCGACGTTCCATGGAATTGTGTTGCCACGGAGGCGTTTTATTTGCGCTTAATGATGTTTACCGGCTGCTCATGAGACGAGGACTGCGTTTGTTATGATTACATTAATTACCGGTAAGATTACGTGACGTCTGTTGAATCTTCTTAATAGCCTCATGATTTTCAAGAATTATCACGTTTCCTTCAGAAGTTCTACATTTTAATTCACTAGCTGGAATACATTGACAGTAGATTTACCATTGATTAACACGTTGACGGTCATGACAATCACCTTCGTCCGGAGTTATTGAATTCAATGAAATTTTATGTAACTTTTAAATTGCAATAATACTTTTGAGGCTTTCGCGGCCAGATTCGTTATAATCAGACTTGGCTTCCGGGTTGGAGCCGCGTTGGGTTTTTGAGAGAAACCGACGTTTCGCCAGCATTGCAGTTGGCTTCATCAGGGTTGGCAGCAACTCTGATACCCTGAGTATCAGAGTTGCTGCCAACCCTGATGAAGCCAACTGCAATGCTGGCGAAACGTCGGTTTCTCTCAAAAACCCAACGCGGCTCCAACCCGGAAGCCAAGTCTGATTATTTTAAATTGCAATATTTATGAATTTTCAGACATACTGAATATTTAAATATTAGAGTTATGGAAGATGTGATCTTTAAAGTTTAGGAAGATGTGAATTTAATAGAAAGAGTTTCACTTCAGTGTGACAAAACTAGCGAAATACCGATGGCGTTCAACGTGTTAATTCAATATATTTAATAATTCCCTATAACTATGTTAAAAAGAGATGATATAAATACTTGAAAAAAATTTTAAATCGGTCATTTTGACTACGTTGATAATTCTGTTGTTAATTCTTCTCGATGGTTCTTTTTAGTAAATGATATTTTTCCCTTCTTATCCGTGTGTGAATGGTAACAGAAATCGTCACGGTTCAATGACCCGAGAGCATCGGTCATGCGACAATGGCATGGGTCTGTCAGGTTCAATTAGTAATTACCAAGTTTCTGAAATGCATATTCGTACTATCCTCCAAATTCAGCCCCAAAGTATGGGGTGGGCGTATATATGAGTCATGTGTCCTTCCCCGAGCGTCTCCCTTTTTCGACCGCATGTCCATCGCGCATAGGGTGTCTCATCGTGTCTCAATCGCTAACTTTCCTCCTTCTTTCTCCTTCAATGTGTGCTCGTTAGTTCGACGATCCCTTGCGAGCAAGGGACAGGGACCAAAATCCGTGCGATGCTACCACAGTAATGTCACGACGCGGAGAAATTTGAAAAATTGCATAGATCAGAATTTCTTTCGCAATGAGAAGATAAGATAATGGTGATTGTTAACTTTTTTTTTGCTTGTAATGAGAAAAACTTGGTAATAGGCTAGTGATAGTAATTTGGGTTGAGAAAGGTGGTGATTTTTATATCGTTGATGCCGTAAGGAATTGTGACTGATAGAAAGAAATGGAAGTAGAAAACCTACTGATAACTGCTCAGTAGCTGTCGAATATACCACAGTTTTTCAATACTAATGCGTATTTCTATGAGAAATATCAATTATTCTGTCAATAGACATATGTTGCCACGAAAATGAAAGAGAATTTAACAAATAGTCTCTCTATTTCTATCTTTAATTGTGATTCTATCTCCAATTCTTTATCAGTCCCCACAGAATTGCGAATACGAAGGTTTAAAAAATGTCATTTCTTCAAAATACCAATCTTCCTGATCTCTTCTACGGAGAAAATTCTCATATCCCCCTTCGAAAATTCTAATATCCCAAGCCAAAAAAGACAATAGTCAAAGACAAGAGAATTTAACAGATAGTCTCTCTAATTCTATCTTTAATTCTGATTCTATCTCCAATTCTTTATCAGTCCTCACAGAATTACGAATACGAAGGTTTAAAAAATGTCATTTCTTCAAAATACCAATCTTCCTGATCTCTTCTACGGAGAAAATTCTCATATCCCCCTTCGAAAATTCTAATATCCCAAGACAAAAAAGACAATAGTCAAAGACAAGAGAATTTAACAGATAGTCTCTCTAATTCTATCTTTAATTCTAATTCTATCTCCAATTCTTTATCAGTCCCCACAGAAGTACGAATACGAAGGTTTAAAAAATGTCATTTCTTCAAAATACCAATCTTCCTGATCTCTTCTACGGAGAAAATTCTCATATCCCCCTTCGAAAATTCTAATATCCCAAGACACAAAAGACAATAGTCAGAAGGCAAAAGTGATTAACTCTCGATCCATTCTGTTTCTCAGAAAAGACGGAAGATCTGAGGCAGAAGGAGATCGGAGCAGTCGCATAGACACGAAATGTCCTCGACGATGGCACACGAAACGACGATATCGGAGCTGACGGAACTCGACAGCGACGGTTCAAGTTGCGGTGAACATCGCGACACCGGAAAACGCATCCGCGGTGACGCGGATTCGACAGGGCCAAAGAAGAGGCGGAAACAAACGACACCGGTAAGATTTCCATCGAATCTGATGACTGGAACTCAGGAAGAATCGAACGAGGAGGATGAAGAGGACGAGGACAGCGAAGGTAAGCTGTCGTCGCGATCGCCATTACCGAGTCAGGCATCGATCAAAGACGAGAACCTCAATAACGAGTTCCGTTGCCAGTATTGTAGTCAGTTTTTCGATAACAAGGAAACTCTCAACGTTCATCTCGATAACGAGCACGGTTCCATGAATCAACTATCGCGACCGTTAGAAACCGTATCGCCAAATACCGCGATAAAATTGGAACCGTCTCAACAGCTGGACCAAACTGAGAATCCCGTAAATCTTCTTAGCGTAAAGAATTTCGCGACTTCGTGGCTAACTACAGGGCAACACGTGCAATCGCATGCGCAGATACAATCTCAAACCGATGAATCCTGGCCTGGACCAGCTACTCAGGTCACCTCAATGTCAAATCATCTCCAAGCTCTTTCCGGTTTCCCAACCGCCCTCGCACAGTACCTACCTCTCCCTGGTTTTCCCCTCGCGGATTCCAGTCATATCGTTCGACCGTCCTTAGGACCCACACCGGTAAGAATCTTCAATCCGGATGCTTATTGCGATCTTTGTAACAAGGAATTCTGCAACAAGTACTTTCTCAAGACACACAAAGCGAATAAGCATGGAATTTACGTGGACTCTCCAGGTCCTAGCCTCGTGGAGAACAATGCAATGGTACCAACGACTTTTTACTCCGGAAGCTTTCCCGGCAATGTCGTCAAGCTTGAACCACCAGCTACTCCACCTACGCCAAGTGTACCTTGCGATCTGTGTCAAAAGCGCTTTAAGAACGAAGAATCTGTGCGAAAGCACAAGCAGAAGATGCACAACGAGCTGCTAGATCATACGGATCAACAGATCAATTTGTCGCAGAGCGAAGAGGACAGAGAAACACCAAGAAATAGTCCAGGAGGTATGGAGGCACTTTTCAAGCAAGAATACGGAGTTGAACAGGAAGACGCGACTTTTATGCCGGCACCTAGACACCTGTCTCCTCAATCGATGCAACAGGCGAGGGATTCTGGTTTCAATGCCGATCGCCTCCGTCGTTTGGGCGTGATAAATCCCGAGGCTTTCTGCGAGATATGTTGCAAAGAGTACTGCAACAAGTATTTTCTACGAACACACAAGATGAAGAGACACGGAATTGTCGTTCAGGACAATGAGAAATCACCGAATAATCCTGGATCAGCAGCGACTTGGCATCAAGTGCAAACCAGCCCTTTGAATTTAATCGTCGCGGAGAACACCGCTGGTTCGGAGTCCAACGATCGCACGGGAGACGATTATGAGTGTAAACCTTGTGGAATAAGATTTCAAACGATCGGATTATATCAGGCACATTGCAGGAAGATGCACGAAAACGACGAGCAACGATCGCCCAAGCAAGAATACGAACTTGAACCATCATCGGATCAGCGAAGTGACTCAATTTCGGAGGATCTTCAGAAGTTGCAAACTATGATATTACAATTGAATGGTTTAGAATCAGGAAAACCTCTATCCTGCACCGTTTGTGGCAAAGAGTGCGAAAGTAGAGCAACTTTGCATGTTCACATGGCGACAGAACATGGCGCCGTGAACGACGAATCGGTACCATCGCCTCAAGAAAAGTCACCACCGAACAATTCCTCAGGATTTTGCACTTTGTGCGAGAAGGAGTATCCTAATCAAGATTCTCTTCGAAGACACATCGCTGAAGATCATCAACCTACGGTTTCCAGTACCATTCCTCTTCCTCATGTTCCTCCAGCTCCGATTACAACCACCAATTCCACGACTACAAATCAAACCTCATCCGAGAGGAAAGTGACCTCTATGACACCTACTTCGAGTTACTGCGAGATATGTAACAAGGAATTGTGCAATAAATACTTCATGAAAACTCACATGCAACGGATGCACGGCATTGAAATTGAAAATGGCGCACAGATTGGCGGAGTGATATGTAACATTTGTAACAAGGAATTGTGCAGCAAGTATTTCTTGCGCGTGCACAAGCACAATACTCATGGAATCGTTGACGAGAATACTCCAGGATCTGCTAAACAAGAGAATTACGATACAGCGAGTTCAGAAGATGCAGCATTGAAGCCTGAACAATTGGGAGATCTCAGTCACAGATATTTTACTCATTTCACCGAGGTCTGTCCCATTTGTAGCAGAAGGTTCCGCAGTATAAAGTGGCTGAAGGCTCATCTAATGGGTGACCATGGAAAAACAGGTATCGACAAGTGGCGCGAAATGGAACAACAGTATCAAGCAAGTTCAAGATCAGGAAATAGAGGAACAAGTGGTAGCAAAAATCCCCAACAGAGTGCGAATCTCAAAATACCTAATGGATTCGAAATATCTCAGCCGATCAAATCAACCGATTACTCCGGTTTAGGAAATCAAGTCCTCTCGAATCTTCTTGGATCTTCCTCCGAGGATCAACAATTAAAGAACTATCGTTGCTCCTACTGCAACTTCACAACCACCGTGCTACCATTTCTCTTTCTCCACGAGCGATCTCACGTGAACTCTCAGGAGAATTTGGAAAGTGAAAAATCTCTTCAATGTCCCATCTGCTCTCAGTCTTTCCATCAGCCAGAGATCCTACATCAGCACTTGCTCACGAGACATCAATTTCCCGCGCTTCTCTCTCACTTTCAACCCCCTGTTCTCGGTGGTCTGAGGCTCGACGCGGATAAACCCAACGAATTCAAGGATCGAATCGAGCAAGAAAACAAAGACGAACGCGTTGGTACAAGTCCCCAAGTCACTGCCAATCAGAATATCCCTGAAACCATTAGAAACCAACGCCAAGATGACACCGCCGTCCAAGTGACACCACAGGGCGTCTATAAATGTGCCCAATGCGGCTACGCTACAACGAATCTCAACAGGATTAAGAAACATGTACGAAAAGATCACAAAAGCATCGGTGATCCTACGGACAGCGTGATTGCCGAGCTCACCAAAAGTCTGAAGGATGTTGCAAATAAACATAAAATGCCAGCTTGCTATGCAATGCCACAAGATATGAATTCGAACCCTGATAAGACTATAATGCAACCATTTCTGATCGAAGAGCGGGAAATGATGCAAGCTGGAGAAGAATCATGTTCTGAGAGGAGATTCGCTCCTGCATTGGTTTATTTACCGGTGAAATCACGGATAAACAATGCTCTAACTGCCTCATTCACTCTAAGTCCTGCTTGAATATTGTTCCTTCGTATCCCAGAGTTCCTAATTTCCGAGCACAAAACTCGTCTCTGCGTCTGCGATTTGAGCACGTGTTATTGGTTCCTATGTAACGTGTAAGAGATGCGAATAGTTAGTCAAAAGTTTATATTTTTCATATATATACTATACGTAACATACATAACGTACATACATTGATATCGAGTCAAGTGGGATTTCAGTAAGTTCGATAAGGTCCTTGCAGGGACGAATGATAAATGTTTTTACACGGTGGAACGTGGATCCTTTTGTACCACGTTTGGAACCACGATCTTGCACAATGCCACGAAAGTAACCACGTCTCGGAAACACGATCGACTTTCGCTCGTAAAACCTCTTTCAACGATCATCGCACGTACGCCTTTCTAAACGTCGACTCTGTCAAGGTCTAGGTAGTGTACTTTTGTTTTTATCTTATTATTGAAACTTTGTACACGTGGAATTGTTTGTTATACTATGTTTGTTTTTGTTTCGACGATAATGATCTGACGAGTGTTGGTCAGAAATTCGATGAAAGTCCTCGGATCGGTCATTCTCGCGATTTGGATGAATTATAAAAAAAAAAATAGGTCCCGCTTTTAAAAGCTACGTTGTTGTAGACAAACGTTAAGTATTGTATATAGTTAATGATAACGTAACGAATTAACACGAACGGGTGATCGAGAAAAGTTCCTATTTTAAAAAACGACGACGGGCCTCCAGAAAGCGTACGACCGTATCTGACCTTACGAATCGCAGATTTTTGAATTTTTAGTTCTCTTTGCATCCTAGTACTATTTTGCTTTTGCTCAAGTCCCGGAATTTCGAGTGAAATCGCGCGAAAAGAAGGAAAAAGAACTCAATGTCGACGTTACCGATTTCCTTTTCGCGATCGTGCTAGTCAATATTTTATATATTAATATACATATATATGTATATACATAGATAATACATATGTATATGTATATCATCGCGTGAACAAAAAGAAATGGAAAGATAGAGATGATTTCGAGAGGTATTTATAATATTAATATTCGTGTAAAAGTACGAGATGGAAACTAACGATATATATATACATATATGTATAAATCTATAAGGTAAATCATCGACGACAAAGCAAGAGCAAAAAGAAAAGGTCAGAATGAAATGAACCTATCGTCGTCCGAACGTGCGTAACTGCGAGGCGAGCACGATTAAATCGATGGTTACAATATTAGATATCAATGAGCAGAGGAAAGCCAATCAAACTCAGGGTCGATACAGTATAACCCGCAACAAAAAGTACAATCGTATACACAGCCAACGCATCGCATAGAATTTATAATAATTTAAATGTAAATGATATAATATTTCTTGTATAACCCCGCGAAATATCAGTATAATAACGGAAAAAAAAACGAGCCCCCCATCGGTCAGGAGGGCTCCCAACGACCATTCGAGTAAAATCGACTAACAAGCCCTACCCCCCTCTTTGTAAACCTAACGATTTTATAACTCGTATTAACACCCACGCGTATAGAACTATAGCTCTCTGATAATACATAACGATACATAGTCTAGTCGCGCTAAGATAGAAAAAAAAAGAAACAAAGAAACGGGAAAAAAAGTAACGTAAAGTTCCTCATCAGAAGCTGTTTCCAATCTCGTGCCTTGCAGCTTGAGAAACCGAATAATAACGAGAGATATTTCCTCATCGAGAGTGTTCGATCGATTATCGGGATTAAAACGAATGCCTCGCGCGAATCCCATTATTTCCGTCGGCCGCGAGAAGAAAAGAAAACTAGACGACGATATCCGTGTTCCTCCCCTCTCATTGACCTCGCAATGGCAATTTCCTCTCTTTTCCATGGCAGCGTTCTCCAACATCTTTATCCTTGGAGAACGAAGACGCGAGTTATGCGATATAAACGCGATCGTTGCAGATTGGACGAGTTTTTTAATGGAAAATGAAGTAATTGCAGAACGTGCACGATTATAATCACGAACGGAATGGTGTAAAAAGCAAGATCGTTAAAGACGAAGGAAAGATATATAAAGCGAGACTTTCGAGGGAGTTTTTCAAAAATCGTATTAACGGTCAGCGAGTGTTCGATCGAGTCGCTCGAAGGGACAGCTGTTTTGACGGTGACCAGGCCGATATGGTCGGCCGTGCAGCCGCCGTTTCGAACCTGACTCGTTTCCCAAAATATACGTTCCTCGCACCGGTGGGGTCCTGTGTGTCCCTACGACGAACAAACAACCCGCGATGCGTTTCCGCCCTCGGCGCACGCCCACGCAATGTTGACCTTGGATTATGAAATAATAACGCGGCTCGTTTCGTCGATTCCCTTCTGTTTGTTTAATCACCGATGGATATTCGCGTTTACAATTTCTATCCTGACGATTCTTCAAAGGTCGTACATTGAAATTTCTCCGGGAACGATTAAGGGAAAAGATTGGATGAAATTATGGAAAAAAATCATCGAGTGAAATTTTCGTTGAGAGGAACGTATGGGGAGTAAAAGGAACACGTCGGGTACGGTCAGGATTTATGATAGCAAGAGAGCAAGGACGTGCACGAGGCAGTCCTTTGTCTCAGTGGCCATAAAAATTTCCCCGTGGCAGCTGAAATTCTAGGAGCGCGTCATTTAACAGGGCATATCGAGGCTTTTGCCCGAGAATCCATCTGAATTAGTATGCGCGCACGCGTGCATTAACATATTTTTAGGGGAAGAGAGGAATCGGCCATTACGAATCCATTGAGAGAGAAGCATAAACGAAGGGGGAGGAGACGGTAGAAAGGGGGGGGATACGCGGTATAAGGAGCAGAAATTACGTAAAGCATACAAGGGAGAGAGAGGAAGAAAGAGAAAGAAAGAGAGAGAAACAGAGACGGAGGAAAATGGAATTTTTAGCGGCATTGTCGACCATCGAAACGGGCCCTGACCGAAAGGTCCAACATCTGGTCCCCTTGCGGCAAGGTCGGAGAAAGATAGAGAAAAAGGTCGTGACCTTGGTCGGGATTTTTCCCGAAAAAGTCCAAGAGAAACGACCCGTGAGGGGGGAGGGGGCGAGAGGGTGCGGAGAACGTGCATCCGGGCCCTTCCTCCCCTCTTCCGCGTCCATTTTTCTCACCCCACGTTTATAGGACGGTGACATGCAAAACGCACGCGTCCATGTAAATCGGCACCCTCTTAATTGCATCCCATGGAAATACGCGTATTGTGCACTTAATGGCCCGTGCGCGGCAACCGAGGGTCATAGATTTTAATTATTCTAACGACTCGCAGTCGATAATAAATCGGGCAACGCCGGGGCAGGCGACAGTCATGGTTTTTCCGTGTGCAGCGTACGATTTATGGCACATTTATTATTATACAATTTTGGATATTTTCCTCGACAGTACCAGAGACTGTTAAAAGGTGAAGGGAGATGAGAGCGTTAAAAGTGAGATATTATTTCTTTTCGGTCGAATCTCGAAATCGAATCGTCAGCGATCATCTATTTGGCTGCTGGATGCACGGAAAGAATCCATGGCGATGCTTATGGAGAATTATGAACTACGAGGAAACAAGCCCGACACTAGTATTGCCTTGAGTAACGTAATTGAGCGCAAAATCAAATTTTACCCCTAAATCAAAGAAAGAGACATAAATTATATTGATTATTGATATATATATATGGAAATATATTATATATATATTATTGATAGTATAAATATATAAATATATAAATATATATATATATATATATGAAAGAAGAGAAATGAAATAGGCTAAGAGAAACTTCGCGTACGAGGGTGTAATGCGAGAGAAAGATTATATGAAATCTGTATTATAATATTATCCGTGCGTACGTGTTTATATAAGCGTGTATTTAATTAATGTAAAGTAATAACCGCGCGATATAGGAAAATTCTCTCTTTTTTTTTAGCGCGTCTAGTCAACTTTCGAGAAGGTTTAGAATTCTTAACATCCGGTCTAGTCACACGGCATAGTCGAGATAGCCGTTATTCGTGTAGATACGTGTACACACAATGTTCCTCCGGCATTCCGATTAATTATTAACTAGATCGATCGTATATTTTTATAATATGAGACTGCGAGAGAGGTACAAAACTCTTTCACCCCTCTACTCACCCTCAACCACCCTCTTTTGTTGTTTTATTTTGTACACTTTCTTCCTCCGTTGTACCTATATTTATATACATAATTTATACACACATATATATATATATACACCCTTCTTACTTTTTACCTTTTACATAATTTATTATACGAGCAATCGAAGGAAAACGTGTAACGAATAAAATTCATTTCATTCGACTTTTATTTTACCGTAAGTTCTTACGTTCCTATCATTTTTCTACCGTCTCTCTTTCTCCGCGATGACCCATTTCTCGTCCGTATTGAATTTATACCGTCGTTCGGTACTCGGAGATATATCGAATTATACGATTCAATTTGCTCGATGGGTGCCTGTCAAGCCGATCAATTTCTTTGTTTGGCCTTTTAAAAGGGTGCCGCTCCTAGGGTGGTTTTCTTCTCCGTCGCGAACCATACCCTCGACTCGAATTAAACCTGACAAATTGCGTTTAACTTTCTCCTCTCAACGAGAGAAGAAGAAAAAAAAAACAGGAAAAAAAAAGGTAGCAATTTAACACGCAAACGGGACTTTTTCCCGTAGATATACGCTTTCATCGACCAGAGCACGTGGCGGAATACGACGAAGAGTGAGTTAAAGGGAGAAAGTTGAGGGAGAAACTGAGAGAGAAAATCTCTCTTTCCACGATTCACGTGAAACGTTTGCGAGAGGGATAATATTTTATGGGCAAACGAAAGGAAAAGCGGGTTGGTCAATTTTCAGCTCGAGGGAGAGAAGCCGCGATCGAAAGGACGTGAAACGCTTGCGCTATATCGAAGTTTTCCTTTTGCTCGATGGCCGAAAAGAGTGGACGGTTTGAAAAGGGAAGGCGGAAGGCAACTCTACTCCCGTCTTTTTCCTACCAACGACCAATGAGTAAATGACACAGCTAGCCCCTACTCTCGTACGCAAACACACAAACGCACCTATACATCGAAAATCGGACGTCCACCCACTCACACCCACTGGGGATATGTATAAAAATCAATAACATCTTGCGGTTTCCAAGAGCTCCGAAAACGGGGGGATATATATATATTTCACATATATATGTGTACGTGTTATGCTGCTGTATATATATATAAATGTGAAGAAGGGAAAGTAATTCCCTCGGTTAGACAAAAGACCCTGGTCCTTCATTATTATTCGGTTAGGATCCTAATTAACAAACCTACGAATATATTTCACGGGCATTTTACAAAGTTAATATCACCTATTCAAAAGAGAGAGAAAGAACAGCAAAGGATCGAGCATAAGAAATTAATACAATTTTCAAAAAGGGAGCAGCTCGTTTCGTAAAATCTGAAATTTTCGTGGTCAGAAATTGTTTCACATGAGATGGTAAAGTTTCGTGGGAATGGGTTTCCTGAATGTCCAGAGAACGATGTTGGTTATCGACTTATTTTTTCCAACTCACCCCCATTCGGTTCCATGGGGTAGTAGAATAATCGCGACGGTTGCTTTTGTTTCCTCGTCATTTATTTACGAAGCGAGTGGAGTCTCGAAGTTCGTGGTAAATTTAAGAAAGGTATCGAACCGTACGCACCCCTACTTTTTCTCGGTCCACCCTGCTTCCCCTACTCATCAACCACCACAGCCGCAAGACAGCTTATACCCTGACAAGGAAGTGGATTGCAATTATCAAAGCCTCTCCCCTCTTAAGCTCACGTTCCTCCCTTCGCTTCTCTCTTTCTCCTTTTCTCTCCCTTGCTCTCCTTCTCTCTCTACTCCTCTACCTCCTACCCCCTTTCATCCCCCTTCTCCATCCCCCTTTCTACTCCTCCTCGCCGCAGCGTTCACTTTCTTCTCCCCCATCGTCGTCCAGCAACTTGGAAATTTCATCCCCCCGTAATAATTTCACCACCACCAACGTCACTACCACAATCGCGAGCGTCGTCTTCGACGATCAAAAGAATCCACGTGGCGAGATGAGGGTCGACGAAATATTTTCCTCCACGTAGCGAATTTCATGGCAACCCCATACGACCTATGGTCCTCCGTAGTCGCCACGAAAATAATGTCCTCACTAATTGCGAGACGTTTCACGATCATATGAAGAAAAAAGGAAAAAAGAAGGGGAGAAAAATGGAGAGCAAATAATTTCAAAACGATCCAACCGGAGGATCTGATCGAGAGGGAGGATAGAAAGTATCGTTCGCTGTTTTCATGAATCTCGAGCATAAAATATTCTACCTACGTCGGCAGAAAATCAAAAGAGGGAGCGAATAAAAAGCGCCGTTGAAAGATACTCTCTTTTTTTTTCCTTCAGAATCACCGAATGCTTTGGAATCTGAATGCGTGTTCCTCCCGCGGATACAATGGACATCGTTCGGGGTTGATCGAATGTACTCCGAGTGCCGTGATAAACAATCTCCGCGCATGCAAACGTCCCCTCTTTGAAAACCGTGTCATCCAGAAATGAAATATCGACGTAGGCCAGCCTTACAATCGGAGGTGATCGTGTAACGTTGAAAAAAAAAAAGAATCAAAAAAGAAAAAGACCACTTCGTCCATCCACCAAGAGAGAAAGATCGAGAGAGAAACGGAGGAAGAGAGATTGATAGAAAAAAAATAAAAAAAAAGGGGAGCAACCATAGTACCGAAACCCTTTCACCGATCTCGTTTTTCTCCGCGCGACAAACACACGCGCCAAACTGAAATTTTTATAGCTCAACGATTCCGAGGGAAGAAATCCAGGATTCGGGAAACGGTGCGCGAACGAAGGGGGTGAAAATATTTCGTATTGTTCGTAACCCTATATCTCTCTACCTCTATCTCTCTCTATCGACATGGAATTTTCAGAAGGGATCGCGGAAAAGGCCGCGCAACCCTTTATTTGTTTAGCCACCGTCATCCTAGCGGGTTGAAACGTGCCGGGTGCACGCACGACGTGTCGCGCGCGTTCGCACTCTTTCGACGGATTTCACCCCAAATTTTCAGCTGGCGGACACGCACCCCATCCGATTTACACAATATTTTGGAAATCTTTTATAAGATTTCCTCCCCTTCAGCCCCTGTCCGGCTTAGTGCAGGCGTATTCCTGGACTCTCGTTTCTATTGTAAACGAGGCCCGTTCACCCCTCGTCTCATTTCCTCCGACCTCTCGACAGATGGGAGCGTGCGCCGTGTCGAGATCGAACGTACGATCGAGGGAAATCCACGGGGGTAAGAAGGATGGCGGAGGAAAAAAAAAATTTGTAAAACGCGTCGAAATCGTGAAATTAGGGTTGACGATGAAAAAAGAAAAAAAAAACGCGAGGAATTAACCATCGACATTGTGAATGAAATCCGCTCGTGCGGAAGGGTAAACGGATTCCGCGTACCTACCCCTTTATGGGACTCGCGTGCTGTTTTTTTGCTCTTTTCTCTTTTTTACGGTTTTAGGTTGTTTTTTTTTTTTTATTTCGCTTGAAGGTTTGGTAGATTTGGTGACATTTTTTGAAATATGTTTGAAAATTCTGCAGAGGGTTAGGGGTTGCCGTGAAAGAGAAAAATTTCGACTTTTAAATGGGGAAGTAAAGCTTGAATCAGGTAGTTACCTTTTCCTTTCTACGATATTTACACCCTAGATTCTGATTTGACAAAGAAATATAAAATTATACTGAATTTTTATATCTATAACAAATACTAGATCAAACTAAAAATGTAGAAGCAGAGGTCTGTGTTTTCTTGTAATTTCCTTCTACAATTTTAAAAGCTGAGAGAGCTATTACATCCGTAAAATTTCTCCCACGCAGTTTGTTTCCCCGCCAATTTGGAGCTCCTTCAAAAACCGCCCGCACATTTCTCTCCACCTACACCACACAACCCAGAAGCCATCGAAAGAAACGAGTAAAATCGTGACTCTCTTCCTCATCTCACGTTTCATCGTGCAAATTTGCAATCCACATCAACTAACGAAGCGATAAAACGTGACGAAACGAAACAACGTGAATTTTGTCAGTGCGCAACGATGTACGTGAAAATAATATTTCGCAACTCTATCTAGGCACATCACGAATTCGATCGGGAACGAACGATGAATTAATGCATTGTCTGTTAGGAAACTATTTTTAAAGGTTCTTACGTCAGATAGAAATAGTTATATAATGCCGTACGAAGCGTTCTATAACTATAATTTCTAGAAATAGATTCGCAAGCTTCGTACAAAGAGACGTCGGGATCGTTAACGCAACGATGCCTCGAAGTAACGTAACCGTGCGACGTCTGACACACGAGAAAGTTAATTGGGTTCGGGAACGTTCAAACTCACGATTCGCGGCACTGTGGTTTCCATTTATCGACATGTACGTTAAAATGTCACTTTGTGAGATTATGAAGCTACGATACAAGGAGGATCGACAAGTGAAATCCATGATAATCGCGGGAAAACCAAATGGAGCGGCACCTATTGAAAAATATCGAGGAAAGAATATAATAGGTTTTTTCATTGTGTGTTAATTTTATTCCGCGGTAAAACGAAGAATTTCAACATCGAGGAAACTGATGGTTCGTGAACAATTCTATGATGTTTAAAATTTAATTTTTCTTTTTCTCTTACATAAACATCCTCGAACAGCCACGTGACAATAATGGCTATGGTTGAAAGGATTGCGCAAACTACACTAAAAATTCCAAACGCACAGAAAACGTCTGCATGAGATTATATTATATTGTGTGACTATCTCACTAACATAATGATTATATTATTATTATCATCATTATCATCGGGATTCTTTGAGTTTTCTAGTCGCGCGCGAGTAGATCTACGATACACGCCGGAACTCGCGCGAATAGTGACACGCGAGGAAAAAAAAAAACCCGGCACGGAGAGTGAAGTGTAAATAACAGGCTGAGAAAAATTCACGCGGATATATAATTTTCCGGCGTGACGAATCTCAATGTCATTAAGTTCCTATTAACGTTGTACAAATGTATGTTCCTAAGTTGAGCTTTACCGAGCCGAGTGACGCGCGCCATTCGGTCGAAATAAGTCGCGGTGGAGAACGGAAGTGACGGTTCCTCAACTCACACGCTCGACGAATCGTATTCACACTCTGATATAGATATAAAGAGAATTCAATAGTCGCGTATACGTCTAACAAATATGTTCCTAATTTTGAGCGTAAGTAACCAAAAGCTCCCAGCAAAACTCATTTTAAAAAAGGCGCGTTGGAGAACGGAAGTATACCTCAGCGCACAAGCTTGACCAATCGCATTCATAATCGAATACAGTTATAAACACATTCCAATAGCCGCCCAAACGTATAAATGTATCCTTGTACTTCGAAATTTGAACAATACTAATAAAAAAACCTGCCATTATATCCTAACTTGAAAGAAGTCGCGGTGGAGAACGGAAGTAACTGTTCTTCAACTCACACGCTCGACGAATCGTATTCACACTCTGATATAGATATCAAGAAATTCCAATAGCCGCCCCCACATCTAACAGATGCATCCATAAGTTCCTAACATTGCACGTAAATAACCAAAAGCACCCAGCAAACTTCATTTTAAAAAAGGCGCGTTGGAGAACGGAAGTGTACCTCAGCGCACAAACACGACCAATCGCATTCATAATCGAATACAAATATAAACTGATTCCAATAGCCGCCTAAACGTCTAAATGTATCCCTGCACTTCTAAATTTGAACAATACTAATAAAAAAACCTGCCATTTTATCCCAATTTGAAGGAAGTCGCGGTGGAGAACGGAAGTAACTGTTCTTCAACTCACACTATCGACGAATCGTATTCACACTCTGATATAGATATAAAGAAATTCCAATAGCTGCCTCCACATCTAACAAATGCATCCATAAGTTCCTAACATTACGCGTAAATAACCAAAATCACCCAGAAAAGCTCATTTTAAAAAAGGCGCGTTGGAGAACGGAAGTGTACCTCAGCGCACAAGCACGACCAATCGCATTTATAATCGAATATAGATATAAACAGATTCCAATAGCCGCCTAAACGTCTAAATGTATCCCTGTACTTCTAAATCTGAGCATTACTAATCAAAAGACTCGCCACTTTAGCCCGACTTGAAGGAAGTCGCGTTGGAGAACGGAAGTAACGGCTTCCAGCGCGCAGCCACTCGACCAAACTGTATCCTATACGAAAATGTACGTATACAGACACTCGTATGACTTAATTGTACGTCTACTAAGTGTGTGCGTGACTCGTGCGAATTGTGTACGTTATAAAAATAAGAGAACGTAGGAATAAGCGACGAAGAAACTAACTCTAAGCAAATAGTAATACGTAATGTGTAATTGTAGCAATGTAAGTCCTGAGGAAAATCAAAATTAGTTGTTAATGAAACGAAAATAATCAAAGGGCGAAACGAGAGAAACAGAGCCAACCGCGATAAGTATTTAAAAAACTACGATCGATAAGTACCATGATTCAGGGTCCTCTAGTTACTTTTTCTCATAGCGGGATAAAATAATGAAGAATAGCGTAAATTTAATGCGTCTGTTCGATGAAGAAGAAGTACAAGTAAACGCTATGTCGATGACGAATTATTATTATTATTATTATGGTATTCTGATTATTAAGGGATTATGATTTTGATTATTACTTTTAATATTATTATTATATATATATATATGACAAAAAAAATAGACACATATATACATATATATATATTTACAAATGATGTGTGCGCATCGAAACGTGTACATAACAAAACGGCAGAAAGACGATTGTAATTTTTGCACATTCATCCACAGAATCAGAATTGATACGAATCACGCGGCGAAACACTTACGTCAGGAAGCTAGTTGATTTATCGTAATTATCGAAACTATCGATAATTCGACGGAAGAGCCATTCGCGTAAGCGCAGAATACCAAATGAAAAAGAGATCTGCGAGAAAATAGTCAAAATGAAGAAAATACTAGTCTTCGCGTAACGTTTCGAAACGTGGAATTATACGGAATTATTATTTTTGCAATGCGAAAACGTCGATTTCCTATGGAGATCGGTGTATTATGAGACTTTTTCAGATATATATGATATAGCTTTTGTACGCAAAAAAAAAGAGAGAAAGAGAGAGAGAGTGTGAGACATAGAAAAAGCGAGAAACCGAAAGTCTTGTCGAATCGAGTGAAACTAACGATCGTTCATTACCAAATCCGTAATTTTTAAGGTCGAATCTAGCTGTAACTTAAACGTTAGTACACAGCAAAACCGAATGTTCCTAATATAATGCTTTCATCTAAAATACATATATTTCTAAGTATTTATTCGATAGAGGTTATAATATATTTATACCTTGTTCTATAGCAATTTTTACGTTTTCTTTTTTTTTCTTCTTCTCTCGTTCTTTTTCCTTTACATTCGTTTTACATTTATACTCGTATTTAAGACGAACGGAGGAAAACGATAGAGATATATTGTAACGAGGAATTCAATACGATTAGGTTTTAATTCAAGACTTGGAGATATAGCGTGTAGTACGATACTGAAAAGAAGTCACGCGGAAGATGATTCTAAAGGAATGCAACTTTAATTGATCAATTTCGTGCTACTTGCTAATTGATCAAATAGCCCGATCAAATCGGGTAACCAACAAATCAAATGAGAAATGTCGAGATTCGCTAGACTTCTTTTTGGTATCGTGCAATACTTATATTTGCGAAGAAAGTCGCGCGAGTACGACGAAACAAAGCCAACGTGACGTACGTAGAAACGAAACGATTAGAAGATACAATTTCCACTATACACCCCTGGCATTTGGTTTGTGAAAGAAGACACGAAAAGTCTTTTAAGCCGTCTCGAAGAAAAAGAAAAAATTACTCTTTCGTTAAGAGCGATATTGAAGTGGAGTAAATGTGAAGTAAAATTGAAGTAATGAGGAAACGAATTAGAATTAGATGTAGTTGGAGAAACTTTTCGATTAAAATGATGATTTTAACACTTTATCTAATGCTCATTGTTTTGAACATGTTACCAAAGTGTACCTATTTACTTGCACAACTGTATGACTTTATAATTAAAACCTGAGGAAATAGTCATTGTGTTCATCTAACTTCGATTACTTCGAGACTGTGTAATTTTTTTATTTGTATTTATTACTAACTAATTAATCGGTCGATGAGCGTTGGAAATTAAGAAAATTACTAAAATAAAGTGTTAAAATCTGTTTCTTCTGCACAAACTCCAAATGCCAGTCTCATCGAAACATTGTTCGTTCACGACGTTCATTATAATCACGTTGTCACGTACGAATGATATTTTTTAATGCGTCCATTGAGGCAATTCGCACTCGTCGTATTGGGAAAAAATTTGTTCGTAATTGTATCGGCGTTGTATCTAAATTTGAATATGTTCTTTAATCGCAACGAGTTGTTAAGCGGTATTCTAACAGAATCGAGGGTACAAAATGTGTGAGCGAGGAGAAGCGGGGGAGGGAAAAAAAAACGAGAATCAAAATATTCGAAAAAATCAAAATTACATTGTAAGTCTCATAGGAATTCATTGTTCGTCGGATAAATATTATTTGTTAGCAAAAGAATAGTTGGACACGTCCGATAATATAGTCTAATAATCATTAACATCCGTTGTTTCATTTCTCCCAAGATCATACGACATCCACTCTCGTGACTATCTCATTATCGGCAAAGATCGATCGTGATTACAATTCTCAATTGCAATTGCGAATGCCGATCACAATTACCGATCGTCTTCCACGTGATTTATCGTTCTGACATTGAATTCCGCGTAACGTCAGAAATGACAATAAAAATAAGAAAAAAAAAAGAAGAATATGCAAGGATCGAGAAGAGAAAAAAAAATCGCAAATCTCCTCTGAGTGGTACAATTGAATTCTTATTGATACTATTACAAAGCATTACTTAACCCAGATGATAATAGGACTCAGAGGCTTCGCGTAGTTATCGAAAGAAATGGAATTTCAATCGAGAATACAGTCGATAAAATGACTGATAAAACGACGCGGGCTATAACAAAGTCAATACGATAATCACTGTAGAAAATCAACGATTGAGCATCGAAATCGCTTGCGTCACAATCATAATAATACTCCTTAACCATACCGTTTCGTGCATCCGATGATAAAGATTATATAACGTCTATCTTCTAAACGATTACTTGATTTTGCACCGGTATTATTCGGATCGGTCAACGGGCAGGTAGATTAGGGAATTGGTGGCAATTAAAGGAAAGTAATTTAAACGAGGAAGCTTGATTAGATAGTAGCTTGGTTAATACGTTCCGTGCTGGACTTTCCGTTCAGGTCGGAAAAATGCTTATTAAAACAGGCGATATTTATAACAAAAATTTTTCAAGTAAAATAAAATTTATCGCTTTTCTGGTTAAAACATATTAAAATATACACTTTTTTTTTTAATTTATGGTTTTTCATTATTGAAATGTTGTACAGTGTACTTCAAAAATGTGTTTATTTAAACCACAAAAAAATACGTAGGTCGCATATTCTCCACGCGGCCTGAACGGGAAGTCTTTAACACGTTGCCGCAAATGACGACTATAGCCGTCCTGCACATTTTTGTACTAATGTATTTATTTGGTAATTACTCAGTAATACACCAAAAAAAAAGATGTAACATTCCAGAAACATATCAATTGTTCTTTTTGTGCAATTTTTCATGCTTGAAAAGTTCGAAATATTTTCGTGTGTGTTTCTGAGCACTTTCGTCAAATTAAAAGTATGCGGCAACGGGTTAAAAAATGGTCTGACACGGAACGTGTTAATATTATTAATACAACGTATAATTCAAAGATAGATATTTCACGAATATTCTTTTTTTAAAATTTGATTCCATACGTACAGAAAGTAATTCGGTCGATCGAGACAATCGAGAAACAAGAACTTCCTTGTTTTCGACGGATCGGAATTTCATTTCGAGATTCTACGGCGTTATCAGTAAGTTTTACTTGCAACAAACATCGTGTTATCGACGTTATAAACCAACGTGTAAATAATAATTACGGTTATTCTCATCGTGGATACTTGAAATTGTCGTCGGAAGTGAAAAGAAAAGAGGTTCTTCTACTGAAAAGAGTCAAGTAATTTTATTTTTCGGCTTTTATCTCGCGAGAACCTAATACATCAGGTAACTCTCGTGAAACATCGAGCCAATTCTCTGTATCTTATCAATTTTTCTCCCTCTTTTCTGGAAAACAAATCGGTATGATCCTCACGTTGAATTATTTCTTTTCCCGATGCTTGCGGGAAAAACCGTGTCAGAAAATTCCTTACTTTTTTTACCAAGTTTCCTTGTTGAGGATATTTATAGATAAATGTACCTGGGAAGATAATAGCGAAGATATTGTCACGTTTGTTTTATGTATGAAACGAGAAAGAGGGTGGGAGGTAATTGATGCTACAATTTCTATGAAAATCTTTTGAAATGCTCGCGTTTTTTCCTCTTACGCTATGCCTCCTTGGCGATGGAAAATTTCATTGGCGCAATCGTCGCAATTAAAAGACGCTGAGAAACTATAATACACTTTGCCGGGACGAATGAGAAATGGCAGGTTTTATTTTTTTTTGTCTAAGAGAATATTCGCTTCGTCTGGCAATCGGATTAATTAATTGATATAAATGACAGTTTTCCCTGATATTTATCGCATATTAACATGACATTTGATAGGTGATATGCGGTACGTGACATTTGATGCGTATTTATCTCAGGAACGAATAGAAACCACCCAGATTTTTATCTTCTACGTGCTTCCCCGGTTTTGTTTGCGAATAGTAATGTAGATTGTTGAATTTCTATTGTTTTTTATCGTTTACGTGAAAGATGTCAGGTTTGATGTAAAAGTTTGGATCATCGTCGTTGACATTTGATAAAGATTAATCTGAGGAACGGTTAGAAGTCACCAAGACATTTATCTTTTTGTTCTTTCCCTGATCTTGTTTGCTAACCCAACCCGAAAAATTCCTTAACCTGGTTATCAAGGCGGTTAATTATCAAAGGGTTAATTAACCCCTTGCAGTACAGTAACGAGTGACACTCGTGGTGCGATAAATGGAATAAGAAAATTGAAAATTTGTTCATTTTTAAATTCTGATAATTAGTGAAAGTATCTATGAAACGTAATACGATAAAGTTTCTATAATATTAATATTACGTGAAACAATTTTCATTTTGTCAATTTAATTCTCAATTATTGCAGATACAGTCACAAAAGGAATTGTACGGCAAGGGGTTAAATTAAGTTTCTTTCAGGGTTCACGCAAGGAAGGCGTGAAGTTTGACTTAAAAAATGAAACTTTCTCTCGTTACCTAGAATCGTGATTGCTAATGCAATAAAAAGGATCGTCACGAGATAATCGTGTTTGAACGTCAATAGTGCGTAAATACAGTTGTAAGTTTATAGTAAATCGCTGCCAATCAGACGGTTGCATGATACGGTTTATAATGGTGATTACAGGAGTGAAATCATAGACGAGATCATGTACAGTTTACAGCCGGCAATAAACCAGCTGTAAAGCCTTGTTTACATTGTAGCATATTTCGTATTACATTTCGTATCGGCGAAATATCCTGAACGTCAATTATTGCAACAGAATTTTGCACGGCGAAACTATGAAGCAACGTGACAACAAATTCTCTGTGGAATTCGCCACAAATTCGGCACTTCGACGGAGCGAACGATGCGCAAATATTTGAGGGAATTTGAAAATTCTGGCAAACGAATTTGCATTCTTCAAAGGCCAAACTAATCGATATAACTCTCTTGGTGCAATGTAAAATCAAATATTCATAATTATTTCGACAGTTCATAATTACATTTCAATTTTATTATTGGAGACACTGGTCAGTGAATATAAGGATATCGAAATACAACAAAAATTTATTATTAGAACTAGATCTTCAATTAAATATTCGAATACAATTACATCCATCCTCTCATATTCTCAACGTAAAACTGAATGCACAATTCGACACTGTACTAACAAAATATTAAAATCAATACTAGAACTACCAAGCAAGTCAAAATGACTGGTTCGCAATTTTTTTCCAAATTTCTTCAAGTTTGTAGAAGGAGATTATCGAATCTTAATTTAACGACGGTAGTTCTATTATTAACACATTGTGTGCGGGTGTTTTTTAACGTCTCATTAAGGCTCAAGAAGGAAACTTGTTGAAAAATTTGTACGAATTTTATTTTTACAAAAAATTAGTAGAAATTGATAACTGCGTACCCTCTAAATTCGAAAATATACTTGACTTTCCAAAACTAAGTGATTAATGCTTCAAAGCGTCTTTTTTAAACGGTCTATGCACAGTTTTCGAGAAACATACTTTCACGTTGCCCGCATACAATATGTTAACACTTTACCGACCGGTATTTTTTTAACATTCTACCCATTTCTGATCGGTTACTTGCCCGCAAATAATTCCCTGATACTGATACCTCTTCGAAAATTGCAATGTTTCTTCATTGAGTCCTTGTCAAAGTTAACCACAGTAATAAATAATAATTTATTAATAGCAACCAATTAATAAGTTAAAAGTCCAAAAGTGTTGGGCCCGAAAAGCCGATTAATTAAAAAATAAGAGACAACACCTAAAACATCTAAAAAATCCAAAGAAATCCTACTACCTAGATTTTCTCCCATACCCGCGCACATTCAGACCTGTTAATTGTCGCTACACCACCCTCTTAACATCGCACGAAATCAAATACCAGCTACGCTCGATTGGCAAAGTGTAAATACGAAGACATTACACTTGACCTATGTACCGTCTTATTTACTCACAGCTCCCATCAAATTAGTATTCCGTCGGCACATCGACCAAGTTGTTGCGCGAAGAATCCATCAAAACGCGCTCCAAATATATTCGGAATCACTTTAACGAAAGCATAAGTGTCCGTTTAACGATGCATCGCGGAATACGTCACGCGCGTCATCGTGAATCGTCTTCAGCGGTTGTCGTTTCAATTTGCGAAATTAACGGCTGATAAACTCGTGCGGGTGAAAAACGAACGCATCGTCGGATCGAATACCTGGCGCTAAAGGAAGCGGAAAAGGTGAGGACAAAATCGAAAAAATAAAAAAACTATGATAGAAATATAAATATAGGTAATACAACTATGATAGGCTTAACAATAAAGCGTGATACTTCTAATTAACACTAGAACTACCGGCGTCAGATCCAACATATTTTAATAAATTAAATAAGTACTTTGAAAAAGGGGGAATCAAGCGGCGAAAAATTTGATCGATTGGGTGATTTATGTTTATTGATATAGACGTAGAATATTTATTCTGTGACTCTTATAGAAACTTGGAGAATTTTTTGAAAAAATTGTGTACCAGTCATTTTGACTGGTTTGGTAGTTCTAGTGTTAATGGGTCTACGTTCAAGTCATCGGTGCTGAAATTAACGTTATCTCTTAGATTTGTTCTAATTTATTATTTAACTCGTCATAGCCTCGACAATTCTACACCCATTACAATAGATAGATCTTAAGCAAACGACGACAGCACTCATAGTCAACAGTTATAAAAGAAGAAACACAATCGTCCGATTCGCTCTCGATTAAATCATCTCGAGTGTCACGCTATTCGCGCGATTGCGCGCTCAAATGTCCAACAATTATCGATGTTCGTAACCAACGGTATCCTTAATCTCGCAATTCGATCAACTTCGAGGCATTACGAAGCTTCGAGCTTTTTGTTTTCACGCGACACGGAATTCCAACCGCTCGAATCCGCGATGCGTTAATCGAATTCCACGACGGTGCAATTCGACCTTGCTCGTTTCTTTCGGCCGATCGTACCTATGCGATTGCTTCTAATGACACTTAATTGTAAGTCGACAATGGTTTTGCCTCGGTATCATTGTCACGGTAAAGATTTAGCAATACCATACGCATGTACGAGCCTATTGAGATTGTCGCAATGAATTTCGGTGCACGTGAATCGACCACACATGCCGCACGAATTTGTAGTTCCCCGTTTGTACTTCATTCACCGGAATGATGTCACGAGACGGAGGTAAATCCCAATCGGTCGTCGTGTACGGGGATCGCATGTCAAACGTTTCTGAACACCTTAAGGCTGGGTACACAATGCGGCGGAGGGAATGTCCAAGACGATGACTTGGAAGATTGGAGGAAGATATCAATTTACGTTGGGACGATTTGCGGTTGGGAAACTGAGATTTTTTAATGATAACTTCGATGATGGAAGGTTTGAAAAATTGCAGGCTTGTAATTGTTTTAATTATACGATTTAACTGGAGGAAATGTGGAAGTATGTGGTAGCTTTTGAGTGTGTGTTGATTTTTACAGGGTGTTGAGATGTAGAAAATATGCTCGTTGTAGATTGTAAATTGATAGTGCAGAAATTTTCTATTTTAGTCCTTTGAAAACGACATGCGCACATATGCAGTCTGAGAAAAAATTTGATTATAGTTTGTCGGTGAACATATTCACGGTTAGAGTTGAAAAATTGAAATATTATCAGACAAATAGTAAATTTCAATTTTTATACATTGACAGTCTGACATTCCGATAAAAAAATGTTTTTTTTTTATCGCCAAATAAATGATTCTTTCTCAATATTCAAAAAGAGTCTCCGTCCGCGAGGGGTTAGTATTTGAAGGAAAAATATTTTCTTGGGACCTTATTGAGTTTTATAATGAATTGATCTTTCACTTTGTACGAGTCTTGGATTAAAATTATTTAGAATTTAGTGAAAATATATAGTATTCTATGTTCAAATGTGTAATTAACACTAAACCTACCAATTCGGTCAAAACACCGGTTCCAAATCTTTTTTTAATTTTCTAAATTAATAAGGTAGCCACTTCTATCTAATAAAACCTCAATTAGTTAATTAATCATCTTTTTAAACTCTACATTTTTCTGTTTCTAAAGTAGTTATTAAGTATATCTAAATTTTAGTAGATGTGACACCGGTAGTTTTAGTATTAATATGCACGTCGCAATCGAGCGATTTTGCGGAAATAATAGCATACACTTACGGAAGAAAAATGACTGCTCGTCATGAAAATTCTAGCGACAAACGTTACGTTAAATCGCGGATAAAATCTCGATGCTCGAGAACGAAGACACTTCCTGGTGTTGCACTCAGTTTCCCAGCACAATGTCACCTTGGATCTCCACATTTTGTATCTGTTCGTGCTGGAATAATTAAAAAATATGCAACACGGAAACGATCGTCTCGCTAGTCTCGTAAGGAACCCGCTGTAACGTAACGATTCGCACGTTGAAATAACAAGTAGTACGTGACTTTAACGAACATTCTGTTTCTTGACATTTATACATTTTGTTAACGCACGGACATAAATTAACTCCCTCCTCTGTAACATCGGGGACTGAAAAGGAGATGATCTGAGATTTCAAAACTAACTGTGCTCGCACGTGCCTGACTTTTTTTAACTATCATATTTCAAACTGTTAAGCTACTTTTATCTTAATTTAATTCAAAACGCAGAGAGATTTAGATTTTAGCGGCTGAGACTTGTAAAGAGTCAGAGCGTTGTCGAATCAGCAGAACTTCTAGAACAGTTTCCTCTGAATGAGATAAAGCCCTGTCCTTTCTGTAGTTCACTATCAAATTCGGAATTGGATAAAGTCTATTTGTGACTTTAACAGCATAATTTAATAAGTTGCAAACTAAATATCCCTAGTACAGTCCTATTATTGACTTCTAAATTCAATTTTATTTAAATAAACCTAAATTCTCCCCTACCATCTCACCTCAGTTTGGCTCATTGTAAGTTCAATTCAGCTCAGCTCCTTTATATTAAGTTCACAAGTCGTTGGTAATTCTAATTAATTGCTAACTCTAAATGATTGCTAATTCTAATTCTAAATATAACAAGTTCAATTTTTATTTCAACGTCAAGTTCCCTCTCCTAATATTCGTCAACATCCCTGTATCGCTGTTTAAAGAAGATCATATTTAACCAGTTAATTGCGTTCGACGTGTATACACGTCAATGCAAAGTTCTATCGCCTAGACTTCGTAATACTGAATGGTCAATTTCTTATGGACTAAAAAAGTAATTTTTCTACACTTGAATTTTCTCTATTCTCCAAATTTATAACAGAAACATTTGTCCTGTGTTTGACGAATATACACGTCATTGCTCGATTTTAACCCCTTGCCGTATTATAACGAGTGATACTCGTGACGCGATAAAATGGAAAGGAAATTTTCAAGTTTTACAAAACCTATTAAAACGAGAATATCAGTGAGATGCGACACGATAAAATCATTTCTATGATATTAACCAGTTAACTGTGGCGAAAATTCTTTTGAAATTTGAGTCACGAAAATCAAGAGATGAGCATAAATCTATTTCAAATTATTTATACCCTTTAGTTATTCGTTTTACTTCGGCATGGCCTCAAAATATTACAAACCTCTTGAAATTTACGAATGTATTTTAGTTTTCGTCAAAATTACAATTTAAAGAACCAGTGGTAGCTTTTACGCATGACGAGTATACTCGTCAAACACAAGCTAACTGGTTAATATTACGTTCAATTATACTATACGTCAAGAATCACTGATTTTACTAATTTAATTATGAATTATTGCGAAGGCAATCACAAGGTAAATGGCACGGCAAGGGGTTAATTCCGTATTCCGCGAGGTAATCATAAAACTAAATTCCGCAGTTAACTGATTAAATATATCATCACTAGACTGCGGATGCTTATGCAAATTTCGAGTTTCACAAATGCAGGTGAGACAGGAAAACCTATCTAGGGATTTATTGCACTCAATAAATATTACAACAAATACCATACTTTGGATATTTTAGATATATTTTTATATTATGTCCTTTTTGTATATTTTAGCCGTATTTGATTTGTCATAAATGCATAAAAATCCGCAGTCTGATCATCACCCTCAAAAGCAAAAACTTCTCTTATTCCTATAAATCCAGAAAAATATCCTCATCCTCCATTACACTATCTTCAATCCGCACCCACCACCCAATCTAATCCTTCATCCTAAACTCCACAAAACTCGCAAGAAAACCTACAAACCTACAAAATCAAATCCATCCTCCCATCGCATCACTGAAAATCACGTAAAACAATAATGATAACTCGAGGGTCGAACTCCACGTTGTATCATCCACCGAAAACCAGTTCGCGATTTACCTCCCATTTCAAAAAACCTCGTGCAAACTCGTTGACCTACATTTCCGAAGACATCGAAGAAGTAAAGAAAAACAAGAGGGAAAAAAAAGGAGGAGAAGGCGAAGAATAATAATAAGAAGGGTATTATCTTCTCGTTAGAGATAATGTATCAATTTTAATCGTAGACGTAACAGTGCCGGGGGACACGAAGCAGCGTGTTACCGGAGGAAGCGTGGGAGGGGTTGGAAAATGATTTTCTGTCTTACCACCGTACAAAGATCCTAACATTAACGACATCGTGGATTTATCCGAACGATCTACGATTTACGTTGACGATAACTCCAACTCCCACTACTCGACTTGAAGATAGCGCACGTGCGTATGCGGGACAGGAACGCGTCGCATCTATGCACATCGTGTGTCTCAAGTACCGACAAACGAGCCGTGGCTTCTTTTATCAGTCAACCGCGACCGCGTGCGGCAAACAGTTCGTTTAAGCGCGTTCTTCAAAGGTGGTGCGTTTCCTTCTCAAACGGTGTTTCCTCTTTTGACGAAGGAGGCGAAGAAGAGGAAGCGTGACGTTTCTCATTGTGCTTCCTCTGTCGGTGTTACCGGGATAGCGGTTGAGTTTTTTTTAATATTGATATATAAACTGAACTTGGATAAGTGCTGAGAAGAGAAACGGAAGAAGAGGGAATCTTACGGAGAGAAGCAGTGGTTTTTGGAGAACTTTGAGAGGGAACTGAAGATTAGAAGTGCTGGAATTAATTGTGCGTCGGGGAACGATAGGCGTTTTATTGGAGCACTTCGACACGCTGGCGCAAATTCGACGATATATCGTTTCTACGTAAGTAAAGATTGTCTTATTTTTTGCAGATAGTTCTAATTTGGGGCCGTTGGAGAGTTTGAGTGCATTTGAAATGGAGAACTTTGTCTTTGGGTGAGAGATTTTTGAGTGGCTGCAGAGAGTTGCATTGATAGAGGGTGTTACGGTAGGAAGTAGTTAACACTAGAACTACCAAACCAGTAAAAATGACTGGTACACAATTTTTTCCAAAAATTTTCCAAGTTCATAGAAGAGCCATTGAACAAAAATTCTGCTTCCATCACAAAAGACATAAATCACTGAATTGATAATCATTTCTGCTAGTCGATTTCTTCTTTTTCAAAGTACTTATTTAATATATTGAAATATGATAGATTTAACGCCGGTAGTTCTAGTGTTAATTTTAAAGTTATAGATTTGTACTTTTTATGCAATCTGTTAATAATTAATTGAACAGAGAAGCTTGGTCAAACTTCGAGATAGGCTTATAAGGGGTAGTCAGGAGTTCTCTCTACTCAATTTCGCAAATTAAAAAAATATCAAGGATATAAAGTTGACGTACTTTGACACGTAACTCTGATGTAAAAAAAATGCAAGTTATAATTAGCAAATTAGAAATTCAATCTTTGAGATATCTTATCGACTCGCAGAAGCCGAGCAACTTGACTGAAAAACGATATCAGAATCGTTATCGGGATTTACAGCGCAAGGAATCCACAGGTCAATCGGCAATAAAACATTTAATTTAAAAAGAGAAACCGTCGTCGAAGTTTCAATCGTGGCGCGCTTGCAGCTGGCTTTCCTAGCGGGAAATTTAAAAACTGTTACGTGCGTCTCGCTGGAAGAGCGCGAAACTTGACTGACGAAACCTTGACGATATTTGACGATGAAGAAAAAACTTGTTCCTCGGATGGATTCTCAAAAAGCGTCGAATAGGTGTTTTTGTCCTTTCGCACGCGTGTAATTCAAATCCGACGACACGTGCGCCTCGGATTAATTGTAATACTAGATCCAAGTTCCTTGTGTCGTTAGCGATACTTTGCTGACCTCATGTATCATATTTCACGTGCTATCAGAACGTCTAGACTAGGAGCAACGACATTATAAATGTCGTCGAAATTAATGAACAACTTGCCTTCCCGCTGTCGTTCGATTATTATCAATTTAACAGATCTTCTCAAACGCTATCAGCCATTAAATATCTACTTCCAGGGATACGATTTTTAAATAAAACTTGAATGCCTGACAAAGATACAATTTTCTCTGTTTAAATTCATAATAGAAACAATTGTACGAGACAATACTCGATTATTTTACGATACGATCGGCATTGTTAATAATCTTGTTTTTCTATGGCGAGCAATTATCTCGATTTTCTTTTCTCAATAATCTATCGCGGGTCAGCGACACAGTATCGTGCAAAATCATTCGGAAAACGCGAACCTTTCTCTCTGACGTTAAACATTATATATGTTTAGCGAGGACTGGTCGATAAATCGAGACTTTCGATAAAACTGCCTGATAAATCATTCCGAAGACCTTGAGGGAAAAAAAATTGAGACCAATTGCTAAAGTCATCGAATTGAGAGTTACGATTTGATGAGTTTACTTTGCTCGTTTGATTGGGTTTTACTTTCGATTTTAAATTATAATGGAACTGTTCGGGAGAGATGGTTCTTTTTATGGTTTCATTGATTCGTACGTTTTGTTCGCAGTTTTTGTAGATCAAGGCTGACGGAAATTGGCAGGTCCGACGTAAAATTGTCCCAAGTCGATCCCGGACACTGCCAATTCCGAAGAGGCTACTACGTAGCACGTCGTCATAGAATTCGGTGGGTATATCATGATATAAAAATGTTATTATATTAATATTATTATCCGTAAAGGGATTAAGAAAGATCTAGGTATAAATATTTAAATTAAACGCGCAAAATTCTCTTTCTCAGCGGATTATTCCGTTATTTAATATTACAAAATTATGCATAATATGCAAAAAGAATGGACACTATGTTATGCAATGTTACAAAATTAAGAAATTGCCCGCGGCAAAAAAAAGAGACTGGGAGTATCTTGTACCTTGGGCTGTTTCTTTATTTTGCAATATCGCAAGAAAAGTATTACAATATTTTTAGTTAATCAATTTTGTGTTATTTATTGTAACTTGAATAAGGGCTGAAAAGCCAACACAAGTAAAATAAAGATATATATATATATTTTTAGTTAATCAATACTACTGAATCGGTAAATTTTGAGAAACTCCACGATCTCACTACAAAAAGAATCTTAAATAAAAGATCTTATTACATAATCGACACATTCAAAATATCCTACCAGGAAGAAGTCTTTGAATTCAGAGCCTAGGATAAAACCTAAGAAAACGTATGAACTATTCAGGTTTCTTGGTCGGAAAATGTTTAAAATCCTATAAAAAAAACTACACCTACAGTGCTTATATAATAGAGAAAAAACTTGCAGGCATGGTCGTTTTTCCGGTCTCGTCGACTGAGCCGGAATTACTAAACACGACGGACATAAAGCTAAAGGATTGTATGAAGTGCGATGAAACCGTAGAGAAGAAAACTGACGACCGAAAAGTCAAGGATCAAGCTTTCACGATACCACGAGCAAACATGTCGAACGGCAAGGATAATTATGCCCTGGACTTCGATTCAACGGAGAAGATCGACGAGAAGAAGTTAGGCGCTCAAACGGACATCATAAAAGCGGAGGCTGGGGTCGTTAAAAAAGTTGCAGGTGAGAGATTTTTGTCCTCAGAAATTCGCTAACGGAGAACCAACATGGCCATGACATGAGAATCAATATATATTAATATTTGCACCTCGTTAATTTGCCCTCTATAAATATCGATCTTTAGACTCTTTTTATACTTCGAGGTCGCAAACCGTACGACTTTTTTTCGACATTTCCCCTCTCGAAAACTTTACACTCCGATGCTAAGCACGGTCGTGTAACGATATCAATATGATAAAACAAAACGATCCTTCCGTTTCCAACACGAATAATCATGGTAACAGCTGAATCTACGATTATGCAAAATGGAAAATTCTTCCGTGCGAGAATAAATTGAAATCAGTGCATAGAACGTCAGCAGTGACGCGCATCATTGAAGCGATTCTAGCAATTCGAAATAGGCGCGCCGACGAACGGACATACTCGCTCTACGTTCGATTATTCGCCAGTATACAAACAACGGACGAATTATCACCTTGAGTCACGGTATAATTGCAATACTTTCAAGTAATCGCGAAGAAATGACACGATATAATAACCCTGCCGAACGATAACGCCTTCTCCATTTCGAGACGTACGTGGTACACGGTTCGTTGGTAGCGCGCGCGTTAACAAGCACAGTTTAACGAATAATATACATTCTTTGCAACGTCGTTCGATATCGATACGAGATAAGTGAAACGATGAGAAGGATCGTTGAGAAGATTTGAAATTTGTAATTGGAGAATGTGAAGTTAAATGGAAGACAAGAACAAATGCGAACGATCTTCAACGATTACAGAGGAAGAATTTCACGACGCTCGAATAAAGTCTTAATTCAGTATTAACTGAAATGTCATTGAAACGTCGTACGGTGCGATGTGAGATGTATTGATTTCTGAATAGCGGGTCTGAAAACCCCTAATGGACAAAAGAACAAAAAGGACATGTCACAGCCCAATCCCGGTGGCGGATCGCTTTCCAGCGGAAGTTCCATAGTGACCATCTCTTCCGTCGCAAATTCAGATCCCGATCCGGACTATGGCAATGGTGACGGTTATGGCGGTAGAAGATACAGGGACGAGAGATGGTATCAGACGACCCTTCAAGTCTCCGTGCCGTTCTTCATTGCCGGCATTGGCACCATCGGAGCGGGCCTTGTACTCTCGGAGGTCAAGGTACGTGCTCGAGGTTAACGAGCGAGCCATTGTTTTTCTTTTTTTCGTAATTCAATCGCGAAATCACGATCGCACGTTCGGACTATCAACGTTCTCCTCTTGTTCTCGGAATGGCTCCTTATCGATCCACGTACTACCGATCCTTTATTGTCTGAAGATAATGTTAACTGTACGAAGCTGTTTTCTTTTTTTTTATCATACCGGTGCATCTTGTTTGTCGCGCAAATGATATTTAAGGTTTCCAAGATCAATATAATCTTTTAAATCTTTTTATCCTTCGCGGATTTATGAACGCTACGTGAATACTTCCTACTTACGATGACTGTGTCTTTATCTATTGGGTTGGCAAGAAAGTAATTTCGGTTTTGTAGTGTGACATGGAACTTAATTTTTTTTAACACGTTAAGCGCCACGCTCGTTCTTAACCCTTTTAGTGCCGGACGACGATATATCGTCGTTAGCAAAATTGCTAACACTGGATATCGAACCTTTAATCCCAACTACATTTGTTATTAATTCAATCAATTTTTTCGGTCGGCACTAAAAGGGTTAAAGCACTTTCCGTTTAGGCCATTTATTAGATGAGATATATTCTTATTTGTTTTAACATACTACATTCATTTTTGATAAAATGTTCTATTTTATACTTAACTCCGCTAATTGTGGCTCGGTTAGGCGCGACAACGTAGCTTAGGTAAAAAACTAATTGTTCATTTTCATTGATCAGCGTCAGCATAAACGAAAAGTCAACGCCCGGTCCCTAGGGACCGGTGTGGCGCTTAACGTGTTAACAAAGAATTTTTCGATGACCTTTTGCCATCGTTTTGACAAATTCGTGATTCCGTTTTTATAGAAATACTAGCCCATATCAACAAAAACTGAACCCAATCCAATTTTAGGCTATCATCGCCATTGAAAGTTTTACCATTGAAAAAGTTTTGCAAGCTGAAAAATAAATGGTAATCTAATGGTGTCAGATCAGGGCTACATGGAGGCTGTGACATCACTTCCCAACCAAGCTTAGATTTTGCAAAAAATAAAGAAGTAAAACATATCAGAAATGTTCGTTTTTCACTCTATGTTAAAAGTTCTCCTAAACAAACAATTGCAAACAAAATAAAGCGCAATTTGTTTCTAAGCCAAGTCAAAAGTGACAACTTTCGATTGTTAGAAGAAAAAAATCATAACATTGTCAGAAATCATTAAGAACAAACGTAACGCTGGCTCTCATCAAAAACCGAAATTACTTTCTTGCTGATCCAATAGTAGCGAGACAGTTTAAAGACTTTGAAATTCTTACGTTAAATGTTTGAATGAGTAGGAGCGAATGTATGGTTGATTTTGAATTAATAAATATCTTTTTCCTTTTTAGGATTGGACTGTGTTTCGAGAAGTCTCGCAGTTATTCATTTTAGTACCTTCTTTGCTAGGACTTAAGGGTAATCTCGACATGTGTCTGGCGTCGCGTATGTCGACTCAGGCGAATTTAGGGAATATGCACGATTATCGAGAAATAATTAAGATGATAATTGGTAATATTGCCCTGGTACAAATCCAAGCGATTGTCGCTGCATTAATAGTATCGATGTTCGCGCTAATAGTCGGAGCGATAACCGGAGGTGACGACTATGTTTTCAAATGGGAACACGGTATGCTGTTGGCCTCCGCGAGTATTTGCACCGCAACTAGCTCTTGTTTTATCCTAGGTAAATCACAATCAAATATTGTCAAACTCTGTTGGAATTATCGACCAAAGAAATCCCGTAATTTCTCGATTTCATTCAACGACGTCTCTCGTTTATCACTTTGTCCTTGGATTTAGCTACGTTCGCGATAAATTGATACAAGTTGTTACAGCATACTTGCGATAAAAAAAACAATATTCAAATGATTATGCATTAATATCATGTTTCATGACAAACCATCATTTATTCCTAGATTATAAGTTAGATATTTTGCTCTACTCGAGGAATTTCGTTGTCGATGTTTTTCTTTTGCTTGCCCTACGAATTTCACGATATGACCTTGAAATGTACATTTCGATACAATTGTGTTTTCATGATTACAGATTTCGTGATGATTGCCATAATTACGATATCTCATAAGTGTAAAATGAATCCTGATAATTTGGCGACACCGCTAGCTGCATCCATTGGGGATGTTGTGTCTATCACAGTTTTATCGAGGGTAGCTTCGGCGCTGTTTATTAGGATGCAGGACGAAGTTTGGGTTCTTTACGTTATAGTCGGCTGTTATTTGCTGCTTTTACCGTTTTGGATATACATCGTTCTTAAGAATAAATACACGAGGAACGTCTTAACGTCCGGATGGGTACCAGTTCTATCTGCTCTGTTTATCAGTGGGTCAGTATGTGCGTTGAGTTAATCGCGCGTGATAAGAATTTCTGGTTCATATAGTTTATTTATTTTGCCGAATTTAAAAGGCTTTCTGTTAAATTTCTATTGATATTTGCAGAAATTTTCTAAGCTTCGTTTCATAATTAAGGTGAAGCATTAAATAGTATCCCCTTTTTATCGCGTCCTATTTAACTTTCGGAATTCTGCAAATTTAAATGATTTTTACTAAAATTTCTATTCTTATCTGTGATATCCTTGATCTTTATTTCATAGTTACGTACCAATCCTATTCTCCATCGCAGCCTATGTAAGTTTCTGAGTTCTGCAAATTTAAAGGCTTCCCTCCAAAATGTCTACTTACATCAGTGGTATTCCTAATCTTTATTTCTTAGCTAAAAAATAATGCTAAATACCAATTCTATTCTCCATCTTATCTAACTTTCTGAATTCTTCAAATTTAAAGGCTTCCCTCCAAAGTTTCTATTTATATCTGTGGTCTTCCTACTCTTTATTTCCTAACTAAAAAATAATGCTAAATACCAATTCCATACTGCATCTTATCTAACTTTATGAATACTTCAAATTTAAAGGCTTCCCTCCAAAATTTCTACTTATATCAGTGGTATTCCTAATCTTTATTTCTTAGCTAAAAAATAATGCTAAATACCAATCGTATTCTCCATCTTATCTAACTTTCTGAATTCTTCAAATTTAAAGGCTTCCCTCCAAAATTTCTACTTATATCAGTAGTATTCCTAATCTTTATTTCCTAGCTAAAAAATAATGCTAAATACCAATTCCATACTGCATCTTATCTAACTTTATGAATACTTCAAATTTAAAGGCTTCCCTCCAAAATTTCTACTCATATCAGTGGTATTCCTAATCTTTATATCCTAGCTAAAAAATAATGCTAAATACCAATCCTATTCTCTCTTACTGTATCAAATTTTCTAATTTCTATAAATTTAAAAGCTTCAATCTAAAATTTCTCCTCGTATCAATAGTAACATTCGGAAATTAATTTCATAATTGACAAATGACGTTAAATATTAATTCTATTTGCATCACAGATTTGGTGGTCTAATCCTCGACAAAGTCGTCGACGACTTCGAAGGATTCGTAATCTTCCAACCTATCATAAACGGAATCGGTGGTAATTTAGTATCCGTACAAGCGTCTCGAATCTCAACTATGTTACATCAGACGTCAATTATGGGAATTTTACCGCCACACTCGAAGATGTGGGTTGCTCCATGGACGGCGCTCTTCAAAGGATGTAAGTGAAACCGCGAAAAAACAACAAACGCCAGAGATCTCGACCTCTGTAATTACCAATTTCCTTCTTATACCACAGCACCGTACGCCAAAACAGCCAGGCTACTTATATCAATGGCGATGCCTGGTCAACTAGTCTTCATTTTCCTCGCCGATTATATCAAAAATGGTGAATCTACGTTGCAGATATTCTTTGTACTTTCCTACATATTCGTAGCTGTTCTACAAGTAAGTATAAATTGCGCTATCTTATTGTCACAGCCAGGTATACGGAACTGAACGAAAAAAACCCTTTGTTTATGATAACGTGACGAACTTGTATCAATGATTACGAAACTAATAGACACCTATTTTTCATTTCGAAATATTCAGTACTCTGACATTGAACGTGAACCGAATTTCGATTAACGACCTAATTATCGACTCTACCAAACATGTTCAATTGACGACAATTAATTAGAAATTATCGAATCAGAATGTAACTAATAGGTTTCACTTCCGTTACCCTAACTAATATTTTACTTCAAATATTCAACAAATACTGAGACGTATAAATATAGTTACAAATTAGTTATTCTGATTATACGACTTAGAATTATTAATTCGATCAATTGATAACACTTAAGAAAAGCTATTAAGAATGTCCGTGACTGAGAAAAGTATCTTCTAAACGGAAGTCTTCTATAAACCGGTAACTCGGAGCGGCTTGAAATACCGAGATGTTTGTAAACATTAAGAAACTCATGACACTTTCATTGTTCGCAGGTAATGTTGCTACTTTACACGGCTCACATCATCATTCACGCTATGTGGCGGAATAAAATTGATCCGGATAATTCAGCTATCCCGTATTTAACGGCTCTGGGTGATCTAAGTGGTACATTGTTCTTAGCATTAGCATTCTGGTTCCTCTACAGCATACACCATGAATATGGCAGAGAATAATTGCACGAGGATTTATTTTAATTACAAATCGAATTTTCCATGAATGTCGATAACAGATCTCGTCGAAGAGGCGTACGAAAGTATGTAATATCAAATTGGAATGGAAAATTTCCTAATTTCAAGTGAACGATATTAAGTCAGATTTCCTGGTAAACAATCCGATCGATCTAAATCTGATAAAAGATCAGATATGTTTACCTCGAGTAAGAAACGATTTAATGATTACGTTACGACGTTGTAATGCGTCGATTAATTGCCATATAAACAGGTAAATGCAACAATGCAAGAAAAAAAAGCGAGTCAGTATTCTCGAAATAGGTACTTTAATAGAGAGGACGAACTACCTAAAATGACATTAAATCTGGCGCGATTGCAACGAACTAAGTGTAAAATAGGACATAATTTCATTGTTACTAATTCTGCATGATAATCACGTAGCTTAATTTTCTTCGAAGACGCGATAATTATTGTTTCGATTAGGGAACATTTCGAATCGCGAAACTTTACGATTCACACGTCATTGCGTACGGTTATGTAGGTCTTAAAGTATTTTAAACTTAGGTTCGTCGATATATTGTGCAATTGTACTTTCAAGGAAACGTTCTGATGCATAAACAGAAACCCTTTCAGTATTTTAACAGCGATTCGAGTAACTGTATTATATAATGCGAACATAATGGTATGCAAAAAGATTTGTACGATAGCAGAATTTTTTTAATGATAAGATTGTAATTATAATACAGAGGAATATGTAGAGAAAAGAAAAGAAATTTTAATACATTTTATTACAGCCGAGAGAGCTAAGTAAAGCGATTTAAATTGCACGAATGATCGATAATCGATTGACTGCAAAAGTTTAACTCGATGAAAGTTTTATCAATTTATTGTAATACAATCGCGTGGCTAATACTTGGAATTTTATGTAGTACACGATACCGTAGGTAGTTGCATAATTCAAAGCTGTATAGCTATTCGGTTCATTGTCCATAATATGTGATAACAAACTCATAATAACCCAAACTAAAATGGCTCTATAACATAGAAGTATTTAAGTTGTAAATAGTTCCACATTTAGCCACTGAGATTTTTTTCTATTGAGAATAATGTCCTGTGATTTGGAGATATTTATCTGTTGTCTCTAAACCTTCGATGTTACCTTTTTCTTTATTTAAATAAATGATCGAAAAGTAAAACAGCTGCAGTTTATTTCCAGCTAGCTAAATTATATTAACGCTAGTATATTGGAGAGGGATTAAGTATAGAAAGGATCGTATTCTATCTTAAACTAAGTAGATCTCGTTGAGCCTATATATGTCTTACTAGCTATATACTTATCTTAAAACAACAGGTGTGCAGAGCCTCATAAATGCATAACTATGCATTTCTAAATAAAATGTTGATAAACTCCACGTAACCAATTAGCTAAACAAGTAAACTAAATATCAGGTGCGAAGATAGCTCAGGTGACAAAGTGCAATGTCTACCTTACAGCTTAACGATAACAGTGCAGGAAAATTCATTAACTTGTATATTTATTTAGTATAAAACAGCACTGACATTACCTACTAGTTCAATCACATAACATAACCTACTTCTTCAGCTGCTTCCAGATATAAGCTAAACTCCTTTCATCCAACTTTCCTCGCAATTATTCGAAGTACTCAATAACAAACAACAAACAGTAACTATAGTTACTGAAAAAGATCAGAATAAGAAACACATTTAAAACTTGATCGTGTACCGAATCGTCAAAGATACACATCAAGCCGCCATTACGACACCGGGAAAAACATGCGCTACAGCAGCAATCCAACGGCGCGCTAATATTCACATATAAAAATTTTATGTACGCAATACAAACTGGTATTGACATACATTAAAAACACATATAATAAACAACAATAAAACAGTAAATACAGAAAACATATCTCTATATCACATGTATTTGATGTTTTGAAATGATGTCGCAAAAGGGTAACATCGAAGGAGCCTGATACGCAATTCTAAGGATCTTCCAAGGGGACATTTCTACTCTACGTATATCGTGTACTACGTCGAATAAGCTAAATCGTAATACTATATTGAATAGGAATTACAGTTCCTGTCAAACATACTTGAAGGTCGAGTTAAGCTCGGCAGTCCTTCCTCGGATTCTCGGAATCACGGACAATGGCCCGGTCACACGAGCGACTCGAGCAAATGTAAACACCGAGCAACGTTCGTTAATATAACTGCGTACATACCATTGTTGCGTTGACCGCTGAATCACAGAATACGTCACACAGGTACAGGCCATCGTTGAAATTCGAAAAAAAGCTACCTCTTCCTCGACTTCGTAGCAGGTCCTTTTGCACTCGCTTCCCATGATGCACTTGTTTCCCACCAATTGTCCAGCGTGCACTGCAGCGCCCTCATTGGTGAATTGGATGCGCGGCATCATTTGAAAATCTTGAAACCGCACTGCGTTCACCGAAATGAAAGTTCCACCGTGTCCCCGTGCGAGTCCTTTCGAGACTTCGTAACGCGGTATATCCAGGTGGGGTACATAACAAGAAGGGGGATGCTGGAACTCGTGCACGACATTCTCTCGAAACATTTAAACTAGAACAGTTCCTGGCTGCATCCAGGAGACGTCGCAACGTTTATCCAAATTCGAGAACGTTAACGATCGGAGTGCTATTGTATTAAGGATAAAAAAAAAAAGAGGAGTGTTGGAAACTATAAATCGGACCGGCAAGTGACCGAGCGTCCGTGGTGGCTCGTAGGCGACTGACCGCGAAGAGCTACAGCCATGAGAACGGTGAGTGACACGATGATTACCGAAAACTAACGAAAGTGTCCTTAAATATTTACGAATGGAAATCTTCGACGATGCGATGAGTGAGTTTTGAGAAATCATTGAAAATCCGATATAAATTGAAGATAATTGTAAATGTAATAATGCATATCATAAATGCATATCGTAAATGCAACTAGTTGGATAGGTTGCATTCTAATGCATTATAATATGGCGGAGATATAATTAACTTAGCATGATGCAATAATCGTTGGATTTAATTCATTTCTATTAAAATGTTGTAAAATCGGTTTACATAATTCTCATGCTAATTGGAAATTATAATGGGACCGTCAAAGATTATGATAATCAAGAGACAATGGCGAGAGATGACATAACGTAAAGTACATCCTACGTTAATTACTTTCACTCTGGTAATTTAACGTTGGAGTTGACTAATATGTAATATCATGGATTTTTGATCCTCGTTTTTCAACTATCACAGCAGGGCATACATTACAGGGATAATATTAATTACTTTACTTCAAACGACGTTACGTAATGGTTTCGTCGTCATCACGCACCACCGGCTGGACTCTTTATGGGAACTGTTGCTAGAAACCATTAATAACACTCTCGATCGATCTCTATTACATTATCTACCTTGTCTCTTTTCATTTGCCTCGATTTCTTAAACTACAAAGCTGTTCCCACACACCACAATTTTTGTCCCCTTTGACCTCTTCACCCCACAAAGAGAATCTGCCAATTCTCCTAATTATAGTCCTAAACCGAGTATAAATCAGACACAATTTAATCAAACAAGCTCTTGTTATCACGTAATCAAATTTTTCTACAATTTCATAAATAAAAGATACAAAATTTAAAAAATTGACAAGTGCAGTGCCATTCTGAATTCAAATCCTCTCGAATTACGGGTCCTAAACATTGTTTTACCAGTCCATTGGTTAACACTAGAACTACCGGCCTCAAATCTATCATATTTTAATAAATGAAATAAGTACTTTGAAAAAGGGGGAATCGAGCGGCGGAAAATTTGATCGATTGGGTGATTTATGTTTATTGATATAGACGTAGAATATTTATTCTATGACTGTTATGTAAACTTGGAGAATTTTTTGAAAAAATTGTGTACCAGTCATTTTGACTGGTTTGGTAGTTCTAGTGTTAATGCGGTTAACTGATCCCTCATTATAGTTATCATTATCATCGAACGAGTCTCAGCAACTGCTACAAAGCGAGTCGCAAAAAATGAGCTTTCTTTTCTGCCTAAAAGTTGCAAGATTGTGTAAAAACCATAAAGAGACAAAGGAATTTAGCTTCCAAGTAGGTATGGTTACACAATTTCTGGAATATTTGTTTCATCGTGTTACAATAACCGGCATAAAGCGCAGGCAGCTCCGCTTAGGAGTGAAGGTGAGCGGAAAGGAAGGCGAAAGGGTAGTTTGACACGCACTGTCGAACACACAAATGTCTTTCAGCTGTCTTGGATACAATATGCTCAAGACAAGTGTGCTCTTTGCATGTACTGGTAATGAAAATGTACGATCCGGTTTCAATCGCGATTACGTCTCGTATGAAAACAACACACGCAGCCGAGGAAAATACGCGTACTTACATACTATAGGACGGTACTCCAGGGAAATTTTATTCTTATTTATAATCATTATAGCCCGAGGAATTCGTTGTTTTACACGGCATCATAGGTGCAATGATTTCTAGCAAATACATTTCACGTGAGTCAGGTGTTAGAAATGCGGTTTTGCTATTAATAATCCACGACGAGTACGGTGTATTCATGATCGTAAATAATAAAGACTGGCTTCTTGGATTTGAATCTGTTTTATTGAGAAGTTTCAACGTTACTGATTTAATGAAATATGTTAGGTTCAGAGATGAGAAATCACTGGATGTGGGATTAATCGTTAGAGAGTTCTTCGTTGGTGATTTCAATAAATTAAAATCGACTATCGGGAATCTTAAAATGTTTTTTATCTCTAACTTCTTCGCAAGCACGTTCTTCAGATCTGCACGTGATTCCATCTAAAATATGAACAGTATTTCGACGTTTTACGAAACTTTCTAACAACATTCGCATTCGAATGTGCAACGGACAGTTAATGAAATACGTAAGTTTCGAAGATGAGAAATTACTGTTCGTAGTATCAATCATGCGTGGAAAAGTTCGTTTGTGATTTGATTAAATTAAAATCGGTAATCTTACACTTTTTTGTTCATCTCTTACTCCCTCGCAAGCACGTTCTTCAGATCTGCACGTGATTCCTTCTAAAATATGAACAGTATTTCGACGTTTTACGAAACTTTCTAACAACATTCGCATTCGAATGTGTAACTGAGAGTTAATGAAATACGTAAGTTTCGAAGATGAGAAATCACTGTTCGTAGTATCAATCATGCGTGGAAAAGTTCGTTTGTGATTTGATTAAATTAAAATCGGTAATCTTACACTTTTTTGTTCATCTCTTACTCCCTCGCAAGTACGTTCTTCAGATCGGCACGTGATTTCACCTAAAATATGAACAGTATTTCGACGTTTTGCGAAACTTTCTAACAACATTCGCATTCGAATGTGTAACGGAGAGTTAATGAAATACGTAAGTTTCGAAGATGAGAAATTACTGTTCGTAGTATCAATCATGCGTGGAAGAGTTCGTTTGTGATTTCATTAAATTAAAATCGGGAATCTTACACTTATTTTTTTCTCTTACTCCCTCGCAAGCACGTTCTTCAGATCGGCACGTGATTTCACCTAAAATATGAACAGTATTTCGACGTTTTACGAAACTTTCTAGCAACATTCGCATTCGAATGTGCAACGGAGTGGCGAAATCATGAATAGATATCTATGTAATCCCCTTGCAAGACTCTTCGCTCGCTCGTGTATGAACGAACCAATTCGCAAGCATCTATTGCGTCTACTTTCGCAGACAAACACACACACATTGTCGTGAGTTCGAGGATGCACATCTATAACCATTTTCAACTTCATCGTTCAATACATTTCAGGTAATGCGTCAATGTTGAACGATAATTGTTTATTTCAGTCGAAGATTAGAGAGGAGTCTCGATGAATTCGATAAGAGCACTTGCAACGTGATGAGCACCTGCGCTCACTTTTATCTCCTCGCTTAATAAGTTTCTCTTGGAGAGTGTAGATGTTGAACGATAATTGTTTATTTGTAAAGAGATTACACCTTTTAATGGGAACGTCCGATGAGCTTCTGTAATTATTTTCAATTTGTGCGTTCACACGTTTCCTTCACGAGATTCGTTGTTATTGTTTATTTTTACGAGAGATAACAGACTACAATAAACGTGAGAAAAACATTTGCAACGTAACTAGAATTTGTATATACTTTTATTTACTTTTTCTGGAAAGTATCGATGTTATGTGTAATTGTTTATTCCCAGGAACATCCGGTGATCTTCAATTATTTTTAATTGCTGGTTTGATAAAATTCCTTACAATATCTAGGTATTATTCTATATTTTTGCCAAAGATAAGAAATCACGATACGCCTGAGAGAAAGCCACGCCACGTGATGAACATCTTTATTAATTTTTATATTCTCATTTAATGCGTTTCTCTCATATAATATTTATATTGAATGATAATAATTTATTTCCAATAAGATTACAGCTCTTGATAAGAGCTCGCGACGAGCTCCTCTACTTTGAACACCTCATTTAACACACTTCTAACGCGATATATCAATATCATTGATCCTTCATTGTTACCAAAGATTATAAATCCCAGTAGCAACGATCGTTCACTCAACGACGATTTACTCAACAAAATCCGACATATACGATATCACGGTGTTGCACGGTGATTGTAAACATATCATGACCCGCGAGGATTTCAGTTATCCTCTTATCTTCTTGCATATCTGTAACAAGATATTCTCGAGGACGTTAACCACGGTTGTAATTATCATGTACAAATATTAAATTATTATTTTATAACAATACATTGCCGATTTCGAATAAAATCGCGAGGTAACAAGGATCCTCCGACTTCCGGCCCCCCACGGAAACCGCTCAAATACGTTCTCCAACGCGAACATCGACTTATCTTCGTCTAAATCACCACTCTCGATGATGTCAGACTTTCACAAAATTACAATTTGACGAATTACGCGATTGTGTCCGGTTTGATGTAAAAAGAGATCATAGCGGTACCATACCTTGGCCCAGTTTTACATTTGCAATCTCACGAGGACACTTTCTAGGGTAATTGTAAATCCTTCGGAGTTCAAACGTAGCTTCTGGGCTGCTGATGTCCTGCAGCGTAAAACGTGAACGATTCAATGCGGCACAATGATTTTAATTCATAGTAGATCACCTTGAGTCATCGAATTAGGTGATACACCTTGATAAACCTTGATACATTTTGCATCCACGCGTTTCCAATTACTTTCATCCACGATGAATTGCAAATTAACGTCGATTATGTATCGATGACTATGATCGTTACATTGAATCATGAATAACCAGGGAATTACGATAATTTCAGATACAAATCGTGATTCTGCTACTAGCAGCAGCAACCTCCAGAGCTTTGCCACTATCGAAAGTTCATGTGAAATTTATTTCACCGCCCCATATTTACGAGCACGGTATTACGACAGATGGTTAGAGCACAGAGTGTAATTATACGTTGTACTATTAAATCCTTTTGAAACAACGATACCGAGAGATCGATTTCAACGTTTCAGGTGACCGAACAATTTCCCAGAAGTCCTACGTCTCGATAGGGAGAAGAAGCGCGAATCCGAGTTCCGACTTTGGTACCGTTACATTCGTTTTGACGTTAACGATATCTTCTGACAGTTGGAGAATTTTATTTATACGAAAGTTAATTATTATTTCAGGACAACGTCTGTCCCTTAAGAATGGCGGAATGAGACTGATAAGACCGGAAAACGCGGAAGCTCTCTGGCCCGTTGGCGTTTTCATCCCACCTGTCGATGTTAACGATCTTGGCTACAGTTGGCAAGAGTCGAGGCACAGGACACCCGATTTTTCCGATGGACTTCGTAAGAGATAGATTTTAACTGTCAAAAGTGTTTGTATAAAATGCGATAGCTTGAAATTTAGAGGTTCAATTTAGCAAATCTTAGTTGACGACTTTTATTGTAAGGATTTTTAGAGAGTCGAGGCACAGGACACCCGATTTTTCCGATGGACTTCGTAAGAGATAGATTTTAACTGTCAAAATTGTTTGTATAAAATTCGAAAGTTTGAATTTTTGAGATTCAATTTAGCAAATCTTAGTTGACGACTTCTACTGTAAGGATTTTTAGAGAGTCGAGGCACCTGACACCCGATTTTGCCGATGGACTTCGTAAGAGATAGATTTTCACTGTCAAAATTGTTTGTATAAAATTCGACACCCCAAAATTTGAGGTTCAATTTAGCAACTCTGAGATGACAACTTTTATTGTAAGGATTTTTAGAGAGTCGAGGCACAGGACACCCGTTTTTTCCGATGGACTTCGTAAGAGATAGATTTTAACACTAGACCTACCGGCCTCAAATCTAACATATTTTAATAAATTAAATAAGTACTTTGAAAAAGGGGGAATCAAGAGGCGGAAAATTTGATCGATTGGGTGATTTATGTTTATTGATATAGACGTAGAATATTTATCCTACGACTTTTATGTAAACTTGGAGAATTTTTTGAAAAAATTGTGTACCAGTCATTTTGACTGGTTTGGTAGTTCTAGTGTTAACTGTCAAAATTGTTTGTATACAATTCGACAGCTTGAAATTTCGAGGTTCAATTTAGAAAATCTTAGTTGACGACTTTTATTGTAAGGATTTTTCGAAACACTTGTTCAGTCGAAGAGCTATGCAAAAAAGCTAGTGTGATTTTTTTTCTGGTTATACTTTTCAGAGTATCACGATCCATACCTTTTAACTGGGAAAAAAGCGATGTTAGCTGTGAAATATCTGTACGGTCTTGGAGAACTTTTCTACGATGATTTTCCGCACGAAAGGGCACTTCTGCGAAATCAAGAAGAAAGAAGAATAAATGGCCTTCACGGACACATATTGAGGAGTCTAAGACCATCTTCGTTGTTTCATAGAAAAAGCGGACCGTAATGACGGCTCGTGATTCCAATTAATTAGGTTCGATAACTTTCGGGGAAATATCTATTATTATTTATTGTAAGTTATCGTGCGAAGAGAAAAAGAAGATTGACGTCCGTAAAGAGATCATTTTAGGTTTGATCTTTTGCATAATGTTGAATGAATATATTTTATACATTATATACATATGTATATATATATATATTTTTTTTTTCATATCTTTTTTTAATACAACGTAGATAAGAGAGAACGTACGAAAGTTCTCGCAAATAACACATTTATTAACAGACTCATTTTAACCCTCTATGGGGCCCTGTGACTTTGAGGCAACGCAAGACACATTATACTCTAAAGTGGAGGGGTCAATTTACCCCTTTTCCACGTAAATTTACCTTTAAGAAAAACTTTCGGTACGTTTAGTGTTCAGCTTCTATTCTTCAAAGTCATAATTTCAACTTTGTCAATTATTATAATTTAGCTCGTGAAAATCATAAAACTTTTTGCAATTCAATGTGTAAAATTCAAGATTACACAAGGAATTCGGATTATAGAGGGTTAATGAGTATCGTACATCGACAAGAGATAAAGCTTTCTTTCGATTTTGTTTTTCTCATTTCTTGCAGAGTCTCAGAGGTTGTTCGTCATATCCGATATTTTAGCCTCGTTAACGTTTCAGCCGATGTAAGAATAAAGAAAAAGGCGCGTTCATTTGCTTCGTCGTTGAACCGTAATTAATTCTCTGCACGCTCGACCTGTCGTTAGAAATTACGAGTTACGTAGAAAACAGATGCCATGGCAGATGAGTTTGAGTATCATCGTCATTGTCGGAGAGTCTGCATTCAACATCTTCATAATGCGATGCATATGCAAATTGTCGAGCGGCGTTGTTAAAGGTACAAACGAAACGCTGCAATTTCGGTAATTGTCAACGAACGTTTTTACCGCCATGACGCTCGTAATGAATATTTTATTAATTATACTAATCGGACTAATAACCAGAAATAAAATTTGATAATATTAATGAAACGTTTTAAATGATATTTCAATTTATAGAAATTTAATGTGAAATTAGAATTTATCCTGTCTTTGGAATGAGATATCACGTGAAACACAGGAGGAACTCTTGAAAAATTCGACGTTCAAAAATGTCTGATAGGTTTCACGAGGTTTCTCAAATTAACCATCGTTGAAGGACTGAGAGGAGGACGACGATTAAACCGCTGGCAAAGTTCACTCTTGTTGCACCATTGCACAGGTCCCCGTAACAAAGGCACATGTACACTTTCCTGTAATTCCACACGGTGTACGCACACCTTTGTTCACCGTCGTCAGGACCTCGTTGGAAGCACAGCCTTTGAGTCGCGGTACCGTATTCTGGAAAAAAAGGAACGTTTATCGTACACGAATTAATCTGATTTCGTACAGACGAAAAAAGGACTTTTTTAAAATTCTCTAAAAACCTTAAAATTCAAAATTCCCTTTCCGATATTTTAAAATCGACGGCGACCTGAAGTGTGTCCATCACTGAACTACAAAATGGACGTAGAAAATTCATAAAACACCGAAAGAAATTTCAAGAATATTTTTAACATATTCAACATAAATCGTTTTCTCTACCTGGGCAAATCTAGTGTTAATAATATCTATCGATATTTTATAATTTTGATAAATTACTCTAATAGCGATACTCAACAGTACAATTCTTTTATGTTCTACTTATTAGTATTAAACAAATTTAGTGAATTCAATACACCTCAACTCTAAATTCGATTAACTCATAACTAAAATTAATTCCCAACATTCAATCACATTAATCAAACTGACGTCATAAAATAAGAATCTCAAAACCGCAAACATCGATTCAGTTCCTCGATCTGATCGACGTAAAGTCAAATCGATGCGATTCTCTCGATCGACACTCACCGTTGTTCAAATTCTGACTCTCTATAATCTTCCCGCACCATCCCGACACACAGGGCACAGCATCGACTCCTTTTTCACCATCGATCTGCGTCGAATTCATAGTGAAAGGATCCTTGCAAGATCCTAATTCTCCTCTCGATCTACAATTCACGCATCTCCGAAGACCTACGACACACCATATCACTCGATTAAATGAAACAAATCTACATAATCATAATTTTCAAAAATCAACAACTCCAACGGCTTATTCTCGTCGATGAAGAAAAGAAAAACGATGCAAGAATTGCATGCAGAACGGATGAGCTATCTGGTATGCGGTGAAAGTGTGACATTGCCCTCATCGTTCACGTAGATGCAATCCTCGCAAGGCACTCACCGATCGCTGTCTGTGGCACGATAACGTAAAAAATCGCAAGCACCGCGAGAGCACTTGCCCTAAAATTCATTCTAGCACGTGTACGTGTACGTATTCGATCGCAGAATCGTCTAGTTTACTGGTCCATAAGTGCAAATACGTCGTGCCACCAGGAACTATCGAACACGGCCATATTGAAACTAAAGCGAAGACCAAGAGAAGCGGACACGTACTCCATGCGGTTGTCCCTCTACCAGTCCCTCCTTTCACTCGGTTACCTTTAAGGCCATCCTCTGTTACTATACTGGTCAAGACACCGTGATTTTAAGAAGAATTCAAGGAAGTGTCGCTGGAAAACGTTCGATGGCTCTTATTGTATGAATTTTAGAAAGGAATCGTTCAACAGCGAAGTAAACGATTGCACGTTCGAGGGGCACGAAGCATCGTCTTGGGTTTAATGGTGGATTTATTGTTAGAGATTGTTGAATAAGAAGGGTTGCGAAAGATACACTTAATCATTCGTTTTGTTCTATCAGAGGTGCATCCTCTTCCTTCTTGGATGTCTCAGTTTTATCGTCGATCACGTCGAATCTATGCTTACGTCTGAATGCTATAATCAGACCGGTACAGTAGCAGAACGATGAGAGTAGAAATATGAATCCTAGGTATCCGAGATGTCGTAGAAATTCTGGAGAATTGAAATATATTTGTGTCAGCGATTGGTAATGATAGGAGAGAGAATTATTGAATGTTGTGGATGTTTTGAAGGTATACCTTGAGTCAATAGTTTGCCTTTGGAGACAACGACGACGGTTAGTTGCATCATGTTGACTTTGTCGACGTAACACGTGTAGTTCCCTTCCTCGTGATTGGAAACATCTGATCGGATTTATGTATGAGGGTAGATGTAGATTAGCGTGAGATAAATTATGTAATTCAATAACTGGAGTACCTGCCAAGTGAAGATTTGAAAAAGTATCGACAATCACGCGAGCTTCTGGGTCCAATTTGCGAAAGGATCTACCTACACCCATTTCCAACGTGATCGAGTCCTTTTTCCAAACTACTTGCGTCTCCATGCTTGATCTGCAATGGAGAGTTGAACGTTTAACTGGAGAACTTTGTTTTCCTAGTAGATTTTAAAATGAAAATTACTCCGGGCATGGGACACTGAGATAAGCTCCTTCAGCGAGCACGAATCGTTTTGTAAACTTGAACGCTTTGGTTTTCTTCTTCTTCTTCGTAATTTCGCACTTTTTGCACGGCTCTTTTAAAAGAAATTCCGGTATGTCTCGTATTGCGTTGCTGATGCTGGGAAATTCTTGTTGGAGAAGGATCGATCTCGATGGTTGTTGCATTATTAATTATGTTATCGATTGTACTATCGCTTATGTTAACAATTGCATTAGAACCCAGACAGAATGGAATATTGCAGCAATATTGCAGCAATATTGCCGTGCAACATTAAACGTTGCAGGGAATATTGCCGCAACATTGCCGCAACATTGCTGCAATATTCCTATGTCCGCCTCTTTGTAGCTTGCAGGAATATTGCAGCAATATTGCCGGGAATATTGCAGCAACATTGCAGCAAGATTGCCAATGTTGCAGCAATATTGCAGCAATATTGCGAACATTGCAGCAATATTGCAGCAATATTGCGAACGTTGCAGGAATATTGCGAACGTTGCGGGAATATTGCAGGAATATTGCGAACGTTGCAGGAATATTGCGAACGTTGCGGGAATATTGCAGGAATATTGCGAACGTTGCGGGAATATTGCGAACGTTGTAGCAATATTGCTGGAATATTGGTTGGATGAACAAACATTTATTTGTGATAATTGCATTTATTCAATAGAAAAAAAAACATTTTGAATTTAAAAAAAAACGAAGTAATATTGATTTGTTACTGGAGTTTACGCTTGATGTTAATAATTATATTATCTTGTTTATTTGTTCCGAATTGCCATCGGTGTCATCGGATAACTGGACGTTCTTGAATTCTCGAACGATTTATTCTAAAAGTTTTGGACTGGGAAAGCCACTTTTCAATGGGATTTTTTTTTCTTACCTTACTCATACTTTTTTTACCCACGATGGGATTCGAACCCTAGTCTTTTCCGTGCGAACCCAGAACGTTGCCGCTACGCTACGGCAGCTCTTGATGTTACGTTCTACAGTTCCACTTAAATATGGCAATGAAACTTTAATTGCAAATATCTTAAAAACCATTGAGTGTTTGCCCCTATAATGGGGTATATTCATCAATGTTGAGCATACATTTCAATGTTGCCATTGCAATGTTCCCGCGGCAATATTGCGGCAATGTTGCGGCAATGTTGCGGCAATGTTGCAGCAATGTTGCGGCAATGTTGCGGCAATATTGCAGCAATGTTGCAGCAATGTTGCGGCAATGTTGCGGCAATGTTGCGGCAATGTTGCGGCAATGTTGCGGCAATATTGCAGCAATGTTGCGGCAATGTTGCGGCAATGTTGCGCTGCAATATTGCCACTGCAATGTTGCAGCAATGTTGCGGCAATGTTCCGCTGCAATATTGCCACTGCAATGTTGCGGCAACATTGCTGCAATGTTGCCAATATTGTGCAAGATTCGCAATATTGCTGCAATATTGCTGCAATATTCCAGTCTGTCTGGGAATGTAACATTAGATGTGTAATTATTAGATGTAAGAAGTTCTTTCTGATGACTAGACTGCGGATTTTTATGCATTTATGACAAATTAAATACGGCTAAAATATACAAAAAGAACATAATATAAAAATATATCTAAAATATCCAAAGTATGGTATTTGTTGTAATATTTATTAAGTGCAATAAATCCCTAGATAGGTTTTCCTGTCTCACCTGCATTTTTGAAACTCGAAATTTGCATAAACATCCGCAGTCTACTGATGACTGCTACCAAAAGAATTCCCCCCTCTTTTGATAATTTGAACTATCGATGCAAAGAACTTTGCAATGTAATCTCCTTAATTTGTATTGCAAACAGTAACTCTAGCGGCCCGTGTGTAGTTCAATGAACAAAAAAACTGACTTTTTAATTTAAAAGAGACCCTTTTCTCAATTTCTCCTTAGGCGCTAGGTGTAGCTCCGCCTGATTTTTGCTTATCGCAACAAGTTCCACTTATTTAAGCAAGTCAATATTATCAAAATGAACTCAGAAAGAACTTTTTATTTGAGTAATATAATATAATTACACTCTAATATAAAGACGCGAAGTTCTCCTACCTGCAAGGCAGTAAGGGTGCTTTTTGAAAAAACAAGACCGCCGTCGAATCCGTCTCATTTGCGATCGTCTACGGTGACAATATTTGCGATAAAATTATCGAATTTACGAGCTTTCAGAGAATTAAAGCGCATAATTGAATTCACGTTGCATTTACGACTAACAAGATAAACAAGAGGCCGCCCGTAGTAATTACCGCGTTCATATATCGTTTCAGCCGGCAATACCCTCTGCTGGTTCTATATCCCCGATTGCGTACACAGAATTCGCATGAACTCCATGGTGCCCATTCCGAAACCACTTCCAGAGTTACTCCGTCTTCTCGAATTTCAGCCAACTCGGGCATACGTGAAACCTGACGCGAATTACTATTAATTACCATGACCCGTAAAACAGGAAGGATTGCTTTTTTTTCTTTTAATTTTTTTAACACTAGAATTATCGAGGCAGGCAAAGTGGCTAGTTCCTCATTCTTTATCAATGTTCTCCAAGCTTATGGGGTGTTATGATATTAATTGGCCATTTTCTGAAGTATTTATTTAACACTAAACCTACCAAGGCGGTCAAAAGACTGATTCCAAAATATTTTCTAAAAATTATCTAAATTCATAGAGTAGCCATGAAGTAAATATTCCACTTCTATCTTACAAAAGCAAAATGAGTTAATTAATTATCTTCTTTATCTCGCCACTTCTCTTTGTGTAAGGTCGTTATTGAGTACATTTAGATTTTAGTAGATATAACGTCGGTAGGTTTAGTGTTAATGCTACAATTACCGGCAGTTAATTCCATATTTTTAAAGACAATCAATAAATATTATTGGAACTATGGGAATAATAGGTGAGAGAAAATTGATCGACTCAATCGTTAAGGCAGTTAAAATGATTGGCTTCAGAATTTCAGAAAGAGATTATACAAAGTTATATCAATTCAATTTTAATTATTTTCTATATCTATCTTTGAAAATATGAATGGCAAAAAGTGAATCGATGTAACTTTATGTAATCTTTTTTAGAAATTCTTGAATCAGTCGTTTTATCTGGCCTCATAGTTCAAGGGTTAATATAATTAAATGTAATAGATTTAACGTCAGTAGATGTAGCGTTAAATAGAATAGAACAAACGAATTTGCAATTTTCTTACTGCAAAACGCGAAGTAACAGATGCTAAATATAGCTGGCTATATTTTTCCCATTCTGTCGCATTTCCTGTTTCCACGAATACGACACCGTATTCTTTGATAATCGCTGATCATTAATAATCATGATTAATCGAGATCTTTCGATCGTTTGTTCCATCGTTACTCTTTACACTTTGTAGAAGAAATTCAGTTCGAGGGTTACGTTCTATTCTGTAATTCAATTTCTTCTCGATTTCCTGTCCTTCGTCGCCGTGACACAAATATATGCCGGCATCTGTTACTTCAAAATTCTTGATCACGAGAGAAAGTTCCGGTGTCGTGTAAACCCTATTGTACGATGAGTTATTGTCCATCCCCAGTTCCACCTCCCTCTCTGGATTTTCGCGGTTTCGGTCTTGATAATACCATACTTTTGTCTCCTGCTCTTCATTCTCGTTACTGTCGTGTTTAAAATTGGTAATTTGTCATTAGACATTGTAATTAGTCTACGCAGAGTCGGTTCTTCGCATGAGAATTGTTAATTCAATGGAATTAAATAGATCTATTATCTACATAGAGGTCATGTTCGATAGAGCTTTCTATCATCACTAGTTTTTTACTGATATACTTTAAAATTTGATAAGAATTTAATAGGTTTTTGCAAAGCATCATTTTAAATTATTGGTATCATCGAATTAAAATAAATTGGAACGATTCTGCAAGGAATAAGGATTTTAATCGATGGGAAAATGAGAATTGTTGAATGGAAAAGGAAAGGATTCTTTATTAAATCGTTGAATTTATATACCAAAAACGACACTCTAGAATAATTAAAGCATCAACTTCGACGCTAACGAGAAGATATTCGTCATTTTCTTCGGAAGTTATTAGCCTATCTTTATCCCTGCAATATTTGTCGAGGACTACAGTAGCGTCGATCGAAACGATACCGTTTCTACTCGTTAGTAAAATGACTAATATCCACAAATGATTCATTCCTAAAACTTTAACTATTTGGTAAGGTTATAGTTCTTAATTTGTTACATCTGTTGCTTTAGTAACAAATCTAACATCGTGAACATAGCCAGCGCATATTTAAACGTGGATTTCCAACATATTTGCGTATCTAACTTATTCATACGAGTTCTTTTTTTAAACCGTTTTACATGCAACACCTTCGACTCACGATCTTAATGTATTTTTGAACATTTCCGTGAGATCTGTTCCGGAATTCTAAGACAATTTCTCGACCAATGGTAGCCCTGGGAACGATGGAAAAGAACCACTAGAGAATTCGCCGCGAAGCGGACGAACTTGACGGAAATACGTACCCACAATGCATCATTGATAGCAACATGGCGGAGATGATTGAAAGTGAGTAAAACTTAAGTTATTCTTGACGAAATTAATTTAATAATGATTAATTGTAATCGTTAAGTAGACGAACAGAAGAATTGCGAGTTCAAAGCAGTACAATGTCGATACGTAAGAGTTAACAGTAGAACGCTTAGGGTCTTCCAGTCGGTCTTTTAATTGCGCTCAGGAAGATCTGGTTTAAAATTTCAAAAATGACCAATACACGATTCAAGCGGGACGGCGAAGATCTCTATCGTTTTAGATTTTATTCGTCGTTTAATGGCTACGAAATGAGTTCTGTTGATTATACTTGTAACGTTTGTTCTATTAACTGCTTTGCAGTTTTGAGTTTTATAGTATTGCGATAAGAACACGTATGGTTTATGGAAGTTGCCATAAGTTTGGTTATGTTGGTGGCTCAGAAACGAACGGAGCATAGGCCCTCGTCTATTCACGTAGCTTTCGTTTGAAATGCTTATACGACGGGATAATACGATGGAATTAATAACGGAATTGTGTAATTATGAATATATTCAAATATTTAACGTCAACGGCAACCTCGTATATTGGTACTGTTATAAATATCTTTAAAAAAATCTGAGTATGCATTGGTGCAAGATAGCATTGCTAAATCATCTTGGAAACATATGAAACATCACTTGACTTTACGATTGTATTAGCATCATTAAAGATTCTTCCAATGGCAATGATTATAGAGTATATTTAACTATAATACCAATATTTTCCGAAATTCAATATTTAAGAGATTGTTAGTTTAAAATAATCTATTATAATTGCATGATAAAAGATTTAGATTTGTTGCAATGAGGAAATGAAAAATCCGTTGATATATCAAAGTATATATGTAAGTTCTGTACTTAATATCAATCTAATATGAAAATTCAGGCGAATCTGCTGAGACTCTATTGTCCATAAAAAATGGAGGATATCCGTCGGTTGATGAGATCAAGACGGAAATAATCGACGATGACACAATGGACATAGATGAGCAACATATTTCAAATAACTCAATGGACTCACACATGGACACGGAGGAGTCCGATCCGATACCCGAATTAGGGCCGGCAGCTCTGGGACTTCAAAGAGTGGGCGCGCAGCCTCCTCCAAAACCAAATCCCCCTACACAACCTGTACAGGTTTTGAATCGTAGAGGAATGCCCGCAAGAATAAGAAAGAAAAATAAATTGTTTTACGATGATATACTTGTTAATCATCCTCATCATAGGTGAGTCTTGCTAATAGGATGTATAATTATTCAGCGGCATAAAGTTTATTAATATGTGAATATTTCTAGAATTAAGAAAGATCCTTCCAATCCTGATGCAAAACAGTCTCCTAAAAAATTAACTAGACCATCACCGGCAAAGAAACAGAATAGAGGATTGGGTGACCCAAAAAAGAACATGATGAGTCAGTCGTCAGGTTCAATGACACCGATTAAACAGGAAAAAGAGCCGGAGAAACCATTGCAACCTTCATCTCCGGATCGAAAAGTTGGTCAGAAAATTGGCATGAGATTAAGAAATTTATTGAAATTGCCTAAAGCACATAAATGGGTTTGCTACGAATGGTTTTACAGTAACATCGATAAGTACGTTACAGATTTCGATCTACGTAATAAATTAGTTTCACGAGATATATCGAAAAATATAATATTTTTTTTTGCAGAACGTTGTTCGAGGGTGATAACGATTTTATGATATGCTTGAAAGAATCATTCCCACAATTGAAAACACGTAAATTAACTCGTGTCGAATGGTGCAAAATACGAAGAATGATGGGTAAACCACGAAGATGTTCTCAGTCATTCTTTGAAGAAGAAAGACGAGAATTGGAAAGAAAACGACAAAAGATACGAATGTTGCAGCAGCGAAAAGCTGCTGATGTTAACAGTTACAAAGATTTACCACCGGAAATACCATTGCAATTAGTAATAGGGACAAAAGTCACGGCAAGACTGAGAAAGCCACAGGATGGACTATTTACTGGAAGTATCGATGCTGTTGATACTAGCAATAATACTTACAGAATTACATTTGAAAGAGCTGGACTTGGAACGCACAGTGTTCCCGACTATGAAGTATTGGTACATATAAATTTGTAATTACGAAAATCATACAACATATATTCGTACCCCCTTAAAAAGTTACAATTATCATTATTATTTCATATGATTTACAGTCAAATGATCCACCAGAAACAATTAGTGTTGCAGCATTTGCACAAAAATTTAGGCCAAGACACATACAATACGTACCATCACCACCGTACGCATTGAAATTAATGTCGCCGCGTTTAAATAGCGATCCATTAATATCAAATGCTTCCGTGTCAATACCAAAGAAGTCCCATATTGGCGGCACAATGAACGGTTATCCGTTAAAGTTGCTGGAATTTATGGTGAAAGTGAACAAAATATTAGCAGCTAAAAAGATCAAAATTAAAAAGTTGAAAGAGATGAATTGCGAGGCGGAAAAGAGACGATCCTTAGGAGAACCTCTTCCGGCAGATTTCGAAAGAAGATATGCAGGGTATGTTTCATTCGATAAATGCAAAATATCGATAATCGATTGTCCATCATTGATGCAATATCTAACTAGTCCATCCGTTTATATATCTTTCAGGATTGTGGTTGAGTTGGAAAAAATGAATGCTGCTTTACAAGACTTTCTGAATGATGTACAAGAACTGTGCCAGGATATGGCGCCCGAACCAAGCGTTGCTGCGATGCTAGCCCCGTCTCATCTTCGCGAGAAATGTAGACAAGAAGCTGCAGACATGGTTGCCAGAAATAACATGATGAATGATAAAGAACCTGGCAAGATGTCTCAGTTAGTTACTGACTTGACGGCTCTTATGCTTCAAGTAAAGGTAAATATAAACTGATACTTCGATATTATTGTGCCTCTTGAGAACGCGCATGTTTACATGATTTTTTTTCGTTCATGTTCCAGAGCTTATCCGATTCAGATCGAAACGCTTACGAGCTGAAGGTATTGCAGGGTACTATGGAACAGATACGTTCAAAATTAAGTCCACAAAATCAACAGGTTTTTCAAAATTGCGTAGAGATACATATGCAACACATACAATTAGGTTTAGGACAGATGGGCGCATTAACGCCGTTTATGGCCCAAAGGGCTTAAAGTATATGAAAGTATTCTTTACTGTACTTTCGTGAGATGTAAAATATTCAAGCAAATTAATATTATAATATTTTATAAGGAAATTCACTTTTATTTTATTATCTTTCTGTATAGGTATATCATTATCAAAGAAAATCCATATAATATAGGTTGTGCGTGTGTGTGTTCTGTATATAGTAAAATTGTTCTTTTAAGTCGTATTCTATAAGTGCTTTTTAAAAATAACCAGTTCTACTGTTGATTGCATCAAACGTTTAAGAATGTTCATGTTTAAGAGATTTACATGTCAGCTTTGCAGTTCAAATATAATACGAAGTTTAATAGGTGTCGATTACTGAATTATGGTCAATGTCGAATTATCAACATCCATGTAAATATTATATAATGGAAACTTTTAATATGGCAACTTTCTTACAAAAGGGGAAAGAAAAATGCACAATTAACCGTGTCCAAGATTGAGGTTACTTTAGAAATTTTAATATCGATTACTTACATTCGATACAATGCTAATTCGTTTTCCAGGAATCAAGTCGTAAAATGTGCTGATAATGTTGTGTGTAGTATAAAATAAGAATTGAATCAATGGATTTTTTGCTGTATGTGTCCAATACAAATTATAGTACTAATTGATGTAATCAATTATAGATGTGCTACAATGAATATACAATAGAAATTCATCGTGCTTAGTCATCGTGAACAATAGTTACAACCAAGTAGGATAATAGAATTTCGGTCAATGTTGAATTCATTTTTATGTTACGGAATTAATGAGTTTTACGCATTTGCGATAACACGTAACTTGTCAGTGCACACGGCTACGAAGTAGTTACCAATATTGTCAGCTTGTAGGAGGATTTCCATAGAAACTTTAACTGTATTTAGCTACAAAGCACACATATAATATAATGAATGTACTTAGCTAAAAATTACATTTATTTCCTGTATACATTATGATCACACCTTTAATATAATAAATGTAAGCGTAATGTGATTTACATACGTAAAAATTGATGTAAGTGAGAAATTCAAACGACTATTTTCATTGACATGCTATACGTTTATGGCTGTAAGCAGAATGGGTAATATTAAAGACATATTATCCTATTAAAATAATATGATTTATTTTTCTTCCTGTTATTAGTAGATTTTATTTATAAACGTCGAATGAGGAAGAACAATTTATTTTTTGACAATTGCATAAAGAATATCAAATGTAACATTTTTTCAATTGCTTAGAGATACGGACTCTAAATTTACAGCAACAAGTTTGACCTTATTCTGGATTTACTACTAATATTTATCTCGTCATATTTCATAATGCTCTATGTATTTATCCGAATCATTGAGAAACACGTTTCTATTGCTCTTACAGGTTCTTTTTTCATTTTCAATGCAATGAAATTCTAAAAGAATCGTTCATTTTATGCATTTGTATAAATCAGTAGGAATGTTATAAGCAAAGGCACATCCCTTATTTACAACGATCCGATCAAATCGAGGTATTAACTTTTTTTTTGTTTAATATCACTGTCCAAAATGAATTTACTGCTTTTCCTTTCTCACGTGCGCATATGTACAATATTCCGCAAGCGAAATACAAATATTTCTCGAACAAATAAATGTACATCCACAGAACGAACGTAACATTGAAAAACATGGTACCATCTCGAACTTCTCATAGAGTGTCTTACTTTCAGTCTAAAAACAACACAGAACTACATCGACAAAGTGCAACAAACAGAAAAAAACTAGTGTAAATTCGTATATACAATTTACTCGTCATTTCCTTGGTATTTTCGGTTACCTGTTAATCGATTAATTTCATCATTGGCGCACTAACTTATATACCCTAAATTTTGCTTTAATGTTACCCTCTAATTACATCTTGTTGCAAGAACGTCATGAAACGCATTTTGTGCAACATGAAATTAAAAAAAGAAACATGGCATTCATTCAGATTTCAATTACATACCAGCTTACATTCAGCACGAAAGTAAAAATATTTTAAGTAGTAATACTATAATAATGAAATGTATATTGTTAAGTTATTCATTCGTATCGTTCTTTTATTTCTTGATATATAAGACAGCGCGGTGTCGTTAATTTCCTTTGCAATTTTAAATAACGTTCATAATCTCCCTTAACACTTACATTATATCTTTTTGTAGTATCTTATTTTTTGTGTTTATTGAGCGCATCAAATAGAGCATCTGCATCTTCATCCGTCTTCACTCTCAATAACACGGGTACAGGTGGTGGGGATGATTCTGGTTTTGGCAAGCAAGCCAGCATTATGGTATTTTTATTCATACGTTTCGTTGGGATACTTTCTGTTAGTAAAGTATTAAGTAATAGGTTTCCCAAAGATGTTTCTGCACGTACTATTAACTGTGTCTTGCCATTTGGTGTAGGCTTTAGGAACAATGTTCCGATACCTCTGTCACTGAAGTTACCGTCACTTTTTATGAAAACTTTACATCTGAAAATAATACATAAACATCATATTTTTTAAGAATTAGTTTTATAATGCATTCCTCTTTTCTTCCTATTATATATTTTCCTTCATTTTAAAATAGATGAAACTAATTTTTTAACGTGGCTACCTTATTTTCAATCGTATTGTACAAGTACTTCTATAATTGAACTGTGCAATTGATTTCTACTGTAATTATACCTTTGTTCATATATGGCACCTTCTTCCGTCACTGGTTTGAATTCTACCTTTGGCGGTTCATCGTCATCATCATCTTTTTCTGTTTCTGGTTTTGCTTCTGTATCATGCGGTTTTACTGCTTGAACCCCAAATGAAAATGGTTTGGCGCTATAATTGTCAGATTGGTTTGTTAAAACAGTTCGATAGCTCGCGTATGAATTTATAATTGTTTTTTGGCAAAGAAACTACCTTCCGAAACTAAAACCAGCCGATGCGTTACTCGTAGTAGAACTTTGACCGAAACTAAACGTTGCGGAAGTTACATTCGTCGAGGGAGAAGAGGTACTAGATTTCGTCTCTGACTTTGATACTTCTTCGTTCGGTTTGCTATTAGTCGCGGTAGGTTTACTCAAAAATGGGTTCTTTTCGGAGCTCACATTTCCAAATATGCTTTTATTACCAGTCTTTTGATCGATATTACCGAAGATCGATTTATGCGTATCTGAAGTTTGCTCTGTACTACCAAAAACGGATTTAGTATTATCTATTGTCTGCTCTGGTTTCCCGAATATAGATTTAGTATTTGTGCTAATATTGCCAAATGGTTTTACAGGTTTCCACTCGATCGTAGAACTCTTTGTACTTGGTACTCCAAATGGAGAACTATCAGATTTCTTTTCTGTACTTATAGTTTCTTTGTTACTACTGCTACCATGAGTAGTTTGCGATTGCTCCATTGTATTCGTCGCCTTTCCAGTAACAGTTCCATGTTTAGATTCAATTTCTTTGAGATATCTCTCATAATCTTTAAATATAGGAGTTAAAATACAGAAAGGATTCGCATCTACGTGCGTCTTAATCCACTGTGCGACACTTTCATTTAAGCCCTTCAATTTAGCAAAGTAATCAGACTTTTTATTGCCCTTTTCATCTTCTTGCTCTGAGCTACCCTTTTTACTTGTAGATTCACTCGTAGCTGATTGACTTTCTGTGATAGTCTCTTTCTTATCGTTCCCATTTTCGATACCCTTAGGTGCTCCATTACTTGCTACAGGCTTATTTGTATTTAAATTCGTTTTGTTTGGAGAAGTTTCCTTAGTATTTGTATTAGCTAAAAAGCTGAACGGGGAGGAAGTCGTTGCAGGTGATGTTTTAAAACCAGTAAATGTGCCAAATGCACTTTTTGTGGCACCCTGTAAAATAATGCAGGAATTTACATCAACGTCCTGAGAAATGAAAAATGTTCAAATAAACTTACGTCTTTTTGCGGTATACGACGTTTTGCTGTTCGAAGAATTCTTTTCTCAAGTACTTCCTCACTCGCTTTCGCAAATACACCCGGCTCCTCAGGTTCATATTTTTCATTCCAATTATCATGATTTAATTCCGTACTCGCAGGTCGTTTAGCCGACATTTGTAATATTTCTTTGTGTCATAAAAAATGAGATATCCTTGTTATAAAAAAATATATCGTAAAACGAAAGTTAATGCCCAGGGACCAAAGTTATCCGAATCGAACAAGATATCTTGACTCTATAATTTCGATTGAATTCTTACCGCACCAAATAAATAGAATGATAGAAAATAATAAAATTGTATGAATTTATAATTAATTAAGATAATTTCAACGTTATTACGTTAATATTGAAAAAGAATTCGCAAGATTACAGTCAGATGTTGCAGAGGTTATAGTCTGACGAGGCCACCATCGCTTGTCCATGCGAAAAATACAGCGTAGTTCTTTTGGGGCCTTCGTGCAACGTATGTTAAAAATATACCGGTAACAATAATACTACAGATGTAGATCGAATTTTTAAAATAACGTAAGAAAATGTAACAAAAATTATAACCTCGAAATTTTCCGATTAATGCGAGTATTGATTTTTTCCATAAAAGAAAATAAATTTGAGATACACGGGAATTTACTTACCGTTGTAAATCTGTCACTTCAAAGGTAACAAATAAGACAATTAAAATAGATTATTTACTTATACCAAGGTACAACGTAATTAACATAAATAAGGAGTTTTACTGTACTTTAATATTGTAGTACAATTTCTTAAGACTTACGCATGCGTAACTCCTAGTTAGTATAACACTATATCAACTAACAAATTGTCTTAAAAGGTTAAACAATAATTTACAATAATTCCAATTAATTCCTAACAACGTACGTACGAAACGGGGTGTAGCTATGACTTTGAAACATGAAATGTAACGAACTTTTCGTCGATGAAATTCTAACCCAAATGGACGCGAGAATAATTTGACACGGACATAGATTTTTTGCTGCGATATTGACAGATAATTGCTAGTAATTATTTCATTTGAACTTTATACTTTTCGATGGTGTTACTGCAATAAACATGACGCTAACAATGAGATACAGTTAGTCTAAAGCAGATAAAGAATTTGCATGTTTCGGAAATGGCTTCGGCTACAAGTTTCGGCCACTGTTAAAATGCCAATAAACGATAAAAATAATTCAAAAATAAGTTACAACATTTAAAAGATCCGTTGCCAACGAATACGATTGTCTCTTTATTTCCATTCTTTAAAGGAACCTAAACTTACAAACATCTTAAAGTTGGAATATTCTTTTAGCATAAGAGCACGTATTAAGTAATTGTTTGTGAGATATGAACAATAACATATTTTTTCACTTTAATAAACGTGATAATAGATAAATATATCGATATACAATAACAATTATGAATGCTTCGTTAAAGTGCCCTGTAACATAGATTGCTGATACTGACGTGTGATCACGTGATACGCTATCACGTGCAGTTGATCGATTTAAACTTCACGGTTTCATATATTTGTTGTTCCCGTACAAACGAACAAGTATATTGTTTAATCCGTTTGACAAGAAATAATTACAATTCCTCTCTTACATAGTTGTAGAAAGACTTTAATGGAAAATTTTAAGTAAAGTCGTGAGCTCGTACATGAAGCTCGTCGTCCTTCTCATCGTCGGAAATTGTTGCTTCCGCAAAATTGATAATTTACAAGCTCATCGTTTATTCTTCATACAATTCTCGGGCAAGTAAAATAAAAATATCAAATTCTACCATCAAGAACGTAAATAATAAAATTCGTTATTCTCTTTTCTCTCTGTACAGAACTGACGAAGACGAAACAATAACTAAACAACTACGAAAAAGAAGCATCATAGTGTAACGATCGTTGCAAACAGTGCGTTATCACGCGTAACGGTAAAATTCATCGATACAAGATATCAGGACAAGGATAAAAGCATCGGATAACAATGAAACCATAAATCGACCAATGAATGCAGCCATATTAAAGTCTACGGTATCTTGAAATGTGCAGAAATTCCTAAACTCGCCTTTGAGGTTCGAGAGGAGTTTCCTTTTGTCTCCTTCTAACGTGAACGGCGTTCCGTTTCGTAATCGCAAACACGCGGCGCCACTGTCGCCGGCATTACCAACGTTCACTGTCGTAAAACATCTGCCTCAAGGAAAATCTCTCCTTCCGATATCCTGTGCTATCGTAAACTTCCATGTCCAACGGGACACTGGTGATTGAAAGCGAGGTTAAAAATCATCGAATAAAGACAATCAACGGACACTACGACAACGTGTCGCAGGTTAGTCGAAGGAACGCTTGCAAACTTGGCGCGAAAATTCGCTTTCAAGGAGCGCGTCGGAGCCCCGGACATAAAGCGCGGCGAGGGGAGGAAGCAACGAAGAGAGAAAGAGAGAGAAAGTGTGCGTGTATACGGGTTGCGCGCGCGCGGAAGGAAGAGAAAGAGAGAAAGGGAAAAGAGTGAAGAAGAGAGAGAGAGAGAGAGAGACATAGAGTGCGGAGGGTAAGGGCCAGGGGTGGCAGGGGATCTCGAGCAACTTGGCACGTCCGTGTACGGAGGCAGCAGTGCTGGTGGCAGCACAGACGCTCGCTGATGAGCGAACAATTCACTTTGGTGCGCGGTTTCACGACGTTGTTCCGTCTAATCGGTCTCGTGAAACAAGGGTGTGCATATGTGCGCGGATTACGAGACGGCAACGTGGGCCCGTGACATTTTTACCTGTTCGCTTTTCCCAAGTTAAAACGGTCTAGTGTCGTTGCGGTGGCTCGAGGAGTTTGGTGGCTGGTGCGCGCGGTGCGTGCGGTTGATCGGAGCGTACACCGCTGCTCTCGTCAATTTGGTGGGAGAGTGAGAGTGAGAGGGGGGAGGGGTTTCCCATCCTCCTCTTCTCTCGCTAAAATCGGCCGGATTTTTGAACGGGGAGAACAAAAAAAAAACGGATAATTTCAACGTGAAAGTATGGAGATATCGAAGAGTTTGCAGGAGGAAATACTCACCGTACAAAATAAGCTGAAAAACGCCATACGCGATCATCAGGTGAGTGCGGGACTGTGCATGTATGTCGATAGCGATTTAAAGATTGAGAGAAGGCGAAGCCGGACGAACGAGCGAGTCAGCGAGCCAACGAATGATCCTCGACTAAAAACCAACGAATTTATTTTCTTCCCCGGTATACGCGCGATTTATTATCGATTGTAGGAGACGCGATAGTTTTTAAAGAAAAAGTACCCTCCCTTGGTGAAATTTAGTTTTGCATTGGTTTACGTGACGTTATGTATTATTTTGCACGGATCAAACGGGATGCAAACGATGCAAATCCCGAATGAAGCGTGTCGAAAAGTTTCTTGCGAGTCGGGCTTCTTCGTAATACAATTTCCTTGGTATTCCCACTCACGATGTATGCACGCATGCACTAGGCACGCGCGCGCATGCATAAATACATGCACGTAAATTATACTTGAGGAACTTCAGTTCGAACTTTTCGTATAAACTCTTCAAGAATCTCCCCAAAGATTGCCGTCGATCGAACGGATCCTGAAGGTCTATCGGAAAACGGACGAGGGAAACGCGTCGATCGAAGGACATCGATTCCGCTTTTATAAAATAATCTGCCGTTATTTCAGTTACACGATACAAACTTCTACCTTCGATCGTGTCACTTCGTCCGTCTTACCGATCGAGACCGAAAAGAAACTCGATGTATTCTAGGGGGGATTTCGTTCGCCTCGAATGACAAAATGAGTTCGCACCGGGGTAGCGGTCATTTTTTTCCCCCGAATCGCATAAGCTCGAAGGTGAACGAGTGTTCAGACCTTAACCTTTGTTGGTGGAGTGCTTCGACCGATGCGTCGCATGACTTTGAGAACCAACGTTTCGTCTCTCTCTCTCTCTCTTTCATTCAGTTACTCGCTTGTTCGGTTGATCTCCCTCTTCCTCCTCTACCACCGATACTCCCATTCTCCCTCCTCTTTTTCCCCCGTTCTCCCTTTTGTCTTCGCCTAGTTCGTTGTTTCTTTTAAGCACTCCTATAAACTTTAATTTGACCGGTGCCGGACATCGGACACTTTTGTCCCGATAAACGAGGCGATTAATTCTCGCGATGCTTACTTCCTCTCTTACATCCTCCGGTACAACTTCTAATTCTTTCCTGCGTTCTTCGAATATTATTTATTCCTTCGCAATCGGACAACCGGCCTGCAAGACGTTTAAGACAAATGACAAAATTTACGACGGTAAAGCCACGCAAATGACGAATCTCCATGGAGTAATTCTATTTAAATCCCTTTTTAATACATCGGCCGACATTGTTGAGAATTCGAATGTTATGTTCTATCGATAGAAACGTTACATTGAGAAATAAACCGATACTATCGGATCTTACGTACATATATACACTTTGCTTCCATTACATTGGACTTTTATTTAACTAAGAGGAACGCCAGAGAAAGAGAGAGAGAGAGCGAGAGAGAGGGACATAGAGGGAATGAGAGAGACAAAGAGAGCGAGGGAGGTGGGGACAAAGAGGGAGAGGGGTATGCGCACGGGGGAAAGTTTTCTCGGCGCGTAATCGGCATTTCTGCCTCGCTTGGACCGACCTTGTCCCGCCTGGCTCTTCGAAATTTAATAGTGTTTCGTTTCAACGAAAATTCGAACCATTCGCAACGACCTCGGACGCTTCAATATAACTTTGATATGACGCGCGTATTTAAAGAATTCATTGATAAGTACACTGATAATTTATACCGGACGGTTGTTCATCTAGCTTCTCTAGTTTCCTCGCGCAACGATGCCGCGCCGTTTCTTTGTTGATCGTCGAGCAACAATTTCATCGGTCCATCGTATGAAGTTTAGGAACGGTCGCGTCCAATGGTACGAACGGGTGGCAAACCTGTTTTATCCTCTCGTCGAGCGTATTTTTATCTCTGATTGCTAATTAGCACTGAAATATAATTGGAAATAGACGTTTCAGAAAGAAATGATCGATCATTTTGTGAAACTGTATTGAAAAAAGTTTGAACGATTGTAGGAAGAGAAAGGACGTATTAAAATCATGCGACAATGGCGTCGAATAAATCGATTAGCGTGAAAAAAAAAATTTTGGAAAAAAAGAACGGCACCCACGTTTTGTTTCGCGGCATCGTTAAAACATCCGCCTTTTGCATCTCGTCGGGACTTGTTTTCGATCGCGACGCAAATATTACCTCCGCGCGATTGTTAATTAGCAACGGAACGTAATTGGAAATAGTACAATGCAGAGGGGAAATTATTGATAATTACGTGAAAATTGTATAAATTCTCGTCGTTCAACGGCACGTTAAACAGCGTGGTTGATAAAATATTCAAGGAAACTATTATTATGGTAAATCATTGAAAAATATTTATATACTGGTAATTGTTTCGATTTTCTGTTTAACATAATTGATTTCACGGGTCAGTATCTTTGCAATGATTTTCAAAGTTTCTCGTGTTACGGACATGAAATTAGATAGGCAAATTAATTGATACAATGTATGTTCTTGAAATTACATAATTAACTTTCCATTCTTTTCCCGGATTCTCGTGAAACATCGTTAACGACTATATTTATGTACTTATGTTTTTACATCGTTAACAACATAGTGACATTATTAATGAATTTGCATTCGGTCGAACGTTTCGAAACACTATTTCCCTGTAATATATCGTACCAAGAAGTGCGAATCAATACCGAACGAAAAGACGATTACTATAAGGTAACGTTTCCCAATTTAATTCGATAGGAGAACTTCAAATTCTTTTTTTAACCATCCACTCGAAAACATCCTCCTATTGAAGGTCAAATGACTTCAACTTTCATCCGTTCCTTGAGAAAAGAACACTCAAGTTCCCACAGTCTTCTCCGGACAATAGCCTATTTTTCTATTTAAACAACATCATTTTTGTCACTTTTTCTTTATAACATTATCGACAATACTACGTTGTCTCTGCGTAGAATTTGTCTCAATTTGAATCATATTAACCCTTTTCCCTACGATTTGTTTTGTGACTGCCTCCCCTATAGTTTAGAATTTAATTGGTAAGAGAAAATTTGATCAATGATTCTTCATATATCATACAATTTAACGTAGTATTTTTATTATAGAAATAATATTGTCGCGTTTCATTAACGTTTTCAATTCGATAGATTTTGCGAAATTTGATAATTTCATTTGCCATTTATCTGATTACGAGCGTCGCTCATCATTGTAGGGGAAGGGGTTGAAGCTCCATTTGGATAAAAAAATAATCAAATACGAATAAAGGTTGAATGAGGAATTGAGAGGTTGAAATTGATCCTCCTTTTTCGCGAAGTACTAAATCGCACCCCCGTGGTGTTCGAGAAGACGGCGGAAATATCATTTGTGACTCGCTCCATTGCCCATCTATAGTCGGAATTTTGTCTGGTATCTGAAGATCAATTGAACCGATGGCATATTAAAAAATAATAAAAATGCAATTTTTAATAATAGATTTAACTTGACAGAAATCTCAATTTAAGAATAGAAACTTAGATGGGTCTTGTGCCATCTCAAAGTTACAAGGATTTATAGATGGATAATGAAGTGCGCGCGTTGAAAGAGTATTGCAATTTATAATGAAATTAACTCGGTAGAAAATGTAGCCAAACGAAGGAAACACGAGTTATTAAGTATCTAGAAACATAGTCGTCTTGTGCATTGTATAACGTGCATTACATCATAGAATATTTTTTCTCTATTTCAGATCTGCGTTGGCAAACTGAAAGATGATCCGAACGTAAGTAATTTGTTTTTGCTTATTTGTCTTTGCTGTTACCTTTTTCATTATTTACGTAGATGAAAGGGGGGAAGGGAGTCGCAACCTTCACCTGCTCCTTCAAGAAAAATCAGGCTAAAGTACTAATGCTCCTTTTCAATTTATAGTCTATTTCCTATTAAAAACTAAGATTCTTTTTTTACATTTTCTATGTAATAACTTTATTGACAATGATACGAATCCAGTGTGTACAATTTGTCATGATTTGGGTCAATTTGAAACTAGATTTTGTTTAAAAAAAAACAGGTACTAATAATAGGCAACACTAAAACTACTACCTCGGTGAAAAAGACTGATTTTCTATCTTTTTTCAATTTTGTGTTATTTATTTGGTATTCCCTTTGTTTTCACACATTTATTTGGAACTTCAAAATTTGACAAATTAACCACCATTAATTCCAGTGATAATAGTGAGCGCAGAATCTGGAGAAATATTATGTGCAGCGACATTTCACGTTTTATTGAACGAAAGATAACGTATGCGCGGAATTTAATAACCTTCGATCTTTTTCCTCTATTTTCACCGTTGATATTCACCGAAAGTATATATTCCTTCTACATTTTAACTCGGGGATGAACAAAAAAAAAACATTAATTTTCTTTTCATTTAATTATCGCAAATCATTGTGAATTAATATTTCCATTACCTAGGAAATCCAACACCGCGTTTCGTTTCGAGCAGGGAAATGATGAAAAGTATCGAATGACATAGGAGGCGGTATTATTAAATTCTTCACCGCTGAAAAAATAATGAGCAAAATTTATGCTCCGATTAAGGCTGTACTGTTCATTATATGCTTCATATATAACGAGTTGTAATTACCTCGCGATTCTCGTTATGATCGTCGTATGTGCTTGTATCTGTGCACGCGTGTATAAATTAATTGTCCTTCGTGTATTCATAATTCTTACATCCTTATCGTAATAACGTAATTGTTCGCGCTTATATATTGTGTACAGGACAAAACAATACAAGCGTTAATAAGTTTTAAAGTTACTATCAAGGAAATCAAAATGAGGAGTTCTTTTGTTTCTATAAAATTTCCTCCGATATTTTAAGCCGCTCTAAAGCAAATAATTCTTTAATTTGCCGCTTGATCCCTTTATGAATTTATTTGACAAATTGTACACAGTGAATAATAATTATCGTTGATAAAGTTATTACAGGAATTAAGTTAAATTAAATCTTGGTTTTAAATAAGGAAGTTTGAGAGAGACTTTTAGTTTTTTTGAAGAAGGGGATGAAGTTTGAGCACAGATGAATGATTTTCTTTTTACCCTTTATGCAATATTTCTAATAATTTTCAAGATGCATCGAAATTAAATGTATCTACTTCGTCTTTCAATATTTTGTTTTATTCGCGGATAGATTGTTCAAGAGAAAAGAATATATAGAAATTATACGAGTACGAAGAATTGAGTGTTTACACTTTAGAATGGACTATTTCTCTTATTTTACAGAACACAGACATTCTCGGTCAGATACAAAAGATTCACTTGCACATCGTGTCTTTGGGAAGATGCCAGGTAAGTTGAGAATTGATTTCCTCGAGCTTCAGTCGTTTGCGATGATCCAGGGCAGGGCTCGCTACGTTACATATTTCTTAGTCTTTGTTCATTATGCAAATAGAACAATGGATTTCGCCATCGACTGAATTACCCTCGCATTAATAATTTTCTATAGACGTGACAGTATTTTAGATAAATTAATCTCGGAAAATTTCAATAAATTTAAACGTCCCACCTTTCTTTATTCTCCAAATGAACAACAAGTTTAATTAAATAATTAAATTAAATTACTCTCTCGATAATTCCAATATTCGTTAAAATCAACGTTTCAAATTCTGGATTATTGAAATATCTAATTATAAAAATTGTGTGCACTCTTGCAAATAATTCGCGCGACATCGCGTCGCGAAGCTTTCATTTTATACGGACATATCGTTATTGACACCCTGATTTACGTAGATATTTAGGAATAACGTCGTAAAACAGCGCTAACCTATTCGTAATAACAATTGGCGCCAGAAGTTTTCTTATTACACCATGAAGTATCTTTCAAACGATACTGCGCGCGCGCGGGCGCCCGGGCATGCGCACTGTGGCTGCACAATGTGCGGCACATATTAATGCGACGACTTCGGGCATGCGTTCAGCGCATATCACTCGAACGTTTCCGGCCGAAACTTTTCTGCAAACTGCGCATTGCATTTTCTTCATTACTGCGTTCGCTGACACCAGCACGATGCATCGTTGTAAACAAACGATGAACCATCGAACTGTCCGCCAGCTTTCCAAACTTCGTTTATCGATGATGAGAGGCTGTACCCATAGAAACCTCCACCCTCCCCCATTGTTTCCTCGATGGACACTTTGTTATCGTATTTGCTCCTGAAATGATCAATACAATCAAAACGACCCGTTCTCTATTTTTTTTTCTAAACATTCTTCAAACTAATAGAACAGCCATGAATGCTAAGAGCTTAAATTACTTTATTGATCACGCGTTTCAGCTCGTGATTTCTCCTGATCCAAAGTGCTTATCAAGTATATCTAAATATAGTCGATATAACTCTGGTAATTCTAGCGTTAAATCTTCTGTGTTTCATATCTATTTTGTATCGGATTTTCTAAATTTATCCTGATGCTAATAACTATGAGACAAGAAATATTCATTATTTATGCAATAGAAATTTGTGGTATTCTTTTCGCACCATTTAAAACTAGAGTTTCAACGTTCGATCTCCACAGCAAACGTGAAAGCAATAGAACAATGTTCCACGTCAGATCTTTTGATTCTCACTAATTCATACAGCCTTCGAATAGTTTGAAAACTAAGCCTAACACGTGGTATACCTATCTCGAGCCCGGCACGAGGATGCTCAGGATTGAGCCCGATTCGTTCAATGGGACTCGAGAATCAGTTGATGCCGTTTTTCCGAGTTCGTCGGTATCGACGAAGAATCGATATCACAGGGAAATTCTCCAACCCGAGTAGTTCCAGTAGACTCGCTTTACCATTTCAGCATCCTTTACTGAATATTTCGCGGGTAATCCCCTCTGCCTGTTCGTCTCTGCTTTATTCCTTGAACGTTCTTCTGGCTCTTTCTCCCTTCGTAATTCTGTCCAGCCATTTCTCTCCGTTTTTCTCGTTGGCAATAAACGACCGATCCAGGTAGATTGTCGCCGTTGCAGTCGGCTTTGGTGTCGGTGCTGGAGCAAAGGAGATACGTAAACGGATAGAAATGGATAAAGAGAGGAACCGGGGAGGGATAGATGGGATACGTACAGATACACCGTGGGAGAGTAAAGCGAGGGGTGAACGAGCGAGGGAGAAAGAGCGAGTGAACGTGCAAGATAGAAAGAACGAACTTGCATGAGAGAGAGATAGAGAGAATAACGTGCAAGAGAAAGAGAGAGGATGTGCAAGTGCGAGAGAGAGAGATGGATAGAGAGAGTGAGACTTGGGTGAAAAGGAAGGAGAGCAGGGGCTGGGCAGAGGCAGAGGGGCTCAATCAATAAAATGTCCCGCAGAAACGTTTTCAGCTCTTTACGAAATCTCTGCGTCTTCTTTTTTCTTTCTCTTACCTTTCTCGCTTTGCGTCTTCCCTGTATCCATTGTCTCCTGGCCTGCTCCCCCGGCGTGTTTTCCGTATACGTTTCTACTCTCCACCCTTTTTCACCCGTCGTTTTCGAGTTTAACGTTACTTCTCGAAACTTTCGGGAGTTCTCCGGGTACTTCTGGAAGACGTTTCACGCGTCCACGGGACCGTTGGATGAAACGGCACGGGGGATTGTTCATTTTAATTACGTATTGTAATCATGACCCTTAGCGATTTCTAAATTACTTTTATTAATTTTACTCCTCGATACTTAGGGAATATTCGATAGGTTGACATAATTGTAATCTCCTGTATGAAATCTTGCAAATCGCGTGGAAATCGGGAAGCTGATGGCGCTTCCGGAACAAAGGAACTCATTGATCTCCTAATGATTTTGTCAATGACGCAAAGATTATTAGCTACGTGATTTCTTTTTATTTTAAATCTCAAAAGATTCTGCAATTCTCGTCGTTGATTCCGTGGCATGTTGATCTCTGATAGTTTTTCCATTACGTAATTTCGGGAAGACGAGACGACTTAGCGTTGATCGAGTGCAGAGTTCCTTAATTTCTGCACTATTGCAGCATACGTTAAGTATACATGCATGCTTGGCACTTAACGATAAGAATTGATAGTTAAACGATTTGCAAGACAGTCTGCCAAGAAAGTTTTCTCGAAATCATCATTGACCGAAGCTTGCACGCTTATAGTTTCCGATCTTAATACGCAGAAGCAAGTCGTTCAGCGGCTGCGCAAGGAGGTCGAGACGTTCAAAGCGGAGAATGTGAACGGGGCGAAAGTTTCCATCGCCTCACTTCTTGGTTTGAACAACAATAATCACATTACGAACAACAATGAAACGAAACTTAAGACCGCCACCAGTGAATTCAACAGCAAGTCCTCGAAGGAGGATTACGAGGATATCGTCAGAAACGGCGACGTGCCATCACCCGTGCCGGCAACGATTCCCAGGAAGTAAGTTATTTCACTTGAGTTACAAAGTGTTTGTATTATCAGTTTTAACGATTGGAGTACTACAATTATTTCTTACAATAAAATCTTTTACTTGCTAGATATTTGAATTGTTTGTGAAATTTTTTTTGAACATTGAGAAGCAATTAATCTGACGAAGGAAGCCAACGTTTTATGAGAAAGCCAGAGTGTTAGCGTATGAAAATTAGTACTTGCTATTTGTGTAATTATGTTCTAACTGACATTTTAACCCTTATCACTCCAACCCGCAGTAATACTGCTAGAATTTTGCAATGTTATGATTATTACATTTAGTTTACTAAAAGTCAACGTATAGTACAAATTGTACCTGTGAAAATATCTGCCGTCATTTTCAAATAAAATACTTTATTTTTTTTTATTTTTACTTTATTTCACTCTGGAAAATTCTTCGAGTGATATGGGTCAATTTTTTAATTTTAACTACATGTATGTGTTAGGAATATTTAAAGTGTTCATTGTAGGAGAGGTGCAATGTTTAATTTAAAAGCAATTTTAATTTCTGTCCGCAGAGAACGACCGTGCTCGGTGGAGACTATTTCCGGCGAAGATGACGTTATCGAAGTTTCAATGGATGAAAATTCCAACGAGAAGACCGAGAAGGAGGAACCTGAGAAAGAGTGCAAAGTCGATTCACCCGAAAAATTGAATTTCCTGGTCGCTCTCGGTCTCGTTACTAACATAACGTTCAACGAATTGCAGAACAAACGGGCCGAAAGGAAACGCCGGAGTACCGCGAACCCACAATTCGTTTATTCCAGCCTTGAAATGCCAACGGTAAACGGAGACATTTTTACTTCGTTTAAGAGTATTTTTATATTGTATTGTTTCTCATTGTCGTTCTTTTGTCATTGTAGAAACGAAAGAGACACTCGTACCTGCAATCTGGTAACGTACCACAAACAAGACAAACGACCGCTCGTATGAACGGACCTTCTCCACCCCCGGTGAAAGTTGTACCGGCGAAACCCATTTCTCCACCTTCGAGGACCGTCATAAAGTCTCTGATCCCGGTTCAGAAGTCAACCACGAGGCCCAATATCCTCAGGAACGTGTCGGAGAGCAAAGTTTTCGTTAATAAGACTAAAGTCGAAAACGGTCCAAGTCAGATACAACTTCCTGTTCCTACTGTGAAATCTGTACAATCTATTGGTAGCAAGGCTGTCCACATACCGGGTTTACCTTCCAGTCTGACGATTGAAAGGATTGGAAATGATTCGGCTGTCTGTATTAGCTGTAGAAATCCAGGTAGAGGAATGTTTACGAATTTTTACATTATCAATGTAATATCTTGGCGATAAAGTCAATTTACTAGAGACACAAAGAACTTGTTTAGGTTGTTAAATACAGATTGGTAATTTGTTTTCTTTTCAATAGGTACTCTGACCGTTTGCGAAAATTGTGCATCGAACTATCACGTCTCCTGTCATTCTGTATCACCGGCACCACCAAGGATATGTCCAAAATGTGCGCTAATAGAAGAGGAGGAGATCGAAGAGGGGGATGAAGTGGACGACGAAGAGGACGAGAGACGTCCGGCATTCAAGAAGGACGAAGAAATTGGTAAATCGTCTTTGGTTTCTGAGAGGTTGACTATAGTACCGCTGATCGTGTGATTGACAAAAAAGTTCTTGTTTCCTGCAGACTTTAGCTTCTACAAAATGTTCGCGGCACGCTTATCTCATTTCGCGGCAGCATCGTCCGGGACTTATTAACATTATCGCGGTGTTAATAACGAGGCAAAAGAAAAAAAAATATATGTATATACATAAATACATGTATGTATATATTAAAAGCGGCAATTCTTGGCTTATAATTTACAGCTTGGACTTAGAGTATCTTTTTGACAGCGAAAAAAAATGCTTCGAAAAGAAAAAGAAAGTGGAAAGCAAAGTACTGGTAGAGATGTATAATGCAGGCACGTTGTTTGAGAGAAGCGCAGGAAATTGTGTAACATGAGTCCACAATTTCTAGATTTAACGTGCAACGAGGTATCGCAGCGTTGCCGCAGACTTTATTGAGCGTAAGCACACAGAGAGAATAAAGCGAGAGAGCAGCCTGCCGGAAGAAGTGTCCGCGAGTGAGACCGGCTCCTCGAGTACGGCAGAAGAATTTGCAATTAAGAAGAACTTTTTGGTCGATCGTCAATAATAGGGCACAAAAAAGCAACGTGTATTGAACGCGAAATATCTTGCAGAGGAGAAAGAGAGAGAAAGATATGAGCTGCGCGAGCGAAACTCGGATCTGAGATTGCAGGTTTACGAGTTGGAAAAACGCTCACAACTACTCGGCCAGTCACTCCAGGTTCGTCCTGTGGCCTGCGTAGAATGAAATTTTTCAAATTTTACTTTCATTTGGAATGCTCTTCAGTTGATGAGATTTGAATATAAACTTTTCGTCTTTTGTTTTTTCATCCATGAGAACCTGCAAGATCTCTACGTTCTCCTTGTTTTATTCATTTGTATTATTTCAAAGAGGCACGTCGATTTTCTTGTAATTGGCAATTCGAAAGGAAAACACATTTTGGACATTATTTTTGTTAATTAAGATTGTTTCGATATTCTGGTTTACAAAAAATCGACCGGTTTCTGGTACGTTTCAACTTTTGTTGGCACTGATGCTGTATAGTATATATGTATAATTTCGATTGTTTTCATTAGATCGTTTACCACGTTTCATCGTGTGCACTATTTGTCTAAAGCAGTAATTATATTCATAGAATCCGTGATAACACGGACTTGCACGATGCTTCTTAAGATCTTTCGGCGTTAATATATATATTGTGGTCTCCTCTTTCGATCTTAAACTTTGAATTTCGTAATTGCTTTGCGTTTCGTGCTAATTACAAACATCGTTGTGAAACGATGTTGACAGTAAACATTAGTTATTTTCGCGTATGTGAAAAATATTAGAGAAGGTCAAGCGTGTATGTATTGGGAAGCCGCGTAAATGCCGAAAGTCACATATCTATCTCTTAGAAAATGTAATTATTGCTCGTTGAATTCTGCATTAAGAGCATGTGTGTCTTTGTCCTAACAATGTCAGAAAGATTACGAGGAACCCTTAGATTTAAGCTCGAGTAATTTTTTGTCACCATATCAGCGATACTTTGAACTTTTCTAACTTTCACTTCTCTTTCTTTCAACAGCTACAACATCGCACACGCCAGGAATTATTAGGAAAACAAGAGAAGACACAGAAATCTATAAAGCGTCTTGTGGACTTCATAAAATTGATGCAACTAAGAAAAAGCGGGGATTCCCCACCTCCATCGGCATCGGTCAGCTTCCATCCTCGACCTTCCTCATCCCGATCTCCTCAAATAGCGTCTCTTCATCAACCATCAACCAGTCGGAAATTGGATCATCTTCAACAATCAGCGTCGAGCAACGAGAAGGCGGTAGTGTACCCTATTCCTCGATCGTCCTCAACCAGCTGCCCCGATCGAGCATCGCCTATGTCCAAACCGAGCCTCAAGTGTCCTACGCCTATCAGCTACCAGTCAGCAGTGCCCAATCAGAGAAGCATCAATCATATCTCATCGTCAAAAAAATCTCAGACCCGCCAAGAAGGTCGAGCCAGTCCTCCGAAGACCAAGGTCACAACACAATGCTCAACTATCAGCTGCCAACCACATCAGGTTACAACCCTCGAGTTCCGACCGAAATCTCGGTCGCCCATTCCTCGATGTTCTTCAGTAAACAATTGTCCGAGTCCATCAATCGTAACCGTAAGAAGCAAACTAACCGTGCAGTACCCGCGCTCAATCGCATCGTCGATACAGAAAACATCTCCATCACGACCGAGTATCAGTTGGAACGATCGACCCTTAACGGCAGAAAGTCCAGAGCCAGGCAATCAAGAGCCAAGTTTGGTATCAATCAGCTCCGAACCGCCAGTGCAACGGAAATCCTATTGCCCACCTGCGATACTACCGAGTCAGATAAACAGCTGCAAATTACAAAGTCACCCGTACCAGAGGAAACAGCAGTCTTCAGTAGTCGTCCAAAGTTCAGGTCAAGAACCGGTGGTCTTCTCCACTCATTGTTCGCAGGCCATAACAAGTCCTATATCGTCACCGATCATTCTCGCGAACCACGAGAATGCGGGTCAAAGGACAAAGACCACACAGTCGTTCGGCAACAGTTGTATCATCAAGACTACCAGTTGGAGTCAAGCGAGCCAAACGAGCCTACGGTCCAATTGCAGCGCGGTGCCCTCACAAAGTTCTTCGAGCACGTGAAATTGGAAGAAGCGCATTTACCAGCGCCATCTAGAACAAAGCTAGTATACAAGAGCGGCACTGCTCCCGAGAGAAATGAACTTGATGCCAATGAGATTGCGGATGAGAGTATACTCAACGAGGAGTACGCTACAGCTACCAAAGTTTCGTTGCCACCGGCAAACTTCGAGGATGACTTCGCCGAACGAGATACCAAACAGAACAGTCGGCTGCCGGGTAGAATTGGTATGAAGAAATATAAGAAGAACAATACAGCAAAGACCGTCGAGTCCCACGATTCCGGTTCTAACTTGTCGATCAGAACGGGCGATTTTATTACGTACGAGCGTAAGCAAAGTAATCCGTATATGAGAATGGTATGCGATACGGACGATACCGAGGAAAGCGCGGTGATCAGCAAGTTTCATTCTGATCACACGTTTACTAGACGTATCGGATCTCATACCGAAATCGTGCCAGAAAGCCAGAGGGACCGGCAGGGTTCTATGTCCCTGCGTAACGCACAAAGCAATCTCTTGGAGCTTCGCAACGAGGTCTCAGTTCCTGATGATAAGGCTGATACCGAGAGACAAGACTTATCCAGTGGCAGACGTTCGACCAGCAGCAGCATCAGCAATAGCAGTACAAGCGACAGTGATACTCCGGAGCAGGCGATGAACGACTCGATCGAGCATAAGCGCAAACGATTGTCCGGAAACGAATACGAAGAACGTTTGGGCATTAATGCCGTATCTCCGGAGAGCATGCAAGTGCTGGAGCAATTCGAGTCGGCTATGCTGGAATCCGATCGTAGTAATGCTGCCACTTGCTAGAGTTTAGATAGTTTAAGATGCGGCATTGAAAAACGTGCTGATTATGCTCATTGCTAGTTCTTTCTTCCATTGACAACAACAAAAAAAAAATAATACAACAGATCGTTTAATTTTTAAGTATCAAGATTCTGCGCGCGATAATTGTTATGTTGGAAAAAGACTCGTTAAGGCGTATTCTTCGGACACGATGAAATTTCGTGCGTATTCGGTAATGCATTTGAGTCTGTTAATTGAGGGGTAGATGGAAAATGAGGTTCTAGATTCCTCGTAAATACTACACGGAGCTTTTTTAGGCAGTTCCAGAGCGTTTTTAACTGCCTTCGAGAACAATGCAATCATTTCTATATCACGATACCGGCGATAATGATAGTTAGGACGTTTCACCTACTACGAACGTCGTATCCTGTAAAGGAACGTAATTCATTCGATCGTTACGTTTTACACGAATACTTTGCCCGTTTGTTTATTTATTTCTTGTTAGTTAGACTTTCTTTCGATCTTGTCGTGATAGTTAAACGGAAGTACGAGGACCAAGTTCAACTTTCATTACGATCGACCAGTTTATTGGAAAATTGTCATTTACGTTAAGAAAAATAATGCAACGGTCAACATATACGATATTTACGGCATTAACGAACAGGTACGCCGAATATAATCTTGTCTATGTTACCTGCTCGTGCAGACATTTTTCTATTCGAGTTGTATTTGAGAAATTGTTTCGTTAAAACTTTAACAATCCCGACTTGTAGGATATACGCACATATCTGGCAGATATTGGGCGATTTATGAAGAGTACGAGGGGAGTACAGATGAAAGCCTAATTACGTAAGTCGAGTCATATTACCATACTGCCTTAATAGTAATTTAACAACGGTACTTTTTACGATAATTTCTATGCATAAGCACGAGAACGATGTACGATTCGACAGACTGATACGAATGTCGCCGCGATGAAAATTTGAAAAAGAATGGGGTAAAGTGAGAAAGATAATCAAAACGTGTTACCGTAATCGAAAACGATAGATCATAAGGCTGCGTTAGTAACTAGACAAAAAGCGTCTTTTTTTTGTTTTTTTTTTCTTGAGGAAACTTGCTATCTCGATTCAGATAGAGGTTCGTTCGAAGCGAGACATAGAAGATCCTTTTCTTTTTACTATTTTCCATCGAGGAAGATGCTTCGAGAAATAAAATAATGTTACTATTATTTTTAGCGTATCACTCATTCGTAAGCATTTCCTTCGATAATTATCGATGTAACAGTATTCGTCACACTTTACACGCCGGAACAGCGGATACTTTGCGATAACTATAAACGGCATTATCGCAAATATTATTTATCCGACTGAAGATTGGGCGTAATTAGGCAGTCGAACTCGTTGATCTATTTATTCCGTTTTCATTTTTCCCGCCCTGCCCTCAAACTCCCCCCTTTTTCGCGGGTAATCACCGCCAGCTTGTCCGATATATTTAACTAGTGTATAAAGTAACAACAAAATTGTTATGCAATATTGTAGGCAACGAGAATAAGATCGAAATTCGTATTTTTATGAATAAAGCTACTGAAATAAAATCCAAACTCATGCTCTATTATGTTTCACGTAAAAATGCCTCTGTTCGTGTAGAGTGCTTTCAAACGGGAAACATAATTTGAATATTTTCGCGCGCTTTTTTTCGTCAAGACGGAAATTAATATCGTTTTTGACATTTGTTTCTTGCGTGCTTTTCCTTCGATATGATATTTCGAGTTGGTATACCAACGGTAAGTGTTATTCCGCGTATTAATGGACAGTGCTAACGCGAGGGAGAGAATCCCCCAACTCGGACAAACACTCCGCTAATGATATGTAAATATGGCGGAGCAAATCAAGCGACTGTGCCAACAGGCTGCAAGAAGAGATCGGTGCTGTGAGTTGGTGTTCAATACACGATGCATTTGCGTCTGCTGCACACACATATCGCGATACAGCAACCCGCGTACATATTTAATGGTTGCACGTTAATTGCGCACTGTTTGCCCATTTCCCATTCCTACGCTCCATTCCCATCCTCGTCGCTATTCTCGTCACCCTTTTCCTACTCATGCTTTCTCCTTTGTTATCCTCTACCGAAGTTCGATTTTAATCAATTCCTCTCAGCAGCTCGTTGGTTTGTCGTTGGAATTCTACGTTAAAAGCGAATATCGTGGATGAAAGAATTTTTTTTATCGTTTTGTGCTCTACCTTAACACGTTGAACGCCATGGGCGTTCTCGGTAATTGGCGCCGTTGAATTAAATTTCATGTTACTTTTAAATTGTAATGTTCACGAATTTTCTAATACATTAAGGTTTTCGTTTTGGAAACAATATTGAATCTAGTGAAATATCGGTTGCGTTTAATGTGTTAATCGTATCATCTATTCGATATATGTCCTACGATGTGAATTTGAGATTGATAGTTTTGGCGCCATAAATCTCGTGGATTTGAAAATGATAGATGAATTGCGAATATTTGAAAGTGGTACAAATCCTTTTCCTCTAATGTTCAGATATTTGAACTATTATAACGTAAAATGTTAATGTTACGTTTTTTTTTACTAAATCATGAAGATATTTTATTCCATTTAGTTTGTCATTTTAAATGAGAAAAGAAGATAACCCGTTTAGCTAAGCTAGCTTAAACACACATTTCTGAAAAATGGATTTATAACACTTTCAAAAATAATAGCTTGAATATTGTAAGATTTGAAGGTAAAATCGATACAAACTTTTACATTGTACATTACCATTGGGCCATTACCATTAGATTTAACCTTCAACTTCGAAATTCTGTCACCAGGTGGACTTCCATCGATTGCATTTTTTTGCGCGCCATTTAAGTCGATCAGATGTAGTTTGTGCTTCTTCCGTGGTGCCGGACGGTGTGTGCTCCCGCGATCGCGAGTGTCATTACGTGAAAATAGAAGATATCCTGGGTAATTCAACCATCGCAATGATCACCGAGTGGCATCGCATCCTCGAAAGCTGCTGAGACTGCTTGGAGAACGATGATGCTGCGAAAATTCCGAGGTATGTGAAATCTTCAATCTCCAATGCTCGCCGTACATAGTCAATTTTTCCCGCGAATGTACATGATCAACATCGAGATTATAGAACGGTCATAATTCTCATGGATATACTTTTGCATCGAAGCAATTGCTAGCAATTGAGCCATTGACGATTCACTACGAGGTGAATCGCCATGGTATTCAATAAAATATGATTAGATCGCCAATGATGTCTCGGACGACATCTTTTTATTTCGCTTGGCGCGCTAGCGCACATGCGCGCCACCTGGCGGCGGGAATTTGCATACGTTTGTTTCAAATCGATTCGCTTTAATTCGTTATATCCATTAAGAACTTCTTTATTTTTGCATTTATAATACCGTACTGTCTGCATATTTATTTTCTTCGACTGTCATTCAGTACGAAATGACGCTGTAGAAATCCTACATATAAATATCTTGAATCAAAACGAATAAACCTTCATTCGCCCCGTAAGCAAAGTCATTCTAGCGCCCCTAAGATCTTTTCTGAAACGGAATCTATTTTCTATTTTAAAAGAAACTAAATATTCTTTACTTTTTCTTACAAATAACAAGAATTTGCTTTAATTTGGGTTAAGTTACATACCTAATTGGTGCAAAAGGAGTCAAGGGTTGAATGAAGGTTAAATTCACCCTCAAAATTGTTCTGATAATTTTGCGTTAGGTTTGATAAAAGTATCGAAACGATAATTCAACCGCAAGCAACGTTTTCGCGATAGAAATAGAAACGGGGGCAGAGGAAAAAGGGAATCGTATATAAAATCGTTGGCAATTTTTCGATGCGATTTCGCGACTTAATATTAACCGACGGTTTTCCTGCTTCCTCCGGGTACTGCCAGTCCAAGTGGAACGCAAACTTCGAGGCGCGACGACGTTTTCAACCGAGCGAGATAAACAAATTACAGGCGACATTCAAATATTGGCTCCCGTTTCTCGTCATGCGCGGTAACGCTTACCTTCAAGCCGGAAATTAATCTTTTCCGTCGTCCTGTTAAAATACGTTCGACGTTTTTCTTACGACGACAAACCGCAAATGCGTAAAGTCTCCTTGGCGGAGTGCCGCGAATTTTTGCATTTTACTTTTGCCCTTTTCGCGGAAAAACGAAGATACATGTCTTAGGAGAATCCGCGATCATGAACTTGCAGAACTTTGCGTTGTTTTCACTTGATTTTTATTTTTAAGGATTCGTTTATTTTAATGGAATATTTTCATTAGAGTAATTAATAATTGTAATTGTACTGAGGTCATGGTATTCTCAATTAGCGAGCTCGCTTTTGATTTCTAGGCTGGTAGTTGTTTTTGGATATAAAAGCAGATATAATTGGAACTTTTTAATTATGTAATATAACACAAAAAAGATTTTAACTGATGGAAAATACATAACCGCTTTTCATTTTTATTCTGGCACTCTGTAAGAGTGAGATTTTAATAGACACAGGAAATTTCATTGAATTTAATAGCACCGGTCACATTTGACCTATGGCCTCCAATATGTTGCTAAATTATAAAAATTCTTATGTAATCCATAGAACTATCGATTGAGACCTTCTTAGAACAGGAGAAATTATCTTTTTGGGTAACAAAAGCAAATATAAGAATCATGGTCACTTTTCATAATATCGCAGCAATAAAAAATTCCACAAAACCAGCAGGAAGACTCTCAACTCAGACATCAGTTTCAACGAGGACATATCGTAAAAATTTTCTCAAAGTATTTTCTCCGATTGGCAACTCGATTGACAGGGATTTTTGCGTGGCCGGATTTATTTGCATTTACCGCGTTCCATTAGTGTCGATGGACGATTCAGTCGCCATCGGCACCGACGGCCACCGCCGCCAATTAAAAGCCCTTCATCGTCGCTCCGAAATTGATATCGGGAAACAAAAACGCCCATTCCAGCCGCCTACTTCGCATGTAACATACATCTGTGTTGATCGGTACGTACCTCCACAGGGAATAACCGGTTTCATTCGTACGTTCCGATTTCTGTGTCGGTATTCTACACGTATACCTGGTCTTGAGAGTGTTAATTGACCGCTGCCGGTCATTACACGCTTGATCGCAATTAAACATCGCGATTTCGCGAGCGGTTGTTCGGCTTTCGATCGAATTAAAATCGCAGGGAATGCCAGTCCGAGTTTCTTCAATCTGCTTCTACCTTTTGTCTTTTTTAAGCTACGATCTTATCTTGCTAGGTGGATTAGCATACTTCTAAGTAATTGTGAATTATACGAAAAGGTAAATTTCGAATTATCGATACGGTTGAATTCAAATGCCAAGAAATGCGCGTCAAAGTTTCACTGATCTGTTTCTCTTGTGTTTTTGATGTGTTCGGGAGAATTTAGAAGAGAAGAGTCAATTTTTTGTGCATGTTATCATTCAGTATTTATGGATTGATTTAGGGAGATTATTAGAAAGCGTCTTTTCACTGGCCAAAGTTTCTTTGCGTATTTCAATGCCTCAATTACCCAACTTTCGTCCACATCTAGTATTACAATAATTACCGCGACAGATAGAACGGACAATTTGGAATATTCTCCGTCGTTAATCATCGCTGGGATCTTTCGCTGTTGTGCGATTTAGTTCGCTCGATGCGCGCCAGCAACGTTAGCTAATGTATTCGAAATTCTAGTCATGTCGCATAGTGTCGCGACGTTATTATTCCGCCGCGATGTGTAAAACTAGTTGACGCTTCGTAAACCTCGATTTCACGCCTCGTCGACCTCTAATTAATGCAGGAGGAAATTGTTATTCCTACGTGCCTCGTATGTACCCGCATTATTTCGGACAGTCGATCCTGTGCTATTCGAAGCCCGCTGTTCTTTGCTTCGACCTATCGTTTCCTTTTAGGTTCCAATAGAATACACTTTTTTGCTACCGATGATAGCTGTAGCTGCGGTCTATTTGTATCACCAGCGCACAAAAGGAAAATTATAGTTCATTTTTTCCATTTGCCACATTGATTTTATTGCTACGATTATTTTGCCTAGGATTTTCAAGTTTAGATTAGCTTTAGATGGGTTTCAAATCACCGAGACTACGAATTAAATGATAATTTAGGAAAAATCTCGAGCTGGTGAAGTAGATTTGAATTTTTGGGCTGAGAATGTGTGAGTCTGAACTTCAATTCGTTATTTATCGCAGCACCTTTTATTTAGAGGTGGAACCTTCAGCTCTATCGTGTACTTAGGAGTCATATATTTCAATTTTACCTGCCATGGTTGTTTCGTCTGTGAATTGCACTTTTAAATTGCATCCAAAGCGCAGAGGCAGCGATATATCGACTGCTCAACTAACTTACAAATCAAAAATCAAACTATCAAATTTTTTCAACGTAGAATAATTGTATTGCACTGTCATTCGTAGTAGTCGATTAATAGTCTATCGGTCGAGGAGAACTGGTAACTAAAAACCCTATTAATAGACTTCCGTTACACAAAACGTTAACTCGCACTGTTCACACATGTCCGTCACCACTTTTTAATTAACTTCTACCGTAAGAAAATTAATCCAGCCGCTAATCTTCGATTGAAAGTTCCTCTCAACTTCACAGTTGAAACGGTGGCACAATTTTATTCGCTTCCCGTCACTCGCGAACACTGGCTCGACTCCTCCGAGACTCGCTCGACTTCCGGTGAACTCGTGAGCACCAACGTGAACAAAGTTCGTGGCGATTAAAATTTATAGCCCGCAGCCGCGGGGTGTTAAAATTCAAACGCGCCGAATGGGACGAGCAATTTATCGGAATCGGTGAAATAATTAGTTGGCACGTCGTCGCGCCGTGATTATTCCCCGGTCAGACTATACGGGCAGACCGTCAGATTGGCCAGATTGGTAGGAATCGACAAAGAGAGAGCACGTGGGAGAGAATCGGAGAGTATGGAGGTGCAGAGAGAGAAATACGTTAATTGACGAGGAAAACAGAGGGTCGGAGGGAGAAATTGAGAGAGTTAAGATTCGGAGGCAGATAGAGAAGGTAGATGTGGAGAAAAATAGAGGAATAGTCAGAGCTAGAAATAGTCAGAGTCGCAGATAGTCAGGTGGAGAGAAACACGTCGATTGAGGGAGAGAACAGAGAGTCGGATGAAGAAGTTAAGAGAATTAAAAGAGACTGAAGCGAAGTGAAGAAGCTGAAGTGAAGGTGGAGGCGGAGAAAGATAGAGGAATAGTCAGGGTTAGAGATAGTTAGGTGGAGAAAAACACGTCGATTGAGGGGGAAACACAGGGCCGGAGAAAGAAATTGAGAGAACTAAAAGAAACGGACAAGCTGGAGGCGGAGAAAGATTCAGGAATAGTCAGGGCTAGAAATAGTCAGAGTCACAGATAATCAGGTGGAGAGAAACAGAGATAGTTCCGCAGAAAAATAGTCAGAAAGAGAGAAAGAAAGGTTGCCAAAAAAGGGATAGTCAAAAAGTAATATAATCATAGTGCGAGATATTCAGTTAGAGAGAGAGAGAGAGACATAGTTACAGTGATAGAGAGAAAAATAGTTACAGGAGATACTCAGGAACAGAGAAAAAGATAGTAAGAGAAAAAGAAATAGAAAGAGATAGCAGGGCATACAGAGAAGAGCGAGAAACCAATGTATAAAGACAGGAAGAAAGAGAGAGATAAGTACAGACAGTAGGAGAAAGAGGCAGAGAGAGTAGATAGCAATAACGATGTGTGGTCCCCTTAATAACACCCGCCGGGTTCCTTCCAATTTGAAGTTCGTGCTACCAACTTACCGAAAATTTCCTCGTTTCGCTCATTACCTGGCGCGCGCGGCACGGTACGAAGACAGGGTAGGCCGTAGGTAGACCGTAACAGGCAAGCAGGTAGACAGGCGGGATGGGTAGGTACTACTGCCTCGTATACGTGGATGTAATGCATGCTAAACATGTCAGGTAATTAACGTGAGCATTACACGTATGCTGCCCCCCGGTTTCGTACACTAATTATACCCGGCTATAATGCCGACCAGCCAATCGAACGGCCCTCAAAGTTTCCTCCAAATGCTCCGCGATCGAGAAAATTGATGGCCAACTTACCGTCCGAGCTGTATTACACACGGTAACATCTATGGGGCGTTATAACTGCATGGTATCCCTTTCGTATACGATAGATTAGTTCTCCGATAGGAGAGATCATTCCTTTAACCCCTTGCAGGATGATTTCTTTCGTGACGGCTTTCTCAATAATTCAAAATTGATAATATAAATTGATCGGTGTTCCATGATATATTAGGAGGATCGAAAAGTAATCTCGTTTGTAATATATTAAATTCTAAGAAATAGACTTTTAATAAGTTTTTATTTTGAAACAATGATGTAGTCAACCTCGTAATCAACAACATTTTTCCATTTAATGTGCAAACTTTTAACCCCTTGCACTACCGGCAAACTCGCAAGAATCCATGCATAAACCGAACGCCCGATATACGATATCTTGCGACTGACAAAGATTATCGCGCCAGTATTTAATTCACGCAATGGAGCTTTTGTGAAACTCAAAGAATTTGAATCAAAGTCTGAAATTTATAATTCTGAATGGAAATACACGATCTCATTCAAAGTATCAATACTTGGCTCGAAGTTAAGACCACGAGTTAGACTCGTGATATTCAAGTTTGGCATAAAATTTTCATTAGTCAGACTTGTCAAAGTAGTGCAAGGGGTTAATGCCGGATTGATAAAGATCTATCGATGTATGAGCAAATTATCTGGAGAAACGACGTTACTTTTTCTTAATAATTATTCTGTTCGACCTCTCTGATATTTTCAATTTGATAGATTTTGCAAAAATTACAAATTTTCTTTTCAATTCATCGCACTGCGAGTGTAACTGGGAAGAGGTGAATATTCGAAGTGAGAGATATCGGAGAGTAATACCTAGAAGGAAGAAAGAAATAAGTCTGGAGCGAAGAATTTTTTGAAGGCCCACGAAATGTGGGCTCCGTTTAATGGCTCGTCCGGATTTAATGTTAATAGTTTGTTAAGCGGGTCGAGGCTGTCGTTGTCCCGTAAGAGCCCGCATCGGTTGATGAGAAACCAGGGTAAGAGACGCGGACACAGAGACGTATGAACCGAGCACGAGGGTTCAAAGAAATTCTAATCAAGATAGAGGATAGTATGCGAGCCCGTACGTGCAAGGGACGCTCTTGTGTTTGTGTGTGCACTCGCGACTGGTCCTCCGGCAAATTACACATACGGGCCCCATTACGCGAGGGTGTTGCCGTTCAATCGAAAGCCTCGAATCTCTCCTCGTTGCTTCTACTTACGGTTAATCTCGTCGCACCGAGAGATCTCGAAACGAACGAATCAAATCGATACGTTTGTGCTAACCTGACTGATGAGAACGACGTTACCTAAAAAGTGGAATCGACTGTACGACATACGTGAGAATAAGTTGGAAACTTGGAGTATTTTTTCTAAAAGATGATAATTTCGTTGAGATTAAAATACAAAAATAAATGGAGAAGGTGGATGGTACTTTTATTAAAAATACTTAACACTTTACTGACCGGTAGCCGATTAATTGGCTTTTCGGGCCCAACACTTTTGGACTTTTAATTCATTAATTGGTCGCTACGGCAATTAATAAATTATTATTTTTCATTGCGGTTAACTGTGCCAAGGACTCAGTGAAGAAACTTTGCAATTTTGGACGAGATATCAATATCAGGGAACTATTTGCATGCAAGTGACCGATCAGAAGTGGGTAGGATGTTAAAAAATACCGGACGGTAAAGTGTTAAGATAAAAGATAGTACTTTTATTAGATGAACATTAAAGGAGGAATATACAAGGTAGACTGGATATCTGTTGATATAAATAAGTAATTAGTCACGATACTACCTACGTCATTCGAAGACCAGAGAAAACCGCGTAATCGAGCAAAGCTAATATTAAAATGAGTAGCTACTTCGAACAGACTTGGAATCGGATATTTTTCCGTCATAAAACCGCGATTACTCATTCGCTGTTCGACGCTTGTCTTTCTTGCAATCATATTTGTCCCATATTATGCTCTTTGAAGTTCGGCATCGAAGCGAAACGTTTATTTATCCTAGGTGAACAATTAGATATAACTCTGCGTTAGGAGAGATAAAAGTTTATCGGATTTGGACGAAGGAAATGTCGTCTCGACGGTGAAACGAAGGAGGAGCGAACGAGAGACGCGAATGCATCCTTTACAATCCTTTAACGATGATACATTGCTTCCGAGGCTTCCCAATGGTCGCAATCCTGGCTACGTTACTGTCACTTAGAAAACGGAGCCGCGAATCTGTCTCGAAGGACTCCTCTTATCCTTTTCTCCAAACGGAAAGCAACCTCTGATCGCCGAAGTTAAATTCGTGACAGTGGAATAACGATTTTGCGAAAAATCGGTCGCGCGAGACCTTAACTTGCGCCAAAGTCTTAATACTTTGATCAACATCTCTTATCCTCCTCCTAGCCTGCAAAGTAATCTGAGGTCGTTGAAGTTAAAGATGGTTGAATAACATTTTTTATTCAATATTTTAGTCAAATTTCTGCCAACGTCCTATTAAAGTTACAGGGACTGCAGAATATTCTTGAATTAATATCTCATATAACTTCGACCTAAGGATAACTGAGCTGCTCCTCGTTCAGACAAAGAACATAAAGCGATAGACAAAAAAGAGTTCAATTCATAGAGCTGCCAAGGCAGTCGTTCCGACTGATTTCTAATTTTTTAAAAAAATTACTCCACCGTGCAACCATGCAATAGATATTTCTCTAATCTTACAAAACATAGATCACTAAATCGATCCTCTTCTCCACCTCTCCATTCCTCTTCCACCAAAGTACTTATCAATAAAAAGTAATTACCATTAGTAGCTCTACTATAAAATATCATGATCGATCTTCCCAGAAATCTAAGTTCACCTCAAACAATACGTTAAAAGGAGCGTTTCTTCGACCGTGACTCAAACGATTACACTTTTGCGATCTTTCTGCAATTATTCGCAAACGGGACGAACGGACGAGACTCTGAAGTGTCGCTTAAAGTAAGGACACGCGAACAAGGACGAAGGAGCAAGGACGAAAGATAGGTGAAAGAGAAACGCAAAGATAGATAGAGATAGGAAAAGAGAGGGACACTGGAAGAGGAAAAAAGAGGGAAAGGACCTTTAGCCTCGTCCTTGTCGGGTGATCCTGGCAGGGCGAGTGCGGCCGTCGCGACGCGACGCGTCCGCAGGACCGACGAACGGTTAGTTAAGGAACACGGGAAAGCACTTCTGAATCACTCCCGACGACGTGCGTCCCTTCACTCGCGCTACTTCGGATAGCACGATACCCGTACACTTTTCCACTAGATATCACTCCGTGCATATAATACATCAATTTTCTCTTCACGTCACCGGACCGCTCGGATCTACGGCGGAAAATGCCATTTGCGGGGCTGAGATACTCGGAGTACGTTCCTCTCTGGTCATCGGAAGAGTTTGCCAGGTGATTAATTTAAGTCCGACGAATTTCGATGAGGTTTGTGATCGAGGAGCTTGGAAAAGGTGGTGGCACTTTGGATTGAGCTTTCGGAGATATTTTGTGGGGACAGTTTCGAATTAATTTTGATGGGGAAAATAGTGGAAGAAGGGTACTTTTGGTGAGGCAAAGTCGAAGAAGTTAGGTCGCAAAAACTCTACGGAGATTATATATCATTCGGACTACTCACGCATCACTTGCACTCTCACCATCAGCTGTTTGTCATTGGGGACCAGTGATTGCTCTGGGAGTCAAACTTTTCGCTGAAAATAGTCGTTAACTTTGATTACGAAAGCTTCCAAATACTTGTACAAAGTGGTAAAGTAGTACGGTGTGTTCATTGAGGAAATTCTATTCGCTTCACATTGTAACTTATCGTATGGGAAATTTTAAAGAATACTTCCAATTAGAGATCTACTTATCCAGGGTGTTTGATCATAAATACTTTTTGTTTCGAAAGCACGTTGACTTATCAGGGCAAATAAAAGATGCATGTTACTGTTCCAAACGATTAAAATCACGAAGAAGTTCATCGATCGTGATAATTTCTAAAAGCGCGAAGACAACCGTAACCCAGCAATCGTAATCCTCCATTGAACTTTTCTTACCTCTCCTCCGTATTATTCCTCGACTTTCTTCTCTTCCTGTCCGCTTCTTTCTTTTTTCCCGGCCGGATTCGAACTCAGAAGTGATGCATCATAATCAGGCGGTCAACTTACTTAGTCCGGAGTGCTACGTGCTTAAGTTAATTAGCTAACTACTAATTTTAATCGGATGACGTATGCGCATCTCGGGGGATACAAGCAAACCCTCTTAGCAGGGGGGAAACTGAACTCCCATCGCCAGCTTCTATCTCCATTTCTCCTTTGTTCTCCGTCTCCTTTCTTCCACCTGGTCCTTCGACCTTCCCCTCTCTGATACGACGGAGACCAGCGAATCCTACGGTCTAAGGTAAACTCGACTTAATTGGGTCTAAGTAATTTTACTAAAACTCCTCGGATATTTTTCACCCATTTTCGACCGGCTGCTCTTACTTCAGCCGTTTTCACAGTCAACGAAGATACATGCAAGAGCCACGGAGGCCTTAAAAGCGCAACGGTACGCTTGCAGAATATTCGCAAGTATTCGTAGGTATTCGCGCACATCGCCTGTGGTTTACTTTGTAGGGAAAAAAAAGGAAAAAAGAAACAAGAGATGAAGGAGAGTAGGTAAAAGAAAAGGAGATAATCGCGCGGTAATCGCGCAGAACGTGTACAATAAATTTCGTAGCAAAAGGGAAATGAATCTCTGGCTGAACGTAACGCGCGTGAAAAACCAAGTCAGTTAATTAAACCGCTACGATTTAAATACCATCGGTTCCCGGCACGTTGCGTCATGCCGTGGATACGTCGTTCGATTTTTCCGTCGTATTTCTCTATTCATTTCTACTTCACTGTCAATATTTCACGCCGACGTGCGGGCCGTTAATACTTCATTACCGTGATTCTATTCGCGGTATTTTTACCGAGGAATCGACGGAGAGACGAAACGAAAGAGAACGATATTGTTTCGATGGTGAGATATTCCTTCGGGGAAGAACTTAATTACGAGTCGTTTCTAAGTAGATCGAACGTGGGATGATTAACGATCGATGATTTCCACGACGTTTCGCCGCGAGGAGAAGGAAACAAGGTATTTGCGGGATTCGATGTCACTTTGGATACCGAACTGATGAGGATTTGGATGTCAAAATTATCGATTCCGATGTGAATTCAATTGTAGGAGTTAATTGTACTTGGATTGTATTGAATCTAGCTTCTCAAGATTTCTTCTCTTTTTTGTCAGATATTCAAAGCTAATTGAGTTTCCAATTGCTACCAAACAGCCTACTTATTACCTTCGTGGAAAGGAAAATCTATCATTTTTCGTATTTCTGTAAACCCGGCTTATTGAGTTTAAACGGTCCCATCTAGGGATTGCAATATCGGACCAAAAGTTCAATACCGGTATCCGGTATTTTTTAGATCTTAATACCGGTAGTAGGAATTTTAGAAATAGAAAGAAAACACAGGTGTTTCTTTGTTTTATTAGAGAGAGTAAATATCACAAAAAATCATTTGAAACTTATAAATTATAACAGTATATAAAGAATCACAAGAAAAGTAAAGGAACATCTGATGTATTTAAATCACAAAAAAATTTAAATATCACTATTCAGTCTGTGGTACTATTACAAATTTTTGAAATGTGATATTAAAAAACATTATGCATCAATTGTACTGTCATTAAGCCTGGAACTTAATTTTGTGCAAAAATTACCAGCTGTCGAAAACGCTCTTTCAGCATCTATGGTTGGTGGTACTGTTAGCAATGCGCGATAAACTTTTTCACAGTATTTACCTCTATATCCGTCATCTTCAAATAAATCGATTTCTCGTCGGAAGGTGTTGGATATAACTGATTTCTGTATTATATTTTAGTTTGTTGAATTTTTTTAGTTATCTCTAATTCTAATTTTTGTTCAAGAAACAATTCCTTTTCACTATCTACATTAGTGTCATCATCATTTTCAATAACTGTATCAAGTTCTTCTGAATGTGGATACGTTTGTGCGTAAAAAATTAAAAAAAAATTACTATAAACTTGATCAAATTTGACAATTTAAAAAATTTCTAGTAAATACCGGTATTACAAAATTGTACAAATGGTTCAAAATACCGGTATTCGGTATCCCGGTATACCAGTATTGCAATCTCTAGTCCCATCCCTTATACACATTCTACGCGCACCCTTACATACTTTGACCCTCAAATCACTCAAACAACTGCAAAAGCACCCATTTAAAAATTTCCTCGTAACACAATCAACAAGAACCACAACGTTAGTACTTTCATCTACCCACTTCTGGACACAACTCTTCGTTCCCTCTGAAAGTAACAATTCTCGCAACCCCCGAAGATTCTTCCCACGCGTAACATCACCCCGGAAGATCGACTATCGAAGCCAACTAAAAACAATTATTAATAACGCGCGGCATCGCGAGATGCCAGATATATAAGCAGCACGATGGATTGCTTACTCTCTGGAAGAGAATGCTGCTCGGTTGTGCCCGTTAATGAGGTAGGAGTTAATTAACCGAACTGAAGCGAGAGGGCAGACGGGGAGGCAGGAGGATAGGGGAGAACGGAGGTTGGCTTTCCCGGAGGTAGAAAAGGAAAAGGAGATTCACGTTCGAGAGAGAGAGAAAGAGAGAGAAGCGTGGGAGGAGAGAGAAGAGGAAGAAGAGGAGGAGAAAGGCCGGGGATTGAGATACGGGTACGGGTACGAACAGTAGCACAGAGGAAAGGCACGGGGTAGGTTTAGGGTTGCGGAGAGCGATCACGGAAGGGGGATGGAAATGAGGGAGGGATAGGTGTGCCGTGCAGGCCGTGCGGGTTCGTAATTAGGGACCTATAATTGCGTGGAGTCAGCTAGAGCGGTTGAGTCGAGTGGCAGCCACCCAGCGTCACGTCGTTCACGCTGGTTCACCCTGGTTCACCCTGGTTCACCCTGGTTCACCATGCTGAGCATTTGCGTACCTACGTAATCCTCCCCCTGTTTCTCTCTTTCATCCTCTCTCTCTCTCTCTCTTCCTCGATCTTCGTCTCGTTCTCTCTTCAACTTGTATCTTCTCTCTTTCTCATTTATCGGTATGTTCTGTACGTTCGGTTCTGCGTGCGGTCTGTGCACATTTGGTGTCTGTGACGAAGATAGTCCGGCACGAGGACGTGGATCCACGCAGGAAATAGAGTCGCATAGGATCACCACGAGTAATCCGGTCCATTGGTCTCGTCAACCTAGAGATCGAATGTCGTATTATTGAATATGCATGAAGGACGTTGAGCGGAAATGTTTGCTCTTTTTCTCCCAAAGTTTCGAAATTGTGGAACAAGTTAGAGAATTATTTTGAAGGTTCTTTTGCAATTTTAAGTAGCTTTTTTCATGAAGAGCATCATTGCAGGTGTAGGTTCTCGATCTTACGATGAATCGTTAATCCACTTTGGATAGCTTAAGGACCGACTGCTCGACGATTTTAATACGGTTGAAAGTTACGCGAACGAGAGCAGAATGGTACGAGAGATAATAACTCTAATTGGAGGAGCAAAACGTTGGGATTATTACGTTGAAACGTCGACGAGTATCGGTGCAAGAGAGACTACGCCCGCGCGGGTATTTCGGTCGTTTGTGTACGTGATTTACTTTGCGTAAGCAGGCCAGATCTTCTATCGGCTCGCTAATGAGGCAGATTATTCTCGGCAGCCTGGACTGACAAGAACGAGAAAGAATGTGCATAGGAAGTCGTTTTATCGTTCGCACGACGATAGCACACGACACGGTATATTCAACTCCGAAAGAGATAAGTGCATCTGCCATAGATGTATCGTTGAAACGTGGATAAATGTTTTTTCAGCCTTGGCCATTCGGACAAAGACGACGGGGTCTTTAAAAGTCAGGCATTAATTCGAACGCGGTGACGTTTAATTGCGGGCGTTTCGTTATTAGCGGCGCGTTTCTGCCGTAGACAAAAGCGGGCCATCGGTATCCGATAAATCTGACCCCGGGCCGTGGCGTTAAAGTACCTCGCACAAAAGTAACAAAGAAGTACCTATAATGGCGCATGGAATGTCGATGGAATAATGGAATCCCGACGTGTGCCGCGTTTAATGAAATATACGAGAAATAACTGCGAAAGTCCGATAAGATAGGGAGACTGCGATAACAGGGCATAAAAATTGAATCGTCCAGGGAAGAGAGAGAGAGACGAAAAGCGAGAGAGAAGGAAAAGGAAAACGGTAGAGAGTGTATATAAGAGAGAAGAAAAGAAGAGAAAGAGAGAAGATACTCTCTCTATCGGACGATCGTCACGAAAATTTCGTCCTCGTCGCGGACTACCCGCAGGATTCGAGCGGAGCCGCCGGAAAAGAGGCTGCCCCGACGCTCTGCTTTCTTCGGCTTGGCAATCCTTCACAGTTAACGCCCCTAATCGTATTCATTAAAGTGCTCTCAATGCTTTTACACGGCTCTCAAGCTCTGCCACCATTTTCTCCCTCCCACTCTTTAAACGCCCACGCTCCCGACGTGCTTCCTCTTTCCCCGTCGTTTCCTCGCTCTCTCTTCGTCTACCTTTCCACCGGTGCTTTCACCGCCCAAGATCTTGAGTAGATTCTCTTCCCCTCGTCTTGGTTTCACCACCTTACCTATTTCACTCTCTCCCTTTTTCTTCATCCTCTTCCATCTCGATCCTCGTCTCACTTTCGCACCGTAGACTGCCCCCGCTGTTGGTGCTCGCGCGCTTTCTCTACGCGAGAGCTTTTAAGTTGGCAACAATGCGCGGATTTATAAACCAGACTGAGGGCATTGTTATCGGCGAGTGATTGGAAGGCGCCGTTTCGACACTGGCCGAATACCAACCATTGGTTGCCGTCCATTGTTGACCCCTTTATCTTGGAAATTCGTGCTCCGGCACCTTGCTCCTCCGGCTCGCCCGCCAGGGACTCGCTAAATCACTTGGTTTTATTGATGGACCGCGGTAGAAAGGCGCGGCCAGCGCAGTATCACGACTTCTGATAAACGGCCCATTGTGGGCCGGCTTTTCTTCATGGTTTCTTCCTGTCGCAGGGCCGTTTCCTCTCGGAACGTAAATGCGTCCGATTTCCTCTCTCTTTTTCTCTCTCTCCCACTTGCGTTCTATCTATCTTTCTTTCTTCTCGTTTACTCCAAAAGAGCCCAAGGCGACGAGGCACGACTCGCTAAAATGTTCCCGCCGTTCGACTCGTCTTCCTCTCCCTCCTCTCATTCGTGGACTTTTGCGTCTCATCTCTACGGAGAAATATTCCACTGATTCGACTAGTAATGGTCCTTACATTCGGCATCGAGGGTAACGTCGAATAATGCGCCCCGACGGCGTATCAACGGACGGCTTTTTGTGCAACGAATTAATGCCGAAGCGCGTGGACGAGCGTCGATCCCTTCGAATTATACGCATCGGTGACAGTGTTCGCACAATGGATATACGATAGGACGAATCGAGTTTCTACCCTCGGTTTGCCAGTTGACTTTCCCATGATGCGGTCGCAATCAGATCATCTCCATCCGATCCTCCTGCAGGGTGGTTGCCGATCGTTTCATCTACGCTCGCCCACCATTTCCCGTACGTTCCTCCGTGTAATTCCGAAGCAACGAATCACTGGTCGATGTAATTCAACGCCTGTCTCTAGTCTGATATAATAAAATATCTACTTCAATGTAGCTTAAAAAAAGGAGACAATCGAAGAAACATCGATCAAAAGTTATTGTGATTTTCTCGAAGGTTCATCTTTAAAAAAAAAATTCAATTCCCATTGACGATCCTTTATTTTCGCATTACCGATCGTCCCATCGATCAGAGCGTGCCTAAACGCACCGTAACAAAATCATTCGGCGATTAAAGCGTCATGGGAACCCTGCTGTCCCATAGTGCACGATGATAGACAAATTTCCGCGTCCAAAGGTAACCGAAAGGGCGACTAAATCGGCGTTAAAATAATATACGAGCTTCTAGATATATTGTACTTGGTCACAGAGGAATATCGATTTTCGAGAGTGTTTCGCACGTGCCTTCGACACCGTGACACGTGCCTGCCACGTTGGTTTTCGGGGGTAGAGCAAATCTAGAGGTATCGCGCCGTTAAGAGGGAATTTTAAGGGACACGCGCTCCTCGTGCAAAACTACCAGCACTTCGATTGATCCCGGGCGTTAACGGTCACCATGTTAAACCCCCATGAAGTAGGACCCCTTTTGCTCTCGTCGGTATCTTACGTTCATCCGATCTATGTATAATTATACCAGAGGAGTAGCGGTTATTTGTACGAATAGGCCGGCATTAGGAGCCACGATGAAGGGGCAAAGTACCCTGGCGTCGAGGCGATAATGCCATTTTTGTTGCAGCCACTTTAGGGGATCGTAGGGGTCTTTGAGCATTGAGATGCAAATTTTATCGGTGTCTCCAACGCAGGATCGATTTCCGTCATCCTTTTGGTCGGTTTGCCTTTTCTTGATCTCTTTTTCTCCTTTTCATCTTTTCTTTTTTACTTTCCTCTCCGTTTTTGTTTTTTTTTAAGGAGAAGATTTATCGATTTAATCTCGCAAGAAGGAAAGTGGATTGTTTCTTATCCTACCGGGTATATATTCGTCCGGTGTTAATCTCATCTAACGTCTTTACGTTCGTATTTGCCGCGATCAGTTACTTCTTTTTTTATCCCAGCCGCGTTAGAGAAGTTAGAAAAAAACTTATTTCTCTCTTCGTCTTCGTCCTACCCGTTTTCTCTTGCTCTCTGTCTCCGTCCATCTTTGAGAGTAGCGTAAATAAGCGAGCGAGTTTTTCTTTGCACAATATGTTGTGGGACCATTACTTAGCCGGGGAAAGGGGGAAGCTTCTGCGCGGGGAGACTAGCTCTTACCTAAATAACCACTCAGTCACTCGCAGACTTAGCCGGGAAACGGTGGAGAGGCCAAGAGGGCGGTTCGGTCCGAAGAGTCGGGGGGTTCAGGCCAAGAGGGGATGGCCCGATACTATTACGTGATGTAAGAGCAACCGAGCATCCAGAAACCACCCCGCCAGATTAACGAGGCCATTCTCCGATTGATTTCTCGAGAAACGCTTCGACCGTTAACTTCGATACCATGCACTTCGATAGGTAAAGTAACCTTTCGTACGATTTCGAGCTATCGTCCCTCTTCGGCTTCTACTTGCCGCCCGAGTTCAACGAACGAGATGCGTTTTAACTTCGTTTTGTAATACTTCTTTCATCGTCTGGTTCAATCTTAAAATTTCCATATTTATTCACATTTGTTATCTTTGATTTATCTTCTATACCAAATTTTCTAAGTTGCTGTTACATTGAGGGTGGCAGTCTGGTAGCTCAGCGCGCTTCCAGGGCCCGCACCTTTTTGGAAGCTCCAGAAACACTTTATACGATGTATATATGCACTTTTTAAAGTATATTTAAATATTATGTTAGCTTTTTTACATTTTAAGTATTATTTATTTTACAAACTTCAATAATGCTATGGGGTATGATATTTGGTTATGTATTCTCCTTTGTGCAATGGTGTTTGGCACAATTTGTAGCTATATCTGGTTTCTTTAATTTTTCCTTTGGCCAAGCAGACTCTACATTTTTGTTTTGAGAATTTCTTTTTACCTTTGCCTATTATTGGTTCAAGCTTATGCTGTTTCATGTTGCCATGGTATACGGTGGGTTCTATGCGTACATAATTTGTTGCATTTGAAATATTTTCTTCAATATCTAGAACTACATTCATTGGTTCTTCCTCCATTATCCATAATTTGATCGCAGCAAAGAAAGAATCTTAACCATTTGAGTGCGAGAGCTCTTTGCGAAAATCTGGTTGAAAAGTGCGAAGCAGCGAAATCGCGCTTCTTTCGTTTTGTATCGAGGAATGCAACAAAGTAAAATTTCAATGTTTTTCTGCTAACAAATGGTAAATATTCTTGTTCTATTTGTTAGTTAAAAATATTGTCTATGTTGTAGCTGTATTGTCCTAATCAGTATATACTACTGAACTATATTTATTATTTATCCTAAAAGTGTCATTCATTCTATCGGTCGATAACCTCGGCACTTTTCAGTACTGAACGGAAGAATCGCAAAATCGCTCTTTAGCACTCAAATGGTTAAATCACCGATTGGATCAGAAAAATATGAAAACGAGATACCTCGTCACAACATTTAGCTCGCTATAAACGACAAATTCTCAATGTGTAAAGCCAAGGATTTTATTTAGTTGATCACCGCGTGCGTCCTTAAAGATGAACTAAATAAAATCCCTGTGTTAAGCGAGGAAAATATCTTGATTTTGACGACGATGATGTCGAACGTTCGCGAGGGGTTCGCTGGTCAAAGTAATTTGCCGTTGTCGTTGCCAAGCGCGAATGTCGCACGCAGAAACCATAAAGAAATTGGATTTGCTTTGATCTTGACCTACGCCCGTCACGTAATGACGCAATATCCGTTCAAAGCAACGTCGATGTACACGAACGCCCAATGCTATGTAAAGCTCCCAACCGGAACGTTAACCCTAAAGGCGTCCAAGTTGAGATACACCACCATCGATTTTCCCTTCTGTCCTACCATGTGGTATCCCAAGTTTCAAAAATATCTGGGCGCATCCTCGATCCACGTTGAAACGATGATCCTGGATAGAGAGTGGACTACCCCATGAACCGAGGGCAGGAATTTTGCGGCGCCCGCGTAATGCCCACGTTTCGAGCTATCCCGGGCATAGCTTATCTCTGTTCACCATAGAAATCCGGCAAATACATTGCACGCGCATCGGCCGTGTTTAGATGATTACTCGAGATTAGGGAACGCGATGCGGGGTGCCTTCGCGCGAGATTTACCCCCGATAAGAATCGCACTCCTCGGAGAAACGTTCGTGGAGATTTTTTTTTTTATTTCCAAAAGGAAGTCTAGTATCGTCGAGGGGAAACCGAACTTAAATCTATGATCGTCGATCATTTGATCGATTTTCATTGGATTAAGACGATTGTAGTAAAAGAGAATCATTTTGCAAGGTTTAGACGTTCTCCAGGAGATTGGAGAACGAGAATATTGTAATTCGTTGGTGGTAACGCGACGTGGTAATGTAGAATCGTTATCGCGCATTGAAGATGGAAAACAACGAAACCCCTGTTGCTCGGGGTAGCTTCGACTACGTCGCCGCAGGAGATACCCATAGAGAAGGGTGGGAAAGAGAGAGGGTGAGAGAGATGGAGAACGGTGCACTCGAACGTCGCAAGAGACAGGCGATACGAGGTGAGGCAAAGCGAGGTAATGGCGTGTTGGAGTTAACTGGTTGATAACCATCGGTTATAATTAACTCAACCTAACCGGTGAACGAGCCGAGCCTGTTAACTGCGCCAGGCCACAACTGTGCGTTTCGCCCTATGGGTATCGGGCAACAGCCACACCGCTGAGATTTCTCGTGTTGCTATTAGACCTACAAAACTTACGATTTTTTATGCTCTTGTGCTATTATTTATAACTATGAAACACATCGTTTAACCCGCTTTCTTCTAATGGGTTCACCGTGAGACCGCGCTTCACAGAATCGTGATAGTCAGGATGATGTTGTCCCCGTGGTTGTCCAATGGAACCACCACTTTGTCTTCTACTTTGCATAGAATGTGCAGCGATAAATGATATCTTTTTTACATTGAAATAATTTAATTCGGCGCTTAAAGGTAATAGAAAGTTTCCTTTTACGATATTGTAAAATCTAGTAGTAGAGTAGCTTAACATCGATGATCTTTTCCTAATGCAAATTATTTTTCACGCCCTTTTCTTTTGCAGTTCTTCTTAAGAGTGCTCCCACCTAATCGCACAATATTTAACGCTAGAACTACCAAGTAAATCAAAATGCCCGGTCTTCAATTATTGCCAAAAATTCTCTAAGTTTATAGCAGAGTTGTAGATTATTTATTCTACTTCTATTTCATTAAATACAAATTACAGAATCGATCATCCTTTCAATCTGTTGGTGTCGCTTTTTTCAAAGTATTTATTTCATATATTAAAATATGGTAGATTTAAGGTTGGTAGTTTTGGTGTTAAAATAAAATCACTTATTGGTAGCACTGTAAGAGTAACGCAAGCAAGTCTGCTTCAAAAGGGAGCCTATCGAGGGTACAAGTAGAGAGTCTATCCTTACCAAAAGAAAGTTATCTAGTGCTAGGCATCGAATTAAACGTTTACACGCAAAAAGTTCAACGTAAGGTCACCGAATCGATTTCGCTCAGGTAGGCCGACGAATTTCAGTTTCTCCCAGCAACTGTAAACAATAGGTTCTCGCTCGGAGGCTTAAAAACGACACCCGGTACGATCACTGTCACGGCAGCCGTTGGCTCTTCTTCGTCGTCGCGTCCTACCGAAGGTTAATCCCCATTGTCGACTGACATAAGCTTCTAATGGATGGAACCGATCCGCGCGCGCACCAAACGTCCCCGCGTCGTTCACAGACGCGCAACGAATTCGATTTTCTCTGTTTGCCAGCGTGGAACGTTGCACTGGCGCAAACAAGGGAACGGAATCTCTTTTTTCCGTTGTTCGAGAGCAACAAGCGGCCGTATATAAGCCTCTTAAAATTTCGGGACGGATGAAACTTTCGTCCTTTATTGGAGTACGATTTTAATTCTTTCTTCTTCTTCACTTCTCCTATTTCATTCTTCGAGAAAACGCGTAACTCCGATCGTGGTTGGCTTTACTCGTGATACGTTGCTGAAGGCGAAGATCGATCGGTTTTCTAATACCGGTAACGATTCAACGAAGGAACCTAAACGGGGTGTCCGCTTCGGTTGCTTTAACGAGGCGAAACGAGGCGAAACGAGGCACGGGCAAACGTGGTAAAAGGGCCAATCCCAATCACTTTTCCCAACCAATTTCGTAATTTTCGCTAAGCAGAACGAATGCCTTCTTTCTGTTCTTTTCCTCGGCGGTGAGCCACCGTAGATCGTAGGGAATCGTGGGGGTAGGTGTGCTCGTAGGAGCCATGGGGGATGGAAAGGCCAGGCTGGGCCGCGCGCAATCATCGCCCAGTCTTTTAATTTCCTATACTGCCCTGAGAGATCGTGTAAGTGTACACGGGTCTCTCGTGTACGTGTATTATTTCACCCTGGGTCGAAAGTGTGTGCGCCGGAGCTCGTGTTTGTACGACGCGGACGAAGGGAAGATAGGGTGAGAGGGACGAGGAGGGAAAGATTGAAACGAGAGAGTAGAAACGAGAGAGATAGAAAGGGAAACAGTGGGGTAAAAAAGGCAAGAGAGAAGGAGAGAGCGTTGGCTCGTGCGCGAGGGTCGGCACGGGGTGGTAATTGGCTGTCATGGCTTCCCAGTCCTACCAACCACCCAACAACCCCGAGAGATTGGTATCGCTTATAATTAACTTCTCCGTGCCACGAAGCCACCGTTTCCATCGGCGTCCACGAAAAAGAGAGAGGCGGTTACAAAGGAGTGGATGAAGAAGAAGACGATGAAGGTGGAGAACGACGATGGTGGGAGAAACGGAGGGGGAAAGTTTCGGTCGTGGTCGAACTCGAAAAGCTTAGGAGATTTGTAAAGACGCGGAACCGGCAAGCGAGTAAACAACGAGGAAGACGATTCCATCGAGAAGGGGGTGCAAAAAGGGTGAAATGGTTATTTCTTATTTGTAATATTACAGTCGCCGTTTCTCGCGCTACGACGTCTAACCGGGGGAAGATCGGAATTCCGTGAACCTGGGGAAAAGCATTGAACGATGGGAGCCTCGTTATTTCGTAATTTTCCTTAGGCGCTGTAATTGGAATCTTTTGTACGCGCCTCGACACTCTAACGAAGAAGATCATTAGCTTTGAGGAAATCTGGTAGTCTCGCAAGTTTCTCCGTGAACACCTTTGAAATGAACTTGCCAACACCTTTAGGGTAGCTGAACGAGTTGGAAAGAAACGCGGAAGCCGTGCGTCAGGGTTCGGGGAGGATTTTACGGGACATGGGATAACGGTTCGTACGACGGAAGAAGATAGTCGACAGGGACGAGAAGAAAAGCTCTTCCACCGCGAGGGATACTCGCGAAGCTTCGAGAAAAGGTAGATAGAAGAAGCAAGATGACGAGAAACGACATTGAAAAGAAACCGCGAAAGGAAAGTAGAGGGATTGCGTACGAAGAGACAGAGGGTGGATGAGAACGTGGAGGATGAGAAGAAGGACGTAGATCGAGAGGAATGGAAGAGAAGAGAAATAGATGAGAGCCGAGAGAGCCTCTCTGGAGAGGATGGAGGGGATAGAAATGCTCTGAAGTCTAAGTAAGTAACATCCATTTCTATCCCTTACCATCTAGTCGCTCCTTTTACTTTGGTTTACCTTATACTTTACGCGCTACTTCTGCGACTTTTTATTTGCAATTCCACTTTCTTCCACGACTGCCACCTAGTTGCAGTGGTTCTCAAGAATATCTCCAACAATCACACATATATTCTACCTTTGTCTCTCAACCGAAACCATTTGTACACCGTAATACATTTCGTCCAAGGATCGTCCAACCAACAACGGTCCCTCCAATTATACGTCGGACGTCAAACTTTGTCCGTTTTTCATTCTATGTTGCGTCACGTTTTAAAAGTTCCTCGTAAAGATCCACGGATACGTATCCCCCGCATAATGGGTTTTGTGGGAGAATAAAACGCGAGCCGGGGCATCAACCTCCTCGTGTATCCGGCGTCGAATAGGGTCCACGGAATATCAGTGCAGCCCTCTCGTAACTAGTTTCTGAGCAGGTCACCCCAATTAACGTTTGCACGTACAGCGCACTCGTCCCCACGCTTTCACCCTCTATCTTTCTCTCTCTATCCTTCTTCCACTATATCTTTCTCTTACTTTCAACTTCTCTCTGTCCATCTCGATTGCTCCGTCTTCGTTTCTCTCTTGCTTTCTCCGGTCCTACGCCATACCATTCGTACCCTCGACAGTCGACCACCCCTGTTCCAAGCTCACGGTGCCACGCTACGCCGCGGCAAGTCTCGCAGAAACTTATAATTGCGAAAGGAGTCGGCAATTATAATTGCCTCCGGCCGGCAGAGACGGCTGTAATTATCCAAAAATTCGCGGTGGTGCAGGTCGCGCGAAAACCAGTCGCGGACACTCTGTCAACCGTGTATATGCGTGGCAATCGGTACGTGACAAGGGAATTTCTTTCTGGACGTGTAAGAGTAACGATTTAATCCTTTGCACTCCGAGCCACCTCTGAAGTTATCTATTAACAACTTGTCGGCAGTTTACTATTTTCTATTTTGTGCAATTTCTATAGAAAAATTCAGATAAACATATATTTCTTAAAACTTTGGGGTGCAGTAAGTCCATCCTCTGTAATTGCTAATAAATTCATGGTCCCCTTTGAGGGTGCAACAGAGTGATATGATAAACTTAGAATGTCCCCTCAGGTGGGACATTGGAGTGCAAAGGGTTGAATTTCTATTCTTTCTCGAATAGAAGGAAGTCCAGTTAATAACGATATTTCCTGACCATCTGTTTTCTTCGTGGTTGTCAGCTTTGTGAATTTGCGCGAACGAAAAATTCTTGTCGGTGCGAAAAGATTGCACCCTATTTTCTTCGCTCCTTGCCTCGCGAGATCGTAAGGGACGATGGGAGAGAGAACGAGTCGACGGGCTCGTGACAGGGAGCGAGAGAAAGCAAGCAAGGAGGGAACCAAGACTCCGGTCAATTAAGCGCAGGAAATTAGAGTTTTAATTACGCAGTCATTCAGAAAATTACATCGGGGGCCGTGAAGAAGGCATCCGCAATCAGCAACGAGTCGACGAGGGCACGGCGTGCCCCTTCCTTCCGACGGAGCATCCGATGATTTAAAAAAAGCGATTAAATCGCCGCGCATTTTTGGTACATTATCGCCGAAAAAAAAAAAATTACTTTTTTCTCATTCAACCGGAAACTTTCCCTCTATCTCTATTTATCTATCTATCCTCTACCTCTATTCATCTTTCTCTATCTCCTTCCTTTTCTCGAAGCGACGAAACGAATCCGAGCTTTCGCTCGACGGTGAAAGCTCTATTCAGGATGAATAAATTACGGTGTAGGCGTAAGACACTTTCCTCGACTACTACGTTTAATTGCTCCCTCCCAGAACCTTTCGTATCTCTCACCCTCTTCTACACTATCGACCAGGATAACTCGGAGATTTTTACGTATAAAATTCTAAACGAAGTTGCTCCTGATCTATTTATTCTAATCCGGTTCGTCGTATCGGACCACGTATCGTCCAATTCACCCAAATTCGAAACGTAATCACGGATTACAACGAGACCGGTTATCAGGAGTACCATCGTCGACGTTCGACCTAAACGATCGTGTTTGGCACGGCAAAGATATCACGATATTACGCAGGACACGATGTACGAAATAAAAGAGAGAATATATCCAACGTTGAGTGTTACGATATAAACGAAAGAGAGAGCTCGTAAACCGTTTCACGATGTAGGTTAAAAATATAGGTCACGAGGGTAGGGCAAAGGTAACGCGTTAAATCTAATTACACCGTGGCCATGACGGGTACGTTGAATGACTTTTGGATTGCCTGGAGCTGATCTAAATCCAAGGGTCAGCTCGACGGTTTCGAGCCGATAATGGTATATCAGAGAAAGTCCGACCGACATTGGGTTTGAATTGGTACGAATTGATACTCGTCGGGACGGCTTCGCGACGTATCTACCATTCGGCTTGTCCGACGAACCGTTTGATATCCCGAATCGTACCAGACTCTCAGGGTCGTGCACCGTTTCAAAGCTCTAAATGAGAGAATACTGGATGAAACTCGATTTTCACTAGACTGCCGTTAATAACGACGTGGATTAAATGAAAAAGAAGATTGCTCGGTGGTCGATGCTATTATCGTCCTTGCTGCTGTACCGCGAGGACGTTTCGGTGGAACGTACGCGATTAAAGAGACTTTGCGGGTACGCGGGTGGATGTTGTTTTGCCCTGTGACCGTAAATGTGGTAGTCGATCAAGGTCAAGGGGTTACTCGCGAATTTTAGACGTCGAGAGTCGCGGGAGGATATCGTAGATACTTTGGCCTGAAAATTGCCGGTAGTTTGTTTCAAAGCGAGGGAAAATAGTTGCAAAAAATGAGAAGGGACGAGTACAAAGATAGATCAAGGGGACACGCGGAGGGGTAAAGTTCATGACGCGAGTAGCATGGGACGGAGAGTGCGCGGTAAGTGGAATTTGAGCAAGGTGAGTCAGGATGGGGAGGCGAGTCGGAAAAAAAAAATTGTTGGGTGGTTGGCAAGTAACGGAGAGTGTTAATTTTAGAAATGAAAACGAGACATCCATCTTTCGCGAAATACTTGGCACTCGACGCTTCAACTCCCGGCCCATTCTCTCGCTCAACGCATTAGAGTAATGAATTAATTTCCATCCGAGTCCTCTCCCCCTGTCCCTCGGTCGTCCCCTTCTGCGTCTCGCAGACCGGCCTTTTACCACTCGTTTAGCCCGCAACGACTCGAGCCTCTCTCTCCTCTCTTCTCTCCACCTCTCCCTCCCACTTTGCATTCCGGATTTAAAGTCTATCTTCTTAATTATAACGGAGTGACAATGCACTCCCTCCGTCGTTCCCTCGCCCCCTCTTAACGCTCTCATTCTCCTGCGAATCCTGCGAGGGGTGGGCTACCTGGATACGAAATATCGTTCTCGCTGTCAGACTCGTTAAACGAAAGCGGAGAATCGAGCGTGCCGTAACGCTCTCGAATTTATTCCCGGTGAAGGCTTAATGGGAATCTCTCGCGGGTTACTTCGATATCCTCGAAAGTGTCGTCGTTCTTTTCCATTAATAGGGAGAAACGATTTTACGAGGACGACTCGAAAGACGGCACGCACTCGTTTGATGGCAAACGAACCCGGTATCGCTGAAATCTGTATTACGTAGGCGAGACGAGAGAAGTCGTCGTTCTCGAAAGCTTCTTGCTCGTCGTTGACGCGATGCGAATGTGTTTGTGGCACGATCCCTTCCTAACAACTTGCATCTACCTTCCCCCGGGTAGCAGGGTAGCTCCTTGTTCTTTGGTGATGTTCGCGAGGCGCACGGCGCGCTCGTTAACGTATTCATGGGTTTATGGGACAATTAACCCTTTGAGGGACAGTATAATTACAGAAGCGATTAAACATCTTAACGTATAAACACGGCGGGCTCCGGCGACGTATATGTATTCGAAACTCGACGTGGCAGCCAGGCGGGTAGGCAGGCAGACCGTTACCAATTAACATACTAATGACACGAGGTGCTTTTCGAGGGCCACTGTAACCGGCTGGCCTGCAAAGCTTCCTATGTACGTATATACGTGGCTTGCACATAGACGAGACTATATATACCGACGTTAGAGACTTGGATACACGCGAATTCACATAGACCAGGTATAAAGAGAAGGATGGAGAGAGAGAGAGAGAGAGGGGAAGAGACGAGGAGGACGAGACAAGTTCGATCGCAATTATTCGCTCGAGATCGAACGAATCGAGACTTTTCCACGGTGACTCGTAGAAAAATAAGTTCAAGTTCCGTCGATGGCGACGATTACCGGATACGGTGGATTCGAAACGGCAGGAATTTACGGGACGGCTAATGAGATCGGTTAACCTGAACGAAAGGAGAGGCGTTAACGTTTCAACGAGCGAAGGCGATTACGGTTGTTCGACGATCGGTAAATTGTTTTTACGATGCTCCGACTTGCTGGTGAATTTTAATATTTTTTAAACACACCAAAGAGGAACTCGTTTCCTTGATTGGATTAAAACGTATTGCGCGAAGGTTTCTATAACGACTTTCCTAATTACGCTGTCCATTAATTTTAATTGACCCGGTTTTTTTTTCATCCCTTGGCCCTCTTTTTTGCTTCTGCACTTTCTATCCTTCTTCGTCTCTTTCTCGAAAAAAACGAGCGATAGTTGGCCGGGACGCAATTTGATTAAAAATCTGTTAATCTGAAACCGGCCGGAATGCTCGAAGCGGTCCGTAAAATTTAATCCGTACCGGGAGAATTCGATTGCTCGGTAATGCCAAATTCCTCTAACGCGACGCAGTAGTTTAACAATACCTTTGAGTGCTCTGTCATTTTGTTTACCGCAAACGAGTTTGATTATCGCGTAATCTCAGTCGGGTCGAAATGGCCGGCCCGTAAAATCGTGGAAAATCTAGCCGGACAATACCGCTTACCAGTGTCATTGTGAAACCTTTATCGCATTTTGCGACAACCGGCGCACACGCGCGAGCGAAAATCAGCGCGGCTATCGTACGCCGCGCTCCCGCACGGGATGCTTTTGATTTAATTAGCTAATTATAATGTTTATTTAATTAATATAATTGGACCGAACAGTGGGCGTGGGTGCAGCTTGTACGCCGTGACGGTGGTGTGGCTATTCTGCCGCGTTGCATTTAATGACACCCATTAACGAACATTTACATTAGCAGTAATTATCGCAGTCTCCGTGCCTACGAGTCGATTGGGATATTTTCACCCGCGACGCGGTAAAAGCGGTAATCACGATTTCCACTCGCCCCACCTCCTCCCTTCCGCCCTTCTCTGCCCTTCCCCACCTCCCAATCCACCTTCCACCTCCTCCCTCTCGCTCTCTTGCCCCGTTCTGTCGATACCGGCATTTAAAGGAACGAATTGCGCTAAAGGACTCCACTATACGTGCACAGCCTCGACGGAGCGTGACAAGAAGCAATTAATAAATCCGTTTCCATTCTCTTTGTTCATTAAAAACAATGACTAGTAACAGCACCCAGATTCCTGAAACCCTTTTCAGATAACCGGGCAGTCATTGCGATCACTCATTTCGATCTTTTCTCGTTTCGCTACGATCTCTCCCTCGCGTTGAAGAACTTCCGGAGAGAATCGTATCAATCGGTTGCGGGAGGTCGAATAGGACACGGATAGAGGAGTCGTTACTACCGGCGAGATCTCGCTGTCCCTATAGACGGGTTTTCATTCGACGAGATTCCAACGGCATGGCCGATCGACGATACGCGCACGATCCACAAATGCAGAATTCGCCCGAACGTCCACACGATCACTCATTTAGATCTTTTCCCGTGTTGCTACGATCTTTCCTTCGCGTTAGAGAGCTTCCGGAGAGAATCGTATCAATCGGTTGCGGGAGTTCGAACAGGACACGGATAGAGGAGTCGTCCCTGTAAGCGAGATCTCGGTGTCCTTATAGACGGGTTTTCATTCGACGAGATTCCAACGGCACGGCCGATCGACGACACGAGCACGATCCGCAAGTGCAGAATTCGCCCGAGCGTCCACACGATCACCCATTTAGATCTTTTCCCGTGTCGCTACGATCTTTCCTTCGCGTTAGAGAGCTTCCGGAGAGAATGATATTAATCGCTTGCGGGAGTTCGAACAGGACACGAATAGAGGAGTCGTTCCTCTAAGCGAGATCTCGGTGTCCTTATAGACGGGTTTTCATTCGACGAGATTCCAACGGCACGGCCGATCGACGACACGAGCACGATCCGCGAACGCAGGATTCGCGCGAGCGTCCACGCGACACGCGACCGCGACCCGAGCGCGCACGCGCACGCGCACACCCACGGTCAACGCGCCGAGCGACGTCGCAGTATGGAGCGAGGAGCGGTAAGAGTCGGATCGTAGAACCGTAGAAGCGAAGCTGCTCTTCGGATTTCTCGGCACGCTACCGCGAGTGCGCCGGATCGTTCGCGGTTCTCGGCTCTCGCGTTTCTCCTCACTCCGAAGTGAGCTCCCGTTCGGTGCGCCTCGTGCAGAAACAACGAGGACGAGGTGGAGCGGCGAGGCGAGAGGACTCGCGGTCCGCTCTGTTTTGTCTCCTACGCGGCGGCGCGCATCGAAGACGACGCACCGACCGGTGTGCCACCGATGCACCACCGGCGCGTGCATCTGGCGTGCACTTAACGCGAAACGTGCTCCTGGCCACGCCGAAGGATCGAGTCGTTTCGCGGTGTGACTTTTTACCGGGCGAGTGACATCGTGCGACGCCACGCGTTCGCTTGATCGATCAGTGTCGCGCGACAAGTGACAGCGACAAAGAAGTGACTCTCAGTGATAATTTCTTATCGGAAGAACTCTCCCGCTTTATTCCAGTGGGTCATTTGGATTGGAAGGACAACTCCGATTTCCAGAGTGTGTTGAATGAGTGCTGTCGAGAGTTCACGGTCATCAGGATCGAGGGAACGTCTTCGCCGCTGCAGAAACAATCTTCAGGAGTCTCCGGCTGTGATTTGCTCTCGTGTTGGTGAGTCACTTTAAATGTTTCCATTACCATTTTCGCTATTGTTTGCATGTTTTTTTCAATCCGGGAAAATGTCAATGTAGGAATAAATATCAAGCTATAGAGTATAGGATATCTCTCGAATGATACTTCCGCTAGGGTGATTCTTGAATCGTCGCAGTTTCTTTCACCGTAGCGATTCGTTCGCAATCTGTTTTTACGCGTTACAGCGTGACTGAACGTTGGAGTAACGTAAACACTCCGTACTCGACGTGTTTACATCGGGAGTTGACTTTGCCAGTTGTTTCGCGGTGCGCGACCGAACTACCACGTTCCATGCAAGGTCGTCGAAGAATGAATGCTATTCGATCCATGATTTACTACTTCTTGCCATTGTCCACGTGAAATCATTCATACAATCGATTCAAATTAAAAGTACTTTTTATCTTTTTAACTTCCACGAAGATAAATCTATGCGTTTTCATCTACCTTCCACCTCTGATAATTATCTATCGCGATTCGCAGCTTCGAAAGCAACGAATCGCTTTTGACGAAGCACATATTCCACGATACAAATCCTCGCTGCAGTTACGTGCAACGTTGCACGAGGTATTATACAATATAACATCGTCCCTTTGAATCCGCGGTATAAATCGAGCATTATCGGACAATCCATAGCGTTCGAGAGTCGAATGAAATCCATAGCAGCGCCATAGATTTACGTTTCAATAGCCGAATGGAATTTCCGTGTGGCGTCTAGGCAAGAAGGCGTTGTTTGCGAGAGCACCCCGGCCCTCTCGACGTTCACCACCCCCACGGAGGTTCGCCGAGGCATTAATTGGGTGGAGCTTTAATTGCCTTAGCGCGAGCGACGAGCGTTGCGACCGCTGCGCGTTAAAGTTACGACCGAGGGGATGCCGGAAAGTCGCGTTAATGTTTCTCAGCGAGCGTTGCCTCTCTGCGATCAAATTTGTAGGTGCAATTTTACGTATCGTTTGTGTCGGTCCAATTTGCGCATTCGTTGAAAAAAAGATGATACTTAATGAAGAAAATTGGATGGTACAATATTTACTCTATGTCTGTATGGATTGATTATTGCTTTTGTCAATGAAGGTAGTTCGTTTGGGGAAAAATTAATCTTTTCGAGCGAAAGAGCTACTCCTTCAATCGCAGTTTTTATCTAGATCCTCTTATTCCGGCCGAGCCGCGAGTGCTTTCTTGTCTTGCGAGTCTTTTCTTTGTTTCCTTTCCACCCTCTTAGTCTGCCACTCTCCTTCTTCGTCCTCTTCCACTTTCGTTTCGTCTCTGTCGCACTTTCTCGTTTCTTTCCCGTTTCTTTCTCTCTATCCCTCTCGACTCGAAACGCGGAGGTGAATGCGACTAACCCCTAAATGAAATCCTGGAATTAAAGCCGTATATTAACCTCGCGGCGTCCCCTAAATTAAAAAACAACATTTTTACGATGTCGAGGACGAGGAACGGGGCCATCCAGAAACGAGGAGATCGGTCCTCGGTCTACGAAATTCTATCTCCTTTCTTCCATCGTCCTCCGATACTATCGTAGAGCCATGTAGGCAGTCCTTGTTCTCTCGTCGAGTCCCGACAAGGTTACCGAACCCCGACCGCGCTTCTATTGTCCGTAAATTGCATTTTTAAATTCGCCGGGCGTCGAGGCACGTGGCGCATTCGCGCGAATTTCCAAAACCTGCTACGCCGGTATGCGACATTTGTACTCGACGTCGCGACATTTCTCTCGTCCACAAAAGGAGTACATTTGTCTCCAACGTATTACAATCAACGGTAACATAATTACTTGGATTTAATTCAAAAAAATTAAAAAGAATAAAAAAAAGAAAGAAAGAAACAAGAACGAACGTCCGACGTTGTTCCTCCAGCGTAGAGAAACTCGTCGAGGACGAGAGGCCAATTAAAACTTGTGATAGAATTAATTAGGTAACTTGATATTATTAGCAGGATAATTAAAAAAGATAAAAAAAAGTCACAAGGACCGAACCGTGACGCCGAAAAGAGGGGAGTTTTCGGTTCGAGGAGGGGGGTGGATCTAAGGGGAAACGAGCAGGGCATATCCAATCTGCCATAGAAACGCTCGCCGGTCGCTTTGCATACTTTGGAAATACGTCGGCGGAATTGGGTAAGGGTGTATAATGGAAGTTGAAATTGGTTGAGCCTGTCCCGTCTGGGCAAGCTATACCCCGTATACGAGGTATCGAGGGAAACGCATTCCTTGCCGAAATTGCTTCGCACTCGATTCGACGGAAAACACACGAGGCTTCGAGTTCGAGGTTACGTTTTCGCGCGTCAAAAAATACGCGACCAGGGTAACCGCTCCCCCATATACGTGCACACGTTCTCCAACGTAACCCTCTTTTTCTCTTCGTCTCTCCGCCAGCCCCCGCTCCGATTAACTTTCTCCGTCTCGCCCTCGCGAAGCGTTGATTAAAACTCGCCCGTGCAACGTGGAAAGAGACGACGAAAGAGAGAGAAAAACGAACACGACCAAAGAAGAAAGAGCGAGAGAGAGAGAGAGAGAGAGAATCGTAGGGGTTGTTGCAGAGGGGTTGAAGGTAGAGGCACTTTGGGTGGGTTCGCGCGTGCACGCGTATCTGAGTGCGTGCGATCGTTCGTATGAGTGCGCGTATGCACTTGTATGTGCGCGCGGGCGCGTGCCCCTGCGCATGCGTAAAGTGGAAAACGAAGCGGGTTGTCCGATCGCGAGCACGGAAAACGGGAAGAGGGTAGTATATGCCGGTAGGTGCCGAAGAAGGAGAAGAGGCCGGCAGGAGGAGAAGGAAGGTGTGGGTGGGGTAGGAAGGTGGAGAAAGAGGAGAAAGAGGCGCCACGAGAGAGGGGAAGACGGGAGGTGAGCTCGCTGAGGGGGTGAACGAGGGAAAGGGAGGGAGGTCCAAGGCGTTGCTTGCTTAATTACTAAAAGCTAATCAATTCCGGAGGAAGTAAAGTTTAAATTGCAAACTAAAGTATAGCTAGCTCCCGGACGTAACCCTGCAAAGCGATATTACCGCTCGCTGCATTCTGCAATTAGCCCGTGGTAAATCATTGAAAGCAAATTATGGGCGGAACCCGTGGACGTTACTTTGGCTTCTATGTATATATGTATATATATATATATATATATATCTATAAAAAATATCTCCTCTCCCCTCTACTCAACCGGTTGGACCACGAAGGGGGTATTGGAATTTTGCCCGGTTTAATACGAACGGAGTTCTTTCCCTCTCGCGTTAATAAGCCCAATTAATCTCGGTCCGGTGCAATTTTACCATGCTCCCTTTTTTTGCGTCCCGACGTCGCATGGAAATACATCGTCGAACGGTGCACCGATGCGGGGGTGCGCTCGACCTTGACGGAATCGGATTTCGCGTCGATTAAAAAACTTTCACGGCGGTAACGATTCGTTGCATTGAAAATCGCCGGTGCACCGACGATACCGAGGTGTTCTCACGAGAGGTAGTTTCGTATTCGCGGATATATTCGCGGCGGAAGTTTGGCGGGAAGGAAGAGGAGAGGGTAGAAAGGGCGAAGCGAATCGACAGGATAGGTGGAAGGAACGGGGGACAAGATGAGGTATACAGCACTGAAAACAAGCAATAAAATCAATGTCGTTTCCGGCGATTCAATTCGCAAGACACATCGCACAATTTCACATACAATTTTACGGCAGAACGGCCAGGACTCCTATTTACTTCACGGCCGTCCTTTCCTTCCCTCTATAACCGTTTACCCTCTCACCCTCTTTCGTTCTCTCGAAATTCATCCCTCTCTGTTTGTCTTACTTGGCTTCTATCTATTTTAAATCCTTGGAAAAACGCGCTTCTATGCAACGATATCGGCGATAGATCGACCGATCGGAGGAGAAACGATAATAGGATGAAAATGAGGGGAACAATTGAAAAAGACGAAAGTGCTTCTAGTTACCGATCGCTCGATGCTTCGGTCGATGTTACGATACGTTAATTAAATATAGGCTTTCGCGGTTGTATCGCGATAGGTTCGCCGTTCGGCCGAAAACCCGAATAACTCGTTTAATGCGTGTACGTATGAGCGGTTACCAGAAATTGCCCTCGACTATCGAATCACGGGGCGTGTTTGCGTCGCGTTGCCGGTTTTAATTTCCTATTATTTAAACGCGCGCACGTCAGTTACCGTAACATTTGTCAATCGCAAATTACGCTTGGAATCGTGAGCACGATATCGACGGGTTATGAGCGGGTAATTGTCGATGCAGTTTGCAATTAATTCGAAATCGAGTGAAAATTTATGCTCGAGACCTTTTGTTCCGAGGGTTTTTGAATTTCGAAAGTAAATTGATACAATTAATTCCCCGCTTATTATCCGGGAACTGACGTTATTTAAGTTACACACGGCAAAACGGCTCGTTAACGGCGAGCCGACAAACAGCGGAAGCGACGGTGTAATCATCGATGTAAGGAAATATTTAAACGGTCGGGCTAATTAAACTCGGAGAGTCACGATAACCCGTGCGAGCGTTCGATGTATATTTCACAGTTCCGTTCTTTAATGGACCCGCTAATGAATTGGTAATGGAGGCATTTACGGTTGCGTTTTTCTTCCCTTAATCTCGATTCTCGACTGATCCCTTTGTCGAACTTACTTTCGCCGGTTGGTTATCGTTTGTCCGGTCCTTCCATCGTTTCAGGGACCCTCCAGAAATCGTGGTAACGGTTCATTTATCAATAAGAGTATCGTACTCTGTTCGCCTGAAAATGACGCCTTTACCAAACGAAACAAAAGGGAACGGCCGGTGGTTGGTTATCAATTGTATATCGATTTCCCAATTAATTACGTAACGTAATGCGTACCTCCACTTTCTATTATCGCGTGTTCACGTGAGCGGATGATTCGGTAGATTATTAATTTCCCTCGATTCCGTTCGGTTTAGACGCCGCCGCGGCTAACCACGTCGAATGAAATTCTCCACGATGAGATCGTATTTGACCGTAGAATCGTTCCTCTGAAACGCAAACGATTTTTCCACGAACGAACGGCGTTTTAATCTGACAAACGACGACGATGTTGCGCGGCAAAGGGTATTACGTTTGAAGTATTAAACTCGCGGGGGTCAAAGCATCGATCGCAAAGGTAGTCCTTGGTAGTCGCAAACAAGGGCTCGGGGATTACCTAAGCAAAGATCGTCTTGATCTCGCGGTAATTAATGCCCGAGCCACCGTTCTCGTTTCCTCTGTATCCCAATGTCTCGGATTTCTGTCTGGACTCTCGAACTGTACAGAGAGCCGGAGGGACAAGGACGAAGGAAGAAAGAGACCGGGAGAGAGACACAGAGAGAGAGAGAGACTTCGACGATTATACCGGTGTCACGATACGAGCGTTGACCGCAATAATATCGCATTACCGAGATTAACGTGATCTCCAATAATAGATCCGACAGTGAGCAACCATGCTGGATTAGCTGACAAGAGACCCACCCCTCTCCGTCCCACGCTCGCCGGGTATTATTCTCATTATTCGATGGCCATTAATAATCGGAGCCAACGTTCCAAAGGTCCTTAGATGCATTCCGTTTGATTCTCCCTTTGATCGATCCTACGTACATAATTGCATGGAATAATATCGACGTAGAAGCTATTTGTACAGAGACCTCTTAATCTCTTCCTTTTCCTCTCGTAGATTCGCCCCCGTACATCGACAACCTTCCATCGAATTTCTCCATCTCTCGATGAGACAAACTAAGAATACATTCGATCAAGATTCCTTTCGTGTGTTTATTCACCTGGCATCCGAAAATTTAAATTATCTCTTGTAGCTCGGCGAGGATTGGATTTTTAATCGGTGAGCAGTCGCTGGAAAATAGCCATTTCGTCCCGGCACGTCAGATCTATAGGCTGCTCGACCAGCTGTCTTTTTCGCCGCCAAACAATTGTCCCTTCGTTTATCGAACGAACCGCCGGCACGAGGAGTAAACTTTTCTCTCCGTTCTTTCTCTCTCTCCTTTGATCCACCTAAAATCACCATTTTCCGACGACTTCTCCTACAAACTGACCGTCCCTTTTTCTCTCTCCTATTCTCCCATACTTTACGATCTTTTCCGACTACGTTTTCGTTATACCACCCCCGGTCTTCCAATCCGATACGACGCGATCGACGACGACGGAAGTTTCTCCCCCAAGTAAAAGGACGATGGTAGAATCTACGGCCACGTTTTTGACAATACTATCACCGCGGTTCGTTGAAGCCAAGTGTAAATAAATAGATTGCACTCCCGTCCCATTTGTTAGATTAGAATCAAATATAATTTCACGAGGGGTATATATGATCTTGATCGAATAGGCAGCCTATATCCATTCTGTCGGGCAAATACGAGACCCGCCTTTCTCCGAGGGTAATCTTTTAAAGACGTTACTTACTACGGCGTTCGATGAGAATTTATCAGCTCTACGACTCCTTTAATGCATTTTACTTGCCGCGGCTCTCCACCCTCGATAAGCGAAGCGATGAAATTTGCGGAGTTTCCGCGCACGGCAAACGAGCCGTAATTTTATACACACGAGCTATCGACGGCACCGTAATTGGATAATTAATAAAATTAGGTCCTCCCGTATCTCCGTCGGCATGACGAAGAGTTATCACGTCGCGATACCAGGAGAGGAAAGATAATCGCTATTTTCCAACGTATCGTTACGTTTTCTTTTAACGGATTTTTTCAACACTCATTGGGAAGAACTTTGTAGAGAAGGAATAACGAATCTTTTTCTATCTTCTCGTGGCCGATCAATTTTCTTTCGTTTCGATCCTGCGTGCTTCGACGGACACGATTAAATTTCAATCTCCATCAGAGCGTAGAAGCAGACACGAATAACTGCTTCGTGTAATACTCGACGGGTTAAGGTGATTTCTTTCAAAGGCTTCCAGCGTTTTGCTCTTTAATATCCATAATCGCCCATGCTTCGACGGAAAGATCTTGGAAAATGAAATTTAATTATCATCGACCCGTAACCGGTTATATCGTTGCGACGAAACGTTTTACGATCGTTGTTTTCAGGAAAACGATACAGTTTTGCGGTGTACGTGGGAGTCTTTTTGTTTCCTGTACATCGGTTTTTGTTGTTTTTTTTACGCCCAATCCAATCTTCCGTTCGTTCAGGGCGAATACGTCCGGCAAGTATGATCAGACAAAATGAATTCCCACTCTGAAACGAGATTCGATCCTCGAGTTTGATCGATTTTTCACGATTTTTCGTACCCCCACGTACTTATTTCTCGATGGCGCGAATTGCATGAGGAATAATTATTTCTGCGTAAATGACGATAATCGGGCTATTATTACATTTACGGCATTACAGTATTACGGTATTACAGTGGTACGTTATTACAGTATTGCCGGATGAATATTAATCGGGCACGTATGAGCGCTGCTTGTAATTAAAGTAGACGCGTCATCGAACGGAAAATTAAATTAAACGACGAGATAACCGACTAATTATGCAATGACATTTTCACTGATAACGAGATTTCTTTCCTATCATTCCGCCACTGAATATTCTCTCTTCCTTTTTTAAATTGATTCTATACTATGCTCTAAAATTCGTTGAAATTTGTATAATTTGATGAATCCTTCCGATCCTTTGAACTTTAAGAATGTTAATTCCAATATTGAAATTCCTTCGTACGTAGAAGTTTAGTAGGATTACCGTTGTAAATTCTCGAGAGGAAATGCAGATTTCTAAAATAAATATCGCACGAGCAATTGGTGCTTTCCGCGTGACCGTTATTATTATAATTATCGATTGGCCATCCATAGAGGACGAAGCAATAAGTTAATACCCACGCAGTCCCGGCTGATTTCCAATGGTATTACCGCGTATTACCGATTGCCACCCCCACGCCACCCCTTAACCCACCCTCTGCATTCCCTCTCGTCGATACCGACAGCTAAACAACGACTGAAAACACCGTTTTTACCAATTACCCTCTCATATATTTCGACGGAACCACCAGCCAATTATCTTGGAATTAACGCCAGGCTGTCCGTCCTCGCAAACGATCGTACCTCTCTCGTTCTAAGCGCGATATTGGCATTCCTAATTAGAGTAAAACCGAGTAATTACATCGTAGCTTTTTTTTTTCCTCTCGTACGAAATCCCCCTACAAATATGAACGAATCCTCGACATTTATCTCGTGGCAAATGTGTTTCGTTGTTCGAATACGTTCGGGGCAGTACGACGGTTGAATTAATTCGTTTCATTTGCAATCACGGTGTTCTTGTTTGTCATCGATATCATCCGCGCTGTTTAACCTCTCGACGTCAACCGCGATACCTGATGCCGATTCAAGATGTGTTTGCTTTTAATTTCGTACCACCAAGAAGATTGCTTTATATTTCACTTTTCGCACAATCGAGGGGCTCGACTTTCGCTTTGGAGGCTCGAAATTTATTGTGCCTTTAGTGTTTTTGTACTTTGGAATGAAGGTGATTATATGGTAGGGCGTTTTAGGGCGGAGGTTCTTAAGATTCATCATCCCTTTAAGAAAAAAATATACTAAAGACTTTAGGCTCTTTTGTTTGTACATTTTTGTTCCTTTTTCTTCATAAGAAAAGAGAATAACGTATGTTTTATGTATACACGTTGTTTCAATTTGAATCAAATTAAAACTCCCTATCGGCAATAAAAGTTTCCAAAGACGGGGGAAGGTTAACACTAGATTTACGGATGTTGATATACCTATTTTTCTGAAGTGAGCCAATTTGATTCATACAAGAAATTTGAAATTTTTTGCAAAGAAAATAGTTCCAAATCAATTGAAATGAATGATTTATTATCAAAAAATTAACCAATCGATATATTATATATGTAGTAATGAAATTTTGAATGAGCCAATTTGGCTCCGTAAATCTAGTGTTAACCGGTGTCGAGAGACTTCTACTGTTTTATTTACTGATTGTTATTTGCTTCGACTGATGTATAAACTATTAAGTTTTATTTTACGACTCATTTATATGATTGTGTCCGCAAAAGTTGAGAACCACTGCTTCAGTAACTTCTACAATATCCATTAATTTACAAATGGAATGAAAGAGGTATATCTAACTCCAATTATTCTCGTTGTCTACAATTTTAGATACGTTCTTAATCATCCAGTTTGTTACATATTAAGTAATAATCCTGAGAAACCTTCCAGAGGTGACGTTGATTTGACCTCAAGCCCGCTAATTAACTTCATCCCTCTACCTCCAGATTCCTTATAACCCCAGCGAAGTACTTCACTCAAACAATTCTTCCCGATCTAGGATACCTTTTTAAAACTTTCTCAGCTCCTAATTAGTGTTAAGTTAATCTCTACAATTCTAAACTCATCGTAAAAAAAAAGGAAAACACATCATCATCCTAGAAACTCCACAATTCCCTATCAAAACCCAAAACTAATGTTTCATTCTAATCTCATCACAAAAAAAAAACATATCAGCATCCTTGAAAGTTCACAATTCCCAATCGAAGCCCAAATCTAATGTCTCATACTAAACACATCTAAAAAAAAAACGACTTACGAGCATCCTTGAAACTCCACAATTCCCCATCGAAGCCCAAACGTAATGTCTCAAGAAAACCGCGCGGATTGCGATGACGCGCGGAAGCCGAGTCTCGAAACCAATTTTCGGGATTTCATTTGGAAAACATAACGTGCTACGCGCGGTGTTTATGGGTTCCATTAGGAAGCTGTCAGCCGGTGATCCTGCGCTGCATTCTCATAGTGCACACACGTGCCAACCTACGAGCACCGTGTTTGCGATACTGGTGCGATGCACCAATCGCAAGGTGCCTCGCCACCTTCTGGGACCGCGGCTTATCGGATACGCGAGCTTCATCCACCCTGCTATCCGTTGGATATCGGATTTATATCCGAGGAAGTGTCATTTCTTCTCAACGGTCGTTAGAACAGTAACTAACAACTTCCGGTCGACAGATTAGCGAGGATTCGTGCGCCGAGAATGACGGAGGATCGATCGCCACGACATGAAAATTATCGCAAAGTAGGTACAGGGTTAAAAGGTCAGACACACAATTAGTGAGCTTGATTTTAGCTCTTCGTTTGCTCTGAGAAATTTTCTATACATTATTATTTACCACTTACATATAGTTTCTCTTACATGAGAATCTCGAGATTCGATTTTGATGAAATTGGCGCCCAAATTTGAAATAAGAAAATTTGAAAGTGGTACAAATAGACAATGATTTTTTTTTACATAGATGTAATCAGTATGAAGGCACAGTTTCATCAAATTTGGAGTGTATCAGTTCTCGAACTTTATGTGTCAGTCATTTTGTATTTATTTTATACAATTATACCTTTTATATATATTTGTTTACAATTTTATACAATTTTTATGTATTTTATATATATACAGTTGTCATTTTTTGTTATTTAGTTAGCTTTTTATGTATGTGGAATATTAGGCAGCCTAGAGTCCTGGTGAGAGATTATATTTCATAACCCGGTGAGCGATGTAGACGAACTAATTACTAAATATTAATTTCCCGGGCAATATCGAGGAAATTTCGTAAGTTCGACGACCCCGGCGTCGATTGTCAAATATTATCCGACGAATCGTAGAAAATTTCCAATCGTGAGACACGGAGAATCATGGTGTTAAATGGTAAATAAATCTGATAGGATTGACGCGAAAAAAATGAATTTTTCGCAGTGCAAAAGTCAGACCCGATCGTTCGGCTCGTCGGCTTCGATAGACGGATATGGGATATTAATTTTCGCTGTATTATTATATCAATCGTCGAGCCCGGTTGTTCGAGCGGTACTTTTTAATTAACTTCGTTCGGTATCGACGGATATCGTGATATCTCGTTTCCTCTTTGTCCGTCTTCCTCCGTGTTTCGTTACGATCGATGAGCGAAAAAATACTTTCGATTCGAACGAGAATTCCTTAAGGTAATTTTCACGTGGGATTCCACTAACAGTGGAATTCTTGCCCGCATGTTCATTGACAGAGGTAGATATTTCCAATGGTGCGATGCTGCCGGACGTGCAGCTCTTCCTTGCCGTGCGCTAATCGACTGAATCTACTTGCTGCACCGCAGCGTCCTTTTTCAAATTTTATAACATCCATTAAGTTCATAAATGCAAAAGATGATTCATAATTGGATGGAAGGGGGATTGCTGACTAGTTTAGGAGATTTAAAACTATTGTTTTATCCCTACAATTCTATTAATCTTTTCGCTACGGCGTGCCTGTGACAAAATATGATCGCTGTGTACGGAACGCATAACAGACTAGTCGACACTGAGGTACGGAATGCTACGAAGTAATTACAAGTTGTTTCTTGTTCTCTAAATTTTACAATGAAATCTATTATGTTTAGTAATATCATTTTATTTTCTAAAACATAAAAATTTATAATCATATAACTTATTTTTTATAATAAGCTCTTCGTACCCGTGCGCCCACTTTTCGAGGGCGTATATATACGCTCTTCGTATATGAATGTTCATTCTTCGAGGGCGTATAAATACGCCCATCGTAGCGAAAGGGTTAACTAAGAGAAATTTTATTCTGAATTCAGTGGTTGGAATGAGGAAATCAACTAGTGCAGTACAGTGTTCACTTAGATATTTAAGACTCTTATTAAATTCATAAGAGATGAGAATGACGCTCAAATTACCTCAAAGAAGAATTTCTAACTACTTTGGCGCATTTAAAATACTTTTTTCTATGTCCGTACAATCGGTTTAATTGGAGCGAATTTTATTAGCACTCTGAAATGAGCGATTGGGATCAGAGGAAGATATAAATGATAAAAGCAAATTATACCAGTTCCGTATATGTCAGAAGACACAAACTTTCTAAGAATAAGATATATTCAATTTGCAGCTCACCGAAAAATTGAAGCGCTTAAAAATTTCAGTAGAAATCTGAAAATTACATTTTCTAAATTACATAGAGTCGAAAATACTGCAAATTTTCTTCAATCATATTACAACTGAAGATAATCATTAAGCATTAAGCTCTTTTCCCTTTTAACATCCCAGATAGTACGTGCAGATTTGTGCGATTTGATTTTTAGCATTGGAATTTGATCTACTAGCATCGTATATATTCGTTTATATCGAAAGCGTGACGCCTCACTTTGCGCGGGAACTATGATCTTCCCGAACTCGAATTATGGGCAATATAAAGTTAATGACATCCCGATCTCATAACGTCCCGAAAGTTAATTCCTTTTGGCATTAATACAGAAAGTGCATCCTCGGTAATGAGATTGCGTTGCGCGAGGGGGATGATATAAGGGGTCGATTATAAAGCTTGTTCGTAATAACATATTGTTCGCTCAGCCGTATCCTCTGGCGAGGGTCGGTTCGACGCGTCCTATAGGAAAGGACGATTAATGTAACAAAAATAGACGCCTCTAAAAGACCAAAAGAACCAATTACCTTTTTCTCCCTTTTCCCGCCAAAATATTCAACGTTCAATTCCAATTACCTTCGTATCAGTCGTATACAGATATTTTTGGCAAATCGTTACAAACAATACGCACACTATCCGAGAATCTACAAGGTGCAAACGTAACTGCATTTCATTCGACATGCAAAGGAAATCGACGAGTCATGCATCTAATTCCTCGGACGGGTACCAAAGTTCTTTTGGCATTGACGGCAACGGAAGGCCCTTCGAGGTCTTTGATGATCGAGCTGGGACGCTTTGAAGAAAAAGCATCGGCTAAATAAGATCAACCGTACAGTTTACCTGGCGAAACGGTGAGCCGTGTTTCTTTTCATCCTCGGTTTTTGCGTTATCGGAGGAACAATCCATCGGGGCCTGGGCACGATCCGTTCTTTTCGCGAAAAAGAGACGTGCCCGCTCGTTCGGAAAGACTGAGATAATTACTTTCGGTTTTCGAGCGTACGCTTGAGCGAGCGCGAACGAAACAAGCGTATCTTGCGGTCGTGAATTTAATTAAATATTTTCGTGGCCGAATGTCCGTTCGCTTGGCGCGATCATCTTGGCCCTTTTTTTCGTAGACACGAGGCAATTTACTTTTTTAATCTCTGTAATGAATTAAACGCTCACCCCCTCTTCGACCTCTTCTTCCTTCTCTTCCTCCTCCTTCTTCGCCACCCCCGTACACTTTTCCGACCGATATTACCAATCCCTGTCTCTCTCTCTCTCCCACTTTCCCTTCTTTTTTCTTTCTCTCTCCGTCTCTCATCCCCTATCTCCATTCAACCTCCATTTTTATCTCAATATTCTTCCAGCCTGCCTTTCTCCGTTTTCGCCTGTAAATTGTTGCCTCGTAATGCGCGCGTTAAAACGTTACATTTTTGTAACATTCATTTTTCCTGTACGACAGAAATGATCGATTTCCAAATTTCCTTTTACACTTTAAGAAAAATTGTTCGCCCCATTCTGGATTCATCGTGAAATCTATTCTTACCTTGGAAAACGTCGGTTCTCCGTACGGAGAATTTTTATCACGAAAGTTTATAGCAAACGCGCGAGATCACAGGTCATGGGGTGTACAGGTGTGCGTATATATTCGTGGTTGAACGTATATATTCGAGGTTACGCGATGCTTTCCACGTTGCGGTTGGCCCATATGCCAGCTTATAGGACGCCCAGGCAATTACATTACTTACGAGGGATGTTGGGGTACCGATACACTCCGATTTGGATACTACTTTGCATACAGAATAAAAAATATTATATGTAATTTTTCAACTGTTAGTATTGGATTATTCTTAACAAAGTAATAATCAATGAGTTCAAAAACGACTCTATGTTCTAGGAATTCCTATTCCAAACAGGAGACTCTCTCTGCAGTGTAGGGGAGAGTAACATACACGGTTTATATTACTGAGTGGGCCCGAGCTCGCCTTTTGGGCATCCACAGTTCAGTTCGTTCAGTTCAGTCAGTTCTTTCTAAACTACAGCTATATAAAGACGTTTCTTCCAAGCCTTATAATAAAAGTTAATTTTAATTATAAAGTATATTGAATTATTTAAAACACCCATTTCCAATAGTTAGCTTTTAATCGTTGATATATTTTGGAAAATTCTATCGATGCTATGACGTATCGAAAGAGAGAATTTCCCAGAGGGTGCAACGAATGTGCTGGAACTTGGCTCGTAGACGGAAGCTTCCATCATCTTCGCCACAGTTCTCCTCAATTATTTTTTTTCGATTTTATCAACTGCCATAATTCTTTTAGAATCTCCTCTATCATATATTAAATAAGTGTTATAATATTTTAAAAAATAATAGCAAATTCGAACTGGTTGCCACTAATTGCCACTTCCACCCCCTAACAATAATCTTATCCATAACAACACCCTCCAAGTAATTCGCCACGCATCAAAGTTATTCTCCAGCGGCCACATTCTTGCGGATCGTCGTAACAAATCGTCCCAAGCACAATACTAAACGAGCTATTAATCGATGCCAACGATTCTGTCGATTGCTCCCTCGTTACAGTCGATTGGTAATTTTGACGTATTTATTCGTCGAGCAGTATCGGCGAATTCGATCGGCTGCCGTTGGAAGCCAGCGTTATTTCGTTAAGAGTTCGGAAACGAGAGTTTAACGATTATCGCTTCCGAAGTTCGCCATTCGATAGATTGGCTGGCAGCGGCGTGGAGTAGTAGATTTTTCGTCATTTCGCCGGAGGGAGAGAATCCGAAGGAGAAGTCGAAGCGGCGACGGTAAAGGGGATGACTGGGGAGGAGAGGTGGCAGGGGAACCGGGAGGTTGGCGACATGCGTGTTTCCTTTTCCTCTCCTCGGAATCTAATTTCGTCGAATGTCATCCTCGAGACTCGAGAGAGTGCAGCGATCTGCATTCGAGGTTGAATCGCCCGATAGCAATTTCCAGGTAAGGGGAAAAGGACCTGTCGCGCGTACGACAGAGAGAAAGAGGGATGCGGGAGACAGAAAAAGACAGGGAGACTGAGTTAGAAGGAGAAAACGATGGAGAAAACGTGATGGAAGGAGAAAGTAGGAGAGAGAAATCGAGGAAAGGAAGAGACGAAAGAGGGGTTGAATCCTGCGGGAGGATACGCTGTCCGTTCCCGGGGAAGTCTCGTCGAAGTATCGAGACCAGTATCATGGCGGCTATAATACATTTTTTATCTGATCGAGGGGATCTTCTTTATGGAGGGTGCTCCGTGTGCACGCTTCTCCAGCGCTGTGTATCGTCGCATATGTACATACACGCGCACCGCCATTTACCGCACGGCCTTTCCGAATACTCCGTGTATCCACTATTTCTGTTTCTACTTTTCCACGTGCCAGTCGACCATGCTCCTGCATTCGCAGAAGTACATCCGTGTCTCTCGTTGCACCGCTAATGGACATCGAAATTGGTAAACTAAAAAAAAAACAACCCTCCCTCTATACTCTCTCACAAAAAAAAATCTATACACTTACGACTTCTCATTCCCACGTGTAAATAGTCGACAATATTCTCGACAAGTGCACGAAGAAGTTTCGCGTAAATCATCCGCGAAACAGCGGGGGATAACGATGGAAATCGAGAGGAGCGAGGAAGATCGTGAGAGAAAGGGAGAGGATCGAAGGTAACGGTCGAGTCGTGAGGCAAAGGTAAAGGTAAAGTTAGAAGAGGCAAAAGATGAAGGTATAAGCGAGAGGCAAAGCGAAGCCAGAGACGAATGGTGGCTGGTAGCGAACGCAGGGGTGGCAAGGAGGGCTCCCTATCGGTAGGAGGGAGGCGGGGGGAGGTCGGTATAGGGGATTGAAAAGCAATTTCCCCGCGAGGGACGCGCGGTGTGTGGTCCGAGCTTTATATTAATGATCCAGATATATTATCGGACGTGACCGAAATTGCTGTCAAAAAACTCGGATATTGGATCGAGAGGAGATTGCGAGAAGGTCGCTCTTCTCCGCGCCGCTATAGGTATTGCTCTCCGCCGATCGGTCACTCCGGATAGCCGTCTAAAACGACGAGTCCTAGCTCGCGGATGTTTCGACTTTTCCGCCGTGCTTCTCGATCATCGGTCGACACGGTAACGTTGGAGACCGAAGAGAGAGGATCGTTTTCGATGCATCGATTGAGAATCCTAAACCGCCAAGGGCGAAAAAGGGGGTTTTGGCTGAAACCGCTGGAATCCTTTCACGTCCGTCGCGCGACGTTCGATCGAAAGTATTATCGGCGATTCCCTCGAAATATTGCTCCCATCTCGTACCTACGATTCTCGCTTGTATTTCAATTTGTATTCGCACTGTTTACGCGTCGTCGAGTAAGACGTTCGTGCTTCGAAAGGAATCCGAACGGTTGGACGGATCGATTTTCCTCGCGGGCTTTCCATTCCCCTCTCCTCTCTGAAAAACGTTTAAAACGGTTCCCTCGAAAGGGTTCCTTCGAATTTAATCCGGACACGCGAGAGGCTTATTTATTCTTCCTGCAGTTTACAAAGATATTCGGCCAAAGCGAGTTTGCAGCCGGCCGGAAGGTGTTTCACGAAGGAAAAAAATAATGGCTACTAGAGCCACGCGATCGTCGATTATACTATCTCAAGGTAGAATTTATACAAACACCGGTTGACCATTCTGTCGACGTACCGAAAAAAATTCGTGTCATGGGAGTCGAGGTCTTTGGGAAAGGCCCTCTCCCATGCGGGCGAGTTAAGTAGCGAATCCTGTCCGGGAAAAGGACATATGCGAAACATGTTTCATGCAGGTACGCGATAAGCGATTAAAACCATCAACTAGTCGTACCGGTTTTGAAATGATAATGCTCGTAAATGTACTCGTTTTCTCGCCACAGATAATCGTACCACTTCTCCTATGATTGTGTCCCCTTGGCGAAATTGCGCTTCAAATCTCATCCTACTTCTTTCGCAATTTTTAATTTACCCATAAGAGAACACTCTTACCAAGACTTCTATTGATAAATTGAAAATTATCGCTTGAAATCTGTAACTTGAATAGAACAAGTATCTTTTTTCTCTTCATGATAAAAATGAATAACACCGATGAATATTCTTATCCTCTGCTTAAAAAAGAATCGACCCGAAAGACGTCGACAACGGTCGACAGTGATTTACGTCTGGAACGGTAGTTTTTCCGTTAACGATCAGGTCGCACGAGGTCACGTTCGACTCGAAAGACCAATTTCCGCTGACTTCTATTTACATAGTTAGGTATACGGTCTGGATAATACGGCCTGGCCGAGTCGGTCGTCGGAGGGTGGTGGCTCGGTTGGCTGTCCATCGGTGGAAGGATAGCTTGCCAGGAAGCGGGTCGAGGAGAGTATTAGGGTAATACCCACGGTGTTTCCAGGACGGTGGGTAGGCGTAACTAAATTTCCATATCTCGGTGATTGTAATGCGCATTCGGTGGCCGACAACGAGGACAGATCGAATTAGCGTTTCCCTCATGAGTCGCTCGTCCTGCCTTTATTTAGTACTTTGTAATTTCAAACGAGGTCAAAGAATTCTTAATTTCACCTTGATGAAAATTCCAATGATTAAACTTTGAGGTCGTTGAAACAGTGTGAAGATTCGTATCGCTTCGATTCTCTTGGTACCGCGTGCTATCGTTTAATTCTCTTTTTGTCTTCTTCGTTCTATAGTTAATAAAATACAAGGGATAACTGGTCACGGGTTGAAAGGTTAAGACGCGAGTCGGTCAACAATAAATTCTCACGAGTTGAACGTTGGTCGAAAGTGTATTTACATGTATGCGTGTCGACGTTTGATTGGCCGTGACGTGGACGCTTTAAAGTGGCTTGCCAGCCCCTTGATTGGATTCTATCCTGGACACAATGAACTGTACATCGTGCGATCCAACCTGATCAAGCAGGGGGGAGGAAAGGAGCGAGACGGGGTGGAGAACGAGAGAAATACTGGTAGATGGATAGAGAAAGAGGAACAAAGAGTTGGAGAGAAGAGAGAGAAATTACAACGAACGAGAGAGAATCAGAGAAGAAGAGAAAGAGCACGATATTACAGCTACGCTACAAAGCGATACAGAAATGACATCTTGGCACGTAGATAAATTACATTCTTCAATTACTCTCGCAACGGTATCGCCGTAAAATTGCGGTTTTCCCTGTGTGTCCCGACTAATTTCGTTGCATCAAACCCGTCGAGCTTTTCGAGCCGATAATTTTCTTTCGCAAACGCCGGCAAATGAAGCGAATCAACGAACAATACAGTCAAATACGCGGTCGAAGGGTATCGGAGGGAAAATCGGAGGGAATCGGAGGGTTGAGAGATGAAAAAGGAGAGAATACACGGGAGGTCGGACGATTTGATTTCCGATGGACGATCGTACGTATATTGGTCACGTGTCGGGGGTTGGCTTGCTCTTTTGCTCCTTCCCTCTTCCCCTCGAGCTTCATTGTCCTTCTCTATCGTACTGTTTCGCTCGTTTGCTCTTTCACTCGTGCACTAGGTCGATGCTGATTGACACTTGTTCTCCGGTGGAAGTATTAGCGGTCTGACGTCCTAGCTGCGTCGACGCAGGGGTTGTTTCTCGATAACGAACGTCCAACCTCGGGAAATGACCGTGAAACTCGCCCACCATGACTCGGCCGCGTTCCACTTTCGTCTCCAGCGGGTCTCGTCTTTCTATTATCGACTCGACGGAAAAGTTGGACGTTCAGAGTCCACTTCTCTCACTGCGAAATTCTATCTTCCCGGTTGCCGAGCGAGCGATCGTTTCATTTAATGGACCAACAATTTCAATCTCGTTCTTTTTTCTCTCCTCTTTTTTTTTTCAATTAATCCGTATCTCCTGGCCGTCGAGCGGCCGATACCTGTGCTCGTTACGTCATTCCAGCGAAAGCACCCTTGCAACGTGGATCTCTTAATCATCGTACATCCAACGAGAAAAACTTTCAACGATCACCGACGGTCCGGTTCGGAATATCATTCTACAGTTTCCTTTTCTCGTGAAACGTTCCAATTGTCTCGGAAGAGAGAGAAAATCTACGGGGGTGAGATTGCAAAGAGAGAATCCAAGGGGTGCACGAAAGAGTGGAAGCATCGCTGGAGAGAAGTGGGATTGAAGTGTAAGCGGCTCATAGGAGTCGTTGGTTTGAGTAAGAAGTACGGCGCGATAGACGAGGCAAGGGTGCGGGCAAAGAAGGAGGAAGGAAAGGTGGAAAAGCACGAGGCAGTCGGTCATTGGGGTGACGAGAAAGAGGGAAAGGGAAAGAGAGTGTGCTAGCAGCGTGAAACGGAGCGACGCGAATCAAGAGAGAGTAAGAGAGAGAGAGTAAGAGCAAGAGTCAGAGTAGAGAAGGGATTCGGAGGCACTCGAGAGGGCTCGGAGATCAGTAGGTTGGTCGAGGGTTGTGGGAAGGGGTGACTGTACTTAGTTAGCGGACAATGCGGCCCCTAATGAACAGCCAGGGGCGCCCGGTAGAGCAGCCACTGGAGCACGCCATCTAGTCTGAGACAGACAGATTACGTTGCGTAGCGTTATACCGCGTTATCCTCCCTCGGCTGTTGCATTCGAGGTTCGCATTGCGTGGCAATTTCGATTACGGCCGGCCGTTTCGCCGTTTACGACTCGAGTAAAGCGTATCGACGTACCCAAGTACCGCTCAGCGTCCTAGAGCGTGAAAACGTTCCAGCGAGTTACCTCGCGATAGATGGACGCGCTTTCAAAGCACCGCGTTATGTGTACGCGCTCCTCGTAATTATCCTATTGCATAACTGCTCGCATAACGTCCCAACGTGGAAACTGAGATCGCGCAATTTTGCGCTCCTACTGGGACGATTTGTCGGATATCTTTTTTGTCCTTTTTTCTCTTCCTCTCTTCACCTGTTCCCTATGGTCTTCTATGCGCCTCTTCTCTGTGAAGCTTTATTCGATTAAAAGCCAAAAATTCGAGTGAATTCACGAAAGGCCACCGACCCGGAAAACTGCCGTGGTGCAGGAGCGATTCGGCAATCGGGAAATGGATTTAACGCGACCCAAGCGAGGCCCGCAGCTTTTTGCAAATTAGTCGTAACTTCGTCGTGGCGAACTTTCGTTAACGTCGTTGAAAGTTGACGTTAACGAGACTTTTGCGCGGCACGTGTAACGAGCCAACTCGTATCTCGCTCCAAACATTACCGAGGATTGCGCGCGCCTTCCATGGATTACGGTTCACCCTGATTTTTCTATTAAAAAAGAAACACACGAAATATCGTCTCGTTGAAAACGAAAGAGGGTACTCCCTGATCGTTCGATCCTTCGTAAAAGCTAACGATGAATCTTGAAAGCAAAATTATCGGTAAAAAAAGCAGTAAAAAAATATTTTTATGTAAAGGATAAAAAAATTTTCTAATGTAGTCTCCGAACGGCAAACCGAGAAACAACCCGTCGAAACGACGTCGGGCACGTCGTCAAAAGCGGAAGAAGCGCGTAACGGGCCGATTGAGAGCCACTGGCTGCTGCGGCGGTTGTAATTGGATTCAATTGTCCCGCGTTAAATCAGTGACTGCACTCTCCTGCCAGTTCTCCATTCTGCGTCTATCCATCCGCTACTCCTACGACACAGCTCATTGAAACGACTCGGCTACAGCGGACTCGGAAAACCAAGTCCTTCGCGACATTCGTGGAAGTCTGAAAAGAGCTTCCGTCGGGAGTTCCGTTGCCTCGGCAAAGCCAACGATTATTTGCAGAAATCTTTGTTACCCCGTAACGCTCGAGCGGGGCCCGATCATCGTGAACGACAGAGTTCTTTTTTTATTTTCTTATTCCGGATGAAAGAAAAGGGGAAGCGAGAATCGTCGGTTTATCCGTCATTCGCGAATCTTCGAGATACCAATTTCCATCCTCCAAATGGATCTAGTTTGTAATTGCATTCCTCGAGGTGAATCGCTGGAGAAGAGAGAAAGAGGGAGGTCGATGGAGCGAGAGAATTCAGCTTTTAGCATCCGGAAAGGAATATCATCTTTCTTTCTCTCCTTCGTACACCATATATATATTCACCGTGGTCGCGTATCGGTAATACCATAAGCAGTAATTTTCCTAATGGCATTGCCGGGTTCTTTGTATTCCGTGTCATTTGTGTCCTCTGTCTTTTCTCTGTCCCCCTTTCCTCGTCATCCCTCGTGATTTCTCGACTCTCGGCGATTGCGGTGCCCCATGGTCCACGTCTCCCACGTCGCCTCGAGTATTGCTCATGGATTATGGGGCACGATTGTAACCACGTTAGAATCTACCTCGATGCACCTCGATTCAACGGTGTTTCTTGCACGAAGGGTGTTCACCCTCTTCGACGAAGGAGGCTCGGATTAATAGAAGACTCGAGGCCCCCCTGCTTCGTACCTGTGCGAACAATCGAAGAGGATAAAGGGTGAAAAATGAAGATCGTTGCAATTGGAGAGAAGGAATGAAAATTTTAGAAAATCTATCAGGAGAGTGGGTGTAATTTGCAAGAGATTTCTCGAAGATATTTTTGCGACTCGAAGATCATCGTTATCGGTGGTGGATCGCAAGGGCGATGGAAATTATGCGGGCTCCCTTAAGTTCGTCCTATGCGCGCAATCCATCTCGGCATCCTTAGCTATTAATGTCTTCGATATAATCTCGAGGCTAGACGTACATTAATCGTACGCGGCTAAAATCAGGAGAGGATGAGGGAGAGTAGAAGACAGAGAGGGCGACAGAGAGAGAGAGAGAGAAGATGAAGTGAGAACTCGATCGATTCCCCGAGGCTAGACATCGAATATGCCGTCGTACCATTCGAGCCTTCCGAGCGGAATTAATAAGAGTAAATTAATAATGAAACGAGCGCAGCCCCCCTCTACTCGCCGGCTTCCTAGCCTCCGTGTTTCCCGATTTAATCTCTTTACGCACAGCTACTCGGCAATCGCGCACAAAAGCGAAAGACTTTTCAACGCGAGCCCGGCAAGTTTAATGAAAATAGTTCTTACGTTTTTACCTGCGAGTCTCCAGGGGGGGCTTATGCGGCCCCTTAACGAAGATTCTAATTAAGCGAGCCTTCCACCTCGCGAGTCCAGCTCGGGCCATTACCTCTCTCTTTCTCTCTTTCTCCTCCGTCTTCTTTTTCATCTTCCCTCGTTTCTATCGCGAGGACCGCTTCCAGAGGGCCGCATAAAAGATAAACGTACCACGGATTGTCGCGAACCGATCCTCCCCCTCGATATCGTCCTCTCGAACGGCGCGGTATCGTAAAACTCCGAGAATACCCGATAAGTGCGGCCTCGTCGAGTTTTAAGCTCCTTTCGCATCCACGCATTGGGCATAACGAGCATAACGAGCAAACAGGTCGAGCAATCAATTTAATTTCTCCCTGCCGGTCTTTCTTCTCTCGCTTTCCTCCTCTCGGCTTCATTCTTCGCTTCTTTCTCCGCTCCGGATCGGTCGAACTTGCGCGAGGCGGTGGCGCGCGCTGCTAGCGAAGCTAAGAGCAACGGTTATAACGAGACCCTATTACGAGCGGGACTTTTAAAAAAATCTGTCTCCGACGGTAGCCGGACCACGATGGATTATTCTTTATCCGCGGGGCAACGGTTTGTTTAAAAGTAACGAGACCGCCGCGGATAATGAGCCGTCCTTCTTTATTTCCATCCGCGCCTCTCTATGAGTTTCTACGGTTCTCTCTCCGGGGACCGGCAGCTGGCTCTCTTATATGGCGAGTGTAATTGAAGTTTGAATCCGACGTAATAAATGTCTTCCACGTGTACCGAGTAATTAATAAATTCCAGGATTAAAAACTACCCGTCGTTGAGGACCGAAGCGAGACTCGGGCTGTGCGTCTTGGTGCTGTACTGTCTTTATCATTTTTTTTTCTCTTTCCTCTCTTTCTCTCTCTCTCTCTCTTTATATAATTAGAAGAACTCAAGAGGACAGGACGAGTCGAAAGAGCTCTCGGATCGATTCGAGTGGTCGCGTACCGCGAGTACGCGACGTTGCGCGTTTCCTTTGGAGACAAGTACGAATTCCATTATACTAAAACTACTCGGAGAATTTTTGCAAAGCCCTCCCTCCGCCCGGCTCGGTATAAAAGCTTTCATCGAATTTGTGTCACGAAAATTTACGTAAGAACTCTCGTACGAAAATAATTCCCACCTTTCGTCCCCGGCACCATCGTCGAAGGCTTCATCCTGTCTCTTCTCTTCTTCGTTTCTTCATCCGCCACCCCTTTCACCACTTCGCTCGGACTGTCCACTTAGATCTCTTAATTATCGGAGTCGAGTAATCGCTCCTTTAAAGTGGAATTAATGGAAGACCCGACGAGCCAGCACTCACTTTCTCTCCCACACCTTCTTTCACCTTTCCCATCGGCGATTTTTTTCCACACCAACGACAGGAACATATGGGACATTCGGTCGGCGGGAGGATAAAAAAGGTGGGGGCGAGAAATGCCAACGGTTCCATGGAATCTCCATAATTCTGGCTTACAGAAAATGACAGCTTTTAGCGTTGATGCACAGTTTATACCGGGCGTATTATTTTAAGTGGCGCTGTCTGTATAATTCAAGACCGGGGGTGCGCAGACAGGGAGAGAGAGAGAGAGAGAAGTGGAGGAAGGCCCCGTTAAAGCGAACACGAGCGTAAGGGAGGAATAGATCGACAGAGAGAGCGACAAAGAGGGACGAGGAGAGGAGGGGAGGAGGAGGAAAGCGAGAGGTGAAACGAGAGTGGGCTTGCAGGGAGGGCCGGGAAGGTCGACGCGGTAATGGCATCGTCGTGTCGCCAGCTTAAAGCTCCAGTGATTCTCAATCACGTGAATCCATTGCCGGCATGTCCAGCGAGTTCCCTGTAGCTTCGCGAAACTGATGGAAAATTGAAGAGTACGCTAAGATACCTTTCCTCTAGACGTCCGTCGATGTCGATTCTCTTCGCGAGAAACAAATAAATTTGTATTCCTTCTATGTTGAAACTCGAACTCGGAAACTCGTCTCGAGCGGGGAATAAAAGCGCGGACGGCTCGAGGCTATCTATGCGAGCTTGGCTGATGCTGGTAAACGAGAATAAGGGGAGAAAAGAGGAGCGTGGAAGACAGAGAGGAAAAAATAAGAGGAGCAGGGACCGGCAGAAGGGGACCAGCTGCGGTTTCTTCTAATCTTCGTCCATGCTCGGGCCCCACGAATTAAATACAGGAGGGCCTCGAAGAAAAGATAAACATTCCTGTGAATACTCATGGGTATACTCGCACGAACGCACACCCTGGCGGTCGTGGAACGCCATGTGCTTTGCTTGCAAGATGTTTTGACCGACGATATCCCGTCATCGGGGATGTCGTTTCTGCTTAATTGTTCGTTTCCCTCTTTCTATCTTCGTACACGACATTGCCGAGGATAATTCTTCCACCTCGAGACTTTTTTTTCTTCTCTCTCTCTCCTCAACTGCTTCCCTCCGTCCTTTCGTCTCGTTATTAAAGGTACAATACAATCGTAGATTTATTATACCCCTACCAATTCGCCGATAGAAACGACGGGCATTAATATTCTCTCTGTGACTCCGATCTTAATCGAATCGGCTTCAAATTCCGTTCCAGCGCTGTGAGCTAAAAAATCCGTCCCCGTTCGGCAATAGGCGTATTTAACGATATAAGTAACTCGAACGGAATTTGAGGGACGATTGGGGTGCCGGAACGACGTCGCGGGGAAGAAATCGGAAGGAAGGGAGATGTCCGATGGAGAATACGGGAGAGGAAGAGAGAAGGGACGAGGGAGAAAGAGAGAGATGTACGAAGGAGGTGGGAGAGGGTGAGAGGGAGCAAACGGCGAAAGGGAGAGGGGAGCGAGGGCCGATAGACGTAGGCGCCGGCCAAGTTGCGCCGCTGATTGCACCACAAAGGGTGCAATTATGCGGCCCTCCAGCAATCACCGCGCATTCTGCCCGCCATTTGACCCCTCGAACCCCTCGAACCCCCGAAACCCCGGCGCGTTCGGAGGCAGCTACCCTGGCTACATACCCGAGCACGACAGACGTATCACCGCTCGCGCCACCGTCACTTTTTATTTAAATGCGCCCCTCGACGAGTCGACACCCTGAATGCCCCACGGAGTCTATGCAATTTAACCTGGTGTCGCGAAAAAAAATCTGTTAATGAACGATTGTCGGCCGGCTGGGATTCGGATGAAAATATCCTGAAAATTGGACGCCTTTCTTTCTTCCCTTTCTTCCCTTTCTTCCATTCGTTCGCTCCTTCCGTCGGCCTTCTTTCCCTCGTTCAAATTTCCGCACAGATCAAACGTTTATTTGGCTACGTCGATGGGGCGTAAGCTTCGTTCGGTGGAATCTTCGTGGATCCTGATGGGAGAGGAGGAGAAACTACCCTTATTCCATCTTTCGACTCCTCGTGATCGTTCCGTCGTGGAAATTGCGTTACGTTCGAATCACGTCGAATTACGTCTAATTGCTAAACCTACCGAGGCAGTCAAAATAACAAGTTTCCACATTTTTCTTAAATTTCCTCAAATCAATGATTTGAAAAAAAATCAAAATCAATGAAACAAATCGTCCACTTCTGTCTCAAAAAAAATTGAATTTATACAATCGAACGTCTCTTGCACTTCTTGACTTTACTTTTTTCCAAAATATTACACTTATTTGTCATATTTAAATACGATCGAGGGTGTCGGCTCTTAGAAGGGAAAAAAAACATTCGACTTTAGATAAAATCTTAGAACACGTTCGAGAAATATCTATCTTTTCTTATCACTCGAGAAGACAGTCCCGATGCGCCGATTATGAAGAAAGACGCGACGCAGGAGGGGAGAAAAAAAGGTCGACGGAGAAAAGAGGGAGACAAGAGAGATGAAAAAGAAGGGAGACGATGCCGTGAGACGAAGGAGGTGCCGCGGAAGAAACGTTCCAGATGTGTAGCTCAGCTTCTGAACAAGTTCAGAGTCAAGTTGCCAGTGCTCCGTCCCCTCGGCCGTGCCTCGACCGGCAGGAAGTGCCGCATTAAAGCCGCTAATCTGCGTGTTTTCATAGCCCTCCGCAGTTGCTCTTTGCTTTCCGTTACTCTTTCCTGCTTTTCTGCTATCCTCCTAAAGCGTCGTACGTTTGCTTTCGTTATTTGAGGGATAAACGAACCGGAGGATTCACGAGACGACGTAAGAAAACGACGAACTTGTGGACCATCGGGATAAGTGTCCTTTTGGACAACAATCAAGCTTGACTAGGTGATTATCAATTTTCAAAGCTGGACAACTCGTTCACTCCAGTTAAATACAAATACCAAGAAGGACAGTAGGAATTACAGACTTTATTGCGTTAAATTATGCGACATATCAAGAATCACCGATCAATTTCTATTTTAGCGACATAATTCTGAATCATTGCGAAAACAGTCGCAAGAGAAATCGTAGAGAAAATCGTCGCCTTAAAAATCGTATTTTCTGTCGCGTGACACGAGTACCATAGGTTCGAAAAAATATCGCATTTACCGAGAACATCGGTGATTATAAATTTGTCCGACTCAAGAGGTTCTTAGTGTCGACAAATCGTGGTGTCGAGGGAAAACGCGAGAAATCTCTGTTTCGTCGAAACGGTCCGGCTGCTTTCATCGTCGGCTTGGAAAACATATTTCCAGGGGTGCACCGGGGTGGAGGGTTTGGTGGCAGGTTTAAAGTAAATTTTCAAAACGTACTCTCCCTCGACGAAAATCTTTCCCAGCGGCCCGTTTCTGTAATCCGGGGACATTAATTTGTTGGCAGGACGGACTTAAGAGAGTCGGCCCGACCGTATACCCAAGGGAGTCCTTGTATTTTCTCAGGTTATCTCGAAGGAATCCGGGAGGCGGGCTGAGTCTCGTCCCGACGAAATTTTACGATCCTCCACGTTTCCTTCCGAGGAGATGCGCGTCTATGTTCGCGGTCTTCAAATATTGGTTCGTAGATTTTCGGCACGTGTTCGTTGGACGATCTAGGATAATCGGCTGGAAGGTTCTTCCGTCGTAGATAAGCTTGCTCATAGATAAAGGTATCCTCTCTCGAATCTCGCAACTACGTCCGTTCCGGAGGAAGCGAAGTCTTTGGAAGACGAGATTTATCAACGATATTTTTCCCTCGACGAGTCGCGCAAGAGTCGTCTATCGGAAAGGAGAAACAAGAGAAGCTACAAGATCGTTGTCCCTGTCTGAGCTTATATTTAGCTTATCCGGCTTCAAAGTACAAGCCGTCATTCCTCTCCTCTCCTTTAACCCGTTAATCGTGCAACGAAACGTAGCTTCATCCTCGGTATCGTTGGTCCGCCCGAGGTAGAAAGAAAAGAGAATCGATTTCCTCCAGCAACTAGTCATTCGCGGTTTGAAGCTCGTCCACTGAAACTTGTTCGATCTCATCGATCGTTTCGAGATCGTAAAATCGACGATCTCTCGTCGTCGTTGAGAGGCAAGGTCCTTTTCGCCAAAGTGAGTCTAGCGGCGAACCGGTGCGCGTATCGGTGCTGTCGGTGGCAGAGATGCCGGGTAGCTCGCAAGCAAGAACGGGCGGGCAGGCGGGAGGTTATTGCCTGTTGGGTGATTTATCTAGTAATACTAGCCGACAGGCCACGAGCCCCGGGCACGGGCATGGGGCAAACCCGTGCCTTCTACCCCTACTCGTGGGGCCAACCACCGGCACCGGTGGAAATTAAAAACTCACTTTATTACACGTCTCATTCTGCGCTCCCCGGTCGCCTCGACCCTCGCCCCCGTCCTCGAGCGTCTATACGATCCTCTTCTTTCCTCTTTCCTCCTTTCTCCTCCCACCCCTGTGTCCTTCTCTCTCCGCTTTCCTCTTCTCTCCGCTTCCTCTTCCTCTCGTCACATCCTGCCGCCCCTGCAACGCCTCGTCCACCGCGGACCGACTTAATATGAGGCCGGCCATACCTGATGGAACGAATATTATTAAAGTTCGCCCGCACGCGAAACCCGTGAAATATCGCTGCTCTCTTTCTCCTTCCCCTCGGCGGCCGGTTCAACGGGAGCGCGCTTTTGCCCGTTTTGCCCGCTTCGTCCGCTACGTCCGCCGTTCGACCCTTCGCCTCCTCGGTGCACTGCTACCTCTCCGACTCTTCCCACGGGCTTTTATTATCTGCCTCCGGCTTATACTCGAGACGGTAGCAAACTCCGAGAAGCAAAAATAATCGCGGGTAAACCGCCACGTAAATACGTCCGTAGCGTAGGTTGGTTGGAGACGGTTCGTTCGTTCCTTGGTGAAGTCCGACGAATCTCGATTTCTCGCCACCTCGAGGGCGACGTCGAGCATCGCTCTCGAGAGCACCGTCCTACGATGGATTATTTATGATCCTATGCTTTTATCTGTATTACCTCGTCCGCCCTGCCGTCGTGGTTCAACGTTAAGAGCATTTCGGTGCATTGCCTCCTCGACGGGTTTTCCGTATTTCCCGAACCGAGTCGCGTCACGTCACTGTAGCTTACTTTTCCTGCTACCGTTCAACCGATCGTCGCCCCATGTTATCCCGTTATTACGATAATTATGTCCTTCCCATTGCGTGCCACTGAATTACCGTCTCGCCGGTGTCACTGACACGCTCGACTCGTCTGCCCTCGGGCAAATGCAATCGCGTGAAACTACAATTCGACGATTGTTTCGTGCATTCAACGGCGACGCCTTCGTGGGACTAGTAACGAATATGTACGTTTAATGAAAAAAAAAAATGAACGATGGAATTTTGACGAGTCGATTTATCAGAAATCGTGAGGAAAAACGACGACGTTTAATCGACGATCCGCGAAATGCGCGTGACTCGACGCTAATCGATACCGACTCGCGAATTCCATCTCTCCTCCTCAGAGTGAATTTTTATTCGGGGAAAAACGACGAAAGGAGAAAACATTTCGCTTAACTTCGAGAGGTATTCTGTTCGGTTGTAACGAGAGTTCCCGGTTGGAGAATGGTTCAGTGGTAAACACGCTGGATATCGTGGAGTTTGCCTCGTTGTCTTGAAATAAATATTATCGTTCATTTTTCGAGGAATAAACTCCATCGCGGTCCGACGAAAAATGCAGCCGTATAAATCCGTGGACAATCAGGATCGATGGGGAGAGAGGGTTGGCCGAGCGGCGGCGGCGATTGATTCAATTTTCAACGCGGAGGAGGCGGGTTACGGGTAGAAAATTAAAACCCAATGTCGAGCTGAAACGAGCAAGAGAAAGAATAACGAGGGACAGAGAGAATTGAGAGAAAGACCGAAAAGGACAGGTAGACACAGGAGAGAAAGAAAGAAGATGGAAAAAGAGTAAAAGAAGATCGGAGCACGAGGCCAACGGCAAAATGTTACTTTCTCCTATTAAAAGGCATCGACGGGACGTGTATATCTTGTAATCACCCTGTATCACCGATTCTTCTCTTTTTTTCCCCCTCTCTCGCGTCATCTCCCTTGCATCGGGACGTACGAGCGCGCACGTATACGATCCTACGTCTGTATAGACCTCGATGACGTACCCGTCGGTATCCGGCTCGTTTTATTAATGTCAATAAGGCAATTATTGTCGATGAATGGTGCGGGTAGGTATCTCGCTCATAGCTCTGTCGTTCCGAGTTACCTGCTTCGAGTACCGATGGCTACGAACCGATGTTTTTAACGTGCCTCCGGCCGAACAAATTATTACCGGGTGTTTGCCTCGACGGTAGGTCAATTCGCCCATGAAAAATGTGTAAATTCCAATCGGTCGATTTACCCCCTCGAGGAGTCGTGCAAATTCAACGATGCGTTCGCGTAATAGGATGGTAATTCGAGAGCAAATAAAATGGAAAGTCAAATACAAACGGGAGAGATTTTACGTAAAACTGTACGGACACAAAAGTGTGTTTGATTTGAAAATAAATTCTCGGTTACCACCCCCCTACGAATGATGGCGCTTGGTTGCTTCCCCCTTCGAGTGCACGAATGTGCGCCGGATATTCGACGGTGGTTATTGAAAATTATCCACGGTAACCGCTTTAAAACCGATTCTCCTTCTCTCCCGGTTCCTTGAACGTTTGCGCGTCACTCGGCGCACTCGCTGAACGAAATATACAGGGGTTGGGGAGAATAATATAGGAAAGAGGGGTTTCTCCAGTCTCCGCTAAGCAATATCCATCCACCCCACATGCCTGCTTGCCTGCCTGACTGCCTGCCTGTCTGCCTGTTCGCATTATCGGTGTGTACAGACGGGTTCTCAGCAATTTATCCATTACGCTCCCGGTCGCGGGCACTATTATTGCATTTTTTCAAATTATTGCTCGACGGGATCGACGAAACGCCACCGTCTTGATTGACAGGGGCCTCCTCGACGCTTGGATGTGTGATACGTTCAGACTCTTGACACGTAATCGTTGATAGGAGTAGGTAGAGAGATATACTATTTTTATGGGTCTCTGTTACTCCTCTGTACTAATTTTTCTTCTTGTATCGACTGCCATTGGTACTTCGACTTTGCTTAGAATCGTTTTAGGTGAATTTATAAAAAAATTTGACCTCCGTCCCATTGAAGACACCGCGAACCTCACCTCCTCATCGTCACCCACCAGATTTTTATTGTACTCGATAAATCTATCGCTTGGCCGCAATGAATTTGTGCAAATTTCAAATTCTATCGAACCACTCTATTTTTACCATTTTGGTAATCGTCACAGAAGATGGTTTGACTCCTCGCGAATTCCGCGCCTCACACGGAGTACGCGCGATCAATTATTGCTCCTCGCAGGAGCAGGTGTACCGGAAGTCGATCGCGTCGCAGACTCGACTACGGTGGCTGCAGAAGGAGTCAAAAGAGAGACGAGGGAGGCAGCAGGGTAATACATCGCGTCCGTGGCAACTGCAAGGATATATATGTCCGTTTGGGGCAGCGAAGTCCGCAGAGGCTCGGCAAAGGTTGGCGCGGTAAAAAATTCACGGGGTGAATAAATCAAGAAAACGTCGCAGCGGCCACGCTTCTCTCGGTTTAAGTACAGTCGGCGTAGCGAGGATCTCGCTCGCTCCGGCTTTCTCTTCTTTTGTACATACTTTATGGCGAATAATGCCGCCGAGCGGAGACGAATTCGTTCCGTGGATTCGCCTGGTCGAGCGGAAGCAAGGACGACCGAGAATTCCGTTCACCGGTGTCCCGTTTCGCGCGAGCATCGCCGATTCAATTGGCTCGTTAAGAGAGCGACGATTCTCTCTTCCTCTATTTCGCCACTTTGTCTCCTTCTCTCTCTATCTTCATCGTCGATGCTTCTTTTCTCGTTTCGTTAAAAGGGAGCGCAATTAAATGGAATACCTCGTCGCCTCGATGGTATATCATTTTATCGGGCGCAATTAAAGTGGATTACCAAGTTCGGGGCGCGGAAAGTTTCCTCGAAGTTGCGTGTCCCCGTCGATATCCATTGACATCAATTATCTCGAGCTCCTTTGATCGGTCGATTCGTCGAGAGAAGATCGTATATAATTGCTCGACACTATCGAATAATGCGTAATATCCTGACCGGCAAGAAACGGCACTAGCGAAAGAAAGGATTGGAGAGAAGACTCGAGGCCGCAGAGACATCGAGGGATGAGGAGAAACTGGAATAGGATCTAGGTGGAGAGAAACAGCCGGAGAGACGAAGAGCGATTGAGAAAGAGAGGGTACATCTCAGGGGGGAGGGAAACGTATCTATACCGTGGGTATAGATCGCACGGTATCGTTGGGTAAGTTGGAAACGGAGGGTAGGTCGCTCGGGGGAATGGTGGCTCATCTTGTAATGGACTCAGAAGACAGGCGAGTCGGCTAATGGACCCCTGCTCTTCCAGAAAAGCTCTCAGTATCTGTGCCACACGAGCATCGATGCCATCGGGCAGCGTCCTTCGAAAACCCGCAAACCTACGCTCCTCAACTACGTCGTTTTCCCGCTACCACGTTTACACTCCCGTTATTATCGCAAATTCGTCTGTTTTTTTCGTTCAAGCTCGATCGCCTCGATTAATCGTCGATAAAGCCCGCCTGTTATTTTTCACGTTTGCAGATGGAAAAATATTTAACATTTGCGCGGAGGAAAACAACAGTGACTACATATTTGTCGAGTAATAACGAGCTCTGTCCCGGAAATCGTCCCGGGCCTCGATAGGGTAAGCCGTGAGAACGATCGGTACAGTTGCGTAAATATTTTTCTCCAAAGTTGAAAAATAAAGGGATCGACCATTTGGAAAAAAAAGATCGGAGTTGTCGGGGTAAATATTTTCAAACTATTTTAAACTGTACTCGGTAGGTGGTCGACGCAAACAGGGCGCGTTGACTGGCAAAAAATAGGCGACAGCAAACATTACAAATCCAGACGGAGGGTGAAAGTACAGGTGATAACGCGAAGGAAAACAAAAGAAATCGAGAAGAAAAAGGAAAGTGGAACGAACGTGTACATATTTGTAAGTTGAATCGGTTATTCGCACGGATTCCAGCCTCGTGTCGCGCGACCAGACCAAGGGAAGGATCGGCTAGGTAGACTGATAGAAGTTACCTCCTCCAGGCAACGAGAAAAAGAGCACGACGAGGGAGAAAGAGACGTCCTTTGGACGAAGAGAGAAAGAACGAACTGTCGGGTAGGTAGCCGGCTACTCTCATCTACTCCCACCGTCGCACCATCTTTCTTCTTATCCTTCACAGTCGTCCTTTCTCGGTCCACTCTCGAGAGTAACGTCTACCTCCCTTGATGGGCAGCACCACTTGAGCGATACTAACACCCGCGTGCACACTCTTGCAGTCTTACACACACGCATACCTTTAAAGCGAAAGGATGAGAAGGAGGGAGAGAGAGAGAGAGTGAGGGAAAACGCTCTCCACGTAGCTGTCCAGCCGATGTCCGATACATCAGGTCCATGCATAATAAATCCATGGAATAGCCGGCAGAACGCGGACCAACGGCCGAGGAGCTTTGGACGTATCGGTCCGCTCGGTCTCTCGGACCAACAGGGACAGCGGGATGCACTTTGCCAAGGTAGAACTTTCGAAACGGAGCACCGATATCACGCTGGACGTTTTCCTGCGCGCGTCTTTTGTCTGCTCTCCCTCGTCGAGTTCGACTTCCGGATGTTCGCATTGAGAGACGCGCTTGCAACTTTTCCCGGCAAATTTTTGTGCCGCGTGGCGCCGTGCAATTGTGACGACGAACTTCTCTTTATATTTTCGAGTAACTAGGATTTTAGATTACTCTATGATATCTCTATGGATAGATTTGTCTTTCGAGTTTTCTAGCTGGATATCGATGGTAGGATCGATACGGATAATGGGTAATCGTTATCGAATATCGTCGGAAGTGGCGATTTCGCGGGATGAAAGCGCGCGAGCGTGAAAGTTTAAATTGGTTGAGATTTTAATTAACGAACGTAAAATCCATGGCAAGGAAACTCGAGCTGGGAACGTATCTGGAAGATTGAATTTATTTCGGCATCGACGCGGAACGTTTCTTGGTGAGACAAGAGCGCAGAAGCGACCGAAGTGCCGTTTAGTTTAATACACGTAACGCTACTCTCCGGCTGCTTTTTCTCCCAAATACTCTACTTCCAACCGGTTCGAAGTAGTATAAGTCGTGGACAAAGTAGACGGCGTACAGAAAACCTCCATTAAAGTCCCTAGAAGTGATTAGTACTCTTCCCCCATCTTCCTCACCCCTCTGTTTTCTCTATTCCTCCATCTCTATCTCAATATCTCTCTTTCTCTTTCTCATTTCCTCCCTCTCCTTTGCTCTCTCGTCTCATCCCTCCTTTTGTTCCATCCACCGTTTCAAACCGCTCCTCCGTCTGTTTGCTCCTTTTCAGTCACCAAGGTGGACCGTCACCTGTCCCGTCCTTTGAAAAACTCTGCTTTGAAACCGTCAGATAATAGATACGCGAGAGAGTGAATTCCGATCTTTCCGTAATGACTCTTAATTCCCTCGCAACACGATTTCCCTTTAAACGAATCTGCGTTCCTGTTCGTTCGCGTACTTTGCACACTTCCGGCCACCGCATTATGCCCCCCGCGATGACGAGAAAACTCGGGATCATAACAATGGGCATACCTTGAGCGTCAGGAATTCGTCATTGCTCGTTAAAAGCTCGTTAGAAGCGTAAATCTTTTGCGAGCTTCCGCGAAATTAAATGCAACACCGATAGTTTCATTGGCGATTGCAATTCGAGCCCAACGATCGCCCCAATTTCATTTCGTTTGAAAGGGAACAACGGAGGGTCGGGTTTTTTGGGGGGTGGTGGGACGGAGGGGGGTTGAACGAAACGGGGAAATGGGAGGGGGAGGAGCAGGGAGGGCAGTCGGTCGAAGTGTCGAAGCGAAGCATTCGAAAAATAGAGCTTGGCATTTCCACGCGTGGCAGAAATTCCGTCGAAATTCAACGCGGACTATCGGTTCGCCACGGCAATGGGCGGAAATATGACTGGAAATCGAATAAGTTCCACGGGAATGTCATTTTGCGGAGTAATCCACTCCTTTTCCTGATTTAATCAGGGTCCTGCCATAAATCAGACGGTAATTAAAAGAGAGACCATCGGCAATGGCGGTAGTAAACATGGCCTAATCCATTTCGTTGGGTAGCTCCGTAGGTGTGGATGGTATGGGAGTGGAAAAAAGGTCGTAGCCTTTCTAATTTAATCTGGCGAATGATTCCGTGATTCTCGAAGCCGGCGGCAACCCTTTCATTACTTACGTCCCCACCCTCGGCGTCGTGGAGCGCGAGGGTGCCACAGCGGCCCCCGGAGCCACCCCCGGGCTCTCGCGCTCTTTCCCCCGTCCACCCCCTCGAGAACCGGCGCAGAACACTAAATCAGCGACCAGTGTAATTTTTGTAATGGGAGGTGTGGCCTCGGAGGGGTGGTAGACGCGTTTCCCGACGGGAGAACCGGACATATAGTAGGGATGCCATCCCTGCGTTCGCTTCGCATCGAGGAATGGTAGGGCTCGTAGGGGCGATTTTAGGGGTGGAATTCTACGATGCGAGCACGCCGCTACGGTGGTTAATCCTCCGTCGGCGTGTCTCGACTTGGCTTACGATCCACTACGCTCTTTTCTCTCTTTATATGTATCTTTCTCTCCTCGTCTCTCTTTCTCTTCGTCCCTCCTCTTCTTTTGCAACCCCGTTTCTCTCGGTCCGCCGCACGCACACAATTTCGCCCCGGTGCAAAAGAGACGATTCCTTCGGTGCTTTACCCTCTTTCACGAAAGAACGGTAATTAGAATCATTCCTGTTTGTACAGGTAATGCCCTGCGCGGTTATCAAGCGTACATCGGTGGAAAGGTTTGCAACGTATCGTTTCTCTGCAAGCTTGTCCTTTGATATTTTAAATACGCCTCTCCTCGAGCTTCGTCATTCGCGCTTTTAATTGACTTTCCTCAAATATACAAGTCAAACATCAAACTATCGGATTCGGATATCGCTATACGCGTCTCCCTCTTAAAGTCTGACTACCCTTTAGACGAATTTCTATATCACCCTATCAACCTGTCTACCTATTCATCCACCTATCAATTCTCTATCTATCCTTCTCCATACCTATTTTATTCCTCCACCCCGTCGTCTCTTTACTTTTCATCCTTTCATCCCCAAATCGTCTTAATCGTTTTCAAACTCAAACGTTCCCGCGCCTACGTTTCCGCTCGAATTGTAGTCAAATCGCGCGGTAACTCCAATGACTCGATGGATGCACCTTCGGTCAACGGAGTGGGGATACGAGCCGGGTTTCAAGTTTATCGGTGAGTGCAAATACGGGTTCCGGTGCGAGTGCGGGTTTGGATGCGGGTGCGAGTACCGTCGAGTACGAGTCGAGAGAGGGGATGAAGCACGCGAAAGAGGGAGACGAAAATCCCCGCGGCTCGAGTGGAGGGGTAACGATACAGCCTAGCCACGGTGGGGCTTGGAAATCGAAAGAGGGGATACTGGAGGGGTTACAGGGTTCTATGGTGGGGATTTATCATTCTCGGTGGCGTGCCGCGGTCGCACGCGGCACTCGCCAGTTTACAACCGACCGCCGGATTGGCGGTTTCGTGAGTTTCGCGGGAAATTTCGCGGTATTCTCTCTCTCGTGGATGTAGACGTGTTTTTTCCCCATGAACGATGTCGTATTTGTTGACATAAGGTTTGGAGATTGAAAGGTCGATAGAGTTGGAACTTTGAGAGAGGTTTTTGCGGATTGTCGGTTGTTTGATGAAAATTCTAAGGAGAATGTCGAGCAGTGAACATTGTTGTGCACAGTTTGTGTAGTGCCACGTGACGACAGCAACGGGGGAGGAAACGTGGCTGAAGGTGACCAGATATTCTCGAGGTTCCAAGCTGATTTGAAGGTTGTCAGGTAAATTTTGAGAATATTTTTTGTCAATTGTTGACGCGTCATTTGGAAATGTCTGTTTGGAGAGTAACTTAAAGTAGATTATTAGAGCCGATGCTGTCTCTTGCGCGAAAGATTTTGCAATCTTCAGTTGCACTTTGTAGAAAGGACTTACAGGTGCTTACGGGGATTATGACTTAACGTTTCAGAGATTGTTAGAGCGATGCGAATGGAGATTAAATTTAGATTCGTGCCGCAACTGTGTCATTTCGATCGTAAGATTATATTGCGACGTTAATTAGATCTACAAGTACTCTACAAATGTCTTCGAAGTTAAGACACTCTCTTACATTTTGCATCTCTCTTTTCCACTCCAAACGACGTTCACTTTTTAAAGTGATATTTACCTCGCAAAGTACAGTCACCTTCTCAACTACTCCTCCGCTTAGCCATAGAATTGGAGGCGACGCGATTGTATGGTTGCCGTTAACGATACGGATTCCTTAGAAGCGGGCTTAATCTGCATCCCGTAAAATGCTGGCGCATTGCTGCGCTTACTTTCACGGTTGCGCGTCCTCGGTTTCCTCCCTAATCTTCTCGTTCCAACGACGTTCCTTCATCACGAAAGAAGAAGAAAAAAAACGACATATTAACCTACGAAGAACATCCATTAACCGGAAGGATGAAAAGCCGATCGGAGACGGTAAAATCGATATATCAAGGAACCGCAAAGGGTGATTTCTATCTCTAAACGTTTTAATTCGATAAACTCTCGCTCTCGATATATATATAGGCCTGAGTGCGACGTATGGTCTTCCTCGAAGATACTAAATTTCCACCCCGTAAAGATCGCGCACGTGATTCCCCAGTGCGTTACGGGCTTTCGTTTTCTTTGCCCGTCCATGCGTCTATATCATCGATCCACTTATCTATTTATCCGCTCACTCAACTCTCTCCTCGAGTTTGCGTGCAACCGTTGAAACGTTTATTTTTCTCCCGTGACTCCCTCACGAATTCATCGGGATCCTCCCGCGCATAGGATCCACCGTATATCCGTTGATCGTGCTCGTAACGGATGTCGGGATGGTATATCCGGTCGTTTGAATTTCGATAATTGGCACTAGTTTCACCGTGAACGACGGTCTCTCGTTAGTCGTCCAGCTCGAGTAGACAGAGTGACTCAATTATTTCGTTTGAAGTCCCGCGGAGGAGAGGCGCGCTTTCGAACGTTATACGGTATACAACGGGCCGGATAGTCGGAGGGACGGCGTTTGCGTGGAAGTATGCCACGACGCGCGCAAATAAATTGAGAAAACTAGACCGAGGGAGATGGTCGAGCGAGGCAAACGTTTATTTTACACCGACAAATTGGTGCGGCTAATTAGCTCCGGCTAAAAGCAGAAGTACGACCGTGACGGTGCTCGCGGCCTGTCGCACGGCATCGACTCGTCTCTTCGTTGTCCCCGCCACGAGACCGCGACTTTAGCCACTGCCTGGAAAGACGACGAAGGTTCCTCTTCCTTGCTCCAAATTGCTCGGCCACGGCAATTGTTCTCCGAGTTATATTCGTCTCCTCTAAACGGTCCGCACATTAACGGAGAAATATCTCCCGTTACGCGACGCACAGGAGCGCGAATTTGCTCTAATGGAGCAATTACCGTCCCGTTTTTAGGGGTATGTTGAAGAGGAGGAGAAGAACTCGTAAGGATCGTCTCACGGTAACGCGAGTCGGTTAGAATTCGTCTTTGAGATACGAAACGGACGATACGGGGATCGAGATACATAACTTCTCGTTGCGGGCGCTTCTTGGGAAATTACGGGCGTACCGCGGTGCCGATATAATTTAATAATACTAGCCGCGTGTAATGTCTTTCGACACGCGTCAGCGATAATTCCGAGGCGAATGTCCAATAAAAAGCCACTTTGCCCGATCGAAATATCAAATGTAATCCTCTTAAGTCGGCTGCACCGTCGAACGTGTATCTCAGGGACTGACCATCGCACCCATCCTGTTCCTCCTCCTTCGCTGCTCTCTCCTCGTCTTCGCGCCCTCGCCGTCCAACCCGCGGGCTTCCAAGTTAACTTCTGACCCACCGTCGCGACCCCGTAACCCGCGCGCCCTTTTCCTTCCTTCCTTCCTTCCTTCCTTCCTTCCTTCCTTCCTTCACCCTTTCCTATCCAGAGGCGTTGCTTTTACGGCGATTGAAGCTTCCCGCGGGTCCTTGGGCACTCCGCCAGGTGGCGGTGCCACGTCCTTCTGGGCGTCGCCTCCTATATTCCATTTTCAAGATTTTTCTACAAATCGAACCTATTACCCGATTGCAACCCGTTTGCGATTTTACGAGACTTGAAAATCTACCTCCGTCGTCCAAGTTTCGGTCTTTTAATCTTCGTCGATTCGAATCCTCTCGACCCGCGGCGCTGAGGAAGCAACCCTTCAGCCGAGGGGTTGCACGCGAACAGGAATATAATTAACTCAAAGTTTAATTCGTTTCGTCCGCGCCGAGGTAATCGACGATAATGCAAATTTCGCGGCGTGTTCGTCAGAAAGTGTTCTCTTTTGATCGATTCTCTTCATCGATCTCGCCGATTTCGTTCGAAAGTTCGATCCATCGGTCTCGCATCGTCGCCGAATATTAGCTACGCTCATTAAAGAACCATTTGTAGTGGCACCGATGCCGATCGAAGTTGAATAATTAACTGGTATACCGACCGAAATCGATTCATTAATTAATAAAGCGGTAACGTTCGCCGTACTAATAATACCGGCTCCACAATTGAATAGAGATCGCGTTCATTAACTCTCCCTGTACTATTAGCAGCGGTTGCGGTACATTACGAACAAATCGAATGAACCGACCTAAATAATCGAATTTGCAACCTACGCGATAAACAATTTTTCCGTACGTGGCCCACGTATGCCGTGCACGATCGCTGACGTTCCTAATGAATTCTCTCTCTATCGACCGGCAAATTCGCGAACCCGACTCGCGTTTCCGCGAATAGAAATTTCCGCGCTTTAACCGCCGAACAATGAACATCGCCTTCGTCTCATCGGGCAAGAGAACTTTTTCTTTATTTTCCTCCAGCTGCACCGTCGATCGACGTCGAATCTATCGGCGTCGCGACGGTTACCATCTTCGTGCCGCGAATTTTCTTGGTCCGTCGTTCATGGACGTTTCGAAGAAGCGAAGGGTGACGGGATAGAAAGGGAGGAAGGAACGGGGTGGAAAGTTCCTTTCCAGGCTCGATCGGTCGTTCGACGCGGGTGGCGGCTATTGGCCGGGATATCTTTCGATTATCAAGACCATCCATACCTCTACCGCCTTAGTCGAGCGAGCTCCGTTGTCTTCTCGGCTCTTTCAATTAATGTTTTGATTGATTTCGGACCCTCGGAGCCCGAAGGCCGATCTTTTCCCACCCGTTTGCTCGCTTACGTTCTCCTTCTACATTCCAGAGGTGGTTTTCGAAGTCTATACGCGCTCGATTCATCTCCATATTTATCTTTTAGCGGAGAAACTCACTTTGTCCTTCGTTTTTGCATAATTACAATTACTCTTGTACAATTCTCTCGTCGATGTCTTGGAGTATCGATGAAATTGTCGAGATTCGCGGGGATTAACGAAAGGGTTGAAGTAAAGGAAGAACGATCGATGCGGCGGTTCTTTCGAATTAGCCGGAAGTTTCGTTTCCGAGGGTGATACGTGCTGTATCCACGCGAAGAAGGAAGAACATCCTGCCGTGGGTTTGGCAACGTACGAGGGAGTATCGTCGTCGACGGCGACGTCGGACGCCGGCGTCTACGGCGTCGCCGGCACCGCCACCGAGACGGGATGGTGGTAGTCGGTAGACGCTCGAATCGGTGTTATACCGGTGGCTGTTTTATTGCGAGATTTGCGGCGTGGCCTCTCCGTGTAACAAGACTTACTGAGATCTTAATAGAATCTGAGACCACCCCTTCTCAGCGAGTCCCGTACTACGGACTAACGCCGTCTTCGACCATAGCCCCGTAGCCTCCGTTTTCTAACTCTGTCGTCTCTCTCGCTCTCTCTCTCTCTCTTCTTTCGCTCCCGTCTTCCGTATAACTTCTCCCTTTCTTGTCTTTCTTTCTCTGTTACACTCTCTTTCTCTATCCACCCCCGCATCGTTTCCCTCGGCCCCTCGGCTTTCTCCTTTCGAGGAGAAGGATGGTAGGGGAAGGGAGTTGACCCCGGCGCTGCATCCCTCTATCAGGAAAAGGGGTGCTTATTCTAAGCGTATATAAGAGGGGTAGGAGAATGCCCGGGGTGGGCTGAAGGGTGATTTATGAATATTGCCTACCGAGAAAAGTGTATCGCGCTGCCACGTCGATTTTACCTTCAAGACGAAGACTTTGAGGCGACCTCGCGCCCTCGCGACCTTTTATAACATTCTTGTCGTGCCGATTAGCGGGATACCATTGAAATGGAAACCTCGCTAAAGGTTTTACCTCCTGCGATTCGTATCTGCGTTATTCGTAGGAATTTTCAATCGCGCGTCAATGGAACGCTGTTTTATGAAAAGGGGGTGATTCGAGGGATGGAGAAACTTTTGTCTCTTTCTACTTATTGTTCGAGTTATTTAGAAATCGAATGTCCGATCTGCAAGGGTGTCGTTGGCGAGAGAATATTATCGGCTACAACTTGGATCTTATGGCAGGTATGTCTTCATAAAAATTAAGGGGGTTGCTTGAAAGAGAGGAGTAACGAGATCGAGCGTATCGTTGTCGTAACTGGCAATGAATTTCGGGGGAAACGTTTACTTTACGATTACGGAGATTATGCAAATATAGTTGGATCGTTGCAAATTGCGTTAGCTCGCACTATTCTTCAACGTACAACGTAATTAATTTCACGTTTTATCGTTACATCGGCTATTAATTACGGCGCGGCCGGATAAAATGAATGGTTCTTCGGTAACAATAGGGATGCTCTATTCATAAATATGCTTTCATCGCATATTTCGTGCGAGTTTTATGCAATCGAAAAGCGATAATACCGATTATATAATTCGCGGTGGAAGTTAACGAGAGACCGTGAATATTTTATCAGCGGGAAAAATTGTGCAAACGAAAGAACCCGCTAATTTCAATCGACTTCCATCGACGCGAATCCGAATCAACGTTTCAACCAGGATTATACGTATCTGTGAAAAATCTGTCCCAGTTATCCAAGCGTTTCTGGATTTTCAAATTGAACAATTTCATTTAATTTCCAGGGAGAATTCATTTTCGAATTTCCCACGATGGTGGAGAGAGTATTCCGTATCCCGATGTCACGTGCGAACGTCGCGGTTCTTTCAACCGCGTCCACGGCTCCCCCAACCCTCGCATTTTGCTTCTCACTTTCGATCCGATTCCCACTTTCGTTTCCGTTTCACCGATCGACAGGCAGGAATCGAGAGAACGACCGAGAAAGTCGAAGAATCCCTGAAAGAGTAGCAGAGAGAGAGAGAGAGAGGAATAGGATGAAAGAAAGGGTGGAAAGAGAAGAATACAAAAAGGAGAAAGAGAAAAGGAGTATCGTTGCTGTTGGTGATCGGTTGGCAGAAGCAATTTTATATTTTATTCCCCTATTTAAATTTATCATTTCAGATATCGTAGGAACAAAAATAAGTTTAAATTGAATTCTCTTCTCCCCTATCCACGACGACGTCCTCGTGCATCCGCTCACCATCTATCCCCGTATTCTTCTTCGTACCATCGAACAATTCTATTTCGCTTTTCAACCACCCACAACCCATCCCTCGTCCCGATACATCGTCTTGCCTCGTATGTTTCGTTTTTGAGAACGATTTAATACGGACATACCAACTTTCTCAACCTTTTAAAAACTCCACATTATCCCAACATTTGCATCCCTTTCATCTTTTCTTATTTCTATTTTCATACCTTCAAACATTATCCTGGTATCGTCAAAAACGATGTAGTCTTCCTGGAATACCTACAATTATCCATAGAAATTCCCCCTTCGCCAAAGGAATTCCCTCTCGAACCCTCTACATGGAACACCGCACCTTCGTCTTGCCGCTCTCTCTCTCTCGTTATTTGTCCTCCCCATTATTCGCGAACGATAATCACCAAATTGAATTTATCGGTGAATTCGAGGCGTCGAACGAAATATCTAGCTTCTTGCACGTCGATACTCGAAGAATCACCCGAAAGATTTTATAACGAGCTCGACCACGAAGACAGCAGCATCGTCGGCGGTGGTGTGGCTGGCCGTGCATATAACGGCACCAGGATCGAGAGTAGATCTGTCTCCCCAGGAAGCTTGTTAGGCGTCGGCGAGCTCCGCTATCTTCTAATTGGCGATATAATGATTCTGAAGGATGGAATACCGTGGTCCTGAAGGGGCCGAGGAGCACCCTCCTCCGTTTCCTTGTTAGGGGTGAAATTAAAATTTGGCTCTACGTACCTTCCTACCCCTCTGCCATCTCTACCCTGACTTTCTCGTCCCTTCTACACCCCGTCCTTACTCTCTTTCGCTCATTTATTCTTCTTCTACTCCATTCACCTCTTCCACCTTCAACTTCTTCTTTCACCCTCTTTCTTTCTCTTCCTTTCTCCCTTTTACTTCCACTTTTCTCGTGAACTCGTTACGCGAACGTTGTGAAATTGGTATGTCTTGAAGCCACTGATTCGTTCACCAGGACGTGCGTCGACATCGTTGGGTATTCGAGGACTTTGTCAGACTGGAAGGTACTCGGGAGATCGTGTGGGTGCACGCTCGTTTGTTTCCCTTCGACGAAAAGAGGGTGTTCCTTCGCTTCCTTCCTCCATCTTATTTCCTTTATTATTATTACAACCATTATTATTCGAGAATTGGCGAACGAAACGCCACCGAAGGAGAAAAACGATGCCGTTTGATCGTTGACCGAAATTCTTTCAACGTTCCGGAATTGGGAATAGGTTTATTAACGAGCACGAAGTCCGCTCTTAATTGGCGGCCTTATATTATAAGCGGCTAATTGGATGGGGATTTGAGGTCTGTTCTCCAGCGGCGGAGTCGGAGCCTCTTAGAACTTGCGAGCGTATTAACGCGCGACTTTATTTTAAATCGCAGGAAGTTATAAGCTAGGATTTAACGGCGGCAGTTATAAAGCATCGATGCTTAATTACACGTTAATCTCGCGCACGAAATTGAGGCGCTCGTAGGCGAGAGAGACGCGGGAAATTATGCTTCACGCTTGATTCGAATTCTCCTTGAGAAATTTCCTTTTCTAAGAACACCCGGGCTCACTCCTTCGTTCGACCTACTCCTCCTCCACCCCTCTCTCGCCCTCGTCTCTCCCTTCTCTTCCTCTCTAGTAGTTACTAAACTGGTCGTCTCAATTAGCGAAACTTGTAGCAGGTACGTTACCGACTTCCAATTAGTCATAGGTTGCAAACTGTATCGCGTTTACTGGAGCGGGACTAATAACTTTTAGACCGTGAAATATATGCACGGATACGATGCAAATTAGTGGTGCATCGGGCGGACGTTATTAAATGTTCCCCAGGGTGAGAAAAATTTCGGCCTGTTTTTTTTTTCTCTCCATCCCTCTCCTCTTCTTCCCTTTCTTGGTCTACGTCTCGTCTAATTGTCGCGAGGAAAAACATATTTATCCTCGCGGTTTTTGCTCTCGATGGTCGAGAATATTCTCTATTTCTCTCTCTAATTTTCTCTCTTCGGAAAGGACGTCGAGTCACAGGGTTGGTTTACTCGTCGTTGGTGTTTGCACGGGGCGAGAGTGTGCCGGGGCGGCGACGTCGATCTCCGAGAATTTACGAAGGCCCTTGTCGCGCGGCTGATAGTTACAGGCCTGGTCTCAATTAGTAGAACTTACGTCGCTAGGGTCCAATTAGACGTAGGCTAGAAGCTACACCCTGTTTGCTCAAGTTTGCCGTACCTGTGCGCGCTACCCCGTCTGTCGGATGGGGTTGCTGCCCGTCCTGTAGCTGCAGAGCCCGTTGAAGGTGTCTTTTTCCTACGCTAATGACTAATTAGCAACCTCTCCACTTCATAGTATAATGACACGGGATCCAGCCTTGAGCCGCCGACTGGGATCATTATTAAACCCCGAAATTGCAGTCGTGCCTGCAGCTTCGTGCCGTGCACCGTTCTCTGCCCTATCCTCTGCTATTCCCTGCGCCCTTTCTCTCCTCTCTCTTTCTCTTGCACTCTCTCTCTCTCCTGCTTTCTCTACTCTGTCCCATCGTGTATCGTCTCTCGTTGCGCTCCGGATCCGTGGCTCGAAGGACACGCACGAAGACGCGAAACGTGACTCGACGAGGACGAGGGTGCGTTCGAATACCGCGTTAGCGATCCTCGTTTACCCTCTCGCTCGGCTTCCTCATTTCTCTGGCAGACCCTCGATCGTGCTACCTCCACTAACCCCTCTTTCCTTCATTTTCCCTCTTTCTTCTCCGCCTCTGTTATACAAATTCGTTACCGATCGTTTTTTCCTCTCTTTTCTTTTTTCTATTTGTTTCTTCTTTTTTTTTCCCTCAATGCATTTTATGGAGCGCGTTAAATTATAGGTAGTATCAACGATACACTCCTGGACGGAGAATCTTTATAGTAGAGGTAGCGTTGAAAATTTGATTCGTTCGTACCATCTTGCGAGAATCTTTGGAGAATTCTCGAGAGGTTACCTCGAGGTATCGTTCCTTGGAAGTTAAAAACTATCTAGGTTGGATTTAAATACAAATGGTGTCGAATCCAGGATATCCTCTGTTCGTGGAAGTCGTCCGGTGTTGCGGCGATGGAGGAAAAAAAAATAGATTCCATAAAATTGGAGAGTGCAGCGTGCATTTATATACAGTTTGAGTCAGCTGGGGGAGACACGCTGACCCCTAACCGTAATATTATATGGAGGCTATTCTCTTACGTATGGACAACTCCGTCTCGTCCTTTCTCCCGGATATACTTTTTCCCTGGACGCTCGCACCCCCGACTAGTTTTCTCTGTCTCATCCCCGGCGCATCCTCGGCCTCTCTCACGGGGGTGCTTCGTTTCATCTTCCTCCCTTACACCTACCGTCTCTCTCTTTCTCTCTATCCCTCTCTCTGTGTCTCCCTCCCCTTCTTTTACATTTATTTATTTCCTAAACGTCCGTCCCCGCCGGCTACTTTATATTTGACATTTTTATTAAACCACCCGGCAGTGCTGTCCGTACCGACAGGATATCTCGGGCACGGTGGACAGCGCGGCGGCGATCCGGGACGAGACTGGGTGGGTGGTAGGTTATCCCATATTGCTGTTAGGGCAGTTTCGTAATCTCAGAGGGGTGCCTCTTATATTGACCGAATAAAAAGTCGTATCCGTCGCCGATTCGTCGATCGGATATCCCTCCATGCCTTTTTCCGGGCGTATCGTATCCGCAGCCGGGGGTTTTCCGTATCGAAAGACAAGCGGCGTAGAAACGATGGCCCCTGGATCTCCTCTCTTATACCGGTATATCCTCCTCGAAACCCTCTTCCCGCTTCTCCTCTATAAATCAACTTTTCACTTTACGATTGCGTTATTTCGCGGTGGTCGCCTTCTCCTTCTACCTCCTCCACCGCCTCTTCCTTCACCGTTGAGCCGTTTCTTGCCGCGAGAACGATTTTACGTCGGCGATGGATAGAAGAAGAGGAGGAACCTTTTTCGTTTTCCCCTTTCGAGCATAAACGTAAATCAGAATTTCCCCCGGCGGTGTATCGTCACTTCCGGGCCAATATCGTGGCCGCGCCGTCTCCTCGAATAATGGCACACTAAATTGACGCGATTAATTTAATTTTATCTAACGTTTCATCGGAGTACATTGATAGCACCGCCGAGCGGGCTCCAACGTGGATGGAATTGGATATTGCGTGCGCCGACAAATAACTCGGCACCCGCGAAAACTCCAATCGATATGCACCGACGACGGTGTATATGCGACCGGCAAAAGAATTCTCGTTATCGATCGCTGCATTGTGCCGTTCTCTCGCTTTGATTATTCCAACCGATCGCCGCTCGATCGGCGTAATTTCGTTCGCGGATTCGCGCTCTCGCGTTTCAGAGGGCGCGCGAGACCGCGAAAGAGATACCGGAAGAGCAAAAGGGCTGACGAAAGTGCAACGGAAAGGGCAAATGAGATCCATCGCCAATGGTCCCTTTCCGTTTGTGAAATCCTATTCGATCATCGTTATATCCTCGTATTTCGATATCATGCAAATTCCTTTTCTCTCTCTCTCCTCTCTCTCAAATCGTTACGATATCGATCAAACCAGTAGAATCATTAAAAAAAAAGGAAATAAATCCGATGAAAGTAGAAAAAAAAAATGGAGCGTACAGGTTGACGAATCACGAACCGTCTCTTGGATACCGACGTAGGTGGGGCACGTTAAGAGGGGGCCAAGGGGATACGGGTAGTAGAGGGATGATGTTTTTTTCCTCCGCGGCGCCTCTTTAATTTGCCCTCCAATTAACGGACGGGGTCCTATTTGAAAAATACCTGCCACGAGGGCTGGCAATTATACTCCTTCCTTTTTTTTGCGCCACGAGCGCGTTATTAGCGCTATCCGTCCTCCCTCTCGCTCCTCCCGTCCCTCTTCCACCCTCCTTCTCCTCTTCCTCCTCATCCTCCCCCCTTCCACCTCTCCCACTCGCCCTGTTCCTCTTCGTTCCCGCCACCCAACCACCCACACTCCGTCACCATCCCTCTTTACGCGCGTGTGGGCGCTCGTCCTCTCGCCCTCTCCGCGACCTCTCCTCTGCTTTTCCCTCTCTCGCTCCGGCGTATCCGTATCCGCGCGGCTCCACCAGTTTTACGTGTATTGCCGAGCACGGGGGTGGCTGGCGGGACAGGCAACGGGCCTTCATGGTGGAGAGAGAAATGTAGCGAGAACGGATAGAGAAAGACATGGAAGAGAAGGAGAGAGAAGGAGAGAGGGAGAGAAATGAACGCAGGGGTAGGAGAAGAATAGGGGTGGAAAGCGGAGAGTCGGGGTAGCGGCGAGATGGAGGAGTGGCGTTTATAACTCGTGCCCGGGTCTCCAAGCTTTGAGAAGGCCAATTAGCAGCATAAAGCTACAGCTCGGCCCCGGGGCCGAGGATGTTTGTATGTAATAATGGATTGTTACTCAAAGTATCCGGCTAATTAATTAAGCCCCCGCGCCTCGCCGTGCACCCACTTACCATTTTAGCCCGCCGTCCTTTCCCCGGAATCGCCTTTAGAGCGCGGTTTCGTTTCCTGCGACTGCACGATAGACCCGCGCGCTGCTGCTCCGCGTCCTCCGTATCTCTATCGTTTTCACCGCTTTTTCCGCGTCCCTCTCGACATCCCCCGAATCGATCCTCCCTCGCGATATTTCCAAGACCGTCACGCTCAATGGGCTTCCCGTTACTCCTACCTACAGTATTGTTCCCTTGCAGTCGATAACAATTGCTCCAAACATTTCGAGAGGCTAATCATCGATGAAAAAAAAACTTACTATCGATCGATGAACGTTGTGGAATTGTTTGCAATTTTGAGGACCGTTTTACGGTAGATAGATAATTAGCATTGTGCAATACGTCCACGAGGGTTGGCTACGTTGCTCGAGGAGATAAAACTTCGGACTTGCGATCGGACAATAAGACCCTCTTCGCATCGGGGAAGTTTTTTCGCGATATGTAATCGTACCCTCGGTAGCACGAAATCGACAAAGTGACCGTAGCTGTTGAAGCCAAAAAAAAATTTTCACAAATTAAAACGTACGAGATACTCGCAATGGAAATCGAGTACTTGGAAATGATTGGTTTGGCAAAATTGCCAACGGGACGTTCTCGCGAAATTCCGCAACGGAACCACAGGATCCGTTTTGACGATGGAACGTGGAACCTGCGCGGGACGGAGGAACCTTGGCGCGCAAGGATGGACGGCGAGTCCAATTAGCGTGGATAATTATTGCGTGTTCCTAGCCACTTACAACGCGCAGACGCTCACCGATATGGAATACGCGTACGTTGTACAGCGCGGCAGGCCAAACCTATTGTTAACGAACAGGCACGCGTGTACCGCGATACGGATAACATCGTGATCGCGAATCCAACGCTCGCCGTACCAATGTCGATTTATGTCGTTTAAACGAGATATCGGTTTATTCACGATACTCGATTCACGGTTTTCGTGTGTCTTGAATGTTACAGACGGCGTTATAGTCTAAATCACGATGACTATGGACGTGAGCAAATCGGAGACGAGTAAAAATGGCTCCACGCAACAGGAATGCGCCGGATGTGGGAAAACGATCACGGAGAGGTGAGTGATCGATGATTTTGAAGATCGATAGTACTTGTTTCAGTTATTGGTATCGTTGGAATACATATTTTTATCCGCGCGATTCAAAGTGTTACGGAAGAAATTTAAAAGACATTTAAGTTGAAGACTAAGTTTACAAATTTTGGGAAATTCTTGTTTTCTCCTTTGAATTCGAGTAGAAAAGCTCGAGTATTGCGAATTCGTCGGTAAGAAGGAAAACTATGGTCGGTTCTTCAGGTATCTCCTGAAAGCTCTGGACCTTTACTGGCACGAGGACTGCCTTAAGTGCGCCTGCTGCGACTGTAGGTTAGGGGAGGTCGGTTCAACCCTCTACACCAAGGCCAACCTTATCCTCTGCAAGAGGGACTACCTCAGGCTCTTCGGGAACACGGGAAACTGTGCCGCTTGCAACAAACAGATACCAGCGTTCGAGATGGTCATGAGAGCGAGGACGAACGTCTATCACCTCGACTGTTTCGCTTGTCAACAGTGTACCCATCGGTGAGTCGAAATTAATTCCTCTTCTTTCATTCTCCCACCGTTCTTCGACTTTGAGAGATCACCTAGTCGATTCGATCCTTTTTAAAATCACCCGCCAAAAGCAAACCCCAACTTCCGTTTGAAACTGGTAACTTGAATTTAAAAAACGCGCGGGAGGAAAATCTATCGAAATTAATTCCTCTTCTTTCAATCTCCCAGCGATCTTCGACTTTGAGAGATCACCGAGTCGATTCAATCCTTTTTAAAATCACCCGCCAAATGCAAACCCCAACTTTCGTTCGAAACTGGTAACTTGACTTTAAAAAACGCGCGGGAGGAAAATCTGTCGAAGATTTTTCCACGTTCTCGACGTGATATTTCGCGACACCCGCGTCCCGATGTAAAAGCAGAGGGAGCTCGGGACAGACGACGAAAGGAGATAACAAAGGCGCGAAAAGGGAAAGGACAATGGGACCGAGAAAATAGCGAGACGGGTTACGGGGGCGAAAAAAGGGAAGAGAGAAAGAAAAGGGAGGAAAGAGGGATAAAGAAAGGAAGCGAGTACTGGTTTGTGAGACACGGTCCACTCGGGAGTTGCTTTACAGGTCAGCTGGGAAATCACCCTGTGCTCTATCCGTCGCGACCTCTTCCTCCGCTTGCGCCAGCATTCTACGCGGCACAAGACCAACTTCTCATCGTGCTACTCCCGCGACACGTCCTACCCTCTCTTCCTCCTTCCTCCCTTCCTCCTTGTCTCTCTGTTCCTCTACCCCTTGGTCTCTTCCGACCCCTGAGACCAGTTATGTAATTATCTGGATACTGCTGACATTTTTGTATCATATTGCCCGTCGCCAGCGAGCGTAGACGATGGTCCCCAAATACTCGCGCGGGTCTCTCCTCTCCTCGTGGAAGTCGACGAGAGAAGTTCTGCTGTTCTTTTGTATTTTTTCATTTTAATTGGCACGGTCATTTTGTCTAGAAGTTTCGAGATTTTGGACGAGCTATGGAGTTATATTTAGTAGAAATATCGAGGCTGTGATTTATTGAATAATAATTTAGGAAACCTGTTCTGAAAGCAAGGGGGATGATGATCTCTCGGTCGACATTCAATCGCGCTTTCCAGTTACAAAAATGGCGCGCTATCGAGCACCCGTTGCCTCGTGGTTCTGTTTCAGAAATACAGGTTTTTTCGACCGCGAATCCACAGATTGCTTTTTGCATCGTTACTCGATACGATTTTGATGTATTAAATTTTCAGATTGAACGCGTTTGTTTGCCCACTCTTGTGTATCTTTCTCGTGTAATTCGATACTGATTTCGCGAATGCTTCTCCCCTCTGTCGATTCCTCTCTCCGCTCTCCTCTTTTCCCCACTTTCCGTGTTTTATTAAACTTTTGCAATCCGATCCCAAGTAATTTCCCGTTCATCTTGCCAGTCTGCGCGTAAATTAAAACGAATACCTTCCAGTAATTTCCCCGCGATCGGTAATTTCATCTATCGCTAACGAGAGAGGAACGATTTTCGTTCTGCGGCTTCTTTCTCGTCTTTCGTTCGACGTTTTTGCGTAGATTGATTTGAAAAGAGAAGAACGCGTGTCGAGAGGGTGGGAAAACCGTTTGAACGTGAGGTGAGAGTTTCGAAGAAAAGAAATACCACCTGTGAAAGGAAGAGTCGAAGAGAAACGAAGGGTGATCGAATGAAAACGAAACCAAGGCATCCTTTGAGGGGTTGTGGCTGCTGTAGATTTAGGAGACACTCTCAATCAGTCGGCTAGTGTTTAAACCACCATTAACTTGGACAATTTTTCTTAAATTATCATTTAACATTTCCCGCAAACCTTGAAGGGACGAGCTACAATAGATGACTCTCAATTAGTATGCCCTCATCTACAAACCGTGTTTAGAAAGTCACTTGATAAGTGGTTTACTCTGATTCGTCCAACCAGGAAGAAACATCCCTCCACCTTGCGCACTTTCGATTCTAATCCGTAACCGAAAACGCACTGAACACTAGATTTACCGATGTGAAATCTATTATATTTAAATACAGTGATACTCCTAAATACTCGAGCCTTCGGGGACAGGAATTCCTAGAATTCGAGTAGATGCTCTCTTCTTTGTCATAGCTACAAAGTGGGGGATGTAGAAGCGCGCCAAACTACATACATAATGTGAGGTTATGATTTCATTACTTCTATCTTTGTTTTTCAAAACTGCGAGAGTAGGGGAATCTTAAACTCTGTCCACATAGGGGAAGTCGATACTAAAGTGTTCTAGTATTTAGGAGTATCACTGTATGTTAAACATGTGCCTTAAAGCAAGGAAAATGAAGGTGTGGAAAAGATGATAGATACGATAATTTATGTTTTATACGATGGACAAGGAATATTTATTCTACGGCTCTCTCATAAACCCGTAGAATCTTTGGAAAAAAGTGTGTACCAGTCATTTTGACTGGGTTGGTAGTTCTAGTTTTAACGACGAAATAAGAATTTAGTTTTCAGTAGTCATTCGCCGATCTCAGGTTTCAAGTAGCGATACGATGGGAATAAGGCGGTGCGAAGACAGTCTCCCCGTACTTCATACCGAGTGACTTCTTTCAAAATTCGTCCACTGCATCTCTCATTTCTGCCAAATTGATCCTAAATTATTGTCTAACATATCATAGCCTCGGTAGATGGAAAACTCATCAAAAACAGTACATTCTATTCAATGCAATTCACAGCAATTAAATGCGAAAGAAACAAAAAATGGGAAGGGATCGATGAAGCTGAGTGGATAAAAAGAGATAGTGGATAAGGCGCGTTTGAGAATGGTCGACATGAAACGCCAAAAACTACGAATCCGGTGAACCACAATGCAGCTTATTGACGAAACGACCGATTCGAGGGTCGGCGGAAAGAGCAAGAAGAACGAGCCGACTGCGAGTTGGCAGCGCTCTAGATAAAGGGGGTAAAAGAGAAACGAACAAAGTGGCGGATGAGGTCGGCCGGGGTGGAAAGGAGGGTTGGAGGGAGGGAGGGAGAAGGAGGAGGATATAGTTTGAAGCCAATAGCAATGGCTCGTCCAGGCGTGCGACAAACGTTGTACAGCTTCTCAAACAATGCGAACAAAAGAGCATCAATTTTACGTTTTTATCGCGTGGCATTGTCTATCTTCGACAATGGCCCGGTGCGCGGGCAGCGCCGACAAAAGAGAGCGAGAAAGAGAGAAAGAGACAGCTCTCGGTATGCCCAAGGCACCGTCGCGGCGCTTCTCGTCGCGTCCGACTACGATGGAATCGACGCAACCCCCTGTGTCTCTTAACTTACCCCCTAACCCCCGATGCGAGCCGTTTGCGCGGACTCTTCGAACCGGTCGGACAAGTAGCACCGTTTCTTCTTCGGTTCGTTTGCTTAATTCCTTAATTCGATGCGGTTTCTTTTGAATCGAGCGTAGCACGGCTTTCGTAGCGTGATTCCTTTTCCCCAGGCCCGGACGGTGAGGCTTTGTGCGATTTGTCGGCCGCAATAGCATAGGGTGAAAGAGTACAGTAGGACTCCTCGGCAATCGAGGAACCTAGAATCTCATTCCCCTCTTTGGGCGGAGAATTAGTTACCACCACTCTTTTTACTTCCCCGCTTTTTTCAACTAGAGAGTGAGCGGAACAAAGATATGTTAAGAGTTTTCTGTCCTTTCTTAAAGCTCTCCTCCACTGAGCGTCACTCAGTGGAGGGGCTGGGAACCTACAATCTTTTTCCGGGAATTTACGCCCCGATGCCGTAGATTGCCGAGGAGTCCTACTGTATATAAATATCGTCCTGTGGTGACAAAATATGCGCAGACACGTAAAGCGTCTCGACAGGAAGAGTGCAGTTGTAGTCTCCTATGTAACGAGGATCAAGATCGAGATGATCCTCGAAGAAGACTTTTTCCGTAATCACAAATTCAAATTCTCTTTCATCTATCATCGGTGTAACAAAGATTTTGAAAAAATTCCCCATCGTTTGGTGGATTCGCTTTAACGACCACCCTCTTTGGGGTTCGTGTATTCGGCGCATTCGGATATTTCGAGCGTCTAACACGGCTAGGATCGTTTCCAATTATTCGGTTGGTAAAAAACGAGCGGCTAAACTCGAGGAGGGCAATTATACGCGGGGCGGCGCGTCCTGTAACGCGACGACTTAGAGTTTGCAATTAAACAGCAACAATTACACGGGGTAACTTTAGACTGTAATAACACAGAATAAAGGGTTGCCGGTGGCAGTGCCTAGGCTACCACCCTCCTGGTTAGAGGATGATTTACCGATCCAATTAGATGTCTCTCTCTCTCTCTCACCCCTCGCTTTCCCCTCCCACCCCCTTCTCTTCCTGTCTCTTGCACCCCTTCGCACGAGCACACGCGCGCCGTCTTCGTGCACGGACACACACCTCCGGAGGGTGTCTACGTATGGCAAGGAGTGCGCGCACCCCTCGGTTCCTTTGGTCCTCTCGAGGAGACGTCCGGTCAAATTTAACGATCGCCCAATTAATACTCCCATCGACGGCAAATTGCGTTTCATCCTCCGGTGTCGCGATCACGTTCGACTAACTGGAGGAAAATGGAGAACCTTTGGAACGATAGTCGACTTCTCAATCGAAAAGTACCGACGTTATCACGGGACGCACGAAAGAGAGAATCGAAGAGGTTGCAGCGTGATTCCGAGGGGCCAGAACGGTGCACTGGAAGATGCAAATTTTATTTAAGAAAGCTCTGCTCTTCCCACGGCAGGACTCACCGAGAGGACATTGAAATTTTTATTCGGTCTCTATGCCGTAGTCGACGTTACTCTTGGTGGGTTACAACCGCTGCAATGCGAGGCTTCCGCACTGAGACCCTCTAATACGGTCACGCATTGGCAACGGTGAATTTATTTATTTATTCGCAACGACACTCTACAGCCGAGTTCGCATTTTATCGGGTTCTTCCATCCCTCTCGTTCCTCCCTTACTTTTCCATCGTCCGATTTGTCTCCCCTTCTCTCACCTCTTGGAGCTTCTGACTCTCGCGATGCCAGGTGACCCTCGTTAAAGATTCAACCGAGTTATCTGAGCGTTTCCTTCCGCCTAGATTGAAATTTTCCATGCGGACCGGTGAGACACACGGTTTTCTCTTTCTCTCTCGTACGAACTTGCCGTCTCTGTTGCTTCTCCTACCTCCTCGACAGAATCCGAGTGGCTTCTACGGTTCTCCTTTTTTCTCTGGCCGCGGTCAGTTAATATTTCAATCTCGCCGTTCTTCCGACGTTCCACGTACACCTCTGTCCTCTCGGCAGTGTCGATGCGAGAGATTGGAGAAGCGAATTTAATCCTTGGATTTCGTTCTCTTCTCCCTTTCTATCTCTCTGGGTGAGGCGACGTTCGAGGCTGACAGAGAGAGAGAATTTTTTATACAGATGATGTCAATTTTGCGAAATTTCTACCACCTGAAACTTCAACGTTTTTGCGAATAAATCCACTCCAAGATCGATTCCAACTCGCATGAATTAATTGACTGAGGAAAACGGTGACTCTACAAGTCAGTCTCTTTCTTTAATTATTTATCAACGATATTTAGCGAATTTCCAAGTCTCAAATAATAATCTCATCCCTCGTTCAAAAACTGACCGACGATCCTCAAACTCTAACTCTTCAATTATTCAATGAGCCAAAAGTCCGCATGAAGACAAACAAATCCCATGCTCGTTCAATTGCACGACCGAAAATCAACGAAAGCTCAAAAGCTCCTTCAATCCCTTTCGAAAAGAACCGTCGACGTTAAACGCGGCGAATAGGGGTTGGGGGTGTGTACGCAAACTCCGACGATTCCGTGCCTCGTCCGAGCAACGAAAACGGCGTAGGAAAGTGGAAAATTTGCACGAGCATCGCCGGTATCGTTCCACGGCAGACACGTGCACCGTGCACCATGCACCGCTCTCGCGGAATTGAAGGACCGGCTTTTGCGAGCGGCATTATTCCCGTAATCATAATAGAGACCTCCGGAATGAGGTGCGCCCGTGCAACGCGATAATTCCACTCGCTCTGCAATTACGAGTATATCTGCCTCTAGCCAGACGGTAGAAAGAGGTTTTTCGAAGCCCGGAAGGATCGTCCTTGTGCCAATTAATAACGGCGCGTCGAACCTCGTCGATGGTCGAGATCGATGTCGAAAAGCACCCACTCGACCAATAATTAGGAGTACACTTATATTCGATGCCGATGTACTGTCAACGATAATTAGCCGTGTACTCATTCGACGTCGATGCGCGATAAGTAATGTTCGATGGGAAAGAGAAAAGGAACTGTTACGTATAAGACTCACGCACTGATACCTCTCGACGAAAGGGACGTCTACCTGGGATGAAATCGTAAGGGAGGAAATTGCGGAGGGACGTTGAAATCACTCTCTTTAACACTTTGAACGCCACCGGTATTTCGTTAGATTCATCATTTTTGCTGAAGTGGAACTTTTTCTATTAAATTCGTATTTTTGCAAAGCAGAAACTTTAAAGATACAGATAGATAGATAATCGGCAGACCTTTATCTTTTTAATGTCGATATTGAAATATTTAATATATCCGAGAATTCATAAATATTAGAATTTCAAAGTTACACGGAAATTTAATGAATTCAATAGCGCCGGTCACCGGTGACCTCCATGGCAGTCAAAGTGTTAATAGAGATTAGTTCGCTTGTTTCGCGATGAGTGGCGATAATTGATTCCAATCGACGATTTACTCGAATATCCGAGAGGGTGAAACAGAGTTAGAAATTAATTGGCGAACGGAACAAAGGAACGAGTCGCGATCTGTACGAGACAACCGACCCAAGAAGGATGTACTGCACGACGAAGAGATGTTTTTCCCGCGAAAATTCCGACAGAGTCCAACGAGGACCACGAGCCCGCGGCAGGTGACGTTCGTTGAAAAGGGCACGGACGGTGCAAAAGGGAGGAAGAGAAAGAGGTAACTGCGAGGTGGCATCGGCGAAAGGGAGAAAGGACGAGGATCGGAGTACGGCGTCATTTAGCAGACGACGCGTATAATGGGGGAAACGAGCGAAACCCGGTATAAGCTGCGCTCACCGGCAACGGCCGCGCGCAACGCGATAATTCTATTTGCCGTGCGATTATGAGAGTATCTACCTCGAACCAGACTCTGCCGCTCTCGTATTTCGCTCTCGTATTTCCTAGCGGGATCAAAGCGGATGTGAGACCGCTCGCGGACAGAAGCCCGATAATAATTATTTGTCCGACACGTTGCGATACGCTCGTTATCCACCGCTCCCTCCCCCGCTCCCCTTTGCCATTATTTTTCCCTTTTCGCGACGATCCAACGATTATCGACGCGATCGGTGACTCTCGTCGGTCGTTGCCCTTCTACCTCTTGTACTCTTTGTCCGCCATGTTTCCGGTTTAACGAGAAATCGGTCGTTGTTGCCCAACGAACACGATTTTCGTCCAAAAACGAGCGATTTCGGTTGCTCGACGGTGTTTCCTTTCTGATTACAGATTCTGCGTTGGCGATCGATTTTACCTTTGCGAGAATAAGATCCTCTGCGAGTACGACTACGAGGAGAGGCTCGCGTTCGCCAATATGGCGCTGCAGACTCCTGCCTCTTTGGCGTACATAAAGAGGCAACTACCACCAACTCCAACACCACCCGGTCAGAACATGCATCCGGCTCACAATTCCCTGCAGCCACATCAGGGACTTGGTCAGCCGGTGCCTCAGCATAATCACGTGTCCAACGTAAGTTTTCGAACTTGTCCACGATCGATGGCTCCTCGGGGAAGTGGACGTTGTTAGTAGAGTATTTTAGATCTTCTTTCGAAGTCTTTTGGTATTTGGAAATTCGTAGCCGCATAGTATTTCGTGATAGTCCAATGCGTAGGTGAGAAACTTGTTGATCAGCTCTGTTGCTTTGTATTTTTCTATGTCTAAAGATTGTATGTGTAAATTCGAAGACGCGATTATTAGATAGAAGGAAGTTTAAGAGAAAAGAAGGGAAAGATCGGTACCGTGGTCCGATTTATTCCCCGCTTGAGAGTGATCATTTTGTACCTTCAGGGTCAGATGTCAGGGGGCACCCCAACGGTGAATGGGACAGCTATAGGCGTCGGTGGTCCCAGGGCTCCTGGAGACATGAACAACAACGGTCTCTCCGGTCCAGCCCTTGGCCCTGTAAAGCCACCACCGATGTCCATGCAGGCGCCGACCAGCTGAAACGAGGCTTCTCCTCCCTTGAAGAAGCTCAGATGTCTCAGCGGTTACTAAACCCGACGTTTCCCGATGTCGTAAAAACGAGTCTAGGAAATTAAGCCGACTAACGCGACGACGCGAACTTAAAGAATTCTTACGGTGCTCGATGCTGACGATTGGAGAGTGGAAATGAGAGAGGATGAAGGAGAGTATGCGAGAATAACGAAGACGTGCAAGAACGAGAGAAAGATAATACAAAAAAAGGGGGACGTAAGAGTCGCGCGAAAGAATCGCGATTAAACGAACCCGAATAAAGCCAGTCGACCTCCGAGGGATCTTCTCGATGGTAGTCCCGAACGGGACGTTTCGCGAGACTGACTCGATTTTTGTGGGTCGCGTCTCGGAGGTTGGGAATCACTGTGATCGCGAAGAATGAACAAATTTATGGAGTATATGTTAATAATAGGATGGCGTGAAATATGAGCGCATACGCTCACGCTCATACGCGTAAATGTATACACGGTTACACGTACACGCAACGGTACACGCACGTACACGAACAGTTACACGTATACACGTCAACGTCTTGTAATATATGGTACAGATATGTAACGATAAAATAGACGATTTATGTAAGATATATTTCTAGCGGAGAAACGAACGAAAGGTTTTAAATGTGCGGATGTATGCGTGAGAGAAAGAAAAAGAGAGAGAGAGAGAAAGATGAACGAGAATGAAAGAGAGAATGCACGAAAGTGGCAGAGTTCTTTGTAAATATTCCCTTATTGTCGACTCTGCCGACATAAAGACTATCAGTATACGCAGACCAATCGATGATTTCTATCTGTACTCGCGATTCGCCGCTATTCGACGTCCAGTGCATCGGTTAATCGAGAAGACGAGAACAAGCGCAACGAGGACATCTTCGACGTCACGATCTATCGGCAATGCTTTAAAAAAGCCGACGAAGAGTCGTAAGTTCCTTTTTTTTCAAACTTCCCAAAGTTACGTAGAGTTCCTATTTCTCTACCCTGCTCTCCTTTCGATTTGTCTACGCGATTTATTCGTATTCACTCACCCTTTCTTCATTCCCCTTTCAAACAAATTCTTCTACCATTTTCGCGCCATTTTTCCCGCTCCGTGCGCGCTGGACGTGGGGACGCAAAAACGCTCGTATAACGATGAAAGCCAAGCGAGAACGGTAGAGATATTCTTCCGGGACGATATTTCGAGCAGAAGACGTCGAACGGGTAGGACGAATCCCGAGTAAAACTTTCAATTTCGGTATACGAAAGCGTGGACAGAAGCGAACGAGATGGCTAATACCAAAGATTAATCTTGTAAGATTGAACGGCCCCTCGAAGCAAGGCGTTGCCTTCCGATTCCTGCTGTTTCGTTCTCCATGATAATTGTATCGAATTAAACGACAGTCGACTAATTGTTACGCATTCACCTACCGGTTTTCTTCGACGCTCGATTCGACGAACGAGGATGGAATTTCTTCGTCTCGGTGATGCGATCGTCGGCCAAATGGAAAGAGAGGGCTTGCCAAACGAGGGGCTTAGTCGTGGCTTTACGCTTCAATGCCAAAAAGAGAGAAAAAAGAACTAACGGGAGCGACGCACGGCACCAAAAGACCGCGACATTCGAATGCTCGACGCGTGCGCTGATAAAGAACCCGGTTATATTAACGATCGTCAAAGGAACGTCTCACTTTCGACGGCAAAAGGAACGCGCCAGTCGGTGGCGCGTTAATCGTCGCGTCGACCGTGAAGAGTTTCCCTGGAGCGAATTTCTGCTTTCCATTTTCCATCTCTCAGGTTCTTCCTTCAATTAAATAGAGGCGTTCCATGCGAACGCGACCTTTGTCACCCCTACGTCTGCTTTTGGGGAGGTTCTTCGCGAGCGTTCGACGTTGACGATGATGTACATTATTAAGTACCGTCGACCGGATCCAAAACCACTGTATCGATTAAGTACAAAGAGGTTACGACGCTGCCGAAGGAGGACTCGAATCGGTAGGCAGCGGAACAAGTTAGTAAGAGAGAGTGTGCGTGAGAAAGAACGAGAAACAAAAGAGAAATTACCGTCGCCCTTCTTAGGCTAATCCAGGAGAGGCGATTTTTTTTCCTCCTTTCTATTTCTTTTTTTTGTTTTTTTTAAAGAATCCATCTGTATATAATATCACTTACTAGCGCACTACTAATATATTTATGACCGCCTCTGTAGGGGCTCCCATTACTACCGAGAAAATATAACATTCTTATAAATACAGCCCGCTGAGTCTCAAGAGCATCTTTATTTCGTTTCCAGCTTTCCCGTTGCGACCGGCCCGGTCCATCGTCCAGTTCTACCGTGTATTCTACACCCCGTCGTTATTCTCCTATTTATGGATCCTCCGACAACGTCTTCGCTCCTATCATCCCCTTTGCTCGCTTCCTACCCCCTGTATTCCTCTGCAAAATGTACGTGCTATTCACCTCGCGGCTTTCACCCCGTTGTTGTATCGAAATCGACGAAGAAGCGGAGTCGTTGCACGCGGAGAGATTCACCGATTCCATGGGGGTTGGTCCGTATTGTCCGCGTTGTACGGGGAAATAGCTCGAAACGGAACGACGAGGTCGCACGAGGAGAGAAAGGGATGGTTGGCCGAGGGACGAAGTGACGGAAAGGGGTGAGGGTGGAAGAGCCAGAGGGGAGGCAACGCGATTTCCCTAATGCCTTCCAGCCCACGGAGTTGAATGTTATTATGCACGGTGAAGACTTTATAATAGAACGTTGAAACTCTTTAAAACTCGCGGGCGCGCTCTGTTCCCCATGCTAGCTTCTTCCCCGTTATTGGCCCCGAGGGGCGTCGCTGTTCGAAATTTAAGCGATTTTAATCTCACCGTAGCAAGAATATTTTGCGAGCCGATTTCAACGAATTAATCCCCACCGTTTGAACTTTCCCACTCGATCTCGGGTGATCGAACGTTCGAGGGTACATCGAGGGGGTGAGTTCTCGCGACGCTGCTAGAAACGGAGTAAATTCGGACTCTGGAAATTTTGTTTCCGAGTTTGCATGCGTTTCGAATAAATCGAATGGGGATGCAAACGAGTCCGAAAGGTATGGCGACTTTGGCGTTTATCCACGCTAACTAACATCAGCCGCGTTCGGACCAGTCGCTCCTTTTGCTCGAAGTCGCATTAATCACGTCGAAGGCAGGGATAGGAAGAGAGACTGCCGGAACGTCGGAAGGGGAGAGATGAGAGAGAAAGAGGAAAAGAGAGGGAGAAAGAGAGCAAAGCAGAACCCCTTAAAATAATCTGGCCCGAAATGAAATCAGCCAAGGCAATTTCCAGCCCCTGTACCCAACGGTGATGTTAACAGCGCTGGCGGTTTTATCCACCCACTCTGGTCGTCCCTGATTCCAGCGCGGTGCAACCGACAAATGACGACGCGGCAACCCCCTCGCGGCGGCTCACGGAATTAAAGATCCCGAGATAAGGGTGTCATCCTTCGCTATGCATTATGTGTTCGGCAAAAAGCTCGCCCTCGGGCCACCCCGGCTCCGTTTCTCCCTCTCTCTCTCTCTCTATCTTTCTTTCTCTTTCTCTCTTCCTCGACCCATCCGTCCTCTCCTTCTCTTCCTCTCACTCTCGTTCACCCTTCTCTCTGTCTCCTCTCGATGTACCTTCTCTCTTCTTCCCTTTCTCGATCCTTCTCGCTCGAGGAAGGTTCCAATTAATCTCCCTCGTGCTTTTTTCCCCGTAGAAGATACTTCCGCCGCCACCCCCGTCCCCTATATATCGCCGTCACCGTACTCTCGACGTGTGTCGGGTTGCTTCGTTTCGATGCGATCTCCCATTCTTCGTTTGGAACACGTATCGACGTTCGCGTTTAGTCTCGCGAGACGAACCGGCAGAAGAAACGGAAGAACGCTAAGTATGGGGTAAGTTCGATCACCAATATTAATCCTGCTGTAGTTGCGATTGTTCTCCATTTGTTCTTGGTCAACCGGTTTGTTCGGGCAATAAAAATAGTTTTTTATAATCCTCTTTTCCCATAAGAGGAGGGATAACTGAAAAAAATCGCTGTTGCGCTACTTAAAGTCCTCCAAGCAGACGTTCGCAAACCCTGGTTGTACCCAATCGAGCAAACTTCCGGTTCGGAGAGCCAATCGTGTACTCGACCAAAGCATCCCGGCTGTTAAATAAAGAAGCGCATCCCCGCGACTACATCCCAGAATTTTCTCACAGTTTCGCAGAACATCTCGAGAAGTCGAGTAACTCTCAATGGTCGCACATACGCTCTCTTTTCTCACGATTAACGTACCATAAAGTAGGCAAAGGGTCCGAGGAACGGGACGAGGAGAAAGGAGCGCGAGATCCGAAGGAGCGAAGGGTTTCTTTTGAAACGATCGTGTAAAGTAACTCACGGAGGCAACGGGGTGTACGAGAGCTCACGGCGTTATGATCCGGACATCCTTTTCGGCGAATAGAACTTCGGGCAGCGTGCACGCTCGTATTTCAGGTTTTATCGCTCGAAAACGTCGAGGGTGGGCCGTGCGGTGCTCGACAAACCGTGCACCGAAAACTGCAGAGTTTCGCGAGTCTACTTGCCGAGAATGAGAGAGAGACCCACTTACATCGGGGAGCTTGGCGGATAAGCTAAAGTACCGATGAAGATTCGAGGTATCGACTGTACCGATCGTGCGTAATTTTCGATGTAGCGGAAACAAGTAGCGGCCCGATGTTCGAAGAGCGAGAGACGATCATTTTCTCCGCGGAGACTATGGTACAAGGTTCAAAATTGGGAATGCTAATGAGTGGCCTGAAAGTGTAATCGTCGGGATAATTTTTTCTAAATTATTATTTGATCTATCCTACCTTCGATAGGTTGGAACCTACCCGAAAACTGTAAGTCAGACGTTACAATAGGCAAGTTTGCCCGAGGTGACAGAGGATTACACCTGACACCCCCTGATTGGGAGTCCAACTCTATAATTTCATCCCACAGCACCTTCCAATTTGTCAAACCAAGGGAAAGTAAAATAAAACCTGCAATCTTTTCAAATTTGATTACTACTTCACCACGGATAATTTATTCATTCCTTAATCGCAAATCTTCCCGATAAAAAATACTCAATGGCAGCGTAGAAAAACGGTCAAGCAGCGTGGCAGCAAAAAATCGGTTAATAGCCTTCCATCCGATAAGCACTGTCAGCGGAAAGTCTATTGACAAGCTCCCGGTTGGTAGAGTGTCAAGAAAATGGCCAATCTAGAAGAAAGCATGATAGAAGGGAAAACAGATTCGCTGAACAGTCGAATGAAATTCTCCGAGGGGTGCAGAGAGAGAACGACAGATATAGAAACGAAGATGCCGAGAACTGTAGCTGTCGTTGTCCGAAATCGGAGTCGCTTTATCCCAGTGTATTGTCAGGGCGCATCCTAAAGCAATCACACGGGCGGCCGGCCAAGCCGCCATTACGCGATATACTGCCTTAACTTCGGACAGAGAAGCGATGCCGGCGTCGGCCTGCGACGCCCTGCGTCGCGCCGCACCGCGAGCGTTACGTATAGGGTGTACCGAAGGAAATAACCGTCATCTGTATTCGCGATAACATCGTAATTGAATGCGGTTGACGGGGATTTGCTGTACGGCGAGCGACCACCAGGCCCATAACCGTTCCCGCGTACCTCACCCGCTACCGCTTCACCCTCCGTCATCCTACTTTTTCCCCCGTTTTTCACCCCCCATAGTCGCTTCCTTGCTGCTTTCTTTTTCCTTTGCTCTTACCTTCATCTTTCTTTGTTCCATTCTTTTCATCCCTGGTGTACGTCGTCGTGACTCTTCCTACGAGCCGCAACCCCCTTTCGTCACCAACGTCGCCCGTTCTTCTATCTTGCCGGGGTATTAATCATATCGAGGCGCGGAAAAATCCACCCCCGCCGACCGTTTCGAACGTGTCGTTGTAATGTCACGTACGTATACGCTCACAGGGCTGAAACTGTGGGGGTGGAAAACTGAATAGCGATAGGAAGATAGGAAACGTAGGAAAGAAAGTTTACGAGGGGTCTTTTTCGGGGGAGGGAATACGAGAAGCTAGGGGGTTCGGGCATTGGAGTAGCCGATGAGGAGACTTTGAGTTGGAGGCGATGATTTTGAACGCTTAGGACATTTTTTTAGAATGACTATTTTCTTTAAGATCATTTAGATAGTTGCGAAAATATCGTTAAAGTAAAGATTACAATTTTGGAAAGAGAAATTTAATGTAAGTATCGCGTCATTGTTTGAAAACCACCCGGCAATCTTTGAATCCTCCAAAGACGAGTCGGGGCGAATGAAATTCGACGAGACTCGCGGTGGAATAATGAACGTATCGGAGGTCGTTTCGCGGGATATCGGTCCTTGCATGCCGAATGTGCTGATGGGAAATACTTGTTTCCTCGCGACTGTCACGAAAGCTGATTGGCGCATGACCGTCGGATTTCGCGCTCTATTAATGGCCGTCCGTCTACTCTCTCTCGCTCTATCACCCTTCCTTTTCCCTCTTCGCAAATTCCGAGTCCAACCTCTCCCCATTTTGCCCCGTGAAACGAAGAAATAATTCAACGTGTTCGTCTTGTCCCGAATTTCTCCATCGTGACGATCGACCTTGTCCTCGAGATAAGATCGTCTCTCGAGAGAACGCGAGATGTTTCGACGATTCCGCTAGTATCGTTACGAGTTAACTCGGCGGCCATCGAAGTCGTGCAAATAATTCGTGCAATAAGGGGATGGCGGAAGATCGATAAATTGTATTACATAAATAACGATTGCTCGCGGCGTCGATGTTATCCCGTAACGCGTTACAATGAACTATTATACAGGGAGGTGTATCTGTGATCTGTAGGATCGAGTTTACGTGAAATATCGTCGACTTTGGAAATTATGGACGGCAACAGCACGGAAGAAGCGTAACGCGAGGTGACTGCTACTTAAGCATTTCCATTTACGATCTAAACGAGGAATCGGCTTTTTTTTATGCGAAACGAGGACACGTATCCATTCTGACGACCTCGTCTTTGCACGATCTCGAAGCAATTATAACCTTCGACCTGCCTTTCTCCATTCCATTCCCTCACCCCTTGTCTGCGTCCTCGTATTTATTTTATTCTTTCATCCCCGCCTTCGCTCTCCAACCAGCGACCCGACGATACGGCAATAATAATTCCTCCGTAACGTCAGACGTCCCAGTTTTCCGCTACGTGAAGAAGGAAAGCCTTCTCCTTCTGTATTTCTATATTTACGAACCCCGTCGAGTCGCGTATATTCTTCGATCCTTGGCTCTTTTCACGGAAAAGGCCGGGACGTAAGGAGATTTCCAGCGACTGCCTCGACACATAATTAGAAAGGCTTTACGAGAAACGACACGTGGAGAGAACGGAAAAGGAACATCGTCACGAGAGCGGAACTCGTCGATGACAATAATCGAGCGTAAGCAGAGCGTTAAAGATAAGTTGGTTGTCTATAACCCCCTGGAGTATCACCAACCCCCGTTCACTAACCGCTACCACTGTCCTTCGCCTCATTTCCACCCTTCCATCGTCGTCCACGAAGGAGTTTCTGCTCGAGGATAACTATACGTTCCAGGAGAAGACGCAGAGATCGAGAGGGTGGGAATAGAGGGAGAAACGTTGGAGAACCGAACTAAGAATATCACCGTTGGGAGTACATGCTAACTATCCTGCGATATGTACTAATAGCGCGGACGATACTAACTCCTCCGATATTTCAATTTCAGGTGACAGCGACTACCCTCGGGCGAATAACGGCGCAGTCTTGAGTATATTTGCCACGCTGCGCCGGGTCGAACGTTGAATCGATTAAGACCCGGATAACGTAGTCGTTGAGAATCTCTTGTAAATAGCTGGCAAGAAAATTGTGCAAATTGAGACACTGGTTTCACGAGAATACCAGGTCTTCGTATTAATTATCCTCTATAATACAACGGTATCTGTTTTTCAAAGTTTCCCGCGTAAGAGAAACCACGAAGAATGTAAACCTTGATGACAAAACGACACGATCACCTATTCCCAGGACGTAAAATGATTTTATTACGGTGTAATAAGACGAGTATCCCATCGAAAAGGTTTGTTCTTAGGGGTAAATAGAACTTCTCCGTCCCCTTTTTCCTTCAGTCTTCTTTCTCCATCCTGAGATCTTAGGACGTCTCGGTCTCTCAGTTTCTCCGTTTCTCTCGTCGTAAGCCCGACGGGGATCGTTCACGATTTTACGAGGGACTAGAGTCGAGTATCGGTGGGCAATTATCCGCGAAACAAACAGGTCCGCGAGGGAAAGTCTAACGACTGCCGGGGTCTTCCCAACGATTACCTCAAAGCAAACCGCCTAACAAGACATTGTTCCGAATAGCTTAGCCATTCTCCCCCGGCATGGCCCTTTTCCACCCTCACACCCACTACGGTGGAACCTCTTTCCACACGGAAGAACCACCACATCCACCCGGGACGACCGAACCCGGGAGCAACAGCAGCGGCAACGGGAGCGGCAGCAGTTAACAACCCTGGTCTGGCGACGGTCGTTAGCAACCGACCTCTTCCGTCTCTCTTTATCCTCCGTTCCTCATCTCCTCCTTCTCTCTTCTTGCTCGCTTTATCCACCTTCGATTCTCTCTCTACCTTCCTGCTGCACCTAAATTCAAATCCATGCTCCGAGTCAACCCGATGCTGACGAGCATCCAGGAAAGTTCCCCACGAAACGGCGATAATGGACCTCTCGCGATAGTCCGACTCTTGTGGCTTTCTTTTCTTTCTCTCTCTCTGCTTTGCCTCGGAGAAGTTGGAGGGTGAGTCTATTATTATTGTCGATAGAGAGAGAGAGAGAGAGAGAGAGTAATTGTAGGGTTGCTCGAGACTTTGATACCTCGGCACATTTGGTATACGTGACGTCTATTCGTTTAGTATCCACCTTGTAGTAACTACGTTTGAGCAACTACCGAATTCAGAGAATGGGTAATGAGAAAAATTCAGGCGAATCAGCTGCGAGTACAAAACGGTATATAATAGGCAGGTCTGTTCTGAGAGCTCATTTTGGCAGAGACTGGCAGATCCTGAGTAACTCAATAGCTGAGGCCTCCGGGTGCGCTAGGTCCGTTCAAGATCAGATCAGGAACACTCCGAGTCCGAATCTGGCCCCTGAGGGACGTCGATAGAGAGAAAGATGTGGAAAGGGAGAAAGTGAAGGCGGTAAGCGTCGACGTTTGCTCCCATTATCACGGGAAAGCGAGTTTCGCACAGATAGCGCCAGCTACCCCTTGCCGTAAGGCTGAGCTAGGAACGAGGGATTCGAGGAATGGAGGGAATCGCCTCGTAACTGTAATTTGGAAGACCAAAATGGTATTAGGCGGTAAGAAGACGAGCCATTGGCGGTTACTGAGCACGGAACATTATTTCGTACGGTGGATAAATTAGGTGGAATTGAAGTAACCGATGCCACTTGAGTGGCAAGTATGGTTGAGGGGATGCGGCGAGGATAGAATTTGGGGCTGCAATTATCAATTCATTGGAGATAAATGAAGTTATCTGACCTTTCTTCAAGATTTTTCGTGGATCAGGTCTACCCAAGAGTACAGATTCTAATAGAAATGGAAGTCTGAGAAGCAAGAAGAAAATGAGGTAAAATATGATTTTCCACTAGCCGCGCACAAAGGGTTGCCTTTTCTTTGACAGAAAATGATTGTTCGAGGGAAAAGGACGTCGAAATGTCTCAGGAATTTTTTTCTAGCGCCGATAAGAATCCAAACTGAATCTCGAGTCGATAAGAGAAGAAAGGTAGGACGAAGGGAAAAGAAACGTTCGTCTTGGAAAAGAAATATCGTGCTCGAATACTCGCGGGCTCCTTTAAGAAAGTTCTTTCGAGTATATTCGCGCGTTAGCGGCATTATCGCTACCACGATAAAATCCCCCGGGTGATAATATATTCCGGCAGGCATCCCGGGAAAAAATACAGATTAAGGCTCCTAAGCACGGATTTAATGCTTATTTATACTCCGCTAAGCACCGGCATTACCGCCGTATTACCGTTCTAGCAGTCGCGCGCGAACTTTTTCACCCTGCCACCCACTTGTTTTCCCGACTATTCTGCGAATTGCCGATCGCATTTTCCACCGACAATTCTTCTCTTCCTCCGTCCTTTCTATGTGTCTAGAATCAAATCAACTAATTTTCCAATTTTTTTAAATACGTTATAATTTTTTCTACTACAGTTCAACAAATAAGCCCAATATATAAAAGATGACAAGTTTCACGTCCTGTTTAACAACTCGTCAGACAGTTTACAAAGGGCTTTACGTACGATCAACGCGGAAGAACACGTTCCGCCACCCTTAACCCTTCGTCATTAATGCTCCTCGTATACGACTTCTTTTTTTCATCGACAGAGCATTTTTCACGGTGCAACCGAAGGTTCCGTAGAAACGACAGGACGAGAATAAGGAGCGGTTTACGAGCCTGTCAGGGTGCCTCGAAGGATCGGGATTTACCATCGAGCTTCATCCACTCCCGCTTCCTGTTCGTCCCTTCCTCTCTCTGCCGTTCTTCGTTCCACGAGTTTTAAGTATTTGATTACCGGACTGCAGACCCGTAACGGCGAACGAGCTCTCCCATCGGCGTTCGTTAGCAGCTACCTGTGTACGCGATTCCAAGTCGAGACTTACGATACTTTGTTACTACGCCGTTAATTTTAACGTCTGCTACGTGCCACCGATATCGCCGCCATTTTCCTCCTGACTCGCGCGACTTCAGCAGGTACGCGTCTATAAATTCCATAAGTCCCGATTTCTTCCGTGTTTTGGATTTAACTCCTACATTTATGGCGTAGATTCTACGATTCTAGGTAGATTTTCAAATACAAATCATGATTGTATCAAATGATAATTAAAAAAAAAAATTACACAAAAGTGAGAGAACTGGAACTCGAGTGTACTAATTAAGATTCCAAGTTGTCAACTCTATGCACAATGGTTTCAACTTCTCCGTCGCTTTCTTCCCAGCCTGAACCAACGTTCTAACCGGTAGACAACACTGTCGAAAATTCCATCTTCAAACCCACCCCATACTTCCAACCAGTAAACCAACAAAGTCACGGCAGTTTGTCTCTTCTGACAGGATTCATTCCGGACGAAAATCGGGACGCAGACACGTAATTACCCGTCCTCCTTAACGTAATCGGTAAGACGATCGCCTATCTCGCGGCTCGATTCGCCGTCGTTAAAGGGAATGCTTTCACGCCACCCTTGGGAGCGCCACGGGAGAAACATTATCACCGAGTAGGCCCATGGAATTAATACGAGGGAACGTTTCGTACCGTCTAACGGCACCATAGCTTCTTCCCTTCTATATAGTATCAGAACTTTCGACTTTTCCATGACCCCTAGCCACGATATCGGAGATAAACGTCCAAACGATCGCGAATGATAATGACGTAAATCGAGGGACGTTTCGAATTAATAATTCCCAGCTATAATGGATTCCGCGTTTCGACTCGCGTTTCGAATATTAGGGCATATTAGCGTGCTCGCTCGCTTTAACGATATTCGTCGAAATTCACTAGACCGTCTATGGGGCCCTGCATCGAGCGTTTAAGTGCGCGCGTGCGTACGTGAAATACGTTTTATCGCGTGCAACGATAACGAGGCACGGCGCGATGTTTCTCTCGGTGAGGTCCAATTTACTCGGAAAATCTCGGACGTGTGCCGTGGCTGTTTCAACGACGATGGTTAATACCGTGGATCTATTTCGTTGCTTTAAACCATTGCCTTATAATGCGGAGGTGCACCGCGATGCAAAAAGGACGTGGGTTTGCGGTGAGATTTCTGTTAATGCTTCGTTGAGCGTGCGGGTTTGTTTTGCTATGTACGGCAAATTCGTGTGTATTAAATCAGTTTTATGGCTCTTGGTATTTTTTACATTAAATCCACCGGCGTTATATCAATTATATTCAAATACTCTGAATAAGTACATTGAGAAACGAGAAATTAATACGTCAAGAAGATAATCGTTGAAGGAATTTGGGTCTTATAAATTCACCCACAATCAGTTTAGTTGCTTTGGTCATTCTTGTGCTGAGGTAGACATGGAGATAGGAATAGAATCATATGTTAGGAGAATCGATGGAATTTGAGCTTTTAAACTGATTTATTTCGATATCACGTTCTTGCCGGATAAATTAGGTATTTTTAACTGAAATGCAAACTTGGAAGCTGCATATACAAAGGTCATTCTTGTATTAGAATCTTGTTACCAACTCTCCTGACAATTTCATGGGACAGACGGAAAAGCTATCTCGAGAAGATTCGCGTTTCGTCTCGGAAATCGAAAGTAAAAGCGCAGAGATTGCATTTGAGATGTGACCAGGGGATAGGTAGAAGAGATTGTCGGTGTCGGTAATCGAAGGAATATGCCGATTAGATCGATATAGGCCTCTCGATGGTAGTGAATCGATCGAAGCGTTACGTCGTGCCGGCTGGCTGCTATGTCAGGTCCATGGAGTGAAGTAAAATGGACTCGAAGGGTTATGGCCAGCCATCCGTGGGCTTATGGGCTGATCGCTACCGATAGAATCAGCGTTCTGCCTCCGTGCTTTTGCTCATAATCACTTTTAGATTAATTAAATTTTACGCCCTCTGTCGTCGATAAACATTAAATTTAACGAGCCCCGTTCCTGCCACGCCGTTACCACTCGTTACGGCCTGTACACACCATCGAAATACCCGTCGTTCGTTCTCCACGTGTCGGCTTTTTGTATTTTTCCGTCTCTTAATATCTCGTTTTACGTAATATCAATTTCGTGACCGTTAGAGACGCAAAAATACATCTATTACGTCGAGAGCGAAAGAGCAAATGTACGGATGAAAGAGGAATAATTATATACCGGTGAGAACGATGCTCGAATATCGATATTTAATTAGGAGCGGCAAGTGGTCAGAGGATTTAAATTCGTGAAATCGTTCGTAAGAGCTACGCCCCGCCTTTTCCGTTCCGATGGGACTCATAAATATTCGCTCGATAGTTAACCTTTTTCACGTCGCGTCATTCGGAAGGCTGTAAGGAGAAACGAGAAGAATGGAAATGGGAGTCAATCGAATTTTTCCCAAATAAATGGCTCGGTGGAATCGTTGTCTTCGATGCAAGAACGAGAAAAGGATTCGTCCTGGGGTGAAGTATCGACGAGAGGAAGGGTGGGAGCCAAATCTGGCGAAGGCGGTAATTAAATTAATTAGCCTTCTCGAGGATGCAAGGATACCGTGAAGGAGAGACGGAGGAGAGAAGAGAAGAAAATCGAGAGAGAGCGCACCCCGTAGACCGTGCTTCTTTTTTCTTTAACGGTCTTAATTATCAGGGAATTTTCCCCCTTCTCCTCTCGTTTTCTCGCTCTCGCTCTCGCTCTCACACTTTTGCATTCTATCATCTTCTTTCTCGTTCAGCTTCTCTCTCGCATCTTGTCGCTCTCACACTTCCTATCTCGTTCTCTCTTCCGGCTATTTATTAAGTTTTTACTTATGGCGCCGACCGTAGAACAATCGTCCCGGCTGCTCTTCGAGGCGATCGAATTTTCTCGTTTCCTACGGTGGACGAAACTTTCGCGGCTTTCCACCGGGACGGCTCGCTTTCCATGAAAGAAGCAAAGCACTCAGAGTAATTAGAAGCGGAATTATATTCCGCCGCGTCCTGTTTCAGTTTATAAACAAGGACTCTTAAATGAAGTTCCCTGGAAGCAGGGCGCTTTAATGCCCGAATGCCGCGTTCACGTGTTCCGATCCTGAAATTCGTTCCTTCCGCGATGCCGCTTGACCGCACGAAAATTTTCTGCTCTATATTCTTTCCTTTCTTCCACCGTGAGATCATTCGTGTCAATGATTTCGATCGATCGAACGACTCGTGAAGCTTCAAATTTGAAATAATTAACGAGGAAAGAATTAAAGTTCACTCAATAATCGAACCTTCGCGTTATAATACCATGAAACGTTCGCTTCATCGTCCTCGATAAGCGAAAATGCGATAACGATGGCGAATAAAATATCCGTTGAGAAATGAAAATTTTATTCGTCGTTAACAAGGAACAAAATTTACAGTCGCGTTAAATGCGAAAGCAGGAAGAACGTGGGAAATCGAAATGCAGGCGGAAACACGGGATTTTTCAAAGGCGTCGTATTAACTTGCCGTTATTAATTATTATATTCCGGCGTATCGATTGCCACGCGCGGGATAATTGGACCTTCGGACCGTTAATAATACCGCTTGCTCGTCGAGTTAATATTCATAAATTAGCGTTACAATAGACTCGCCGCGCGTACAAATGCGAGAACGTGGGAAGGGTTGGTCGACGGAGGGGTAGTTCGGTGGGTTTTAGGAAGTTTTACGAGTACGCTCGACTCATCGCGCGATACCGGATAAAGTCGCGATAAATATACAAGATTATAATACATAAATCCTCGAGGCCGGTTGCATTTCCCGTCTGTAATTGGCAAGAGCGAGCGCGTGCCCATTAGGATTTTCGTGCGCGGCTGAATTTCGCGCGCACGAACTCGAGGTTTCTCGTTTCCTCGAAACAATACTTCCTCGTCCGCTCGATCTCGATAACGATCCTTGCTCGTGGTCCGCGACGTTTCGCTTCTTAATCGATCTCAGTATTATCGAATATGCGTATGTATAACGATCCCCAGGGAGCCCTGACTCGATACGGTACTAGGTTCGCGGCGCGACTGCGAAATTAGCGCGAAGCCCCTTCACGCTGCCGAGCTCCGGAGAACTTCCAACTTCCTAAGCTCAAGCTAAGTTCGGTCCTTCCGCCAACCCATTCGGCCCTTCCTCTGTCTCTCTCTCCCTTTATCCCTTCGTCTCTCTTTGCTTCTCTCTCTCTCGTTCTCGGTAGTTCCACCAGACTTCGGCCTGTTCCTCTCCACGACGATAGTCCCAGGGCGGGCGCGGGCCAAGACGCGAGGGGTAAGGAGCACGCGTTTTAGTTTTTAATGATTATTGCGTCCCAGAGCTCGGCCCAGGTAGGTAGACATTACCCGCGGTCTCCCTTTCGCGCATTTGCATATCTTTCCAGCCGTTAGGGATTGCCTGCTGGCTGCTTTCGCCCGTCCTAACCGGGCTATACCTACTAGCACGGACGCACTCCAACTTTTAAGCCCCTCTTCTTCTTCTTCTACCCCCTTGCATTCACTCCTTCACCCTCTTTCTCTCTCTCTTTCTATCGTCTTTCCTTTCTTTCTGCGATATCTCTGTCTCTCTTTCATCCTCTATCTCGGTCTCTCGTTCACCCTCTGTCTCTGTCTCGCTCTTTTTCCTCGCTCTCTTTTCACCCCCTACATCCCCCCGTGTCCTCCTTTATACGCGGCAGCCGCGCTTGTAATTTCTCTCTTCCTAGTCTTCCGCTTCCAGCGTCCCTCTTCCTTTAATGGCACTCGGTTTTCGAGTGCTTTAATTAACGTTTTGTCAGGCGCTCTTTAATTAGTCCGCTTTTGAAAAAATCAGTCAGTGAGTCAGTGCACTTCCCTCGAAGCGCTTTCGTCGCCCGACGAGCTCGATCTGCCTGTAAACCGACGACGCTTACGCGATGTTCGGCGTTTTGTTCGCCCGACGAGACGTCGCGCTCGTTTGCTCCCGTTATGTCCCCATTACTGCGAATATTTTATAAGCGCACGGTCTGACTTCCTTTCGCTTTGAATCCTCCGACGATATTCTTCACGATTTTGACTTTAATCGCTCTCCTTGCTATGCTTTTGGCGAACGAGACAAAGGGGTAACCACGAATTGGTTCCAATTTTCTTGTACTTCAGAGAACAACGCGAGACTTTTCTCCTTGCCGTACAAACTTTTCAAATGTTCCTTCAGTCAAGCATGCCAAAGTCACGGTCTATAAATGTATATTCGTGTAGTCCGTCAAAACTAAGACGGGAAGTTGCAGTAAAAAGCCTTACGTCTCTTTAAAAATTGATTGATGTTTCTACAAGAGATTCTACTTTTTTTCTGACCACGTAAACTTATTGTTAGATCCTATAATTTGACCCGGATTGACACTTGAGTTTGATTGCACCCGTTTAATTGCAATCCAAATATACGTTTATCATATCAAATAAAACTTATGCGGCCCATAAACACTTTTCACTCGCAGCCAAATGATAGGCACTTAAATCCCTCCGGCAAAGCAACATTTCTACGCTCAATTCCTCATCTTTACCTCCCTCCAGTAATTCCCAATAATGGGAACATATCTGCCAAAGAGTCAAGCAAGTTTCCGTACGCAAAGTAATAGTACACTCCAAATCGAGGCTTGGAATACGCATTCTAACTCACATTTTTTAAACATAAGTTATTGCTTTACGAATTCCTAATTATTAATATTTACTAGAGAATAGAGGATAGACCCTAGACACTTTGACTGAAATAATCTTCAACTAAAAAATGGAGTAAAGCAACAATATCTCAGAGGAATGTGTGCTGTTTCTGGTTTTCCGTTGATTGATATTATTTACCTGACTGTGTGACTCAAGCAGCTGTATACGATATTGGATGATACGCTCTTTAGTCATTTGCAGGGAATATGAAATTTTAGGAATGAAACAAGGATAACGGTAAAAAAGTTTAACAGTGTTTTCGATTTAGCAAACCCTTTATTCATCATTTGTATTACACAACATAAAATCAAATACAATTGTATATTCCTAATACTGCAAATTATTTATTTAATAAATGGGAAAAGAGGTACATGCCGCGCAGGAAACTCAGCTCAGGAGCAAGCCAAGCAGTACAAGAGAATGCAGTACGAGAGCAGGACAGACAGGACAGGCAGCGCAGGCGCAGGACAAGCAGTACGAGAGTGGGGCAAGTAGTACAAGAGTAGACAAGCAGTCAGGAATCAGGAGCACGACACGCAGAAGAGGCCCCGGACAGGCAGTACGTGCCCAGGACATGTAGTATAGGTGCAGGACAAGCAGTACGAGAGCAGGACAGGCAGCGCAGGCATAGGACAAGCAGTACGGCAGCAGAAGAGGCAGTACGTACGCAGGACATGTAGTATAGGCGCAGGCCGGCCAGAAGAGATACAGGACAAGTAAGACTGCAGCACAGCAGGCAGTGCATGTGTTTCACAAGCAGTCTAAGAACAGGACACGCAATGTAGGCGCAGGACAAACAGCACAAGAGCAGGACAGTCCGAAAAGGCACAGCACAGGGAGGACAAGCATAAATCAGGCAGCAGAGGTATAAAAGTAGCGGATAACAGTTTAGCAGTGATCTAAATTTCATAAATTCTTTATAAATTATTTGTACTATGCATCACAAAATAAAATTCTGTGTTTCTAAAACAATGAGTAGTTTATTTAATGAATCCTGTTCTGCCTGATCCTAGATTTTATGTTGAAATAATCTCAGAGAAATATTCTCTTTTTTTCAGTTGTCACTGATTGGAAATTGTTGCCGAAATGAACTCCTACTTACAAGTGGACTAAACCAATAGTGCAGGACAGGCAGAAAAGTCGCAGGACATGTAGTAGAAGCGCAGGTCAGGCAGAAAAGACTCAGTACTGCCACGACAGCCGCAGAACAGCCAGAATATACACACAACAGGAAAGCCTGGACATACAGAACAACGAAGTCGCACAGGACACCTAGGACACACAAAGGACAGCCAGAACACACACTGGAGAGCAAGGCCACACACGGGACAGCTAGTGCAGAATTTATTAAATAAATAATTTGTAGTCTTAGAAAGACAGAATTGTATTCGATGAGTATTGTATGACATGATTTATATTATGTAATACAAATGGTGAATAAAGAATTTGTTAAATGGAAAACTGTGTTGAACATTTTTAACCGCTACTGCTGTTCTATTCCTATAATTCCATATTCCTTGCAAATACCTGTAGAACATATACTTAATTATAAGTTCTCTACTCGTGACCTTGAACACTTGTTGAGAAGTCAGACAGAGCTAAAAGTCGGTCTCAGAAATTTCGGGTTATACTACTTACTGGGTTTGCAAATTTTTCGGAAAAATCGCAAAGTGAGCAAGTAGTCCAGTCGACGATAAGTCAAACGCAAAAGTAGGGCTGACTTATCCTAGTTTATACTACTTGCTGGATTCGGAAATTTTTCGGAAAAATCGCAAAGTGAGCAAGTAGTAAAGTCGATGATAAGTCAGACGGAGCTAAAAGTCGGTCTGACTTATCCTAGTTTATACTACTTGCTGGATTCGGAAATTTTTCGGAAAAATCGCAAAGTGAGCAAGTAGTAAAGTCGACGATAAGTCAGACGGAGCTAAAAGTCGGTCTGACTTATCCTAGTTTATACTACTTGCTGGATTCGGAAATTTTTCGGAAAAATCGCAAAGTGAGCAAGTAGTAAAGTCGACGATAAGTCAGACGGAGCTAAAAGTCGGTCTGACTTATCCTAGTTTATACTACTTGCTGGATTCGGAAATTTTTCGGAAAAATCGCAAAGTGAGCAAGTAGTAAAGTCGACGATAAGTCAGACGGAGCTAAAAGTCGGTCTGACTTATCCTAGTTTATACTACTTGCTGGATTCGGAAATTTTTCGGAAAAATCGCAAAGTGAGCAAGTAGTACAATCGACGATAAGTCAAACGCAAAAGTAGGGCTGACTTATCCTAGTTTATACTACTTTCTGGATTCGCAAATTTTTCGGAAAAATCGCAAAGTGGGCAAGTAGTACAATCGACGATAAGTCAAACGCAAAAGTAGGGCTGACTTATCCTAGTTTATACTACTTGTTGGATTCGGAAATTTTTCGGAAAAATCGCAAAGTTAGCAAGTAGTACGAGTCAGTGATAAGTCAGACAGATCGAACAACCCATCGGAGATACTTCAGCTTATTCCAGTTGCAAGATCGAACAGTTCGGCGAGAATTTCAGAAGTTGACAAGTAGTACGAGTCGATGATAAGTCAGACGGGGAATAAAGTCGGTCTGAGATATATCGATTGATACTTACTTTTCGAGATTGACAAGTTTCGGCAAAATTTTTGAAGTGAACAAGTAGTACGAGTCGATGACGAGCCCCACAGAATGAAAATTTCGGAATTTTAGGAATGGGACAAGGGTAACGCTTAAAAAATTCTAACACTGTTTTTGAAGTAACAAATTCTTTATTCATTATTTGAATTACATAACATAAAGATATATGGTACAATATTCATTAAGTACAATTGTCTGGTTACATGACAAATGATTCATTTAATTTATTTGCTATTTCATTTAATACTGCAAGTAATTCATTCAATAAATGCTGTTCTGGATATCCTGTACATATCCTAGCTATCGTCACTTTCCTGTGAATGTCCTGAACGTTCTGTCCACGACTTAGATGTCTTAGATGTACTGTGCTCCCTCGTGCTATCCGATTCTGTCCTGCGCTGCTCTGTCTTTATATTGCCCTGCGATGTCTCCTATCCGCCCAGCACCTCTCACGCCTGTTTTGGCAAACAAATATATATTATAATTTTATTCTCTCTGCGGTGATATGGAAGTTACATATGTATTTATAATTTATCTCTAAAATGGATTGTTCTAGAGTTATTATTTATTAACTGTTTATTCGATTTAACAAATTCTCTATTCATCATTTATAGTACACAACGTAAACGTATTCAATATTGATAATAATATGCATAAAATACTATACCTGTCCTGGTTGTGCTGTGCTTGTCGTCCCTCACTCCTGCATGTTCTGCGAGTCTCCTGCCACACCAGTCTATCTCCTACTAGTCCTGTTTCTCTCCCGTAAGTCCTCCGCCGCTCTCCTGTCTGTTTCCTACTTGTCCTGTCCTTCTTTTGCCTGTCCTGTCTAAACAAATAATATCTCAAATGAATTTTATACTCTGCAGCAAGATTCTTTTCAAAGGGAAAAGGTATTGAGTAGTATACCTCAAGATTAATTTGCTTTTGGGACACTTTTCTAATCCTTATCCGGCTACACCCTTTAACGCGTTAACCATCCGACCGATCGTTCTCCAGAAATCGACAATCGCGTTCTCCACATCCCCCGCGAGTGTACGATGCTCGCGCGCCATTAAATTTTCACGCTTCTCATTGCGATTCGTCGGAATTCGCGACTGCTTCGTGCTCTCCTTATCGTCGAAACGAGTAGGTTCGTAACCTTCTAGTATCGAGCGCGGTGTGGTTTACACGTTATTTAGCAGCCACCCCGAAGAACTGCCACCCTGGCGGAACAATTGTCCGACGCAACGATTGCCGGTTGTCTCTCTATTTCTTCTTCGGACTCGGTTTCTTTGTGATTTCAGATTCTACAGGCGGAGAGGGACGGATTTAATCTGGAAAGAAACGCGAAGAAAATACTCGAGGAGACGGATTAAAGGAGACTCGAAGCCGGACGAAACGTAAATGGACAATACTTGAGCGACTGCCGCGAGGGTGGCCTGTATAGAGATGATATCTGTATTTCATTAACATTATTCTCCGCGGTAGACTCGGCCCGTCTCTCTGTTCCGTGCGCGCCGCAAGACCCCAATGAAGTAAACTGCTCTTCCAGAAGGGACTCGATTGTGCCTTCGAAACCCTTCGAGCGTCTTAGTCGAGGCGGCGCGATGTTCCGCAAAACTTACGCTCCCCCGGAGACCTCGTTGCGGCTGTATTCTCGTAATTAGAAACTGATTGCGCACACTGGACCATTTAAATTTATACCCTCGACCTATAATATGTAGAACAGATACTTGGATGATTTTTTTTTGGAATAATTGAGAAGACATTTGTGGAGGTCACAGTAGAGGCGGGGACTATCGTTAATGAGAAATTGAAGGCTAGGGTGAGACAGACGATAGGGAAACTTTGTTAGAAGTGGACAAAAATAGTTGCGATGGATTGATGTAATCATAAAGCTCAGGGAGAACTGAAAAATAGTTTGATTTTGTATATCCTTTAATATTATTGAAATACAATACTATGACTTCTGAAAATTCCTCATCTGAATCGAACCAGCATGTACTGAGTTGGAGAAATGAATTTAAATGCTCGTCTGCCATTTAGATTTTCACAGCTACGTTAAAATATTTCCTTACAACACAAGAATTAGAAATTTTTTATTATTTAAATATTTGGCAGGTCAAGGGGAATTAAAAGTGGACAGTAATTTGTCCATCGTTGTTCCGAATCGAACGTACAACTTCGATCGCAAAAAACAAGAAGAAAAAGAAGAGTAAAGTCAAAACAAAGTCAAAATACTCCAAAGTGTATCCACGCTCTACCTGCCGATCGTTACGAGTCACCCGCGAAAATTCAATAGCGACGAACTCACGCGCGGATATTATTGGGCAGTAAAATTTTATTATTTCCCCTGCATTTATCGTCGCACTCGCAAAGCCGGCCGGTACGACACGGCGAATCGCCTCTATGCTACCGTTATTTGATAACGACAAATTATTGTTACGAGAAAAAATGGCGGTGTCTACCCTATGTCCCTTTGCCCAACCCTCGTTGCTCGTCGACGTACCTGAATCGAAGCGAGACGGACGGAAAAAGCGAGAGGAAGAGTCGAATATCGACGAAAAAGAAAAGAGAAAGGGACATAGAGGAAAAGAGAAAGGGTCAGGGTGGAAACTAGAAAGAAGGAGGGGTCGGCTTTGGGCCTGAGCCTCGGCTGGCTATCGGCCGACGTGTCCGAACGCTAATCTCTCGATATTTTAGCGGATTTATATTTTCACCGGTGCCAGTCCTGCCGCGGCGCGATCCCCCGAACAGACTTGGGCGCAAACTTTCCCGTTATCGAATAATATATCATTTCTATAACTCTTTGAATCACGTTTTTTTATCTTCTTTCACTTTTACCTTGTTTCCTGGAGTCACTTTTTATTAAGATTTCAAGTAACTTCTTTCCCTAACTCTCCTCTGGCGTTTTTATTATTCTACCTGTACTCGAGAGAGTTCAAGAAACGATGACAAAGAATTTATCCACCAAGGAGGTTCCAGTATAAATACTTTTTACAGAAACGTGTCTCGTCAAAATGTAGAATCACGGCGTTCCAAGAGAGAAACGATTCCAGCCGTTGTTTCGTCTTAGGGTCGTGTTGCGCGATATATTGGAAGCTCGCGATGCAGGGATGGCTGCAGGAGGAAGGGCAAAGGGTGAAACGTTCTATACAGGCACACGGATATATTCCGGGTGCCGATGGTACTCGGTGCACCTGATCCTGGTCGGCTAAATTGATGATATAATCCGCCATAACTCAGGATTACCGAGGAGGCTCGGATACGTGCAGCCAGAAACGGAGAAGGTGCACGGCCTTCGACTTGTATACCCGCGGATATCGAACGTTTTGTCGGAAATCCATGAGCACCGAGTACCCTCGTCGTTCGTTTGCGAATCTTCGATCGAGTTTTGCACGAAAGCAGTCGTTTCTACCGTTAAAACATTCATCGTTCAACCTGACGACCCAGTTTTAATTTTGGTTCTTCTCTCGTTCGGATTCGATAGAGTATTTTTATCGAAAGTATACCTTTTCGTAAAAACATCCCCCGCGTAACGTTTCATGCTCACGAAATGTTCCACCCCTTCGAATTACAAACTCGACGACGGTCGCCGTCAACGGAATACATTTTGTCGCTGAAAGTACCGTTCGTTTCGCGAGGAAATAACGCGAGGAAGGGAACCGGTGTTCTTTACGACCCAACGTGTCCAACAGGCTTTTTGATTCTCCCCAGCGACCCGACGACCGTCTCATGCTTCAACGATTGTACAACGCTATCTCCGTGGAGGATCATTGCACCCCTGCGAGCCTCTTAGGTACGGTAAATGGCAGCGCGAAGAAGGGGGTTGAATCCATGTCAGGGTGAAGGCATGCCCAGAGTCGGATTCTTCGTTCACCGTTTGCCTTCTTGCAGCCTCTCGTTGTCTCGGTTCTTCGAGGTATCTTGTTCCCTCGACCACCCTGGGCCAAGGTACCGCAAAAACATACTTAAACCCACACGACAGCCTTGGAGAACCGTGAAGTCTTCGTGGTAACTCGTGCGTGTATCTCAACGGGGATAAGACGAATGCAGACACACCTAACGACCCTCGCTGGCCGAGCCGGTTTGTCTCATTGTTATCCAACGATCCCCGAGAGAAAGAAGAGGAGAAGCGACAACGGGACCAGTCAAGCCGGAGTTCTGCGGGCAACGTTTATGGCACTGCCGCGAGTTAAGAGCTCGTTAGTTCCGTGGCGCGCAACTTCCGGAAGGAATCGGCCGATACGGAGAGGGTAACGGGAAGAAAAAAAAGTTGCTTCTTTTGCTTTCATTTATCTCTTTCTCTCTGACTGGGTTAGGTCTTCTCTTCGTTTCTTTCACTCTTGTTCTCTTTTTATCTCTTTCTCTCTGTCTTCCTTTTTTCCTCTCGCCATCTCTTTCGATTCCGGTTCCTCTTCCTCGAGATTCTTGGACCAGCCGTTTCCTTCCCAGTTCCTCCATCGACCCGATGCTACTTAGCGACGCGGCAACTTGTAACGAGTCGCTGCTGAACGACGAACCGCTAACTAGATTTCAATCATCCTCGCGACGAGAATCTTTGAAGGTGTTCAACGGTGCACAATTAGAGTAGAAGAATCGTCGTCAATGATGACGGCGTGAAGAGAGAGGAGAAAAAGGGGACGAAGCAACGCGCGGATCCTCGCGCGGACGTGTGGCACGGAACGCTTAAGTCCTGCCATAAATATCGCGAGTTGCCGGCTGGCAGGAAGCATGAAGCACGACCAGAAAAAATCCGTTCCTCAAACACGCGAAATATCGAAATTTACAGCCTTACGTTCCGGATGAAGGCGGCTTTATGTAGATTTGTAGGTGAAAGTGAGAGAACGAGAGACCGGAAGTTCGAGGGAGAAAGAGGAAACGTTTGCGTGTGGTCTCGAGGGCTTTCCGTTTAGACGGGGAGAAATAAAAATTGTTTAAAATTCTGAAATATTTGTGTTTACCGAGCGATTACGAATTTGTCGACGAAAAAGAAAAGTCGAGGTGCGAACAGGTGCAGGTTCTCTTTCTTCCTTTGCGCGAGAGCAAAGAAAATGGTGAATGGCGCTTGAATATTATCAGGGTAGGACCGATAATTGTTCTTTTTGTGTGCAAACTATCTATAGATTCTAAGCAAAATGAGCATATCAATTGGAATGCAATATTCAAATAGGAAAATAAATTTCTACCGATGCAAATAATTTCCTCGTAATATAATATTATATATAGGATATTATGGGAATCAGTGATATCGCTAAATCGACGCTGGAAATTCGATACTATTTTGATCAACAAATCGAGGAATATTCTATCGATGTTACTATTTAAACGATGAAACATCGCATCAATGATTAATCGCAGTAATAAATTTCTCTCGCAACATGTACCTCGGTTAACCAGAACCCGAAATTATCCGGTTTCTATGCCATTAGGTTCGCTACATAGAGAATATCATAGAAGGAAATGGTCACTCTTATGGACACTTTAAAAGTCCTATTTGCCTTGTCGCACTTTCACGCGAACATTAAATGTAGCCTTCGTTTTCCGTTTGACTCATTAAAACAGAAAATGTCCATGGTTAACCGGTTTATCGGTAATTCTCATGGGACATTCCGTCAGCGGATATTCTTTGAACGACACGCAAGCAGCTTAAAAAACGATGTACCAGGATATTTTAAAAATATTCAACAATGTCCTCAAATGTCCACACTTTTAACCCGAGCGTCATTTGCAAATAAAGGCCGCTGTAAAATAGTCCTTCTTTATTTCCACTTTAATTTTTTTATTAGCTCGTGCTTGGACAAAGACTAAAAAACTCAAAAGAGTTAGAAGTCTGGAAGTTTGAGGGGCGGATACATAAACATCGTTTGCACAACGTCTCTCGTGAATTGCCGAAAACGTCTGCACTATCGTCCTCACCAAGGTTTCTCTTACAGAACCTAAAACGAACTCACCCAAAAACTAGACACCACCCATCTTATATGGGCCATAGGCCATCACCCCCATCCATCCTACCCAACAAAGAAATTCATTATAATCGCTTTACGTCGGCAGAACAATATCAACGCAATCTTTTTCCAACGTTTAATCCTCGACAGAATGTAAAAGGATTACGCGTCGTTCCGTACGATAATTCTCGTGGAATATTCTCCCTCGTCGGTTGCTGGGTATTTTCGAGACCGACGAAAAGCGGTGACAAAGTTGCCTCGATAATGTTTCTTCAGTTTCGGGGCGCGCTTCACGGGAAGGCTTCGGCCGCGACGCCATGGCTGGCACCCTTGCTCGGTATGTTAATTAACGGTATAAGCTTACCGAGCCACGAGACTGCAAGGAGCCCTTTATATAACTAATTAGTACAGCCAGCATTCAGACTATTTACTTCATTTGGCTTGGCTTAGGCCCGGCAACATCCTCGCTTCCTTTTCTCCTTCTCTTCCTCACCCTTCGCTTAATTATTCCTATTCTTCCTCTCATCGTCGGTTTTTAGTCTATCTCAGAGAGAAACGTTTCCGACGTAATTTTTGCACGAAAACCTGACATTCTTTCTAATCGACCTGACGTCAAAGGAAACGAAGCGTAGCAGCGAACGAATCGGAGTTAAATAAACTCCTCGTAAATCCGTACCCATCGAGCCACAGTCTCCGATTCTTTCGTCGACGGAAAACGGTGAAACGGAGAGGAATAAAATATCTTCCCGCGATTTCCGGCGTCGTTGGAGAACTTTATGAATTCCGAGGCACCGGAAACGTATACAAGGAACGTTATAAAAAAGAAAGCGCTATCTGTAACCGTTACAACGTCTTCCGGAGAAGAAGCGCACGTTCGGCCGCAACGAATACGAAGTTGGAAATTGCGGTGATAAAACGAAGCGTAAAAGTATAATAGCTTATAGACTTAACCACCTACAGCGACCCAATAAAATTCACCTACGACGAACTTTGGCCTCCTCGATGGCTCCTATACGCGTGCTGTTCTTTACGACGCTTCGAGACTTATCCTAGCAACGTGTCGTCTTAGTTTTCTTGTCATGCGCGATAATCGCGAAGAAATTTGTTTGACGAATTTTATTGTTAGGATTAAACGATATTAATGAATTAATAATATGTTATTTGTTACTATGACTGCGTCGACATTATTAAGAATTTCAGGCGGGAGAATTTAGATCGGAAGCGACTGCGCATGGATCAGTGGGGAAGATTCTAGGGGATGCAAATTGTGGAGGATGTGTGGTCTTTGTCTTGCGGTATCTTTGGTTTAGATCGCTGCGGTAATATTAGGGAAAGTATTTCCGATGCGGTATTCCGCCATAGTTGAGCTTCTATTGGGGTGATCTTGACGTTGGAATATGATCTACATTTCTTGTACAGTCAATTTTGTATTGTTATGCGTCAATCTTTAATGTTACGGTCATTTTTCCTAGGATATTCAATTCTACATTAATTGTCGATGGTGTATCAATCGAGGTGTATGATCGAGGCTACGATACATTAATTGTAAATCCACCACTGTTCTCTTTTCACGGAATATGTCTTCCTAGGTTCTCAAACTTCTCTCAAAATGCAAAATAGGAAGTATCCTGTGAAAAAAATTTAATACAATTTGCGATCATCAGCATCATCATTCAAGATGAGGAGACAAGTGGCAGCAGAAGCCTCGGACGAAGGAGATTTCGAGTGTTAGACGTGTCTAGCGACGTCGCGACGTCGCTTCCGTAGGACGCGGTGCAAGATTTTTAATTAATCGATCGAGACGCCAGTGTCGGGCTGCCGTCGTTTGTGGCGTGGCTGGTTCATTAGAGACTCTTAATTAACTTGCGGCGCTCACGCGACTTCGCACAATGGGATATATATGTATATATATACAAATATATATATGTATATATATGTATATCTATATATATATACGTATACATATATCCTGTTCAAGCTTACGCTATTCAATTACATGTTAATAATATACACCACACCGAGTTACATTGGCTTGCTTTCACGCCGGAAGCCCGACGAATCGAATCCACTTTCACGTAAAATCGAGCTCGAGGTAATCTCTCTCTCTCTCTTTCTCTCTCTCTATTTGAAAGAGCGAACCGTCGAACGGCGAAATCTATCGATTCGTAATTGCACATTCGCGCGACGAGCCCTTCTTTATCGACAATGGACGACGACGGTGTAATTGATTCGCGGCGCTCGCGTTTCGTACAATTAATTAATGACGAACTAGTTCGGAGAGACTGAGTCTCGTTTATCCGAATATCATGTTTCCGAATGTTGCGCCAGCGCGTTTCCGAATATTACGGCGGTGCAATTAAACGAAATTCAAGCGCAGCGAGCGAACGATCCTGACGTAACGTGCTGATGAAATTAAGAGACTCGTGGATCCGTTCGTTCGTGAGTTTTGCGAGAGATTCGACAATTTCGGTGTTATTGATCATCGTTATGGGGCTTCTTCAGTCGACGGGCGCGTAACGGGGTAAAGGAAGATCAAGGGATCGATGGGGAAAAAATTCAATTGGGGAGATACACTCGATACGGATCTACGGATAGAATCGGAAGGACGGAACACCTGAAAATGAATCCGCGTTCAATTAAAGCGCCTCGCGAACAATTTGCCGATGCGATAGCTCTCTCGTTATTTACCGAACGATAATTAACGATCGCGTCGTTAATCGCGTCTATTTGATTGCATCTGTTCCAAGTCCGGGTGTATGCATGGCCGCGCAAATTTATCAAAATGTCGGCGAACATTCAAATCCAATAAAGGGATACTCTAACGATCCCGCGATCGTGCCTTTTCTCTCCCTCTCTCCCTCTTTGTGAGGCCTAGTTTCATGAGGTCTCAAATCTACGAAGCAGATTTCAGCGAGGAGTATTTTACGAGGTAAGTAGACGTCGACGAAAAAATTTGATTTTCTTTTAAGAATTTGGATGTAGTCTACCCTCGAAGATATATTCTGTATTTGAAGTAGAATTAAGATTAAGGGGTGGGTCACTAATTCGATAATCTGCTCGTACTATAATTTTTGTTAGAATATTAATTATCGTGTTCGAGCATTAACTCAGTTCCTCGGTACTGCAACACCAACGCACTAATTAGCTCTTTAGAACTCAACATTGTCAAAGCATTAATTAGAGTTTTGCCGTAACAAACTTCCAAAGCACCAGCCACTGTTTTAAACTTTCCTGTTCTCCGTAAAAACCGCAAGCGGATGGACGAACGTTTATCGTTCCCGGCGTTCAAGAAATATTGCCAGGACCTTTGTAAAAAAATCGACAATCCACTGTGCGTACGAAACGCAAGAACGACAACAAAACTAGTGAAACGTGGCAACATATGCTCAGACAGGGCTTCTGCAAACCGGTCTCGTATATATTAGAGGGCGACATCGGGGTTTTCCGGCGAGCTGGTTAACCGCGCTCGTTAAACGCCCCATAACGCGTTGGCCCCATAATATTGCGATGCAATGCTTGTCGAATTACGACGAACACGGATTCCTCGTTGGTTTGCAGGTTTTTTTTTCCGTCCATCGGAGATAACTTTGCGCCACGTATTTTCGACGGATGAGCGCATCGAGATAGACAAATAAAATGGTCTACGCGTTTCCAACGCTTCAGATAGTATTAATCGAATCGAACGCAACGAAGCCAAATATTTGTCCCGATCGTTTTCTTTTTGTTTCATCCGCCAATCGCGATGTACCCGCTTCAAATCGAGTTTTATAAAAACATCGTTGGGAAAATTAGAGTTTTGAGTTTTAAATCGTCGATGGGAAGCAACTGCATCGTAGAGGAACGGTTGGAGAACGAAATACATCGTAAGAACGAAGTACAAAGATGCGAAGGCGTTTCCTAAGGGTGTAACAACTGTGCAACGAAACGTTGGATGAATCAATCCACGATTTACGATGCGAACAGAGAAGAAAAGCGAAATGTTCTCCTTCAAGGGAGATCGATACGTTGAATCGGTTTACTGGCGGCTGAGCGGTTCGAAAGACTGGCTCAACAGCTCATAAAAGGGCGCCCGCGGAAAATATATATCGACATTGAAAAGTTTGTCGAACAAACCGTGCGACATGTTGCCAGGATAGCGTCATAACTTAGCACCGCCATCGATATGGGAGACGACCTACCTTCTCTTCTCTCTCTCTCACTTTCTTCCTCCCACCCTTCCTACTCTTTTTTTCTTCTCTCCATTCCTTCGCGTTTCTACCACCGTCCTCGCATCCCTTTTATAAGGTGTACGAAAGTGTAAACTTAAGGGCGGTATAGTATTTTTGCGCACGGTAAGACGATAAAAATATATCAGAGCGATTTAGAGGCCTCCCTATACGCTCGACTTCCAACGACGTCGACGAGAACGCTCCTGCTATCGGAAACTTTGACGCGCGATATTACGCCAAAGGAAACGCAGTTTTTTTGCAACCCCTCGTCCTCCCTCTAGAAAATAACAGAAATTCTCCAACTCTTGCCCTCCAAATATTGCCAATCTAACGAATGATACATTTTACCCCTTTCCCATCGCCCCTCCTCCAGAATGTCCCAGCGACGGTTCCGACCAGTTTAGAACTCGATCGAAGCCGGCCATAGAATTCGAACGGTTCGAGTGGTGCGCATCTACACCGATAAAGTCCATCGAAGAAGACGAGCGAAACGACGATCGACCGAAACGAGTTCACCGTGGAGTGTTCTACGTACAGCCCTGGCAGAGCGGCTGTAGGCTGGGGTCGGTGCAATTAAGGGTATTAATTAGCGGGTACTTCATACCCCCTCTTCCTCCTCCACCTCCTTCACCTCCTCCTCTTCCTCCGGCGTTCTCTCCTCCCCCGCCTAAGCCACCCCGTGCCCCTTTCCCGGACAGAGGCCTCCCCGCTTTCTCCTCCGGCTCTCCTGCACGTCGAGCCACCCTTCGCCCCTCTGCACCCCTTCTCCAAGTGCCGTTAAAGTGCACCGCACCACACCACCGACAGAGTAATACGGACAAGAGGTATATAGCTAATTACATGATTTTATGGCGCCGCGGCCGGGGAGAACGACTCGTACAGAGAAACGCTCCGAGATTCTCGTGACGTCAGCGGTGAGCATGGAGAATCCAGTGGCAACTTCCGGCGAAGAGCGGGGCGAGGGTTGATGCCGGAGAGAGAATCGAACGGAAAAGGGGGCCACTCAATTTTTTATGATATGCGCGACGTCGCGAAAATTCCTGCCGGTGGTTAAAGCGCTGATGTCGCGTCGACGTTTAAACCGTTTATCCGGGCGTTAGGATCGCTTCCGACTCGCTTTTCCCAGCCGAAGTCTCTCTGATGTCGAAGTCGCGCGAGAAAAGCCGTCTCACCCCCCGCAAGTTGAAAGGGATCTGCAGGTAATTACCGGTCGGAGTATTTTGCGATGTGAAAATTTCACGCGCGTTTTCCACCATTAATTTCTTAGCTTTTGGTGCGAAATGAATAACGGTTGTCGTTTCAAAGGGAGGATCGCTTGGGTGGACAGATTTTTCTTCTTCAAACTGTCGGTACTGGCGATACGATGCACGAGATGATGACTGGAAAAGTTCAGGTTAGATGGTTCATCGTACGATGGAAAAAAAAAGAATGAAAAGAATTTGCAGGAAAGTCGGCGATTTTCGTTAAAAGCGTCATCCAATCGCGGATACAGGGCGCTGAAGGATCGGTGGCCGTTGGAAGCCGTAAAGCCACGATCAGGCCGCGTCGTATCGAGGGTTGGGTTAGATATTCATGTATTTAAATTTATTTATTGGCAGGATTTTTGCTCTCCCGTGGGTGTCGCCGGGAGGAACGCCGGACCCGGGTCTCTTACTCTCTCTCTCCTCCCATCTTGCAGCCGACTATTAAACCTTCGCCGCTCGACAAGCCCTTCTGGGTAATTTTCCCGCTTAAAGAGATCTCGGCCAATTACGCGGCCTGTCCGACGGCCGTTGAATTTTAATTGGAAAAGAAGGAAGTAGAAATCCTCCTTGCCGGCTCAATCGGTGCACTCGTACATCCGCCACCCTTGTCCTCGTCGTTTCGCGAGTCAAGGTGTTTCTATCTTTGGTTCAGCTTCTCCCCTTTTCGTCCTGGAAAATCGTCCGAAACCCTCGTCGAAACGATGGGACAGGATTTTTTTTTCACCGATCCAACTTGTCCGTAGCAGATCTTTCCTGTTTTTCCACAGGAATTCGAAATGAGAGGATTCGCCGGGGGGTGAATCGTAGCGGGCAAACGCCTGTTAAGTTTCGCGATTAATCGTAACCTGCTGAATCTTTTACGCAAATCACGATATTAGGTATTCGAAGTTATTAGCGAAGGGTTTTCCATTCATTCTCGTCTCTGATTTCTCTTCGTCCTTCGTCGTCACCCTCGTTATTTCTTGGTTACTTCTCAGAGTGTTTCGAAGGTCAGCGAGAACGTACGGTCGTTCGTTTTAATTGGATTAATTCATAATATTAATGCGATGAACAACTGCAAAGTTCTCAGGCACTTTTTGCCTTCCATTCAACTTCACCCTTGAAGGGAAAGTCCTCCTTCGAGACGGTTAAGTCAGAAAGAGGCAAGCGTCTGAATAACTAATTTCTTGAGAAGAGTTCATCGTCATCGTCGCATTGGGAATGAAAAACTGAACGTGACGACAAGTGAATAATCGTCTCACATTATACATCAGTTGTCCTCAATGACTAAGATACATTTAAAAAATAATATAAATCAATACGAGTCATAATTGCAAATTAAAACAACCCTCAACGATTTTGAGGAACGTTCCGAAATGGATAGAGTCCGGGCAAGGCACGAGTGCTGCCACGTCGCGGAGGAACAATAAACCATCTAGCCACCCCCTTAACACCCCCGTAATCAATTTCCTAAAGTATCCACACACGATCACGAGCATGCTCGCGAAATTTCTATTCCATTCTCTGATATTTTCGCTTTGCAAATATTCAACATTGTTGTTTCACTTTTCGACGAGGTGAAAATATCAGAAAATCAAGCAAAGGAAATCCGCTCGACCATCCTGCTCTTTTAGGTAATAACGGAGTAAAATGATGCAACGAGTGCCGTTGATACCTGTTACCTCTTATCAATGGTTCGTAGAGAAATTTAAAGCGGTATATCCCTCGTTACCGAGCCACCCTTCCATTCATTCGTCGTCTACCCCCCGTCGTTCGTACCTTTCGTCCCTTCGCTTGAAAACAGGGAAGCTTTCGAGTGTGCGAACGCATGCGTTAATACCTTTTCCTGTATTACGAAACTTTCCGACACGACGGAATTCGTCGAATACGTGGGAGAACGATCGTCGTCGAAGAAAGCGTAATAAGTATCGAGAAACACGGAACGCGGAAGAACTTTTAAAAAGTCCGTCCATGGAAGGAGGGGTTGGTTTCCAGGGTTGTTGGAGGCAACGAAAGCAGAGGCACGGAGGAAGAGGTTGGGCGGACGTAGGGGTGGTTTCAGTACTTTATGAACAGACTTCACATAAATTGTCGCGGCTCTTTAAGAAATTGGAAAAAGGCGCGAGATCCTTCGTGAAACAGCTTGCGTCGAGAGTGGCTCGAGAAGTTTTTGAACTGCCGTAGGACACCGACGTGGAAGAAGAAAGAGGGAGGGAGAAATAGAAAGATCGAGAGAGAAGGTAAAAGGGGAAATGCGATGGGGGAGACGACAAATGGTATACGTGTGTATGGGAAAACCTCTGTGCTTCTAAGGGACTAAAGAAAAAAGGAGTTCAAGAAACGGGAGAATAAGAGGTGATAAGACTCTACCTTGGATTTACGTAAGATCGCAAAGGTATCGGTGAGACTCGGAGGGGTAAGAAAATATTCGATGTTATCGGAAAATTGTTACGTATTCATGCGGCCAAGTAATAATTACGTAACGTCAAATAATTCAAGTTGTACGTCGCTTCTCTCCGTTGAGAGTTCGTTCCTGAGAAGCTCTTCTTCCGGAGGGAAAATTCTTCGAGAAATCATTCCGGATGTCGATTCACGTCCAACTTTGATCGTCCTTCGCCGGTACCATTAGCGTTATCGAACTTGTTATTAATGTTTCCAGCATAAGGACACATATATCCTGTTAAAAAAAAAAGGGGAAAGGGAGAATAAATAGAAGGATGAAACTGCGTTGGCAAGGAGAGAAAGAGGAAAGCTTCGGCCTGTACCTGTGGGACACATTTTCCAAGCAGATAATCTACGACGTCGAACGAGATATTACATTTGAATAAACGTTGCCAGCGATAACCGAGACAGATCGCAAACACGGTATCGATCTATACGCGACCTACCACGACGGATATCCCGTGGGAAATGTTTGCTAATATCGATCATATTCTCATTAATAGTATATGTCTCTGCGTAACTGCACGACACCCTCCCCTTCTCGAGATCCGACGGTCTCTCCTTCCCGTCACCTCCTGCCAATCTTCTTGTCGGCTGAAACTGTTCACCGAGTATTCTTGCTTTAATCGAAACCCTCTCTCGTGCTGATCGACGATACCGATCGAATTGATAAGTCGAGAAGGAGAGAAGTACGTGGAAAGTAGACGAGACTTGCAGATTTCTTGCGAAGGAGGTACAACTTGATCTCTTCGACTTTAACTCCTCTGATTATTTCACCTAGGATCTACTGGTTTATGTGGATTCTGAATCACTGAAGTTATATACTAAATAACAGTTTCGAAAAAATTTTCCAGACCGGACAAAAAGATTCAAAGATAGACCTGATTGATTGTCAGGTCGAGGATTTGATTTCTTATCGAACGTAACGACCAATGATATTTATTAGGAGCTACGTATAAACGGGAAAGGAATCTTTCTCGTCACTTTGAAGAGGATAAAACGTATTCGGATGCCGGTTGGAATAACGCGGAGGGTAATTCGGAATTTAGCTGAAACGCGAGCGAGTGCGCGACCGTATCTCGTTGTGCTCACCCCCTGTGGCCACTCGGCGCGTCCGCCGGTGTTTACCGCAATTATTAAATGTAAACTCATATTTCGTAATTGCCAAATATTGGCGGTCCGATCGGTCGGTCGTGGCCCGATGCATCTCGCGAGGGGGTGCTACTGCTCGCACGTTTTCATCCCTTCTCGCATAACAATCCTTCCCGGCGGACGCGCCGAATGAATTAAGCCTCCGCGAATCGATAAATGGATTTGCTCGTTCGTGCGATATTCTCTGGATATGCTCTTTCCTTGTCTTTCCGGTCGAAAGTTTCTCCATAGGTTTTCAAAATTATCCTTCAAACGAATGCTCTCGACGAAGCTGCTAGAAATACCTACGTAAAAAAAAAGATACGAGCGTTTGATGGAGAATCGCTTATTTTTCATCGATAAAAAAGAAACATGAAAAAAATATATATCCAAAAGAAAAACTGCGATTCATCGAGCCGTGAATAAATGGTATCGATTTAAAGAAGCCGGTTAATCGGATATGCGATTTTCGATATCCACCGGGGGAGAGGTCGGCTTCTGTTGACGAGGGTTGTCAACGGCGTGGCGTCAGCTTGTGTAACTATCGGTAATTAATCAGAATCATCCCCGTATATTGTGTCCGTCGGGTGCGGCGAAAGTACTGGTGGCGGTGGCGTTGGTTGCGAGAGGGTAGTTAACCAGTGACGTCACGCCCGTGGCGACATCTGGTTCGGCACTAACCACCGGACACTGCAGGACGTCGGAGACTGGACACTGGCCTGGCCCTAACTCCGGATCAGGATCAAAATTACCGAGTTGCGATCGTACCGCGGCTTTCTACCCCTGGCAGCTGCTTCTAATTAATTTCGCGTTTGGCACAACCCGTACGATCTCCTCATCCCATCATTGGATCTTAAAACGTGGCTCATGGAACGTACCGATAGTAAAATATCCACTTTGTATTAATCATTGAAAACTAATTTCCTTGGAGAACTGTAACGCTTTTTATCAATAAACTACACTTATCATTGGATTTTAGTATTTTGTTTTTTTCCCCCTACATACATATAAACGCAAAAACCTAAAATCCCAGGATACATGGAAGTTTTTAAACCTCATATCCGGCATAGTTTAACTTCCGTGCGCTCTTCTCGTGCGTACACGCCAGATTCGAGCACGTTTCTCCGTACTCGTGGCTATCAATTGCGGCTAATCCTTCGCAGAGATCGCCGGGAAACTCTTGTCCCTATTCCCATTTTATCCCCCGTTGCAAATTCCCAAATCGAATATACGTAAAATGCTATTCAATGCTCTCATCGTCGAGAGAGTTTTATTGCATTCTAGCCGCGAGCACGGTCTGCTTGTATTTGTACCATAATTGATAACCATACGATCCGGTAGCAGAGATACGGGAGGTTTTAAAACACCCGAAACCTATACACTCCCGGATGGACAGTTAAAGTTCAGCCGGCTCGTGGGACCGGTCATGTATATTAGATACCCAATTCCAGCGGTAATCCAGCCATAAATATCTTTGAATTATATTTTCCACCGGGCTGGACACCATCACGAACGATTTGTTCTAGAAGGGAGGTGGTGGCGGTGGTGGTGGCGCCGGTGGTGGTGGTGGTGGTGGTGGTGGTGGTAGAACCAGCAGAGAGGAAAGAGGATGGTGGAAGAGGAACGGGGTCTATTTAGCCGTTAATCGCTCAATTAAATTGGATCGCTCGAATTAGCTTTTAATCCCGACGCGATACCGGGCCCGACTGGAGCGGTATTTTTCGAAAAATCGGGATGAAATTTCAGAATCGTCCTTTCCCCTCTCGTTTCGGTCATCCTCGACGACCATCAACGGTTGAAACGTTCTACTCTGTTCTTTCTTTATTAGATTATATCGTTTCGTTTCGATCATCGTGTTATAGCAGGTACTTCGACGAACGATAGATATTCCTAAAATAATAAAAATGAAATTTGTTTATATTTCGAGAGTAACGATGGGTAGGTAACGTTTAATCTTCATAAAATTTCATCGGCCCGGTAAATACTGATATTTGTGAAGGGAAAAAAATATTGCGAATGAGAGAGATTCGTTGTAATACAAAACAAAACAACGATTGAACGAGGGGAAAAAATAGAAGAGAGAAAGAGAAAGAAAAAGAGAAAGAATGACCGTACGGTATTTGCGATTCACAGGGTGGGAAGAGATGGGAGGGAGGGTTGGGAAAAAAAAAACAATTCCATGGTACTTCAGAAAATCCAATATCGATGCTAGGAATGCGAGCGAAGCAAAACGATTTTTCACGGGCGCGGCTTGCCCGTGGATTTTATCTTTTATAGTTAATGCCTCGTCCATGGTTTCTCGCTCTATCATATGGTCCGAGCTAATCTAATCCCATTTACATCGCGGAACGATGGCGGGATTGACGTACGCGGAAATAAATCCAGACACGGTGAACGCGTGCACTGAGCTCATGTAAATCCGAGCTTTCTCCCTGAACAAATCGAATGTCGGTCGATGTAAATGAATTCCGCTCTAATTGCAATTATGCGCCACGAATGCACATAAATGTTCGCGTTATGCGATAAATGACACGTCACTCATGGGCGACCCGGTGCGTCATTGTGAATTTATGAAATGGCGATCGTTATATCCGTATCGAGACTCGCGCTCGTTCGTGTCATAATTGCAATTAATCAATAGTTGATGTTATATAATTGAACTCGAACGTCGAGACGAACTCACGTTAAATATTTACAGTACGTCGTCTAGCCGAGGATACTTGGAGATTGAATCCTTCCTGGCCTAATGCATCTGACATAATTTTAGAAATATGAACTTCGATTACGAACTCCTCCATAATTACAATTTCCTTTGCCCAGGTTGAATCAACGTTTATCCCTTTTTGATCTGTGTTCAGATATATGTATCTAACAGAAACGTACCGCAACCCTTACGAGTTCAAGAGTTCTTTCTCAACACCACTAAATTACATTTATTCGGCATGAACGGCAATCAATAATAAATTACATAACATCATTCTAGTCCGAATGTCATTGCCCAAGGATAAATCATTAAAACGGTGGTAGCAAAGGGTACTTGGCGATAGAATCATTCCTGGCCTAATGCATCTGACATAATTTTAGAAATATGAACTTCGATTACGAACTCCTCCATAATTACAATTTCCTTTGCCCAGGTTGAATCAACGTTTATCCCTTTTTGATCTTTGTTCAGATATATGTATCTAACAGAAACGCACCACACCCTTACGAGTTCAAGAGTTCTTTCCCAACATAATTAAATTACATTTATTCGGCATGAACGGCAATCAATAATAAATTACATAGCATCATTCTAGTCCAAATGTCATTGCCCAAAGATTAAATCATTAAAACGGTGGTAGCAAAGGGTACTTGGTGAAAGAATCCTTCCTGCCTAATACATCTGATATAATTTTAGAAACATGAACTTCCATTACGAACTCGTCCATAATTACAATTTTCTTTGCACAGGTTCAATTAACATTTATCCCCATTTTGATCAATATTCTGATATACGTATCTAACAGAAACGTATCAGAACCGAAACGAATGCAAGAACTCTTTCCCAACTTGAACTGAGACCGTTTAAAAGTTCACCAAAAAGTACGCAGAGTCGAAACAACATGGGAAATAACTAAATTACGTTTATTCGGCGTGAACGGCAATCAATAATAAATTACGTCACGCCATTCTAGCCCAAATGCCATTCTCCAAGGGTAAATCATTAAAACGGTGGTAGCCGAGTGCGCCAATCAGCAGGCATACCGTGTAAATACGTGATGGAAATCCAGTACCGCGTCCCTTGCCGCGGCACCGGCGGCCTCCTCTTCCCTGAAATCACCCCGTCCTAACTGGCTCTCGCTGTTTAGCTAGACCGATTTATTTATTGGTCGGCCGTGATTAGACTTTCGCTTTACCAGCGATACGCAACCTCGTCAAACATTGACGAGGCTGGCCTGATTTGTTAACGACCGACCGATACGATGCGGCCTGTTCGTCCCGAACCGATCGACGGGGGGAGGGAGGAAATGCCGGTGGTTTGTAGATTTCTTTCTGGTTTGTTTTTACTCCTAACCCACCGAATATTTTCCACCTGTTGCTACAAAAGAAAAATATGCTGCGACGATCGATGATGCGTGACGGGCTTCTATTTACGAAGGAAACTTCTTCCAGATCCCTAAATGTTGTCTTCGAGGTATAGCTTTGTTCGAAATCCCAAGACTTTTCCAACGATGATTCGATAACTTAACGATTTTCACTTACGAACACAAATGAGAATTTATTTTATTCGATGATTTTACTCCTTGCACAATTCATCCTCATTTTCTTCCATTCACTTTCCCTCCACTTTACGTATTGTTCCACTGCGGAGAGAATCGTACAGAAATTACAAAAGAGAATAACACAGATAGGGAAATTCATGGACCACTGTTTCCGATATTATCCAATTGCCTACGAACGTAGAACAGAATACTCGTTACTTTCCTTTAATTACCCCAACGGGGATACAGAGGGTGAACTCCACCCATAACGGATCGAAGAAAATCAGTTGGCAAGTTCGAAAGCTCGGACCGGGAGAACGGTTCTCACGGTCGTTAGAAGCTTAAGGAAAAAGCACATTAGGGGTGGGATAGTTGGAGAACGTGGACACCCACGAAGACGTGCCCCTTTTCGTTATACCCTATCGCCACCCCAAGCTTATTCCGCCCCTTAAGCTCTGGCCACACCCGCAATCATGCGCAGTTTCCACCCATCGGCCAATGAAAGCACGAGAGCTTGCAAGCTCTGCTGAGCGGCTTTCGAGTCGAGCCACTCCGACAAACACCACGTGCCACGCGGCCGAGTTGCACGTGCGTCCGCGGAGCTGTCGAGCTTTTGCGCGTCGTGTTCGCGAGTGAGCTTTTCACGAACGACTCACCCTCGTGAGGACCACCGACGAGAGACGATCGTGTTCCGTGGACTCTGTTTCTTCGAGTTGTCATATATACTTTCTTGTTTTTATTCGAAACTTTTTTTCACACTTTATTGGAAGATTCGAGGGTGGAAGAAATAGTTGAGATAGGTGATAGAACGAGAAAACGAATTGAAGAAGGAAGATAAAGATAGAGCTGTGGCGAATCGTGGAAGGGGGTGGTCGAATGTGAGGAGAGCTGAGGAAGAAATTGAAGAAGAACGTAAGTAAAGTTTGTGATTTTTTTTTAAAGATTTGTTAGGGTGAGTGAGTTGAATTGAGGGATTTTGAGTCGAAAGTTTGGGGAGGGTTGAGAAATGAGCATGTATGAAGAGATAGGACGACTACTTATCACGGGGTTGGCCGATATTCAACAGTTGGTCCTTCTTTTATCTTCCAAAACTCGGCCCTCCGCGCTACCCCTGCTGATTCGAACCCTTGACGGGACTGCTCTCACGACACCCTCGATTCTCGTAGTTGGGTCGGAGGAGATTCGGTTTCTTTGGTGAGAGGATGCTGAAAGATCGTGTCTCAGAGAGAGAAAAAAAATAGGAAGATCATTTGGGGTGCTATAGGATACTGTTCCTGAGTGTGACTTATACCAAACTAAATATTTTCATACACTTTTGATAAATTGTGGAATGTATACGTCCAATGCATCCTCTGATAAATTATTCTCACCTAAAGCGAACAATTGCAGATATTTGCAATAATACCGCGCAACGATCAACAGCTATAATTCTCGTTTACAATTTATCCAAAAAATTCGAAACGGTGTAATAAATGGTATTCGTTTATTTCCAATAAATAAAATAACTACTGAAATACATTACCATCGGATGAAAATAGCCAGCGGGAGATCTCTTTCGGGGTACAATAAAATATCATCCCAGTCGTGCAATTCTTTTCGCGGATCGCCTGGATATTTGCGGAGGAATTCGCGAACCGTGGGCAATAGGTGTGGCCATAGGTGTAACATATTTATGTTGTGAACCGGCCGAGTGCGGGCAATAAATAGCGGCCGAGTGAGTATGGGGCCAGAGGGTTGTGGGGGGATGTACGAAACGTAGGGGTAGTTCGTTGAGGCGCGGGGCCAGAACGATTACGCTTTCCAAACCCCTCGTCGTTCGGCCGAGTCACTGGCACCACCATCGGCACCACTACTGCGACCGTATCTACCCCTTTCTCTCTCACCCTCTCTCTCTACCCATAGCTCTCTCTTGCTCTCTTTGGCTCACTCTTGTTCTCTTTTGCTCTCTCTTGCACCCACCCCCACTCTCTTTACATCTGTCTTTCTCTATCTTTCCATCTTTCTTTCTCCCTCCATCCCTCGTCCCGTTTCCTCCCGTTCTCACCCCCATCCCTACCCTGTTTGACCTACACCCTTCCCCCTCTGTACTCTCCGGACTCGCTGGACCCTCTATGGTGCCTGAACAACCCTATTCGTTTGTTTCCAGCCCGTATGTACGTATATACAGAGGTATGCAATTTCGGTGTCAGGAATGCGCCAGCGGACCGACGACCGCTGCACGTATATCGCGTTTTCACGGCAGCTTGCTCTTACGCCAGAGAGACTTTGTCTCTTTAGAAAAGACCCTCGCACTTGTTTCGAATCTGGCGCGACAATGCGTGGATGTTGTTCTTGGGAAATCCCATGGAGAATCCGGTCCGCGAGAATATTCCCTGCTACATATATTTTCAGGCTTTGGTTGTGACAAATGAATGTTGTATGGATCATGCATTTCATTTTGGCTAGCGAGACACCTTTCTTGGAAAATTATAATTTGTACCTCACTCTTCTTAGCACAGCTCGAACTTATAAAACAAGCAAAGCAAACTTTGATCCTCAATACCTCCTCTTATCGTCTATTCAGCGCAATATACTTAACACTTTACCGACCGGTATTTTTTTAACATCCTACCCCCTTCTGATTGATCACTTGATCACAAATCCTTCCTTGACACAGATATTTATTCGAAAACTACAAATTCTCGTCACTGAGTCCTTAACACAGGTAACCGCAATGATAAATGATAATTTATTAATTGGAGTGGCAACCAATTAATTAGTTAAAAGTTCAAAGGCGTTGGGTCCGAAAAGTCTATTAATAGGCTTCCGGTCGGTAAAGTGTTAACAATTATACTGTCATATACAAGTAGTAATTCGCATCGTCTCAGCCATGTAATTCAGCCACAAGTAATCACTCACAATGTCATAACCAACACCCTCCAAAAAGCTCTCGGTGCATTCATAAAAAATCTTCACCCCCAACTCTTCGATAAATCTCTATCTCGTATCCTCCAGTTACTCTATCATTCAGCGATCCACAGAACGCGATCAGGTATGTCCAAGATCTCGTGTACAGGAGGCCATCAGCATTCCAAGCCCCCCGATCGAGAATCGAAGGATGTTAGGACGTCCCATGGCTCGGACGGCCGCGCCTGTCAGCTATTCGGTTATTCTGGTGATGCATATCTCTCCTCTGTCCGTTATGTCTTGAATGTCTCGACGATGCGACGTCTGGCAGACTGGGATCGGTTTGGAGAGACAGATCGCCGGAGTATGGGACGGGTGGATGACGGGAGAAGCACGAAAGCTAACCGGACTCGAGGGTGGTGGTCCATGGTCGCACATGAGGTTGAGAGCTTGCGGCGGGATGCCAGTCTGACCATGTCTAGCACACGTTTACTTGCGAGCTCGCCAGACGCTCGTAGACGGACCGATCGACAGAATCCGAGCAATGCGACTCAAGAGTCCACCCGATCGTGATGCACCGGAGGGTGCACCCTGATACCCAACTCGAGCCATTACGCTCGAGGATTTCCCCTTCCTTTGGTGTTCGATGGATCGACGAGTGTTGGAGGGTGTTTGAGGAATTTTTGGGGGTTGGACGATTGAATTGACGATGTTGCGGGAGGTTTGGACGTGTGGGGTAAACATTGTGGATTATTTGAGCATTTAGAAGTTGCAAGATAGCTGGGGGGTGGAGAAAGAAATTTAACCCTTGTGGTGGCCATTTTTTTAGCATTTTAAGAATTGGTCGATTGGATTTGTTTGATGGTAGAGGTATTGGATGATTGTTTGTAGGGATTCTTGAAATTTGATATAAAATATTTTTGCAGGTCGATGACGATTGATCGTGTACTTCAGCAGAAAATTGTATTTAACTAAAGATAGAAGAATATTAGTATGTTCTTCTCAAAGTGAATAGTACAATGGCTTATAGTTTGATATTTTTTTTAAATACCTAAAGACGGAACATCCCCGATTTTGGTGAACAGTTAACGCGTTGAGGGATAAATGCAATCATCCTGTCGAAGCCACAGATTTAGGGGTAAGACACGTCGTCGTTTAGATTCGTAAGAAATGGAAATGGCATTTGATCGCGGAAATTTAAAATACACCTCTCTCCTTCCTACCCCTCGAACGTTATATCCTCTTTAGAGAAGAGGCGTGTCCGGAATTCCGGGCGGGGTATTTTGATGTTTGTAGATGGGAAAAAAATATCTGGTAGAGCGTGAATCGATTTGGCATGGAGTTTCGCGAATGAATTTTTTAAGTGTCCTTCCATGAAAACGCGCACGCATTTCGATGCTTTTCGACGATACCGGGTGCGATTCGAGGACGCGCACACAATGGATAATGGGGAACCGGGGGACGAAATTTCCTCGTTGTACGTACGCCTCGCGCATTCCGCAGCGAGATTGCGCAAAAATCGGGCAAAACAAACGCAACTAATTTAACTGCTTTCGAACAATTAATCCGAAGCATTTAATTTAATTGCGCCGCAGCCCGTCGAGACCAGCCAGCGTCAGTGGAAACAACAACCGGTACAAAACCCGGCCGGAATTTTCGGTCCGGCGTGATGACTCGAATTCTTTCGTTCGCGAAAAACAAAATCAAAGCTCTCCCAGTGAAATACGAAGAATGAAAATCCTGTCAAAGGCTCATTGTTGATATGAAAAAATATCGAGCAATTTGTACAGAGAAATTTTCTTTGAGAGACTCAGGGAATCTTCTCAATTTATATATTTTTTTCTTTTTACAGATTCTAGTTTCTACTGCAATGATTTTTCACCTTGGGCTTATTTTGGTTCAAATCCACTTATTTAAAGTAGATTCCTGACCACTGACAAATATATAGAAAAATTTTCTAGAAGTGCGAATAGAAGAGAGAGAATTTGAAGTTTGGCCCACTGATCGTGAGGGTTGATCATTTATTTCTTTATCCACCATAGACCCTAGAATTTCTCGTTCTTCGTGATTTTATCGAATACTCGAATGCTCCTCTCGCTTTTCTAAGATGAAACATCCTTAAATTTATCGTCAGCTTTATTCTACATACAATAACAGCCACTTAAATTCATTACTAATAGGCAGAGCTAGAAATTTCTCCCAAAGATTTATAATTAGAAAATCATCTCTATCCACGATAACCTGTACATCTATCGAGGATCGTGAAAGAGGCACGTGAGAAAGAGAGGTCGAGAGTTGAACGGATCGTCCGGAGGAGGGTCGAAGAGCTGGAAAGCGAGCCAGTGGGTGGGAGTAATTAATAGCAAACCCGTATAAATCAGAGACAGGTTGGATGCACGTTGGTACGCGCCGTTACCGATGCAGGATTATGCCCAGAGGGGCGGTTACCCCACGACTCGCTAATTTTTCAAACGGCCGCCATAATGGTCCCGGCTAATTACTGATTTTTATCTCCACGAGTCGGTACTGCGAGAAACAGGGTTTGAGAGAGAGTAAGAGTAGAAAAGGGAGAGAGAAATGATGAGAGAGAGAACGAAAGAAAGAGAGAAAGGGAGAGAGAAACAGGGAAGAAGAGGATTCAGGTCACCGGTCGTTTTGTGTCGCGATTTTGCGCTGCCGAGGAATTCCCCCCGATAAACCGCAGTCTATTATGACAGCTGCGGCATTCAAAGGGTCCGAATTGTTTTTTTTTTTTTTTTTTTTACCGAATCGGTACAGCGGCCCTCGTTGTCCGAATTCGACGGACTTCAATAGTGATTTCCAGTACGAACGAGTTCTGGCTTATAAAGCGCATCGACTACCTTTACAATCGATACTTTCTCGTCGCCAAAACTATCTTAAGTCTTCTGCACGAGCTATCGAGACTTATCGAGTCCGCAGGAGAGCCATTCGCGGCATTACAGGACGTTTCAAGTTGCGCACTCTGCGGGTATTCTCTGCTTGGGTAGATACAGTTAACTACCCCCAAACACCTATGTACTTAACGTAACCCATGTAAGCTCACGCTAGAACAAATTTACCCCCGTTCCCCGACGGCCGCACTTCTCCCAGCCATCCACTTCGAGTCCCTTCTCACCCCCTAATTCTCCCTCGGAACACCGATGTTATGAAGTTGTGTTGAACTTTTCGCGAGCATAGTTTGCAGAACACCCTCGGGTGACTACGAGGCTTACCTTGGCTCGTGACATATATCTACGCGCTCTAACAATCTGCCGGAGAAGGGGAGAAGAAGGCCGAGACAAAGGGTGAAATCGCGGAAAATTCGAATAGGATAAGACTACCCCTTTCTCTCTCTTTCTTGCTTTTCTCGCTGACACATTGAACTTCATTTATACTTCTACAAATAGCCACTAAATCGGTATCGGCTACCTGTTGCCCATCTTTGCAAGACGTTCAGGGATTAATCGCTTCTTTGGTCGTAATAATTTTTCTCCTCGTTTAAAGATTCCTTTAACGAGACTACGGCGATAACAGGAGACTCGTGATGGTAAAAATCTTAAGTGTAAATTTCGCACAAGTCTCCAGATTACTCTTCGAAGGAAATATTCTCTCTGACTTCTAACACCCTATTTTCGAAGACATTCGAAGCATCCCCTCGAACTTTCATTTTCTTTTCGAGACTCCTGGAGCACACGGATCGCCTATGCAGCTAAAATGGCACACGCGTTAGGAATTCTCGGCACGGCAGTCGGAGCCAACAGGCTCGGCGGAAACTTACGGGCCAACTTTGAGGGGGGTAACAGCATTACAACGTTATTAGATTTACCGCAAGCACCTACCCCGAGGCGCTCCTTGCACGTTACACACATACCCCTCGCGAAGTATAAGTAACCCTAAGCGCAGTGGCTAAAGCCTACCTCGTGCCTTCTGCGTTAAATTATGCGCGTGCGTTTACTTTGGTGCGACAGAGAGGGCCCTTTTCTCGATAGTTCACTTATAGAGTGTGCCCTTTTAGGTATTGTTTGATATTCCTGTTGAAAAATAACGGTTCGTTGGTTTTTCTATGCGAGAGAAATCGTTAAATTGTCTCGCATGATCTTGAGGGGTGATAAGAAACAAATTGATAAAAGAAATGGACAATTCGAATGTCGAAGTTGAAAGAGGGATGGAGAAGTGCAATTTCAGAGAGGAAGAAAGAGAAAGAAAGACAGAGAGAGAGAGAAGTGTAGGAAGATAGAGAGAGGGAAGGACGAAACGAGAGAACGAGAGAAATTTCAGTGCGCCTAGCTATTGAGTAGCTACCCTTAAGATAAGGGTGGCTTCACCCCGTCCCTCATACGTTTCCGCTATCTGACGCTAAACGGCACCGCTGCTCGTGGCCTTCCACGTAAAAGGGATGGTCCTGCCAGGCCGGTTCTACATAATACGCCGGCACATTACTGTCGAAACCCCATTAGATAAGCGGAATTTAGAACGGCGAGACAGGATTTTTGTACGGACGACGTTCGTGAAAAATCACCGACCGCCGGCTTCGTCGCGGCAGATTTTTCTTCTCGTTTCTCGTACGAATGAATCGTCGTCCAGGCTTTGAGTTTTCCACGAAGTCGCGTCTTTCGATTGATTTTTCTATACTTTTGTCTTCTTCAATTTTTCTCTCAATGATGGATATTTTTTCAAGTCACAGACACAGCTTGGATAGGGAAGAAGAAGGTTTGTGGAATTTTCTTCGACGACTTCAAGCGTTCGATCTTGTATCGCGTAAAAGTGACATCAGCGAGGCTGATTTCAGAAACGAGAACCCAAGACCCGGCCAACAAAAGCCTTTACACGCCTCGACCCCTCCTCCTGACTCATTTAAGGCTAACTGTCCACAACGGGGGTGCAAACTACCCTTATCTGCGGACGTTTATGCCCACGCCTTATCTAGCAACCCCCGACTGCTTCGTGCTTGCTAACAACTAGGTATTCTCTCTTCCGAGCCAATCTCCTTCCCGGAACAAAATGGCCTTAACTTCTCCTTTCTCTCTCACGCGGATCGTCTTTATCATTTATTTCTCGCCTTCCCTTCTCTACTTTTGTCCTGGGTTTATTTCAATTTCCCCTCGATACGTCGAGCAAGCTTTTTAAACCGCCGACTAAATTAAATCACGAGAACTGAAGGAGAGGTATGAACGTGTAAAGTGAAACGGGAGAATCTTGCTTGGCTGCTTACCAAGATGTTGGAGTTGAAGTTTGCTCGAAAATTTGACATTCTTTTCATGCTTGGATGGCGAAATATCGACGACTCATTGCTCTATGGGGACGAGATTAATTTAGGTGTTGGAAGATGATAATTTGATGGGCAAGACATAGAAAAAATTAACGACAAAATAAATATTGGCAATGGAATGAATACTTAAGGTTATGAATAAGGATGAGATTATTTTCTAAGATTAAAGCAAATATAATTGACGGTGATATAAAATTTGCAACTTATCCTTTAATTAATTAAATGCCGCGGAGTTCATCAATGTTCAGTGCTAATAAATTTAATCAAATTTCTTCTGACTTTTAAACGATAATATTAAAAAATTCGGAGATATATTCGACACAGAAATACGAAAATAAAGTAAATAAAATATCACCAAATATGTAACTATTTTTACCTTTCATATTTTCCCTCTACAAAAATGTGATTTTAATAGAAAAAAATTCAATAGAATTCGCGAGACAGGTGAAATACAGCCGGTATAATATTTGCCGTTAAGTAATTAAACGTTAATATTTACCATTCGCGTTTTTTTTTCCCCGCTCGGCTACGCAGAATCCGAATTAATCGCTCTAAATCGTATAATATGTAGGGAAAAAGTGATCTCAATGAAACAAAACATCGAAAGCATCCTCGAACAGCCATAAAGAAAGAACGGCAGGAACGGAAAATCGAAAAGCACGATTCTTCTTATCTTGCGGCTCCTCGTGCCATCGGTTCCAATGGGGGAGGGTGGTTACCGAACGACAGAGGGTCGGTGGCCGGAGGATGCTGCGGTGAAAACAAAGACGTTACTCGCCCCTATCTGGGGTTGTAAAATAACCGTCGAACGACAGCAAAACAGGGTAGTAGGGGAGTAATAAATGAGATAAGCTTCAGATAGATTCCTGCGGGAGTAAAAAGCATTATCGATGCGTTCCTCCGTGACGCCGTTGAAGAGAATTCCCTGATCGACTTTGTAACCGAGAAAAGTCTTTCCGTAATTTTTTTTTCGCCTTGATTAGTTTCGACTAATTTAACCCTTTTAGTGTCGGATGACGATATATCGTCGTCAACAATAGTACTAATGTTGGGCATCGGAGGGTTAATATTTATTTTTCCAATACGATATCACTAATTTTATTACAGATACTTGTAAATATAGGGTTTATGGTCTATATTGCGTATTCTATGTGAAACTATCGCCAAATGACAATATTTTTTATTCGCAACTATATTTTTCATTAATTCAATCAATTTTTCCGGTCGGCACTAAAAGGGTTAAGTGGCTTTCGATCTGATATTTAACACTAAAACTACTGGCATCCCATTCAATATATTTATGTATATTAAATAAATACTTTAGAGAAAGAGGAATTAAAGGTGAAAAATAAATAAATATCTTCTCTATGGCTGCCATATCAATTTGGAAAATTTAAAAAAAATAAGGAACCTGTACTCGGTAGTTCTAGTATTAAACAGAAATGTTAGAAAATTTCTGAAGGATGAAAGAAATGTAAACTCGAAAACTCTACTTGGAATTTTGTGGTTTTACAAATCAAATAGGGAGTTTTATCCTCTAACTCCAAATGTATCTCACCGTCAGTCTCCATCCAAAAAATATATTTTTCCTCGACCTTCTTTAAATGATATTTTTCAAAACCACTTTAACGTTAAGCACAAAAAAATTCATATTCTAGACTATCCCACAATCCCAAAAAGTCACAAAACTCAACAAACTCATCCATGGAAGAACAAAACGTGCTCGTTCTTTCCACGAACACTCATCGCCGTTCGTGTATGCATTCCAGGAATATTACGAACGATTGGCCGATTTTCCGGCGATTTTCCCGAACGAAACGTACAGAGCCGTGCATTGGTACATCGAACTAATTGGAAGTCTTAATAGCACTCGACGTAATAACGCTGTCGGTATCCCGGTGTGTGCATCATATCGATCGGAATCTGCAACGGACCCCTCTTGTTTCCAACCCGCTCTCTCGTGCACTCGATCTACCTCCATCCGCCGGTAGCGAATCAACAAACGGGACTGATTTGATTACATTCATTAATTCCGAGCGACTTCGTTCGGCTTGATTTCCATCATGTTTTTCCAAGATTCACGAATGATATTTAAGGGTACGAGAGTTGACGCGGTTTCTTCGTTGGTACGTCGAGGGGTTGCTCTTAGAGGACGGTAGGGTTTGAGATTCGCTCGGGGAAAGATGATAATTTAAGCGGTGACCTTTTTCACATGGTATATAGGAGTGATAAAAAATTCAACGGTATGAACTCGTTACGTGAAAATACCTTTTTAACTTGGCGACTTTTTAGCTTTATTTCTAGACCGAGGACATCGGTTAATATTGAATGACTTATTTCCTTCGCTCGAGAATAGAATCTCAAATTGTCAATATGTAACTTATTGGTGACTGGAATAATTAGTTTCAATTTGTCTAAGAAACAATGTTAACCGAGTTCTAACCAGTCGAATTAGGTCGACAAAATTATCCGTATGGAGATTATCGATAATTGGAATAACTAACGAGTCTCAATTTCACTGAGAAAATTTTTCGTCAAGCTTAAAGATTTTATGTTCAAAGGAATTTCTTTAGTGTATAATAATAATAATAATAATAATAATAATTCTTTGCATTATCCGTTGATACGAAAAAATATGTTTGTTCCCATTCTTCAGAGACCGTTCTTCTCTCGTTTTTCGCTCGTTCGCAGAAGCGAAACTGAAAGTACATCCAAGTGGAAGCGGAAAGGCACGTCTATTGACATCCTGTAGCCATGCCGTGATTTAATATAAACTGCACAAAGCTCTACCTTTGATAGTCAAATATGAAATACTCCGGTCCGAGAGGAGTGTCCTCCCGAAGACAGGCTCCTCTTCGGGGAGGGTGCGCTCGAGCGTCTCGGTGGACTGCATCGAGCGACACGACTTTCCCCTTGGTCTACCTTGAGGCTCCATTCGAAATGCCATTCCGAGGGGGTTTCTCTACCGGTATATGGCTTTGAGACAGATACGACTGTCTCTGGAATGTTTGGATCTTTTCTTCGGACACGCGTCACGTGACAAAATTCTTCCTCTCCTTAGTTAGGATGGAAATGCAGAGGGGGCAAAACTGCCATGTTGGAGAAAAATTAGTTCTCCTGTTTGCAGCGCTTAAAAATTTGGAAGTAATTTTTTTTTAGAAGGAGACAGCAATTGTTGCAATTTTGAAATCATTAACACTAGAACGACCAAGCAAGTCAAAATGACTTGTTTACATATTTTTCCAAAAATTCCCTAAGTTTACAGAAGAGTCCTAGACTAGAAATTCTAAGTTGATCTTATAAAACACAGATTACTAAACCGATCATATTTTCTACCCCTTGATTCCTCTTCTTCCGATGTTCTTATTTAATATATTTAAATGTAACAAATTTAACGTCGGTCGTTCTAGTGTTAATATTATATTTGATGGAATAGTTTGGGTGTTAGGGTTGAAACGGAAGAAAAATATAAATTGAAAATAGAAAACTTTGAAATACGTAGGATGAAAATTTTGAAAAAAGTTGTATAAGAGAGTGTGTAGGGTTTTAGAGAAGAAAATAGTTGATGTTTCAACGGTAGGACTTGGAGAATTCAAAGGGTGCGAGCAATGAAGGACGAAAACCTGTTTGCGGATAAGGAGAGCTTTTTTCTCGATACACTGCCATCCTGTTCTCGTAATATCCGTTTCGACGGCGGACTTTGATCCTTTATTACATTTTTACAAGCGATTACATTGGCCAGCCGCTGGCGATCCTTCAGGGCGACCTTATTTCCTTCTCTTTTCGCAACTATCTTCAGCCATCGTCAGTACAGGGTCTACTCTCGTTTCATCCCCCTCCTTGTTCGTCTTCGTAACGAAGTTCCTCGACTGACGAAGGAAGATATTGTTCTTGTTTGTAGCAAAGTTAACTCGAGTTTTGCCTCGGCCGTGGTTCACTCGGCCCTAATTAGGTTTAAGGGATTATAGAATTGCTCGACAAAGTCGATTACGAGATTGGTAGGACCAGGCGATGGCCGGAAGAGAGTTTAAGAGGGATGAAGAAACCCTGCGAGTTTTCGCGATGAGAGAGTTACGCGAGAATGCCGAAGAAATTTATTGGATTTCAGATACGAGATACTAGAAAACTTCCTCGGGGGCATTGAAAGACGTCCGGTCAAAGGATTGCGCAACTTTTCCCTTCTCCCTCGTGGGAACGTGATAGGAGAGCGTTTAATATCTTTTAATCATCTTAATGCAAGGCAAAAGAACGTAAAATATTTTCTCCCCTTTCATTACGAACTTGAAATTTCTTCTAAATTCAATTTAGAAACTACCTCCAATTTAGAACCAACCCTCCACCTTTTCACCCCTTCTCTCTCTTCCTCTATCCCGCTTCTCCTCTCATTCTCTTATCGGAACGACACGGTGCATTTAAGAGCACGTGACCGGCAAAACTACCCGCCTGTCCTCTAATTGATACCCTCCGGTAGTTAACGGAAAATCACAGCCTTTAACCGAGACACGTCACGAGTCCTGCACACAGGTCCGTGCAACGTTCCGCCGACGGATCGGCGAACGGCACAGCTCGAAATAAAGGGCGCGGGGAAGGGTGAAGGGAGGGAAGAGAAAGGGTTGGGGGGTTAGCAATTTTAAACAGTCTCCGGCGACTCGATCCTCCGGCTCACAGCAGAGTCCGACTAGTGAGCCTGAGCGTGCAATGATTGATGCTGGGGCCGTCGGTATGGAGGGGTGAAAGTGAGGAGGGCTAGAGGATCGGTCCTACGGCCTGGGGAAATTTAATTAACGTAAACGCCGCCGCCACGGCCGGCGCTACACACCGTGTGTGGCAATCGCTCATATGCAACTGCCCCCCTCTGACCCCTCGGCACCATTCTCTCTTTCCACCCCCGAAACCCCAACCCGTGCCACTTCCTTCCCTCGCTTACCGGTATCCTACCGTTCACCACCCCCTCGCGGTCCCCTCTTTCCTCTTGCCTCGTGGATACCACTCTCTCTCTCTCTCTTACTTTTTCTCTCCCTCTTCTTCTCTTTCTCTCTTCGTCTCTATCCCTAACACATCCATCCTACCCTGCGAATCGTCCTGATCGTCCAGCTGGGGGTTATTAAACGTTCGGAAAAGGGGTAAGAGCTTTCGATTGCCGACCGATTGATGGATCTTGAAGCGTGTTGCTTCGATCGAATATCCGCGATCTGTTCTCTCGCGATGAACGAGCGGAACTCAATGAGCTTCGAACTTTTTACACATCCTCCTGAACCTTCGATCCGTCCGTTCGTTCTCTCCATCTCGAACGTTCGTATTTATATATCCACGCGAGACAGAATCCGTCGAGATATCGTGCAACCTGTCGCTTTTGTCGTAATGAAATCCAGATAAATACCGTACCCTTCGGAATCACCCTTGTTCCAACCAATAGATACATCAATCCAGGTAGATATTTCAAAACAAATCAGGCCAGTTTTTGCATCGGTCTGTACACGTAAGTACCGCGAGGTAACGGCTGCCACGGTGGAGAACAGTGGGTCGGGGGTGGATAGAGGAGCAGGGTGAAAGCACGAAATCGGGCGAGCCATCGAGAGAAGCGGATACCAGCGGGGAGCGAGGAGAATATAATGGCCGCGGCACGTGGTGCGTGCCCCCATTAAACCGATCGCACCCCGGATTGATTTTCAGCCTTTCGGCATTTGATCCGAGCAAACTTCGTTGTCGGTATAATTGAATCGCCGCGAGTGTCCGGCTGACTCGACCGCAAATTGACCGAAACACGCTGCTCGCTGTGGCGTCGCGAGCAGAGGCCGCGATGCTGAAAAGAGCAGGCGTCCCGCCCGTAAAGGGAGAGAGGACGAACAGAGGAAAAAAAAAAATTGAAAGAGGGAAAAGAACGCATCACGGATCGTAAAACGTCGAGCTGAATTCGCTCGATACCGTCAAAGTATAATACGATGATTTAATTATTCTCATTCGTTGCAGCTATCCGATGTTGTCCCGATGACGAACGACGGGCATCGATTCGTTCGCAATTAGCCAGCCTGTTTCGTTCGACTCGATTTTCCATGCGGTAGCTTAGATTCGATTGTCGTAATGCTTTTCATCGATAACTTCATTGAGCTTTTGTTCCTCGTTTGCTTCTACTTCCACGCTCCTCTTCGATGTCGTCGTACGGAATGACATATCCTCGAAATACACGAGATTTCGATTGAACGAAGATAGCCAATACTTCCGAATCTCGTTGGACGATCGGTAGAATCGGTGGAATTCACGATCCGCACCGATGAACGCGTTCGAGACGAAAGTGCAACGTGGCAGCATGGGAGCAAGCAGCAGAATGCATTCGTGCGGTCTGCAGGCCGTAACTGCTAATTAGCGCATACAGGTCTGTACGGCAAGCTCGAGGGTCGGACGAGCGGCGGTGCGGGCTGCGCGATGCGCCCCTTTATTAAATACCATCGAAATTAAAATTATAATTGCATTCGCTCTACCCCCTTGCCTAGCAGCAACCATGCGCGATACTTCTCTCCGCGCTGTTATTCCCCTCTTCGTGCGATCCCCCATCGGCGAGGATTTGCTTCGAAATTTGATTGCAGAGATTAATTTCACGGCGGACATAGGAATTCGAAAATGTAAACCGTCGTCTTCGATGTTACTTCAAATGTCTCACGATGATTCTTTTGAGAAAAGGTGGAAAAAAAATGGTCAAAGTTTTCTTTTTACGAAAATACAAGTTAAAAAGGAAATCAGAGAACGTAGAAGAGATTAAATATTTCGTTCGACCTCTCTCGACGTTGAAAAGCGCAACGTTCCACGTATTGCGAGGACAGCAAAGCGGCCTTTTGAAGTGTCGATAGCAACGAATAGTAACGGCATAACCGGGCGTTAGATATTCTAATTAGGGGTAACGCGAGCCGGTTCTCCGGCAGCTGAGTAAGGTACACGATGGTGGTGAGATTGTAGGTGGAAGCGATACCGAAGCAAGAGAGCACGGCGGCGGAGCTTGGAGAGGAGGTTGTATAGCCCCTGTCAGCCACTGTGCCACTGACGGCTCGCTAATTGCTCGACCAACCTCCGATCCTCCCCCTCTCCCTATACCTCTCCCTCTCGTTCTCCCTTCGCGCTGTGCCACCCTTCAAATCCAAATCCAAATCCATCCCTACGTAACGCCCGATACTCGTCCTTTCAGAATTGCGAGCATGCATCGAGTATCCTATGACGACCAAATTTCTCGGAGGGCGAGCGAAATAACTGGACCTACCTGCGATCGAGATTTCTCATCGATCCGATATAGCACGGACGAGAAGCCGCGTGCCTTTCGCTCGGACGGTCCCCCCAATATTCCAAATTACGATGGCGATCGTATGGTAAATTGTATCTATGGTGTGGGCAACGATGCAAAGGAATGAAAGAGTGTAGCTTCTTTGAGAATTATTGCGTTAGCTTTTCTATCGAGGGTGAAAATATACCTGCGAAGTGTTCGATCCTGAAGAACTTCGGAGCGATGTCACTCTATAGCAGATGTAAAACTATCCTTATAGTATCTTCTCTTAGAATATATAAGTACCTTTGGACGTATTTGACGATGAATATCTCCATTCTTATAGTCACTTCTCCAATTAACCCCTCGACCGCAAATACGCTCGAGCGATCGCTCTCAAAAACTACCCCAACTGCTTCATCCAGGTTGCGCGATCCAATTTGCTCTTTGTATCTATGGTTTGTGCAACGATGCAAAGGTATGAAAGAGTGCAGCTTCTTTGAGAATTATTGCGTTAGCTTTTCTATCGAGGGTGAAAATATACCTGCGAAGTGTTTGATTCTGAAGAACTTCGGAACGATGTCACTCTATAGCAGATGTAAAACTATCCTTATAATATCTTCCCTTAGAATATATACTTATATATTCTATCCAAAGGTACTTTTTGGACGTACTTTACGATGAATATCTCCATTCTTATAATCACTTCTCCAATTAACCCCTCGACCGCAAATACGCTCGAGCGATCGCTCTCAAAAACTACCCCAACCGCTTCATCCAGGTTGCGCGATCCAATTTGCTCTTTCGAAATCCTACTTTTTGCCTATCCCCGTCTAACAATTAGCTCGCATTACATCGTTGGCAAACATCGATCGTTTGAACAAACAGACGAGAATGAGAAGCAGCAGCGGCAACGGCAGGAGGTACTTGGAGTGCAAACACGGTTGAGCGTTAAAGAACAATATTGCTTTATTTGAAGGCCTCGTCCCTTCGTCTGAACGCTTATAGGCGCGAAATTAAAAAATTGCCTAGTGCGTGGGTGCAGGATACTCCTGCGTGGAATCGATCGTGTGCGTTGTACCCGCGCGAACAAATGGGCGCGTAAGCGAATGAGCGTACCAAGGGTCGGTACGGTCGCGAATTAATCGAGCATATAATCGATGCGCGCCTGTCGATATATGTATATGTATATGGAAGCCATCCGGCTGGTCACCCTCGTGAACTCAGGCCCCTTCATCGTTAGCCAACAGTGCACGCAGTAACGCTAATTTCTGTACCGGACGTGTCGTACTACCCTGTCGAAAAACGTCAAACATTTTTTTTTTTCTTTTTCGTCGGTTCTATTTTTAACTTAAATTTTCCACTCGTCTGCGAGGGCGACGTCGAGAGGCAGGTTGTCGTAGGTGTGCTTTGTGAGAGGTAAAAGTTCGACGACTGCGTCGTGAAACAGGGTGGAAAGGATATCAAACGTTTTCGAGGAATATAGAGATGAAGTTATTTCTGTTGGAGAAACTTCGATAGATTGGTACTGAACAATTAATACGTTCATAGTTACCAGGCTATGCCATGGGGGAGTAAATTTCACGATTGAAACGAAGGGTGATGGAAAACACAACGAAACTGCGACACGTTTAAAAATTAAGAGGAACGAATGACCGATATCGGTCAAATGTACGCTCACGGGGACGGGCGACGGGTCGACCGATAGGCGCGATCGTAGTCGCGAATTTGTATCTGATTTTGCCAGGACGGAAATCAGGGAAGGCTGGAAAATTGATCTGCCTTCTGATTTATTACCGCGAACTAATAAAGCCCGTATCGAGCGTAGCCCGCGGCATTCTACGAAACGAGCGATAGGTAGTTCGTGTGTACCGTGCCGTACCCTATACTACTGCCTCTCGAATCCATACTTGCCAAAAGAGAGAGAAACCTGAACGCTGATGTTACAGCTACGTTTACGATCTACATGCGTGAACCAAGTGTCGCAGGCTAACACTTTGACCGATGACAAATGTTGGTCGAATACGGAATCGGCATTGCGGATTTCCATGATCATCGGCCAAGGATTTTCGATAACAAAGATCGACTCGCGAAGGAGCGGTGAATTCATCGATGATTCGAATTTTATAGACTCGATGCCATTCTTCTTTTTGTCGTTTAATTTTGCTACACTTTATTTCGATGGCAGGGTACTTTTGCTGGGTGCACGATCGAATATCAATAATTACTGGCGACGGTTAGTTATTTTTTCCAAACTGCACGCAGAGACTTTATTTAATTCGGATTGCGGGAATAGTTTCGTTTATCGGGGTTATGCAATTTTCACGTCTCCGCGCGTTACGGGGAAATTTATATTTTTTAATATTCATGCAGACGTAATGGAAAATGCTCGAAATACTCGTTACGAATAATGCAGGCGAACTTGACAAACGGAATTAAAATAATGCTGGTATTCTGAGAGGACTGAGGGTATGGGGGAAAAAAGTGGCCGTGACTTTTGGGTTTGATCGCGATGGGTTTTATGCGAGGTTGGAATTTAGATTTTTTTTGCCGTTTTATAGAAGAATTTAAAAAATCATTTGTTGAATGAAATAGACTGATTGTCACATTTTGTTTGCAGTGTTTACATCAGCTGCAGTTTTTAACGATTGTAATAATGGGGATTTTTAATCGTTGTCATAACGTAGCCAATTAAAATGAATCTCTTTCAGCGACAAAATAAACTAAGACATCAAATACAATGCATCAAAGTTCACTAACAATAAGGTAATAACTTCTTCTACAAATGTGGAAGTATTTATTAGTAATAATAATTTTAAATATGCTAGGAGAGATTAATGACGACACAAATGATGCGGTTTTTTTTATCATGCACGACAAAAGAGGCGAATGACAGGATGACCGGAGAAAACGTTGATATCCACCCTAAAGCTTGTCGAGGGGACTCGAATTAAAAAATGCAATCAGCAACGATCCGGCTCGTTCGTACCCCACCTAACCGAAGATAAAAGGAAATTAGTTGCCGACGCAAGCATGATTGGTAATATCAAAAGCAAACTGCCGCAGTATTTGTCAAATTTTCAGGATAAAAGGATGACTAATAGAATCACGAAATTAACGTTGCACCAGATCCTCCACATTTACATTCTTCCCTCCAAAAAGCAACACTGCGAAAACTTTCCGGTCCGAATTATAATTTTAATTTCTCGTTGGCCAAGTGGAATTAACTTCCCGAATTTAAATCTACTTTTGCTCATTCAATTATTCCCGATGATAGCTGTGTTTCTAGATATCGAGAAATGTTTGAGTACAGATAAAAAATTATAAAATTTCAAAGTCTAAAATTATATTCAAACTATCAACGCGGTAAGTAAATATTCATTTCGTATCTCGTAAAACGTTACAGAATTACAAAAGATCACCCTCAAATATCAAATACACTCAATTCCAATATTCAATCCCATCAACTCCAATACTCCACAATTTTCCGTCCTTATCAAAACGACATGCGACAACGTCCAAAGAAAAAATAACAGGATGAATAAAAACTCAGTTATGAATCGACGTTAAAGTAGCAAATGGATATTCAGAGCTGTATGCAAGAAATCTCGCAGGAAAACGAGCAAGAAAACATCGTAGCAACCGGCGAGCCCAGAGTACGGCCGGCGTTAACGCTCGAAGGGATCGTAGATGGTATTTAAACCCGCACGTCAGATCGCGTATTATATTTCTCCGTTTCATTTGCACGAGACGTAAAATTAATTAAACAGCTGATACGTACAGCACGCCAACGGCAGAGAAACGGCAGCGCATAGACCGCCCCGGGGCAGGGGGTAGCGGAAAAACAAACACATCCCCTCTTGGAAATCGGTACGGTCGACCCGAGAGATTTTCAATTTACGCCGCTCTAAGGGGATGTAAAGCGTTACTCTCCGATGCGTTCCGCTCCGTCGCGTGGAATACGTCAGAATCCATACACCTGTCAATGTGGACAGCGATAAGAAAAACCGGCGTCGGTCCAAAACAAAGTGAAAAAAAAACATACAAACAAAAAAAAAATCGAACGGTCAAGCCGACGAGTTAATCGAATTGCCGAGTTCCTCGGTCCTTCCTCTATCGCTATGGATGCGAGCGCTAGAGAGGGATGTCGATCGTGAACTACCTTTTCGAAGGTAACCAACTATAGTGCTCGATATTCACGGTAGAGTTAGTAAAAATAAGCTATTCCTGTTGAAATCGTGGATACGGATGGACTGAATGATAAAAGCGCTTTTTAGCGGTCTTTGTATCGAATGTTCTTTCATTTGCTGCTATGGATGTTAAAAGCTGCGCGATCGTTTTGCGGAAATACTTTGTAAGCTCTTTGTTTGAATTGTAGGATCAATTGATATTGTCGATTTTCTTGTAATGTGGAACTGTAACTGGGATTTGAATAATCGAAGGACGTGGAGGGGTTGGATAGTTTGTCGAGCCTGAGGAGGGTGTACTGCGAGGGAAATTAAACGTGACATCCGAGACAGTGGCGGATGTAAGGGCTAGAAAGGGATGTCGATCGTGAACTACGTTTTCGAAAGTAACCAACTATAGTGCAGGATATTCATGGTTGAGTTAATAAAAATAAGCTATTCCTGTTGAAATTGTGGATAAGGGTGGGCAGGATGATAAAAGCGCTTGTTAGTGGTCTTTGTATCGAAAGTTCTTTCATTTGCAGCTATGGATGTTAGAAGCTGTGCGTTTGTTTGCGGAAATACTTTGTTAGCTATTTGTTTGGATAGTAGGATGAATGGTTATGGTTTATTTTCTTGTAGTGTGTAATTGTAACTGGGGTTTGAAGAATCGAAGGACGAGGAGGTGTTGGATAGTTTGTCGAGCCTGAGGAGGGTGTACTGCGAGGGAAATTAAACGTGACATCCGAGACAGTGGCGGATGCAAGTGCTAGAGAGAAATGTCGATCGTGAACTACCTTTTCGAAAGTAACCAACTATAGTGCTCGATATTCACGGTTGAGTTAATAAAAATAAGCTATTCCTGTTGGAATTGTTGATAAGGGTGGGCAGGATGATAAAAGCGCCTTTTAGTGGTCTTTGTATCGAATGTTCTTTCATTTGCTGCTATGGATGTTAAAAGCTGCGCGATCGTTTTGCGGAAATACTTTGTAAGCTCTTTGTTTGAATTATAGGATCAATTGATATTGTCGATTTTCTTGTAATGTAGGGTTTGAATAATCGAAGGACGAGGAGGGGTTGGATAGTTTGTTGAGGCTGAGGAGGGTGTACTGCGAGGGAAATTAAACGTGACATCCGAGACAGTGGCGGATGCAAGGGCTAGAAAGGAATGTTGATCGTGAACTACGTTTTCGAAAGTAACCAACTATAGTGCTCGATATTCACGGTTGAGTTAATAAAAATAAGCTATTCCTGTTGAAATTGTGGATAAGGGTGGGCAGGATGATAAAAGCGCTTTTTAGTGGTCTTTGTATCGAAAGTTCTTTCATTTGTTGCTATGGATGTTAAAAGCTGTGCGTTTGTTGGCGGAAATACTTTGCTAGCTTTTTATTTGGATAGTAGAATGAATGGTTATGGTTTATTTTCTTGTAGTGTGTAATTGTAACTGGGGTTTGAAGAATCGAAGTACGAGGAGGGGTTGGATAGTTTGTCGAGCACGAGGAGGATGTACTGCGAGGGAAATTAAACGTGACATCCGAGACAGTGGCGGATGCGAGAAATCTCCCCGTTAGACTCGGTTATACGCGTTGATGATACGTTTGGTGTTTACTCGTATGTTAACACTTAGGGTGTCATATCCAATTTCCCGTTCTGCATTCACGTTTGTAGGGAACGTGCAGATTTTTATATTTATAGCAATTGATATTTTTAGAATTCAGGGTAGCTCCTGATTCTTCGTTGATCGGTTTTGGGAAAGGTATTTCCTTGGTTTCGTTGAGAATTGTTAAAGTGGAAGGGGCTGACAATGAGAGAACAAAGTACGGAAACGTTGTTTCCCTGTTGCGAGTGTTTTGCCAGCACGTAGCTCGCCGAATTCGCAAATTACATTTGCATATATCCCGACTCCCCGAGACAATTTGGGCTCATAAACATAATTAATGGCGGAGCATTAATTCAGAGATTTTTCACCGGTTGCAAACACATGTTACCGTGCGGCGCCAACTGTCTCGCAATTTAGCTAAATAATTACCAAACTTGCCCCCGCGAACGACGTAGCATTGCCAGACACAGCCTGAAACTTCATTGATAACGAAGTCCCCGTCGTGTATCTCGATTGTTTGCTTTGGATTCTGAAAATCCTCTCTTTCCAGAAATACAAAAAAAAAATACCAAACTAACCAAATTAAAATTTCACAAGTAAAATTTAAAATCATTCTAATGAGAAACTCTTCCCTTCCAAACTTATATAATCCCTACCTAAATAGGGGTGATACTTCCGAAAATTTCTCAACTCTCAGTAACAACTATTTAAAAATTCAAACGTTCTAATAGATATGAAAGTCTAATGGGGACATGTTTCTTTATCAAGAAAGTAGGATACAAAAAAGAGTTGTATCATGTTAGAAGCTAATCGTAAGTCGTAGTTAGGTGTTAGGGCTGACGGCTAAACACAAGCGGTAGCGACTATATACGATGGTAGGTGGGTGGTTGGATATGTATATAGACGGCCCCTTGTCCCGGGGCAGGGCTGCCATCCTAAGCCGGCTTGACTAATTGGTAGCGTTATAATCATGGGTACACGGTTAGGTTGGTATTACCGCAAGTTATAGCCCCGTCTCCACATCGGCGACCGCCACGCACATTCGCGCGCGAGAGGGGCGCTTAATGACCCCGCCGTTTACGCAAATTTTCCCATTATGCGACGTGGTTTTGGCCCGCCAAACGGGACGATCCTGACGACCGTCGGAACGAGCGTCATTTTCTCGACCTACGGGATGGGGCGCGATGCTTTCGAAAACCGCCAACACTGCTCTTTCCTCTTGTCTTCTTCAAAACATTTAAAACACTTTGCACATTACTATTTTTAACTAATTAATTGTACAATTAATTGCGAAATAAATTGTATTTTTTTAAAATCAACTTCTATGTTTCTGTTTTATTTCTTTCTTTTTTTTAAATTATCGTTTCATCCCTCGATAGCCACTCCCTTGTAAAACACGTTTGACGTTTTCCGAAAATAATCCGGCAGATATCGCCGGGAAGAGAATATCCCCGGTAATCAGAATGGCCCGATTTTGGTACACGAAAGCCCGCCGTTTGGTCGCATGAGATACTGATAATGAAAAATCGTGGGATATAAAATAATTCAAACAAATGCGCCGGTACACGGAGAACGGTCCTTCGGCGATATATTCGGTAGGGCTTATCCGCGTCTGGTCATTCATATACGTGGGAAAAATGACACTCTAATGGTTGGCTATCTGTAACGGTTAGGAAGTAGGCGAGATTTGTTGGTGTCAGACGGAACATGGGGAGGAATACTTCCTTGAGAATGTCGTTCGACGTTCAGTTATGTTGCTCCGATAGCAAATCATCTAGGGATATGTCAATATATCGTGATGAATGAAGGTTGACAATTACGTCGCAGGATATACGTCTTGGAGCAGGTATTTTGAGGATATCAGTTTTTCTTCACTTCTAAAAGACATTATGATCATTTCTTCAATCTTAACACATTAATCGCCGGTCCCGCGATAATGCGGGATTTTTTATCTCTTTAGATGGATATCTCTACACCTCGCAGATCGAAAAACTACTCCCTTAGAGACTTTCGCGTGATATGAAGAATTATGAAGGTGTTAGAATCGTTGGGTCAGGGAAAAAATTGTTGCGGAAATGTATAAAGTATTGTAGGATGCAAAAACGTGATGGAGTGAATGCGAGAGATAACAAGAGAGATAAAGAGAGAGAGAGAGAGGGTTGCAAGAGAAAGTGCCTGCGAGATGATGAGGGTGTATGATTGCATATGTTTGTGTGTGTGGAGTGTAGGGCCTTCGGAGGAATCCAAATGCGTAAGAATGCCCAGAGTATATCTTACAGCGATAGAGAACAGAGTTTTATACCAGCGTCACAGCGAATAGAATATTCAGAGTTTAACAGCGAATAGCGATTTAGAGAATAGCGTTATATAGTTTTTGTGTATTTAGTGTGTTTTGTGTTTATTTTGTTTTAGTGTGTCTTTGCTTTTATTTTATATTGTATATATTCTATATTTAATAAACTATTTATTACTCTTTATTGAATAATAAATCCTACCGGCTTCAAATATTCTTTTTACCTACTTATTGTACAGACACAAGCAAATGAAGCCGACGCTTAATGTGTTAAGGGTGTAGGTGCATCGTTTTGGAAGTGTTTGTCAAAATTTTCGTCAGTTTTTAAAAAAGACGTATCGATTTACAGATTTATTCTGAAATAGAATAAACGTTACGGTTTGTAAAAGATCGGAAAACCTTCATATCGCTCGGCAGCGCGTTCCATCAGCCTCAGTCCCGCGGGTGTGATCGCCGCTAACTAAACTTGTAAATCTCCCCGTCCGTTGTCCCAAGCTCGAGCTTTCCCAACTGACCAAAACGCATTTGTCTGTCTTACCGTAGTAGTAAATGCCGACGCGGGAAAATTACCACCCTCCTTCCAACCTTACGTCGTTTTCTGAACCTTAAGGTCTTGTCCCTTTCCAATAAAAGTCGCTCAACATTCAACAACTACCCCTATCCAATTTTTTCTTAAATCCAATATTAAATCCACGATAACTTCAAATTCCCCATCTCTGATACATTTAAAATTGCTCGGGTGGTTCAAACACTACCTAAAACACAAAATTCTTATTGCAATGACCATAACAGTAAACGACTATGGTAGATAAGGAACTAAGAGCTCGAAAATGAAACCAACTGGTCCATATTGAAACTCCAGGTCGCCTCTGAGAAATTCCAAATTGTTTAGGTGGTGCAAGACCACCTAAAACAGTAGGTCCTAGCCGCAATGACCATAGGAGTTAAACAGCTATGGTAGATAAGGATCTAAAACCTCAAGACGGAACCATGTTCAAACTCACCGTCACCTTTATGAAATGGAAAATGTTTCAGTGAATCAAAAACCACTTAAAATAGTAGAACTAACTGCAATGACTACAGGAGTTAAGCAGCTATGGTAAATAAAGAACTAAAAGCTCCAAAACGGAACAAACTGGCTCATTTTCAAAGTCCCCGTGACCTCTGTGAAATGGAAAATGTTTAAGTGATTTAAAAACCAATTAAAATAGTAGCTCTACCTGCAATGACTATAGGAGTTAGACGGTCATAGTAGATAAGGAACTAAAAGCTCAAAAATGGAACTAACTGGTCCACATCGATATTCTACGTCAACTCTACGAAATTCAACATTTTTTAGGTGGTCCAAACTCCATCTAAAACAGTGGGTCCTAAATGACATCGTCGCAGCAGTTAAATCGAAAAATCTCCAAGTACAAATGCAGGACATGGAATCTCAAAGACTCGACTGTCGTTACCATAAACTTAGACGAACGAATTCTCGCGAAGGCATAAAAACAGGTTCGTGGGGGAGATTCGCGCGGCGGTAGGGCATTAGAAACAAAAGCTGGGTAAACGAGGAGTTACGAGGGCCCTTTATGCCTCTGCCTCGGCATCCGGTTGTCTCGCGTATTATGACTGATGCCTTAGTTAACCGTTCCGCTGAGGCGCTCGAGCCGCTCGAGGCTTTAATGTCTGGAAAAAAGAAACTCGCGAGATACTGCCAGCCACTTGTGTCAGCCTCCACTCTCTCTCTCTCTCTTGCTATCTTTTCCTCTCTTTTTCCATCCACCTTCGCTGCGAAATTGTGAGGGATGGTTATGGTGCAGCCTGTACGCGCGATACGAACCCGCGAGCGCTCACAAATCAAACCTGGCGCAGCCATTTACGTTTTATTCGAACAAAAAGAGAATCAACGAGTCTTTCCGTGTCCATACTTTTTAAACGTTTCTTGGTCCACTTTCGAACGGACTTTTTCAACTTTGAAATAACACATGAACATTGTATTTTTATGTACTTCAATAGAAAAAGAAATTTTAACGAATATAGTGTTTTTTTTTTCTGACGATGTGTAAAAATTCATTGATCATTTTCTTGGGAATAGAATATTTTGTAAGGCGTGTTTTGTGACAGAATTTGGTGAATTTTCTCGCAATATGGGAGTATTATATGGGGTAAGTTAGCAAATTTTTACAAAATACTGAGATTACAGCGTTTTTTTTTTGCGTTTGAACAAAAAATGTTTGATTTTAACAGATATACGAGAGTAGGATGATGTGAGTGCGTCGATGTTAAAAATTCGTACGTATAAATTCGCAAAATTAATCCTCCATCGCTCAATATTGACGATGTGGTTTTAACCCCCTCCCTTATCCGTGGTCGCCAAGTATTATAGAGCATTTAATACTTTTTTTTGTCCCCTCCCGAACGGCTATGGCCATGGCAATTTTGTACCACGTAATTTCATCCCTCTCATCGTGGTTTTTCGTTCGTGCGATGCGCTCTAATCGCCGGCTCTACCTACGGTAATATTTAATTTTTAATCCGAGCGTATTCAAATGCAGCCAGCCTCGTTCTCCATGGTGTTGCTAATGGGAATACAATTTATACCCTGGCCAAAGCTTATTTTACATTTTATGCTAAATAACCTCACGGAATACACGGCCGTGCCGTTCTAAGTGTCTTACCGACGATTAATTGCGCGAAAGTTTCGCTTAAATTTGTATTATTTGGTGATAAAGAAAAATTTCAAATGTTATTGCCATTTTCTACTTTTTCACCTTTAATTGCCATACTTATTTTACCTAGAACCTCCTATTTTAAATTTTTGCCAGGCTGCCACAATGAGAGATGCACTTTTAACACGTTGAACTGATATTTCGCCCGTTTTGTCACTTTTACTGAAGTGATACTTTTTCTATTAAAATTCCATCCTTGTAAGGCAGAAACTTGAAAGAATATGAAATTCCATTGTATTCAATAGCGTCGGTCACCGGTGACCCCATGTCAGTCAACGTGTTAATAAAATTGTATTAATACTAAGAACTACCGACGTTATATCTACTAAAATTTAGATACTTAATAACTACTGTAGAACAAAAGAAATGAAGAGGTGGATAAGATGGTTAATTAATTAATTTAGGGTTTATAAAATAGAAGTAAAATATTTACTTCACAGCTACCCTCCCAGTTGAAATAATTTTTAGAAAAAATTAGGATTCGATCTTCCGACCGACTTGGTAAATTTAGTGTTAATTAAGCATCGAATTTTAGTAGATTTCCAGCACGACGAAAGTCGAAAGGTACACGGAACAACGAGTACGTTAATAAGATAGGAAACAGCACACTCGACTGCCATCCGAAGAGCATTATCTTCTCGCGAACCCTTACTCGAAAGTTCTAGGGTTATATCCGACCCTCATAATTATCTACACGAGAAATTTGGTCAACGAAGCTCGAGGGTCGGCGTGAAACTCAGTTACGGCTTGGTCAGCTACACTTCAAAATTCCCCCGAGGCGCTTTTAATCTCTGATTTTTCATTCCGTATCGATTAAGATCTAATAGGCAATTCTAGATGATAATTACTTCATCCACGACGCCCTTAAGAAGCACAGATACCGTCGATCTAACCGATTCCACGTTTTCGCCAATCTTTGAAGTCTTTTCTCTCGGAAATGACCATAGCACGTTGTTTCAGAGCTTTCAAAGCGAATGCACGGACCTTCATGTTGTGTGGAATGAGATTCCAGTCGAAAGATTTCGTCCGGAATAATTCTTCCGCCTTATTTGACGGTTTAACAAATAAAATGCACTCTGTTTACAGAGTCAGTCGTTCGTTAAACGAAGAGGCTAGACAGAGGGGACATCATCGATGCATACTCCTAAAGCTTCGCCTCGTTTCTTCCCAACGGATGAATTTCTCGCACGATTCAACGACTCGTGCTTGCAAGCATGACGTTTAAATTACAACTATCGAGGAAACGAAGTCGATGAATCGATTGCGGATACATGAGAATAATATAACACCGAGTGGTCTAATAATAAAACGCGTCAAGACCGGTCTTACGATTCAATTAAGCTCATATCTGAGTACGCTCGCACGCCGGATGTCGGCTCTGAATCAGTGATGAGTGGCTGTTACTTGTCTCCGTTCTCATTTCCGGCGCAACGGATGTCGGAGTTGTAGACAAGAGAAAAGAACTCTCTTCCGACTCGTTTTCTCTTCATCTGTCTCTTTCTCTTTTGACCTTACGTCCCTATGCCACTTATTTTTCGGCTGGCTCTTCATGTATTATTTAAGACTCGGACCTTGGAGCGTTGAAGTCTCTACAGACGTTTAAGCTGCCTCTGCTGATAGTCGTGTTAGAATCTATCGGTTTAATGGAATGTAAGATAGCGGGAATACAATATGAAAGACACATGGAATGAATAGATCAGGGTGTCTATTAAGAATTTTGTTTTATTCGCGGTTGAAAATAGAATGTCGAAGGAGACGGAATGGAATTGTGAATATTTCATGGGTTTAAAAATGTATCCGTGTTAGGACTTGTATTTTTGCATTTTATGAGCCAGAAAATAGCAGATTCATCGTCAGAATCGATCGGTTTCGTCGTAAATGCATGTACAGGTTAAAGGTGTGTATGTAAATCGTTGCAAAATTGAAGCAACGCCTAGCAAATTTAGATTTCCTCCCAGGGAAACTCCGGACATAGCCTAGATCTCGATTTAGACCGACCTAACGAGCTGATGACTTGAATAATTGAACGAATCCTAAACCTCATGTCCGGCTATTACGAACGTTGAATATTAAAGCAATCGTCCCTAGTCAGTGGCCGTACGGTTGCACCGATTACACCTGCTGTGGGCGAGAGATCTTTGCGATTTTATTTTCAATGTAGATTTTCATGGAGATGTTACAATCTGAGCAGAAAGGTTAACGTTCTAAAAGTCTTTCGGTCGTTTACCACTGGCAATTTCTACCTTTAAACTGATACTCTCTGCTCAATCATTTTAAAGTGACTTGATTTAAACCTTTGAATCAACCAGATCAATCCCTTTGAAACAAAATACTTTCAGAGATCTTTCCTAACTGAAATCGACACCGGAGCCATGGCAATTCGACACACTCTGTTTTAGTTAATGTAGATAAAAGAAGTACAAAAATGGTCTATTCCGATTTATAAATCAACTTTCTTTCAGCTTATTTTAATTCTTATTCGGCTGTTTCACAGTAACATTTTTAGCACTTCCACATTAGCACACTTCAAAAGATATTCCTAAAATGACCAATTTAACATTTGCCTTTCCGCAAGTTTTGTAATCGTCTTCAGAATAGATACTTTAAAAATGTTTCTTTCTATAGTTTACCAGGCACGACGTTTGCAACAAATGAACCGATAAGAAGTAGAATGCGATAGCAATCGTTTGAAGAGTATTCGTTGGTGCAAAATGAAGGGGGTTTCGGTGTTCCTCGCAAAGCACCATCCTTCTTGGTAGCGCTCACCCTGCACCCCACTGGATTCTTAAGTGCGATTTCAACGAGTGCCATATTTCTCCTGTAAGAGCGCCGTTTGCTGGTAATAGTTGCAGTATTATTTACTGTTAACGGCCCACTTTGCTCGCTTAATGCCCGAGAATTAACTTACAGCGTGAACCTTTGCGTACATGCGAAGGATATTTTACAACCAATCTCTTTGACTTGTTTACCTTGCCCGTACCCGCTGACGACTTCCGGTTGCATTCAGTCACGACAGGAGACTTCCGCGGTTTGCTAATTTCCACGATAATTTATACAATGTTAAAGCACCAAAGTTACGAGCTAGATGAGATATTAACGAGAGGTTAATCGTTCAGGAGGAAGTCTAAAAGTTCACGGGGCACAGACGGTTTCCGACTTTTATGGCACTTTTAGCTAATGGAATCGATAACTGGCTGAACCTGATGTCAAATTATCCTGCCATTAACGCGAAAGATAATTGGGCGACGGTTCGATGGGACTCACGACACCGGAAACACATATTTCTATCAACTTTTACGTCTTCTTACCAACGAAGGAAATTTCATGGTAATCTAAGTCTGTTACGGCCATAAACTTGCAGAGTTTTGATATCGCGTTACGACTTTAAGAGTAAATCACTGGAACTAATATTACTTTCTCGTAAATTACAAGTTCTTAAACACCACACCATGTAACCCAGTAATTGACAGTAAATGTCGTTATATCCCATGAACCTAACAATTTCAAATTCATCAATAAATCATTCGATCTAAAACAACCATAAATTCCCAAGCAACCTCCTCTCAAACTCTCCTCCTAAAAATATTCCTAAACACCCCGCATCTTCGTATCAGTCAAAGTGAGACCCTAAAGGCAAAACCACCACGTCACAAGATTTCAAATTACAATCACCAAAACCCTCACAAACGATCCTTCACTCACCCAACCGTCTAATCGAACGTCCGTGAAGGAAAGGTATACGTTATAAGGATTATTAAGTGTCGGAGCATTCACTTAATCCCGCGGCGAATATCAGGTGGTATCTCCAAGCCGATCAATCACAGAAGGGAGCCGTACAACCCCCAAGCAGAGGCAAAAGCATAGGAAAGGCAGGGCAGAGCAGGGCAGGGCAGAGTGCAGGGCATACCCGACTCGGTTTCGGGCTTGCCTCTGTTATACGCTACGAGTCATATATCATTTCGTTATCATCGACTCTTTATATGCGGTTGCGCTCCATTTTCTGTCTGTTTGCTCCGTTAAACGCCGGCTCTGGTTTGATTCAGTGAAACCATTAGCCGGATTTCGGTCGCCGGCCGCATTTTCCGTTCTCGCCTATCGGTCGGCTATCTCGTCGCATCATACGCGAGTGACTACCGCCATTATCGGCATGGAGCAGCGCGAACGATAACAGCCCAGAGGGCACGGAAAAATAACCCCCGTAGGGGATGCTGGATGGGGGTGGCACCGATTTACTATAAACAAGATCGTCAAACGAGGTATGCCGGTGGTGTTTTCATTCTTGCACACAAACGTGGACAGATTACTGACGATAGTTTAATCGTTCGCGGTTTAGTTTGATTTCCATTCGTTTGAGATTATACGCCGGCACGTATCGCGAAGGGAGCATCGATGATTCTATATGTATTTTCAACTTGGTGTGGAATCGTTGATGCGGTCCAATTAACACGTTAACTAGTGTCGGAAAGGGGATAGAAACTTTTAAAATAAACTGTTCTTAGTTTTTGGAAAATGATGATTTGTGTATAGTAATCAGTTTTTTAACAGATTATGGTGAATGGAATTGAATTAATATGGGAGTCGTGTGTACTCATTTGTGTGGGTGATTTTGAAAGTAGTTGAATTGTGAATCTTGTAGAAATAATTAAAAATTGAAATGTCTGACGGAATCGATAGCTGTCTCGTCGCATAAAGCTCAATACACTGATTAGAATAGCAGTTGAAATTTCTTAAAATGAAAAATAAGTATCTTAGGCTTGAAGAAATTATCCAGCAGGTAGATAAGACATGCAGGAGAAAATCTGCAATTATTCTCAGACTACAACGAAGAGGGAAAAACCGATAGGACATCAGGTTGAAAATGATCTCACCCTTGCACCTACGGGGGATAACTCTTCCAGCTTTTCCCCGTATCTGTCGACTTTTTGTACGATTAAATTTGCGACCGGTGCATATGGCCGTACCATGAAGCAAGCTGCATCGGTGAACCGCCGCCATCTTGCGAAACGGCTATGGCCAAGTGTTTGGTGAGCCGGAAACAACTGATAGCGATGTCACCGATCGACGCTTACGGTCGTTCGAGGACCGTTAGCGACGATATTATCCATTGTGCTACCAACACCCCCGATAAGCAGACCGATAATAGATTTTATGCCACGAATTCGCATCCCCTTTCCAACCCTACAATAGTCGATTGTCATCGTGGTCGCACGACGAGACCGTTAAACCTCCTCAAAGGGAAGGTGACGATTCTATTCGTCGACCTTTCTCACTTTCCCTGCTTTCGTTCCAGTTTAACATTCTCTCTTTTCCGATGGAGATAAAGATATCGTTTCGAGCACTGAGACTTTTCGTGGAAGAGAAAAATGGCCTCACGAAAAAGTCTCACGGACCTTTATTCGAGGTCGACAGGAAATATCGCGAGAGCCACGGAAGGGGATGAATAAGATCCACCCTGGCGCACTTTCGGCTGGTAGTTCCGCGACGGCAGAGATTGTACTTGGGGGTTGCAAATGGGGGTGTCAACGGCATCAGAGCTGTATTGTGGAACGTCAATGCCACGGAAACTAACACCGTTCCCTTACCCTTCGATCCACCGTCCCTTTGCCGGCATTGGGATTCTCTTTGTGGAACGGGAGCTGAATTCCGTAGGTGTTTGTCTCGTTGCACCTTATGATCGTTTGATTAGATTAATTAAAGTTTCATCTGTTTAAAGATTCTATCATTTTTCGCCCGTTTTAAAATCTTTTTTAAACCTTGGATGTTTAGTGTCTTCAGAATTCTGATCGATAGTTGAAATTGTAATTTATTAATAGTACTAATATTATCAAAGTTAACAGAATTCATGACTGACTTTCAAGGAGTTAAACGTATTGCTGCAAAGTTGTATCTATGAGTTCGGAATTCATTAAAATATTTATTATGCAGCAATCACGGACACTGAATCGCGTATAATGGGAAAACAGATCTCGTCGTCTTGTCGAGTGGCGATAAATTTGAAAATTGTCGATAACCGATAACTGGCTGTCAGAACAATCCACTTTTCCTGACACCTGTGTCACTTCCGGTTATTCAAGCCCGCCGGCGTATCGTCAAAAACGTTGACAGTACCTTTGTTCGGGATATTCGAGCACTGAGCGTGGCAGCGTCGTCGACGACTACTATTTTCGTCCGACCAAGTCTCTTTAGAAGCTTCTCCACCCTACGGCGTTGTGAATGGGCCCATTGATCTTACTATCTTCGGCTTTTCATCGTTCCATCGAATGAAAAATAAATAACGGAAGACAGAAAGCACCGGGTTTTGACAGTACTTTGCAAACACACTTGTTTGTTCTCCAGACTATGATACTTGTTAAAGTTATTTGATTTTCGAGATGTTTAGACTTTAATTTTACGATGTGTGGCGAGTTTTGTTTAATCAGAGAAATATTGAGTGAATTTAGCAGTGTAGTAGGCATTATTTGGCTTATAAGGTGAATCTGTCGAGAGAGGCTTAGAGCAAGGTGATTATAAAGGTAGACTAAATCATTTCTACTTCGATTCGAGATATCTCGATCTCTGTTTCAAACTGTAAACTGAGTTATGTGTAATCACAGAAATATTAACTGAATTTAGTACTGTAATAGGTATTATTTAGCAGATAAGTTTGATCTGTCGAGACAGGCTTAGAGCAAGGTGATTCTAAAGGCCGCCTAAATCGTTTCTACTTTGTTTCGAAATATCGCAACTCCGTTTCAAGCTGTAAACTGAGTTCTGTGTAATGAAATAACTGTTAACCCTATTGAATAATTAAATTTGTTATCATTTCAGCGAAGTTGCACCAAATTTTAGTATATATTTAGTTTTGTTGCTCTCCCTCTTTCTAACAAAAGAGAATAGACTTTTTACAGCCTGAAACATGGATTGCGCATCGCGAAAAGACGGGAGGATGTCGGTCTTAATTAATGGTAGATATTCCCGGTATAATTCGAAGCGTTATATCAAATCACGCTGATTTTCCCAAGCGTCGCGCAGGTCTCTGAAAGTAAACGAGGGATAAAACGATTATATGAGAAATCTCGCTTACTTTGCGAGAGACGAAGGGGTAAAGACTGCCAGCTAGGACCGTGTACAACCGAGGGTATGGATCGAAGGTCTTAGCGAAGGGTTAGGGCTACCGTTTTCCTACAACGATCTCCACTCTGGCTCTCGAGTCCTTATTAATAAAGTCGGATTAGCATAACTGCTCGGATCCGTCGACTAAACTCCACATAATTAAGCCTCGATTGCCATCTTCGCCGGTCGAATTTCTAATTCGGACGATTCGACTGATAAGCCGACGATTCTGAATCGTGAATGTTACCTAATGCTGGATAATCGGTGAACACTTCGAAGAACGGAATATATCTTCTGGTATTATTCCAGTTTAAAAGCTTTTCAAATCGGTATAACTAAAAAATTTCTACTTTGTTTAAAATAAAGGTAGATTCTAGTTGATGCAAATTCTAACAATTGTTACGACTGGTATCTTAGCAATGTTACATCTCTGTATCATGAATTTTTCATTCTCCTTGAAGACTAATTACTCTGTACTACATATTGAAAAGTGTCAGTGCTAGAATTTCAAAAAACTTCCATCTTGATTAAAAAACGTATCAAACTGAATTAAAAATTAATTAGACTTCTAAAAGTGAATGGAAATAATAGACACATCACCATACCTTGCATTAACTCAAAATCCGAAGAATCTACACAGGTTTCAATCCGAGTTTCGAGTCTAACTAAAGCAGTACATCTTCCGCGAAACGATTATAACTGTCTGCAAAAACAGCACTAATAACAACAGACTTAAATAAAAATACTGGCACACTCTCTATCCATAACATCATATACGTCACCAAGAAACAAATTACCCCCCTCCAGAATTTTTCTAAATTGACAATAGCAACGTCACAAAGCCGCCCGTCCAGACTTTTCAATTATCCATGCATCCACGACATCGTATTCCATTTACTCCCGTAATTGGGGTTGCGATAATGGCCGCGATGATATCGCCGCGAAATGTTTGAAGAGCCGAGTGTACCCTTTTCCATACCTTTTAACAGTGAACAACGCAACACACGTAAACCGATAACGAGTCCTGTCAGTGCCTGCTGCCGCTGTCACGAGGATCGTCAACGAAGAAAGGGTGCACGTTTGCGTTTTGCCTGGCAAAAACTAGAGGCTACGTCACGACGGTATAACGGCTTATCGGTCGGTGCGGTACATTAAGCACGACCGTTACTGACGCTACCGCAAAACGGGGATGCTCTCGGTCATGGCACGAAGGGGGAGGACGAAGAAGGGTGTCGAGAGATTATCTTGTCGTATTCAATATTCCTATGGAACGTTCGGGATGATAAATCGTCCTTCTCGATAGGAAAGATGCGTCGGAACCACGTTTCGAGACCTTCATCGACTCCTGCCTCAGACCGTACGACGTTCGAGCAACCACCCCTAACTTCGACCCCTTCGAATTCACTCCAAAGAGCTCGTGAGACCGTCTTTTCTACCGGCCGACAATGACGTCTTAACTGTAATGATTCTTTATTGTACTTTCTCCGAATTATCGATGGGATTGGCGATTTCAAACGATGATTTCTCCTTTTGTGAATATCGAGGGGTAGGTGTCGGAAGTGGATGATAGAATTTGATGGATCGTCTGTCGGATTCTTTTGCGATTTGATTATAGAACGTCTATTTCAAAAGTGAGAGAATGGAATTATCTGATTGCAGTTTTTAATGGGATTGGAATTATCGACTAACACTGGTTATTTTAATCCTACAGATTTATAGTGGATCTCGAATCAAATTAAACTTCAAATAATCAATAGGAGTCTTGAATCTAAAAATTCTATTCGAGTCTACGTTAACCCATTCACTGCCAACTACGAGTTATCTCGTACTTGCACTATAAGTTGGAATTAATAAGTTAGGAATAATCACCGAATGTGTATAATAATTTTGGAACAAAAATGCTCTTCGTATCTTTATAAATGTCGATATCATATTTTTGATTCATTATATTAATATTTCAGAGCCTTTCTGCCATTTTCTCAAATTTTAACACGCGAAGTAATATTTGCTTAGTTTTTCCGGCAGTGAATGGGTTAATGTACTGATAGTGATCCAAGAACCAGGTACACAATTGTCCAGTTTTTGGCACACCGTGCTGATAAGATTTTTAAAGAACAATACCAAAATATGGACAAATAGACACCTTCTAATTGCAACAGTTTTTGCGTAAACTTCTCAAGGTCTCGTCTTGTGAGAATTTCAGAATGCCGAGTACGATGAATCGTGAAAAGCGTAGATCGGCGAGGACGCGGGTGCGAATGCGTCCACCAAGAAATCCCGCGGGTATCAGTATAATAAAACCATTAGAGTGATCCTCGTACGTGCATTCAAACCGTATAAATATCCGGCAGAATCCCTCGCGCCGTTTCCAACTTCTGTGTAATGTTAAACTTGCGATAAATCCGAAGTACCAGCTACTCGCGAATGTCTTGTCCAGGAAGCGATGTTGAAACACTCCACCCTAAGCATTGACCATGGACAATAAAAACCCCGTCGACGTACGTGAAGTGTGTGGAACCCCTATGGCGCTGTCGCTCGTATTACGTGCGATATATTTTTTTCTCTCCCAGACCGGTGTACTTTGGAGGTTTCATTATTTTATGTGCATTCATCACGAAAACAATAACTCGGTTGACCTTCCATTTTTTTCATTTTGATCGGATCCACCGGCTCTTCGGACCTGCATATCCTCGGCGTTAACTCGCCAGTCGTTTGCGACTGATAGATTCCTAGATATTCGACCCCTGTGGAGACGAAATGCCAGGATTCTTCGTTTTTGACGCTTGCGAGGAACTGTTCATTTAAATGCACAGATTTTGCCAGGGGACAGATACAAAAGTTATGTTTACTAGGGGTAGTACACTTTCGAAAGGAGTTTTTGACTGTTGCACAGAATTTTTGAGGGGGAAATGAGAGAGGGGTGCAATTGACATTAATGTCTATTCAGAAAAACTGTTTAGAAATTAATAGATATTTTTCTAAGATCTATCGATGCTTTGGTACCTCTAAATAAGGCTGCAGGACTTCTACCTTGTCAATTACTTCATAATTTCACTTAACACTAGATCTACGGACGATTAATTCAATATATTTAAGATTGTAAACCAGATATGTCCAAATGAAGTTAATGAAGGGGATGAAAAGAAAAGCAACTAGGTTAGAAAATTTAGGAGCATTTTCTAAAAATTTACAAGTTATTTTAACCACCTTGGTAGATCTAGTGTTAAGCATCCTATACCATCACTTTATAAGTACCATTCTTCATTATAAGTACCAAAATACACATCTCACCCTCCCTAACATCCCTCTCCACCTCCACATTCACAGACATCACCCAAACAAAATTCCCTCCCTCTCTGAAACTCCAACATTCCCATCCCTCGTGAAAAGTCAGAAAACTTTATATCCCTAAAGTTCTCCTAGAAAATTTAATATAAACCGCGCGTCAACCATCAACATTTTCTGTTTCTCCGTCGACATAATAATGTTAAAATCATTGTCGAGCACTGTCGCGATTATCTTCTATCGTGATCTGCGTGGAACTCGAAGGGTCTAGTCATTAAAGTCCTAAGTAAAGGCTGACATAGCAGGAGAGCGGTGTTTCCTTTGTGCAGACGCGTATATAATTATCGAGGCGTACACTGGGACGACGTCGGTGTCAGCAATGGTCATTTGCCGCTATCGGCTGCTCCACAGGCTATCCCGACTGCTTTGCCTTGTCTGGTTATCCTCTCCACCTATTCTACTGCGTGAAACCTACCGGAGAATTGTGCGTGTAATGCGCACAGCAAATTACAGACTTCGCGACTAATTAACTTATCGGATAATCGGATATACAGAAGACTGACGATTTCTTTTGGATGGTTTAACGGGCTTTACGGAGTGCGAACTAATTTGAGCGATATTTAAAGAATATTGATAGAAGCTACAAGAGTGTATTGAAAGTATGCGACATTGTAACTCATTTGTGAGAGATTCTGTGGAAATTTTTGATAATGTTGAAGTAAGAAGTAGGAGAAATTTTGAAGGAGTTTGGAATAGATCTACAAGTGTGGCTTCTAGGTGAAGTAACCGTAGCAATTAACCCTTAATGGTTGTAAGTCAGCTCTCACGTGACAACGATATTTTTGCGAGGCTTTTGTATGTCACGTGGGGGGTGGAAGGTCGAACTCTGTAAAAAATTCGCTGTGTATGAAGTGCGGCGCGACTGTCTTGTCAGTTAAGCATCAGCAATTAAGATCTTCTGTAACATGTTAATGCCTTCTGTAGACAATTTGTAATATACTGGCCTGAAGGGAAAAAAACAACAGTATACCTGTGTGGAACGGGCAAGCAAAAACTATTCCTTCATGTTGGAGATTGTTTCAAAAAATACAAAGAATTATTTGAACCTTACGATTTGTAATACTGCTTCAAAAAATAAAGAATTTCCATCAGAAATGTTATTCTTATAATACCGAACATTTTTCGTATATTTGCTGAAACCAACTGCAACCTAGTGGAGAATCCTGAATAAAAATCTAGCGACCAACGAGGGTTAACCCTTTTAGTGCCGATAGGAAAAGTTGATTGAATTAATGAAAAATATAGTTGCGAATAAAAAGAATTATCATTTGGCGATAGTTTCCTATAGAATACGCAATATGGAGCATGAACCCTGTATTTACAAATATCTGTCGTAAAATTACTGATATCGTATTGGATATTGAACATTAATCCTTCGATTCCCAGTGTTAACATTATTGTTAACGACGATATATCGTCGTCCGACACTAAAAGGGTTAAAACCAAACGGTTCAAACAGGGGAGGAATTAGAAACAACTTCTTACTTCCATATAGATTTTTACGAGTGAACCCCACCAGGGTTGGCAACGTTGAAAGAAACATTTTAACACTTTGAACGCCACCGGTATTTCGCTAGATTCATAATTTCTACTGAAGTGGAACTTTTTCTATTAAATTCGTATTTTTGCAAAGTAGAAACTTTAAAGATACAGATAGATAGATATTCGGCAGATCTTTATCTTTTTAACCCTAGATCACTAACCTTCGTCGATTCGACGACACGGATTTAATAAGTATGCCATATTAGTTAACGTTATCGTAATAAATAAATACGTATCTTTAATAATAGAAAAAAAAACATGTTTACATTTTATTTAAATAATACCCTTTAACCCCTTTTGTAAACACCGTAATCGAAGAAACGAAGGTTAGAGTTAAGCGTCGAAAACTAAGGTTAGTGATCTAGGGTTAATATCGATATTTAAATATTTAATATATCCGAGAATTCATAAATATTACAATTTCCAAGTTACACGGAAATTTAATGAATTCAATAGCGCCGGTCACAGGTGACCTTCATGGCAGTCAAAGTGTTAATTAACGCAACTCAAGACAGTAACTGTAATAATCCAAGAGAAACTTGATCCAAAAAAAATCAGCGCCTATCAAGGCAATCTTTTTCAGCAGCAGGTGCGATAATCGATCGTTTCGTCGAAGAATCAACAAGTACCGTTAAACACGCGACAAGCCGGTGGGTTTCTTCGTAACCGAATCACCAACACCCTAAATGTTTCCCCATTCCGACCCAACCGCAGACACTTCTCGCCTAATATCGATATATCACAAAGTACCGTACTACTCTGACGTTTCCTGTCAACGTTTTAACCGAGCACCACTCGGATTAAGTGTTCCCGTCCGTGAACGAGTTGTACTCTTCGTCCGGTCAATAACGAAACTACTTGACAACGAGAACCGTAAGGGGTGGTCGATTTCGAGACCTCTTGGACGTCCCCTAGTCTTCGACGGACGCTTTGTCTTCCATGTCGTCCTTTCAAAACCATCGCGACACGCGCGAAACGTCGAAACCGAGTTTCGAGTTGATCGAGGATCTCATAGTCAGATGAATATTTTATGGAGTTGTAAACGATATGTAAAACTGGAATGGAGAAGTTCAGATGACGGAGGGTTTCTGCTGGACGATGGATCTAGGGGGTGTATTGAATAGGATTCTTGTAAAATTTCATTTATAGGGGGACATTTGTTAAAGTGTAAGAAGAATGATGAGTTTGCTAAACTGGAAGTAGTTTGTGAATAGTTTATCATGGTTGTAGATCTATCTTGATCAACGGGGAAGAAGTCTAAAGTGAAAGATTAGCAGAAGATCGGAAATTCTAAAACAATATAAATTTCCATTAACCATTAATTCTCTGATTGACAAATCACAAAATCATTTCCCTGAAACTACTCGGTAATTTCTCAACGTCAAACCTGGCCGGTCAGTCTTGCGTAAATGTGTCTTACCTGACCAACAACCGATTCAAACTCCTCCGCAGCATCACCGCCGGAGACGGAGAGTTTATCTCAGGAAGAGGGGCTTTCGAGGAGGGTGTCTACGTTATTTACCGACTAACTGCTAACGGCCACCGTTCCTGGAGCCGTCCTAATTCACGCGCAACGACTCAGAATATGTCCCGAGTGTCCGGACCTTCGTCTTATTGCGGGCAAACCGTCTTGAATGAGTTATCCGCACTAGACCAAGGATCGTTCGACCTGACCGTCCTCTCTTGCCTCTTAGAAGTCCATATTCAACGAATATTCATGCCAGTAGAGCTAATTTTCGCAAGGGATTCTCGACGATCTCGAGTTTTTCTCTTTTAATTCGACTTCATTTGACACTTTTGTCCGGCAATTCTCGCAAATGAAATTTCTTCGGTGGAAGTGTTTTTCAAGCGAATAAAGTCCCTCCTGAATGACGAAGGGACCGTAATTGCACGTGGCCAGGTGAGGGAAACTAATTAATAAACATTCTTCGGGGAGAGATATCTCCTCTACCTTTCTCCGTCTACCGTCGACTACATACCGTGCGTTTGATTTATGCGGACTCATAGGAATGCTAATTAAATCATTATTAAAATCGCTCTCGAAACTCGCGGCGAATTACTCGGAAGCCTCGACCGGCTAAACGTCACGGTGAAACGTTAACTTTCAAAAGTTCACCCTCAAAGCTCCGCAAATATGTGCACTGTTTGTTCAGGCGCGCGTTCTTTTGTGCGGTGGAGAGAACATCTTGCGGTTTGAGAAGTCATCGACGGAATCTCGCTTTAAGTAGAAACTAACGAGGAACCAGCTCTTGATCTCTACTTTCAAAAATCAACGGACTCATCTCGACCAAGGCAGAAAACGAGGAGAAATTCTCAATGTTTGGTGCAAAGGATCATCGAATAAGTCTCAACAAAAATAAAAATATCAAGAAGCAAAGTCCTACAATCACTACTTTGAAAAATCATCCAACGATAAAGGTACGTCTTAAACACCTAAGTAAAAGGCATGGAGAAATTCTCGATGTTTGATGCAAAAGATCATCGAACCAGTCTCAACAAAAGTAAAAAATCAGGAAGGAAAGTCATAAAATCTCTGCTTTGAAAAATCATCCAAAGATAAACGCACATCTTGCAGACTTAAGTAGAAGACAAGAAGAAATTCGCGATATTTGGTGCAAAAGATCATCGAACAAGTCTCAAAAAAGTAGAAAACCAGGAAGCAAAGGCCTACAATTACTACTTTGAAAAATCATCCAACGATAAAGGCACATCTTGCAGACCTAAGTAGAAGGCAAGGCAAAATTCTCGATGTTTGATGCAAAAGATCATCGAATAGTCTCAACAAAAATAGAAAATCAGGAAGCAAAGTCCTACAATCTCTGCTTTGGAATAATCATCCAACGATAAGGGCACATCTTGCAGACCTAAGTAGAAGGCAAGTCAAAATTCTCGATGTTTGATGGAAAAGATCATCGAATAGTCTTAACAAAAAATAGAAAATCAAGAAAATCTCTGCTTTGGAAAATCATGCAACGATAAAGGTACATCTTGCAGACCAGACTTCAATAAATTCAAGAAACTACCCTCACAAATGAAATTGAGACCGCGAAGAAACTCGAGCGACGATCAGCCAACAACGGAGCGCAACCGATGAGGGTGTTCCGTGCTTCGCCGAGCGTTATCTTGCCGCGAAACATTAATAATAAAAGTTTTCGCTTATTGTCTCTCACCACCACGCTAAACGGCAAGCGGACGATCGTCGAGAGGGGAAAGAGAAGCAACTGTATACAACTGGTGCGCGCGACGTTTTGTCTTTGTCATGAATACTCCCTTATCTTTCGCGAGTCCATCACCGCAGGCAGGTTTTGTCCTGGCATAGGACTGTCTGTGAATTGTAAGGAGACAGGAAGCTGGACACCGTGGAAGCGTCTGGACGATTCAGATGGGAAATATTTCGAAACGTCGATCAGCCGCGAAACAAGGGTCGAGAGTTATGCGATGGGGGTTTAGTCCTGCAAGTGTCCTCCGCCTCTCTCCACCTTTTCGTTCGACTCCTCGTGGCCGAATGTATCTGTGGGTTTGGCAAAATCGTGGGACAATTCGTGAAGATCCTTCGATTTCAATGCCAACTGTAGCGACACTTCCTGGATACTTATTCTTACCGTAGTTTGTGCAAATTGCATTTAGGATGCAGACTTTGAAAACGATTACTGTGTACTCTATTATCTAGCTTTGAATTATATCCTGAAGAATTGTAATTATGGTGCTGATCACACATCGGTACTTTCCTCTCGTCATCTGGAGAAGAATTACCAAGAATTCCTTCATTTCCTATATAGAGTATAACGCAAGACTATGACAAATTTGAAGTTAATGTTCGAGATTCCCAATTGGCGGGACACTTTTCTAAATTATCATTTAACAAGTCATACCCTCAATGTTTCAGAACCAACCGAAAACTATAGATCCTAGATCCATTCTTGAAACTTATTCTTACCGTAGTTTATGTAAATTTAATTTAGGATGCAGTCTTTGAAAACGACTGTACTGTGTATTCTATTGTTTGGCTAATAGCTTTGAATTACAGTAAAACCTGTTTTTGTGCGGTAGATGGGGACCGCATAAAAGAAACCCCACAAAAAAGAAATATTCAGAAACTTCATAAATACTTATAACAAATAATTTTTTACAACATATTAGAAAAAAATTTGTTTATGCGGTGGATAGGGACCGCATAAAAAAAGTCGCGTTTGAAAAGTATGTCAAAGATTTATGAAACGCTGACAAAGTGCTTTCAAACAAAAGTAACAATTAAATTATACATGGAAACGTTTAAAAAAAAATTATTTTCTTATTTTACACATGGAGAAATTTTCAAAATATACATAATTTACTGCTGCTCGTCGTAGTCCAAAACGCGCATCTTCTTGTGATGGGTATTCTGCTGATAACAAATGAACATAGCGTCTGGAGACGAACAGCGTTTTGTAGTGTACATGTGCACACTGATAGAAAACTTTGCAACAGTGTATAATACCAACATCAATGGAATTCATATACCGCACAAACAAATCGCATAAAATAGGACCGCACAAAAACAGGTTCTACTGTATATACCGAAGAATTGTAATTTTCGTGCTGGTCACGCATCGGTCCTTCCCTCTCGTCATCTAAAGAAGAATCAGCAAGAATTCCTTAACACTAGAACGACTGACGTTAAATTTATTACATTTAAATATATTAAATAAGAACTTTGGAAGAAGAGGAATCAAGGGGTGGAAAATACGATCGGTTTGGTAATCTGTGTTTTATAAGATCAACTTAGAATTTCTAGTCTAGGACTCTCCTGCAAACTTAGGGAATTTTTTGAAAAAAATGTGAACAAGTCATTTTGACTTGCTTTGTCGCTCTAGTGTTAATTTCCTATATAAAGTACAAAGAAAGACCATGAGAGGTTTGAAATTAACGTTTCAGATTCCCAATTGGCGAGACACTTTTCTAAATTATCAGTTAACATGCCATACCCTCATTGTTTTAGAGCCCAAAAACTGTAGATCCTTGACGAAATGACCACGGCAATCTAATGAAATCTGACTAAACCTAAATTGGAATTACACAAAGTTAGGTCAGGTACAAATGGGGAATTAAAACTGAATAAATTATCACGAGTAACTCAGAACGAAAGAGAGGCTTCGCAGAGAGACCGACTGTGAGATTAGCCTGCTTCCATCTCGAGTGGTCAAGGCTACTTAATGTGCGGTCAGTACACGCGGCTGGGCACTAGACTGATTTACATCGTATCCCTTTACCGAAAGCGAGTAGCAGCGCTGGGAAACTGTGGTCAGCTGAGAGATGTAGCCAGCGATCGAGACGCATCGAATCTCACCGTGAGACCGTATTTACATGCTCCACTGACGTCCAACAACTTCGTGTATTTTATATGCCAGGGGTGAAAGGGATGGCGCCGGAAAATAGGAGAGGAACGGGGAACGGAGAATGTGAAACGTACGAACAGATTACTGGTCCATGGGCGAAGGTTAATCCTATTGTTCTACATGACTTTTGGCCTACGAAATACAACGAACTTGATAATTGTTTTGATTGAAGTGATATGAACCTCTCTTTTTGACGTGTGAGCATTGCTTTTCGTAGGGGGTACTTTAAAATTTGATTTTCAGTGCTGTAGAATACGGCTGAATGTTGAATAAGTTAGACTCCCCTTTTTGAATTTTTTTACTGTGAATTTATCATGGTTGAGTTTCGAATTACGGAGTTATGTTATATTAAATGATAATTCAGGAGGAATGTTTCAGATGTGTCGGGGATTTCAACTCGAGACTAGCAGCTAGAATTCCGTATCTTCGACTGCACACCATAAACCCTAACTGTTAAAATGACGAAACTGCCACGTCACGAGGTAGAATAAGATTTGTGCGTTTAATAGGAGAAGCATAGAAGACAAAGCGATTCGATCAGCAGAGAAAATCGTCCAGCTATGCTCGACGTCGCGTCAGTTTATCGTCGCAAAATTGCTGAGCACGTATGTGGAAGGAGGACGCAGGATCGATCGTTAAGTTCGTGCCGGGCTGCCGGGGACACTTACAAATTAGCCAATCAAGTTCTAATCCCTCCACGATTTACCCCAATCAGCCCGCATCCCGCCGCAAATACTTTAATCCGACCATTAATCCTGCAAGATAAAAGTTTCCGAAGTAGTTACAGCCCCTTTGTCGTCGGCATCGACGATGCATCGGAACGCGGACGTTGAATCGATTGCCGAACGATAACGATTTCCGCCCGATCGTTTCTGGTCGTGTAATTAACGATTGGTCGAGAATTAGTGGTTGACTGGGAGGAAGACTGGACGATGGGGAGGGCTGTTTTGAGATATCCTGATGATAGCTGTGCTCAAGAACTAGATAAAAAAAGGTTTATCCATGACGTTACGACTCCTAATGACGACTTTTCACCCTTTTCTACCATTGGGGTAGTCGATGACCCCAAAATCGATAATCCTCGAGGGTTGTTAGACTCTTTTTCACAATAGAATTGATCGTCTTTTAAAAAAATGCAAACTAATCCGAGAAATTTCACATACCGCTGCAACCGTACATATAGAAATCTCCTACAGATTTAGAAGCAACGATAACAGAAGCATAAGACTAATCGGCAATCAACTAAATCGTGAAGAAACGTCGAAGAAGAAATCCATTCTCAGCCACCCTCGCCGACGACAAGCCGTTCCTTTTGCCCGAAACACATATCTTCCCAGGATAATCCCGGCGTATTTAAGCGGGCTATGGGATTGAAATCCAAAAAAAGGAAAAAACCGTCCAGGGGTTTAAAGGGAGGGTGGGAGGCGGAGAGGTGTGAGCGCCGCTTAAATTTATGCTCGGCATCGTAGTGGCCGTCCCCGGGCAATTTTTTTTCAACTTCAACCTCGGCAGACCCTCTCTACCCACCTTCCACCCTCTCTGTCTCTCTCTCTCTCTCTCCCTCTCTCTCTTCGCTAGTGGCCATATACAGAACGCTGGACAAACAACAATAAATACATTTTCCCAGGCGGGGTGGCAAACCCGGTGAGGGGTGGAACTTCCATGCGAGCACGTACGGGCATAGCTTAGCGTAATCTGACTGCACACCACCCCATTTCAGCCACCGACCCTCTACGCCACGACGTACGCAAACCCCGTTACCCCTACCCCCGTTCCAGAAGACTGCAGCCACCCCTTCGTGAGAGAGAAGAGAGGAGGGAAGATGGAGAGATAGGCAGAAAGAGACAGGGCCCAGTGAAAAGGAGGAAAGGAAACAAAGAAACATAGGAAGCCGACAAGCCGACCGAGATAGAGGAGAGGGGCACGGTGGCATCGCCACCTGACGAAAGAATTCCACGACCTGACTAGAATTTCATTAACCGTGGTCTGGCAGAAGGGGATGGCAAATATGAAGAGAAAAAGAGTGGAGACACGTCGGGCGCGTTTATCGGCGCGAAAGAACTTGTTAAACAGACCGTTTCACTGCTACGTCCACGGTTCTACCTACATCAGAATATCCTGGGAGGAAAACTGTCCGCAAGAACGATTTCTCTGTCGCTGAAGATTCTTTGTTTTTGATACGTTCCCTGGAACTTTTGGAAGTCTCAATCTCATGGGAATATAACGTGTATTTTCATGATATTATATCACGAAATTGACCAACGAATTTTCAAGTTCTTTTCGTTTTATTAAACGTCAAGCGAATTCGAATGTTTTACGCATCCGTCCGCTTTTTACCGGCGGATAGAGCGCAAAAGTTTAAGCGACGTTCACGTCGGTGTGTTTTCGGTCGACACCGACCGTTCGGAATGCTAATGCGCGATTACGGTGGTGCTCGCGGTCGTAATACGTGAACTTTTTGCGCGACTCACATGTGGCTCCGGGGCGCTTAAAACATCCCTTAAATTACCCCCATTAGCAAGGGTTGAATGCCGGGTAAACGAGGATTTCACTGGCGCTGTTACGCGAGATTTATTCCGTGGGAAATATTCCTTTCGCCCGTTAAATTACATCGTTACGAGATTCTCTCTCTCTTGCGAATTGATCTCGACCACCGTGTAAGCCGATTTACTGACATATTGTCCCGTTATATTAAACCGTACAATAAATACACTCAACGGATATTTGACGAATGGAAAGTAAACGATTTATCCAACTACTTTCAGAGGGTTGAACGAAAAAGTATTTTCTTTCATCTCGAAGGATCGATTCTACCTTAAAATAAAAGTCAAAAATATCAGCTACTGGAAGACTTTGACTCGTCGTCAATTTTACTTCTGTAATTGAAATAAAAAATGGAAAAACTATCGAACAAAAGCAACGAAGAGTGGAAAGAATTCTCGGAACAATTTACAGAATTTAAACAGTCTCTGGGGATAAGGCGGTAGCATGGCAGGCCGGATTAGCAGGCTGCCGCCGTCGAAATAATTCCCCCTCTTGGCTTGCCCTGGCCACCCCCTGCAGCCTCCGGGGGAGGTTACGTCCTTCCTGCGGGATAAAACAAAACAGCCAGCGGAGTATATTAATGCTCGGCTTAATGTGGCCCGCCTAATTAATGGACCGACTCACCGGATGCCCGTGCTCGTTGGAAAAGTAAGAGATAACGCCACCGCAGAAGCATTATTAAAGACAAAAGTAACTCGATGGTTGAAACTAACGGAGATTTTTTTACAATGCTTATCTCCCTTTCTATCGACACAATTGTACACTTACGAAAGCATAGATAGATTGTTGCTATTGCAAAGTGCAAGACTGATGCAACTGCGCAGGGTAAGGAGTGCAAGTGTTTTTACTATTCCTGCGGAGTGATCTTAGGGGTGGCAACCTGGGAGTGTCACGGATGCTGCGAGGGCGGAGCCTTGAGAACTGCATCGAGACTGCCCGGCTACGTCGATATAATAGAACAACCCCTTTTCCTAGGGGTAATTCTATTTTTCCTACGAATGACAATATTATTTGTACAATTTATGCTGCATAATGCAATTCTAATCGGAATTCTTTGAAATATGATAAACGAGGGTTGCACGGTAGAGAGTAGAATCATAGCATCGAAGGAGGAATAATTACTAGGACGCAAGCGTAGAGAATCGGCCGAGATTTGACCGCATTCGGAAAGACAGTTAACCAAGGATAGTCGAGTAATTCGAGGACATGCTGGCGGTTGTCGAACGCGGACGAGATAATCGAATTATCGTCGCTTTGAGGAGCAGCGTCCGTGGATGATCCGATCACGTACATGATGAACAGATCGCCAGCGATGCGAGTCCCTTTCGAAGGGAATCACTCGTTATGGACCCTCCTCGTAACGTTCCAACGAACCGCTTCTACCGTGCTCCGTTGGCTTCTCGATGACGGTAACTTCTGCGAGCTATTGAAGCCATGGGATACACGGAAATGTCCTTGTGGAGTTCACGGTACCAGTGACGTCAGTCGACGTTGCCTCGATAATGTTAGCGAAACGTTATTACGTTAATGATCGAGCAAATTCATTTATGTACTCGGTTACTGGCTTCTGCTTTGAATCATTCGTGGTTCGAAAAGCTACCCCTATTTTTAATCGGTTTGAATTCAATTTAGGGAGCTTCGATGATCACCTTTTCTCTTAGTCGACAATGACATATTGGGGGTGTTGATTATTTATTGTACCATTGCACTTCTTGCTGAAGAACGTCTGGGACTAGTAACGTCAGTCAATGTTGCTTCGATAACGTTAGCGAAAAGTTATTGCGTTTATGATCAAGCAAATTAGTCAGTTACTGGCTTCTACCTTGGATTATGCGTAGTTCGAAAAGCTACCCCTATTTTTAATCGGTTTGAATTCAATTTAAAGAGCTTGGCAGATCATCTTTTCTCTTGGTCGACAATGACGTATTAAGTGGGTTGATTATTTATTGCATTATTGCACTTCTTGCTGGAGAACGTCCGGGACCAGTGACGTCAGTCAATGTTGCTTTGATAATGTTAGCGAAAAGTTATTACATTTATGATCAAGCAAATTAATCAGTTACTGGCTTCTACCTCGGATTATGCGTGGTTCGAAAATCTACCCCTATTTTTAATCGGTTTGAATTCAATTTCGGGAGCTTCGATGATCATCTTTTCTCTTAGTCGACAATGATGTGTTAACCCTTTCAATATGGCGAAAAATCCAGTCCGAGTGCGCGCCATTACCGGGGTCAGTTATTTCTCCTCCAAGCGATTATTAGATAAAATAATTTTTATTCCGAAAACTGAGCAACCTTAACAGTTGTCGCTTGTTTGATTAGATCGAGGACGATGGAGATGAGAAATTTATGGACTCAGAACGATTGAGAATCAGTTTGGAGGCCCAACTTGGCGTTTTTTGTCCCCTAGATGTTTTCCAGTAACTGGGACATATGTTGTCCCAGCTGTAATATAAAAAGTTTTTCAGACTGGGACAGCACATGCCCCGTCCGGTGCAAAAGGGTTAAGTGTGTTGATTATTTATTGTATTATTGCACTTCTTGCTGGAGAACGTCTGTGAGGTAGCGGTACCAGTGACGTCACTGGTTCAAACACGTTACTCAGCGTTGTAACGTTAATAATAGTGCAAGTTCATATACCTAGATTATTGCCATGAAAGTGACTGCAGTTAGAATTGTACTTTATCCGACATACGAGGAAAATTATGGAACAAAGTAGAAATTGACTGACCACGCAGGGTCGAGGAAGGTTTTCGAGGTCGTCGTTGGTATCCAGGTCGGGTTCCGCAGGAATTTCCGCGGTCGAATTCCGGTATGCCTAAACTCGAAAATACTTGCGTTATTATAGAATACATTTTAGTATTTGGAAGTCTCAAAGGAAACATTTCCAGCATATGCGGTGGACTTTGGTTGAAGGACAGACGTGTGAGAAGCAACGTGACGATACGGCGAAGCATTTTCGCGAGATTGTTCGCATTAAATCGACGACTCGTTGTTTCCGAGGGATGGGATTAAAGCTGGCATTAATCCGGGGGATAGCGGCAATAAAATATATTAATGCACGGCATAAATTTAATGAGGAAGCATTCGATCGTCGCGGAATTATTATGTGGGAAAGTTTGCGCGCACACGAATTTAATAGTTTGCATAATTTACCCGGCTAGTTAGTTATTCCATTAATCATTACGCTCATAGGCATACACGCTTACGAATAATAATTGCAACATTATTTATAACCTCTTCGATTTATCGACAACGAGAGAGCAAGGGGAAGTTCGACGCGTTATGGATTCGACACGATTAATTAACTCAATTTGATTTGCTTTCATAGTTGACGTATTCGCTTGTTTTCCTGTAGTTAATTGAGCAGAATAAAATGCTTCTTTAAACGTTTATTAAAATAGTAAAGAGAAAATGTTCGAGAAACGAGGGAAAAAGACAAAGAGATGTCTCTTGTATTCGATACGACAGCGAGGGTATTTAATATGTCGGTCTTCAGTAATTAACGTATCAAAGGCTCCGTATTTGTATTTGCTTCGAAGTCCCAACCGCATACAAGATATTAACGTCCCTGTAATATTGTGTCCAGGCTAAGGGGAGAGGACATATTGAAACCGCACAAACTTTGCTCATAGCATCGTCGGGAACGCAGAAATATACCGGGTGACCGAAATCGAAGACAGGAACGAACTAACCCAAGACTAATCCCATCTCAGAAGAAATCCTAATCGTCAAAAACTTATCCAACATCTTCGTCACAAAACACCACATACAAATTCAAAATTATACCAACCGTACATTCTTTATCAAGTATTCTTCAATTTTAAATAGAAACCACCCCCATAATACAAAGCAACAATTAAAGCACCACGAACTAAAAGCCAGAAGATTCAGCTTAAAACGATTCAAATGCACGATTCTCCTGGGAAAACTTGCAGTTTTTTTTTCACAAATAAATAAAAAACACCCCTTTATCCACACAGATACCAAACTCGCAACTTCTTTTATAAGAACACAGTTGAAGTCGGAAGAGGGCATCGGCGTATTCTGTCCGTTCCAACTAAACGCACAGTCTCCACGGTGGTATTCACCCCGAAAACAATTAATGTTTATCGAAAGCTTGCACAGCCGTTGCCCGAAGTGGCGATGGTTGTTTCAGAGCCGGCGGTGCTTAAACGTGCAATAAGTAGAGAGAGGGTCAAACTAATTCGATTCTAAACTCTGACCACACCGAGAGAAAGAGAGGGCCTGACCCAGGAGAGGGTGGATACCTCCACGTAGGGGTGGAAGAAGGAGGAAAGCCACCCCCGCAGAGGATGGACACAGATGGCACTAACCGCGCCGTTAAATTCTGAACCCGTAACTCTAATTGCTCATAGACAACCCGACGTCCTAGTGCCAGATGCCGGTGAAACTTGTTAAAAGCACGCAAATGCGATTACTCATTCGATCCCGCGGTGCGCTATGATTTACAGCGTAAGCTAATCGGGCGCAGATCGAGCGTGCAGTAAAATTAATTGGCCCGGTACAATAATCGTCGTTAATATTAATTGGCACCGGCATTGTTTCCCACGGGTGTGTTGAATTATAATAACGGTAGCACGGTATTTTCCTACTGTTTCAGGGTATAAGGCTATCCAAACCCGTAATAAAATGACTATGGATGTGAGTAAAAGTGAGCCGAGCAAGAACGGTGCCACTCAACAGGAATGCGCGGGATGCGGAAAGGTCATCACGGAGAGGTGAATAGCAAATATCCTATTTTACTGATTACAAGTTGTCACCTCAATACAAAGGGTTAATACTTCACCGACAGTTTTTTTTTTAACATCTTACCCCCTTCTGACCGGTCACTTGATCACAAACACTCCTTTGATAACGATATCTCTTCGAAAAACGCAAATCTTCGTCACTGAGACCTTGGCACAGTAAACCGTAATGATAGATAACAATTTGTTAATTGGTAATTGATTAATAAATTAACCCTTTGCGGTCGAATGTCGGCAAATGGCCGCCCAATTTGTTTTACAACTGACGGAGACGTATAATAAAGCGACTCGCAAACGTCTCACTTTCTGAACGATAAAATGCACATGGGTATAGTAGACTAAAAAATCGAGTTACCTTTGAAAAATATTATGATATATAATAATACGCTTATATAAAATATAAATAATTAGACAATTAGATCCTCGCTTATCGAGTAGCTTCGACCGCAAAGGGTTACGAGTCCAAAAGTGTTGAGCCCGAAAAGTCTATTAACACTAGATTTACGAATATTGATTTATCTATTTTTCTGAAGCGAGCCAATTTGAATCATACAAGAAAATTGAAATTTTTTGCAAAGAAAATAGTTCCAATTCAATTGAAATGAAAGATTTATTATTAAAAAATGAAACAACCAATATATTATATATGTAGTAATCAAATTTCTAATGAGTCAAATTGACTCCGTAAATCTAGTGCTAATAGACTACTGGTCGGTAAAGTGTTAATATGTTTTTCTAAATTTTCTACAAACAGTAAAAAGATTCAAATTCCTCCGCTAATTGAGAATACCAAGGTCCATCCCCCAAGTCAGTATCCTCCCCTTCAACGTTATCCATTCCACTGCTCTCTCTGTAATTACTCGACCGTTTATTTATAAATGGAACCATATGGAAATCACTTGACACCTGACCCTTATATGATGGTGGAAAACTAAAGAATAAAATATATTTCTCTATCAAAGGTATCTTCTGAAAGCACTGGACATGTACTGGCACGAGGATTGCTTAAAGTGTGGCTGCTGCGACTGCAGACTTGGGGAAGTCGGCTCGACTCTCTACACAAGAGCCAATCTTATACTCTGCAAGAGAGACTATCTAAGGTAACTTTATATACCATTCAAAATTCTCTCGATATCATTAAATCATCGCATCCTACTCCAATGGGTAAAGAAAGAAACAATTTTCCATCCGATTGATCGAATAAATCACGCGAAACCCGATGGAATCGCGATTCCATGAAATTATGATTCACCTCTGATCTGAACGTCTTGAAATTTCATTACTCCTTCGTATCGAATAGTCAATACGAGAGGAAAGACGAAGAAACGTTACTCGTACGTTGGAGAAGAGGCAGAGGCAACAAATTGAATTTTACAGATGAGTTTCTCTTATTGAATACCATCCACGTCCCGTATAAACAAGCCACGGCAAATAAACCGTGTTGAGATTACAAAGTCCCGAGGGAATACTCGCAGGTGGTGCGTCTGCAAAGAACGTACACTATCGGAACACCGTGGCCTTTATTAATGGCCCAATATTTGAAGATGGCGTATTCGTGGTACCCATAAGCTTATTGGTTCGAGTTCGATGCGGTGAGGAAGTATTTCCCGTTTAATGTCAACGATAGGGGAGCCTCAAGGAGATTTTGTCAATCTGTGTAATGTCATTTTTAGGGTGGAATATTGATAGTGTTTGAAAGAAAATTGAAGATATAGATAGAAGATATGTAGAAGGATTTTTATCAATTTTGGAATGTGAAAATTGTTGTTTTTCTGTGTTTTAATGCAGGCTCTTTGGAAATACTGGACACTGCGCGGCTTGCAGCAAAGTGATACCAGCTTTTGAGATGGTGATGAGGGCGAGAACCAACGTGTACCATTTGGAGTGCTTCGCCTGTCAGCAGTGTAATCACAGGTAAGGCTATTCATTTTTAATCAATTTCTTATACCGTGGAGAACACATATGTGAATAATTTAGAGGAAATTACAGCTACTAATTTAGAGCTGAATTTTGAAGAATTAACACTAGATCTACGACAACCGTCAAATTGTCGGGTTCTTACTTTTTTTAAATTTTTCCTCAAATCGACAGAGAAGCAGTACAGTAAATATTTCACATGTGTATTATAATAAACAAATTACTTAATTCATCATATTTTTTACCGTTTGATTTATCTATCTTCAAAGTACTATTTAGATATACCTACCAGACTTACAATTAGTGGCCGTAGAACTAGTGTTAACCCTAGATTTACGGAGTCAATTTGGCTCATTAATAATTTCATTACTATATGTATATAATATATTGGTTGGTTAATTTTTTAATAACAAATCTTTCATTTCAATTGAATTGGAACTATTTTCTTTGCAAAAAACTTCAATTTTCTTGTATGAGTCAAACTGGCTTACTTCAGAAAAATAGGTACATCAACATCAGTAAATCTAGTGTTAAGAGTGTCAGAAGAGAAAAAATCGATAATACACATAACTCCTTCAAGATTAACCCTTTGCGGACGGAGGCATTTTTGAATATCGAGAAACTATCAATTATTTAGCGATGAAAAAACACTTTTTCATCGGAAATACAGTGTGTTAATGTATACAAGTTGAAATTTACTCTTTGTAAAATAATATTTCAACGATTATATTTTAATTTTTCAACTCTAACCGTTTATATATGCACCGATAAACTATAACCAATTTTTTTCTCAGGGCGGATATATTCGCCCGTCGTCCGCAAAGGGTTAAGCATCAAATGACAAATTTTAATTCAATCTAATTACTTGCACCTACGAATCAACGTTTCACGAACAACAGATGTCCATGGACTGTAGAGATCCAAGGAATCTGTCTATTCTCGTGCAATCTAGCTGCATTATTTTCGAAATATAATGAGAGGTTGCGATTAAACATTCACACCCGAGGGCTGAGGGAAAGTCGCTTGTTCCTGCGAAGTATTCGTCGTGGCAGCTCATCCGTATAACAATTTAATTCGAGCCACCCCGGCTGTGCGCCCGAGGGTTCGGCTAACTTCTGCAGCACTTCGCAACACTTCGCTTACTTATTCACAACAACCAAGTTAAGCCGAAACTCGTTCGAGTCTGGCTTTAAGTCGAAACACCTCGGTGAATCTGGCGGATGAAGATAATCGGCATAAGAATCGGGAAGCCGTGAGTAAGCGTCGTGCTTTCAGGGAACGAAGTGGCGGAATCAGATTAATTACGGCAAAAGAGAAACTATAGGCTGCCAAATATTATGGGATTTTCGTGTAGGTAGTAAAAATATCGCTAAAAATAGGAAAAAAATTCTCCGCTATCACTTTTCTTCTTGTTTTCTCGTTTTATCTACTGTGGTCATTTTTTGGCTATTTTTCATTGGCTAAATTAATCTTTTAATCACTAAATCAATCGCGAAATTTCAATCCAAAGTGGATTTTAATCCATGGGAGATTTGAATTCCTATTATTGACCTGAATTGGAGTCTCTAAAACTGGAACTTTCAAGGCAGTCAAAGTGATAGGAAAATTTACAGGGCAGCTAGAAAATTACTGAATTAATTATCTCCTCCAACTGTTCACTCTTCTTCGTCTTACGAAACCTATTTAATATATTTAAACATAATAGATGTAACCAATTTTGCAACTCTAGTCTTATATTACATTTAGGCGACTTTCGAATCGCAGAGTCTCTAAGACTTTTAGTAAAAATTTCGAAAAGGTCACGAAGAGAAGAACTCTGTCCAATTAATTAAATCGTTAATATTATTTTTCGTTATTTTATCTCTGAGGAAGGAAGTACAGATGCAAATGGAGAGAGATATTCGCAAGAATCGGACGATTACAGGCGCACGGAGGAGCCTCACCAAAGTTCATTCTGTGACGAGTGTAATTGACGCGAGGGCATTATGAAGGGGTGCTGAGATATCTGCCGAGAGAGGAGAACCGAGAGGAAAGTCAGAGTTGCGAACTATGCGAGAGACGTGTAGGTGCCTCGAGGTGCATGTCAGATGCAAATCATGCCGACTAATTTCTCGGAAAACTAACGAATCCCGAGGGTGAACGGACCAAATATCCACCGTGTGGAATGGTCCGGTGTAAAGCACATTGATGGATTTAAAATTCACAAATTAATTAATGTGTCTCACGGAATTACTGTAGGAATATTTAACAGAGGGCTACGATAGATTTAGAATCGGCTCGGACATTTAACTCGGACTACTGATTATTAAAATTAATCTAGAATTACTGAATCTGAATTTAAAACTTTTTACTAAATTATAACTTAATTTATTCCAACCTTGATGGTTCAATAATTATCTAAACTAACAGATTCTGTTGAAATTACCATGACAATTAACAACGTTAAAAATGGAATGAATAGAATAATAAAATGCAGCTGTGATACTTAAAACCTTGAGACGAAGAACTTTCGGAGTTTCTCGACAAGCAAGATTATAATAGAGGTTGAAGCGGCATTTCGCCCATCTAATGTCACCCTGTGACATTTCCCTGACCTTTTCCCTCACACGTTCTCGCCCCAATTCTGTCCGATCAAATTCGAAGACTCGTACGTCATCGAAACGTACGACAAAGTAATTCGTGCAAATGAAAATTATCCGTGATCCCTAACTAATCGCGTTACGTGAACATTTATTCCTCGAACAGGCTACGGTTTAGCTAGCTCTTAGAATAATACATTCACGACTTAAAATAGAACGTTTTCGCCGTTTAAAGTCTCAGGTATCGCGTTGTCGCGGCGAATAAAAGAAAAAGAAAAAGCAGCCAAGAGGCAGAAGAGAAACGAGTAAAGGTTAACAGCTCGGCTGGCTCCGTAACAGCACGTGACTATCGAGCGAAGCCGATTACTGCTTAAAGATACGTCGAAAGTATACTTTCTTTCGTGGTCGAAGGTAACGTGCAACCCTTAAGGCGAACCATTGGTTAGGGGTCGAAGCGGTTGACCGTAGGTAAAGGCGGAAACGGATGTGGCCGTTGGGTCACGCGATCTCCACGAGCCGAGCATAAAACACCTGAGTTGTTTAATCATACGCTCCTAAGCCGAGTCGTACATCGTAAACTCGTAAGGGCAGACCACCTCTTTCTCTTTCGTTCTTGCCCTCTTGCTTGACTACTCTTACGCTTTTGACTCTACGAGAGATCGAGTGACTCGATATCACCTTCTTTTATTCATTGACGCATGTATGTCCTGTCGATGTGATACTTTGTATAGTTTCTTTGTCGATGTGACTGAAAAGCAGCGAAATCGTGAGTCGTCTTTGACGATAGTCTCCTTGGAACTTAACGGAGCGGATTTGAATGCCTCGGTGAAGAGCAAGAACGGTGCGCTGAGCTTGTGCCGCGTTAAAGTGGATGGCACGTTTTGTTTCTTGCTGAGAATTCTGCTTTTTAATACGATTTTGTTTCTTTCTTTACTTGCATTAATTTATTATCATATCTATGATATTGTAAAGGTAGGAGTTAACCCTTTGCACTCCAATATTCCACTTGAGGGGATATCGTAAGTTTATCATATCACTCAGTTCCTACTATAAGGGGATCTTCGAATTTATTAGTAATTACAGAGGATGGACTTATTGCACCCCAAGGTTTTAAGAGATATATGTTTATATGAATTTTTCTATTGAAATAGAACAAAATAGTGTAGTATCGTAATTCAAAAAAAAAATAAGAGATAGCTTTTAGTTAGTGAGTGTGGATGGATTTTATGTATTTGAGAGTGAATGTTTAGAATACGTGATTTGGAAGACGGCGAGTTCGAGGGTTAGAGTGAATGTTTAGTCTGTGGACAAGGAGAAAATGAGTGAGTGCAATAGAGGATGCAAGCTGTGAGGAAGACAAAGAATGCATGCTGTGAGAAAGAGTATCGAGGGTGGATACGAGTGTGAATTTTTGGGAGAATCAGTTGAGAGAGTTGAGATCGTTGAGACACAGAGTTTGTTGCGAGGATAGATACAGTGGAGTTATATATAGAGTTTAGTGGAGATTATTAGCAATTAGAGTTATTAGAGTTATTTTATTTTATTGAGTGTTTCTATTTTGTTATTTAGGCGATGATATTGTTAGTTAGTTTAAGGTATATACATAGTTGTTAAAGAAAAGTATGTAGAATAAATATATATAGATTGAGACAGAGGAGATTCTACAATAGCAAATAGGAAAGTGTCCACAAGTTGCTAATAGATAACGTCAGAGATGGCTCGGAGTTCAAAGGGTGAAATTTTTGTTCGAGAGTATGTCAAATATTTTTTGTCAAAGAAATATCACGAAGTAGAGTGAAAGGAGATTTACGATGGATGGTCGAGTGGCAATTAAAGTTCCCGTATCCCTCGAGTGACTCGGCATAAGACGTTGAAACGAGCTTTTCCGACTTACGATCCAACGAAACTTCGAGACTCGTCTTTTGTCTATGAAAGTACACCAGGCATTGTCATGGGGTTGTATACGGGAGTCTTCCCCGCAGGAATACCGTTCATTGTTCGTGCTTATATTGTATTTAGGCATTACGAGTCAGGGCCGGTTTAATTGTTATTGTTTCGTGGCGCTTATCGAACACGATGCCCTGCTGCATTCCCACGCGAGTCATCGCCCAGCTTTGTAATTACTCGAAAATCATTAAACTCCCTTATCCACCGGCAGAGAGGGAAGTAACGACAATGGCTATTAATAGAAACGATATCATTGCCTTCCAGAAATCTCCATGACTTATCTCTTAAACCCCTTTTTTCCTCCCTCGATTTTCCCAAACGAGTTTATCTAAAATACTCGACACTTTGTAATGAAGATAAGGAAGTAAAATAACAGTGACAATTTTCCCGCGTTACGACTGTATTTCGCCGGAAACGCGACTCCTTCCGTCGTGCCGTTGGACACAATCGCAAATAAGCGAGTTCTCCGACGAAGTGCGATGGCGGTGATGCAAAGTTCACTTCGCTTTACGAATTCACGCTCTTCAGGAGGGTACGAAAGAGAGGCATAGGTGGTCGGGAAGGTCGCGGAGAGTGGAAAGAGGCAAGCACGGGGGGAAGGGAACGGCCATTTTGTTTCCGGTGTCCCGGGAGCACTTCCGGTCACCGTCACGCAGTCCCGCGTCGCGGAGTGCCCTCGAGCTCCTGAGATCTCCTTCCACGATTATATTCAAATTAAATGCGGGAGTCTGACCGGTAATATACTGCCGCCAATTTAGCTACAACCCCCCAGAGGGTGGTTCGCCTTACCTCCTTCGTCGGCCATCCGACTTTGGCGTTCTCGAAGATACAGTACCAGGAAAAACCCTTTCTTTCTAAACTGTCGATTAAAGAAATCTCTCTACCTTGTTAAAAATCTAATCTTAACACTTTACCAACCGGTAGTCGATTAATCGACTTTTCGAGCCCAACACTTTTAACTTATTAATTGGTCGCTACGGAAATTAATAAATTGTTATTTTTCATTGCGATTAACTGTGCCAAGGACTCAGTGAAGAAACTTTGCAATTTTCGAAGAGATATCAGTATCAGGGAAATATTTGCGTGCAAGTGACCGATCAGAAGGGGATAGGATGTTAAAAAGTACCGGTCGGTAAAGTGTTAATTAGCAATAATATATTCATACTCGAGGTAATATACAATTCTATCTAAAAGACCGTTGAAAACTATCTCGGGGAAAAACAACCATCCTAAAAATTCCCCGACGTGAATCACCCTCGTGCGCTAAGGACACCGATGAAAACCGATATTCGAACACCGAACGAGAAAAACAACATCGGATTTGCCATCGACAATAAATGCACGAGAGACAAGGAATTCGCTTCCGGTTTTCGATGCAAAGCTCGCCGCGTATCGCGTTCAAGCGCCGCTGCATCCGAACAGTGGGGTTTCAGTTGCACCATTTTCAATGGTGATAATCCGACGTACCGAGAGCCTCGTTGCACGAGCCGAACCAGCTTTGTCACCGGATAACCTAGACTCGCATTCCCGGCTCCGGTAGCTCGAGCGATAGACCTGCCACCTCTCGCGCTTCGACCACCCCCTCGCGGCACGACCTCCCACCCCCAAGCTCTCTGTTTCATCCCCTACGTCGGTGCCACCTTCGAAACTGAGCGCGATTTACCTCCTCTCTGTTACTCTCCGTCCCTCTCTCTTACTCGTCGCTTCACCTGATACGCCGACTCATGCTAATAGACGTTATACCATGCGATTATAAATGAAATGCGCGCACAAGCTACGATCGAATTACTCCGTTGGACGGTTGATTTTAACGGGGCTGCGGATGACGAACGGCCTGGAAGAAATCGAGAGTCTCGTGCAGCGATCATGAAACGCGTTTGCATATATTCCACGGTGTTGCGGTTGACTTTAAAATATTCATCGAACGATATGAGTTCCTCGATGGTGGAGAGTTTGATGTATGCTTTACATTTGTGTGAGATATATATATATATGTGGGGATTTTATAAATCCCGCGCGTAGTTGGTGCGAGCCGCCATGAGACAATCGACGGACGAAAAGACGATCGACGACGAAACGTGGACAACACGAGGACGACACGAGGCGAGCGAACAGATCGACAGTAGACGAGATCGACTATAGACGTGTTTGACGATAAACGAGTAATAGAGTAGACGAAGTAGATGATAGACGGATAGACGACATATAGAGTAGACGATAGACGAGTTTGACGAATTATAGACGATAGACGAACAGTAGACTATAGACGACTGGACGGATTTTACAGTAGAGTTTATTATTTGTTATATTTAGTGTGTGTGTATGTGTATATGTATATTAGAGTGTGCGTTCCCATATTTTACTATAAATTAAGTTTCCACTTGTACATATTATTTTTAAGTATATTGTTATCAATATCCTACATATATATATATATATTTCTTTTTCGCTTTTGATAGAAGAGGTGCAATAGGACGAAGTTATTCGACGCTGAATAATCGTGGACGTTTATACACGGGACAATTTTTAGTCGGTATTAACAACAGTCATTTGACGATGCTATAAAGCTGCTTTAACGCAGGTCAGACGAGCGACAGTTGATAGTCAATATCGCTAAACGTGATATGGACGATCGTGTGTCATGACGTTCGTTTTACGGTAACATGTGTAGCCTTTTGTTACATCTATGCTAGCACGTTGAAACTCGCGGGAGGAAGAGAGAGAAAGAGAGGGAGAGAGAGAACTATACGCGGTGGTAATCCGAGCCAAAAACTCTCCGAGTTTAATTGAACGCGATAACCGATACAAATTGAACATTGCGGTTAAGTGGCAACAGGTTCGGTAAGGGGCGTACAGCTAAATCGTAGATACCGAATAAAAGCTTGCAATGGCTAGAGAGAGGAAAGAAAAAAATAATATCGAACCTACATAGACAAAAGTCCAGAATTTCTTTTTCAAATTCCCGCCATATTAAAAAATCTACGCAAAGAATCCTAATTATATGTTACAACAACCCCAACAAAATTTTTGATTCACATAAAAAAAGCAATTCTTTCAGAAATCTTAGAAATGATTGAAATTAAATCTTGCTATCTGATTTTAACAAATTTTTATCCCCTCAACGTTAATCGATCCCAACGTTTCCAAGCGTGGCGCGTTTCACGCACCCGGCACGAATTGTTCGCCGGCGGTGCTTTTGGCGCTGACAATACCGCAATGCACAGGTTGGCCTAATAAAACTATGATCGCCGGATAAAACAGTGCAGTGCATGCTGGTAATTAGCGGTATACATAAATCATTGGCAACGTAGCACGTAAATGCATACACAGACGGACCAACGTGTACCGGCGCCCACACTGCCAGACCATTACAACCCTCCGCCACCGGTAGACCGGCAAACGAAAGCCCGGCTATGTATGTATATATAATAGGCTATGCAACGTTGCAAACTTGGCCCGCATTTACGGCTAAATCTTTGATTCTGTGGCATCAACGTCAGATTTGAAAAATGAGCCACTTTGTTCCCTTTTCCACCTGGTGGCTTATTCGCGCGGAACGAAGAAAGGGTTCAATTAAGGGCGTCGAGGTTGAGAGAAGAAAGACGAGAGAAGAACGAAGAGAAGAGAAGAAAGAAGAGAAACGTGGAGAACGGAAGAACGATTTGAATCTTGGAATGTAGCAGTAGAGGATTGATAAAGAAATGGAGAAGGGGTGGATGGAAAAAGCAAGAGTTTCATAAACGAGATACGGGATAGCTCTTAACGTCAGAATTAATTCACAGGAACGAGCGACTCGTACGGGAACGTTGGCTGCCTAGACGTAAGCCTCGGATTTTTGAAGCGCTCTCATGCAAAGTGATGGCTTAATCTCCGGTTTAGGGGGCCTTGCTAGAAAATGGACGTACCTAAGCCTCGCATGGCTTAAACGAAGCATTAAACTCCTCGTATAAGGCGCGCGTATGCCCTATATCACTCTGACAAGTTGCGATTAATTTTCTCCGCTAACGTCGGCTTTAACGTTTTCTTCCGATTTTCATATTTCATCGTAACCTCACCTTCTACTTTTTCCATTTGACCTTCTGTGATGTTAAGATTGTTGAAACCGTTCTTATTGTGAGAATGAAGCAGAAAGTATAAAATCTGGACGCTTGAAAGTATCCTGGACTTTGGAGGCACTCCCCTTTCGGGCATATACAACTTTAACGTACATATGTGCAACTTCTACTTGCAAGTGACCTGTTTCACTCACTATGAAGTGAAAATGCTACGTGAAAAACTCAAAATGCCTGTGCGATCGTTTTCCACAGGAGGACGAGGTTCGATGCAATCTCAAAGAGACAAGTGTCTGATTCAATTGTGATGTAACGATCCTCCGACTAGGGTACGTTCTTACTTTGACCTTTCAACTCCCTAACACCGTCATCCTACTCCCACTTCTTTTCCGAAAACGCTTAGGAACCCTAAGCTCCTTTACACCAAGCCTCAGTTCATTCTCTGCTAAACTTTTCATGGTTCGATTGTTTCTATACGATGTAATATCATAGTGCCAAAATAAAAATAATTTACAAATACTACTGATTAAAAGTGCAACTAAAGCAGACTATTTTAAAGACATTTAATCTCAGAACTGCATGTAATATCTAAACTAAATGCTAAAAGACATAGAAAAGAAATAAATCCCCAAATGGGAATCATGGAAAGAAATGCTTTAAGTTCACAAGTCATTGTTAATTCTAATTTACTGTTAACTCTAATTAAAAATCTTACACGTTCAATATTCATTCCAACGCCAAGTACCCATTATTCTCTTATTCTCCTAATATTCATCAACATCCCTGTATCCTTCTTATCGAATAAGACCTTTAAATATATCACACAACAAGAACAGCGAATAACTTAGTTCTTTTTCTATTGGTTTATATCAATTCGCCATTGCATTTCTCAACGTGCACTTGCACCCTATCCCTGCATCTCTTCGAGATTGCATCAACGAGAAACCACTGAAGGTCTCGTCCCAGTGTTGCACGTTCAACACCAATTTACTTTTTGGCTCAGGTGCCCCGGGTTCGCCAAGCCCGTACCTGCCCCGCTCTATCAAAAAGCAGGGCAGGCCCCTGGGGATCAAAATAGTAATACGATTTCACCTCAAACGAGCATTTCTCCCCTAGCATTCTTTTATTGCATCGACTTTCACAATTTTAATCCATCCAACCGCATCGGCAAACAGCCGGCGCGTGCACGAGTGTCGAGGATCGTGCGTTTATTTTATTTTCTAGAAAAAAACAAAAAACAAATATAAAATTCTACATAGCCGTTAGTTCACCGATTCACCCGTGAATATTAGCGGTAGCCAGAATTCTCCGTTCGTTTCAGCCTGTAACAATGCCCGTAGCAAAAGTAGCCAAAGAGCACGGACCGGTAGGCCGAGCTTGCATGCGTGCATGCGTGCGGTATGAAGCGTGCACGACAGAATAATTAACGAAACATCAAATTCCGTTAAACGCAGGGAATTAATCGGGCAAATATGAAATTAGCCGAAACGGTCGGGCAGATATGCTCGTATAAGCGTACCCGGTGCACACAAACGGCCGTATAACCGTGTATTATAAGCGACCGTGTGTCCGCGTACGTATATATTACTGTGCTCCCGATAAAACGATACCGAAATTGCCGCACCGCGGCGAATGTCGTTATAGAAATTAATGCGATTTCCCTCAGGTGATCTACCCGCGCGTAGATTTACCGTGCGACCGTTACCTATAAATATAATCGAGCGTAGAACGTTGAGGTATACGTGACACGGCGCCAGGCCAATTACGTTTCATCCCTGTCGATGGTATCTCTTTTTTTTTTCTCCTAGCTTCTTTTTTCCTGCCCTCTTTTTTGCAGCTTTTTTTCTGCTGTTTCATCAAACGTACCGTCTCCGAGAGAGATTCACGGGAACACGTAGCATTTGAATGGCGAGAAATACCTTACAAACAATGCCGACGGTTCCGGACAGACACTGGCACGACCATGTTTGCGAAACGCCATTTGTTTTCATACTCCGCCGTGCGGCTTATAAACAACAACCACCGTTTCTCCCCCCTCGAAATGCAATTTTTTCCGCGCATGACTTGGCATGAGCCGAGCCAATTACGAAAAACGACAGAGGACTCGCGCGATGTCTCTTGTCTCTGTATTCATTTAATCGGAGATGATGCGATGCTGTTGCTTTTTAAAACGAAAGCTTCTGATTAACTTGCACAAAGGCAAAGTTGAATTCGAAGATGTTTCTAGTGGGATTTCTGAATTCAATTTGTCGATTTTTCAAAGGAATTGTGAATTCAATCAATTAAGTGAAAATAATGGGGTACCCTTTTGCCTACAAGTGACGAAAGTTTGATAATCTACCTAAGAATATTGGTAATCGCCGTAGGTGCGATTTAACCGAACGTTACTCGCGGGATTTGCAAATCCAATCGATTAATCGATGCCAGCCAGCATTTCGTGCGATTCTCCGTACTCGTAGAAACGTCGAGAACGATATGGGATACTTTAATTGTAAATTAGTTCGTGAAACTATGCTACGAATGCCAGCCGTGGGATTTAATACCTCGTCCATGATAATATCGCCGCGAATTTACGTCCGACCGGTAAGCAAATTCTTGGAAAACGATGGGAACGACCATCGAATCGTTGAATCGAATGCGAGGCCAATAAATAATGAGAATACGAGAGAGATCGGTCGCGGGAGCGCGTGACCGTCGATAAAATAATAATTACCGGCGACAATGCGCCCGTACAAATTGCCCGTTAATTTTTGCCCGATAAACATTCGTAAGCCCCACATAGTAGCCCAAAACCGTATGCGCGGGCCACGTAAATAATGGCGAAAATACGATCGCGAAAAGCGCGAACCACGCTTTCTCCGCGTAGAAACTACCACCAACCCTTTCAGTGCGTGTACACGCGCGTGCACGAATCATGAGGGTTCGTGGTAGGTATTTGGGGTAGGTACGTACGCGGACGTGTGGGAGAGGCGGTTAGCCTCCGCGTAAATATCACCGGATAATAATTTGGGATGGTTATTAGCGATAATAAAATCCCAATTTATCGAACGACGACCCACCCCCTGTGGCGACCTTCGCGATTTATAATCTGTATTCCCGGTGCTTCGTCACGATCACGAACTGGGATACAACGAACCGTGGATGCGGAAATGTCGATGTATAGAATTATTGATCTGTATGGCCATTTAGAATCGATATTTAATGGGATTTATTAGAATGAGAAAGCTTGTCGTTGTTAGTTTTTAGTGGCACACGCTATGATAAGTAAATAATAACTAACACTAAACCTACTGGTCAAGAGATCGGTTCCAAATTCGTTCCAAAAAATTATTTAAATTAATAAAGTAGTTGTGAAGTAAATAAATCAACTTGTATCCAATGAAATCTGTTAGGTGTACAAATTAATTCTCGGCCCCCAGATTTCATCGACCACAAAACCTATTCAGATTAGAATTTTTCCAAATTTGAATAGTCATTCTAAAGCGCCATCTGTTAGCTTTAAAATAAGATATATCGCATGACTCTTCTCCAGACATAACGTGAAAAATCATGTGTAGAAGCGATGTCGTTCGATAAGCAACATTTAAGGCACAGTCTTCTTTTCGCGTTTCAACTAAAAAAAAAGAAACGCTATATCGTGCAGCACTTGTAAAAAAATGGTTTCAACAGTTTCGAATATTCTCCAGACTTATCCCCATTCAAATAACCACCTATTTCGATCCCTACAACACTACCTAACTGATTCTCAATTCAAGTAAGTTGAACAGGTCTATAAATGCCTCAATAATTTCATTGATGTGAACCACTATCATTTTTCCGATCTGGAATCCGAAAATTACCTGAGAGATGGCAAAAACGTATAGAAAATGAAGAAGATTATGTTTAATATTGAATTTATATCAACATTGTTATAAATAAATGTCAAAGTTAGTCAAAAAAGGCCGAGAATTAATTTGTACACCTAATAAATTAGTTAATTAATTCTACAAGTAGAATTCTAATTAGATATCTACCAATTAAAAAATCTCCCAAACGGGAAACAGATAGAAATTAATTTCGAAATAACTTTGTAAATTAGATATCTACCAATTAAAAATTCTCCCAAACGGGAAACAGATAGAAATTAATTTCGAAGTAACCTTGTAAATTAGATATCCATTAAACAATAGACCCTCGGTGGGAAACAACCCCTCTGTGTTCTTCCTTTGGCAAGAGCGGGTCATGATGAAACTAAGGCGCGATTCGAGTCTGGGCTCTCTGTGACACATTGGGTTTCTGAGTTACCGAGTGTCTGTGGCAGACGTTCCGTATCTACTGGGCTGCAGCGTGGAGTCAGACGACTCGGTATAATATCACTTGTCAGGTCCAATGTCAGTTCGCGTAAGCGTAGATTGTTCGGTTGGTGTACGGTGCTGTTGTAACGGTAACTGTAGCTAAGCGGGCGTTATAACTTGCGTTGCTCTCGACAGCCCTTACGTTTAGGCTCGTTTGTGACAGTCGGCATGGGGCACGGTGGACTTGATACATCGACGCGGTGTTTGGTTGGAATTATTCAGATTAATGGAACAGATTACCGAATTACGTCGCTTTTTTGCACCAAGGAATATTCTTTGAGAAAATTAATTATCAAATTGAAGAATGTGACCAACTTGTGAAAGCTGAGGGATTCGATGCGATTAACACTAGATTTACCAAACCAGTCAAAATGACTGGTGCACAATTTTTTCCAAAAATTCTACGGGTTTATAAGAGAGTCGTAGAATAAATATTCTTCGTCCATCGTATAAAACATAAATTACCGAATCTATCATCTCTTCCGCATTTTAATTTTCCTTGCTTTGAGGTACATATTTAACATATTTAAATATAGTAGATTTCACGCTGGTAAATCTAGTGTTAAATATTCTATGACGCGAAAAATTGAGGAAAATAAAGGTATCTTCGAGTTAGTAGGACACAGTACGTACTCTCTTAGATCGAACCAGGGAGATTTCACTGGTTCAACCTGTGAATACAAATCTCACTGGCGAACCAGCGAAATTTGCGCCCGCTGTAGCTGCGTCATGCGCCGTGTTTTATTTTTGAATATGCTGACGAGTGAGATTCACTGGTAAACCAGTGAACTTTGATGGCCGCCGAGATCACTGGCGGAACCAGTGAGTGTCATTGGTAAACAAGTGAGTTTCCACTGGCGAACCAGTGAAATTCCACTGGCGAACCAGTGAAATTCCACTGGTTCGATCTAAGTGAGTAGAGGAGACTCTTTTAAAAACTAAATGTGAATATTGTATAGACGATTGAATGACTAAGACCTCACAGCCAACTTTTAAATATAACACTCAAATATATTTTACTCCTTACTCTACGATTCCTTCTGAAGTGGCACTGAATTGAAGAAGTGAACATTGATCAGTGATTGGTAACTTATAGTGTATCAAATATTATTTATCTACAAAAAGTAATATTGCCTAAAAAGAATCTAATTAGTTAGAGACGACAGAACGAAATAATAAAGTTCAAGAATTTACCGCCAACAGGTGATACCTGTAAGATCCGATGTAACCAGATATTCTGCCACGTAGGAAACTTCTAAAAAGAACACGAAAATACCTCTCAGCGTGGTTGGAACGTAAGCTCCACGAGTTCAGGGTCCCGTCCAGTGCATCAATTTCAACTTTACTCGGTAGCTCCCTATTCTTAAAAGACGCATTTTCTTCCACTTAACTTTTCCGGCGATAAGGGCAAGCCCGACGTCGTAGTCGACGTCGCGACGATGGGACGGGAGAGGACCAGGGGTTGCCGGGACGCATGCAAAGTAAAGTTGTTCTTTAGTTCGTTAGGTCGGGCTACCGGCAGCCGGGGGAGGCTTTTCGCTTTACTTATGAGACACGAAGGTGAAAAGATAACCTACAAGCATTATTCACCGCGAGAGGAGATGGCGGAGATGTTGGCCTCGGAAAGCCTCGCAAGTTTAGTGACTCGATGGCAACTCGCTGACGTTGTACAATTTCATCCCACCCTTACGTTACGTGTCTATAAGTCAGAGAGACTTTTTATGTCGAGATAAAGCCAATATATCGTTGCGAACTGTTGGTCCTCCTAATTACATTGTGCCAAGTTGTTCTGACTACCTTCAAAATATTGTTTCTACTGTTCTAAACTCTACACTTGTGGGGCTATGTTCATTAACAATTAAACTAGAACTTAACTATAAAAAATTAGGTGAAAAATATTTTACAATTCGATTGTGCATCTTTCAGTAAATGTCAAACTTCTAACTTCTCCTCTGTGACCATTCAGACTAAATTTCATAAAAGCAAGTCCAATCTCTCCGACTCGATAACTCGATGGAAGTTGAGTTATATAAGTTACATACAACGATCGAGTTATTGAGTTATTGAGTCGATAAAACATAGCTGGACGTTTGTCTGGAATACTCGACTATACGGTCATTATGATCTCGTTAAGACGCAAGTTTTGCACAGCTCATCACCGAGGGTAAAAGAGAGGATGCCCAAGGGCCAGTCTATGGACGGCCTTTCTCTTCGAGGGTACAGGATGGATTCGAACTCCCAAGGGTGAAATGGCTCATTCCGACGCACTTATCCGGCGCACGCCGTAGATAACCATAGATTAATGGGGCTCGGAGACTCAGAAGGCAGCGGAAAGAGAAGCGTGAACGAGTCGAGAGATGAGAGAAAGAGAGGACGACGAGAGGGCGAGAGGAATGAAAGACCAGGGGCAAAACGGAGTAAGGACGCGTGTCACGGAAAGAAGAAAAGAAGAAAAAAAAGGAGATCTATAAGAGAGGGCGTTATACCTTACTAGGCGCCCTAGCTGATTTATTGTTTATTGAGAAATATGGCCGTTGCTAGCTTCTTACGGATTAACCCCCTTCTTCTTCCTTTCGTTCGACGGGTCTGCTCGCAGAGGAAGGAGAAAGAACATCGAACCGTAGCGATCGGAATGACGTTCAGTTTGTACAAGGTTTTCTGTACTTTTTCACCTTTAACCCCTTGCACTATCGGTAAACTCGCAAGAATCCATGCCTAAACCGAACGCCCGATATACGATATCTTGCGACTGACAAAGATTACCGCGCTAATATTTACTTCACACAATGGAACTTCTGTGAAACTCAAATGAATTTGAATCAAAGTCTAAATTTAATAATCCTGCACGGGGACATACGATCTTATTCGAGATATGAATACTTTGCCCGAGATTAACACTAAACCTACCAAGACGGTCAAAATGACCGATGCCCATTTTTTTCTAAAAAATCCCTTAATTGACACGGAAGCCATGAAGCAAATATTCCACTTCTATCTTATAAAACATAAATTACTTAATTAATCATCGCCTTCATCTCTAGATTCTTCTTCTCCCAAAGCACTTATTCGCTATATTTAAATGTGAGACGATATAACGTCGGTAGTTTTAGTGTTAATACTACGAGTCAGACTCGTGATATTCAAGTTTGACCTAAACTTTTCATCACGAGTCAGACTCGTGGAAGTAGTGCAAGGGGTTAACTGCTGTAGTTATTTCATCTATGACCTCAGGTTTCACGTGGATTTGGAGCCACTGGGGCTGTAATACAATAAAATAAAAATTAGGAAAAGTTTGCTAGAAAGAGGTAGTCGAGGATTTGAATTGTCTGATTATAGATTCAAGCCTTTACCATGGGGTTGGGTTGTAAGAAGTTAATAATGTAATATCAACACTGCAATATTATCCTATTTGACCACGGGCAGTCTTCGAAACTCGTCCGGCTTTGCGCCAAGTTGATGGACTTTGGGTAATGCAAAGCCGACCCACGAAAAGGATTAGCCTAGCTAAGCCTGCTACTAGAACTCTGCCTCTCTATCTCTCCCCTCTTTGGATATTCAGGATATTCGGTTATCAAGTACATCCGGTCACAAGGAGACGCCACCAGAAGTCAAACAAGCTGCCCTAAGCAAGATAAGACCGTTAGTTGGATGTGCAAGTTAATGGATAAAGCAAGGAAGGGGCTATTGAATTTCTCTCAAGCCGTACGACTTCATTCGAAGAATGTTTTGTCTATGGTTCGTTAGATTTTGATACGTAACTCGTGATCATCATCGAAGAATAATAAAGCACGGTTTTCGCGATGTATTAACAGAGCTAAGAAGTTTCAGGGCGAATACTCTGCAGCACCTAACTTCCAACAAGATTTGGTAATTAGACTGCGGTCCGCGCAACTTTGAATTATGCGTGTTCACGGTCCTCTGGCAGAAGACTGAGATCTCTTGAGGGACCAATTTGTTGATTAAGTCTCTGATTAAGCACCTCGACTTCTGAGTTCAACGTAGCATCTATAAATTCGTGTTCGATAATTCGTTCAACGAAGAGCTTCCTTGAAATTTCGATCTTTAACCCTTTCTAGTGCTATGTCGAGTGCAGCTCTATTTTTCAATTCATTTTATTTTCTAACGATTGGATATCGATTTACCAATGTCATAATAATTTTGTAATATCACGAAAATATTCGTTAGAAGCTATAATTGTTGCTGTGAATGAATAAAGATTAATGATCGACGATAGAAATTATTGAGAAATTAATATCATTTAGCTCACTGTCAAATTGGCGAAGTAATTCGAGCCGCAAAGAGTTAAGGGTAATTTGCTATTTGTTTCTTGGAAATTATAAAAGAATTTCTGTCACGATGAAAATCTATCGGTCCCGGTGGAATAAACATTTCGTATAAGTCATCTAATGAGTTTTACCCGCTTAAATCGACTACGATGGATCTCTTTAATTGCGGGCTTAGTTTTGGGGTTTACATTCATAACCCTTCAACGGAAGGGGGATCGTATTATTCAGCCGTAGGGTGCAATTTATTAAATCCGTTCCGGAATACGTTTAACTCGTATAAAGCGTGGGAGATTCTCTCTTTCGTTCACCGCGACGAGGCAACAGTTCGTAGAAAAGTGAGGGGTTGGAAAATATTCTGGTAAAATTTGTATTAATTTGAACTCAACGACATGCACGGAATGCTTTAAAATACAATTTAACGATTGCATTAACATCGTCGAGAATCTAAAGTAACTCGGGCAGAATTACAGAAGCGATTTGGATATTTTCCAGCCAAATTACAGGAACGTCAACACCATCTCCGGTATCCCTGTCATCCACAGCACTCGGCTATGCATCGAGGGCAGCGTACTCTCTTTTGAGCGTAAAATTGAATCAGCGCTTTTTAAACATCCCGCACACTTGGCTGTATACATTTCACTCGTTATTCCCTTGCGTCTGATGCGAAATGCGAATCATTCGACCGACACTCCGAGCAATGGCGAATTTTTACGTGCAACTCCAACGCAATAATTTCGATCGGACCGTGAGCTTGAGAAAAACTGACGTTAAATTTCAAAGGAAATGAAATAATTGTAAATTACGTAATCAAAAATATTATCATCCAAATATATTATTCTACTGGCATATGGTCAAAGTGTGGATCTACCATTTTTTATACGACAGAGTCAGTGATCAGTTATTCAAGCTCTCTGTGGAAAAATATTAAAAACAAATATCAATGTAGTTTCTCTTCCGTGAAATTTAACATCTTAGGCGTGGCTGAATTTCAAACATTTTTCTGTTCTCTACGCGAATACATTGGAATGAAGTTTAGGATAATTAAATTATAATTTTTTCTAAAGATACTATACACATTCTTTAGCCCCTTGACTTACGATTTCTTTTCTGAAAAGGCATACAAAGATTTCAAATATTTCGTCTAATTGAACGTAATATTAACACTAGATTTATGGAGTCAATTTGGCTCATTAATAATTTCATTACTATAGGTATGTATATAATATATTGGTTGGTTAATTTTTTAATAATAAATCTTTCACATCAATTGAATTGTAACTATTTTCTTTGCAAAAAACTTCAATTTTCTTGTATGAGTCAAACTGGCTTACTTCAGAAAAATAGGTACATCAACATCAGTAAATCTAGTGTTGATAGTGTAGAAATAATAAGACCGTTTCCCAACCAGTTGACATTGTCAATTTAATAGTTTTTTAAAGACTTCAAAATTTCTTATTCCATTTTCTGCACTACGAGTCTCACACATTGTTGTAGACAAAGGGTTACCTTTAACCCCTTGCCGTGCCATTTCTTTTATGGACTGAATGTGCAGCAAGTCAGAATTAATTGCTGAAATAACAATCTGCCCAACATTTCTGATATAGCTTACGACTCAACACGATATTAATACCGTAGCAATAATTTGAACCTCTCATAGACCACTGATATTTTTAATTTAACCCCTTAACCTACAACTACGTGTGAGACTCGTAGCGCGGAAAATGGAATAGGAAATTTTGAAGTCTTCGAAAAACTATTAAATCAGATAATATCAAACGGTCTCATTATTTCTGTACTATTAATATCACGTTCAGTTTTACAATTGTATCAGAAGTCACTGAAACCTTTTGATAACAGGAATTAATTTTCGGTCTTTGTACACCCCATCAGAATAGTAATCGTAGGTAAAGGGGTTAATAGTTTTTAGAAAATTTGAAATTTCCTATTCCATTTATCGCGTCACGAGTGCCACTCGTTATTGTACGGCAAGGGGTTAATTCAACCGGCGAGCGAATGAGGCACTCGGCATTCAGAAGGGTGACTTCCGCGAAAGCCACTAAAGTGGTGCATCGTGCCCAAGAGATTTACAATTAAAAAATTACTCACTTACAATACAAAAAAACTAAAACGACAATTCCATTTATACCAAACAAGAACTACCCCTACATCCCTCCTCTCCAACAGTCAGGAATCACGATACCTCAAGTCCATCCAAGTGTTCTTAACTGATGATCCCACGCTGTTCGCCCATACCCTGATCGCGTTTAGTAAACTTATCAAACGAAACCTCGAAAATGCCCGGCGGTTATCGTTACGGTTACGGTTACAGCATGTCGATAAGTTCAGTACCGTGGAGATAGTTACGTCGAGGGCTTCGCTCTGCAACTTCACCGTCCGACTGATTACGCCGCTGGAGGCTACTTAATGATGGAAACTTAAGTACCGACGTAAGTCATATTTAATCCATTCTCCTTCATGCTTCGGCAGCTCGTAGTCCGAGGGAACTTAGCGTAGCCAGAATCTCCTCTTCTGTCGGTGATGTTCTCTCTCCTCTGTATATACTCACAGTGCAGTAAGCCATTGAAATTGGGCGGGTTTATCTGGAATTATGGAGTACGTTAGCGTACTTCTCGACGATGCCCATCGATGCGTCACGAGTACGTGCTTACAGCTGGCCAGAATCGATTCGATATCACCCATTCCATAACTGGCCGATTTCCTATCCGTATACTCGCTAATTAGCCTATCCCATTGACCTCGCTGAAACTGTTTTGTCAATTTCCGTGAACACGAGGAAGTGCTGTGTTTTTTATTTTCGTGGCTTTAAAAAAAAAATCGATTCACATGGATGTTGTACACGTGGGTATACCTAGGTCTAGTGAATGGTGTGCGTTGATGCGAACGCGTTATAGTTCGTTGCCGTTAACCGGCAATTATGCAGAGTGGGAGCTTAGCCTTCCGGAATGGGCATCGATCGTATCGACCATCTATACAGTTATGCTCGTATTCAGCCAATACTCCTCCGTGAAATTGCGATAATCTCGCGATAAATTTATGCTGTCTTTCCATCCGAATTTCTCATCGTTTATCGTTTCGATTAGAAACTACGGTCTTGGTAGGATCGAGAATTTCTTTTCGGAGTTCTTCGCAGAGAGGGAGAATGATGATCGAAGGTTCATAGGAGAAGATCGACGATTTTACCTCAAACGCTGGCGTCAATTTCGAGAGATGAGAAGCCGCCGGGCTTTTCTCGCAGTCAGTGATGTCGCGGGTGATCTCAGAGAACTGATAAGTACCCGCTCCGGGCGACCGTAGATTTATTGCGAAGCTTGTCGGTTAACCTCTCGCTGCGACAATTCCTTCTCCTCTTGTCCTCTCACTTTGTTCGTTTATCATTCTCTGTGTATCTCTGTCACACTTTTCCACCCCCTCTTTTCCCATACAGTCACCCTTTCTCCCTCAATGCCCGTTTTCCTTACCATGACTGTTGCCCTCGTCTTGTTCTGCGATCGAGAACGATTCGTGGACCCCCGACGAAACTCGACTTCCGTTTTATTGGCGGAAATAATCTTTGATGTGATTGCGCCTCGCCCTGAAACTTTTTCTCTCCGAGCAACGGGGCGAGAGACCGATCGATTCGCGATGCGAAGAACCGATTGAACTTAAACAGCACGAACGGGTCTATCTGCATATTTACGATAACGTACATTTACTTGGAGCGCTCGTTACATATTAATGTAAAAGTGTTATTTGCATAAAGTCGCAATAACCGATAACAGGGGAGGTGTATGAGAACGTCGGGGGAAAGAAATTATAAACAATTTTCCACTCGGGGAAGAATAATGCGTTGGAATTGTTCGGTTAAGAATCGTTGGACGTTAAAGAGCGTCACAATGACGCGTGGCTTGAAACGCTTCGCATAGAAATATCGCAGTTTCATCCTGGAGATTCAACCCCTTCGGACGGAACAACAATGGCGCGCTTCTAAAGGTATCAACGACCCATCGCTGTCTTAATTTCCTTCGTAATCTAGGTTATTAATATAGCTTAGGGTCGACGACGCGTAATTTCACGGCGCATAGAAATTAATAGAAAGACGAATGCTCCCTCAGAGCGATTTACAGTCCGACACCCCCGACGGAATGGGGATGACTTTTCAGCGGTTCGTTCTTCCGTGAAACTATAAGTACTGTTTCGGAATTTTGCAAAAATTGCTACATATTTGTGAAGATAATGGACGTATTGAAAATTGTTTTGGTTCTTGAATGGTTTTTAACTGAGCAGAAATTCAAAACTACGCTGCTATTTACTACTTCAGATACGCATTAACGTTGACTGCCAAGGTCGTCACTGGTAACCGGCGCTATTGAACTCTAACTTTTAAATTGCAATATTTATGAATTTTCTAACCTTTTGAATATTTAAATATTGGCGCCAAAAAGACAAACGTCTGTTGAATATCAGTATTTTTAACGTTTCCAATTTTTAAACATCTGATTTTAATAGAAAAAGTTTCTCCATCAGTTGAATTGATAAAACTAGTTAAATACCGGTGCTGTACCATGTGTTAATTTCATAAACGCTCAAAAGAACTTAGCGTACATGCCAAAATTGGAAATTCCTCCCATAGGATATAAAAAAAACGAAAAGATATCCAATTTTCCTAAATTTCCAAATGCATGAATTACTAAGCCTTACTCCTAAATCTTGTCCGATCTTCAAATCAACTGCAATGTCGATATCACACCCACGCGACACGTCGCACAGTCCCCAAACAACGTTTGCAGATGGCATCGGTACTTCTGTCGGACAATGAGAGTCGCGGTTGGAGACATCGCTCGATGTATTATCGAGTGGCATTCCGACGTGCTTCTCTCGTGACATTTAGATAGCGACGTCAACTGTCTACGGAGTAAATCTGTCTTGGAAGCAAAGGCAGCACACTTCCCCGAAGCCCCTCGTCGTGGTCCCTTCGCTACCGAAGCGAGTGAATTCACTTCTGATCGAATTAGCGCGTCACAGTTCCCTGATACTCCGACAGTCTGAATTAATTAACAGGAGAGCGGGATAGGTAAGCAGCCATTATCGAAACAAAGCAGCCAGATATGAGACATTGGATGGTTGAACTTTGTGATCGTGGAGTTTATAAATATGTAGATGCCTTCGACCGAAAGCGACGATATTCAAACACCCTCGATTGTAATTCCCTTTAGAGCAACGAGGATAAATTTCACAATCTTCTCGAAAGTTTTGCAACTATGGTACTCTTTTAAGCTGAGTATTGAGAGACTTTGTGAAAAAAGAAAAACACTCTGAGCAATTCAAGGGGAGCAAGTTCTCTGTTGGATGGAAGCAACGTCTTGACTCCATTAACTTCACACTTAGCAGCACCTTAGAAAGCCCCGCTCCTGATAGAAGATCTGATTAGGGGTTCGAGTCTCTGCTAAACGCGTTAGCCTCGACTGTAGAGCGTCGTCGAAGGAGAAGGAGGAGGGAATACAGCTCCATCAGGTGCTAAAACGCCAGCATGGAGGGGGCCAAAGCCGAGGCCTCAGAGACGGAGGTGGTTGTCTCTCCATAGTTTGATGCAAATTGAGTACGAGCACCGCCAACTACCAACGGCATAGACGGCTTCCTATGCCTCCTTCTCTCAAGGTAGACTTCGCTACGATCAAGTACAAAATTTATTCCCAGGAACCCCCTCGCTGCCGTTGAATTTCCTCCCCCTCTGGTTTTCACTACCGCCGAAGTGTTGCCGTTTGGGGTTTCCCACCCTCTCAGCCCTCGGTTCGCAATGTTTGGCGACGAATCTCGGAGGTTGCCTCTCGACTTACCAACGCTTCGAATCGCAACGTCGAGATCGTTTAAAGGTTTGAGAAGCAAACCCTTCGTCCTTGATGTCCTGGTTGTATATTCTCGATTAGACTTGTTCTCGCTGTCCTTATTCTCCACTTTCTTTGTTGCAATTGTATTTTCCATTTTTCTTATTCTTATACTTCTTCTCTATCTCAACTTTTTTGTGACTTTATGAAGATCTGTCGAGGACTGTTAACACTTTGTCATGGGGGCACGACATGCCCCACTGCTATGGGGGACACCGGTAATATCGAATTCAGTGAATTCAGCTATTGAATTCGGTGAAATTTGGTGTAACAATTTAATTATACTATTTCTGCATTCTCGGATATCCTGAATATTTAAATATCGACGTTAAAGAGATAAAGGTCGGTCAAATAGCTATCTATCTGTATATTCAAAGTTTCTGCTTTGCAAGGATGTGAATTTAATAGAAAAAGTTTCACTTTAGCACAAATTATGAAACTAGGAAAATATCGATACAGTTCAAAGTGTTAACCGAGTATTTTTGGTGCACTTAAATAATGCAAAGCGTTAATTCTTGTCACATTAGAATTATTCGTGATAATAGAAGATACGAGGATGTCGGGCGACGTAATACACTTCAAAGTGACACCGTCGCGAACACTTTGGAGTCTCTTAAAGTCCCTAATGTCCAAAGTGTTTAGCCCTGCAACTCGTATCGTCTATCTAGAGAGAAAATCAGAACAACATTATGCGAGAATCTCTCGTCTCTTCCTTCTGTCTCTCGGTGTCTCGCGGTTCTCCATCTCTCTCTAATGTTCCCTTTTTATGGTGTACGATTCGAGGCTGCCCCCGAGGATCGATTTTACTTCGCACCATGGTACTTATCGTACCCCGTTACGGTGGAGCATTGCTTTTTATGACGGTCCATGCTAGATGGTTCCGATCGGTCGCTGGTTCTCTTGCTATTCTCCTCTCTAACCTCATACCACTCCTCTTTACTTCTCTTCCTGTCTGTTTTGCTTGTCTGCTCTATCCTCTTCTCTTGCCTCCGGTTCTTCTCTCTTTCGAAATCGTGGAATTAACGGAATGGAAAATCGAAGAACCATCTTCATCCACAGTGCCGGTTACAAGGGCGAACAGATGCTATCTCGATGCATTTTTGATGATGCTAAATCACGCTCGTTCGATGAGATTTCTGAGGGTGCTACGTCTTCCATGGAATTTCAGTCTTGTACTCAAGTATGGATTTTAAGTCTCGACAGCTACTTTCGCGATTAGGTATTGTTTTAGGAATTTAGCAAAAATAACGAGTTGACACTAGGATAGCTGAAAGATTGAAGAACTTTTCTAAAAATTATCTAAAAATCTAAAAAACTAAATTCTGTGCTAGTAGAGCCAAGCTCTGATTCTCTTCATTCCTGAGGTATTTTTCTCCTAATATTGATAATCTCAGTGATACCATCATTTTAATTAGACCAAAAATTTAAACAAGCACCGTCACAGAACTCTGCTATTGAAAACCTCAATGACTCCAAACTCGCCCGCAATTATAAGTTCGCAAAAAAGACACCACACGACCTAAATCCAGAATGCACAATAGTACAAAAAATTACAATATGAAAAAGTCAATGAGATGGCCGTTCAAAAATGATGTACTTTATTACAAACACTAAAATCGGCTCGTTTGAAATGCCGCAAATGTTGCGCGCATTCCCGCAGGTAGACGACGCTGAGGTGGTGAAAAAATCACGTCTGCATTTACATAAGCGCCGGTATAAACCACTCGACAGAAATCCCGACATAAAACCCAAACAGGATCCCAACACGGGACAGCACATCCGTTGAATACGCAATAGCCGTATGTACTCGGTGTACTGTCCCTCCCCGAAAAATGCTTTTATTATTCACCGGTGAGTTGCAACACCAAGATACACCCTTTACATTCACACCGACCTCAAGTTTACACGCCACGTCGGCATTCCATTGTCTTTGAAATCAGACTCTTCGATTATTACAATCGTACGGACGATTCGATCATTACGAGAACAGAAATAATTTCATTGGCGACAACGATCCAGCTAGTTGCACGATTGGAATAATCGAAGAGTAGAATGTCAAAGACAATGGGCAGTGGAAATGAGAGATATTTTCAACGTTTACGAGAGAAATTAAATATGAATGGAAATGTGCAGCGTTTCAGATATTTTCGACGTTGCGAATTGCAAATTAGGATGAATTGTAAAGGAGGTGAAACGATGGGATGGACAGCAACAGGCCTTAAAAATACGGCCATCCGTTTGGAGTAAGGGGTGGCTCTAAAGAGTTACGATTTGGAGGGGTGAGAGATGTAAATGGAATTCTTGAGGAATTTATTGAAAGATTGATTTAACATGCTTGAAATCTAGTGAGTTTAGTCATGGTGGAACCATCTTGTAGACTCGTGTTACTCCATTTATTTATTCCTCAGAATTTTGCAATAAAAAATTAATAATTTGTAAGACAATATTTAAATAACACCTGTAAATAATCATTTCAAATTTCTTTCACTCTAACTTCACTGTGATAATACTAGTCATACTGAAATTGATTGATAGGATAATTTTAGGATGATTCACTGTGGATTATTAACACTAAACCTACCAAGCCGGTCAAAATGACCGATACACTATTTTTTCTAAAAATTCTCTAAACTGATAGGGAAGTCATGAAGCAAATATTCCCCTTCTATCTTATAAAACATAAATTACTTAATTGCTCACCTCTTTCACCTCTCAATTTCTCTTCTTTTACACTATTTAATAAATGTATCTAAATTTTAGTAGATATCACGTCGGTAGTTTTAATGTTAAAACCAGATGAGTTTAGCGCAACTTCGATCCACTTTGCTCAATTATAAGGAACATATCAAGAAAATTCCACCTCACCATTTTGTATCTTATCCTAAGAACGCTGCAATATCGTAAGAAAATATTTAATTAACATCTCTACCTGATCCTCCCAAAGTGCTCCCGCTCCAAATACTCCCCAATATCATTAAGTAAACATCATTATTTTCCCTCTCTCCCTCAATTTCCCAGAAAATCTCACCGCAAAACCACGAGAAGACACTCGACGACGTTTATCTCTCCGCGAGCAAATCTCCGAAGCTCGTCATATCGGCGTCGATACGAAGTACGTATAACTCTCGAAGAACGATGTCGACAGTACCTGACGAGAATCCCAAGACAGTGCTGGGATCCTGACAAAACGATTTTCGCGTCCCTCGCGGATCCTTCTGGATCTATTGTGCCGGTTGGAAGCCAGCCACCCTTATGATCCTCGTTTCAGAAGCTCTTTAGCATTTCCGGCGCAACGTACCTCGCGCGGACAACCCCCCGAGAGAACAAGGAGGAAAGAGTGAGAAGAGAGGAGGAAAAAAAAATTGACTTTTAAACCGGCAATAAAAAGGAAAAATGCGAAATCTTTGATTTTAAAGGCGCTCCTTCTACGAAGGCGTTACCAAAGGGGGCGACAGTTGGTCGATGCGTATAACCCTCCGCGGCAACCTTTATTTCTCTTATATCGCAAACCGAGCACGTTCGTACTTCGCTACCGTTTCGAAATCTGCGTGGCATATATGCTACCATACATGGCTCTAGGATTACTTGAAAATCCTGCCCTTTCATACGTTGAATTTTAAAATACGAATGTACCGAGTCCGATGAGCGACGTTTAAAATGAAGCGGAGAAACGCACGTTGCGAACTTCACCGGCGACTCTTTCGTATTTCTCCTGCTTTAAAGTAGTTCTAGGCACTTATCATTTTACTATAGATTTCCTTAAAATTTTGAAAATATATTCTTCATGATATTTTATAATTATAACCGGAATCTCAACGAGTTCGTCCACACGGTTTATGAATAAATCGTGTTTAAAAATAACATGTTTAACATGCGCCTTATGGAAAAATATTTTTCCTGAGTCCGTAAAATCTTTTTTTATTTTTCTAATGGAAAAACGAGTCGATGGATTCTAATAAAAAATTGGCAATGTATTATTTTATGCTTTTAGAATATTATTGAATTTTTTCATAATTTTTTACTTCATAGTTATAGAGAAAAGTGAATAAAATGCCCTCTGTGAATTCTTTTCATTTTTAATGAAAAAAGAAACTTTTAGTTCTGAATCCAGCTAGAACTACCTTAATTTCTACGATTATTTCACCTACAACCTACTATTTTAGATGGGTTTGGTATCATTGAGACTATGATACAGTAAATGATAAATTAGGAAGAATTTCCCTCGTGAGCAGCTCTTGAAGTCAAGGTCACTGATTGCAAGTCTTTACCACATTAATTGCCTCTTTAATTACTACCGTCATTTAACTCAGGGCCTACTATTTTAGAATTCCGAATTACCGAGTTAATTATAGAATTTAGGAATAGAATTTCTAATAAATTGGAAAGAATTTTCCAAGTTGACGGGACATTTGAATTTGAGCTCACTGATTACAAGTTCTAGCCTTTAGTTGGCTGGATTTGTACGTGTAATTCGACGAACTGATACTTTAAATTGTATAAATTAGCATTTTAAGGTTAAAAATAGATAAAGTAGAATTAGGAAAGAAACGTTGAACATCGTTGGTAGAGTAGGTTCGTTAAATAGGAAAAAAGAAGAAAGAAAGGGTATGGTAAAATTGTAGAGAAACTTGGTGGCAATCGTGGTGCCACGTAGACTCTGAGAATCGAGTGGAAATTTACATTTAAAGGACCTCGAAGACACTCTCGGAAGTCGGAGCACTAGTAGCATTTCGCTGCTTGTTTTTATTTTCGCGCAATTTCCTCGACGGAGCAGAACGGAAAGCGGTCTTAAAAGGAATTAGCACGCTTTACTGCTACGCCAATCTCCTGCAACCCTTGGGTGAAAATTCTTCCAGTTCTCGCGATGTTTCGCAGATTTTTTCACGAGCCTCGACGATTACCGATAATACATTTGCTTCATTATTATTAAATTACCGTTCTTTCGATTCGACTGCATCCGCTGAATTTACTTTTTATAATATCAATCTAATTAAAATTACATTTTTCCCTTTACTGATGACTCTTTCCCTTTTCTCTTTGCAGATTCTGCGTGGGGGACAGGTTTTATCTGTGCGAGAATAAAATCCTTTGCGAGTACGATTACGAGGAACGACTGGTCTTCGCCAACATGGCTCTACATCCACCACCGACTGCTACTTTGGCTCACATCAAGCGACAAGTAACGCACCTTCAACCGCCGGTAATTAAGTTCGTTATAATTTGCCAATTCTATGATTTTCAACCAACCAAACCTTTTAGCAGAATAATATAACAGCTTTAACCCCTAGACTACTCTAAGCGCTTATAGAAACTTAAAAATTGTACGTTTGTGACACTGAAAGCGCCTATAAGTGCTTGTTACTTTCGGCTTTCTGACATGGAGGACACTTTTAAATTTATAATAACTCGGTTCAGAAAAAAACTAATATTGTTTGAATGTAGTGAAATTCAGTTGTTTGATCATTAACACGTTGAACGCCACCGGTATTTCACTAGCTTCGTCATTTCTACTGAAATGAAACTTTTTCTATGAAAATCACATTTTTATAAAGCAGAAACTCTAAATCTACTAATAGATAGATATTCAGCATACCTCTATCTTTCTAACGCCAATATTTCGATATTAAATATGTTAGAAAATTCATAGATATTGTAACTTAAATGTTCCATTAAATTTCATTGAATTTAATAGAGTCACCGGTGACCCCCATGGCAGTCAAAGTGTTAAAATATATTTTTACCAAAATTCCTCCTTCACGGCGTATGTATTTGCACCGTAACTCAATTCCTGCCGTACAGTACGTCCAATGCGTATTAACCCCTTCAGACCCGAATTTCTTTTCGTTTAAGAAAATATTTATTTATTGAATAATTTGCAAATGTCCATTTTAATGGACATATGGTCCTTACGCAACATTTGTAACATTAAGGAGATCCTGAGAAATATTTGTATAAAAAAATAAAATTCATTAGGTGTTGAAACTAAGTTTAAACCTATACACAATAAAATTCAGCACGAAAAGTATTATGTACATTACAATGTGCATACGGTCCGAAGGGGTTAAAATCTGCCGTAGTCAAGGGGTTAAAAGAATGCACCATAAGTCGCCACAAATATTATAAAAGTGACAAATACCACTTTAGCTCTCAACAATTATCAAGAATTCCTTGTTGTTCCATCTCCAATAACATCGAACATTCCTCAAGAACGTCCAAACAAGCTCCATTGTCATTCTACTAAGAACCGATAGACCATCCGTTACAAGCGTATCGTTTTATCGTCGAATATCAAATCGTAGAAGGGTTTGAATCTTTCGAAGAATCTTAGTATCGGACCTGGACCAACGGATGTAGGGAAAGGATCGAAACTCCTTAAGACGTAACCCCTTAAGGTGGGTTAAAGTGGCAGGTCGCTCATCCTGACCCTCTCGACAACAAAGGACTCCCCCGGGGCTTCAGCTATGCTTTACCCGTTCCAACGTCGCCTTGCGAGTTAGGATATCGCGTGTCCTTATTAATTAAGCTCGCCCGTTAAGCAAGCCTCGTCGCATGCTTTAACGATCCATCCAGCTTGAGTGGGGTTGGAACGTGCGAAAGAATTTACTCTTCGAATAAAGATTCGACGAAGCATTGTCAGGGTCTTAAGTGGAATTACAACGGAGGACGTGCTTTAGTTTGGCAAATTTTCACTCTAATTCTTCTCTCTTGAAGGTGGAAGTATTTCGCGGGAATTGGATAACTCTTTCGTTACGTTAATATCGTTTAAAAGAAGGGTGGTGTAAAACGCTATAGGAAAATAACGCGGGAGGGTCTTGTTAGTTTATTATCAAAGTTCTTTCCGATACGACTACATCAACAGGGGTATAGGATGGTAGAGGTACCTTCGGAATTATGAACTCATCGACGTTAAGCCGTTTGGGTTTAAGTCTCCTTGATTATCCTAAGGCAACAGCCATGCTTCGAAACAATGTCTTAAGCCCGCGCAAGAAGGACCTCGCCCTGTCCGACCCGGCGAGGATCCGATCTACTTAATCCTGCTACCGTCTTGCACGGATGTTTACGTCTTCCTGCATGCTGACGTCACGTAACGTAATTTCCAAAGTGCAATATTTGTTCGTTGTTATAACTGATGTTCGAACACGTTGCTCCCATCTCGAGACTAATAATGTTCGATTTTTTTTTGTTTTTTTTTGGAGATCAAGATGGAGGAAATGTCTTAGTAATTTTGTCTTTGTATGGCGACGTAAGTGGAGAGATAATCGGTCGACGACTGATGGAATATCTTGCGTAGTTTGTTAAAGTCATCGTTAAAGAAATTTCAAGGTAGGACGACCTTTGAGACCTGGTCGAAGACCTTAGATTGTTGCCGCACGCTCGAATTGTACGCATGCACAGAATAACGAGGTCTCCACAGCCTGATGATATCAGACTCAGCAACGTGTACTACTTATAATATGCAAATTTCCTCCCCTTAACCGTCCTGCCAGCGAGCTGCGTGTAATTCAGGGGTTGCTAACCCTTGCGACTCTATTTCTACGCCACGTAAGTGTTCATGTTACTGTGAGCGAACCTTCCGCGTGCGGTTTTGCCTGCGTGTCTCTGTCGTGATTCTCTCTCTCTCGCTCTCTCTCTCACTGTCTCTCTCGCTGCGTGAGCGTTCGATTCAATTAATATCAGTTTGCACGTACCTCAGACCGCACTGTTAGACGCAGTGTGCTGGAATCCGCAAGATCGCGGAGACTTGATTAGGAACTAGATTTCCGAAAAGAGTTTGAAACCGACCCGTTATTCTAATTCTTTCTTCCTTCTTCTATTATCTACATTTTATTGTATTTATCAATAGCTTAAACACTCTAAGAAATATGCATTTCAAAAATTCTATAATCTTCATTAACACTTTACCGACTGGGTGTCTAATAGACTTTTCTAATCCAAGGCTGTTGAATTTTTAACCCACTTATTAGTTCACAGGGCAATAAATAAATTATTATTTATCGTTGCGGTTAACTGTGCCAAGGACTTAGTGGCGAGAATTTGATATTTTTGAAAACAGGTAGCCTATTAATAAGTTTCTCTAACCCATGGCTTTTGAACTTTTAAATTATTAATTGGTTCCCAGGGCAATTAATAAATTACTATTTATCGTTGCAATTAACTGTGGCACAGACTCAGTGGCGAGAATTTACAATTTTTTAAAAGAGGTAGCCTATTAATAGGCTTTTCTAACTCATGACTTTTGAACTTTTAACTTATTAATTGGTTCTCAGCGCAATTAATCTCTTTCCGTGCCATTGACTTTGTGACTCCCTCCATAATAATTCAGAATAAAATTAGTGAAATAAACATTGATCAGTGATTCTTGACATATAGTATAATTCAACGTTATATTAATATTATAGAAATAATTTTATCGTGTCGCATCTCACTGATATTTTCAATTTAGTAGGATTTGTAAAACTTGAAAATTTCTTTTCCAATTTATCGCATCACGAGTATCACTCGTTATACTACGGCAAGGGGTTAATAAGTTTATATTTATTTTTGCGGTTAACCGTGCCGAGAATTTTCACTTTTTGAAAAGGGGTAACTTATTAATAGGCTTTTCTAAAGCATGGCTTTTGAACTTTTAACTTATTAATTTGTTCCCACGGCAATTAATTAATTATTTATCATTGCGATTAACTGTGCCAACGACTCATTAACGAGAATTTACAATTTTCGAAAAGATATTAATATCAGAGAAATATTTACGGCCAAGTGACCGATCAGAAGTGGTAGGATGTTAAAAAAATAAGTCGATAAAGCATTAATACCCTCAAAATCCAGAAAACCATTAGAGAGTCTTCTTAAAGGCACAAGTCCCTTCTCGATTCTTCGCAAACATAAAAAAAACCTTCGCTCTTCCAGTCGTCGCGATCGAGAAGCCCTAAGGCCCTATCGATTTCTACAGGGTTTACGGCTGAGGGTTATAAATGACCGGTGTGCGAAATAACGGGATGGCAGACTAATGCCAATAATCGGCGTGGCATGCTAATGTCGTTTGCGCATCTATTACGCTAAGCCTGATGGATCCCTCTTGACGTCTCGCTCCTGGAGCGTGAATACCTTCGATCGCGGAGGACACACAAAGGTGTCTGCCGCCACTGCCATCAGGAGAGCCGTTCTATTTCCTCGGTGAATGCCACTTTGACATTTAGCATCTCAATCGAAAAGACGAACCTCCAGATAAGCGCCATGAGCTCCAGGCATTTGATAATGTCCGAGGGATGTGTTGGTGTCTCGATTACTGACTTCTAGTTAATTAATCTTACGAAGTTTCTATGACTTTGACAAAATATTGATAGACTTGAGGTACTTGGTAGAATATTTCGTGATACTTCACCTTTTAACTCGTTAACCCTTTCAATACGACTTTTGTATAATGAATTTGTTTTAATATAAATGACAAATTTAAGTCGGTAATGACTTTAAAAACATGCATTTAAAGTTTCAAAATTTTAGAAACTGCGGTTTTCCGAAAAAAGGAGTTGGGATGTAAGTATTCCTGCAGTGTAGAATAATTAGAACAAATCGTCTACAGAATTTTTCAAATATTATTTGGGATCTATATATCCCCGCAGTAATGACAGGGTTAAGGTACAGTGAGATTAAAAGTGTCCCACCCCTTTAAAGTGTGAAGATGCATAGTGGGACAGTTTTTATGCCACCTCGAAAATTCATATTATCTAATATATTATATATATTTATTGTATAATATTGGCAATAAATATAAATCACCTTTATTCAATTAAGACGAGAAAAAAATGCATGCGTAACATAGGTCTTTTTATTTTCTAAATTCCTGTGCCTCGAAGAGTTAGCTATTTATCAACGACTGATTCAGTATATTTAAAATTGTCAAATGAATATGCTACAATACAATAAATAGAGGGAGCAAAAATTTGATCGATTCGATCGCCTAAAGTCTTGAAGATAGACGTAGAAAATGGAAAAAAAACAGCATTAGAAACTTCAGGACCATTTTCAACAAATTCCGAGCAAGTCATTTTGACCACCTTGGTAGATCCAGTGTTAAATACTTTGGCATTATCAAAAAGAAAGATTTTATATACTACAATCAACTCTGTAATGTAAATATAAGCTATTATCGTAGATTTAGGATTTACGAATATCCCGAAAACAACAATAAACGTTGTCCCCATAGAACCATCCTTTTTAAATACTCTAATCCGACGTTTTAAAGAGATCGTGAGAAAGGATTAAGTGAAGGCAACACTCTGCAGAAGTTAGACCCGAAAGGATACCCCTAACGTAGCTCAAGCTGAAGCAGAGTGTCAGGATCAGACGTCGTAACGAAATGCAAAGTGGCGTTCGCGCTATCTCTCGTCTTAACGAAATCGAGAGGAGCACGAGACGTCGGAGGAGGCGTTAAGATTCTTAAAAACCGCGAAGAGGGTCCTCGTAGTCGTCGTTGAGGTATTCGTCACCCTTGTGCTCTCCTTAAGCCATCGGATGCGAGGGTAGGAAGGAAGGAAAGAAGGGGTGGCGAAGTTGCCTCGAGCGTCGCAAGGAGAGGGTAGTTTTTCTGATTGCCTGAGAACAGACAGCTGTCCCAATCTTTCTCAGCCATGGTAGCCAACGTTGGAAGGATCTTTTGCGGCTCCTGTAAATAATGCCTGGCCGTTTACGAATAACTCGAGCGTGCCAACTGATCCAAAGTAAACCGGATGAGGGTAGAAAAAGGGACGAGGATACGACGGTCATCGCCCATCGATAAATTCAATTACCTAACCCTAAACAATCTCTTTCACCTCTACGAATTTCATCGATGAAAGAAGTGACGATATTAAAAGCAAACCCATCGAATCGTCGATCAAAAGTGTCACGTAAATGTACAGAAAAATGGTTAGAAAAGACGAGGATTCCGATCGTTGAATGATCGTTTAGAATCTTACCGAATCGTATTTCAGTGAGCTTCCCTTCGGGCGATGTAATCTCTCCTCCCGTTGAGACAACTGTAACGCGCTTAAAAATTGGCGAAAACTTTTATTTCGGTCTAATTTTCCCCCTGAGACCAAGCCAGGAAACGGAACGCAGATAGAAAGGGATAAGGCATGGCGAGAGGGAAAAGGGAGGACGAAGAGGAAAAACGATGGTAGAAGTCGGATATAGAGGTGGAAGGAAGACGGAGAAAGGAAGGGAGTTGGAAACGATTATCTGAGTTTTAAAACAAACTCTCAAGTGTCTGCAAAGTCCTTCGCGAATCGGAGGGGTCGAAGGGGGGGGGTGGAAAGGAGGGAAGAAAGTGGAGAAAAGGGGGTAGAAGGAGGTTGCGGGGGCGAGATAATATGCTAATGCCAAGACGGAGACTACATGGGAATTTAAGAGGATCAATGTGCAGTACGAGATTCGTACGGGGAATAAGGTATTACAACGTCTTCTATACTTCTTCCAGACGATTAGACTTCTTCCCAGTTCGTAGAACGTGCCTCCTCGTTTGGAATTAAATTAAACTTACGAATTTACGTCATTCCTATCGAAAATAGATTCACCCTTCCATGCACACTCATCGAAGTATCGAAAATTTACGAAGTGAGAGAATTATCCACGTAGTTTTGGAGGAATTCCTCTCGATAATTTCAAGTGAGGTTTTCGTGGATAACGGAGAAATGAAGACGTACGAATTTCAACGTCGTTTTTGTTGCCGAGCGCATTATTAGGCGCATCGTGCTCGGTTGAATTTCACGTAAACCTTCCACACGACCCCTTGTAGAACGTGTGCAGGAGAAAGCTCGCATGGGAAAGCCCAGCTTGCGAGCTTATGTGAGATTATGAGTTTAGTTGCGAAACAACTCGGAATGCTACGTAGTACGTGGCCCGAGCTCTCTTTTGTAACGATTATTACCCGCGGTGCGTGGACCTACTTCCACTTGTGCGCATGGTTGCGGTGGGACAGTCGCAGACATCAAGTTTAATTGGCACTCTAAATTAAATATAATCTTGACCGTCGACGGTGAAGAAAGGAGAGACGAAATTTTCGGTTGATCCGTAATCATGCGGGATAATTGCTCGTTAATAAGGAATGTAAAAGGGTTGGATAAAATACGGCTACTTGGGGAGTGTACTAAATTTACTACTAATTCCTTACATTATAATAGAGTTAATTAAGTCAAATGTGGAACGAAGGAAGATGATATTCTAAAAATTACTGAAATAATGAATTTATCATTTTTCTAACTTTCAATAGTGAAACAATGTCGCTAAATAAAGCGCAGAGTGGCTCAAAAGTCATTAGTTAATTTAGAAATAGGATAATTCTATTATCTATTAGAAATTTGGAATATTCAAATTCTAAGTTTGAAGAAATGAATAATAAAGAAGTTATTATGTTTGAAAATTCTCTACTGACTTTAAAACCACTCTATAGTGTCGAATATAATTACTTCCACCTTTACAATTTCAACTCTTCAAAGATGAACTTCGAGAAAAAAATCCCCTTCGTTAGAAGTAACGAAACGGTCGAAATACAAGCTCATTCAACTTGTTAAACGTTCACCCTCCAACGAAATAATCCCCGTAGAATAATGAGACGCTTCAGTATATCGCTACATCCACTATATCACCTTCTAAATGATCCTCGTTCGATAAACGACCCGCCTAATTCTCCTCTCGTGCCACCTCGACGATTCGGCGCTCCCGGGGGTGGAGTCGAAGGTTCGATGGGTGCAAGAGGGTGGCGCTAATTTTTGCGCGTAAGAAAAGCAACGCTGCGAAGGAACAGGCCTCGCACCTGCTGGATTCCCAGCCACGGGAGATCAACGGACAAATGACACGCGATTCCTGCTGGCTCTGAACCACCGGCAACCCTCGGCAAACCCCTGCAGCCCCCCCGATGGTCCGCATTTACCGTCAGTTACAAACTGCCTTCGCCTCCTCGCCGAGTCGCGATTAATGTCTTATTCGCGAGCGAGGTGTTCTCTCGAGGAACGAGAGGAGGAAGAAAGGAAAAAGGCGGAGAACGAGGCACCGTTACGATGCCGATGAACTGTGCGTGGGTCTTGTTAATGATCTTAAAGACGAGCATGAAATGCAGGGAAAGTAATTGTTGCGACGGTGGAGGAAATTTGGGGTTGCGAGAAGAGGTTTGAGGGGAATTGGTGCAGTGTTTGGCAGACAGAGCGAGGTGGATGAAAAAGGGACTGTAAGTTTGAGTCTCTGAATTTTTGGGGGTTGTTTGAAGAGGGATTTTTTAAGTGAGACGTGTTGTCTTTGTGTAGGTGTTGAAAATAAACAATTAACTGTCACCTATTTATTTAATTCTTCTAAAATATTAAAGTCTCTTTATCTACAATATGAATTATTTAACTATGGCAAAGTTAACACTAGATTTACCAAGGTGGTCGACGTTCTAATAATTATCGCCCATTTATTTAATTCTTCTAAAATATTAAAGTCTCTTTATCTACACTATGGGTTATTTAACTATGGCAAATGAACACTAGATCTACCAAGGTGGTCGATATTCTATTAATTATCGCCCATTTATTTAATTCTTCTAAAATATTAAAGTCTCTTTGTCTAAAATATGAATTACTTAACTATGGCAAAGTTAACACTAGATCTACGAAGGTGGTCGATGTTCTATTAATTATCGCCCATTTATTTAATTCTTCTAAAATATTAAAGTCTCTTTGTCTAAAATATGAATTACTTAACTATGGCAAAGTTAACACTAGATCTACGAAGGTGGTCGATGTTCTATTAATTATCGCCTATTTATTTAACTTTTGTAAAATATTAAAGTCTCTTTATCTACAATATGAATTATTTAACTATGGCAAAGTTAACACTAAATCTACCAAGGCGGTCGATGTTCTATTAATTATCGCCTATTTATTTAACTTTTGTAAAATATTAAAGTCTCTTTATCTACAATATGAATTATTTAACTATGGCAAATTTAATACTAGATTTACCAAGGTGGTTAAAATGACATGCTCGGAATTTTTGAAAATGTTCCTGAAGTTTCTTTTGAAATTTTCTAAGTCTATCTTGAGGACTTTAGGCGATTGAATCGATCAAGTTTTTCTCCTTTTATTTATTTCATTGTGAGATATTAATTTGACAACTTTAAATATATTGAATTAATGGTCGATAGATGCAGTGCTAAGGAGATCGATGAGATATTGTAACAAAAGATAGAAATTTATTAGCCAATGTGCCACGTCTAAGTGTATAGGATTGACGATCGAATATATATTAATTATTACATAAACTATTCCCCATGTCAAAGAGACAACCGTAATCAAATTCCTCCGCATTGAGGTATTTACGTCCTTACGCAAACCAGATCCGACACAGCGCGTGCCGTTTGATTACCGAGTCGGCAGTAAATCCACAGAACGGTAATTCCTCCTCTGGCAATTGTAGATAAAACTTGAATAAGTCATAGACTTAATTTAACCCGTGGTACCGACCAACAGCGGTCCGGAGCCTTCCACGGAGATTTCTTAATTACGTGCAGGGAGCCGGCAAGGGGTGGAAGGAAAGGAAGAAAGAGGGAATGGAAGGAAGAACAGAGAGATAAAACGACAGGGCGATGTTTTAAAGAGAAAAAGAAAGGGACGTAGATTCTCTCGGAGGCTGGAAAGGGTTCTCGCGCCGAGAAGATTTCGAAATTCTCGCCAGAGAGAAAAGCCACCCTCGCCACGGTGATAAAGCATTTCTTTACCTTCTCTTTGTCATTTTTATCGTAATTATTTACGAGTTAATTACTCTCCCCGTTGCTTCGTAGATTGTACGCGACTTTAAATATCTAAATGAGAAAACACCGTCACTGTACCATCCCCATGTCCCGTTTCCCCTTGAATTCTCTATCGACCCTCTCCTCGAAGTATCACCTGCAAGCTAATATGCTCAAGTGTCGAATAATTTCCCTAATTTTGCATAACAATCACCGTCTTCGCGGGAACGCGAGTGAAATCATGAAAACAGCGGAGTTCCGTTCATCGTGCGAAAGTTCGCATGATCAACTTACCGAGTAAAATCATAGGAAGGGTGGGAGGATCCTGCCGCGCGAGGGGTTGAGCAGCACGGTCTGCCGAATTTTAAGCCTGTATAATTTAACACCTTTGCCGGAGAAACTAAGAGAAACTGATGGCGAAGGGAACACAGCCGAGGTAGAGAGATACGAAGTTTGAAGTTTTCAACGGCACTTACCTATCCTAGCGGCATCTCGCACACCCCCCGCAACCCTCCGCCTTTCCCCAGGGGTGCTCTCTCCTTCGCGTAAATATAGTCGCTTGCACGATAGAGAGAACGAGGGATGAACGTTGAGAATAAGAGAGAGGACAAACGAGAGAGGGAACGAACGAGAGAGAGAAGATGAACGAGGGAGGAAACGAACAAGAGAGAACCAAGGAAACATCGACAGGAATGAAGACAGAAGCATCGAGAGGGGAGACGAGTTGAGATACAAGTTCTTCTGGGCTTTTGTTTTTAGAGTAGAACCTTAGAATGAAACGATAGAGAAAGAGAGAAACGGGGAGGAAACGACGAGGGTGTCTCTAAAACGAATTCGTTAGTGGCATCAACCCTTTGCGACACGAGCGTTTCCTCCGAGTTTTAAGTCGCCGCTGTGAATAATTGTTAAAATCAGATTACTCCACTGCCTATTCGATTGATTGCGGATGTAATTATCGAATTTTATCTCTTCGAGAGACTTACATTTCCTATGGTTAAAACAAACTTGCCAATTCATCCCCATCCATTGCCGTCAAGTTCCATTCTTACCCCTGAAAATCGACTTATTATTTATTAATCCAACGCGATTCGATTCTATGGCTTCTTTTCTTTTATTTTGACTCGATGTATGAACTTTTAATATCCATGATAACATCATGGTTTTCTTCACGTTTCAGGTTATACCCGGAGGGGGGCCGCCGAGACAGGCAAACGGAGAGGCAGCCCATAACCACAATGGATATCCTACACCGGCGAGCACAAGCGGCCATAACGTCCTCAACCCCATGAATAATTTAAACGGTATCAATGCACAAGCACCTTACGATACCAAATGACAAACGAAGTAAACCGTCGACATATCGACCGAAAATGCGAGAGGCCATGCCAAATTCGTTCTAACGACAACGTCTAAGCTGTCTCTCTTGCCATCGTCGTCGTCGTCATCGTCATAATAATCGTAACTGTTCGAATGTCCGCTTGTTACTGGAAACCTTAAACTCTGCTCATACGATCGACGTTTCTTTAAAAATGATAGTCGAATTATTACTCCATCGATGAAGCATAAAACAACGATGGAGAACGTTGACATCGATGTGTCGAACGAAGAATAATCATATATCGTTTGATCGTAAAAGCATTAAAGAATAATCATCGAAAGTCTTCTCGATAATTCTCGCAAATGAGAATCCTCCCTGTTATAGTAATATAACTCGTGAACTCTTTTTAGAAACAATGCACAAATATCCCTCTCCTACTCGGTAAGTAGAGAACAATCGCAGTATGAGCTCCCTCGAATGCATAGAGTGGTATTAATTCGAACGATGAATTTCAAGCTCCGCGCAAACAAACCGAGTAATTAATTCTACATTTTAACGAACTTCCGCGTTCACGATCTACCATTCGCCGCGGGGGTTCAATTTAGAAGAATATATCCAAGGCTGTATTAATCGAGCGCGAAACTATTGGTGCTGTTTAGATGAAGTTTTCAACAAATCGCTCGGATTTCAGCGATACTTACGTAGAATTAAAACAAAAAGGAGAGAAAAATAAGAGAAAAATAAGGAGAAAGAAAAAGGGGGAGTGAATGAAAAAGAAATAGGTATAGAGTTAAAGGGAGAAGCGAGAAAGTAGACGGTGAATGCGAGGAAACAATGCGAGATCGAAGAACCCAGGGGGTGATCAAAGTTTGGACGTTCTCGTTGCGTCTAGTTTCGTTCGTTGCGGGGTAACCCCGGTAAATCTAGCTCCACCGGACTACCGGACCAACGTCGAATTGCAGACCGGAGGTAAAACTCGGGGAACGGCCACAGGGTGAAATTGGCGAGAGGACGATCCCGCTGGCAGATCGAATCGGTAGTTGGCTCTCGGAGAAGCAGCCGCGCCACCCCTTGGGGCTCATACGTTAGGGGTGACTTAAGCATTGTTTCAACTTCGAATCTCCCGGCAGAGGCCCAGATTGATGTCGCGAACTTTTCCGTTGCCTTATTTGCGAGTCAGATAACGAGGCTGAGTTATGCCAAAAGTTCTCTCTTACTCTTCGCTCGGCCCTGCTGCTATCGGAATCGGGGAATACCGAGATGTTTTATTTCCTGCGTGCCGTACGCCATGGGGATTTGTCGACGGCACGTCGCCGAAAGAGTTTCGCGAATCTCGAGAACGATAATAGGCTTAGATCGATCACCGTCTTTGAGATGGAAGAATCGATGGGGGATGAGACTCTTGCGGGGGAGGAGTTCGAGGATTTTGTGCATGTGGTTGAGTTTTTAATTTTGTAAAATGTTGAATGTTATTTGGGAGAGATTAATAACTTGTGGGTGATAATTAACTATCGGTATGTTGATAAAACTTAAATTATATTTTTTATACGTGATCCAGTCGTATGTTACTTTCAAAGTTTATCCCGTGTAGAATAACTTTTATCGAATTTTTCTCCCGCAGGATCGCGATAATATGAAATTACACCATAATCGTCCCACTAGGATCACAGTCGTTTAAAGATGAAAGTTAAGATTCCATGAAGAAAGTAAGCCTGTAATCGTTCTCAAACGACATCAGTGATTTTTTGTAAAAATCTACGAGAGGCAATTTCATTGATAACTCTATTTCGAGAAGGGCCATGCCATAACTATGACGAATACTTCCACGATACTCTGTAATTCTGCGAATAAACGCGTAGTTCCTAACACTAAGCGTATCTGACAAAGCATTACTGATCCGTAAGAAAAAAAAAATAAAGAAATACTTATATCGTGTCGCGTACGACCATTAACCAAATGTCTATCCGCATAAATTACATAGATTACGATTAAGTAGCGACCGTGGAAGGTTTACGATTAAAATCTCCGCCGTGCATCGTTAATAACGTTCCATCGAGGTTGGAAACGAAGATCCATGGTGTCCTGTGATCAAGTTCGAAAGCAAAAGCATAACGTGCAATCAGTTTCCATGAAATCGTCGAGCGCGATCGACGATGCACCGTGGTAACCCTAAACGTGAATACGTAAGGAAGTGTGTACGTTCGTTAGTTTAGAAATGTTTTGTATTATAGTTTTATCATAGAACTATGAATTGAATAAAATTATTGTTTCGATGTTAAACGACATTGTTCTTTTGCCATTTCCAAAAATCCCATAAAGACGTGATTTCGTTGTAGCTCGAAGAATGACATTGAGGCGGGGAGTTTAAACTGAACGCATAATGCTTTCGCATCCCTACGTTGTCTCGAGCTTTCCCTACGTTTCTCGCATCCTTCGTGCTTCCTCTGAATTATTTAAGGCCGCTACGTGATTGGCCGACAAATCCGGCATGCCTCAATAATTTACCAATCATACACGCGGTCCTTTGTGTTTTATACGCCACGTTTCGAATAAATCGCATTGCGTATTCAGGAGAGCAAGATCCGACTCTATTCGGGTGTGAACCTCTGCGTTGCGTTTCGGGAAAAAAATCGAAAGGGGGGAAAGGAAAAAGAAGTACACGAAGAAACGAAGGAAAAACGAGGAAGAATAGGAAGTCTAAAAAGCAAGGGGATTCCAAGATTCGCGCGAATTGACTTGAAATGTAGCTGAGCATCGAAGATATTCGATGATATCGGAGAAGATGCATCGAAAATGACTGTTAGAATTTTTTTTCACCTTCAACTCTAGCTATTTTCTCTATAAGTTATTGTCTTAGGTAATTTCCAAACCATCGGGGCAACGATATATGAAACAATTAATTAAGAAAATTTTTCAAATGGTGATGGAAAAGGATTTAATCTCAGACTCATTTAGTTTCAAATGCAAATGGAGGATAGAGATATTTGTAATCTTGAAAAGAGTTTGTTTTGCAAAAGAATCTACTTATCCGCGATCTGACGTCGAAGGAAACCAAGTGGGAAACGCCGGAGGCAGAAAGAGCGAGCATTCGATGCAAATTGGCAATTTTTCTCGTGCGGCCGACGATAATTATTGGCAATTAGACCATGAGCCTCCCGATAAATGTTATTTATGACCGCGATTATCCCGGCGCGCCTAGCTGTTGGAAGGTTCACCTACCTGCATAAAGCTACCCCCTGCCCCCTTTCCCCCTTTCGACCGTCTAATTGGTCAACGATTATTCCTGTTTGTACAAAATGTCCGTACAAGCGCCACTTTACGTTACCACGAATGCAAACGAAAGTCCCTACTGAATTACACACATCGACCGAGCGTTTAATGCGCGCGTAACACGGACAACTGTGAACAACGACTTTACAGGTGGGATTTTATCGGTATGTAATAACGTTTTATCGAAATTAACGGGGGAATTAATAAGTTCTCGATGCTGCACGTATCGTTCTTTCAAAATAATGGCAATTAGTTTTGCACATGATCGTTTCGAGCTGTTGATATTAGTTGAAGTCTTTGTTCTGATTGTGCGACAGAAAAGTGCATTAATATTTGATAAGTAGTGTTATAATGACTTTTAACTAATATTAGGCTAAAAGTGCACATAGACCTCTAGCTTAAAAGTTATATTTTGTGTCGAATACACTGGTGCGATAAGAGATGTTTGATGAACAGTCCTTTAACCTTTTGCACTCTGACGACCTTATAAGTCTACCATATCACTCAGTTACCTTCTCTAAGGGGACCTTGGAATTTAGTAGTAATTATAGGGGGTGAACTTATTGCACCGCAACATTTTAAGAAATATATGTTTACTTAAACTTTGCTATTAACATTTTGCCGGCCGGCCGGTGACACCACTGTGGTGTCCCGCGAAAACTCGCGATCAACGGCCAGCGACACCACAGTGATGTCGTGCGCAAAAGATAAATAAGAAAATATAAATAAAGAAATATATAAAACAACAAATTTTACATTTATTTACATATATATATCCTCGAAATTGCATGAGAATAGAGGGACAGGATTAAAAACTCAAGAGAACTGACGATGAGATTAGTAAAACTTAACGATTTATGACAAGAGGAATGATCTGAAACAGTCCTACCGGCGCCAAGCAAACAAATTTTGATGAGACGTGCGGACGGCAAAGTGTTAAAATGGCACAATATAACAAATAATAAAGTTTCACCAAGTTGCTAATAACGTCAGAGATATCTCCAAGTACAAAGGGTAAAAGTTAATGACGAAAAATAGATCATTACAATTATCACAAGTAATTTTCCAACAGAAATGACTAAACAAAAGATCGAAAATGAAAAATCACAAGGTAAGAGAAAAGAAAGTCCAAAGCTTCGATCCATACGGACAAAACATCGATAAACCCAAACTCAATTCCAGTTAACAAAATACGCCTAGATAAAACCTCCAGCCAGACGGGTGAGAGTGTCTAACTAAAAATCATATTCCATTCGCGGGAAGCGATTAAAAGGGAAGAACCCATCGCTCTCCTCGCGGCCCTTGAAACAATATTATTATTAAAAGCTCTGCTCGGCCCGGCGATCCGCGTGAGTCCACGGAATGACGAAAAGAGTGGACGGTGGCCACTGGTGAGACCGTGTGGCGGATAGGCGAGAGGGGGATTCTGCCGACGGAAGAGCGATTAATTAAAAGAGCAAAAACTGTTTTCATAAAATTCATTTGCGGAAATATGCGCCGACTGAAATAATATCCGGCCGATGAGCGCGCGTGTCCCCGTCTCGCCGACGTTCAACGTCGACCCGGGCTATGCCCGAGTAAAAAAGCGACGCGAATAAAAATGAAGGCTCGACGAAATGCGAAAGTTTTCGCATTTTTTTACGTTCATCCACCACCAACGCTAGTTCCCCGTACACTTTAACGGTCCATGCATATTCGGAGAGAACGTATGGGGGGGATGTGTATGGGAATAGGGTGTGTAGACGGATTGTACGTTTATTCTCTTGACCAGTCTTTGTGACGGTATCTACGCGTACTGCGGTGGTGCGAAGCAACCAATCTTCTGTCTTTTCTTTCTTTTGTTACATTCTCTGTCCCTCCACACCCCTTTTTTCTTGTTTCCCTTTTCCTGTTTCTCTTGTCAGTTTCATTCAATCTTGCGGTCCGTTCGGTCGTAAAAATATTTCTACACCTTCCTGGATTCTTTCTTTCACTTTTCTCTTTTTCATCTTCTTCCTTTCGGGAGTTGTAGTTTCTTCTTGTTCTTCGTCCTCTTCCACTTCCTTTGCTACCTCGTGCAGTTTTCACCCCATTATTCCAAGCGACTAGGAGCGGCGCGAAGTGTGATTTAAACGCGCATAAAAGTGGTCGTTAAAAAGCAAGAAAGCTCCTTAACTCTCGCTTTGATTGGCCAACTCGGTTTATTAAAACGCCTCGGGCGATATTACATATTTTTCTGCCACCCTCCTTCAACGTGGCCACTTCAATGTCGATTGTTCCTGGGTCTCTCTGTATATCTCTTTCTTTCTCTCTTTCTCGTATTCTGTTAACGTTCTCTTGACGAAGAATAAAGCTAGGTTCTCAAATATCCATTTTCTCTTATTTAGTTTGTTTCTTTTCCACCCCCCATACCCGTCACCTTGCTCTTTTACTGCGTCTCCGAGGAACTTCTCTCCTTCCGCGTACTCTCCAACGATCGTCTTTCAACCCTTTCGTTAACGACAGTTTTTTATAGGGGACGGTTTAAGAAGAAACCAGTCAAGACTGCGAAAAGTATGATTGTATCGTACACTTATAGTTAAAAGTTTCATCGGTGTTATTTTTGGGGGGGAAATTTCTATTTGGAGACAAAAGACAAGTAGATTATTTCGCAAAAAATTTTAGATTAAAACGACTGCCGAAATATCGTGGTTGCGATGAATTGAATTGTAATTCAAGGGGAAATTTTTCGAAAATGACGCATATTTCAACTTGGTCCCACTGTGTGAAACTCAGAAATTTCAACTTCAACCTCGCCATAGTCCCTTTTGTTGTTTTCCTATATTTCGACTTTAACTGTTGCAATTATTCGTTCTAGGATGAACAGTACTAAAGTAGCATCCTAATAAAAAATATAATAACTTATAAAAAATTTCGAAGATTAAAATTTCACCCCTCTAATTACCACCGAGTCAATACAGCTCTTTAAATACCGCGAGAAATAAATCTACTAATCCTTCCCCCGTGATTAACCACCGATTAAAAAATTCAAACATAAAACACAAAGGGAAGGGACTTCGATATCAAAGGCAAGATTTAAGTAAGCAAATTATTCGGCTAAGAAGTTATTCGAACCATGCGATCGAAAATTGCAACGGCAAACAGAAATCCAATTGCTAACAGCAACTCTTCGCCCCTTGTAGAGCGGCTCTCTTTTGTAATATTAATTAATAAGGCAACTTCCGTTGCGCGAGATACTTGCTGCTAATTAAGAAATACCTACCGAGCGCTCTTTTCCAGCAACAGGGGCGAGGAAGTGGAAAAATAAGAGGTAGAAATTCCACGCTCCTCCGGCACCCTTGGAACGAGGTAAACTTAATCCTCGGCCAAGTTAAACCAACTGCTAAGCTTTTCATTATGCCGAAACGAGCACGGTCAGAGGAAGCAAGTCAAGAACGTCCACTTTTCACGTTAACATCGAAAGGAAACGATCTCGATATTACACCTACAATTCGATAATTTTTTTCGCAAATATCCAATTAATTATTTCACAATTTCTACGATCACATATAAACATATATTACAATTTACGTAAGCCGTTAATTCGAGCCATGGGGCAAAAATAATTACTTAATATTTTACGAAATAAAAACTATTTTTATCACACTATAGAAATGAAAAATAATATTTTTGTTAATTATTAAATGAGAAAAAACACATAGAATTTAATTACTATTGGAATTTTCGACGGTGAATGAAATTAACAAATTTTCTATATGGAAAAATGTTTAATTGTTATTTGTTATTGTATGAAAGGGTAGGTGTTACTCTTTTTTAATTACGCCTTCAATGCCTTGTCAGTTATGAATTATTATTTAAGAGATATATAGAATTTAATTGCCATCGGAAATTTTCCTGCTGAATGTATTTGAAACATTTTTATCCCAACGGTGTTCAATGGCTGTTTTTATTATTTCACCGAAAACAGCCATTATTCTCTCAATTAAACTCTCGGCATTTTATCATTAATTAATTTCTATCTGAAAAATATCCAGAGTTATTTGCCATTCAAAATTACGCTTTCAAAGGCATGAAAATACTTTAGACACTCTCAAACACTTAAAACATCTTCTCAACAATCGACTTACTGACTTCATTGCTTAGAATTAATTCGATTTCTCCGTCAAACTATCGTTAGATTCGCCTGCCCAAGAACTTTCGCAAACTTAATGATTTCCAGAAACGGAAACGAGTCCCGGGTGTATCGTTTCGTGATGTTTTCACGAAGAGGACGAAGGGGAAAAAGTATGCAAGAGAGAAAAACGTAGAGAAGTTCGAATTCAAGCGGTAGGCAAGGCGACGAAAAGTTTTACGACCACGGCACAGCCGTGCTGGCTGCCTGGTTTGAATTGCATCAATTAAAAAAAGCCGTTCCACAAAAATTCCATAACGCGGCGGGCAGAGGGCTGCGTCAAATGTTCCTGCACATTCGCCGCTTTCCACTTTTGCCCGGCAGTAAAACCTTTTCATTCTTTCGCACCTCTCTGTCTCTTTTTTCCCGTTTCGTCGCCAATAACGATTACTCTTACAATTTAATTTAGCGATTCTCCGACGAAAATTAGATTATTATTCTTCTCCTCGATGATCAAAATATCGAACAATTTAATAAATCGATACAAATTCATTCAAAATAGAGATTTAGAAAGTTTTTAACTAAAATGTTACGGGATTTCTTTTTATACATAAATGACAAGTTTATGTAAAAAATTTCGAATTAACAGGTTGAATGCCAGCGATGTTTGCCTTATTTCGTCATTTCTACTGAAGTGAAACTTTTCTTATGAAAATCACATATTCATAAAACAGAAATTTTAAGGACACTGATTGATCGGTGTTTAGCAGATCTTCATCTTCTTAACGCAAAAATTTAAATATTCAATATGTTAGAAAATTCATAAATATTACAATTCAAACGTAACATAAAATTTCATTAACACTAGATTTACCAGCGTGAAATCTATTATATTTAAATATATTAAATATGTATCTTGAAACAAGGAAAATTAAGACGTGGAAAAGATGATAGATTCGGCAATTTATGTCTTTTACGATGGACGAAGAATATTTATTCTACGGTTCTCTCATAAACCCGTAGAATTTTTGGAAAAAATTGTGTACCAGTCATTTTGACTGGCTTGGTAAATCTAGTGTTAAATTCAATAGCGCCGGTCACCGGTGACCCCCATGGCACTCAACCTGTTAATCGAGGTGTTTGTTAATTGAATTTATACCGAATGGTATCTTTGAGTTGACTGACAATTAAATAGAGATATATAGCTGTAAAATTTTATACAAAAGTATGAAAGATATTCGAGACAATATAAAAAAGGTATTTCCAAGATCCAAAGTTTCCATTTTGTCGCAATAAAACGAGATTCCAGGGTAAACGTATGACAATGGTACACCTGTGATACGTATGTAAATGGCGGGCAAGGTATGCGGAATCTGTTCTCATATTACTTTGTCCGGCAAGAGAGAATATTTGAGGATATATTAGACCGGAGGAGGATACCGTAGAGTCGAGCAGGTGGCAGAAAAATTCTGTTATATTCCATGGGATCTCACTTCCTCGCGGATTGTAACGTCGCGAAAAATTCATTTTGTGAAAATTCATTTTGGAAAAATCCAATACACGCTGTAGAGAGGAAAAGAATAGAGGTGAATGTAACGAAATGTTTCCTTTTGGGTTTTCGTTTATCTCACACTTTCTCTTTTCCTCTCAATGTGTATATCATCGTTGTGATATTTCAAATATTTCAATTTCTCTCCATCGAGGTGGACCCTCGAGCATCATGGAAAGAGGGGTGCTAGCGGAACGATTCTTGAGAACAAAGTATCCGGTCGAGGGTTGAAAGAAAAACTAGCTCCAGGTAGTTACATACTGTATGTTTCGTACGGTGGAAAAAAATATTGACGGCGAAAAACAAAAGGGACTATGGTGAGAAAAGAGTTGGATTCTAAATTGATAGGCCGAAATTTGATTTCTGTGCTACCTTTTGGAGATTTTAAATTAAAAGCCGAAAAAATAATTTAAACAAACGCGGTAAATCAGATGAGGTTGACTATAGACACTAAGAGTTCAATTAGTGGGCCTAACAATAAGTTCAATTCGTCCGTCATCTTTGTGAAATTTTAATTTAAAAGCCGAAAAAATAATTTAAATAAACGCGGGAAGGGGGGCGATGTTGAGTATAGAGTTTAAAGGTCCAATTGGTAGATCCAAGTTCAATTCGCCCGTCATCTTTAGGAAATTTTAATTTCAAAGCCGAAAAAATAATTTAAATAAACGCGGCGAAGGAGATGATTGACTATAGAGTTTAAAGATCCAAATAGTGGGCCCAATTCCTCCATCGTCTATAAGAGATTTCAATTTCCAACTCGAAAAAATAATTTAAGTAAACGCAGCGAAGCAGATGATTGACTATAGAGTTTAAAGGTTCAATTAGTGAGTCCAAGTTCAATTCCTTCATCAACTTTGGGACATTTTAACGTCGAAAAAAAAATGAAATAAACGCGGTAAAGGGGACTGTGTTGAGTAAAAAGTTTAAAGGTCCAATTGGGGGCCCGAGTTCAATTCGTCCCTCAGCTTTGGGAGATTTTAATTTCAATGTCGAAAAAAAAATTAAAAAAACGCGGTAAAGGGTATGTACAAGATAAAGAACTAATTAATGGGCCCAAGTGTAAGTCCTCATCGTGGAAAATTTGTTCTCACAGTATTATTTAATATATCACAGGTTCGATAATTCGGAGCTTACCTAAAACAATAACGGTAAAATCTCAAGAAAGTAAAACGAAATAAAAAGAGAATGTGTATATGTATCTGTGAAAAGAAATTCTCCAATAAAATATAGAATGGAATAGTCCTTTTCTATCTTCGACTCGAAAAGTACGATAGAATTCTTCGATTATGTTTCTTGTCTGAGCGAATGAGAGCGATTTTCTAAAGTGATTCGCGTTAATGAATGAGGAATAATGCGTGATGGCTGAATGAAGAAATTCTTCTTAATTACTTCGATAACGTTCTGTAGGGAGAGCTAAAGAATCTTGGCTAACTTCGAAGGAGAAAATTCAAAGGTTTCCGTAGAAAGAAGTCGAAACCTTTGAAAAATCATACAATAAAGGAACTTGTTACCGTCTCTTCAGGAATGATATTTGCTCGATTGTGCTGGGTAATTGAATCTGAAAATAATTTACCGTCCTACTACTTCTACAGTGGTAACGCATAAAATAAATCATTTCTACCGACATTTTACGACAACCAACATGTAACGCATGCTACTCGATGACTTAATGTCCACGTATTTTATTCTTCCAGACAGTAAAATCCTTAAAGATCTTAAAAAAGTCTCGCAACTCTAACAGCTTTTAAATTCCAATGATTTACTCTACACGATCCAATGCAAATATATACTAAATCAAGATAAACTCCTAAAACTGATACAAACAATAGTACATTATCTTCATTAATCTCCCTATCAAAATTCAAAAGAAAAACAGCTCATAAGCATAAAAAAATATCGTGACTCTCAGAAAAATATCATTTGCACGTGTAAAACATAATTTTCCCCAATCTTCTTCCAGAGACAACGTTCACCAAGTACCTACGGCCATCATCAACCCCAAAAGGGCGGAAGCGCTCCTCAAAGCATTCCTTCAAACCTTAACCAACACTACCATCTATCAAAGATCTCTCTTCCCTCGAACAATCCGCCCAAAGAATCGAATCTTTATCTACCCGATAAACGCTAAACAGACGTTATCGCGATGACAATGAAACCACCATTACCAGTACTAATCGGCGAGGATTTTTCCGGGAAAGGTAGCAGGGAAAAAGACGATCCTTCGGGGAGTACTCGAATGAATCGAGCAATCTTGAGGTCCTTTGTTTTCGAGATCTGCCACTTGTAAATATAATTACCCCCAGGCTCCCTCACCCGTTCCCTCGTTCTCCTGTACCCCCGGTACTTCCACCTGGACCCATCCCACCGTCTCTAATTTGATTCTGCGGTTGTTTTCACCCACCTTCGCCGCCTCCTCTCCTCTGTTCTCGGCTTCGCCCACGCATTGTCTCTTGTCTCTTCATTCAAATTACCCTCCGCTTTCCCATTCTCGCGCCGGCTACAGCCACCCCATTCCTACGCCACCCCGTACCGTTGCCCCGCCGCGTTTTCACCCTTATTGTTGCGGTTTTATTGAATCCGCTCGGCATTGTCTGCGCGCGAGCGAGACGCGCGGCCGTTGTTCAAAGAAAATTGGCGCGCAGTTCGAAACGCATATATTCGTCTTTCACCGAGCTTTCCCTCTGCGACCCGATGGAATCGAGTTTCACGGGTTCGTAGGTATGGTCAAAAGGTACCGTGCTGGTTACACCGGTTATTGTATCTCCGGATTTTTTTTTCTCTCTCTCTCTTTTCAACTCCTTTTTTTTATTTTTGGTACGGTTGCGAAACCATAAAATCGTTATCTGGTAAAACGTTTTGTACCTACCGGCTCGAAGGACATCTCTGGCGAATTTTAGATTGTGCTGGAATCTATTGTCGGGCACGAGCTCGTTTGGCCACTAGGGGATGAAATTTTGACGAACGAGAGACCGTGATGGCCATGGGGACCGGATAATGGGCCTTGGATGAAATGTGTCTGGTATCGGGTCTGGGTATTTTTGTCAGGTGGTATTGTATATTGGAGATTGTCCTGTGGTATTGTTTGTTGGAGTTTAGAGAAGTTGACGTACTGACAAATATTAGAAAAATTGCTAACGAAATGGCACCGGAGCAAGAGGAGCCTCTTGCTTAACCCATTTGCATCGCAAGCGCATATATGTGGGGATTTCATAAATCCTGTGTATTTAAAAAGATCCGCCATGAGACAATCGACGGACGAAAAGACGATCGACGACGAAACGTGGACGACACGAGGACGAAACAACAGTTCGACGGTAGACGAGATCGACAGTAGACGAGATCGACGATAGACGAGTTCGACTTTAGACGGTAGTAGAGTAGACGAATAGACAATGCATAGAGTAGACGAATAGACGACGTATCGAGTAGACGATTAGACAAACAAAATTATAGACGATAGACGCATAGAGAGACTAGACGAGTAGACGAACAATTAGACGTGACTAGACGGATTTTATAGTATAGTTTATATTTCGTACTATTTAGTGTGTGTGTGTGTTTTAGAGAGTAGAGCGTTCCTTATATTTTACGTATTTTATAAGTTTCCACTTGTATATATTTTATTTTAAGTATATTGTTACCAATATCCTACATATATGGGCGCACTTTTTCTGGTCACTATCATCGAAACGCATTTATGCATTCACATTGCGAGTGAATAGCAACACATACGAACAGTCTAAATTATTTATACAACATTCGTCGATTAAAGTACAATATCACTTTTTGAAATACTGGTAGACTTAATACTACAAAATTTGATAGTATAGATATATTTTTGAATTTGTCATATGATGCAAATGGGTTAAAATTTTTTTCTCTTAGCTTCGATGTGACTCTTTGGACTTCTTTATCGTGCTGGATTTTATTCATATTCCGTTTTCCAGTGTTCTTTCTAATATCCCACGATAAGAGTTTAGGTCAGGTAGTTCCACCCCGTAGTCTGAGCGCCATATTCGCCCCAATTATAGCTTTCTATGGCTCTTATCCGAAAAATACCGTTACGATAAAGTTAGAATAGAAATTTATTTCTTTCATAATAAAACTTCCAATTTTGACCTCCTAAAATTGAATGCCCTCTCGGAGGCCATCAACTCTCACGTTTCGGCTCATCGTTTCCTCGAGGCGAATGTATAAATATATAAGAAAGTGGAGTCCGTGAATCGAATACGTTATCAAGTCCAACAGAGAAGAGATATTTCCCCGAGAATACGAAAAAAAAGGGAATCTGCACCACGAGGGACAACATCGATAGGAATATTCCTAGGGGTTGCTGTTCCGTTTACATATGAAGAATCGAACGGAAACCCCCGGCGAAGTGTCAACATGCAAAAGATGGATTGCCTCTATTTATTTTCCCATTACTTCCGACCTGCTCGATTTAATAGAAACAATAAACCATGAAGAAAACAGCCGCTGAAGATACGTAAATATTTTTCATATCTCGAGCACACGTTCGACGCTTATTTTAAACGTCCGGGCAAATAAAATCATTGCCGCGTAACGCTGAAATATATCGCACGGCTGTTTTCCAATTATGAGATATTTTTGACGTTCCCGTTAAATACGTTGCCGTTTTACCGGAATTCGTGATTTTATTTATGGTACACGAAACCCGCCGGGGTTTCGAAAGGAGGGGGGTAGAGGGAATTTTCGTGGTGGAGGAGAGACGGAGGGGGGCGGGAATTGAAGAGAGAATGAAAAAAATGGTGCTTAATAGCCGCCAGTCTCGTGACTGTTGATTCGTGTAATGAAATCAAGAGTAATCGAGAGGGCGATGGCTTTTGTCGGGGATGCATGAATTTCGGCGGGCGACCATTAATTATTCGAAATTAAATATCCTTCGCGGACTTTAATTAAAATGTTTACAATGCCGCCTATCCCAGATTAACGGCGACATTTTATGCCGATATATTAAAAAGATGCGAATTCATTCATCACCGATGATTCGACGTTTTGCTCATAGGCCAACGCTTTTAATGAAATTGCATCCTCGAAATCCGTGAAAGCTCGTCCAACGGGACGACAAAGGTAACGGTTTAAAAATAAAAGGAAAAAAAAAAGAGAGAGAAAATTCTGCGTCCTGTACGTATAATGAGAAATAAATTTTCCAACGAGAAAAAGTGTGATGCGAGAGAGGACGAATCCTTTCGCGATTGCTAATTTGAAAATCCGCTAACGTAATTATGAAGGGGCTCGATAATATTCGTATAATTAAAATTCCTCGCCCTTTATCTACAATTGTGAGCTTCGTGCTGGCGTACGAGTACCTCCGTTACCCGTAGTCCCTGACTCTTGTGAGCAAACGATTCTTGTTTGTTTTGCAAACAAAGGGTTTCTCGTAAGGGTTGGAGAGACTTCGGAGGAAAGGGAGAAAGCGAAAGAGGGAGAAAGAGAGATACGAAGGGTTCGAGCAGGAAGGAAGAAAGTAAGAGGGGCGGAAAGTGAAAAGGGGGTGCTGGAAAACAGGGGCCGAATTATTACATCTTTTGTTCGAAGGCTCGAACCGCCTCATTTGCGGAATTACGGATCGCGATCCGGCCACGATTGTGACCGTTGAATACCACAGGGTCGCCGGGGCTTTTGTTAGTTTTGACTAATTTCCGCCAGGTAATCTGCTTCAATTCGCATTTCCTCGATGGTAATGGCGATTCTGATAGGAATTCGGTGAAATTTTCATTGTCGGATATGTCGTCTGTTTGGCCACGAGTGACACTAATACATTTTCTCTTCTTTACGATAGATAATGCAATTTTGTTTAGATAAGACTTCAAATCCTGCCCTTTCACCTGTAGAAAACTTTTCCTAAACCATTCCAAATATCGTTGCCTCATATAAAAATCCACCTAAAGCAGCAAGTCCTAATCGAAATGACTATAGCAATTAACCCATTTGCATCGCATGACAAATTCAAAAATATATCTTTACTATCAAATTCCTTTATATTAACCCTTTGCGTTCCTATGTCGAGTCTAACTCGACATTAGTTTGTATCGCGGGAACTCCTTTGTCGAGTCATACTCGACATTTTTTCAAGTCCAAACCAATAGATGTTAACGTACGAAAGAAAACCGGGATTGCATTCTAAACATTTTTTCAAGAGATATCATGCACTTGTAAATTACAAGATACTTTATTTTTTTAAATTACCCTATTTTTCAGATCAAGTAAAATTGAAACAAAATACTTAACAGCGTTGGGAGCTACTGGTAAGAAAATTGAAATATAATTCGGAGTGCAAAGGGTTAAGTCTAAGTCTAACAGTATTTCAAAAAGTGATATTGTACTTTAATCGACGAATGTTGTATAAATAATTTAGACTGTTCGTATGTGTTGCTATTCACTCACAATGTGAATGCATAAATGCGCTTGTGATGCAAGTGGGTAAAGGAGAAATGGTATTTAACACTAGAACTACCAACCCAGTCAAAATGACTGGTACACAACTTTTTCAGAAAATTCTCCACGTTTACATAAGAGTCATAGAATAAATATTCTACGTCTATATCAATAAACATAAATCACCCAATCGATCAAATTTTCCGCCGCTTTATTCCCCCTTTTTCAAAGTACTTATTTCATTTATTAAAATATGATAGATTTGAGGCCGGTAGTTCTAGTGTTAAAAAAAAATTTCTTCATCTTTGATATTTTAACACTGTAATTACTAATATTAAATCTACCGTATTTTCATGCATTAACACGTTAAGCGCCACACCGGTCCCTAGGGACCGGGCGTTGACTTTTCGTTTATGCTGACGCTGATCAATGAAAATGAACAATTAGTTTTTTACCTAAGCTACGTTGACGCGCCTAACCGAGCCACAATTAGTGGAGTTAAGTATAAAATAGAACATTTTATCAAAAATGAATGTAGTATGTTAAAACAAATAGAAAGATATCTTTTCTAATAAAGAGTCTAAACGGAAAGTGCTTTAAGAACAAGCGTGGCGCTTAACGTGTTAAATAACTAGTTTAGCAAAAATAAATCAAGAGGTGGAAAAGACAATCGATTTGGCAATCTGTATTTTATAAGATCAATATAGAATATCTCTTCGATGAATTTTTTATAAGATCATAGAATTTTTAAGAAAAATTGGGAACCAGTCATTTTGACTTGCTTGATACTTCCAGTTAAAATTATTTCAAAATTCTTCTTATCATCTTTGAAAAATGATTGTACAAACCAAGAAGGGAAATTCAAGCTGAAATCTTTTCCACCGTTGTAAAGTACAATTATATGGAATAACAGAGATCCTAAAATTTTAATGGCCATTTGAAGGTGCACCATCGACGATCCAACCCCTTGAGCAAGTTTAATTCTTGTGGGTCCCATCGGTGACTTTATCGCGAGAAATTGCCACGGTCCGGAAACCGTCGTTACAGCATCGTTACCGTAAGAACTTACTGCGGGCATTGTTACGGCTAATGTTACCGAACTTGGTTAACTTTCAGTTTTACCGCCGATTCGGATTAAGAATTTATGATAACGACTGAGCTCGCTTTATTCTCCATGCCGCGGGAAGAACCGAGAAAACGTTTTCGTGGCTTCGCTTTAATTACGACACCGGTACCATTAAGTATTTATTTTTACGAGAAAGAAACTATCTTGCTACCACACTCTTTCTCTCTCCACCATATTCCATCATTCTTTCTCCATTTCTCAAAAATACTCGACAATGAACATAATATATTATCTCGCACAGAAAGGTCATGTAAGTTTACCCACATGTACTAAACGTTAAGTAGAGAATAAATCATTCAAGGTTGCGGTTCAGAGTCAACGTATCCCTCTACACTTCTCGCTAAAACGTGTTCTCGTTGCGTGCGTTAATTTGATCCGTCTACCGTATCATCTTTCGGCCGATTCAATAAATCGGCCGTACCGTCCACGACACCACCATGAGACGTCTCAGGAAACCGAGTATGGTCGTTCTCATATATCATCGACTTGCCAGATCGGCGCTTTCGCCGACAGTCAATTGCATTAACGAAGAAACACGGCACGACAGCTCTACAAGGTGGGAGTAATACTCGGCGACGAGAAAAGTTATAACTCTTCTCGTGTAACTTGCCATTTTTATTTCCCCATTCTCCTTCACGTTTCTGCAAGAGAGTATCCCTATACAGTTCCAAGTTCTTGGGTACTTGGCCACTAACTTCTGCTAATAACGGTGGGACATTAATTTCATCCGATTGGGCCCGGCGGAGTCGAACGGACGAAAAGGGAGGAAGAGAGAAGACCGGTGGTTTAAGAAGGATACCAAAATCATCCCCTTTCTTCGTCTCTATTCTCTTTATCTTCTATTTCCCTGGATCTTTCGAAGCATTCGAATTCTCATTGCGAGCAGAGAAGGGCTGTTTTAACCCTTCTTCTTTGCACCGTATAATCCTTCCCTCTGGTAGATTTCTCTCTTGGCGGTCGGTATAATCGTACCGCACCGGTGTTCCCGTGGGAGTCGTTGCTTCCGACACTATTCTACGAAGGATGAAACGACGAAAAGTTTAATGAGCCTGCCTACCGCGTGTAGTCGCTCGGTAAAATTATCTTTTCTCGTTTCGAATGCCATCGTGATTCTTGGATACGTGTCCTTTGTAAGTTTTTAATGCAGTGGAAGGGGGATGGTGCTTGCGCTAGGTGGAGGTTTATCGGGGAAGGGTGAATTGGTTCTTATAAGTCCAAATTTCTGTTGTTTGCAGAGATTCTTGATCTTTAGGAACGAAGGATTATTATAGGAGAGGAGATTCGAGCTCAACATTTTTCCAAAGGTTTGGCTCTATCTGCCATAGTTTCTCGGCGGAAGTGGGGTTTAATCCCTTAGCCTACTACAACGAGTGACACTCGTGATACGGTAATTTGGATAGGAGATTTTTAACACTTAGCCGACTGCATGCGCCATAGAGACCTGTACAGTTTCCACCGCGCTCGAAAAGCCAAACTGCGCTATTCACTGTGCATTTTTCTGTGTAGAGCCCTAATAATAATGGCCAATATAAGACTTCAAAAATTGGTGCATTTTATTATATGTTGTGCTCTATAGAAATAAGAAGCTCTATAGAGAAAGAAGCGATCCTCAGATCAAAAATAATACCCGATCGGTCGGCCACCGACTAGTTTGGAAATGGGTAGATCTACCCGATCGGTCGGCTAAGTGTTAAGTGTTGCAAAACCTATACAATTGGAAATATCAGTGAAGTGCGATATGATAAATTTATTTCTATAATATTAACTGATCAATTTTTATTTTACTAATTTGACTCTAAATCATTGCGGCACCACTTCGGAAGGAAATCTTAGAGCAAGTCATTTTGTTTGTCGACCTATAATTTTAGCAATTACTTAAATTTAAGAAATGAAAATTTTCAAAGTGGAGAGGTGCAGATAACTTGAACTCAGGCCCACTGATTGGGAGTCTAAGCAATTAACTTCACTCCGACCTTCTTCCTTCAATTTCTACAACTCTTGCACCTCAACTGAAGGATAAAAACTATAAGATTTGTTTCAAATCCGTGAAAGCCAATTATCTCAAACGTAAGGAATAATTTTACAGGAAAAATAGGATTCTGAGAATGCAAGAATAGGCGCCAAAAACCGAGTGTGTCACTCGGTAAGCTTTTCGCAGCCGTTTTGCAGCATTTTGAAGCATAAACTCGGCTGGGCACTAATGGGCCGCCTTAAATATGTAAGACTAGCCTGCCCACCGGGTAGCGGGTAACAATAAACTAACACTTAAGACTCACTCCAAGACACAATGCCAAGTCACACTCTTGGCGCTAACGATCTCACCTTCAAGCTTCAAGTCGTGCACCATCCTGTCCCTTGAGAGTATTCTAACTACCGACAGATTCAACGCAAACAACTCTTTTGGCATTCTTGGAACTACCAACAAAATTCTGTGATACTATGTTACCGAGAAGGAATGTCGTATGGACGATAGAAAATTGAAGTCGCTGATATTTGAAGCTTTGTTCTTCGGTGCCTTATTAATCTACCTTGCGAAATTTGAATTTGTGATATGCTGACTACTGATAGTGTTTTATCTGTTTTTTTTTTATCTACGTTGAAGTGGAAGTTTCAATGTTGAAATTGCATTGTTATTGAAATATTGAAGATAATATTGGTTATTTAATGCTACTTTAATCTTTGGCATAGAATAAAAAATATTATTTTTTATTTCGGTACTGAAAGTTGTGATTTGAAATGTGAGTGATTGGAGTATTAATATCTTTGATTAAACTTAATTTAATAACGAAACTAAGCATTGTTGATACGTGGTTAACTTGACAGGCAATGTGTCAATTAATAATGCAATTCCTTCTCGAAATATCGTACCCTCAGAGAATACAACGTCGAGATTATTAGAATTGAAGTTCATACAAGGAAAGTATCTTTAAGTATGCCGTTTTTCAATGACACATTAAAATCTACTTTTCCAACGAATTATAAAAGCAACGTGACTCGACGGTGCATAAAAGCTAACAATGATGGAAATATTAGTTTTTAAAGTCGCGCAGGGTGTCGTTAACGAGTCTGAAGCTTTCCTTCTCGAGCTAAAACTTCTTACCCCCTAGTTGCTCGTCGATTTTCTTATGGCTTTCCACGCCTCGCATTTATATGACATCGCGAGCTATAATTTCTCTTTCTCTCCTATACAGCGAACATAAACGACACGTATTTTCATTTATCCGTTTCACGGGGACACCATAAGACTTTGTTAAGAGTACAGAACAATGACTGCCTCGGAAGAACCTCTTTCATTCGTTATGTTGTTAATATTTATAGATATTTTGCTCCATATTATCTACAATATAAATTATATTATGACTTTGGTGTTGAATTTTGGTAAATCGTTTTTTAGCTCGATTGTTGCAATATTGAAATTGTACACAGCAGCGGTGAAATTTCTCTCGGCTATTCTTAAATTTCGTCGTCGTTGCTTTCGATCGCGACGGCCGATAACGGTGGTCATTATAAATTTAAGCGCTTTTAACAAAAGCTACGTTAGCTCACAGCCGTTTCGCACGCAAGCGGCACTTTGCATGCCGCATTCCGGACGACTTGCCACCCTTGTTTGAACTGGCGAACTGGTGTTGCGCTCAAAGTCCGAATGCATAATTAATCGGGTTATCAATTAAAGGAGCGCCGTCGATTCGTGAATGTTTCGTGCTCTCAAAATCGTCGTCACGTCGATGCGCGGAAATCGATATCGAAATTTACAAACATATTACTGGAATATCCATTAGAATTTGCCATTGAAGTGTTCCATTTTGTGTACTACTTTATCCTGGTATTTTAATGCTAAGGTGGAATGTTCCGTGAGAAATCTCTCTTTCACCGACTATGAAATAGTTCGCGTGAAAGGAAAGTAATTTTTCTAAGAATATGAGATCTGTATGAATTATTGATTTGTCTAGTTTCTGCTTCAGATTCCATCGTTAATTTGACTGGGAGCTACTGTTTTAGGTTCCGAACCACCGAGGCTTTGATAAATTAACTCTTTGGGACACGAGAATTCAGAACATAAAATGGCCCATGTTGCATCCACATTTTTTTTTATTTGAATAAAGCTGATTTTTGTATTTATTAACAAAGTTATATAATAATATAAATTTTCAAGTTGGGACACTTTTAATCCCGCCGTGCCTCAAAAAGTAAAACAATAAATTAAGAAAAATTTCTTAAAAGTGACAGGCACATTAAACTCTGGCGCATTGATTATGAGCCCACAAATTTACGTACTTATCCACCATAGTCCTTCTTATATTTTTAGTTATATTTTATATTGTATATTTTTTTCAATCACTAAGAACTCACTATTTTAGATGGATTCAGAACCATTGAGACACTGATACGTATATTAAATAATAAATTGAGAAAAGTATCCCAGAAGTGAGAATTACTAATGTTGCGCACATTATAAATAAAAGTACCGTGTTAAAAAATGTCTACTTTAAGTCTAAATTTAATATTTACAGTTTCTTCCATCTCTTCTTTTAAAATACACACAATTACAAGTAACGATGAGAATTAGTCGTAAAACATTTCGATAAAAATTTACAGCATCGATATTTATTCGAACGTACACTGTTTATTTTATTTTACCCTGCTTTTTGGTTGCACTGACCGACAAACAGCGTATTATCAGAGTTTTATCGGCTAGGGAACGCGAGTTTTTTGTACCCTTAAGCCGATTTGTCGCCGTGCAGACTGTCAGAGGTACTTTCGACGATCGACTACCGATCGATCCGCCAAATTCTCTTTGCCCGAACAACGTAGAAACATGTAAACTCGGTTTCGAAGCGGGGAACTAAATCATTCTCTCTGTTCTACGAAACGACAAGGACTGACTAGGTTTGAGCAAATACACCGCGGCGAATGCACTTTGCTAGATATTTAATGCGTATGCCAAATCCTTCCGGTGCATTTTGAATTAGCGTGAAGGGAATTTAGATGCGTGATCGTTTGATGAAACTCGATAGTATTTTACAGATTTATGTATAGGGTCGGGTGGAAAAAAGATTTTGAAGATGATAGAAAGGATATCGGTTTGTTTGAATCCTCTTTTGTAATTTGTTCGCTTTAACTGTGGCTCATTTTACCTAGAACCTGTTTTAGGTGCCTTCTGAACCATCGAGGCTAAAATATATTTAATAATACAAAAAAAAATCTCAGATATGATGGAGAATTTTAATTTTAACTAACTGGTTGCGAGTCCGCGCTATTATCTATTTATTTAGCATTGCTCTTAACACTAGAACTACCAAACCAGTCAAAGTGACTGGTACACAATTTTTTCAAAAAATTCTCCAAGTTTACATAAGAGTCATAGAATAAATATTCTACATCTATATCAATAAACATAAATCACCCAATCGATCAAATTTTCCACCGCTTGATTCCCCCTTTTTCAAAGTACTTATTTAATTTATTAAAATATGATAGATTTGAGGCCGGTAGTTCTAGTGTTAAATATTGGTCTGTTATAAACGATTAAAAGTGCTAATGTTACAATAATAGGGCTGTTGCGATAATATTTAAGCATCGCGAATGAAACGTACTGTCTAAAAGTTAGTTAATAAAATTTATTTAACTATAGACTGTCCGCCATCTTGAAATAGACTTGTAGCATCACAATATATTTGTAAATGAAAGAATGGAAATATCTACTATTTTATTTTGCGTATTTGCGAGAATTGAAAGCATAAATGAGAATTGATAAATTACTAACCTTTTAGCGTAATTATTTTCTCGAATTTTTCTGTTTGAAGAACCACTTTTTTGAGAGGCTGAGGATCGTTATCGGGATCGTTAGAATCTAAGGAGGATGTTGGAGTTTGTACGGTTGGTGTCAGCTGGATTTGTTAGGTTTGTGGGAGAACTAGAAAGAAAAAGAATGATAGAAGTGTTAGTATTATTACTTATAAGTTGAGAGACTAAAACTTAATTACATTGTAGGATTTCATAGCAAAATAGAAGATAGAATTTAAACGTAAATGTCACCAGCTTCGGTGGCGTTACCTGTGAATCGGCAGTACAACTAAGCACTGTTACTGCTGAATGGTAATCAATTTTGCAGAACTGCAATTAATTAACTAAATCAACTGATAAAAATAACGCTACTTATTTGGTGATATCTATAAATTTGTAATTCAAATTACAGTCATCACGGCGCCGATATAAATATTACAATCTACTTTACAGTACAATGGTACATTATTCAATTTGAAATAGCGCATTTTAAAAATACGCATACAATTGTTTATTGAAGCGGAAAGTTTCAAGCTCACAGTGATAATATATCAAACGGTCAAGAAATGTCAATCAGTTCAACAAAGAACTCTGATTTACTGCCACCGCTTGTATACCTTATCTACGCGAGGTAAGTCAACAAGTGATAAGAATTCAATTATAATTTTGACCCAATAATTTCGAAAAACTTTCTGCAATAAATAAGAGAAATCTTTATTACAATTTATTTTTAACTCATAAGTCAAAACAAACGGAGAAAACACTTGGCACAGAAAACTACGGCGCCATTTACGGTTCAAGTTCGAATTGCAATTTCAACATTGCTCGCGTGAACTGCGCAGTTTCTCGAATTAGAAATTACGCTTCTAACTCTAATATGCAATGCCTGGAAGGAATGATTATTTTCGCGATATTTTCGGCATAGTAAACGCTAGGAGATGCGTTGCGCTGTTGAAAATCGATGCACGCTGTGTAATCGAAAATACATAGAGATATTTCAAGGTTTAACAATCTTTATTAACAAAAGTGCACGCATAATACTATAATTCATTTTGTATGAAACTGCATAAGCCTATGATGAAGCACGTTAGTCTGTTATTCATATGAAAGAGCGTTAGATAAATATTGATGTCTAAAGTCTTGACTGCCAATTTCTCATCGCAACATCCATCCTTCAGTGTTGGTCGTCAATTTATGCATTTTTTCCCTTGCAACTTAGCACTTGCAAGGTTTGCAGCTGCACTGGCCACCGGACTTGCAACTACACGTATCTGCAATAAATAATCAATATTAGAAATCTGAAAGAATGCCTAATTATTCATATTTCCCAGATAAACCGTTTATCTTTAAAGTGGCATACACCTCATTCTTTCTAAATCGATATATTTCAAAATTCACGTTAACATGTTTCAAAATAGTGCTGCCAATATCCTACATTTACTTTTACACCTTATTTTCGATACTTAAATTTTTTAGTATAAATACTTTCGTATAGTTATTGAAAAATCAGCGTTTTTCATTACGATAATTAGAGTTATACAACTTTCAAAATAAACGTTCAAATAACTGTATTAATTTGCACGATATGTAAAAAGTATCTATAATCTGTAGAAAGAATTTACTCTATACCAAGGTGGAGACACGAGACTCGTAAAACTACAAAAAAGATCGTACAATTTTCCTACGCAAAAAGAAGCTAGAAACAATGCCAACCCGGAACTATAATATGTACTAGCTACCGAACCGTGCAATGAACCTACAGCGGTCACGTTTAGACGGTCGTTGCCCGAGATACCAAAAAAAAAATATTGTACAGTCAGAATGAAAGACCGTGACTGCATTCCAAAGATCCAGTGGCTGGATTTCATTCGAGACTTCAAATGAAGATTTAACCGTTAAATTTTAACGCGTAAAATGACGAAGCACATACATTAGATTTTCAATCTTGTCGAACGAATTCCGTGTAATAGCTTTGTCGTGACTATTGGTTTCACATAAATCAAATAGAATGGGAGGGGAGTTAATAAAGAAGGTATTTTACCTCCGCAGCCGGTTTCGCAGCATTTGCAGTTGTTACCGCATTTGCAGTCCTTGCACTTGTCTGTAATTTGAAAAATGATTTGATTGAGCAAACGAAATTGAACTTTGCGTGACCCTTCAATCAGTGACTGACCGAGGAAGTACGTAAACGTTCAATGAGACGTACGAACGAATTAATCAAACGAATCAATTGACAGGGCACAGTAATTGGACTTGATGAATGAATCGTTTCATTGCTTCGTGCCCTGATCGTAATATCGTCCCTACTTTACGAGCGTTCCGAGAAAATTCCATGTCAATCGACAATCTCATTATTAAATTCCGCATGAGTTCAACCGGAAATGTCTGCTTGTTATATCGGTACAGAAATTTCGAATATGCTAATTCAGAAATAAATTGCACGTAGCTATTATTCCATACTGTTAAAACGATCAGGGTAGAAAGATGAAACAAATCAAATAATTTCTTATAATTCCCAATACATACAAAAATATAAAATTCAGTAAGTTTAATAGTATAACTATCTTTTAAAATATCGAACTTCAAATTTGGAAAATGAAGAGTACAGGAATATTATACAAAATTGCACGATATACAATAATTTCACTCATGTTTTAGAGTTATATCTACTGAAAAGAAATTATTCAAAATAATATTAGTTTATTACATACCGGTACACTTATCACATCCTGGTCCCGGCATTTTGACTCTTTAGTTGACTGTTACGTAGCACCAAGTTCTCTGGAACGTATCACAATGATAACTTGTCAGCTTCGTACCGCGGCTTCCAATTTATCGATCATCCCCTACCACGATCTCTCCTCCTTTGGAGGAGCTAGAACGACGTGTGCAATCGGCAACGTGAGTGCCATGCGCAATCCAGGAATGTATCAATAATTTTGAATTTTGGGTTCTATTATTACCACATTCATTTTTTGAATTTCGATGCATCTTGAGCAAATTACTCTGCCTACGTTTTAACGTAAAAATCATTAAGTTCACACGTATGTGTCTTCAATCATCACAGACTTAATGCAGCATATCGTTTACTCTCTTTTGACTAGTATCGCTATTCGACATTTAACTAATTCACTTTTCAAATTAATGGTTTAAATATATTTAACATTATTAATGTTATAAGAAAATTAGAATATCTTAGAACATACATAATAATTGTTACAATTATGCAATGCGTGGGAATGAATCTACAGATTTTTATAGCTGCTGATGTAACAGTTACTTTGTATTAGTGCATATTACTTTTTGAAATGTTTTAAACTCTGTAGGAAGACTGGAATGCTTTTGAGACACGTATAATGAGTCGCAATTATGTAATATGTGCAAATTACTGCAAACGACCTATATAGTTCACGGATTGCGTGGTTGAGAATTCGATAATTATATTATGCCACTTCGTTTCTAAGTTTCCTACGACGTTCGCTTTTCAAATTGATAATATTGGTGCGGAGATCTGTGCGGGGTGCTGTGATAACATTTACGTTCCTGTCCAAGTACTACACGAGACCAATTGTAAGGCGCAGTTTTGCACGTTACACTACATCGGAAGATAACAACGCACCTTCGCTAAAAACTGCGTTGTTGTATGGTCATGCTAGAATCATTATGAAAAATATCAGCAAAGTGACCCATTTTACAACTATTAATTAGGTATCTTTGCAACATATCATTCTTAACAGTCATAAAAGAGTTAATAAACAACATTAACTTTTGTTTTTCTTGGGCGCCTCGAAACATTTGATCGAAGCTCAATTTCTGTTTTATTGATGGAAAAATAAGGGCTGCAGGAACCGTAAAATTTATTATGGACGTTGCGGGAAAGTATATAATACAAAATTAGTTAAAATAATAAAAACTTTATTTAATATTATTGTATATATTGCAACGTATAAATTAATTAAATTTTTGCCGGTGAATGAAATTTGTTCTGTATGCTGCCTGTTCAACGTGAATAGAGTCGTCTGCGGGATCGTAATTAATTTCATATTGTTCAGTGTTATTAGTTCCTTTTTTCTTAACTGAATTTGTACGACCTAAAACGATTTCCGTAATATGTAAATATGAAATTAACTATTCACGTATTCCGTAAGAACGCGCGATACTACCTTTGTGTCTAATAACAACTTTACTTTGCGCCGATTCTAACAGTCCTTTCATGCGATTTCCCATTCTCGGAGACGTTGTCTCCTTTATCTAAAAAGATATAATTCTGAATTAGTAAAAATAATATTATCTATAGGAGATATTAATTACTGGTACACACCGTTTGCACTTGCAAAGGAAGTTTGTAGGAGACTTTCGGAAGTACAAAATCTTTGCCAACTGTATTTGTATTAATAGGTGTCTTGGGTGACATTTTCTTCGAAACAAAAATTAGATTCATCATAAAAATTTGCATTTGTACGTTATGAAATAATTATGATAAACAATTACATGATACTTACATCTCCACAATTACAATTTGTGCTCAATTTTGGAGTTGAGCATAATTTCGGCGATAATTTCAACTTTAAGGGTTGAGTTTCGAGATTTTTAGGTGCAGCTCTTTTTGTTTTTTCAGCGGGTGATTTTTTATCGTTATTTTTTAAAGGTGTGAGCAATAAGTGATCTTTCTTAGGACGTACATTTTTTATGAGTTGCATATCTGTACCTCTGATATACATGCCGACAGGTGAAATAATAGTGTTATAATTTAATCGATATAATCCTTCGGCATGTGGACTTTTTAATATGTTATCCCCTACACTTTTTTTACCGCTTTCCACAGTAGGAAAATATGGTTGTTTTTTTCTGGACTCTTCAACTTTAGGACTTTTAGTGGGAGTAACAAAATATTTCGGCTTCCATTTTTCATCAGTCTTCTTCAGTTGCGGTCTTGGCGATGGTGTTTTATATAAGCGGCGAGGTTCCACTCTTGGACTTCTAACTTTCTTCATTGTAGATGTGTCAGGTACTGTAGGTAGTGGTGACTGTGAATTTTGCAGTACATCGAAAAACGATTTCTTTTTTGTCAAGTAACTGTGATAATTCTTGCAAGATTCTAATGTATTCAGGAAGCTATCGGAAGCATCGCGAATTCGAGAGTTCGAATCACTTCCATTGGAAGTATTAGGAAATGCGCTCGATGATTTTGTTTCTAACGTTTCAGAATCTGTACTCTCCACTCTAATTAATTCTGCGGTGTCCAGACAACTTCTTCTTCTTTCTGCCAAATCTCGTAGTGTTTTTATTGGATGAGAATCTAATTCTAAATTATTCCGCCTAGATTTGTTATCCGGATATGATGCATTATCGTATTGCAATTTTTCCGGCTCATAATTTAATTCTTGTACTTTAATCGGAGTAAATTGCTTAATAAACTGTTCTCTAAACTTCTCTGAATTATTTTTTAAATAATTCGGAGTTTTATCAAACGAATTTTTTGCGCATGGTGTTAATACTTCGTTGTTTCTTTTAATAGTCTCGTCGCTACTATTTAAGGAAGCCATCTGCTTTTCGCAAATAAGCTTATACTCGCTCATGCTCAATAATGAAGGCATAGAAAGAGATTTCTGTACTCCTCCAGAAGCTTCCTCTTTGTCTGAGACGAACCTCTTACACTGAGCTTCCAAAAATTCAAAAGACATGTTACTACCTTCCACCGGTGAAAAACAAATTGTATTATTAACGCTTCCTGTCAAAGTGTTTTTAGGCACTTTACAGCAAAATCTTCTCAGATCCTTAATTCTATCTATACTAGAAATAGGTGTGGCACTATTAAATTTCGTATTTGGAGTTGACATTTCATTTTTCAAAATTCTGTTACTTGGACTTTCAATGGAGTCAGGGTTGGCAGTTGTGTATTCTTTGCATGGAGACAACGGCGATACCGGCCACTCAGGACACGATTCGTCTTCTATAAATTTACACATTTTCCGAAATTCTGTTGTTAATCTACTTAAGTCTACAGCTGATGTGCTTCCCAAATCTTTAGCATTAGTCGCGACAGATTCTTCAATAATAGTTAATAATTTCTCAGTGAAGTTTCTTGGAGAATACATATATCTTTCTGATAAACGTTTCAAGATTTGTGTTTGGCCGGATATTTCCTTGCACTGATTAAGCTGGTTATCAAGAGAATGTAATATAGTCTGAAATGCTTCTGTGTCCTTATTCTCAGGATTATCTTCATCTGCCTCATACACATATTCACCAGTATCGTTATCCTTATTTTGGAGTACAACTTCTTCGCTAAATAGAGGTTCTTTACGCTGAGAATCTAAATCTCTTGGCTCATGTGGTATATTGTAATTAGAGTCTCTAGTTGAATCTTCATTGCTTGTATCATGAAATGATAACTTTTTATGGGCATACACTTGTTCTTCAAGTACATTCATTGAGAATTCAGTTGCAATGTCTGACATTGAACACTGTGGATCACTGTTCTCCTTATTATCAATAAACTCAGAATAAGAAGAACTTGGAGAATTCTTATGTCTATTACGCCTACTTACATTATCGTTGTTAAATAAATGTATACATTTGTTTAAATCTGGCTTGGGTTCAATGAATAAACAAGATTCTCTTGTAGATGTTAATAGAACATCTTCCAAGGAATCTTTTAGAGAGCTACCAGCTAAGATAGTAGAATGTTTACTACTGCGTGTAGCTGTGCTTGACGAAATGGTACTACTGTATGTACTTTGCTCCAAACTGTCTTTCGAATAAGAACGAGGTATATTATTATCAGTCTCGGAATCAGAACATGTGATGTTTCCTATAAAATATATCGTTAGTCTTAAATTATAGTACAATTAAAATTTCCAGTATACAGAAACATATTTCACTTACGAAAACTATATAATGAGTCTGTAAAATTTCCAGCTCGTCTCCGTTGAAAGCTCATTTTAACGTTCAAGCGTATTGCAATTTTCCTTATGAAGAGCACTAATCTTATATAAAACTTTTGTAAAAACCTTCACACACTTATCCCACAACAAAACTTGTAGCGTCCGTTATTGTCTAACATGAAATTATCTACGACTGTTTTGAATTATCAGTTGAACCAACGTTAAAGGTATAGCAACCTCTTTAGTAACTAGTCACTGAATAAATACCCTAGGCGCAGAATGCTGCCTGTTGTAGGTGGCGGTAGTATCGCCGAATTTCGCGCATTCTATTCAAAATTTGAAATGTAGCGCACTTCGTTCCTGCCTATCAATTTAATTACGATACTTTCGAATTAAATATACTATTTGAGTTTGCGTTGCAGTACATGGATTTAAAATGATCAGGTTACTACGTCACGCTGCATGCGGCGAGTGCAGCAAGACTTGATTTCGGTATAGAAAATTCTAACGAAAGATTTGTGACAGTTTATTGATAAACGTTATAAAAGAGAAAAATATTTGGAAACTGGGAGGATAACTACGTAGCTATTAGCCCGTTATTGCTTTCAGTGCTGGGAAAATAAATATATTTAAACAGATCTAGTCACTGCGAGCAATAACGACCCAGGTCCCACCACGAGGAGGTTGCTACGAATCGAGACCCAAAAATGCAAACCCAGTAATATTTAATTAATTTATCTCAATTATTTAAAAACACTTTACCAAAACTATCATTTTATATCACTAACGCTTCTACAAAACATTGTACTTAATTGTCGAAATGATTTAAAAACACTTGCACAAAACTGTCACTTTATATCACTAACACTTCCAAAAAAGATTATATTAAGTTATCGAAATAATTTAAAAACTCTTGCAAATAACTCTTACTTGATGTCACTAACACTTCCACGAAACGTTGTATTTAATTGTTAAAATTAGTTAAAGCCGCTTTTAATTTATTATTTAAATAGTGTAATATAGCACACATTCACTAGTAGTCGTTATCCAAGGTTAAAAGTGATTACGTGCCGATAAACAAGTCCAAAAGTACACCAAAACACCGTCCGTCCTGCTAAACCAAACGATCCGTCCGACCTCTGAAGCTATACTGCCGTACGCCGGCTCACTGAGGCGGACGCGTAACGCGGAGCATGCGCAGTGCGCCACGTGCTCCGAAATCACATTTCCCATGAATAACTTAGCGATTTTCAATTATTACAACAATTTTCATGAATAATTGTTTATAACAAATGACACTATTCTTTCGTAACGTGTTTCTGCTTAATTTTAATAAATTTTATGGTGAATAGAAATTATAGGGGAGCAGGTACAATGGTTTTTGGCAAGAACAAACCAAGGTAATTTTGATTAAGGTGATTTTGATTGAGGACCGAAAAAAAGCCTTCTACCTCTATCCTGTATCTCATCTATGGTATTAATATTTTTTATCGGCGGCAGATATTGCCTCTCGAAACGCAGGGTTGAAACGCATTCCATACGATCAAAAAGAAGGTTCCTGCTTGACTGCAATCCGGTAGTGATAACACTACCAAGAACTTGTTATTTTATAGACTGTGAAACAAGTAGAAATATTCTGCCATACCTTATTTTGTTATCATCTCACTGCTTTAACGGACATTGATAATATCCTATTCTAAATAAAATATCTTTTGCAATATTTTTAATCCCAATAAAGTAAGTATTATTGTATACCAATATGATGCAATTGTATCCTATATACACTATAGTATATTCAATGATGTAATAATTAAATCAATACAAACAATTCCAATTATCATGATTTTCTCCATACAATACATTTCAAATTATTTTCTCAAACCTTTCATCGACTCAATCAGGCAAACTTTCAACTTGAGTTTCTTTGCATCCATTTAACAAAACGCACTCTCTTCCATGCGTCATTTATTCCCTGACATTTTCAAATCGATACACAATGCTTCCGAGGCACATTTACAAATGTTGCACAACAGATTGCCGGAGGCTTTTTCGAAAAGGTCAAGTACTTGGAACCACACATTTACCATGGAATTTGCAATACAAAATTCACCGTTGCATGTATATTTTACTAATATGCAAATACTTGACAACCTCGACCAACGAAAGAATAATAATTTTCCACAACCTCTCTATAATATATATTACAAAACATCAACAAAATAGAATTCATCGTTTAACAACTTCTAGACTGCATAATAAATTTTCAAATTTAACCATAACACGATAATGCTAATTCGAAATTATTCTCTATATTTTTGTACGACTATTATAAGGAATATTATAACGAATATGTAATTTCCCATTTATCATAGCATCGAATAAGCGTCAAGATGATATTATATATTTGAGATTTAATATTTTGATGACGTTCCCGCCAATTTTCTCACATTTGCTGCGTGGTCCGAGGGAAAATCGATGGAACTTCGTTAACTATGATTTCTCCCCAACGTTGCCACCGTAAAGCAATTATCAGTCGAAGAGAGAATATCTTCAAGAGCATTTACTCCCTTTCAGTGGCGAAAATGGCATTGGAGGTCGAATTACCCCGGTTTTTGCATCCTCGCTTTGTCAGCGAACGATATTTCGCACTGTTCAACCGAGAACATCATCAAGCCTCCACTTCTATCCACGAATCTAACACGATAGATCAAAGTTTTTCGATTTCAATACGTACAAACGACGAATTCTCTCTATGATGATTTTCATCGGCTTTCCTCTCACGATTTAACTGGAAATGTTTGGAAAAGCGAACTAAAAATCGTGTAGGAAGAGGAAATATCGTACTCTTTGTTCTGTCCTCTCTCGTTTCTCTCTGTACACCTTCTCTATACGCATTTCCTAGCATCGGAACAAAATAATAGGAATGCCAATCAACGAAAGTTTGACGAAATGCAAAAAATTTATTGAAACGCAGAAATCACATTGTCGAAGGTCGCTGTGAGCTCGGTTTAATAAAACGCTTTTTGCCGCTCGGCGAATACGTGTGGCTTTTTTTCTATTGACGATCTCCGATCTATTCGTGAAAATATGAAATGTACGAATAACTGAGAAGAGAAATTCAAAGAGATAAAGAGAAAGCGATACGTGTATCATGATGAAGAGTATTAGAATTTACTGTCTGCTCCTCTTCCCTTTTATTTTTCTCATTGTACACCTTCCGATTGTACTCTTTGACGTTTATTAATTCAACGATTGGATATCTCGAGAAAAAGAGATTCGTTTTAAATAGTCTTAGCAGGTACCAAGGATCGTCGTTGCTCGAAGAACGTAATTACATATGAGTTGAGAAATATACTGGTATTTATTTAACCCTTTTAGTGCATCGTCGTTAGTAATCGTAGCAACACTGGACATCGCACTGTTATTATTTAGTTTTCAATACGATATCAATAATTTTAAGACAGATAATTATAAATACACAATTCATGCTCCATATTGCGTGTTCTATATTAACACTAAAACTGCCGACATTAAATCTATCATATTTCAATATATGAAAGAAGTATTTTAAAAAAGGAGGAACCGAATGGCGGAAAGGATGATCAATTCGACTATTTATGTATTTTGTGATGGACGTGGAATTTTTGTTCTACGGCTCTCCTATGAACTTGAAAAAAAAAGTTGGAGTCATTTTGACTGGTTGGGTAGTTCTAGCGTCAAACTGTGATCAAATGACTATTATTTTTATTTGCAACTATATTTATCATTAATTCAATTAGTTTTTTTGGTACTAAAAGGGTTGAGGGTAAATTTTAATTGTATACGAGGAATAATAATGTAAATTGGGTGTTTGATGTATTCAGTGTTTGGGATGTTAATAATTGAAAAAAAAACAGGTATCGATGGAAGGTGTAATTTTAATAAAATGGAGCTACTGTCGTTTCACGATTTTCAAATAAACACAGTGATACGGTACTCAAAGAGAAATCTGACCTAAACGATAGGAAACAGGACACCGTTGCGAAACGTCGAACCATCCCCTTGTACGTCGATGCGTCGGAAATGCCATTCGTTTTTAACACAATTTATAAGTTGCTCGTTTCAACGGACAACGATATCCAGTGATTTCTGTTCACTGCTGACGATTCAGTGACGGAGGATTATTAAAATGGTGGAAAATAATAATGCACTTTGCGCTGCTTTACTTTTTCTCCTTTTATCGCAGCTGCTTGTCTACATTGAAAGGACGGGAACGGTTCTTTGGATAGAATGATCTTTTGCTTGAAATTCAATTGCAGAACGTTGCAAAATTCTTAAAAGTCTTTCTTGATTGTGTTTTAAGTAAAGTGATAATACAATATTAATTTTTCTTGGTATTTAATTTTGTTTTAAGATCTGCTTTAATAATAGAACTACCAACGTTGTAGCTATTATGTTTAAATATACTGAATAAGTACTTTGGATAATGAAAAATCACGAAATGAAAAGAATGGTCTATTTCAAAATTTAGATTTTATAAAGTAGAAGTAGAATATTTGCCGGATGTCTTTTCTATCGAATTAGGGAAGATTTTAAAGAAATTGGGAAAATGTCAAAAAATGTATTTTTCTCTATAATTTAAAATTGTGGCCAAAATAGGGTTACCTTGTGAAATATAAATATTTTAACTCCATGTGATGGAATACTACTTTAAAAAAGTCACCGATAATACAAACATCAAGAATCCTGAATTTGCAAAATTTACAAACCTTCAACCACCAAAACCTCGATGAAACTGCAGTCATCAAAGCACGAAAATTCCTACTCAAAACCCTATTTCCAAAAATGACAAATTTCCGTTCACCAAAATCTCAATAAACCTGTAACAATCGAACGCAATAACCCTAACTCACAAAAGTTACAAATTTCCGTTCCCCAAAGCACGGTACAACTGCAGCCATCAAGCGCGACATCTCCAACTCAAAACCCTATTTCCAAAAATGACAAATTTCCGTTCTGTAAAATCTCAATAAACCTGCAACCACCAAACGCAACAACCCTAATTTCCAAAAGTCACAAATTTCCATTGACCAAAACACGCGACAACTGCAGCCACCAAGCGCGACAACTCCAACTCAAAACCCTATTTCCGAAAATGACAAATTTCCGTTTGCCAAAATCTCGATGAACCTGCAACCATCAAACGCAACAACCCTAACTCACAAAAATTACAAATTTCCAATCGCGACACCTCCATCTCAAAATTGACGATAAATCTGATGAAATCCAGCAAAGAAGCTTTACCTATAAAATGTTGCAAAAACATCCAGCACCGATGAAGACATTGGCCAATATCTGCGAGCAATCTTCCCTCACGTAGGGAATCAGGGATCCCGAAAGAGTAGAATTACAGAGGCGCCAAAACCAATACCACCCCCGAGGGTGGTAGGTTGCCGTTGGTTCTAGCAAACGGGGGCAAGAAAATACCAGCGTTCATTGCGTCCCCTTTTGACGGATCGTCTGGCACGATTGGCGATCGGAGTCGATCACGTGAAGAGCGAAAAGGCCAGAGGGATCGAAGGGGTGGCTGTCGACGACGGGAGAGACAGAAGGGGTGGGTTTGCAGCTTGAAACGAACGCCTGTCTCCGGGGGGTTACAGGTGGTTGCTCCTAGAAGAAAGAAGCGAGAGAAAAGAAGACACGGAAGAAGGAACAGACGAGAGGATACGAAACAGGAGAAAGAAAGGGAAAGCATTCCGAGTGAGTTACAATTTGATTCCAAACTCTCTTCTCCTTCATGCGAGAAAGAAAGTATCGCTCAAAAGCCTCGATCCAACGTCCATCTACGTTCAGAAGAAAACCAAAGAAAGCAATCAACGAAATACCAAAAGATATACCAATTCATATACGTAATTCGACTCACACTCCCAAGAAACGACTCTGTATTATTATCAAAGAAACTTGAACCTCGATGAGGCCCATGGTGTTGTCGATCAATGAAAAAAACGAAGGTAAAAGTAAAGTATACGAACTTGAAACACATATCGACATTGAAGTGAGAGAAAAAAAAGTAACGTCGACTCGCGAGGCGTAAGTAGGATCCACGGATGAGCGGAAGGAGAATGCAGAGATGCCAAAACTTAACCGCGCGCGCCACCCCGACATAGTTAAGGGTAGCGTACGATGGTGGGGGTGGAAAGGTGGTGGGAAGGGCTGTTTCGCAAGCTCGTGGCGCCACTTGCGTGGGCCCTCGTCGGGGTGTAGTGCAGGCCTCGATTCTAGGCTTTCCGTCAGTCGTGCGAGGAGCGAAGCTCGCGAGGGTCTCGCAAGCTCACAATCGGATCGCGCTTCTCCACGTCCCTCTTATTTTTTCTTCAAACGATCAGATCTCTCGTGACAAATCATTCCTTGTTCAATTAACCGTTATTTTGTTCTGATTATTGTCAATCGATGCGGAGAGAAACGGTATCAACATAAACAAAAAAATTACAACGTACGAAGATTCAACCGAGAGCACGCGATTGGCCAAGCAGCACGGGTGGCAGACGACGTTGAAGGGGTGGATGAGTACCGGCACGTTGACCACTAACTTGGACGTGATTAGCAATTGATCTTGACGTTAATTGATCGGGGTAAGTCGGACCGATTTACTTTGGCTACTTTCGTTCAGATTATCTGATATATCTGGAATCTCGTTGGCCGTCTCTTTCACTCTCTGTCTCTCCCTTTCTCTTTTCCTCTCATTGTATCGATGTTCCCTTTCTCTGTCGTTCTTTCTTCCTCTGTCTTCGTTACTCTTATTATCCGTCTCGTTTTCTCTCCCTTTCTCCCTATCTCTCGCTCTCTTTTGCCGATGTTCTCTCTACCTTTTTCTCTTTTATTCTCTCGTGGCCTTCTCCGCCTTCCGGCCTCTCGGCTGATTAACCGTGAAATGGGGTGATTAGGGACGCGACGACACGCGCATATATACGTACGTACGTATGTATACGTATAACCATACATAGAATATCTATGCATGTAAACGTACATGCGGCTATGTAGACACGACAGGGGATGGAAAACGGGGTGCAACATGACCTCGTGGCGAATATTCTTTTGGTACGCGGGTCGGTCGGTAAGAACGCCCGACGAGAGTTGCTAGGGAGCTTTTTCGCCAGTGGAATGTCCCCCCGACGACTCTCTTCGTGTTTTTTTTATCGTCCTACGTGCTAACGAATTTTTTTACCTTGGTTATACATACTGCCATGTATTCATGTTCATGTAATGTGTACGATGTTAATATGTAATGGGTGTATGTACGTTGAAAATTATTTTTAAATATGTGAACTTTCGATGGATTCGAATAACGTGAGTTTACTTGTAAAATTATATGGAATAAATATCAAGGTACCGTTGATCAGACAGATTTGACCTTTAAATGCATACTTTTTTTGTCGTTTTTTAAGTAATCTTTTATGTTCATACGGCAGTCTTGAAAAATGAGAAAAAAAAGTAGAGAGAATCTAAGTAGAAGTATTCTTTGTGCTCAATATGTTTCATAGTTGTGAAAATACAACTTTGAATTATTTTTGATGTTGAGGATTTTAAATGACGAAAAATAATCGTGTTGCAAATTTGCAACATGACACAGTTCGGTACAGAGATTGCAAAAGTAGATGCAATTGTGTAATTTCCAATAATCAGTGAACTTGAACTTTCTTGTAATACTGTATTAACAATTGATTCGAGATAATTAATCAGACATTCTTCAATTTAAGAAAGAAGGAAAAAAAACACAGTATTCCATCCTGAATCTTTTCATCGGATTTTCAAAAGGTATAGTTACTTATTTTTTTTCAGGAAATTAATTACAGCTTCGATCAAAAATTCATTACACCTTCTATAAATACCGCGATACTCTCCGCGTCACCTAATCGCCCCGTTTCGAACTCCCTTCGCGCCATACTTTTATTTGTAGATTAGCGCCATTCAAAATCTCTCTTCTATCACGATCAATGAACTTGGAAAGCGAGCCGAAAGGTAAGCACACATCTTGCGGAATAGCCGAGGCTTACGGCCCGCTGAGACCGGATAGGATCGATATTTAGGCAGCAAAAAAAAAAAAAGGAAACGAACGTGCACAAGAATTTCTAAACTTAAACCATCCGGAACGCGTCGCAAAGCAGCCACCAAGTTTTCCCTCCATTTTTTTGTTTCCTTTCTTCATAATTGCGATACAACGTGAGATACAAAGCCTACTCAATTTGCAAAATTAATCATCGCGGTTGTATAATCGGAGCGACAACTATTAATCGCTCTATTGGCTCGAGTTTTGCCCCGAGCATGGAACCGATTGTTCGTGGAATTAATCAAAGGGGATTTAAGAACGGCTAGGGATCCACCGACGACACTTTGGCTTAATTACAAAGTATCCTCCTTCTCCGATAACCCTACGGGAGGAGCGTGTTCCGGGCGAGAAACTTCGTGTAACGCCATAGATTGACAATCGGATGAGACATCGGTAATCGGACGATCGGTGCTTGTACAGCTTGTTTAAGGAGATTGGCAGTCACTGAGGAAAGTCGGAACAGTTTGCTCGACTACACGCCATTTGAGAGAGATACGAACGAGGAACTTTTAATGGACTTTATATAGAACATTTGCGCACTCTTTTTTCTAGTAAATGATAGTCCTTTATTTATGGTATGCTCTGAAGAGAAGGAAGTAGTTGTAGTAGCGCCATAGTCAGACAATTGGATGAGGCATCGATGATCTGACGATTGGTGCTTGTACTGATTATTTAACCCTTTCGCTACTATGGGTGACTACAGTCACCGGCCACAAGATGCCTCCTATACCCGACGGGTGACTATAGTCACCCGCTCCAAAAATGAAACCACAAGTTAAAACAAGTGCTATATAAAAATACGTTCATGAAAAAATTATGAATACATTGTTTTGAATACATTTTGCTTCTAAATACAATGTCACAACATCGTTTTTGAGATAAAGATTTAGCTCCGAATGGTGAAGACTGTGCGCGCATAATCTTCGCACTTACGGCGCGGCGCGCCGTATCGAAAGGGTTAAGGAGATTGCTAGTCACTGCGTAAAGTAGAAACAGTTTGCTCGACCGTGCGCAATTTCAGAGACATAAAAGAGTCACTTTTAATGGAATTTATGTAGAACGTTTGTGTAACTCTTTTCTTTTTTTTAGTAAATGATAGTCCTTTATTTATGGTATGCTCTGAAGAGAAGGAAGTAGTTGTAGTAGCGCCATAGTCAGACAATCTAATGAGGCATCGATGATCTGACGATCGGTGCTTGTACTGATTGTTTAAGGAGATTGCTAGTCACTGTGTAAAGTACGAACAGTTTGTTCGACTGCAGATTTCAGAGATATAAAAAAGCTACTTTTAATGGAATTTATCTAGAAACGTTTGAGTAACTCTTTTTTTATGGTATATTCTAAAGAGAGGGAAGTGGTTAGTGTTGTATTATAGTCAGACAATCGGATGAGGCATCGATAATCTGACGATTGGAGGTGTATATATGTAATATATTGGTTGGTTAATTTGGTAATAATAGAAATTTCATTTAAACTGTTTTGGAAACTATTTTCTTTGTAAAAAAATTTAATTTTCTTGCTTAAGTCAAATTGGCTCACTTCAGAAAAGTAGGCGCATTAACATACGTAAATCTAGTTTTAAGGAAATTGGCAGTCACTGCGTCAAACGAATCAGTTTGCTCGACTGCACGCAATTTCAGAGACATAAAAGAGTCACTTTTACTGGAATTTATCTAGAACGTTTGAGTAACTCTTTCTGGTAAACGTTAGTTCTTTATTCATGGTGTGTTCCGAAGAGAAGAAAGTGGTCGCCGTAGCGCCATAGTCAGACAATCGGATGAGACACCGGTAATCGGATGATCGGAGCTGCAGTTTAAGGAGATTGAGGATGGTCATGTACCGTGCAACAGTTTACCCGCTCTTCTGATGCCTTTAAAAAATAGATACCTTCATGTTTACTCCAATAGCTTAAGCAACTTGAAGCTACAATTCCCTTAATTAATATTCTACATAAAATATTTTCTAGCAACAAAATACCTAAAACATTAAACCGATCATCGAGTAATCAAAATTCATATTAGAAGGACCGGAAAGTAATGTCGTTTTTTTATGTTAAATTGAAACAAATAAACTTGTAACAATTTTTTATTTTTAATGAATGATGCAATCATCTTCATTATGAATAATCCTTCTCCTTCTAGATTGCAAATTTTCAATGCTGGATCGATAAAAATCAATTGGTTTTATAACTATATACTATATATATATATATATATACTATATACTATAACTATTTAAGTATCTAGAGAAACGACACTACTTTCCGGTCCCCCTAATATTATTATTTCAAGGAAACTGCCACTAGCTATACCTTACATACCAGTTTATCCAGTTGCGCGTGAATTCGATGAAATCCAAATGTATCCTCCTAAATGTAATTTACTTTGGACGTATATATACGCTCTCCGTATACATTAACCCTTCGTACACATAACCCATCAGCCGTAACTCATTACGACCAAGCATCAACCACCGGATGCGTTGTCTCACTAACAATGAGACGCGACACCATTGATTACATGATCTCGATATGCACTAATAGTTTAGACGCCCCATACAAAGCGCTCACCCGATAGGGAACTAAGATGATTACTATTCTCCCTACAACCGTGCATCAATTTGTCCAATCGCACGTCAAACTGCATAAAAAAGGTCACGTTAAATTGACGTTACATTTAATGGACGCGCAAGGACGTATATATTCAACCCACACGTGGATTAAATCCACTCAGGCAATTTTTAATTTCAACGTGAAACCACCAAAAGTTCACACACGCGCCGGACTGAAATACGTTTCATCAAAGGCAATTACATTCCTCGAATTAAAAGCCGCTACGTGAAAGCTATTTAAATGCAAAACAACCAACATATAGAACTGTTCTTCGAGGGTGGCGATTAAATTTCAAAGTCAATCGTGTAGAATGAGAAGGCCTGATCTGAAAATGAGGTTTTGTTTCGTCGATCTGTCCCGCGTCAGGTGAAACGATGGAACGTTCGATCTCGAGGGTCATTTCGACTCGATATCTCGTCAGCACGAGTACGTTGCTGTCGAGCAGCGACCTAAATCATTTAAAAATGAAGAAAATTCTGTCGTAAAAACGAGCGGCTTGTCTCGCGGAGAACTCGCGTGACATAAGTAATTCAAACGAGAGACGATGAAAGGGACCGTTGTTCTTCGTGGCGTTGAGTACCTCCTTCTCTTCAACCACATGACTTTCCTCGAAATTAATACAACTTTTAATAACCTCTATAATTAAATGTCAAACGATCTATTTCATTTAGACCCTACTTGTTCCACGAATTGAAATATTCTCAATCCTTTCGCAGGAAGTCGCACAGCAATAATCCAAAAATATAAAAAAACGTAGCTACAGTAAATGCAGATTTAAATATTCAAACTCACAAGTAACTTTTTGGAATTGTAAGAGAGGAAAAACTATTATTTGTATAAATTATTTTAATAAATTAATAACATAAGACAACACTTAATCACATAAAATAACTCTTCAAACATAAATCATAACTTCTAATACGTAAATTAAATATCTGTCGTAGAACTATTTATCCGTTCGCTTCTAATCTCTCTAAACAACTAACTGAATATTTATATAAAATGCTGTTCGTCGTTCCGGACGACAAGCCAACGCGAGTTAGTCATCGCAGCGGCGACGAACATACTCGGTGTTACATTCATATAAATATTAACACTCTTACAGAATTAAAAATTCTAGTGAGATTACTTAAATATTTTATAACCTTGGTACTTCAAAATCTACGTAACAGTGCATCTCATAGGCAAAATTAACATAGCAATTAACACTAAATTTATGGGCAGGAAATCTATTAGACGACAATTGAAATATGAATTTTGGGAATAGAGAGATCAACCAACAAAGAAAATGATCAGTTAAGTGATTTGAACACATGTGAAATATCCATACCAAGTCTCCATAAGTTAGGAAGGCATTTCTAAAAAACATAAAAGTCAATTTGTCAGCTTCCTTAAACCTAGTGTTAAACCAAAAAATAATAATAATAATAACTTTATTCACAAAGAGAAAATACAAATGCCCTTACGCACGAGAGTATAAATACATGTTTTTCAATCACAAGATTACATAACATAGTAGTAAACTTTAACAAATACATAAGGGAAACATCTCGTTTGGGCCAGTTTTGTCTCGAGGAAAAAAATTCAGGAAAATAAACCTCGACGAAAAAAACAAAAAAAAAAGTAAGAGATACAAGAACGAATTTCATACAAAAAATATTGTAATACCTGCGAAAGAAATATAGCGGATTAAAAAAGATGTTTTCCAAGTTCGACTAATCCCTCGACTGCTCTCCGATTAGAAATTCAGATCGTTGGTAGTTTAACATGCGCATTTGTATTTCCGTGAAACATCGCATCCTTTACCGGATGATACGTTCCGTGATTGATCGGTGTATCGAGGATAAATAAAAGAGAGCGCTCTCTTTTCTCTCGAGTTCGACGACACATTCCTATGATCCGTCTGTTGCGTGGGATTGGTAACATCGAATGAAAACCACCCCCTTTTCCTCCCTCAACCCACGGTTTTCCCCTTTGAAGCCATTAAGCTCACAATATAGGCCGCTTCCTATTGGATATTTATTAAGGGGGGAAAAGAAGAGTATGGCCTTTCAAGACACTACCGTGAGGAAGAAGAAACGTAGAATGTAACGTCTGAAAACTACTTCTCTATTTTTACACGAGCCACCGAAAGAACCATTGATCCATGCGGTTCATTGAAATTTCAAAGACCCCCAGACGTAATACCTCGAGTGACTTTTGCGGCGAAATTTTCATCGTACGTTTCCTTCGAATATTCGTCCCAGGAACGATACTTACGGCGAGTTTACATGGACTTTAACAATGGAGAGGAAAATTAACCCTTTCGCTGACGTTGGCTATAGTTGGTTGCGGTTAAACGTTGTTTGTAGACGGGGAAGGCTACTGTGCTTCGCCATCGAAATTCCCTGGTGTAAAGGGCAAAGTCGCATCATCTTTTGGGGCAAGTAATGAAATATTTTGGTGCGAAGTATCGACAAAGATTTGATAGTTGTGAAACTAAGGAAAAATTTTATTTTAGCAATTTTATGATTAATTGTGATATATGTGGGAAAAGGAATTGTAGGGTAAGGGGGTTAATTCATAGGTAAGGAGCTAAATTTATAGATATCATCGTTCTTTCCGTTTTTATCAGTCTTTTTGTATTTTTTCGGATTTATATGTTGCGGTCGTTTTGCTGTTTTAAGTAGACTCTGAACCATTGAGGCTATATTAAATATAAAATTTGAAAAGAATTCCTGCAATTAGGGATACTGGGATATTTGAACAAGGGGCTGTTGATTAGGTGTCTGAGCCCTTACCTCGTTACACACCATAGATCTCCTACGCATCAATAACACTTAATGATTTCCGATTGAACGCGTAGTAAAAGCTTCACGATGTAACCTTGGAACCCGAGAAACACCAAGGAGACGTAAGCATCTTTCCTTCACTAAATTCGTTATGATGGAGGAAATTTCTTTGATAAATAAAGAATATCATGGACGGTTCTCCCATCATAATAGGAGTTAAGAAAACTCTCCGTATAAAAATGCACAGTTAACTCTTTGAGGCACAGGAATTCCGAAAATAAAATATCCCAAGTTGCACTTGCAATTTTTTTCCTTTTAACTGATTAAAGTTGGTTTACACCTATTGACAAAGTTTTACGATAATATAAATTTTCGAGGTGGGACAAAAATCAACATCTCCACGAATCAGAGGGACACTTTGAATCTCACAGTGCCTCAAAGAATTAAACTTAAACTTGTACATAAATTCAACGATTACTGTAAACAGATCCTTTACATAATTGCCTTAAAAATCAAAAGAATTCAATAAAGTTCGTAAAATTCTCCACATAAATTTCCTTATCTACGTCCCCTCTAAGATCATACGCTATCGTAGCCACAAAGGTTGAACGAATCTGCAAAAGAGCGCAGCTAAGAGACACGATTAAATGTCTACTCAATGATGCAACGTCATCGTGAAGTAAACAGGAAGAAACAAAGTGTGCAAAAAATAATCCCTCATGATCTTTATAACGTCGTATTCTCCCAAGTGTCTGTCGACGTTAAATTAAAATCAGCCCTGACAAATTACAGTGTCGAGATAAACAGAAACGTAAAGGAGCTTCGCGTAATTGACGTACAAGATAAGGAATAAAGAGAAAGAAAGTTGAAAAGGAGGACAAAGGAACGAAGAGTCACAGAAGAGCTTTAACTGGGACGAGAAGAAGGGAGTGGAAGGAAGGAAAATATCGCGATTCCACGACAAAAACTATATCCCGTTAACAGTGACGAATGTCGAGTCGAAGTGCAGAACAGCAGAACGGTGCAAATGATATTATCCTATGCACCCTTTGTTAAGCCAGCTGCGCCCATTTCGCGTGTGTGCATGCTTATGAATGTGCAGACGTGTATATATGCCATTTCATGCATGTACAAATACACCTGGTTGGAGGTTACACGCGGGAAACGTGCCGGGAGTCGTAAGATCTCAGTTTAGTACGGCCGTGCCTGACTGCACCGCCTTATACTACTGCGAGCAATTAGGGAGTCGTGTTTTTTTCCGCTAACTTTGCATATTTCCGGAAAACGCAAGAAATATACTTTTCGCATGTAGCTTGCAGTGTTGCTTGGAAGATTTTAGGAAAGTTTGTTTATATAGTGTTGGAAAAAGAATATAACGTAGTGGTAAAGGTGTAAAGGTTAAAGGAGCAAAGTTTAAGGAATTACGTGGTTATTGCATCTGAGTTATTGCGAGTATTTCTCGCTTATGGGGATGCAAGTGTATACACCTGGTTAACCAGTTAACTGTGGCGAAAGTTCTCTTGAATTCAGAGTCACGAAAATCGAGAGACGGGCATAAATCTATTTCAAATTATTTATACCCTTTAATTATTCGTTTTAATTAGGCATAGCCGCAAAATATTGCGAACATCTTGAAATTTACGAATATATTTTAGTTTTCGTTAAAATTACTATTTAAATAACCAGTAGTAGCTTTTACGCATGACGAGTATACTCGTCAAACACAGTTAACTGGTTAAGGATTACATACTGTCCGACAGCTGAAAGATGGCTAGGGAGCGGAATCTCTCGTTTTGAAAACGCTATTTATACATACCATTTCGTTTTTGGAATTTTTAAACTCGGTTTCTTAAAGTAAAGAGTCCACATAGTCTTTTTTTTAGAAGGCTTAGTTTTGGAACTTCAAAAACGAAATGGTGGAAATAGGTGGTTGAAAACGGGAAGCTCCGTTGCTCACTGGCCATCTTTCAGTGGTCGGACTATACGTGGAACATGAAAAGAGTCGTAAGATCGCAGTTTAGCACGTCTATGGCTGACTGCACTGCCTTATACTACTGCGAGCAATTAGAGGTTTGCGTTTTTTCTCCGCCAACTTTGCATTTTTCTGGAAAACTTGAGAAATATATTTTTCGCACGTAGCTTGTAGTCTTAGCTGTAAAATCTTAGGGGAAAGTTTATTTATACACTGTTGCAAAAAAATATAACATAGTGGCAAAGAGGTAAAGGTCAAAGAAGTAGCAAAGTTTAAGCAATTACGCGGTTATTACATTTGGTTTATTGCGGGCAAATGCACCTGTTTAAATGTTACATACGTGAAATATGCTGGGAGTCGTAAGATCGCAGTTTAGCACGTCCACGGCTGACAATACGGCTTTATACTACTGCAGTAATTAGAGAACTGCATTTTCACCACCAAGTTTGCACATTTCGAGAAAACGCGAAAAATAATGTTTTATATGTAGCTACTTGTGAGGTTTACAAAACATTTTGAGGGTGCTTTTATATAGCGTGGGGGGAAAAAATACAAAATTGTGGGAGAAATGTAAAGGTTAAAAGAGTTACGTTTGATTTATCATGTTATTTTATTGTTTAATGCAGCGGGTATTAGAAGTACGTGATAAATCTGTAAAATGGCTCTTTAAGAAGACAGTTTAAGTGACTGTAATGCCGTTAAAGACGATGGACAGATTCTAATTTACGTGTTTAGCGTTCTCTCGGCTCTCAGGCTATAGAAAATTATGGCCGATGGCTTAGACAGCTTCCTTCACGATGATGATGTTTTCAAAATTGACTTTTTATCTACCACGAAGAATTTAAGTATTATAAACAATTTTATTACCCGTGCTTTTCGTCTTTATATAAGTTCTTCGACTTTTTACACGTACTTCATTCTGTTAAACTCTTTTTATCTGCAATAAAATGTCCTACTAAAAACAATTTTACTTCATGTCACTTAATCTGCCATACATCGTTTCAATTTCACGAACAATCATGTATTCTAAACGTTAAATCAATAAAGTTAACGAACCGTGCCATTTGTTGCAGAATTGGGACAACAACTGTTCTAGCAAAAAATTTCATTTCACGATATTCTGACTTTTATCGTACTCGACAATTTTACTTTACAATCAATTTAACATTCAGAAAATAAACGGAGAACTGACTTTCATAATAAAATACCTAATTGCTTCAAAATATTTCAAAATTATCGTATCACCAAAATTCGAAATAATAATTCGAAACAAAAATTCTCTCGAATTAAATCTGCACGAGTCTCAAACACAAACAGACCCATCTTATCGTAGAAATATAATTTTGGAAATGTAGCAGCTATCTTAAGTATAGTTACGTGTATTTTTATCAATCTGGAGATCGTGATCTCAACCTTGGTGAATTTTCGAACGGTGACCTTATCAATTATTCCCGCCTGATATTACTGCTCACGTAAAGCGCTTTGACGTAACGACATGTAGGCCATGAATAAAGAATTAAGACGTGCTCCGTAAAAGCACTCCTCTACGAGATCCACGTTTTCCATCGATTCCACGTTGAATGGAACACGAGAAAAGATTCGAAACATTATATATTCATATTCTCATCGTACAACACTCCAAAATTTCTTCCGTTCGAACATCCCTTTCAACCCTGAAAAACTACCCCCTACCAACTATTCCGTTTACTCGTGTCCCATTCCGTGTAAACAAAATCGAAATATTCCATCTAAATTCCAACCAATTCTCCAGAGATTCTTACTATTTACTCGGTTTCTTTTGAAAAGCATTGACGATCGTCGATTCGTCGAGGCAATCGTCGAATCGACCATTCTTATTGTCGTTTCTGCTGTGACTTTTAAACGCGACTTTCCAAGGACATCCAAGTAAATGAATAAAAAAGAAAGTGGAAGAAAAGAGAGAAGAAAGGGGAAGAGGAAAAGGAAGAAAGGAAAGAGAGAAGTATATTTGAAGGCACGCGGATGTGGCGAAACTTTGAAAAACTAGGGGTGGAAAAGGAACGTCGAGTGCAGACTTCGTAGATTCCAATAAAGCGGAGGTAAATTCGTGGAAATATCGGAGCACAGTTATAGATGAACAGATAAATAGCGGCTATCAGTATTTTCTCGAATATTCGAGAAATTTAATCCGCGGAAAATAAACTTGACGAAAGCTCCCCACCTACGCTTCCTCGAGGATACCTGGGGCAGTTATTAATCAATATATACCCCCTGGCTGATTGCGCGTGTAGAAAAATTCGTATAAATCTCCTCATCATTTCATTGCCCGCGGTTCTTTCGTTTCTATCGTACTTGCTTGATGGTAATCGAGGAAAACACTTTTTTTGTTTTTTAACGTATAGAAACTTAAATGTGTTGTGACTCTACGTTTATTTTGTTTCACTTTGTTGTTGAGAAGTTGCAAACTTTGCAGCCTTTTCGATTAAAAGCACTTTCCCCGAGGTGGAAGTATAAATTAGCAGAAGATGAATTAATTCATTATCTCTTTCTTGAAGAAGCATTTTCGAAGAAACTAAATGCTGTTGAACGTTCAGAATTCATTTTCAAGTAAGAAGATAAAGCATATTGTTCGTTAAAGCGTCTTTAAATGGCTTCTGTTTTGAGGATCTTCGGATGACGGGTTTATTCGAGAAACAAGGGAACTTGATCTTTTGTACATTTTTAAAGCTCACCTGAAATCTGTCTGGAACATATTTTTTTTTATATTTTCTTTCATATATGAATATTAATTGTGCAATAACAAACGAGTTTGAAAATATTGTTATAATAATGCGTAATACTTTCAAAGGCTACGTGAAAGGATAGAATTGTTGGCAGATGATACAACGATTTAATGGCACAAAGGATCTCAAAGGGTTAACTCTTTTGAATCCTCAAAGAGGTTTTTTATAATTATTAATTTGTACTTCTCTCTCAACATTGATTTTATTAATAATTTTCATGTATTTGAAAAACTACGTCGACCAATTAATTAATTCTTCTTCGTTTACTGATGAACAATTACAATAAACAAATTACCTGTATCGAATATCAGAATAACCCGTTCAAGGTGATAATTGAAGTTCTACGCAATACAATATCATCGAATATCAAAGGTCAAGGGAAATAATTCAAATCCACGTGTATGCGATATCTCTATGCAAATATCCAACAACGTTTATTCGTACTGTAATACATCCGCACGGATTAAAAAACAGAATTCATACTTCGTTCACTGGGTTTATTTTTTGCGTGTTTTTGATTTTCTACTTTCCACGTGCCGTACTATTTGCACACAAATACACCGAAACATCATGAATTTCCGCTCTGACTGTTGATAAAGAGAGAAAAAATGATACAAAAAAGCAAGCCTGTTATCGTATTTTTCTTCCGCGTTTAATCGCATAGAGAATGAAAAAACAACACGCACTATTCCGTAGAAACGCGTGGGTGTGCTATTTGACGGAGAATAAACGATACACGTGTACGATAACCAGCTCTTTCTATCGTCGATCGAGACTCTCGAGAAGACTTTGATGTTCCTTTGTGATTTTTATCCCTTCCGGTGCGAACTATGTTGACCCGATGTCAATATCGCCCACTGAGTGTGTGTAATGAAGATACTTTCTTTGTAATGTTTTATTGAGAAATTTCCAGACAAAGAAAACAGAATTTAACTCGATACTTTTCGATTTACCGAGAATTTTTCACGGTATACATTACCCTGTTTCAAAATTTTTCAAATTAAAATGATCCAAGATACTATAATACTATCTCACATAAAATTGTTTCAATTCAAGTGTTTCTATATTTTTCAGAAATCTAATTTTTTTTATTCAAATTTTTTTGTTACTGTCTATACAGTATTAAAACTTTAGTATTTAACCCAATAAGTACTTTCGGCTTATCGAGAATTTTTGATTGAATATATTTTCCTCTTTAAAATTTGTCACATTAGAAAATTCCAAGGTACTATTATTTAGCACAAAATTTCCCTGATCCTGTCTATATAGTATCAAAATCTAAGTATTTAATCCAATACTTTTGGTTTATCGAGAATTTTTGAGTGTATATATTTCTCCCTTTAAAATTTGTCAAATTAGAAAATTCCAAGGTACTATTATTTAGCACAAAATTTCCCTGATCCTATCTATATAGTATCAGAATCTAAGTATTTAACCCGATACTTTTGATTTTCCGAGTATTTTTGAGTGAATATATTTCCCTCTTTAAAATTTGTCGAATTAGAAAATTCCAAGGTACTATTATTTAGCATAAAATTTTCCTGTTCCTGTCTATATATTATCAGAATTTTCGTATTTAACCCTTATGCTATTAATAATGATTGTACTTGCCGATGGCAATCTCTGTGCAAAGAATGACTATAGACAGCGATAGTTAGCTGTGTACAAAGAGTAAATACAATCCCGGAGACCTATCTGCCCACCTGAACTAACTATAGTCGCTCGACCAAGTTTATTCACAGAATTGTCTTGTCTTTCGACGAAGGTGTAACACATTTTTCACGTCGGAAGGTTCCAAGAAGAAAATTACGTAAAGAAACGTTCATAGTATTTCTATAACTTTAATAATTATTTCTTCCTACAGTGGCAGTAAAGTCCATACACAGTGGCTCTCCAACAGAATTTTTCTCTGCTCCTCTATCAAGTGTAAGGTAAAACACGTGGAAAGTTTAGAACCTAGCGAAACTTCGCCACATAAGAAACCCTAGGCACATAAAGGTCTTTAGAACAGAAAGGACGTTACTAAACATTATACAGCTCCCAGACTATCGACCATAGTCTACGAATATGCATACAAAATTAATCATAAAGAATGAAATACTAAAAGCATATGAAACTCATTTTAAGCCTCTATAGTGTAGAGATCGTGACTTATTCGATCAAATTAAGCCTTCTACTAGGCTCTTCTGATATTTATCTATTATTATCCACCCATATTAACTGTGTCTCTAAAAAAAAATTGATAACCAGACAAAATGACCAAGAAGAAGCATCGATAGGAAGATGAAGAAAATAATGCCATTTGATACGAATTGAAACACATGTCAATATAAGAATTTTCCCCCGATCGAATAAAATTGAGAGAAAATTATACCTTTAACTATAACCGTCAAGAGTCATTTGACCAATTCCGAATTTTTTCTAAAAATTCTCCAAACAGATATGCAGCCACGAAAATTACGTCCCGATTGTGCAAATTATATAACCCATATTTTTCATATTGAACTCTAGTAGATGGAACGTCTATAGTTTTAGCGTTAAGAAAATAATCGCAGCTTAGAAAAACGTACCTAAAGACATTATTTTGAATGTAGAAGACATTACTCCCACGCATTGGGACTTCTAGAGTGAATCAAATGGCTCAGTTCCCTTGCCTCTGTGTCTTTTAGCTCTCAAAAACTTGCCATCTCTGCAACTGCATCTGTAAACGCGTCTGCACAGTGTTCCTCGCCCACTATGCATGCATCCCTCGGATCTACATATGCGAATTGTAAATGCGCATACAACTCGGCACGTTAGCGCTCTTTCCATTCACTAGGAAAAGTGTAAAACAGAAAATGTGGCTCAGGAAATCGTCGTTGGCAGAGAGATCGAATATCGAAAATGTTTTAAAGCCGGACAGGTGGCCCTGATCGTCGTACCGCCGCAGGAGTATCCACCCTCGAACGTAAATCCACGTTTCCAAACGCTGCAGATATCGAGCCAACTACCCTTCACGATAAACTTGGCCCTAAGGCACACTAATGAAACCTGCAAACGCGTCTATAAATGTGCTACTTCTCGTGTTACTCGATCTGCGATAAACTTCTAACTCTAACTCGTTTCATGAAGTACATGGAACTCTGCTGACGTCGATGGAAAGAGAATTTTTTGGCGGTTTTTAATTTTTTTATTTGTTTTTTCATCGAGGCTTGTTGGAAGTGTTTCGATACTATATTTTTATTTATGAACATTTGTAAGGTTTAAATGCAAAAGGGTGGTTGATTATCCGACGAGAATTTTCCAATTATTTGCAAAAATGATCGAGTACACGACTCTCCCGTCGAATCAACGAATCCAGCGGACGAACAACCGAAGCACGGTCATTGGCAATGTCATTGATTGACAAGGAGGAAATAAGCCCTCCGTTAAAAGAATTCCATATTCACGGGAGACTTCTTCATCCGCGGCTGAGAAATGGCAGGTATTTCCAGACAAGCAGATGTGCTTACCTCCACGATTCTCTTCCTTTATCACGCCTACGTACACTTTCATACGCCACGGTTAGAATTTACCTACTCCCTTTTGTATTTTCAACCTCATGGCCCCAAGCCCGACGTATCTTTAATGCGTTTAAACGATCGTAGAATAATATATCCACAATCTATGGAAAACAGCCCAACCCCCTCTTTGCACGATCTCATCCTTGAGAAATTAATTCTTTGACGCGTATTTGCGTCTATAGTTTACAACCAATAGCTTTCGTAGAGCGCATATTTGCGACCATTGTTTCCATCGATAGCTTTTACTAGGAGCATATATACGTCCATAGTTTTCATCGATAAATGCAAGGTTCATATATGCGCCCATAGTCTCCATCAATATTCTTTGCAGGGCGTATATATACGTCCACAATTTCCATCCTCAGCTTTTGCAGGGCGCATATATACGCCTATAGTTTCCATCGATAAATTTTGCAGGGCGCATATATGCGCCCCATGGCCTCCATCGATAGCTCTTTCAGGGCGCGTATTTGCGTCCATAGTCTCTTTCGATAGGGTGCGTGGAGCGCATATATGCGTCCGTAGTCTCCAACGATAGCTCTTGCAGAGCGCCCATAGCTGTGAAAGGGTTAATCGGATGTGAAGTATTCACGGAACGTAGGATAAATCCGCGTCCTCTTAAAATGAAGTTCACCAATTAGCAGAATCGACGAGAGAGATTACTTTTATTCCACTCGACACTATTTTCCACATTGTTCTCAACGAAGGCGACGAGAATCTGCCAAATTGCATGAAAACTGCCGAGGGCACCACTTTCATGGACTTCCATGAACTTTCATGAACTTCAGCGAACTTTCATGAACTTGGCGGCATGCGAACACTGTTCATCTTGCTTTATAGCCCTACCGGGTATATTAACCCATTAACACCCACCACCCTGCATTAACTCGGGTTGCCAAGTATAATTGGCATTATATATCGCAGTCTGTTTCATCCGGCCACTGCATCGGGCAAGCATTAATTTAGTCCACTCATTAGCGACCAATTAGCACCGTCGACGATCTTATAAGTCCGATTGGAAAATAGAGGATCGATGGGACAGATGAAAGAACGATACAAACACGGGGGTGGAAAAATGGAAGAAGGTTTTTCTGTATGGATTTTGCGAGAAAATAAGTCGTAATTGTGGGAATAAAAGTGTTTTCGTGGGTAAAGTAGAAAAAGAGTGCTTTTTCTCAGTTAAGTTTTCGTTCACGTGGGACGTTGGTAAATGGAAAAATGAAGTTTATTGGGTAAGGGGAAAGCGTGGGGTTTTATAAGGAAAATTAAGGAATGTTTGTTGAGGTGATGATTAAACAAGTGGAATTTGTTCATGAAATATATGTGGAGATTACTTTGAAGTATGGAATACTGTGTGGTTAGAAGTGCAAATAAGTAAAAGGATGTTTATTCACAGTGAGATTTGAACTGGCTTTCAATTTAACGTGGATTTCTCTATAATGTGTACATTCGCTGTTTCATAATTAAAAATTACTCGCTTACTACCTAAATTACGAGTACCAGGTCTACGTAATACCTGCAGTAAAAAGTACAATTTAAAAGATATCCTATAAAAATACAAAACGGAAATCTTTCGTTTAACAATTACCTCATCTCTCCAACCTTTCAACGATTCACCCAAGGGCATTGAAATTGCATTAAAACAACATCGAATCTCCCGAAAGAGAGTCATTTTCTCCACCTGAAAATACACGTCTATCCTCGTCCTATCGAATTTCTCGTGAAATTAAATTTCGATTTTTCCAAGTCAGATTTTCCAAGAACAAAAACTGATCTTACATTCAAATAAGACTTCCCGGTAAAACGTCACGAGACTTTTCCAAACTCGATCCACCATTCGAATAAAATTCGAAACGTCAAGACAATCGAGGAAATACACCGTGTATTCTCGTAGAAAATAGGAACTTTCACAATCCACAAAGAAATACAATTCTCTATAATCCGCCGACTACACTCGTTTAAACAGAGCGCGGGAAAAATTAAAAGAATATCCATCGATGATCGATTAACACTAGTCTTACGAAGGTGGTCAAAATAACTTGCTCTGAATTCTTGAAAATAATCCTCATATTCTTGACACTGTGTCTTTTTCAACTTTCACTCTTAAAGACTGGAGGCGAACTGAATCGATCAGGTTTTAACACAAGACACATCAAAATCATGAAATCCCTTACAATTTAATATTTCAAAATCAAGATAGCTCTACCATTTAATATTTTATCTATCATTTCCTCGCGTGACGTCGTGCAATTTTTCTTCAACTACCACAAAAAATTCGGTTCATAGAGAGTTGACTCCTAGTCATACAATAACGAGTGTCACTGTGACACGATAAATGGCATAGAAAATTTCGAAGTTTCCCACAACTATTAAATTATAAATATCAGTGAATAACAATAAGATTATATTACTTCTATGCTATTAATATTATACTAAATTGTACGCTATATCAGAAATCGGGAATGAATTGTTATTTCAGCAATTAATTCTGAGTTATCTCACATTCAGTTTCAAAAGAAATAGAAGGAGTTAATTTATTTTATTGGGATATATTTAATCCATAATTTTAAATATATTAAATTAATCGTTGCCGGTAGATCTACTCGTAAAGAGCAATCATACAGCTCGAATAAGAGTCGATGTACAAAAAATGGGACTTTTATAGACTCTCGAAAATCTAAGGAATAACCTCGACACGACGAGAGAGAGTTTCCATGCGGTAGTCGTACAAACGAGTACTTAGAACGAATGCAAATTCCACCGAATGGGCTTTTCCGGCGGTGAAACTAATCTTCCATGTAAAAGGCCTCGTAAAATGTGAGGTCATGGTGTCACGCTTACCATGTGAAACGAGACTCTGAAAATTCCTTACACAACCTCATTGGACAGTTATTATATACCATGTGGGAAAACGGGGATTGCGAGAATCGCCATGCAACTGCAACCGCAGGATACAGTAATGACGTTATCTTCGCGCTGCAGCCAATCCGAGTGTCTGATTCTACTGTGCGCACGATTCTTGCGGTATGGATGTCATATCGACGGATGCAGTTTTGCGTACAAACCTAAATTCCTTTGGTGTGCTGAATACACGTGAACAACGATGGTTATTCTTCTTTTTGAATGGAATTTTAAAATGAGTTTTGAATCTCACAAAAATTGGACGCGTGGTAGTAGAGAAATGGTGAGGGAATATTTGAGAATTGAGGAAGTTTAATAAGCTTTGAATTGCTCGAACTATGTGCCCTTTTTTGACGTTATAATTTGAATTTGAAGGTATGGATGGAATTTGAAGGTAGTAATTTAGAAATATAATGATAGTAGAAATATTAGGAGAACGTAACCTTTTTTTTGATATTATAATTTGAATTTGAAAAAGTCGATGGAGTTTGAATTTGAATTTGAAGGTATCGATGGAATTTTAAGGTAGTAATTTAGAAATATAGTGATACTAGAAATATTAGGAGTACGTAACCTTTTTTGGATACTATAATTTGAATTTGAAGAAGTCGATGGAGTTTGAATTTGAATTTGAAACTATCGATGGAATTTGAAGGAAGTAATTTAGAAAAATAATGATAGTAGAAATATTAGGAGTACGTAACCTTTTTTTGATATTATAATTAGAATTTGAAAAAGTCGATGGAGTATGAATTTGAATTTGAAAGTGTCGATGGAATTTGAAGGAAGTAATTTAGAAAAATAATGATAGTAGAAATATTAGGAGTACGTAACCTTTTTTTGATATTAGAATTAGAATTTGAAAAAGTCGATGGAGTTTGAAGCCAGTAATTTAGAAATATAGAAATACTAGAAATATATGATATTTATTTTGCGAGTTAAGTGCACTTACTAGGTTTTATTTGATTTTCTGAAATAACCGTTTCCACTTTTTATCCACCGATATGATCATGCGATATGAAATCAATAAATTTCAAACTGCATCACCCAGCCTGATTCAATCTCTTCCAATCTACACAGCGAGACGCAAAGATACGCGTTTCCTATTCATTAAACGAAATACGATCACTGATATCCAAAATAACCCGAGTTACCAAAGACAACGGTAACCGCATTTCGGTATTATTACCGCATCGTAAATACGCTGTTTATTCCACCACACCGTTCGTCGTTTCGCCGTGCTGAAACTTGAGCATCATTCATTATTCTACAATTTCAATTTGGCAATTTTACGGAATATATTTCAACGTATCAGTTTCAATTAATCGTGGATCGTAAAATACCCCGTTGTTCCGGATAGCTAGATCCGCTAAAATTCGTTAAAACAAAGCCACGAAAATTGTGTTTCGTATGCGAAAGGATGTTTTTTTTTCCCTCTGAGCGAGTATTTTTATATTTTTATTACAGCGAAAAGTCACATTCCACTGCCTGGCAGTATGCATTCGAGCATTGTACCTGGCTCAGCATCCATCGCGATATTCCATCGGATCCATCTATTGTTCATCCGTAATCGCGCAGATCGCATCGCGGCTCGCCTTTTTTTTTTTATCGCGTCCCCCTTTTCTTCCAGAGGCGATATTTCATTCTGTTCGATCTGGAGATACTCCCTTTTCGGGAAATACCAAACCGTACCCGTGACAGCTATTCCATCGGTGTAATAACGTTATCTCTGTGCTCTAGTCGTTTTTCGAAGCTTTGCAGTGTCGTTGAATGCTTCACTTTCGGCGCTGACGCTTTGTTTCTAGATTGTTCATCGTCCTGCACTTAAAAATGGTCAAATGACGACGATAGTATTACTGTTTAACGCTAGATCTATCAAGATAAGCAAAATAACGGTGCAATTGTATTGAATTTTTTGAAAATAGTCCTAAAATTTCTAACGCTGCTTTTGTTTTAATTTTTTACGTCTATCTTGAAGACTGAGGGCAATTAACCCTTTCGCTACGGAGTACTTTTCTGTAAGCTTGCTAACACGACAGGAAACAATTCCGGCGCGGATGAATAACTTTAAATGAGTAATGACATAATATAAATAATTAATTCTTTATCAAAGTTACAACGCATATAATACAGGAAAAATAAGAATTTATGATATTTGAAAAATATCCAATTACAAAATATGATCTAATAATTAATCCTTCAGGTGAAATTTTGTCGGGTGACTATAGTCACCGCTAGTACTCAGCCAACGTCAGACGGCGGGTGACTATAGTCACCGTTAGTATCGAAAGGGTTAAATGTATGAAGTTTTTGGCTGCTCTAATTTATTCTATTTAGAGATTTTTAGTTGACAATTTGGATGTATTGAAGTAATCATAGATAGATCTAGTGTTAAAGCATAGGATTGCGAGAGGGCCTGATGGTCACCCAATGTAGTGATCGCGGGCCCGGTTGCTTAACCCTCTATGGACCCCTGTAACTTCAAAGTAACGCAAGACACATCTAAGATCCTATTCTTTAAATTTAGAACTTTGCCGAATATTATAATTTTGCTTGTGAAGATTATGCAATATTTTGTAATTTTATATTTCACATCTATTATTTAAAATGGTACTTTTATCATTTTCTAGTTATAGTATGGTGAAACTGATCTTCGGAGATTACAATAAATTTGGATTATAGAGGGTTAACGTGCTTCTCTGGAGTGGCAGTGCTTTGTTGTGCTATGCTTTCTTTTCTTCTAAATGTGCCTTTCTAAGTTATTTTTTCTAATATTTTGATATTTATTAAATTTAGATTTTTGCAGGAGGAAAGAAGTTAAGTGGGTAATAAGATACTTAGAAAGTAAGTTATTCCTTATTTTAACACTAGAACTACCAGCATTAAGTCAATTACATTTAAATATATTAAATAAGTACGTTGAAAAAAAGGTATCAAAAGGTGGTGAAGATAATTTCTTTTTTATAAGATGGCGATAGAATATTTATTCTATGGCCTTCCTGTAATTTAAAGAATTTTTGTACGTAATGAGTAAGCAGTATTTTTGACTGCCTTGGTAGTTCTAGTGCTAATTGTTTTTTGAAGAACTTTTTTAAAAGGGTTTAGCTTGTTAAATTCACTTTCCGCGGATTAAGTTTTTTAAAAGATTGTATCCGATGATAGAGTATAAATTGATAATACTATTTTATACAATATTTCTAAAATGTATATAACAGAACTAAACTGATAATATTCTCCATTCCCCCTCAATTGTTCATAACAATAGCCCGCGTTCAGCGTGGCGCATTTAACGTACATTTTGTAATCGCCAGGAATAATGGCCATTTTAATTAAGATAATCAGAGTTATCTAAATTGACCTATTTTAATTAAGATAATCAAGATTACCCACATAATAATGAATTTATAGATCACCGCAGAGAACCGTCCATTCCAATCCTCTCCATAATAATTATAATAATAATCAATGACCCATAAATACCACTTAAAGTACCAAACCAACCCAACAACCAAACCAAAAACCTTCCTTTCCAAAGCCACAAAAACCCTAAATTATCCTCAACCTATCAAACACAATACAAGCTTCAATAATCATCAATCCATCGAATCCACGATCATCAAACCAAATCGAACATCCTAAGATAAATACAATGTAAAATCTACCTTACACATCTTCGTCATTTTCCCCCTATCGTTAATTAATCCCATGAAATCACCAAGAGCGATAATAGTACACTTGTATTCTCTCCATGCGAGATCTTCTAACGTTAGAATCTCACGATACGAATCACTCGGTAATGAGGTGAGCATGTAGACGTTATCACGATCGTTCTTATCAGCGAGCCAGCAACGCAAGGCGCTTATAACGTAAACCCACGTCAGAATCTACCGAGGATCGTTAATTGCCAATGTTAATTTAATAGGAATAGTAATTACGTTATCTGTCCAATGCAACCAATTTCGAAAGCCCTCGGTCTCACCCCTTTCCGTTCCTACTGTCCCTCTATCTCCGTCATTGTCTCTACTGGCGTGCCACTCTTCGTAGAATGGTCTCAATCGTGGTTACATTGTCGACGGCTACCACCGCGTGACATGATACAATCAATTTCGAAAGGTCTGAATTGATCGAGCCTTCAAACGATCGAGAACCTCGCGATAACTATCGAAGCCTCGTTGTCCAATTTCGTCTGATGCTTGACGCGGCTCTGTCTGCGTTAAACGCCTACTGGCTGGTCCAAGGTTTCGTGGTGACGGTGGGAAAAGGGTGGTTGGATCGTTAACAGGTTGTCTGTCGAGGTACTTTGGGTTAGGAATTTACTTGGAGAGGTGGTACATGATGTTAATCAGGTTAATTGGTAACTGGGAATCGAATGGCACGGTTTTATTAATATTTGGGTCAGGCATTGTTGGAGCGATGGAATTGTTTGTATATCAGATAATAAATATTTTAAACTTGTTGCTTCTAATTTCTCATGACTAGAAGAGATCAATATGAAACTTGTCATTTTAACCCTTTGGACTAAGAATTGTATTTAAAGTTTTTTACCAGCAGCTCATAGTGCTTTTAACCCTTTCGCGCCGGACGGGACATGTGCTGCCCCAGGCTGACAAATTTTTTATATTACGGCTGGAACAACACATATAAAAACATCTAGGGCAGAAAATAACGCCAAGTTGGGCCTCCGAACTGATTCTCAATCGTTCTGACAAACAAGCGACAACTGTTAAGGTTGCTCAGTTTTCGGCATAAAAATTATTTTATCTAATAATCGCTTGGAAGAGAAATAACTAATCCCGGCAATGGGACGCACTCGGACTGGATTTTTCGCCGTATTGAAAGGGTTAAGTGCTTTGTTTGAAATTTAGGTCAACTTGAAAATGGGACAATTTGAATACATATAGGAAGAAAGAAATTCGATTAAGTATCTGCTCAATTTATACTATTGTTATATTTTGCAATTTGCAAGTGCTTGATATTTCTTGAAAAAATGTCTAGTTACACTCGACATAGGAGCGCAAAGGGTTAAAGGGGCATTTTTTAATAGGGAAATGAGGCCTGTTGTAATTTTCTTTCTCAGGGCCCAAAGTTCCTGCGACCGGCCCTGCCTACGCTGCTCTTCGCAGATACCGCGAACTTGTACTACTTAGCACCTCACCAAGAATCGGAGACCATCCTCTACATTATAACGGTCCTCGTGTTCCCTTTCTCGTGCACATATGTACCTACGCACCTACATACATAATATATGACACGTAAGCATCACGTTACCCCGTTGTCGATAAATTTAAGCCCTTCGCGGGGTTGGTTTTCGAGAGATAGGTCTGTGTAACGAAAGACTATCAGCGTGGGTTGAAAACATGACGTAAATGCGCGAAGATACGCAAATACTTTGGTAGCTCGGGTTGGTTTTAAATCATTAAGTCCTACGCTAAATGAACGTTGATATTGAGATTTAATCGACCGTGGGATAATCCTGATCGCGAAAGAACATCGTGTCTTCTGTCCTTATTATAATGAAATTTTTCTTTTCTTTTGGTAAAAAGTCTCGAGAGTTGGAAAAGTTGTGATTTTTATATAGAATCAAAAGTGATATTTAAAAGATTATATTATGATGGTCAATTAATTTTTCGTCCTGAGAATTTCTGCATGATTGAAATAGTTGCAAAGTTGGAAACAAAGTTTTCACAAATGGAAGCTTCTTAGTGATTAAGGATTTTTGCTGTTTTGATGAAAGAGGAGTCAGAGGAAATTTGAACCCTTGTTAGATATACGTGTGATGCAAATGAGGATAAATGAAAGTAAATAAAGGATAAGATAGAATTTACTTTGTAGCAAAGAATGAATTTTGACTTGCTCAAAATTTATTTTATACTAAAAGCGGAAAATGGTCAAACGAAGTTGACATTTGTATGGGATTTAAAGTAATGAAGATAATCCACTGATAAAATACTCTTTATTAATATAAGATTAATAAAGTGAAAAATACCTGCAACCGGAAACTTGTTCACGTCATTCCAAGCTAACGCGCAACACGTAGCAGATTAGTGAATCCCAACGTGTCTGGAATATCAGAATCCACGTATCGCTTCTAATTATTTTTAATTATCATATTATCTCCTCCCTGACTCACGATAAAGAGCCATGACAAACATGACATTAACATTTCAATAAACTGTAAATATAGCCATTCGTCGTTTGCAATTTATATTTATAAACAATTATTTAACTGCTTAATATACCGTCGAAGCATCGTAATATCTCTGAAATCTCCTGCATAAAGGAACTAAATTGTAGAGGAATTTTTGTTATCGCAAAATTGTCTAATATAATTTATTTTGTTTATCTCAGCCACATATTAGTTGATTATCATATTATATCCTCCATAATGCAAGTTAAATACGCATGACAAACATGACATTAACATTTCGATAAACTGTAAATATGTATAACCATTCGTCGTTTGCAATGTATATTTATAAACAATTATTTAACTGCTTAATATACCGTCGAAGCATCGTAATATCTCTGAAATCTCCTGCATAAAGGAACAAAATTGTAGAGGAACTTTGTGTTATAAAATTATCAAATATAATTTATTTTGTTTATCTCAGCCACATATTAGTCGATTATCATATTATATCCTCCATAATCCAAGATAAATACCCATGATAAACATAACATTAACATTTCGATAAACTGTAAATATAACCATTCGTCACTTGCAATGTATGTATACTTACAAACAATTATTTAATTGGTTCATAAACCACCCATGCATCGTAATATCTCTGAAATCTCCTGCATAAAGGAACAAAATTGTAGAAGATTTTTTGTTATCATAAAATTATCTAATATAATTTATTTCACTTATCTCAGTGATATATTAGTAGAATTACCGAGCAACAAATAATCGTAAAACACAGAAAACAGAGAATCGCATATTCGCTAACCGCATATCCCAGGTAGAAATTTATCTCTGTTACGTATTCCGAGGAGATGCGTTATTGCAGAGAAGTGTATTAAAGTGATAGTACGTTTCACTCTCCTATATTGCCCGCATATAATTGTTTACCAAAAGATTCTCTCGTGTTTGAAAGGTATCTCGAATAAAAGCAATTTTCACACATTTCACTCGATTGCTGTTCTCTACAAATTATACCGGCAAATATAATTAACGTTTCGTTTGTCGATATCGAGTAAATTGTATTTGTATATGTATGTACACCCAAGAAGTAGCTATTTCTCGTTGTACATTTTACAGAAATGTATTCGTTGAATCATTTATTTATTTCCTATTAAGTTGATTGTACTGATTACCTAAAATACCAGGGACAAAATAAAAGCAGGAAATAATGAAATTTCAATATGAAATTCAAAGTACAGTCGACCTTCCACTTTTGCACATAATTGATTCCTGAAAATGTGTGCGAATGTTGAATGTTCGAAAGTAGAGGGAAAATATGGAAAATTGTATGTTATTGTGGTTTCTTTGTAAATTTGAGATTCTCTAATATCTAGCAGGTAATATTAGGAACAATAGTGCAATGTTAGAAAACTTCTAATAGCCAAATAGTGAACACGAGCTACGAAACTCATTGGCAGTGGTGAATGAAAACAAACATTTTTTTAAATAGCGACATAAATCTTTAGAAATGGAATTTTTAAAAATCTGCGAAATAGCGAATTGTGCGAAAGTCGAGGGCCGCCTTTATAGGGCAATACTGTGAACGACAATTTTATCGGATGACAATTTTCCATCGAATTCTATGTAAATCAACGTTTCATTTGAATCGACACGTGACACTGTCATGAAGGCTCATAAAATTGATAATATCCATTATTAACTGGAAGCCACGGGATGACGATGGGTACCATAACACGCTGCATGGTAATACGTTTCCCCTTTAATAACGACCAAGCTATTAAATCTGTTCTCCGAAATTATATTTCCATATCTACCGCAAGTAAGAGCCTCGGATTAATTAGACTTAAGGGGAAACTGAAATTTTCTCTATTTAATCCATAGAAGTGTCCTTACGAGAACATAAAAGATTCTCCACGAAATGGTTATGATGGAACAATGTTTTATTAAGATATCGCAATCCTCTTTCGAACTATATCCGTCATAACACTTGAAATATTCATTATAGTTAATCCCTTTTGGCACAATTTCAAATTTTCAATCTCACAATCAGTCTGAATTTTTATCTACATTTTTCAGTATCAGTCAGAAAATTTTTTGCCCTTTTTTTAAATGAACCGCCATAATGACAGTGAATTAAAACTTTTCTCTGTACGTGATATAATTATAACTATAATATAATGAGTTTTCCTACTTTTCTGACTGAAAATTAGAAAAAATTACTCAAGTAACAAAAAATGATTTCGGAAATTGAAACGTCTCGACGTTGTTAGATAAAATGATAAATGTGGATTTTCGTTTAGTATGTTCGTGTTAAAAGTGAACACAATTACGATGTAATTGTGGGTGGTAAGATAATCCCATGGAATGTATGTTTTGCACATGCCCACATTTCTGCACGCATGTTGATTTATACGTATTTGCACAAAGGGCAGTTTCCGGGATAGCAATTGATACTAATTATGTTAGTGGCACATTATCTGGGTTATTGTTCACTAATGGCATTATAGTTTGACAGGACTGAGAAAGTGTAATCAATATTCGTATTATTTAATGAAAAGCACGAACGAGCGTGGTATGACGTTATAATGCAATCTCCGTGAAAGTGTGCTTTTGAGGGTGAAATAATGGGATAAATGATTGATAATGTTGGACAGAAGAGATAAAGGAATTTCTGCAACTAACCATTTGAATTCTGAAATATCTCTGCACAACTGGACACCGAAAATTTCAAATTTTTGACATAATTCCAGACTACTTTTTAAGATCTACAATGTGTTACCATTTAACATATTTATTTAATTGATTCTATTTAATTAACTCTATTTGATCTCTATTTAATTAATTCTATTTAATCTCTTGCTGTATAATATGAATTTGCATCGGATGTCATAGCAAATGGAACGAAAGGAATTGAATAATTCAAATCATCAGAACGTAATTAATCCATTTACATTGTATCAATTTTATATTACAATTGACAATGGAATCAAACCTAATTATTAAACATGTCATCTCATGAATTTAATACTTAACCATGCATATGCTACTCCAAAACAAATCCTAAAGCAAAGGGTTAACTCTGCTGTTCTGCTCATTTATATGTTACATTCTTGTACCTTCTTAATTAAAAACCAAAAACTAATATTTAGAAACATAATATCTGTTAATCCGGTGTAGTCCAAATTTTTGGAGGTTTCTGAAAATCAGATGTACGATAGCAAATTAGAGAACGATAAAAAAATAATTTTAAATAATGCATTTGACTCCATTAAACATTGAAATGTAAAGATTTTCATGATTCTTTACAAGTAAATTGTAGTATTGAGTGAAATTTAAAAAATTGACACTGAGGAGTAAAAATTTCGATGTGTTTTGTGTCACCTCAAAGTCACAAGGGCCCATAAAGGGTTAAAATATTCAATTTCAGGTCCTATAGATCCAAGCAGAACAGCAGGGTTAACCCATTCACTGCCAACTACGAGTTATCTCGTGCTGCCGCTATAAGTTGGAATTAATAAGTTAGCAATAATCACCCAGTGTATATAGTAATTTTGGAACAAAAATGCTCTTCCTATCTTCATAAATGTCGATATCATATTTTTGATTCATTATATTAATATTCCACACTCTTTCTGCCGTTTTCTCAAATTTTAACACGCAAAGTAATATTTCCTTAGTTTTTCCGGCAGTGAATGTGTTAAGAAAATATCGCTGACCTTCAACTGACCTCTAAAAGGAATTTTCATACCTTCTTTTAGCTTCACGTCGATACATTACCCAGGACACGTTATATGCAACGTAAATAAATTGCATTCGACTTGGCACATTTATATTCGCACACTTCCCATAATATCCTATCCTCCGGAAGAAATATGTCCTGCAACACGAAAACCATCGTTGACATTTCGATTGAAATTTTCCCGGAAAATCTACCTTAATTTTGTAAATTCTACCTGACAAATCGTAACATAACTCAACGTTTGAAATAGTCGACGTGCAAATAACATTGACAATCGTAGAAACATATCGAAGAGCCATCGAAAGAAGGTGAAATGACTCGCGTCAGGACGTGAAGATCACGTTTTATAGGTGCACGATAACCGGGAAGAAGTTTTCTCTATCGATGGGAAATACTGTAGGAGAGTTTGCACGCTTTGAACAGGCTTTACGGGGCCTCTGAGATTAAGGGAGCTCTGTGAGGAAATCCACTTCGCAATAATATCAGCATAGCTGCACACTTAGAAGATACCAAAGCTAATAGTTGCTTGAAGGATTTAATATTCGTATACGTCGAACGGGTAAATATGCCGTTAATGATTTCCATTGTTTCCTGGGTCTCGTAACGAGGATAATAACGCATGAGAAACGCATTTATGGAGGGAAATTTTGCAGGGAAATAACAACCTGCTACGGTGATCCTTTTAATAGGTGCTCGAGGAGATAATGAACAACGTGATGGAAAAATATGTCGTTTATAATTTTTAATAGAGGTACTCTCAACTGAACGTATACCGTTTTAATTTATTTTCTGGAAAATTCAGTTCTTTGTCACGTCGAATAGTGAATAATTATTGAAGTATGAAATATAAAGCGAGCTGAATTCCAAATTGCTACGAACGACGGCTCAAAGAGGAACTTTCAATCATTTATTTATTAATTTAACATTTATTAATTAGTTATAATCAAATGCCCAATTTGTCTTGATGATGTTGGCACGTGCAGTTTGACCTTTTGACTTTTAAGTAATTGGAATATAAATTAAATGTCAATATCTATGTGTTTTTCCTCAAAACGACAAATGGAATTTGGCACTTTGATACGCGTTGTACAATACTTATTAAATTTTAAATTCTTACAAATAAAATAGCAATGAATGGTGCAGAGAGGTTGCTACTGTACAGTATATAATTAATTAAAATAATAAAGTGAGAAATTTACAATACAAAAATAGTCTTTCACGCAATAACACTTCTGACCTCTTCAAACTTTCTTTTTCATCTAACTTCCTCATTCATTCTTATGGTCAGACATACTTTTAAACACACTCTGGCCCTTTACAGTTCTCATTATTGTAATTAATCTTTCAGCTATTAAATTAGCTATATAATTTAACAATAATTTAGTAGCTTCACCTACACAACTCTCACTACATAAATTTCTTACTTTCACCGAATAAAGATGAATAATCAAAAATAGAATAATAAGAAAATAGAAGTAATAGAAAAAAATGTTAAAAATATTTTCTCTAACCTGACAAAAATTTGGAAAAACAAATCGAGTCGTAATTAATGTTCCACCTATTAAATTAGATATACAATTTGACAATATTTTTGTATCTTCACCTACGCACTTTAGCTTGCTCTCACTAAATGCATTTCTTACTTTCACCGAATAAAGATGAATAATCAAAACGAGAATAATAGAAAAATCGAAGTGATAGAAAAAAATGTTAAAAATATTTTCTCTAAGCTGACAAAAATTTGAAAAAATAAATCGAGTCGTAATTAAAACAGAACACCCAGTATTTTATAACATTCAGCTCTACGGAGAACCTTCAAGGTTGAAAAAGTCGACAACTCGTCCATGTACAAATAAACTTAACAAGTTTGCGCGGGATACACGCAAAAGCAGAAAGAGAAGAGTCTTGTACGATGCTTGACAGTAGTATAGCACGGTAGAATGAATGTAATGCATCGAGGTGCAACTGCACGATGCTTTGACCCTACGGCACCGCCATAAACGTAATCTCGTAAAATTACCGGCAAATTGCGTTCACACGGTGGGAGCGAAAAGTTTTCCGATAAAACTGTCACGTTCGCGTAAAACCCGGTTATTCGATTTTCTACAAATTGTTTTCTCTTATAACGATGGCTTCTGTGGAACGGTTAAGCTCTGTCTTGCAATTATCGGATTTATCGATCACTGATATCGTGGATTCATTTAAGGTAATCTTGTACATTATTTACGGATGGAATTAAGATATTGCTAATTTTGTTCAATACTTTCGAACCTTGCTGGCTAATTGGCTTAATTAATTTATTGGTACGAGTTTCACGTATGAGTTCATTATTTAACCAGTTAGCTGTGTTTGACTCGACATGCGTAAAAGCTACCACTGGTTATTTAAATTGTAATTTTGACGAAAAATAAAATATCGTAAATTTCAAAATGTTCGGAATATTATTATTACGTTTAACATTAATATTACGTTTCACTATACACCATATAAAGACACACTGTTCTATTTTTATTTTAATAATGAAATGTTGAATTACAGCGAAGCCAGTCACGAAACAAATCGTAGGGCAACAATTTAACATTTAAAATTTTAATTATACTATACTATTTCAAACTTGCAATTCATTATTTCCATAAAGATAAAACTTATCCCCAAAGACATAGGAAAAACAAAATATTTGAAAAAAAAATAGAACATCTATTTTTAACTGAAACTTTTTTTTTTAAACTTCGTTGATCCAACAAACTCTGACAATGTTTGTTCTCTCCTCAAAGAGAATACAATCTCAGTAACAATTTCTTCCAGGGAGGGTAGAAAATTGTAATTGATCGTAGAATTTACAACATTGATCACGTTTTTTCAGGAGCAATTTCAGGAACCATATTAATAACGCATTTCTTTTTCTTCCGTCGTTTAACGGGCACGAAAGTTAAACGAAATGAACACTTCATTTGCCCAAGTTAGTGGGGAAAAAGGATTGGAGTGCATGCAAGAATTCTTGTCGGGATCGTATGCGCCGCTGAAAGCCGGAGGCATAATTAATGCATACGTAGAAAAAGAACCGACCACGGCGAGAATGCCAGCAAGAAGCAGCTCGAAATTTTTACTCACAGGATTTTTCTACGCGCTTTAAAAAGAAAAGCGTAAAATGCTTCTTCTTCTGGAAAGAAACATACATATACAGTGACACTGACGAAACTTTGTTGAGGATACATCCCTATAATCCGAAATATTCAAGTGTTAATATTGTACATTGTTTTTTTTTGTTATAACTACAGAAATGTTGTAATATGGCAGACGTCATTCATTATATTGAATTCTATTATATTTCATTGACGGGTTGAGTGCCATGGGGGTCACCGGTGACCGGTGCTATTGAATTGAATGAAATTTTATGTTACGTTTAAATTGCAATATTTATGAATTTTCTAACGTATTGAATATTTAAATTTTGGCGTTAAAAAGATGAAGATCTGCTAAACACCGATCAATCAGTGTCCTTAAAATTTTTGTTTTATGAATATGTGATTTTCATAAAAAAAGTTTCACTTCAGTAGAAATGACGAAATAAGGGAAACATCGGTGGCATTCAACCTGTTAATAAATTATGTTTATTCCAAGTTTATATCGAGTTTGAGTTTTAACAAATTTGTAGTTTTTCTTTGGAATTCCAGTGATAAATAAAATGTCTCCTATGTAATTCTAGAGATACTTTCTAATTCATTGTTTTTTGCTGTTCATAATTTTTTATTAACACTGAAATTGGTAGAGAAAATTCAAATTTAGGGATGTTATGTTAATCTGCGTGCTTTCATGTATTTTTCTTCATGGTCAAGGTTACTTCAAGGTCAGATTGCTATGGAAATTGCGATACGTATTCCTCTCGGTTGAAATTTATGGAAAAACAACGTGTTTCCACGTAATAGAAATTCTACACGGCCCTGAATCTTAAAAAAGATAATATTAAAAATAAAATTTAAGTTTCAAATTACAAAATGTAACGCTGAGGATATAAAATAGTAAAGGGAACTGCAAATTTCACGAAGGACATCTATTATATTGTACGTTTATGTGTGCAACGTGCTAAATGAAAGTGATTTGCACGTTATTCTTTTTTCATCTCGTAAACAATGTTAACTACGTGCAAAGTAATAAATTCTCACGATGAAACAAAGAAATCAGTCATCGGCTAAACTCTTTCCCAAGGTTACAGTTCCTTCTTTTCTTCCAAATTACAATTTCCCCTTTCAAATCTATTCCGTTGTTATTCCGTTCCATTAAAATTTAATATCAAACTCGATTAAACTGTGCTCCTCCAACGCAGTCTAATTAATTCGACGTCCAACAGCGAAACAATTATCAGCAAATTAGTAAACAAGTTTTCCTGCATTTACCGATGGATTTAATTTCTATCAAGACGTACATACGTTCTCCTTTCATTCGTCTTCTCTCGTTCCGAGCGAAAATCAAATTAAACTACGACGCTACCATTATCGTTTATGGTGCCCCTTTAAAAAACCCTTACAAAAAGAAGGAATCACATAGATATAGGCCTCTTTTCGTGACTGGCTCCACTATAATTCAAAATTTCATTGCTAAAATAAAAATTGAGCAGTGATTCTTAATGTACCGTATAATTTAACATAACATTAATATTAGGGGTACCAAAAAGTAATCAAAATTTTTTTTTTATGGCGAAAAACATTTATTTCGCAACAAAATAATTTTCTAACACTTTTTTCCAGCGTAAAGGTAGTTGTTCGATTCCCTTTTTGAAAATGTCCTTCGATTTTTTGTTGAAAAACGTTTCCAATTACGTTTTCAGTTCTCCAATTTTGATTACTTTTCGATGCCCCTAATATTATAGAAATAATATTTTCGCGTCTCATTAGTATTTTCAGTTTAATAAATTTTGAAAAAGTTAAACATTTCTTATCCCATTTGCCTCATCACGAGTGTCACTATTTTTGAAGGGATTAATTTGTGAGTTTGTTATTTATTTAATACCCCTTACTAAATATTAATTCCAAAACAAGATTCGCCTGCCGCAATTTCATTTCCATTTAATTATCAAAACTCCGAGAATAATTACAAAGAATCTTTGTTCGCGAACAAATGAACTTTTATTCGGTTAAAAAGTATCGCTATAATAAAGGATAAAATTGAAAATACAGATAAAAATTAAAAATAAAGTTAAAAGGAAGGGATGAAGCGGTATTTTTATAATTCTCCACGTGAAAGCACAAAAGTTCTCGATTTTACGAAACTATACGAATTTTTTTCCCCGGTGTTCATCGACGTTGAATTGAATTTTCGAAAAACGGCTCTTTTACGCGATGCTTATTGCCGTCGGTTTAAACGCGCACGTTTTATAATTGGATTATAGATTTATTTGCTCTCCGAGCGAGAAGGACGACTCGACGAGGGAATAAAAAAAAATATAAATACGATTTAAATGTCAAGGCAGAATTAAACAGCGTCATCCAGGACATTTTTTTTCTTTCGTTGTTCACGCACCTGTGAACTCCTGACGATGGATAATCAACAATTCGCGCTTTTACTTTGCGAGAATCGATAACAAGGTTAAGAAGCATCGCGCGTTTGAAATATACAGAATGGAAAGGAGAAAAAAAAAGAAGGTAGAAGCTTCTAATTTCCAAGTATTAAATCACATCGTGAGCAAAGCCTTCGATTTTCCCTGCAACTTCGATAAACGAACCGTGCTACTTGCAAATATTGCGCAATCCGCTTTCCAGTTTAACAAGCTATGCATTTTTTTCTCTCTTTCATTTTGATAAAAATAGGATTCTCTTTCATTTTATTTTATTTTATTTATCCTACCAGTCGTTTCAGCATTTTTGCGGTATTTCGATATTGTTCAACTTGAGAATTGTGTAACGATATCGGGATTTTTGTATTGTAACTGTGATTTTGATATTTTTGAAAGAGACAAGTAGGATTTAAATGGTATTTCGTATCGTATATTCGACGAGATTGATTCCCATAGTTCTATAGTACTTTGGTGAAATGGATTTCGAAGTTTTTAAGCTACGAGGGTGTTGCTCTCATAGAAATCGAAATTACTTTTCACGCGTATGATTGAAATAATTCTATTTCCATCAATATGAAAAAAAAACAAAAAAACAGCGATACGGATATCAATCAAGAGATTAGAAATTCACATAAAAAAATATTGTTACAAAATAATAACGTTACATTAATATTGCTGACTATATCAATTAAGTTAAAAAATTTAGAATAAACACTTTACTTTTCCTACTTTAAATACTACAGGTATTTCACCTAGAGTCTACAGTTGAGGCTTCTTTAATTTAATTTTTCCTCTATACTCATTTCTAGTTTAGCTTTTAGTCTTCAAGTGCTCCTTTATGTTTGAATGTTAGACAAACCTTATGGTTTAAAACATGTATCTCTTCTATATCTGTTATTTGTATTCTTCGCAAAAAAATTAATTATTATTACTAATAATTCACTTAGAACCTATTATATTAGGTGATTTCCAAACCAGAAATACTATCATATTTACATGACGTAAGAAAAATTGAAAATGTCCCATCCGCCAACAAATTACGAGGCCCAACATTTATCTGCTAACTAACCATAATCTCATAAATACATTATAAAAAAAAGAAACGAAGGATGCAAACAACTTCGCCAATTTAATCGCTTCCAGTCCACAAAATAACGTTAGAAAATTAAAAACCAAACAGCGCCAGTTCCAGCAAAGCTTACAAAAAAATTCAGAACAAATACTTTCAGTCGACATAATGTTAATAACACCACTTATTTCAAATTTTACCTAATGTTAATAACACCGCTTATTTGCAATTTTACAAAATAATTCCCCGAACAATTTCACGAGCTAAATTTCAATCTCCTCGATTTTCCAAAGACAAAGTAGAGCAGTCGTATCGTTAGTACGTTCACCCAGGACATTCACCCGGTACGTTCACCTGGAAAACTCGACGCCCCGTCTGACTTAGTTATCCAGCGAGAAACACAGTTAAAGGATTCTCTAAGTGGCGAAATCGTTCGTTAATTAAATCTTCCTTAGCTCGGCAGTCTCGCTGCTCGACACGCGCCTTAAACTTCACCTCTGTCACGGCAGTTCGGTCCTTCAGTTTTGCGTGAGACTTCAACACCATGCTCAAACGCTCTCTGCACGTTAACACAGATAACTTATCGTACAGAGAAACGTATACGCTTTACGCACAGTTGAGACGTTTATCCAGTAAACATCTCAAAGTTTCGCGTAACTACGGTTGATCTGGATTTGACTCTGACACGTAAACGTTGCAGGAGACGTTTCATTCGCTTCCGGGTCAACGGCGACGTTTAATTACTACGATGAAGTGTCTGTCGTTGGTTCCTTGACTTTTTGTTCGACGTACTTTCAAACTCGCTTTAAGATTCTGTCGATTGATGTAAACGTTGTGGAAGGTTTAAGGATGTTTCATGTTGGAATTATAAAGACGGTTGAAATCACTGGTTGACGATATTTTATGAAAATATTTGCAATTTTGAGGGGCGGGGTGGAATTTTTTTTGCGATTGTTTTAGCGAACACGAGGATCAATTGGCATTTTTCTAATTATTTTTTCTGTTTTTCAGAAGAATTTTTATGATATGCTTAGGTTGCATGGAATTAACGCGAGGAGTATATTTAACACTAGAACTACCGGCGTTAAATCTATCAAATTTCAATATATTAAATAAGTACTTTGAAAAAGGAGGAATCGAGTGGCAATTCGGCGATTTGTGTCTTTTGTGACGGACGTAGAATTTTTGTTCCATGACTGTTTTATGAATTTGAAGACTTTTTGAAAAAAATTGTATACCAGTCATTTGGACTGGTTTGGTAGTTCTAGTGTTAAATATACTGAATAAATATTTTAGAAAATAGAAATCCAGAGAATATGATTGATCAATTTAACAATTTAGGTTTTGTAAAATAAAAATGGAATATCTACCGCATGATTAGCCTGCAAGCTTGAGGAATTTTTAGAAAAGTTATTACTAACAATTAGATAGTAATATTTTAACGACGGCTATTTGGAGAACTATAAATAACATAGAGATGAAATTATTTGGCTAAAACTCCTTGAAATAGAGATAGATTTCACGAATAATTTCCGAAACATACAAAATGCCTTCAGAAGTATATGGTGAACGTAGAGAACTTTATTGGAATATATTTGACGTTCTGAAAGCCAACAAATTGCAATGAAATTTAAGCCCGAATAGTTAATTAGTTCTCGCACGTAATATATATCTGAGGAGTGGAGAGAAATCTGAACGAAATTCCTCCTTCGCTGAACACTAAAGCTATTTACGTCCAGAACAGTGCAATGCACCTTGGTACTTGGTGACACCGTTCGAGATATAATTAGTCCAGAGAGAATTTATTCACTTTCAACGAAACATTGTCGAATCCGAGGCATCGTTAACCTTCTCCGTCAGCTTTTATTCCATTCTCGACATCAGACTCGCCAGGAATAACAACAATTAGCTACCTTATTTTGCATTAACGAGAAAAAGATCGGAGGTATTTTACAAAGTATATAGGTCAGATCGCAAGAGATTCTTCTTTTGAGAGACTTTTCACGGATTCTTTCGAGCCTCCTCTTTCCCTCCGTTGATGGTTAAAGAAATTTAATCGCTTTAGAAACGAGGGAATATAACGCCAACGAAGAACTGGACTTCCGGTGGTCCCGTGAAGTCCTCCACCTTTCACGAACGGCCGTCGACAATGACAAAGGATTATTTACAGAGATACGTTCTCAGGAGAAAGTTGGCCTTAACTTTCACGAAGCTCGGACTCAAGTTAAACTCGCCTTTGCGTTCTACGAGGAGTTTCCAAGTATAATCGGACTCAGGGAGACCGACTTATCTCGAGGTAACATGCAACGACCTTTTGCAATATCGGCCTGGAATCTTGTTCGTGGGCTAACCTAATTTTTAACAATGACCACGATCTGACCGAGATCTAACGAGGTTTTGGAGAACTCACGGTTTCTTGGTCGAATTTTCCGTTCGATGGCCGAGCTCTTGGTACCGCCGGAAGTTGACAGTAATACCACCAATCCGGATTAAATTACTGGAGTCAAGTTTCTTCTAGCCGAAGGGAGAGGCAAAACTGATAGGTAAATGTCTTAATTGCTCATCTTTTGTACTCCTTAATATTTTCTTTTCTAAAGTACTTATTCAGAATATAGAAATGTAAGAGATACAACTACGGTAATTCTAGTGTCAGGAACTTGAGTATCTAAATTAATGGGGCCAAGTTTAGATGTTCGACAACCTGGAGAGGTTTTACTAATATACTATTTGATATATTATAGCTTGAGTGATTTAGAATTTACCGGAAACTGTAAGCCATAGGTGAAGTGGTTATAGTAGTTAAATGCGCGAACTACAGAAGGTCGAATTTTCCATTCGATGGGCGCGCTCTTGGTACCGCCGGAAGTTGACAATAATACCACCAATCTGGTCGAAATGGTTGGGGTCAAACTTTTTCTAAAAACTACCCGAACTGAGAGACAAAACTGATAGATAAATGTCTTAATTGCTCATCTTTTGAACTGTCTAATATTTTCTTCTCTAAAGTACTTAATTATTCGGTATATCTAAATATAGTAAATACAACTGCGATAATTCTAGTGTCAGGAGGTTGGTCTCTGAATTAATGTGAGCAAGTTTAGATGTTCGATAACCTGGAGAAGCTTTTCTAATCATTATTAGTTTTATTGTAGCTTGATTGATTTAGAAATCACCGAAAGCTGTAAACCATAGGCAAAACTACAGCAACTTTCTTGGTCGAATTTTCCATTCGATGGGAGTGCTCCTGGTACCGCCGGAAGTTGACAATAAAATCACTACTCCGGTCTAAATGACTAAATCCAATTTTTTTCTAAAAACTACCCAAACTGATAGGAAATATTTCACTTCTATAATATAGAATTTAAATGACTTAACACGTTAAGCGCCACACCGGTCCCTAGGGACCGGGCGTTGACTTTTCGTTTACGCTGACGCTGATCAATGAAAATGAACAATTAGTTTTTTACCTAAGCTACGTTGTCGCGCCTAACCGCGCCACAATTAGTGGAGTTAAGTATAAAATAGAACATTTTATCAAAAATGAATGTAGTATGTTAAAATAAATAGAAAGATATCTTTTCTAATAAAGGGCCTAAACGGAAAGTGCTTTAAGAACGAGCGTGGTGCTTAACGTGTTAATTGATCACCATCTTAAACCTCTGATTTTTCCCTTTCTAAAGTACTATTCAGTATATCTAAATATAATAAATACAATAGCGGTAATTCTAGTATTAGAGATTTGCTCTCTGATCTAATGGAGCCAAGTTTAGATGTTCGATATCCTGAAAAGATTTTTCTAACCTTAATATATAATAGCTTGAATGATTTAGAATCTATAGAAAGATGTAAGTCATAGGAGAAGTGGTCATAGTAGTTAAAAGTGCAAACTATAGAAGAAAAGAAGTAGAGGAAACGCATGAGGATTCGTCGAGATGACGGGCGTTAAGGGGGACAAACTTGGAGAACAGTAAACTTCTTTCCAACCGGCGAGAAGTTTTTTAAATTTAATCAGCTCAAAGGCGTACCAGAGTGCTGCTCATGAAAGATTCAATGACTTTTCGAGCTGGTACCACATCGGCGCCATTCACCCTGTCGGTTGCGTTGGAAGAAAAGTTGTGGAAGGAAAACAAAGGAATATCGAGGGTGAAAAAAATTTCTCGAACGTGAAAGGAGAGATTTCGAGTGCAATTGTGAACCATAGATGGACTCCTTCAATTTTTTTTAGTTTCATACTCCGTCAGGGTCATTCACCTTGTAACTTACCTCAAAGAAAAAAAGTTGAATACCAAAAGAGATACAAACTTTAGAAAATCCAAGTAAAAGTATCTCACAATGACACTATATTTAAATAAAATTAACACTAAACCTACCAAGGCGGTCATATGACCGCTTCGCAATTTTTTCCAAAAACTACCTAAATTGATAGGGGAACCGTGAAGTAAAAATTCTACTTCTACCATATAAAACCTAAATGAGTTAATTAACTAATCCTTTCACTTCTTGATTTATCTTTTTTCGAAGTGCTTGTTCAATAAATTTAAATTTTAGTAGATATACCGTCGGTAGTTTTAGTGTTAACAAGTTTATATACATCGTCGAAAAATATATTAATATCATGGAAAAATAAACTCGTTAACGGCATCGAACGATAAATATAGCGCAACATCCATAGCCAAAGAAAAACCGAAAGCAAGCCCAAAAATATTTTACACTTTGCTGGAACAAAATCTGCCACAAAACAAACGTCCCAAATTAAATCGTCCATTGAAAAAAGATTCCCTTGACGTTACCATCTAAAAAGCGAGTATCAGCGGACAAAAAAGTTGTCGATATGCATCAAAAGAGCGAATACAAAAACGAAATAATATCAAACAAATTCAACGGAACATAGGAAAAGTCAGATGAAAACATTTCACGCTCTAAACCCTCGACATTTTCACCCCATAGAAATATAATCCTGCGTTCAATTCTACGTCATCGAATAATCTAGAATATCATTCCACCCATTAAAGATCTCTTTTCTTCACAAAAACGAGGCATCTCGCCACAAAAATGATGAGAATACAGGAAAGACGAAGAGGTGAGAAAAAAAGAGGTGGAGCAAAGAGAAAACGGCAATAGAGAGACGATAGCAAGAGAACTTGAAAAGTTCCTTGCCATGAGAACACTCGAGATTTTAATTAACGCAAAAGCCATTGAAAGTAACTCTCGTAAATCTTTCGAGTTATCGTTCATGAATACAGCACTGAATGTCGCTCGGCACGATAAGTTACGAGGGAGGTGAAAATCGGGAAAAGCTGCGAGTCAGTTTGCCGCGATTAATAAATTCTGTTTGCCAGGGAATAGCCGTTTTCCACAGGCGCCACCAGAGAAGAGAAACCGATGCAGGTGAGCTCAGGGGAAATAGAATGAAGGAAAAGGGAAAAAAGAGGAGGGAAAAATGAATAAAAGAAAAATGAGAGAGGGGAAAAAAACAAAGAGGAAAAACATCGACGGTAATTGCGACCACGAAACCGCTATAAATGCTCTCGGAATATCACGTTTAATCGTTCACAGGTGACTCGTTGGTTTAAACGACGCAGTCTGATTCAGTGAAACGACGAGTCGCGATAATAATACGCCGATATTAATACGATTAAAAAGTGGAACAAGCGTGTTTGCGAATACGAGTATCGTTGTTCGCGATTGTTGCGCATAATGGGTATTGAATACTTTGACGTATCTGACGTGAAAGGTAACGTTTTAGAGAACGTCATTTCGACGGTGCTTTAATTATGAAATGTTGCGGGGTCATGGCGGAAGTGGAATATTGCAATGATGAATCTAAAATTTAACGCAGTGGGTCATTTCTTTTTTGCTACGTCAGTTTTGGTAATTTGCGATTCGTGGTTTATTGCAATTCCTTTGTTAACCGTTTGCGTACCACGAGCCGCTTTCGCACACTTCAGTTTTTGTGTCGAAAAATGCCAGGACATTTTTTCAAGGTTGACAATTGAAGGAAGACTTTGTTAAGATATTTTGTTAAGAATGCATCAGGTTTCTCTTTTATAATATAAAGTAATTCCAAATTAGGATACAAGCACGAGGAGATTGTTCTTGTTGTGCACTACATCAAATAAAACACCAACTTTAGCTTATTTTGAAATAATATCTCAAGAGCGCGAAAGTGGCTTTTTTCGAAGTAATTTTTTAAAACCCTCTCGGTAGTCAAACGATTAAATATAGGAAATCATCGGAATTAAAAAATATAAAAGGAAATTATAATGTTTTTGTTCACCTTCTGTCCAATTGTAATTTTGAATTTCTATAATTTGACCGCTTATTTTGAAAGTGGTGCAAGTCTATTTTCTCTTGTTTCGAGAAAATTAAAAATTAGCATATTTGCCAATTAACACTGGATTGATGGGTTCATATCTATCAAAGTAGATATAACATTGATATTTTATTAATTTTATTTATTATTATATATATAATTAATATTTCTATGCCTTTCATTATTCTATTAAAAACAAACACTTGTTGGAAAAAAAGTTACTTGAGTTTTTCTATATACATAGCAATAAAATTGTAAATGAGTCAAATTGACTCACTCCTGCAGTCCAGTGTTAAAAATACACAATAAATTTTTAAGTGTAACAAGAATCTGTTACACTTAAATCTATTAAATAACTATTTTGAAAGAAGTTAAATAATTTGTAATTAAATAATTTGTATATTATGAGATACATATGAAATATCTACTGAACAGCATCTCTGCAAATTTGAAAACCGTTTCCAAGAAAGTAGGAATCCGTGAATTCGATGCCTTCTATAAATCTAATGTTAAACAATATTTTTAATTGACAGGTATGCTAATTTTGTCTTCTTTCGAAATAACAGAAAATGGATTTACATCACTATCAAAATAAACGGTCCAATTATTGCAATTGAACGTCCATCAGAAATTCTAAATTCTACCTAAAACAACTCAAGAAAAAATTTCAAAAACCTCACACCGAACGATAAAAAAAATAGCGCTATTAATAGCTCGATAATCTGGATAAGTGCGACGATTATAACAGAACCGACGATAAGGAGCTAATGGAAGGAGCGAATAATGAAAGAATATCTTCGCAAAAGGAAAAGGAAGTCAGGCTATGCGACACAGTGAATGTAAAATTTTGCCGTATCGTTGTGCAAATGTTCACCGGCATTCATCTTGACTACAAATGGCACAGAACCGAAACAACGATCCAGATTACTGCGGCTAATAAATTCTCTGCCGGTTGGTGCACAGAACACTGTGCATTCTGTTACAACTCGATGCCAATGAAGATATTAAAAATAAAACAACGCTATGCTTATTACTATCGAGAGCCTACCATGTGCTCTCATTACCATTGTTGCCATTTTTCAGTTCCAATGTGACTCAGAATTTCACGTCCGTAACGTTACACTTGTTCGCCGAATAAATAATAAAAGTCCGATAAATTTGAAATTCTACATTTTCTGATTTTTTTCATATAAATTAACAAACACATACGAAAATGAATTTTAATGTATACAATTGAATAAATCTTTTAACTCCAACGTAACCTCGGTTTTAATGGTCGCATAAATGTTGCAAATATAAAATAAAAAGTATTTTATTACACCTGCTGAATAATATATTTTTAAAATATAAATACAATATATTGTAATATGTAAAAGGTACTTTAAAATTGCAATTCAATGGAAAAATTTACATTAAATATTCTACTGCAAAAATTCCTATATATTCTGGATTTCCTTTCGACCGTTTTAAATTGAAATAATGTAATTCGAGAACCGTATAAATGGCGTATTCAATTTTATTTTAATGTAGGTTTTTTTTGGTGAATTTATACGATATTCAGATAAGATGAAATTTAATATTTTTCGAGAGTGTAAATCTTTTTGTTATTTTACGAACGAGTAGAATCCGTGTTTGTATGTGATACAAGCGAAACTTTTGATAGAAAGAAAATATTGGGGGAGTAATCGCAGCGACGAAGCTGTCCTAAATGTTGTGTCAATTTTGCCACGATATGGCTGCAGCCACAAATAATCGGGGTGTAAAAGTGCGCACTTTACGGTATTCCGTACTCCAGAGTTTAATACGAGTGTCTATATATGCACCAGGGATGATGCCTACAATGTATCTTCATAGAAAATAAAAAGTTCGTTCCTCGGTGGTAAATTTACACGTAGATTTAAATATTTAAGTCAGTGAGAGACTTTATAAAATTTTATCAAAGGGTTTTGAAATTATCATGAACTTTGAATTATAGTTACTTTGCGAATTTTTTTCGTGCGGAATAAAAAGGTCGTTTTTCTTTTTGTATCATTACATGTTCGTCGAGATAATTCAACATTAGAGAAAATCTTAACAATTCCATAAAACATTATAATTTGATAATTTTGAAAATGAATATCTTTGAAATTCTTTTGTGAAAGAATAATGTTTTTTTTTAGGAGCATTATAGGACTAATTAAAATTTCAGAGTATGGTAGATTTTCTAAATTGTGTCTTACGTGCGGTGTTTTAATATCATTGAAACTTAATACTTTTGGAATTCCTCCAAGAAGAATAAAGTTATTCCCTCGCCTTCTTATCCTTATATTTCAATATCTTTCTGCATAAAATATTCAAATCACCTCGCCTTTCGACGCAAAAATTCTTCGAAAGGTTAAAAGAAGAATGCCAGAGCGATACAAATTCTCGAATATTCGTAAAATTCCAATCGCAAAGATTCGTGTGCAGGTAAATACTACAAGACTTATTGTAAAAAGAAGAAATCACGATAATCGATCGAAACAAGTTTACCCCCATAAAGGTCACTTCCCAAGAAATTCTTTTACAGTGACTGCTAAATCGACAAACCAGCTTGAACATTTTATTAACACTTTAACCCCTTACTGTGCCATTTACTTTGTGACTGCCTTCACAATAATTCATAATTAAATTAGTAAAATAGACATTGATCATTGATTCTTGACATTTAGTACCTATAATTTAACGTAAGATTAATATTATATAAATAATTTTATCGTGTCGCATCTCACTGACATTTTCAATTTAACACTTTACCGACCGGTATTTTTTTGATACTGTTATCTCTTCGAAAATTGCAAAGTTTCTTAACTGAGTCCTTGGCACAGTTAACCGCAATGAAAAATAATAATTTATTTATTACCGTAGCAACAAATTAATAAGTTAAAAGTCCAAAAATGTTGGGCCTGAAAAGCCGATTAATCGGCTATCGGTCGGTAAAGTGTTAAGAGGTTTTGTAAATCTTGGAAATTTTCTTTTCAATTTATATCATCACGAGTATCACTTGTTATAGTACGGCAAGGAGTTAAATGCCACTGATATTTCGCTAGTTTCATCATTTCTATTAAAATGACTCACTTCTCAGTCTACTGAGAGTCTACTATTTATCCGTCTACTATTTAATTCACATCTCTACAAACTTTAAAGATACAAATAGATGAATATTCCTCATATCTTTATCTTTTTAGCGTAATACAAGAAAAATTGAAATTTTTTGCAAAAAAAATAATTCCAAATCAATTGATATGAAAGATTTATTATTAAAAAATGAACCAACCAATATATTATATATGTAGTAATCAAATTTTGAATGAGCCAAATTGGCTCCGTAAATCTAGTGTTAAATATTCAGTATGTCCAAGAATTAATAAATATTACAATTTAAAAATTACAAGAAATTTCAGTGAATTCAACAGCGCCGATCACCGGTGACCTCTATAGAAGTCAAAGTGTTAAGTCACCATTGTTCGGTTAATCGTTCTTTCATGTAACTCTTTTCTATCCTACGTAAACGTCCAATTTGCCGCATATTTGCAACGAAAAGTAGTATACCTTTTCGTACATTCAATGCACAGAAAACGAAGAGGAAATTGCGATCGACGATTCCGTTCTCCAAGTTCGACAAAATCAGCGGCACGCTTCCGGTACTTTAAAATCGAGATCGATACTTTCGGACGTCACAGATGCGGGAAATATTACGAAAATTTGTTACTAACGTACAGAAATATACGATATTTATTTAAGGATGATTCCTGAAACTCTTTATGACCGTGGAGATATTTCATTGGATTTCGAAAAACACATATCGATGAAGGTACACAAGCGGAGGGCAAACACAGACGAGTCAACGATCGGAGCTTTTACAGAGTTCCAATATTTTTTCTTGTGGGATAGTATTTTCCATGGAGATCGAGAACTGTTGGTAGAATTTGATTTCATTCCGGAATCAATTCAAATCCATCAATTCAAAATTTCATCAATTTCGACAATCTCCAAATACATTTTCCACCTAGCTTCTGATATTTGATTGAAAGTCTTTGAAAATAAGTTTCAAAATTATATCTCATAGTTGATTTTATAAGTGATCAATTGAAAGCCTTAAATAACCTTTTGACCCGCATAAATCCTTCCAAGGTATTTCTATTCTCGACGAAGGATTCTCGCAAGCAACATTACCGTTTCCCGAAGGCGCGAGAGATCAAACAATTTCCGCAAAGCCGACTTTCATTTAACCCTCGTAAGGTCGAAGGACGCCACTTTCCACATTTTCTTCGGCGGAGACCAAATGAGGCGGAAATCACCGGCGGAGACAAACCTCCGAAGAACCGAATTCGATTTTCGAGGCGCTCCTCGTCCGGTAGAGAATACTAGCAAACGTTATCGTCCATGAAAACACTGACACGCATACAGATGTACACTGCTGCTCAAAAGTATTGCCCTTTGCAGTTTTCCATCAATTTTCCCATCATATATAAATCACACTAATTCTTATTGCGGCAATTGAACACTAGATATTTCAAAGTAGTTAAAACGACTGATTCTTAATTATCTTAAAAAATTCCTCAGCTTTCTGAAAATATCATTTTTCTGTATTTCTTCCATTTAACTTACAAAACGTAAATGGCTATATTAACCCATAACATTCCATAATCTACGTTTGAGAGTTCATTAATTTTCTAAGTCTCTTGTCATTCAATTCAGACATTTCACTTGATGTTGATATTAACACTAGAACTACCGAACCAGTCAAAATGACTGGTACACAATTTTTTCCAAAAATTCTCCAAGTTTATACCAGAGTCGTAGAATAAATATTCTGCATCTATTTCAAGAAACATAAATCACCGAATCGGTCATCTTTACTGCTTACTGTTTCTTCTTTTTTTAATTGACACATTTTATATATTAAAATATAATAGATTTAACGACGGTAATTCTAGTGTTAAATATGTTAAAAATTCGGTAAAATTACTGCTTAAAAGTACAATTTAAAAAAAACTGTTTTCAACACATTTAATAACATGAAAATAACAATAATAGACAATAATAAAATAAACAGTCTGTTTTAGTTGTACTTTGAAGCAGTAATTTTAGCGAATTATTTTTATTTATACCCTACAAAGATACTTCTTCCAGAAACGATCAAACTAGTAAAATTTTGAAAGGAATCGATTAATACCTCTTCTTTCTCCTTTTAAACTTAAACCTATTGAATTAATCATCACTAATTCTAGCATTAATATTTAACCTACTGCAAACGGACACCTTCTTTAATATTGACAACTAATCCTTCATTCGATAATCAAAATCCACCTTTCCCCCAGAAAACTAAATAGTCAAGTGATAAAAATAATAAAATGATTACTTAAATCGTCTCTATATCTATCCACATAACATTATTTCACAACCTATAGGTAAAATTAGTGTTAAAATGCTTCGAACCATTTCAATTAATTTGCCAAGATCGAAGCAATCTCGTAATACTTTTGAGCTGCAGTGTATATACCGATGCATGTACACGTGCAGATGGTTGCACATGTGTCGACGCGTATGGGTAAGTGTCCCTGTACCTGTCCAAAGGACGTTGGCGAACGGGTATGGCCAGAGCTAGTGGAGGACATAATCAGATTTGCGAGGAGAGTGATGGGCCTGGCGTTCCATCAGCGTTTACAACATTTCCAACTCCTTCCCCATCGAGAGATGGGCTTCCTCTTTTGCTCTGGGCACTATGTCGCCATCCCTTCCAACCTGAATGCCATGACGCGCGTGCAAGTTGCAGGAGCATGGACTACCTTCGCAGTGGCACATTTTATGGCGCATCCTGACTTCGTCCTTACTGGCCATTTAATTAGCCTAAAAGCCGAACCACCATCTACGTCGACATCGACCTCCCTGTACTTCTTGGACGTTGATAATGCACGTGGATGCATTGTGGTTTGAGATAGGAATTCACGTGGTAGTGAAATGTCCTTTAAACTTTAGACCAATAATCGAGTTTGCGTAGGTGGCTTCGTTGTTAAGTGTATGTAAGTAGTGTGTTGTTTGAGGGCATATTTCATCATGGGGAAGATTAAATATTGGCTATTAAGGCCTCGTGAAGGAATTTATGTAGATCGTTTGCAGTTGGAGGTATATTAAATTGGGGATGATAAATTGAATGGATTTTTTGAGGGGTGGTAAGACTCTTTGTACGTAGGATATGGCTCTTACGAATGTTTCTATTGGTAATTTTTATTATAGGATTTCTATATATATAGTTTCTCCCTAATTATTGTATGCATTAAGCTAATGATAGCATAATCAATAAACAAAACGTATGAAAATAACAATCATTAATCAATAAAAACTGTAAATACTCTATCTCGCACTCTCACAAATTCTCTAACTGCCCTCTCGAGATTATACTCTGAACTGTTCTCAACTGTGTCTATGGTTCAACTGTGACTATAGCTGGACTCTGTCTATGGTTCAACTGTGACTATAGCTCGACTCTGTCTATGACTCAACTGAAACTATAGCTCGACTATGTCTACGGTTCAACTGTGACTATAGCTTTACTCTGACTATGGCTCAACTGTCACTATAGCTCGACTCTGTCTATGGCTCAACTATAACTATAGCTCGACTATGTCTACGGTTCAACTGTGACTATGGCTCAACTGTGACTATAGCTCGACTCTGTCTTTGGCGCAACTGTAACTATAGCTTTACTCTGACTATGGCTCAACTGTGACTATAGTTCAACACTGTCTATAGCTCAACTCTGTCTATGGATCAACTGTGACTTTGGCTCAACTGTGACTATAGCTCGACTCTGTCTATGGCTCAACTGTGACTATAGCTCGACTCTGTCTACGGCTCAACTGTGACCATAGTTCAACATTGTCTATAGCTCAACTCTGTCTACGGATCAACTGTGTCTATGGCTCAACTCCGTCTATGCTTTAACTGTCTCTCTCAAAAATTCGCGCTCACATCCACCCGCAATACTCTTTCTCCCAGCATGCATTCTCTATTACACTCACTAATTATCTCCTTATCCACCGACTAAACCTTCACTCTAGCTCTGGGATTCGTCACCTTCCACATGACGTATTCTAAACATCCACCCTCGCTTATACAAAATCCGTCCACATTCACTAATTAACAATTTCCTAAGTGTAAAAAATTCAGACTCTACGTTTATAATATTGAAATTATTTTAGAATCCAATTACTTTAATGAATAGAGATCCTTGAGTGGAAAGATTTAAACGAGATAGCTTTTCGTTATATTAAATTAAATTTATTTTGAACGATGTTAGCAGGTGGAACGAGAAAGTTTGAGATGAATTGATAATGATATCACGAAATACGGTTAACTCTTTTACTATTTATACCGCCGTTTAATTGGATTGATAAAATAAACAATTAAATGAACGACGTGCAAGAGTTCAACCAGGTGGTTTAACCACATCGTTGCGTGGATTCGAATTACCACGGAAAGGAAAATTTGTTCGACCTAATGAATTTACTAAATATCCCCGCGACATGACGTAAATTGGGGCAATAACGTTTCAAACGAGAACTCTATTTGCCCGGATGGTTAAACATCCTCCAAAGGCCATTTTATGAATTTAACTGCTTTCCAATTTCGCCGAGAGGATGGAACTTCTTCTCTCTACTTATGGGACATCGTATTTTAATGATACACGTATTAAAATATCATATCGCCCATGGCAAAAGGTATGACTGCAAGGACGAGGAAGAATCTGCAAGGAGTCTCGAGAAGATAATTTTATTTAGTATACCTTGGCTCGTTGAAAATCCATAGACTCTACGTCATGTATTATGCGACAACATTTTTTTTCATGAAAATATTTTTTTCCAAACATAATTGACATAGTCCTTACTACTACTAATAGCTCTAGTCACAAAATTCTTTGCAATGAATTTTGTAAATGATATTATAAACACTACCTTTACAAACTAAATTGAATAATAAGAAAAATTCTTCAGAAATGTACAAGCAAAAGAAATTGGTTTATTTTGAGAACTGAAGTGGCTGTAGCAATTCGTTTTCTATGTAAAATAATATAATATTTCTTATATTATTGTTAGTAATACGTTTAGGGTCAAATTCACAAAAATTGTCTGTTTTGAATACAGTGACTCTTGTTGCTTCAATCAGTGGTGTCGTAATTTACATAAATTTTTATAAATTGTATTTCCTCAACGGATATTGCCATTTGTGAGAAAAATTCAAAGCGACATTCACTGAGCATTAACTGAAACTTCTTCGAAGACCCGGACAATTTAATTTTATTTCTAATTCGTTGAGTTTATATGATTTCCTTCGGTAAAAGAAGTAAATCTCTCTCGTCCAGCTCGCTGCTGGAAAATATTCCCCTTCGAGGGCACATTTACCGTTGAAACGTCGCACGTTAAATCGCGAACCAACTCTTACAAGCGATAGCGTGACCAGTTCAAGGTCTTCTTTGATGTTGCCGAAGGTAAAATACTTCCTCTCGATTATTTCTCTCGACGCTCGGCCCAGTGGACGTTTGAATTACGCGCGTTTATTTCAAACGACCTTACCAAGGAATTACACGGTAAATAGCACTGTACAATTTTCATTTTGAATCCTCCAAAAGCAATGCGAAATTATAAATATCAATAAATCCCCAACTAATACCATCAAAGTGTTGTCCCTTTATACAAGATAAATCGTTTCATGGAAATACGAATTCAGATTTATTAATATTTATTTAAAAAAAAAGAACTTAGTGAACTGAAGAATAAAAGTTAAATTGCTCATTTTAATGTTACTGTCAGAGAGAAATGAAATGGCACAAAGAGTGAAAATTCATCAGTAATGGAACCTTTTGAGAGGATTATTCATTAAACTACGTTCTCTGTTTATTTAATATTTTATTAAAGAGGGAAAAGATATGATGTCTTGAGGGGAAAGAGCATCGTGATCCGCTCGAGCTACTTGTTACTTTCAGGCTCGTTATCGTTTTACGCTTATTAACGGTCGATGTTGTATCGAAGAACGACTATCGATCGTTATTTGTTTTGATTCTTCGTGGAAAAATTTTGTAGTGGTAAAAAAAAATTGGAATGCCGTTGATGTAATTACACAGTCAAATGTGAACAGGTTGAAAGTGTAATTGAGTAACTGCGAGTAGTAGGACTTAAATGTATAATTTCTATCTGGAATTTTACAATTGCATCGCTTTATAAAATATCCCTTCGACACGTTCCAATTAAACAAAATTCGTTGAAATTTATCCAATCAATTTCTTCGTCGGAATACCTTTTTTAACGAGCACTTTATTGAAAGCTACGAATGCAATTTGTCGTGTCACCGAAAAGATTAATCGTGCAAATTTTATTGCATTTCGTCATTTTCGAACTTCAATAGATTCGAATACTTTTTCGAGGACCTAGAATTTTAAATGAATTTCGAACCACCGGGACTGTGTTGGACAGGCAAAAAAATATCTAAAAAGTGATAGCAATTCTAACTTTGTTCCGTCAGATAGAAATTGAGCTGTTATTGCCATCGTCAGTATTGCCTCCCACTAAAAGTACCAACGTTTTTACCATTTTTAATATTACTCGCTTTCATTGTTTTCGAAGGACAGACATTTTTATTAAATCTACCATAGAGGTTTTAACATACAATTAAGGAAAGTATCTAAACAATAGTAATAATTCTAACTTTGTTACAGTATATTAAAATAGGAATCATCGCCACTTATCTCTCACACAACACAGCTTTATTTCTAAACATTGTAATTTCCACAGCTTCCATTATTCCACCATGGCCAAAAAATCTATATAAATTCAAAATTGTTGCACACAAACCAGAAACATTTCTCAATGATGATAACGACTCAAATTCGACTCAATAATTGAAAAATCTCTGCTGCTTTCAATCGTTGCCGTATCCCCATAAAATATACACCTTCAAAATTTATAATTCCATCAAATCTGATTATTGTTCCAGGCATACAAATTTCCTACAGATTCAAAACTACTGAAACTATTGCAAATAAATCAGAAAAATCTCTCAGGATCGATAACGACTCAAACTCCACCTAACTATTCAAAAATTTTTCCAACTTTCAATCGTTACTCTACCCTCATAAAAAGTACATCTCTAAAATTTATAATTCCATCAGTCCCGATTATTTCTCAGGCATAAAAATTTCCTACAAACTCAAAACTACTGAGACTACTGCACACAAATCGCAAAAATCTCTCAGAATCGATAACGACTCAAACTCTACCTAAAAATTAAAAAATCTTTGCAACTTTCAATCGTTATCCTACCCCCACAAAGGATACACCTCTAAAATTAATAATTCCATCAAATCTCATTATTTCTCCAGGCATAACAATTTCCTACAAAGTCAAAACTACTGAGACTACTGCACACAAATCGGACAAAATCTCTCAGAATCGATAACGACTCAAACTCTACCTAAAAATTAAAAAATCTTTGCAACTTCCAATCGTTACCCTACCCCCACAAAGGATACACCTCTAAAATTAATAATTCCATCAAATCTCATTATTTTACCAGGCATAAAAATTTCCTACAAAGTCAAAACTACTGAGACTACTGCACACAAATCGGATAAAATATCTCAGGATCAATAACGACTCAAACTCCACCTAACAATTAAAAAATATTTGCAACTTTCAATCGTTACCCTACCCCCACCAAGGACACACCTCTAAAATTAATAATTCCATCAAATCTGATTATTTTTCCAGGCATAAAAATTTCCTACAAATTCGAAACCACTGAGACGACTGCACACAAATCGGAAAAATGTCTCAGGACCGATAACGACCCCTACTCGACCCGACTATTCAAAGAATCGTGGCGTTATTCCCATCGGCAAGTAGAATCCCCCGAATCGAATAGAGAAACGTCTCCCAGAATCCCCATTTCGCACGTAACTCCGTCTTCCTTTGGAGAGTGTCGCGAAAAGAGATACCGCACAAAAAGTCCAACCACAAAACGCGACTCGCCGTTCGATTTCGACCAGTTTCAACCACAGTCAGTGATCTAACACGGTACAGCATGGTCCGATGTATCTTTACGTCGAAATACACGCGAAAACCTTTCTACCTCTTGGAGAAGAAACATTTTTCGTTTGTTCGCTACAAATTCGTTCCTCGCGTTGGAATAGCATGGGGAAATAAGGACCTCTTACTGGTCCTGGTCTCTATTGACATTGTTCTTTCTTATTTGAACAAGAAATAAGTACCTGTAGATATTACTATGATATAACAGCGTGGTATTAACCCTTTAAGGATGATAGAATAATATTAATAAAAATATAGATAAAAATAGATAAATAAATATATAGATAGATAGATAGATACAAAATTCGATTTTAGTTTATCAAATATTTTTTTAGAAATTTTACGGTTGAAATATAACAAGGCAAATAGTAATTTATAACTTCTATAAATTAATATTCTGACTTTCAAAATAAATGTTTCCAAATAAATTCCAATAAATTGCCAAATAAATGATTATTTTTCAACAGTCAAAAAAGTCTCAGTCCCCAAAGGGTTGACACATTGTATGGGAGCTGTTTTGTGCCACCTCATTAACACTAAACCTACTAGGCCAGTAAAAAGACTAATCTCAATTTTTTTCTAGAAATTAATTAAATTAATAGAGTAGATGTGAAGTAAATATTCCACTTTTTACGATACAAAACCTGAATTGATTAATTAGTTTTTCCACCTCTTTCCAAATCTCAATTTAAAAAATATTTTCAAAATTTGTAGGTGTGGAATACAGTAGATATTTTAGCCTTGATATATTTTCTCACGAATCGACCTTCGTTTTATGTGTTTTAATCGCTAGGAAATATCCTTAGCTCCCTAGGGAACAGCGAACGATAGACTACACCTGCGTTTAAAAGACTTCAAGGTTCTATGAAGGTTGTTTTTACCGGGATTATCTAGAAGATTAACGAAACGGAAGATCAGGAATGAAAAGATTACGTAAGAGGAGGAATCAAGGGATCTTACTTCTACAGAATACGCTTGCGAAAGAAAAACAACGTCGATAAATATGACGTGGTGAACTGTTACGAATTATTGGCTTCTTCCTTGAACAATATTGATTTGTCAAGTGTCTAGCAATATCAAGTTGTTATATACATAGCACAGGAGAGGATGGACTTGTTCGTGAATTTTTAAATAAAACTGTCGCTCCTCTATGCAATTAATTACTTTCGTCAACTAGGTTTTTAAGGTGGAAATAGCTACCACTCCTGGTCGAAGAGTAACTGTCGTGCAAACTTTTCTAAAAATGTTTTTCTAAACTGACATCTATACAATTTATCGTTTCATCGAGAGAAAAACAATGTCAACAAACATAACGTGGGGAATTATTGGCTTCTTCTTTTCACATCATTAATTTGTTAAGTGTCTAGCAACATGAAGTTTTTATATACATAGCACAGGAGAGGATGGACTTACTTGTGAATTTTTATATAAAACTATCGCTCCCCTATGCAATTAATTACTTTGGTCGACTAAAAATGTTTTTTAAACTTAAAATTGCACAATTTATCGTTTCATCGAGAGAAAAACAATGTCAACAAACATTACGTGGGAAATTGTTGGTTTCTTCTTTTCACGTTATTAATTTGTTAAGTGTCTAGCAACATCAAGTTTTTATATACATACCACAGGAGAGGATGGACTTACTTGCGAATTTTTATATAAAACTAGCGCTCCTCTATGCAATTAATTACTTTGGTCGACTAAAAATGTTTTTCTCAACTTACAACTGCACAATTTATCGTTTCATCGGGAGAAAAACAATGTCACTAAATATAACGTGGGGAACGGTTACGAAATATTGGCTTTTTCCTTACACAGTATTAATTTGTTAAGTGTGTTACATTTGTTAAGTGGCACAGGAGAGGATACTCTTATTCGTGAGTTTTAAAACAAAGATATCGACTCTCTATGCAATTAATTACTTTGCTCAATACGATTTTTAATGGCTACCACTCCTGGTCGAAGAGTAATTGTCGAGTGAACTTTTCTAAAAATGTTTTTCTAAACTTACAACTATGTTATATTATCCTTCGAAAGAGTAAAGTTGCTGGTAACTTTTAAAACAGCGGTGGAGTTCCTGTATAACTAATTATTCGCAATATACACCCCACAGTTTTATAAATCGTTATAGTCTCTGAATATGACTGGTGTCGAGAAAATAAAAAATATTTCTTCAAACTTCAAACTAAGTACACAATATTATAATTAAATCATAAATTCTCTTAGACTACTACAAAAAAACTGTAAGGATTAAAATACCAAAATTAATTCATTTGGAAGTAAAATTCGTGCAATTATAAAAGCAGTATATCGTTCGTTTATATGACCTCATTGATTATTGTCAAACGAAACATTTCACACGCGATTCCTCTCGCAACGGAACTTTCCAAAGCGATTCCACGCCCTTTAAACTTCTCAACGTCTTCGTGAAACTTTAACCAACCCCGTACGTCCGAACCTGAATTATATTTATCGTTCTACAACCCTTAACGATTTATTTCCTCCTCCTTTAATCATTCAACCACCAAAGATTAATCCGCAAAGATAATTTCAAAAGAATACAAAAATATTCAAGTAAAACTTAAATTCCTCTTTTTCCACCGCAACAAAAGTAACGTGAAAAACATTGAAAAAGTGAAAAACTCCTTTTCGCTCAATCGTCGCAATATTTTCTCACGGAGAACAATAAGATTTTATGCAAATTCAATTAAAAGGAGAGAGTTTTCAATGGCTTTTCACGAAGAAGCGGAATATTGAATTTCTTAATTATCGATACCCTCGGAACTCGTTTTCATTGCGGCGACCTTGACATTAAGTTAATTGTACGACGTTAAGAAAACAACCGTACATCGATTGTCGTTTCATAAGGATACCTGTAAGCTCTTGCGAGCCGCGGTAAATTAATTGGCTTTGCAACGTAAGACGAAACGCGAGGATCGACGGCATCGACGTGGAAAGATGCTTCCAAGGAGATAACAACTAAATTCGCTTCTTGGGATGTACGTTTACACAGGATGCTTTGTCGATACATGTCGATACTTCGAGGGCCGAATCTCTGACGTGGGTTACGAACGAAAGTATGTTGTATGAAATAGATTGTCCGGGCCAGAACACTTTGGGGAACCGCTGGAGAACGTTTTGGCTGTACAAACATCGTTTACAACTTGCTTCCCGAAATTCTCGAATTGTACTGTAGAAATTTGTCTTCTATGTTATGTTAGAAATCGTAAATACAAACTAAATCGTCTAAGTAAAAAAATGTTGAAGGAATAACACAATACACAGAAGTGCAAAACATTTTGATACGTCGCAAGGAACTTCAATGTTTTGCATTATTTCTTAATTTTCAGTAATCAAAAAAAACTATTTTCTTGGAACAAGCTAGATACTAAAATTAAATATGTCGTAAATACAATAACAACTGTAAACAGGACTGGGAAAACAGTATTTTCCGAGGAAAAAGTTCCAACAGTTGATGAGCGTCGATCATTAATTAACACCTAGGAGAAGAAACAAGTCAATGTAATATCTGTTTACTTCTGTACTCTGTAGCCAATATGAAATAACTCTCTGAAATATTTAGCTAAATGAAAGAAAAATAAAACAGATACGCCACTAATCCTTGATCTACCAAGGTGGTTAAAATGATTTGCATCGAATTTTTTAACAATGTTCCTCAGATTTCTAATGTTCTTTCTTTTCAATTTTCTATCTTGAAGACTGTGAGCCATTCAATTTTATTGCTACTTCATTGATTTGACTCAGACATGTTTATTTGGTAATTTTAACACGAGAACGACTGACGTTAAATTTATTACATTTAAATATATTAAATAAGAACTTTGGAAGAAGAGGAATCAAGGGGTGGAAAATATTATCGGTTTGGTAATCTGTGTTTTATAAGATCAACTTAGAATTTCTAGTCTAGGACTCTCCTGCAAACTTAGGCAATTGTTTGAAAAAAATGTGAACAAGTCATTTTGACTTGCTTCGTCGTTCTAGTGTTAAATATTATAGTAGGATTTGGCTAACATAAGAAGAAGGACAAAGGATCATTTTCTAGGTGTACATAAAGTTAAATGATTAATCAACAGGATAAGATACAATAAGAATAACACACACTCAGCTTATAATATAATAATAAATAGAACCGATATTAAATAATAGTAAAACAGTAGAATAACTAAAAATCTATATTACACTAACATGTATATTATATATACAAATATAAATATAATCTAACTAAAACTATAATTATAAATATAATGCACTAAATCTAACTAAAAAATATAATCTAACTAAAATTAGCAAAACATATCTAAGGATTTAAAAATGCTTTCCAAAGTGTCACTCTAACTTCACTTCTTTCTATGTCACGCATTTTCATGGGGAGACGTCGCTCTAAGGATATCTATGACTCAATATTATAAGACAATATGTTGAATTAAGGATAGATCTAGTCGATGGATCAGTTAACTAACTGTGAGACATGGAAGTTCTTGTTCCACCCAACGTTTATTTTTGATCTATACATTCTAACAAATAAACAAGCAACGACTGCGCGCTTCAGACGCCAAAAAAAAGGGCGAAGAATGAACGCATCAAACGACCTAGCACAAAGGTAGGAGAAAGGTCTCAATCAAGTCCTACGATCAAAGGACCGAACGTTCGTTCTTTAACGTTTGAATTTTTAATGTCCGCCACTTGCAGCGACGTACCTGATCCCGGAAATGATTCTGTGAAAAATGACTCGAGATTATTCCTTTAAGGTGAGCCTTAACATACTGTACAACGGATGCCTGACATTATACTTTGAGTATTTTCTTTTCACACCTTCGAAGTGCCTGCCGACGTTATCGTGCACTTTATTTTTATACTCGAGAAACGACGCCGAGTTGAATCGCGCCTCCGCTTCCTGTGTCTACACATTGTCGTAATTTCAACAAAGACTGACTGCAACAATTAACCCTCTAGGAGGTGCCGCGTGACTTTAGGGCGACGCGTTACGTGTCTGGATATTTTTTTCTCCTCTCATTTTCCACTTTGAAGTTTCTGTTTTACTAGAATTTTAAAATAGAGATATAACTATGCTTGCTTAAAGTAGCTGTGATGTTTTTGACTTGGCAGTTAACGGAGGGAAAGGTTTAAATGACGTTAACAATTTTGTTTTGTGCTTATTTTACTGAACGTTAGGCAGGAATATATTTTTACTTTCAAAGATCTCAGTTTTAAATGAATATTTGAGGTATTCTTCCATTGTATTAGTCTGATTTTAATCTCAATGCGGTCTAATTTTACTTTACTGTCATTTGAAATGATTAATAAGCTTCCGGTAGATGGCAAAAATGCTGAAATATTAATTTTGACCTCCTTTTATAAAACTTACTAAATTTTTATGCAAGAAACTATTGTGGGCTATCTAGAATCTACGAAAATAGTAATTTTTAACTTTCTGTAGAAACAGTCATTAGATTTTCGCCAATGAGTATGTAAAATTTAAGAGTGATAAAGATCATGAAAAGTAGAGAGATACAGAAAAAATACTAATAATTCTATGTTACTCTGGTTTCTTTATGAACTTGAGATTCTCTAACATCTAATAGTCAATGCTAAAAACGATATTACAGTGTTAGAAAACTTCTAATAGTAAATTCCTTGACAGGAAGCAAATATTGTTTGATATAGGGACGAAAATCTTTAAAAAAATGGAATGTTTAACCCTTTGCGAACGGAGGCATTTTTGAATATCGAGAAACAATCAATTATTTAGCGATGAAAAAACACTTTTTCATCGGAAAGACAGTCTGTTAATGTATACAAGTTGAAATTTATTCTATGTAAAATAATATTTCAACGATTATATTTTAATTTTTCAACTCTAACCATTTATATATACACCGACAAACTATAACCAATTTTTTTTCTCAGGGCGCATATATTCGCCCGTCGTCCTCAAAGGGTTAAAATACGTACTAAATAGCGAATTGGGCGAAAGTGGAATGCGCCAAGGTCGAGTGCCGCCTGTAATACGAAAATACATCTATTACCAGATTTACACGGTACGTAATATTACAAGTACAAAGCTACGATCTGCTTGTTCGGTGGTGGATCAAGTAACTGTGTTTACATTTGTGTAGCTTTGACTTTGACCGCTACGGTGACTTCGCAGACTACTCGCAAGCCAAGGTTATTTATCCTGTAACCGCTTGCCTACGATAACGATTGATGCTAACACCGTAGAATGTTTTGCAAGGAAACGAAAAATTATGTAAATACACTAACATGGAATAACCTGGTAAAATAACGCTACGAAATTTCTATATTTTCTCGCTACCATTTTTTTGCGGCAGTCAAAACCAGTTGCAGATTTTTCTATTAGTATGGATAACTATTGAATAAGAGTCGCAGCAATTTTGTAAACAAATTGGAATTGTTATAATACGATAATTATTTCTATAATTATAATAAAATTATCATTCGACGAAGAGGGAAATTAGAGGTCTCTGTTGAAAAATTGAAGATATTCCTGTCGTCATAACCTCTTTAGTCTTAGTAATTCTATCACCTAAACATTATATACTATACGGCTTGTATAACCTATATGTGCTATTAGAAAATCACCTATATCTCCGTTTCAAATTTGCAGCTAATATGAACGGCACGATCGACTCCGCAAACGCAAAGTTTCGCTTAATTTATATATCCTGCAAATGCAGGATATTCAGCGAAAAGGGGAGGGGATTATCATGAATTGATTCTTAATGAACCATCACAGCCGAGCTGTATCGTATTCGATCCGCATCGTTCATGAATAATTGAACGTACAATAGCGTTAATCCATTATGTTTCTATAATTTCCACCGGTTTAACACAACACATGTAACGGCCTTCCCGACATTTTAGAACGCTTCGATGCGCAAGCAATAATCCTATTTACGAATTTATTAATTCATCAAATAACGAGATTACGATAAGCGCATCTGCTCGCCTGATTTGTTTTATAAAACTTTTGAAACATTTCACTCGGTAATCTAATTTCCTAACGTCGATAAACGTCATCGTTACGACATTGACTTGGAAAAAATTGTCTCGCAAAATATTTCGCAATAAGATAGAAAAAGTCGACGCCATATTGGCTTCGAAATTATTCAAAAGTCGTTCGCTCTTTGATCGTCTTGAATCAGATATATTTCGATAGATCACGTGCAAAATGTATCGTCGTGAGGTGTCATTGGCGATAAAGGAACGATAAGTAATGGAAAATTGAAGAAATAATCGTTAATTCATGGGAAATAGTACTCACTCGTCGATGATCGTCGATTCTCGCCGATGCTCGCCTATGCTCGCCTATGCTAGTCCATGCTCCTTCCCACGGTCCAGTGGAGGTTGGCTTCTTTTCTTGAAAAGGGGTAAAAAAAGGAAAATTACTTAAAACCAACACACACGACAGATTGTACTTTACAAGATACGTTCTCTGTGCAAAATATGACTATGATCTTACCATAAAAACACTTTAAAACACTTTTTTTCAAGAGAACGACGCGATCGCGTCAACTACGCGTTTGGCAATAAAAATGCCTTTTTCTAATTGGTGGGTGGTGTCGCCAGCGGACCAATCAGAATACACCCGAATTAAGATGTATCGATAAATGGCGGTAAAAGTTAAATCTCCTTAAATATTACTCAATAATTACATATACGAAAAATTGTTGCTTTAGATTCATTTTAAACATCAACATGGACGGTAAATTAATTGCACGTTCAATAAAAACGATCGTTACCTTAAATAAGCACCGATTATCGATATAAATTTAAGAATAACTTCTGTTTTTCATCATTTCATTATTAACTTCATCCAATAAATTATTTCCAGCTGTACAGTAACCAAGCACGGAAACGCCATTTCAGAAATTCATTAACAATTTCAATCCAATATCGAGGTCGTCCTTTAAAATAAATAAAACATCTGCAAATATTAGCCATCGAGTGTCAATCGATACTTTTAATTTGCCATTAAACGAGAATCAATTTTCAAACATCATAATATCTCTTATTTAATATACGCTCGATTACAAATCATATTTGAAAATCCTAACACACGAGTGCTCTCCATTCGCAGAAAAATATTTACCTCTCACTACAAAACATCGCATCGTTAAATATTCAACCGTGAAAAAATTCAAACGGAAACAAATTACCACAATATCTCTAGCATCAATTTCATCCAATACATCGAATCAACCAATTATTTCTCCTTGCAATTCCACCAACCCCCGTACCAAAACCCTGTCGATCTTCGTTTGTTCATCCACACTTGAAATACCGCTGCAACCACCCCGTATCAATTCCACCCTACGATCTAGAAGCGCATCAACGAGGCCATTGCATCACCGACGATAAACTAATTTACACTCCACGCTTTCCATTCGTAGTACCACCTCAGAATTTCGCTCGATGCAAACCGATAATTTTCCCGATACATGGGCGTATCGTGCAATCACCTCGTACGAAGAGAATAAATTTATTTCAAAGATTCCTGCGGCAATTGACGAGCCATCGTGAACGATCATGGTGTATCTGTACACCATATAGGTGTATTGGCATCGTGTGTAGGCATATAGCCCGAAGCACGGCAACTATTGGCATCTGAGTGGGAGACAAAGAGCTTTGGTTCTAGCCGGGTATTGGACTATTGGATTCTCTTCTCCTCTTGCTTTCTCACCCCTCTTTCCTCTTTTACTAGTCGAGCCTACTGTCCTCTCGTTTACCCTCTCGCTTGGTGATTTTCTCTTCCCATTTCGCTTCTCTATCGTACTCTCTTTCTCTCGTTTAGCTTCAATCTTTATCAAACCAACTCTGTCCCTCTGGTTCTCTTATGTTTCTCGTTGCTACTTCCTCTCTTTCCATCCTGACGCTTCACGGATGCGAAACTTATTAAACCACCCCTGCTACCTGTCTGTCCCGGTGTCGTAGCGAATTTCAAAGGCAAGAAAACTGTTGTAACGATGTGCCTTGTACGGGTTTCTAGCGGAGAAGGACGGGTCTTCCAACGATATCAACGTGGAATGGGTGCTCACCGTGAAAAACGAGGCGTGCCATTCAACGGTGTAATGAATACTCTTGTCCGAGCAGAGATTGATAGGCGTTACTTGGGTTTTTTGATTCATGCCTGTCGGTTGGCTGTTCGTGATGCATGCGATGCAATTCGCGTGGTATGGTGTGTTTCGTTTTGAACGTGATGGCAAGTTGATTCGCGAGGGATGTGGAATTTTATACTAGTCTTTTGTTACGTGGGAAATAGAAAGAATCGGGGGAAGTTAATTTGGAGTTGATTTCACGTTGCTTGTTTAACTCTTTGAGGCAGGAAGGGATTAAAAGTGTCCAAACTGTTTGATGGGTGAAGATGGAGGGTGGGACATTTCTTGTTCGAAAATTTATATTATTATGTAACTTAGTTAATAAATATAAACCAATTTTATTCAATTAAAAAAATAATATGTGTGCAACTTGGGTTGTATTATTTTCTTGATTACCGTGTTTCAAAGAGTTAAAGGTTTCTATCTTAATTCGGAGTTGTGGCTTGTTATATTATAACACTTTTGCCATGAATTATTATTTGCGATAAATTTAACCCTTTAGCGTACAACAAGGCGTGACGTGTGGTAAATGCAATGGGAAATTTTGAAATCTTCCAAAAGGTATTAAGTTGAATTTATCACTCGGTAATAAAACAGTCAAATTATATCTATACCATTAACACTAGAACTACCGGCCTCAAATCTATCATATTTTAATAAATTAAATAAGTACTTTGAAAAAGGGGAAATCAAGCGGTGGAAAATTTGATCGATTGGGCGATTTATGTTTATTGATATAGACGTAGTATATTTATTCTATTACTCTTATGTAAACTTGGAGAATTTTTTGAAAAAATTGTGTACCAGTCATTTTAACTGGTTTGGTAGTTCTAGTGTTAATATTGAGTTCCGTTTTATGAAATATTAGAAATCAGTGGGAACTCTTGATATTAGAAATTAATTCTGAGTTATTGCACTCGAAGTGACGAAAGAAATCGTACGGCAAGGGATTAATACTAATAAAAAACACAGAAAGCATGAGGTATAATAAAATATGTTCAAGATATAGCAATCATTGTAACATTTAACCCCTTACGATTTCTTTTGTAATCGAATGCGCAATAACTCAGAATTAATTTCTAATATCACAAGTTAATATAAAAAATTAATAACATAGAACTAATTTCAACGTCGCATGGTCTACTGATATTTTCATTTTAACACTTTTTGAAAAACTTATTTGCGAGTCATTGTAAAACAGTTAAAAATAAAATGTCTATTCGCCCTTAAAATAAACCTACTGAAATCTTAGCAAAAATTATATATACCTTAGAAACGTGGTGATTTCCTGCTTTGGTGGCTGAGAGCAGACGTGCGTCCGACAAATAAGGGTTGATACCACTGTGGGCATGAATTCTCAAGCAGTCCTCAAAAAGAGAGGTATTTGGTGATGCAGGAGTTCCTCTTTGCAATTATTATACGAGCACTAATAGTTGAGAATGGTAGAACTCGACCAAGGAGCACTGATTACTCGTCGACGGTCACGAGAGAACTGATAGCGAGGCGAGGTGAGCATCGAAATGGCTTATTGTCAAAATTCGTGGAAATGATATCTGGAGGTTACGGGCGCCGAGTATGTTTTGAAAACACGCCGCGGACGTTGTACGTCTTGCCCAGTCAAGTGGAAAGAACTGCTCTGGAGAGTTCATTTTAAAATTGTAGATGAAAATTAATAATATTATTATTAATTGTTTATACTCTTTCTTCTTAGATATCCTCTTCGTCTTCTTTGACTATCTGAACGCTAATTTTTATTAAATATTGAGAAGTAGGCTTCGTAGTTTATTTAACAATTAATATTTAGTTATTTAGTTTTTTATTTTATTTTATTTTATTTTTATTTTTTATGTCTTTATAATCATTCTTGTACTACACTTTCTCTTTTGTAAAGGGATACTTCCCGTCAATGCAACAATAAACGAAATGTCCGACGCAGAGACACAATATTTAACTTATTTAACAATTATATGTATTTTTTTAACGATCTCTTTATAATGAAATCTGTCTATGTAATTTTTCGGGAAGAGGTGATTACATTTCTTCCCAAACAAATTTTATGATGTATCGTACCTTTGCAGTTGAGATTTCGTATTATTTATGACTCCAAATCCTCAAAATCCACGGGAAGCTTGCACGTACCCTTGGTAAATTCCGTATAATGTGCACCAGGATTTGTCCTCTAATTTTTTAGTCCCTTTTCCATTGTCCCCCTGTTTCACTATGCCCCAGGATTATTTAATCAGCGTTGAAGGAAGTACAATTTAAAAACTCTAAAACCTTAATAGCTTTATATCTCAAAGTATTATTAATTCCTTTCTCTTAACAAATATACAAATTTTCATCCCTTAACACCCAGCTACATCAACTTCAAGGTCTCCCTCAATCTTCCACAGATTTATTAACCCTCTATACCCCGAATTTGTTGTTGTATCTGAAAATCAATTTCTCGATGGCACAATTAGAAAATCATAAAAATACAATTTTAAATGATGAATTAAACTTGATTTTTAAACATTGAATTACAAACAATTTTATGATTTTTACGAGTTGGAGTATAATATTTGGCAAAGTTAAAATTTTGACTTCGAAAAATAGAATATTATATGTGTCTTGAGTTCCCTCAAAGTCACGGAGCCCATAGAGGGTTAACATCCCCATTTTACCATCCCCAAAATTTCCATCGATCTTTACAAACCTTAATATCTCCATATCTCAAATCATTATCAATTCCTTTCTCTTAAGAAACAAACAAATTTTCATCCCCAAAACCCCCAAGTAAATACAAATTTTCATCCCTAAACACCCAGCTACATCAACTTTAAGGTCTCCCTCAATCTTTTACAAATTTATTAACCCCCTGTACCCCGAATTTGTTCTGGTATCTGAAAATCATAAAAATACAATTTTAAATAATAGATTAAACTTGATTTTTAAATATTGAATTGTAAAGAATTTTCTGATTTTTACGAGTTGGAGTATAATATTTGGCAAAGTTAAAATTTTGACTTCGAAGAATAGAATATTAGATGTGTCTTGAGTTCCCTCAAAGTCACGGAGCCCATAGAGGGTTAACATCCCCATTTTACCATCCCCAAAATTTCCATCGATCTTTACAAACCTTAATATCTCCATATCTCAAATCATTATCATTTCCTTTCTCTTAACAAACAAATTTTCATCCCTAAACCCCCAAGTAAACCAACTTCAAGCTTCTCCCCCATTCCTCCACAGGTCCATTAACTTCCTCGTTCTACTCTTCCCACAATTTCCATCAATCGACACAAACATAGAGAAACCAGGAGTTCATTTTCTTCAAGGCCTACCTGTGCTCAGAACCAAGGGGAAAAAAAACTTCGAAGTCCTTTCCAGTCTTACCCGTTATCTTTTCTTCTCGATAGCTACCCCAGTGGAAAAAAAAGCGTGGAAGAGAAAAAGACAGAGATGGAAGGAAGGGTGTAGAGGCAAGACAGAAAAAGAAAAATAAGGAAAGAAACGAGGAAGAACGTAGGAGAGAAATGGTCGGAGAAAGATCCCAGGGAAAAGAGGCGAACTGGGTCGTGGCCAACAGCTGCCTTCTGCCCATTATTTCCGTCTCTCATTGGTGCACGTTACTTACTGCTTCCGTTCGGCTGCATGCCTCTAAGAAAGAAAGAGAGGAGGGAAAAAAGGAGGGAGTGAAAAAAATGGACAAAGGCAATCGATACCGTAAACGATCGGATATTCCAGCGACATCGTTCATCCATTAACCCTCATATGTGATTTGACTTTTGAAATTACACTGTGAGAATCAACCCTTGGATTTAAGGGGATGATTCTTCGTCTATTGCGAAAACGTCGAAGGATTTTTATCGGTCGCTCAATGAGAAAAGTTGAGGGGGTGAGATGTAACACTAGAACTACCGACTATTAACCCTTTGCACTCCGAGCAATCTCCAACTTTATTTATTAGTAACTTGATGGCACATTAATATTTGCTATCGTCTACCATTTCAGTAGAAAAATTCATGTAAATATACATTTCTTAAAATATTACGATACAGTCAGTTTATCCTCTGTAATCACTAAAATATTCAAAAGGTCACCTTGGTGGGACCAATCGAGTAATACGGTAGACTTCCTATGTCCCTTCCGATGGGACATTGGAGTACAAAGGGTTAATTGAATATCAACAAAAAAAAATTGTTTAATTTTTTTATCTCAACGAGTTCGTCCACACGGTTTATGAATAAATCGTGTTGAAAAATAACATATGGGGTGGGCCTTATGGAAAAAAATTGTTGCTGACTCCGTAAAATCTTTTTTTATTTTTCTACTGGAAAAACGAGTCGATGGATTCTAATAAAAAATTAGCAATGTATTATTTTATGCTTTTGGAATATTATTGAATTTTTTTCATAATTTTTTACTTCGTAGGTATAGAGAAAGCTGTTTTTTAATGTCTAAAAAGTGAATGGAATGACCTCTGTGAAGTTAGCCTCTGCATTAATTCTTACTAAATTTTTTTCACTTCTAATGGAAAAAGAAACTTTTAGTTTTGAATCCAGCTAGAACTACCTGAAAAAATACTAGATAAATACTTTGAGAGAGAAGAAAATGCATGGTATAGCTTTCAAAATTTCAGAAACATTTATTTGAAATTTAGTACACTCATTTTGACATTGGTAGATCTAATGTCAACGATGGTATTTCTTCTTTTGAGTTTATTTATCGCAGGGAAATTGTATTTTACGATTCGTTTCGTAGAGCTGATCGAATCTGAAGGACGTTCAATAGAGGGTACCGTGATTGAAAAATTGTTATTGGAGAGAAATATTGGATTTTTAAATATGTTTATGTGACTATAAAAAAAAATAGGCTATTATTATTCTTGAAGTAGGTGTTACGAGAGCGATATTATTTCTGCATCTTCTTGGATTCGATAAATTCCAATTATAACGTTGATCGTTGAACTTTCGAGTTGATTGTACACCCGGAGCTAATTACAGAACGTAGTAAATTCGCCAATGAATGCATGGTAGATATGAACTGTCCATTTCTCACCTATCGATGGAATGGCTCTGTAATTAAATCGTCCCAACTAAATCACCATAATTAGTCATTATTTCGTGAAATATATTAAAATAACATAGATCGTTGTTGACGTTAATTGCCATTAATTCCCGCCATAGAACTAAATAGCCAGAATTTCACGATAAATATTATTCAGTCACATTTTCCACTGTCAAACTTTACTTTCGTTTCGAGATTAAACAAAAAACTTGCAGGACATTGACAAATCGTTCTATCGGTTATCGAACCTATACTTTTATCGTGAAGAACAATTTCTCACTTTATCGACATCGAAAGGATCATTCAGAATGGTTCATTATTTCCCTGTTAGATAATTTAGAAAATGGTATGTATGTGTTAAAGTTAATCGAAACTAGTAAATAACGAATTTACTACTATGAGAATATTATTCTCTGCACGTATAACGGTATAATGAACGTTGAGAATGAAGGTTAATGAACAGTCTATGTCGGAGTGTAACAGCACAGTGTTATTTCTCGATTGGTAAACCGCCGTTGGCTATATCGATTATTTAACGAAGTATGATTTTGATTTGTGTCATCATTTACTAGTCCAACACTTATTGGAAGTGCGTCCCGTTTCCTCTGACATAATTAACGTTGTCAGACGCAGATCACGGAATTTCAATTATTTCCAATTTACAGGGAAATGTCTACAAACCCGTGTGTACCATATTGTAGGCAATGCACAACATGCTTTTGACAGGAACCGACTGAAAGAGAGATTTATAATCTTGTGACGGTAAAGTAGCATAGAAAATCCACGATGGAGAATGTAATGGCAGGTAGGAAGTAGTATAAGCTAAACATGTGTCAGACAGGTGTAATGGATTGAACGATATCACTGTGTTATAATCTTTTTTCTCTTCTTTCGCCATTCTTTCCTATCTTCACCCTGGGAGATGTCATGTAATGACCGTTTTCCTCCCCTTCTATAACTTTCTTTTGGCGTTCTTCGAACATCACGGAAGAATAGCCTACTCTATCATGTATTGACAGAGCTCTGGGAACTTTGGCGAGTTTGTTAACACACTTTTGTGCGTGTTGAATGTGAGAGAGTGATATTGTTGGATCTATGGTTTTGGAGTATTTATGGGGAATCACAAGTGGATGGATTTATATGAGTAGGTGTTTCTGAAAGTGGTATAGGTCTATTTTTGAAAAAAAGTTTATTATATGTAAAAGTATTATTATTCTAAATCAGGGATGCTCAATTCAAATGAACTTTTGGGCCACTTTGCAAATGCACCATAATTCCGCGGGCCGCATATAAAATTATATATCCCCATATTAGATTTAAACCCACTATAGGCATTTTTCGGAGTGAAAAATTGAAATATCTATCTATTAGGGGTACCGAAAAGTAATCAAAATTTTTTTAAACATTTATTTATTGAAGAAATCTTAAATACTAATCAACAAAATATTTTCCATCATTTTTTAACACTTTTTTCCAGCGTAGAGGTAGTATGTTCGATTCCCTTTTTAAAAAAGTCGTTTGATTTTTTATAAAAATCGTTTCCAATTACGTTTTCACTTCTCGAATTTTTATTACTTTTCGGTTCCCTCTAATATTATGAGTTCGCAGAATGTAATTTAATTATTCTGCAAACTCATAAATAAAACAAACAATAACTGTCATATATTGCCAAGAATATTATTTTAAGATCAAAGTTAATTTTTTCTCATTATTTCGATAGTTGATTTTTGAATATATGGATACACAAATAACGTATTTTTTTAATACATTATTTTCACTACTCTGGCCATTATAAAATAAATGTATTTTGTAAAAGTGTGATAAATCTCGCGGTACGGAAAAATGTTCAAGGCGGGTCATGGGTTGGCCACCCCTATACTAAACAATGATGGCTCATTTATAATGAGGAGAATTTTTATATTTATAGGAATATAAATAAATATAATAATAAATTTATATTTATAAGAATTATAATGAGAAGGGTTTTGGAGTATTTGATTTAAGGAGGCTCACGAGTGGAAACTGGGTGTTTCTGAAAGTGGTATAAGTATATTTTTGAGAAAAGCATATTATATGTAAAAGTATAATTCTAAATAATGGTGGTGCATTTATGGTACACCGCGGATGTTAATGCAAATTTAAAGTTTTACAAATGCGACTGATAAAGAAGAATCCGAGTGGAGAGTTCTTTCATTCGTTAATCCCTTACCTTACAACGACGCAGAGCACGCGTGATACGGTAAATGGAATAGAAAATTTAAAAAATTTCCAAAAAACTGTTAAATTGAAAATATCAGTAAGTCAGAAGACGTTGAAATTAGTTCTATACTGTAAATATTGCCTTAACTACCGGTACATCCCAAATCAGCGATATATTATCGTGCCGCAACCTTGAAGGTATCCTTTCCGCGAGTAAACAGTAAGCCATTTCGATGCTCACCTTGCCTCGCTATCAGTTCCCTCGCGATCGCCGACGAGTAATCAGTGCTCCGCGATCGGGTTAATCTGTTTTCACCTGTCAGTGCGTGTATAATACTTTCGAAAATAAGTTTCTCAGTCACCAAATACCTCTCTCTTCACGAACTGCATGGTAATTTATCCCCACAGTGGAATGAACCCTCATTTGTCGGACGCACGTCTGCTCTCAGCCACCAAAACAAAGAATCACCACATTTTTGAGGTATTTATCATATTTACTAAGATTTTAGTAGGTTTATTTTAATATTACATATTTTATTTTTAACCGTTTGCTTTACAATGACGCGTGGGACACGCCACGCGATAAATGGAATAGAAAATTTTGTAATTTTCCAAAAAACTATTAAATTGAAAATATTAGTAAGTCATATTAGTAAGTTCTATGCTATTAATATTGCGTAAACTTATACCGTTATACTGAAGATTAGTGATAGATTATTATTGCAACAATTAATTCTGAGTTATTGTGCGTGCGGTCACAAAAAAAATCGTAAAGCAAGAGCTTAATGAAATACAATTTCAAACGATCCAAAAATGTAGAACAACCCCTAAAAGAGATGGCAAATAATTTTTTTACACGTCGTACAGTGAAGATGCAGGGAATAGAGTCGAGCAATGATCAGGCGGGGGTGGAAAGTAGATAAAGACGAATCGCGATGCGCCTCGTGAAATTTCCAGAGAATACAGATTATTCGGAGGAAATCTTACGATCCGTTTGGTGTACGACAATATAATAAATCCTTGGGAAGTATTACGAATTCTATCCGGCGACACGTGCTTGTCATTTTAACGGAAATATTTTCCTTTTCGAAAGACAAGTTCCAGCAGGAAATGAGAGATAAATATTTTTCCTCTGCTAAAAGTGCTCCGCTAGATGGATAAGAATTTCCAATGAAACGGTAGCGGGATTTTTATCCTTCTTTTTACGTTGAAATTTAATTATCCCGATGGAATATTTTCAAAAGTCCCTGGAAAGCTTTAAGAGCTCTGTGAGAAATTCAAATGTTATTTTTTCTTTTTTTTTAATACAAATAGGTATACGACGAAGGTCATCTTAATATTTACATTAAAATATATTTACAATTTTCTTCTGTTTATCTTTGACCGATGGAACAACATGGATAGCACGATAGAATTAGATCTTTGAATTGCAGGAAATTCTCGTGAGATGGCGAGGATCACGGAGGAAGACTTTTTATCCGTTTTATCTCAGATGAATTTCGAGCTCCGACCGTTCATTTCCAATAATTACCGTGACGGAAAAGAATAAACTCCGATAATATCTCGCGGCAATCGGATCACGCAGATTTTCTTCTATTTCTCCCACGAGAATCCATTGTGAACCGAGAAATAATGGTAAAATCCCACGATATCTCCGAAGGAATCATTCCATCACGTTTTTATGACTGATGAAATTACTCTATGCATTTCTAATTCGTCACAGACAAAAGTTACACACGCTAATTACATGATACTCTGTGTAATAGAAGAAGAATTTTTTTCAATTTTCACTCGCACAATTTTTCCATCTATCGGCTGACCAAAATTGAAAATACCACTAACACGAAACAATACACTCACATACCTGACAATAGTCACTGACAAAATTACACATTAATTGCACGTAGCCAGTGTAATAGAAAAAAAATCTTTTTCAACTGTCACTCGCACAATTTTCCCATCTATCGGCTGACCAAAATTAAAAATACCACTAACACGAAACAATACACTCACATACCTGACAATAGTCGCTGACAAAATTACACATTAATTACATGTAGTCAGTGTAATAGAAAATAAAATCTTTTTCAACTGTCACTCGCACAGTTTTCCCATCTATCGGCTAACCGAAATGAAAGATATTACTAAAAGAAAACAATACGCTCACATACCTGACAATAGTCACTGACAAAATTACACATTAATTGCACGTAGCCAGTGTAATAGAAAAAAAAATCTTTTTCAACTGTCACTCGCACAGTTTTCCCATCTATTGGCTAACCGAAATGAAAAATATTACTAAAAGACAATAGACTCACATATTTGACAATAGTCACTGACAAAATTACACATTAATTGCATGTAGCCAGTGTAATAGAAAAAAGAATCTTTTTCAACTCTCACTCTCACAGTTTTCCTATCTATCGGCTAACCGAAATGAAAGATATTACTAAAAGAAAACAATACGCTCACATATTTGACAATAGTCACTGACAAAATTACACATTAATTGCATAATAGCCAGTTTAATCGAAAAAAATCTGTTTCAACTGTCACTCTCACAGTTTTCTCATCCATTGCCTAACCGAAATAAAAAAATTATTAAAAGGAAACAATACGCTCGCATACCTGACTCTTGTTTTTCGAACGATTTCAAATAAATGATTTTTGTTTATCTGCAAAGATATATCTGTAAACAAGCACCATACGAGAATACAAAATATTCTCGTTAAAACTCCTAGCAGTATCTTCTATTTTTCCATGTGTCCCGTATTTTGGATGACACAAAAAGAACAAAAAGAGGGATGTTTTCAATGGCCGATCGTGATGTTCAACGTCACCGCAATCCAACCTGGGATCGTGAGCAGAGTCGGTTTCGGACCTGTAATCGTTCACGAAAGGTGTACTCACGTGGCCGTCTGCCAACTTCTCTAAGGGTTATTGTCACAAAGAGAGGAAACCCGAGAGAAGCAGGGAAAGAAAGAAAGAGAGAGGAGAGTAGAGAAAAGTGGGATATAAAGAAGAGAAGTAAATATGCCGATTCAGCGAGGCGTTCTTCTCTATGCATTCCCGACTTACGCCCATTATCATACGTCATCGCCACGAAAATATCTTCCGGTTCTTCCTGTTCCGTACGCTTTTCAATCCAAAATCGATAATCTGGTGACCAATAAGTAGGTTGCCAGTATTATAACTTCACCTACGATCGGATCACTCTACTTACTGTTACTCAAATTTGCTAAAAAAAAGTCTGATAACACAGTACCAAGAAATTCGTAACAAATTCGAAAATTTAGTTACACTTTAATTTTATTATGCACTCAATCTATTACATACACTCAAATTTCCTAAAGAAAAAAGTCTGATAGCAGAGTAACAAGAAATCCGTAACAAATTCGAAAATTTAGTTACACTTTAATTTTATTATGCACTCAATCTATTACATACAATCACATTTCCTAAAGAAAAAAGTCTGATAGCAGAGTAACAAGAAATCCGTAACAAATTCAATAATTTAGGTACACTTTAATTTTATTATACACTCAATACATTATATATACTCAAATTTCCTAAAGAAAAAAGTCTGATAACAGAGTAGCAAGAAATCCATAACAAATTCGAAAATTTAGTTACACTTTAATTTTATTACACACTCAATACATTATATACACATAAATTTCTTAAAGAAAAAAGTCTGATAACAGAGTATCAAGAAATCCGTAAGAAATTCAAATATTTAGTTAGAGTTTAATTTAATTTTCAAATTTTTAAAGAATTCATGGAATAGAAAATTTGGGGTTGTCCAAAAATTATTCGATTGAAAATATCAGTAGGTCAGGAGACGTTGAAATTAGATTTGTGTTATAAATATTGCGTTAACTTATAAAACTATATTGTGGATCTGTGATAAATTATTATTCCAACAATTAATTATTGCTGATTCGAAAAGGAAATTATAAGGCAAGGGGTTAAGTCAGATTATTGAGTTTTAAGAATGTTTGGACAACCTGTCTGTATCCTTTGAAGGATAAAGTATCATACTTATCCTCTACTTATCTCAAGGGGCAAGGATACTTTTCAAACCTGTTAGAAATTCCGGTCAGGTTTCTCATGTCCTGGACATCTTGCACACCAACCAACCGAGTAACAATATTGAGAACTAAGAGTGCATGGCGAGACCAACATGTGGTTCCACTTCACTTCCGTCTTTGACGATCACAGTCAGAGGTCATAAAGTCAAAGCATACAATAGAGCTTGATACTGTCTCTAAGAAACATTTAAAAAATTGTCACTTTATAAAATCTGATTATTTAACACTAGAACTATCGACGTTAAATCGACTACATTTCAATATATTAGCCCTTTGAGAACGACGAGCGCATATATGCGATCTGACAAAAAATTGATTATAGTTTGTCGGTGAATGTATAAACGGTTAAAAAATTAGTTGAAAAATTAAAATATAAACGTTGAAATATTATTTTACAAATAGTCAATTTCAACTTCTATATATTGACAGACTGTCTTTCCGATAAAAAAGCGTTTTTTCATCGCCAAATAAATTAAATTAAATTAGTTAAATATTCTTCGGAAAAAGAGAATTCAAGAGGGGAAAAAGATGATCGATTCAGTAATCTGTATTTTATAAGATCAAAATAGAATATCTGCTCTATAATAGTTCTAAAAACTCGAAGAATTTCTGAAAAAAATTGAGAACCAGTGATTTTGACCTGCTCAGTAGTTCTAGAATTAAATAGTCTATATGAAATATCTATTTCAAGCGTGTCCTTGTCAAATATACCGATTGAAATGATTTATAAATTATTTAAAAAATATTTCAAATAGTTTATTGTACTTTCAACACAATTAGAATCGATTAATTCTCAATAGAGTCCATAGTAAGGTCAAACGGTGCATCTTTCATTAAGAGAATTTAGTCCGAGCTGTAATCGTGCTTCCACCGATTAGGCAAGTCCTTTAAAGGTGTTCAAAGTCTGTCTTAAACGTATGCAACCACGACCTTACTTAGTTTGAGTAGTTTGGAGTATTAACCAGGTAGACTGCCAATCGGCAGGCTTCATTACTTGTTGAATGCGACCCATTGTCTAACGCCGTTTGCCCTTCTAAATGGATTTCGAAGCCAATAAGACAATAAGCTCGCACAAAAGCGACCACTCGGAGCTCCATTATATTTCTCTTGTACCATCTATGGGATTTATGGAGAAAATGAGCCGAAGAATTCCTACTAGAGCACGAAAAGGAAAAGAAAATATCCCGACACCTTCTCTTCTGCTCTTTCAACTCCACCTGTTCCACTTTTGCATTTCATTTTAATTCTATCCTCTCAAATCTTTTATAATATTAGCAAATCCATTTTTAAATGAAAAGAAGAATTTAATCTGGCAAATAAAAATGGAATAGAGAAGAAATCATACGTGTATTAATGTTCAAAGACTTTTCTGTTTGCACAGAAATTAACTCAGACACTTCATGGACGTTCATGGACGAAATTATACTAGAAAATGATATCAGCGATCGTAGGAAATGGAAATCCCATGAAAAAAGTGATCTAGAAGAAATGATAAGTTTTTAAAAGGGGTTTCTTCGCTGAAAAATGCTCCCAAATCCTCTTCACTTTAACGCGGTAACATTTATGGATTATAATTATGAGAAGAAATTTTATCGACTACAAATAGATATAAATTCTATATTAAAAATAATGTCAATTTTCTGAAGAAATATGAGGATGCTTGCAGCGTCAAATTTAAATCTAATAAACAAGTTAAAGTATAAAAGAGGAGAATTTAATAACTCAGCAACTGTATGCGAGAAAATATTCAGATGCGTTAAATTAAAGAGTTCCGAGATTTCCTAATAGCATTTTATTAAGTGAGTAATTTGCCTTAATAGAGAGAAACGAGTACGTGAAAACTGGAAAAACGGATGCCTCGCTTCAGTAGTTCGCGGGAAGAATTTCTATCTGTAATCCCTCCGAACGGAAATATCTCTCACGATCGCTGGTGCAAAATGAAACAAAAAGCAAGGATGAGAAAAAGATTTTTCAATTAATTTCATCGTAACATCCACGTTCTAGCATTTGTCGCTGCGTCTATGGAGGTCGAGAAGGGGGGAAAAATAGAAGAAAAACCGTGACCTTAAACGATAGAGGTACATACCACACTGCGCGTTATTAAAAATTTATTGCAAATTTCATTCGTCACTCGTCTCTGTGCACTGTTCGTCAAATAAACGAGCAAAAAAAAAAGCAACAACGATCCTTTGACTCGTGAAACGAGACTAAAAGTTCTCCGGAACCAATAATTGTCGAGTGCATGCCGAAAAAGTTTCACGATCGACGTCAGTTTCCTTGATTTTCACTGTGAAAAGGCGCATGCATTTTCCGGACGTTTACAAAACTCACGGAAACCACCTCGCAATCCTCAAAAACGGAAGACACCTCTTGTGGATTTCCGATTGTACAGGAAACTCCAACTTAGTTCCGTGACAAATGGGAAGACGTAGGCCGCAGCCGGAAAGAAACGATTGTTAGAAAGGAAGAAAAACGAGGTAGGAGAACCCAACGTGAAAAGTTTAAAGGGAAAGCGGAATAAGAGTGAGCCATTTCCTCGGAGAAACAATCGGTATAAACCATTCTACCTACATACGTGATCAACCGCAAGCTTCCTTTGTTCATGATTCAGGACAGCCTTAAAAAAAAGGGGGAAGAAAAAACACCGTCACTGTTTTCAAAATCCTATTCGCATCGATGATTTTTAAGAATGAAAAATACCGTTGTAACTCGAGCACGAATAGGAGGAAGAACCGTTATAACGTCACTCGAGGAAAAAAAATATTTGTTGTCATTGCCGGCGTATTTCACGTTTGGATAAATGGCATTTTGTTACGGAGAAAACTCAAAGTGTATTGCAAAAAATGTATTCAATATTATTAAAAGTAATTGTTAACCCTTTGCCGTACAATAACGAGAGACACTCGTGATGAGGTAAATAAAATAGAAAATTTTCAAGCTCCCCAAAATCTATTAAAATATATTATTATTATTTCTATAAGATTAATAGTACGACATATCAAGAATCTCTGATCAATTTTTATTTTATTAATTAAATTCTGAATTATAGCGGAGGCAGTCACGAAACGAATCGTAGTGCAAGTATGGCAGAGAAAATCTAAAGAGTATTGTAGAGAATGTAATAAATATTATTAAAAGTAATCGTTAACAGCTTGCTCTAAAATAACGAGGGACACTCGTGATGAGGTAAATAAAATAGAAAATTTTCAAGCTCTCCAAAATCTATTAACACTAGATTTACGAATGTTGATATAAGTACCTATTTTTCCGAAGTGAGCCAATTTGAATCATACAAGAAAATTGAAATTTTTTGCAAAAAAAATAGGTCCAAATCAATTGAAATGAAAGATTTATTATTAAAAAATTAACCAACCAAAATATTAGGTACATATGTAGCAATAAAATTTTGAATGAGCCAATTTGGCTCCGTAAATCTAGTGTTAAAATATATTATTATTATTTCTATAAATTATGCGACATATCAAGAATCTCTAATCAATTTTTATTTTACCAATTAAATTCCGAATTATAGCGGAGCCAGTCACGAAACGAATCGTAGATCAAGGGGTTGCAAGCTATGTAAGAGAGGAAAAACCGGAACAACATCTATCAATTTTACAAATTATTTTACTAAATTAATAACATAAACTAATTATCGTAACCGAAAACAACACTTAACACATAAAAGCAACACAATAGTACTTCAAACATAAATCATAACTTTAAATACATAAATTAAATATCTGTAGTTAAATAATGTGTCTGTTCCCTTCTAATCTCCATAAACGACTAACTCAATATTTATAAAAAATGCGGCTCGTCGTTCAGAAAAGTTTGTGTAGTTACATTAATATATACATTAACACTCTTACTATTTACTATTACTCGTTCCTACGAATGAAAGGAACAACCATTGCAACGTCACCCGAGGAAAGAAAATATTTGCCGTCATTGCCACCGCATTTCACGTTCGAATAAATGTCATTTCATGACAGAGAAACACCAAAGGCTATTGCAGAGAATGTAATAAATATTATTAAAAGTAACCATTAAAAGGTATATTATCATACGCCGACGCAACGACGATGATGAGGTATCCGTAATTTCAAAGGTTTACCAGGGGAAAACCGTTAAATTAAAGCTGGAAACTGAAGTCGAACTAATTGCACAAAGCTCGTACACTGTGTACAAGAAGCTCGACGACGCGGAGTTTACTTTTGAGTCTCATTACCATGATTGCACTCGCAATATTTTTCATTATTAAATTCATTCGCCTTTAGGTGCATATTCGCGCGTGGGACGTCTACGTTGAGGCACGTGCAGAGGTAACTATATCAACCGGGTAACTATAACAGCAGATAACGTCGACAAAGGGCTCGCTTTTCGTTGCATTGCATCGCATGCAGACACGCAAACCGAACCTTCATTTATCAACAATGGATATAATCCTATTCGTACGTTACGTTCAAACCAGCAACATGCATTTAATTAATTAAAAGGTAAATTCTCCTCTCTCTCTCTTTCTCTTTGCTTCGACTCTTCGTTTCGCGTAACCATTGTTCAAGATAACAAATAGTAAAACTGGCAAACGGGCAGTCCGTTAATTCTTAACGTTCGTGGAAAACTTGAAGCACGTAATGTTAAAACGTGTTGGAAATATTCATTGAGATGTGAAACGTCAATGGAAATGATGATAAAGAGGATGATAAGAGTTTCATGGTTAATGTGATGGTTCTCTTGGGAAAAACTTTGTAATTTTATATACAGATGGAAAGTTTTTAATATACTATTAATTTTCATTAAACATCACCTTGGGTATGATGTTAATTAATATTGAAAATCATATATGAAAAGGGACTCTAATTAATGTCTTTTTCAATATTTTTTTTTACTTGCTATGCAAGCTGAGCAATTTTGTCGAGAATGTTCTCTCAGTATAATTTAATTTTAATAAAAACTGAGGAATTTCTATTATTCTCTCTCTTCGTTTGTCGAACTTTTTTAAAAGGGATTGCAATGAAATATAAAAGAATATTCACCGAAAAAAAAAAAAACTGTCAACCAGAATTCTACAAATTAATCCCTATTCCAATTTTACTAATTCCAACGGTTGTATGAAGTTCGATGGAATTTCCATCAAAAGAAATTAGCACCGTGACGTACTCTTGTCAATGTTTTAAACCGTATTCCATCTAAAAGCGAAATACTTTATCGATTCGAGAAAATGTCATCTTTTGCTGGAAACGAGAAGCTCCGTTTGGTCGGAATCGTGTTTGATTATCCCGGAAATCGGTCCACGCATCGAATGTTCGTTACCGCTTTCCATCAGGCAAGTCCTTGAAGCTCTTTCCGCAAAATGAAGTGTCATCATGTTCGGTCATGGTCATATTATCCTTGACTCGAATTCTGATGAATTCTCGATCGTTCGTTCCCTTTGCAAATGGTGAGAATTCGATTCTACCTACGTATGACGTTACTCGCTTTCAATGAATTAATCAATTCTTCCACTTACTCTGATCAACGATTATGAATATCTGATTAATGGCGAGGATATTACGGTGGTTTGCATATAAACTGGAGAGACACCGGTATTATCATGGGGGGAATACCCAATAAGAGTTATTACAGAACGATTTTAACTGACAATGAATTAGTATATTATTAGGTTGTTCGGAAAGTAATTTCGTTTTTTCCCAACGGAGAACATAATTATATTTTTTCACATCTAACTTCTCGCTTAATTTGCATTGCTATTATATATTTTGACAGTTGATATAGCAACGCTTGTTTGTGAAAAAATTTGTTTGATTCTATACAATAGTTTTTTTCTTTTTGGTGTCCTATTAAAGATGGAAATTCAAAAGCAGCATTTTCGCCATATTTTACTTTTTTACTATCGAAAAGATAAAAATGTTATTCAAGCGAGAAAAAAATTATTCGATGTGCATGGAGAAGATGCATTAACAGAACGCCAGTGCTAAAACTGGTTTGCAAAATTTGTTGAACGGCAAAACCTTCACTTCGAATGAGGACGTCAAAAATGGATTTGATGTTTTTGCCAGCAAAGCTCAAAACTGTTATGAGAAAGATAACAAAATGGAGAATATATAATTCAATAACATATTTATGGACTATAAGAAAATCGTCTTTCATTCTCACCGAAAAAAAACGATATTATGCTTTCGGTATTTTATCGATGAAGGAAATAATTTGACAATTGCTTTTTATTGACGATATTTTATATAGAGCATTTTAATATCGTTATTGTTATTAACACTTTGTTGGCCGCTCACGAATTAATTGGTGTTTTCATGTCCTAACATTTGCACTAGCTACTTCAATTTTACCAAAAAAATTACTAGAATATTTATTTTATATTGTTTTAATTTAGATTCTTAATTTAGGTATTTTTAATTCTTTGATTTAAATTCTTTCAATCTTTAATTTAGATGTTTAGATTATTTTAATCTATTAGTTACGGAAAGAATAATCGGTGACGTGAGTTTAATTCAACGTAAAATTGCCGGTCGACAATGTGTTAATTTTTTTATTTCTTAGATTTCGAAGATTTTATTTCTTAGGTTCTCTTATTTCTTAATAAGATCTCTTATTCCTTAAATTTCGAAGAGAAAGTTATTGAATTTTTGAGGAAAATTAATCTATGTCAATGAAGTTTATTTGAAGGTCATACTTCCTGAAATTTTACCAGTGATAACAGTTTGTTCATAGAAGTTACTTATATTTGTGTTTACTATTATAAAATAGAGTGATCAATTTTTATTTTACTAATTTAATTCTGAATTATTGCGAAGGCATTCACAAAATAAATATGTATTACGTCAAGGGCAAACTATGTTTTACACCACAATTTGAAATTATCTATCAGTCGAGAAATTGACAATTAAAAGTCTAAAGTCTAATGACATAAATACTTTCATCGACATTGTTTCTCATTAAACAAAAAAGAACACAACCGTGAGCGTATGTATGTAAACAGAAGATGTAACATCGTCGAAGATAAGCCTCACTGTCATCCGTCAAGCGTCCTTTCAAGAAACTGCACCAAAGTTTCTGCATGCAGGAGACCTTAATCTCCTGCCTGTCAAAAAGTAAGAGAAACTACCCTCGTCCATTATATTATACATGACTTCGAAACTAGAACCGTTGGTTCGCTCGAACTGTCCTTTCTCTCTTCCATTTTGTTCTACCAACCACATTTTTTTTTTATTTTTCAATAAACCTTTCATATCGAAACCATTGAAATGATTACACATACCGAAACAATAGCTCGAAACGTACAATCGACGCAATATCAAACAGTTTTTAATTAACAGCGAGTGGTTTAACTCACCCCTCCATTTCCCCTTTTCCTCCCATGTATTCTGATTTCAAATATTTGTTTAATGTACCGACCACGTTCACCTTGACCGTTACGAAACAACATAACCCATGGGGAAAATTACGCACTGGAATATTCGAAATATCAATAGCGTTGAATCAACGTTTAACGCGTAGGCAGGCCAGAGAAATGTCGCTAATTACTATTGGGAGAAACCGTCTACCAAACTGGTCCGCTATAATTGTAATACGACAAAGGTTTATCAAATCTTCCAACTATACTGACAGTATATTAACTCGCGGTTTGGCTCCATAAACTTCTCCGTATTGGCGAACTGAGAATTCAATTCGTTCTATCAAAACGTATTTCAGAAACGTCGTTATTCAACACATAAGTACAAACATCAAATACCAATATTAACACATTTTATGCGGGGCCACGTAAAAATACGTTTTTTGGACGGTGCATAGACAGTTTAAAAAAGGCGATTCGTGGCAGTAATTACTTAGAGTTGAAAAGTTAAGTACATTTTCGAATTTAGAGAGAAAGCAGTTTCCAGCTTATATTAATTTTTTGTAAAAATCAAATTCGTACAAATTTTTCAACAAGTTTTCCGCTTGAGTATTAATGAAGCGTTACAAAACGCATATAATGTATTAACACTAAATTTACGGATGTTGATGCGCCTATTTTTCTGAAGTGAGGCAATTTGACTCGAGCAACAAAATTGAAGTTTTTCCCAATGAAAACAGTTCCAAATCAATTTGAATGAAAGATTTATTATTACAAATTTAACCAACCAATATATTATATATTAGGCGTACCGAAAAGTAATCAAAATTTTTCTTTGCCGGCGAAAAACATCGATTTATTAAAGAAACTTTAAATACTTATTAACAAAATAATTTCCGTAATTTTTGAACAGTTTTTGCCAGCGTAACAATAGTTGTTCGATTCCTTTTTTAAAAAAGTAGTTCGTTTTTTTGTTAAAAAATGTTTCGAATTACGTTTTCACGTCTCCAATTTTGATTACTTTTCGGTACCCCTAATATGTAGTAATAAAACTTTGAACTAGTCACATTGGCTCCGTAAGTCTAGTGTTTTTTTCAAACGTAATTCCGTTCCAAACATTGTCAACAACTACAAAGATTCTCAGCTTTTGTTAGCTTAAAAAAAATTCACTCAACGACAAGCCAATACAGTTTGACACTTCTGAAACGCGAAAGGAAGAAGTCTCTGCTGTATTCTTTATGAAGTTGCGGCTAAAATTCTCCAGAGTCGTCGCCAGACTCTCTGACTTCCTAACACTGTCACTTTCACCTTCCTTACTTCTACTCTGTTCTCGTAAAAGCTGTTTACGATTTCCTTTACCTTTGTACGGAACTGTACGAATGGAGAAATGAGAAAAGATGACGATAAAATTCCTTTAACCCTTTGAGGACTAGCGACGTAGCATGAGAAAAAATTTAATTGTAATTTATAGCCCCATATTTACACGGTAAAAGCTTAGAAATTGAAATAAAATCATTGATATATAATTACACAAATAGTAATTTATAATTTATATGCATTGATAGTCTGACTTTTGGATTTCAAAGTACTTTGGATCGCCAAACGAACGACTATTTTTCAATATTCAAAAATGTCTCGGTTCGCAAAAGGTTAAAGATATGCAACCTACGCGTGTCAAGTTTCGATGGAAACGTGGATGAATTTAATTCTAGAGAAGCGAGAAACATTATTCACGGACAAGTTCAGTACAATCCAATATCTAAAGGCATTGAAACGTTAGACCCTTTCAATCGTCAAGGTCACGGCTAAGATTCTTCAAGTTCTTCGTTCCAAACGTTCTCTCGTATTGTCACCTGAACCTTTTGGATCAGCTGTTTTCCTTGATTCTGACAAAAGGATCGTCTTTCACGCATGGCTGACGAAAACTTCAATATGCGAGGAAAATACACCTCACCTCCTGTGTACCAGTCGAAAATACAAAGCTCTTGAGACGGAATTTCATATAGTATTCTGCAAGCATCGAAATTTCGTAAGATCTCATGCAGGTGACTCCTTTATCCTTCAAGGAACTCGATAGAGGAGTATTCGTGTTCATTTCTATGGTAACAGTAAACGGATTGTCCTTGGGCTTTGTTTATGGCGTTAAGTTGAGGAAGGACGAAGAAGTCATACGACTTTCAAAAGGAGCAATCGTGAAAGGAGGAATAAGTCTTCCTTCTTTTCTCTCTCTCTCCGTTCTCTTTATAGTTTTTGTCCTCTTTGTCCTTTTCGATCTCTTCACCCTATACCTTCTCCTTGGAATATTCTTCGTACCTTTCTTCCATCTGCTTTCTCTCCATTCTCCACCTTATTTCACCTGGTGTCTCCTATTCTCCTGTACCATTTCCTCCCTCTTTTCCAAAGCTGGCTTCGTTCGCTGGAGGAAAAGGGTGGTGGAAGGAAACTCGAGAGAGGGTGAGTCGAGAATGCGGCAGGCTTGGCATTCCACGCGCTCCTAAGCCATATTAAATCCATCTAACGGGTGACCTACTGTCGACCACAAGATACTACCTTGTTAAACCTCGGCACAATATCATTTTTTTCCTTTCTTTCGAAGCTTCCAAGTCTCAATAAACGATCAGTTTTGTATTAACCTGTGCCATTGATTCAACGCGGGTGCCTTTTCGTCAGAAGTATTCTCTCAAGTTTCACCTTTTGTGTTGTAAGTGAAATAATATTTCTCTTGTATATTTTTTTCAATTTACAAACTAATTGAATGTAATTTTAATTGATAGTGTAGGTAGAAAAGCGATGGGATATTTGTTTTTTCTCTGCCATTGGGGCCCTGCGTCGTTTCAACGTAAATAACGCAGGGTGGGCCTCTTAAGAACGACGTCGTAGCGAGAGACAGTCGTATTGCAGCTTTCCTTTAGTGTAGTATATTTTATAAAATTATGCCGTCGTAGCGAGAGACGTCTCGATGTTATGGTGTTTAGATTAGTGACGTCACGATGTGCAGCGTGCGGCCGCGGATGGGCCTAAGAGCAGAACGTGCTCTGCGACGATCTAGAGCGGACGTTTTAGGGGTTTATGTTTTTTTCTTATGGTCTTATATTTTTTTATGTTATTTATGTTTGTTTTTTTTGTGTTAAGAGTTATTAAGTAGATTAGTATTATTTTCATTGTATATATTTCTTATTTCTATTCTTTAACTTAATTTAATATATATCAGTGTTAATTATATTACGCCCTCTAATAATTTAACGAACGGCCATCATCCTCCTACATTAGTAAGGAGCTGCCAGAGTCAAATTGTATTGATTGCAACCCCATTGTATTTTAACGTACTGAATTATTTCTTTTGTATTTTTAATTCTAAATATATTATTTTTATCACAGTAAACCCCACAATAGATAGAATAAAAATGTTCTTGCAACGTGAGTGGGAATTATATTGAAAATAGAGATGTTAAAAGTAATTTGTACTCTTGGTGGAAACACAGTTTGTTGTATCCTCCGTGTTTCTACGAGAACTTTACAGTTAGGAAACTCGAGCAAACATAAATTTCATTTTTGACATTTACTGCCCAGCGACAGTCGATTCCCGGCGCGAAAGTTTACTCGTAGAAAATGCTTTTGAGAAACGAAGTAGCACGGTTTATCTCGAGAGTGCCATTAAAGTGGAACGACCGATCGGGAGATTGTTTCACAAAGAAGAAAAAAAAAAGGAGCGAAGATGGGAACGTCGAGCGACGTACGATCCATCGGTTTTCGTTCACCCCGTAGATTACTATGGGAATTCATTGGTACTGGCAGTAGATAGTGACGTATAGTGGCCAGCCACACCAGTTATGTGACCCAGACTGCTGAGACAGACAACGCGCTATCGTGCAAATTGAGAGGAGAAAAGTTGGCGCCAGCTCGTCGTAATAATTTGGAAACCCCGGAACGACAGGCGGAAAAATGATTTTTCTTCGAAAAAGGTCAACTCATCATCTCACCGACACTCTTTCGAATGTGTTCGTATAGAAAGTAATTGGGTGAAAATTCGTTGGAAACAAAACGTAAGAAGGAAAAATGAAGAAAAATACTGTGTGTAGAATTTGTTCTATTTTTTTGAAATTCATAGTAATTCTGATTGTTTGATTTGAATTTCTTTTGCGACTGAATGTACAATAATTCAGAATTAATTGTTGGAATAATAATCCATTACTAATGTCCGATATAACGGTATAAATTAATGGAATATTAATAGCATAGAACTAATTTCAATGTCCCCTTTCCAGATTAACAATTTTGAGAAACTTTTTTTTTAACAAGGTCATACTGTGCGACACAGCTATCGTTAAAAATTTGAAAATAAAATGAAGAACTGCAACTAAATGTCTAAATTTGTTACGGATTTCTTGATTCTCGGCTTTAAAACTCAATAATATGACTTAACACCTTGTCTTGCGGTTTCTTTTTCGACCGAACGCGGAATAACTCAAAATTAATTGAAACAATACTAATTTATCTCTAATTTCCGACATACCGGTATAAGTTAATGCTATATTAACAACAGAAAACTAATTTCAACGTGTCATTTCCAAATTAACAATTTTGAAAAACTTTTTTTTAACAAAGTCTAACCCTGCAACACAGCTATTGTTAAATATTTAAAAAGAAAATTAAAATGCAACTAAATCTCTGAATTTGTTACGAATGTATTAATTCTTGGATTTAAAACTCACTAATATTGAATAATATGAGTAATATGGGACCGCACGATGGCTCAAAATTAATAATTGCAATAATATAATATATATTATATTATAATTTGACGCAATATTAATAGCACCCAGCTAATTTCAATGTCTCCTGACCCACTGACATTATCAATTGAACAGTTTTAGGAAAACTTCAAAATTTTCTATTCCATCTACCGCGTCACACGTCACTGTAAAGTAAAGGATTAAAATAGACAAAATGAGAAATCATAGGAAATCGTTCCTCCATAATTTGAAGGAGAAGGATTGAAGGTAAAATTACGTACGAACGACATTACCAAGGTCTGACTATACTCACGGTATCCAGGAGCTTTTCTTCCCACTAATTTAGGTACGGAGATTGAAGTATACGTGTCACATACATACATAGACCATACTATTCCAACTCTCTTCATACCCTTTCACGATCGTATCTCATCGTGACGCATATATTCGTACTTCCTAACAAGGAATATATAATTTCACCGATCTAACGATAATATCGCAACGTTGTTCACAAACTGGTACACTGTCGCATCGAACTCCCAGTCATTCGAACTTGTATTACATGCATATGAATAGAGTCGCATTAATTATAACTTCGGTTCTCCATTATTAAGATATCTTCTCAAAGTCCAACGAAATACCATCTCTTCCGTTCTCCCATCGAAACTCCTAGCAAACCTACAAAACCAACCTAAAGATATCTATCGAACATAAACGAAATCAATATTTTAGTATCGTAATTTTTAAAAAATAAGACATAGCTTTTAGTTAGTGAGTGTGGATGGATTTTGTGTATTTGAGAGTGAATGTTTAGAATACGTGATTTGGAAGACGGCGAGTTCGAGGGTTAGAGTGAATGTTTAGTCTGTGGACAAGGAGAAAATGAGTGAGTGCAATAGAGAATGCAGGCTGTGAGAAAGACGAAGAATGCATGCTGTGAGAAAGAGTATCGAGAGTGCATGCGAGTGTGAATTTTTGGGAGAGTCAGTTGAGAGTCAGTTAACCCCTTCAGACCCGAATTTTTTTTCGTTTAAGAAAATATTTATATATTTATAATTTGTAAATGTACATTTTAATGGACATATGGTCCTTACGCAAAATTTGTAATATTAAGGAGATCTTGAGAAATGTTTGTGTAAAAAAATAAAATTCATTAGGTGTTCAAACTAAGTTTAAACCGATACGTAATAAAATACAGCACGAAAAGTATTATGTACATTACAATGTGCACAGGGCCCGAAGGGATTAAGAGAGTTGAGAACGTTGAGACACAGAGTTTGTTGCGAGGAGAGATACAGTGGAGTTATATATAGAGTTTAGTGGAGATTATTAGCAATTAGAGTTATTTTATTTTACTGAGTGTTTCTATTTTGTTATTTTGTTATTTAGACTATGATATTGTTAGTTAGTTTAAGGTGTATATATAGTTGTTAGAGAAAAGTATGTAGAATAAATATATATAGATAGAGACACAGGAGAGATTCTACAATATAAATGAAAAATTCCCTCGAATTTACAATGATAAACGATCCATTCCATTTAACAATAGTCGCTTAACACGTTTCCAATCCCGGAGTAAAAATTACCACAATTACCAGTATTGATTCTCCCTTCGAGCGTAACGTTACACCTCATAGTCATCGAGATACAGTTGTAGTTTCATGATTCTACACATTCTGACAGCGATTACCCTGCTGGATCTAAGCTTAGCGATCCTAGGTGTCGTTAATCGGAGTTCACTCCGAAATTTACGACTTCGAACAGCATTGCCACTCGTGCCACGGATTTTGGGCAACCCTAAAACCTCCATGGTACCCACTGGGTTAGGGAGCTCTGTGCAGAATCAGAGGAGATAGAGAGATAGAAAGATAGAGAGACGGATAGAGAGAGAATGGATAAACAGACAGAGAGATACATAGAAAGGGGTAGAAAGCAGAGAGAGAAACAGCAGGAGAGGGATGTAAAGGGAGGGATTTCGGTGTTTGGCAGCAAACGTTAGAAACTCGAGGGCCGGGCTTCTGGGGCGCAATGCGCCATCTGGCAGCTACCCAGAATTTCCACCCCTCTCTGTTCTCCAGCTATCTTTCTCCCCCAACAACGACGCACCCACCTTTCGCTTTCTCCTTTTCTTTTCTTCATCTACCCACCCTTCTGTTCACCTTTTCTCATCATCTTCGTCTTTCTCTCCCTCGAGATGCGGAGAAAAGGTGGAAGAAGGAGAGGAAGAAGGAAGCTCAGAGGTATTCTCCCCAAGACAAGAAGGAAACAATGAACCTTCTACATATATATGTATACTGACGTACACACACACACTTATGTACGCTTCCCTTTCTCTCCTCTCGTTCTGTTTTATTTTTTTCGCGTCGAGGTAAAAGTCCTTGTTCCTCCCTCGTGCTCAGCACCCATGGCCGGCATCGTAAAGAGGGCGGCAACGGTATCTTTCCCTTTTTCTTCTTCTTCTTCTTCATGTTTTTCCTCCACCTTGGTCTTCGACCTCCAAACCCTTGAATTCTTCGGCGCGTTTTGTTTGCATTTTAATCGACCCCCGGCTATGTTCATCGCGCACATTTTTCGGCTGCTTTAGCGACATTTTCCCTCGCGTCCGTTCAAACAACCCTGGTTGAATGCGTTTCGACCAAAACTGCAATCGTGAGTCTCTCCTTGGTTTTCTTTCACTTTCTTGCAATCAGCGAGACCTTTAGTGTCTTTTTCTGTGTCACTGGTATCACGATGGGCTCGAAGACGAGACAAGATTATTATTTTTAGGGTGAGTAAAGGGTTGGGGAGGTTTAATGTGGATTTTCGAGAATGTGAGAGTGTAATAAAACCGATTTACGTTTTATGATTGCGAGAGTGCAGGTATTTTGAATCTGTAAGTTTTTCTTGTTTGTTTTACAAGGTATAGGGGAAGAAAATACGGTGTTTATATGACGAGCACTTGCAATTCTTCGTGCTAACTTTGACGAAACGTTGGGCAGGCTTCTTTAACGCAATTGATGGAAATTCTTAGCTTCGTGCGATGAAATCATCCTTTAAAGTCTGCATGGTCTGAAAGACACGAATTCAGGCGCAAACTGCAGCTGGCAAAGGCATTAAACTCAATGCGATGCGCACAATACGTAAAAGACGGATAAAGTGGAGAAGATTTTTAAAATTGCTGAATTAAATGAATAAATAAGAACGCAAATAGATTAGTTAAGAAATAGCTTATTAAGTATTAAGAATTGAATTTTAGCTACTGAATTAAACTTGACTTTTAAGCATTTAATTGCAAAGAAAATATAATTTTCAGGAATAAAATTCCAACAGTAAATTAAATCCGAAAAATACAATAACAAATGAATTTTGTATTAATTTAAATAACCAATGACAATAGAAAACTAACGTTGCACTTTTCATCGTCTCAGTTTGCAAAATATCGAGAACAGTGGTAAAAATAGCAAGGGACACCATAACGCGACATTTTTATCCCATTTTTTTTGTTGAGAACTCTGAGAAACTTGAGAAGGAAGCTTAAACGAGGTTTCCGCATGGCGTAGCCAATTATTATTATATCATAACGATCGAACTGGTTAAGAACGAAATTCAATTATCGCGCTGGCTTCGTAGAGCGAGCGAGAGATCCGATGGTGCAGTGGCATGCAGTTTTACGAATGCGGCCGAAAGTGCAACGAACCTGCAGCACTCCTGCAGCCGCGTATAACGTCGGACGGGACCGACGACCCGATCGATCGAGACCACTCGATTAGCAGTGCGGACGAACTTCTCCGAGGTATGCTAATCATTGATTAGCACCGTTCTCTCCTTCGTAATTATGCGTATTCACGTTGCACTCTATACAAGTTGAACAATTTACGAAAAACGACATTTCCAGAGATTCTTAACACTAAATCTACGGCAACCGTCGAATTGACGGGTTCCTACATTTTTAAAATTTTTTTCAGGTCGATAGAGAAGCGGTACAGTAAATATTTCACATGTATCTTATAATATACAACATTTTTAACTATATTTTTTGCCGATATATCTTTTTTCAAAGTACTTATTTAATATATTTAAATATGCCTGATTTAGAATACCTTCCATGCAAGTTGAACAATTTCACATTATCAATTTAACACTAGATCTGCGACAGTCAAGTTTTTTAGATTCCTACATTTTTTAAACTTTTTTCAGATCGATAGAGAAGCGGTAGAGTAAATATTTCACATGTATCTTATAATATACAACATTTTTAACTATATTTTTTGCCGATACATCTTTTTTCAAAGTACTTATTTAATATATTTAAATATGCCAGATTTAGAATGCCTTCCATGCAAGTTGAACAATTTCACATTATCAATTTAACACTAGATCTGCGACAGTGAAGTTTTTTAGATTCCTACATTTTTTAAATTTTTTTCAGATCGATAAAGAAGCGGTAGAGTAAATATTTCACATGTATCTTATAATATACAAATTACTGCACCACCTTTTCTCAAAGTACTTATTTAACCCCTTGCCCTACTATTTCTTTTGCGACTGACTCCGCGATAATTAAGAATTCAATTGGTAAAATAAAAATTCAGCAGTAATTCCTAATCTGCCGTATAATTTAACGTAATGTTAATATTATAGAAATAATCTTATCATGTCTCGTCTCTCTAATATTTTCAATTTCATAGGTTTACCATCGTTTGAAAATTCCCCGTCCCATTTATCACGAGTGTTACTCGTAAGGGGTTAATATATTTAAATATACCAAATTTAGCGACCATAGATTTAGTCGTAGAATCATCGTCCTTATTACAAATATTTGTTCTCCCCCTCGTAGTTGCAATAACTTTTATAGGATTCTCAGTTATCTATCGAGCGACTTCTTGCTGCACAGTGATTAAGAACCTCACAGAAATACAGGAGAGACTACGGAGAGGAAATGAAAAATTTCAATGTTCGTAGAATCGACCGAAGTGTAGTTCAAGTGTGCAATTGCCTCTGCCACTTACGCGCATTTCATGCACCGAGGAGAATTCTCTGCGTAACACTTTGCATGCGCAATCGTGCGAATTACGAGTGCTTCTTCATTCGATGAAATGTTCCATGGAACAGAGCACAAACCCTCGCACTCGTGAAATAAAGCATAATTATACATTGTGGATAAACTTTCCAAATCTGTCGACAAAAGTAAAACATTCAACAGGATTTGCTGCGTCAGGAATTCGCTTTAGTTTTAAGCGGTCTTTAATGATATAACTACCTGCGAATAAATCTATTATATTTTAACACCAGGTCTTCCAACGTGATCTGACTTCTTCCGAATTTTTCTACAAATATTCATGAAATTTCTGAAGTTTTTTTCAACTTTCAACGTTTATCTTGTAGATTACAAGTGTTTAACCCTTTTAGTGCCGGACGACGATATATCGTCGTTAGCAAAATTGCTAACACTGGATATCGAAGGGTTAATATTCAGTTTCCAATACAATATCAGTAATTTGATGACATATAATTGTAAATACACAATTTATGCTCCATATTGCGTATTCTATATGACACTATTGCCAAATGACAATTCTTTTTATTCGCAACTACATTTGTTATTAATTCAATCAATTTTTTCGGTCGGCACTAAAAGGGTTAAGTTAAATAAGCCACCTACCTTTTTTATTTGTTTACTTTAAACGCTTATATTTGACACTGCTAAATGTATTACATTAATTGAATAATTTAGCAACTATTTATATCGATTGCCTTTATAAATTTAGCATGAAAGCTTTCAAAATACCTTATCTTCAATTATTTAACGATTAAATAACGAATAAGAATATCTGTTACTGCTAAAGAAACGTCATTTAACAGAAATTATTATTTTAAATCTTATTAACGGTCAATATAAAAGCACATTATACATTTAGTTAAAGTCCAAAAATAAGGAGCAAAATAATCATTATCGTAATGAGAAATTCATGCGAGATAAGACACTTAAATCGTGGAAAATGTTGCCGATAGTGAAACGTGCACGCGCAGAGGTAAAATAAAAAGTGAAAATACGAAGTAAATATTTAATCTACGTGCTGTCCCCCGGGGGTAGTCTTTACTGCATTTTCCATGGCCTGCTACCGTAACGGAAGCACCTTACGATACGGTTTCCTTGTTTTCCTTCTCCTTACGTTTATCCAATTTCTTCCTTGAATTCGACTCATTTTTCTTGCTGCGATAACAGATTATTCCAATTCTACGATAATAAGGAATTCCAAATAAGGTGAATTAAAATGGAAAAGAAAGGACTTTAGAATCAAAAATAAAACGTAACGTAAGAAGAAAGTGGTGTTACGTTGTCCGTAAATTCACGAGACACACAAGGTTGAAGCTATTTAACGAAATCACTGCTTTCATCGAGCGTAATTTATTACTATTGCTCTAAAAGCTCGGTGAAATCGTCTAACGCCTGTGATACACCTTGCATCCCTCGTAAAATAAAATGAAGCAGATCCAATAGACGTTCTCGCGACGAGTGATTCTCACACGTGAATTATTCATGACGAGTCAGGAATTCCGATCTCGTAACTTTGCGAATTACCTTTAACGATAAAGGAACTCGAATAAATTTTCAACAACAATATCATCCAACATTATGATCGCAACTTTCACAAATACCTGATTAAAAATTCTTACGAAATCTGTGACCATTTCCTTCATTTCAACAAGAATAAAAATTTCAAATTAATTTCATACTATAAAAAAACATAGACATTGATTCCAGAAAAGTAAATGGAATTAATTGAATTTCATTTATGAAGTAAAAAAAAACAGAGAGACAATTAATAATCGTATATTTCTTCACTGAGAGTTATACGTTTAACGATCTCTTTGATCAAACTTGACATATAAATTGTATTTTTATTTTTCAACCCATTCTTTCCGCATTAAGAGCAGAAGCGACAGAAACTCTCCGTTTATCGTGTCAACGTGGAAATTCGATGCTGACGTATCTGTTTCCTTTTTTTCTCTCTCTCTTCTTTAGATAACGTCAAAGAATGCTTCGTTTGTCTTTGAGCAAGTGCAACGTACAAACGGTCGAGAAACGATTGACGAATTTTTTTTCTTCTTCACTAATCAGCTGCAATTAATTTTGACGTATCTGAGATCGGTTGCCTTGACACAGTGGCACAAATGTAAGCAGAAGCAAACCGTTCTGGGCTGACCCAGTTTTGACATTCTCTACTTAACAGTCTTTATTTCGGCGCTCGGCCTATGTATATTATTCGTTGCCCTCGCTCTTCCGACACTGCAAAAGTACGATGCAATTTTGCGCGTTTATAACGAGAATGAACGTACAATCATTCCATTCCAACAAATACAATGATGTTTTAATCGACTCGATCGAATTTAAAACTAACGGATTATCGGGTAGGAAACTTGACAAAACGAGAAAAAAAAAACGGATTTTATTGCACGCTTATTCGGTACATTCCTAGTTTCACTGGAGTTGAAGAATTTCGAGGAAACAGAGCAACGGTGGATGTTGCCTCGAAAAACAAAGCAGAGCCAACATTCTTGAAATAGCCCCGCTAGTTTTGCAGTTCTCCGTTCACGTAAAATGAGGAGCCACGATTTCCGTAATATCGAGGTACCATCTTTTTACTCGGATTTAATCCTTTATATCTCCATATTCCAATGTTCCTGATCATCCTGATGGATTCCTTCGAGAGATCGCCGTAGTCAAAGGGTTAATCGTATTGATAAAATAAGGATTGATATAGAAATAATTTCCTCGTGTTCCGACAAATTGATATTTTCAGTATCATAGGTTTTTACAAAGCTTGAAAATTTCCTACCCCTCTTACCGTAGCACGAGTGACACTCGTTATTGTAGGGCAAAGGGTTGATGTTCTCGATTGTGTTCAAACGACAAACTCAAAATAAATAGATAAATAGAAATAAATAAACCAATTCGTATATTTTTGGACACAGAGTGTTCCGTTAACACTTTCACAACCGCATGTTTGCGCAGTGAAACGTCGCCAGGGGCCGGCAATATTTTTGAAGAAACACTTTGCCGTCCGCACTATTTGTAAACATTTCTTCGCTTGAAAAAAACTTTACGTAAATTCATGAAATAATTCAACATTATTATACAACAATATTTATTCCTTTGTGTACAACATACCTTGTTGCCTATCAATAACCAAAAATTGAAATGTATTTCGTGAAAAAGTATTCAGTCCCTCCGAAGCGTTTCGAGATAGACTCTTTAGTAGTCAAAAACTTTTACACAATAAAATTTTGTATCATTTAAGAATCTGACGTTCTAAAAAGTTTTGCAATTGGTTTACCAATGGCACCACGGGAGTGTCACCGGCAAACAACGAATTGTCTGCCGATGGCACCCGGGTGTTGTCACCGGTTGTGAAAGTGTTAACTAGTTAGCTGTGAAAGACGAGTATACTCGTCATGCGCAAAAGTTAGCGACCACTGGTCATTTAAATTGTAATTTTGACAAAAAACTAAAATATATTCGTAAATTTCAAGATGTTTGGAATATTTTGGCGCCATGCTGAAATAAAATAAATCACTACAAAGTATAAAATAATTTGAGATAGATTTATCTCTCGATTTTCGTGACCCACGTAGGTGCGCAGTCTCGAAAGAAGTCGCCACAGTTAACTGGTTAAGAGCAAATGAAAATCGCCGAGAACGAAGTATCTGTTGCTTCGTGAGAGGACCTTGAGAATATCGTGGTCGATGGATTAAAAAGTGGATCGATGAGTCTTCGAAGGTTTAATTGAATGTGAATTCCCAAAGTAACTTCGTGACCCCCTTTTCTCTCTTCCTTGGCTTCGTCAAAAGGGCGAAAAAGAGACTAGCCCGTGAATGGATGTACTCGAGAATCAGAGGATCTCTTTCTCTTTCTCTAGAGCCCGAGGCTGAAATCTTACACGCCACTAATTGCTACCATTGTCTCTGACGGGAGAAAGCGAAGCATCGCGGCTACCGACCTATAACCATCCCCTTTTCTCCATCGCTAAACCCTATCCTACTCGTCCATCTCATCTCTCCGTTCTGCCAAAATCTCGGTTACTTGGCTGATGCTCCACCATGTAGATGTAGGTTCACTAACCATCCACAAAAGTGCACCCAAGCTGGATGGAAAGCGAGACGATAGAGGAAGATGGCTAAATCACTTTTCTCCCTCTCTTTTTCTAAATCTTCGGCAAATTCTCGCGCTAAAAAAATCACCCTTTTTTACTTAGATTCGCACTTTTCTTACTATTCTACCTTCTTTTCTTGGAGAACGTACACTTTTTCTTTCCTAAACGTTTGTACATGTTTGAAAATTCACTTTGCACGTGTTTCTGAGATTTTATTAACCCCTTGACCTACGACAGGGTGCGTAAAGACTCAATATTAATTCCTGAAATCAAAAGTTTTCACTGATTTCTGATATTTCGTAACTGAATGTAATATTAACCCTTTGCGGACGGAGACATTTTTGAATATGGACAGATAATCATTTATTTGGTGGTCCAAAACTACCTTTTCATCAGAAATTTGGGTTATTAATTCGTATAAAGTATAAATTACTCCACTTTTAATCATATCTCACCGGTTGTATTTCAATTTTTCAATTTTAAGCGTGTACACATACGATGATAAATTATAATCGCATTTTTCCTCAGAACGCATATATGCGTCGCTAGTCCGCAAAGGGTTAACACTAGATTCACCAGCGTGAAATCTATTATATTTAAATATGTTAAATATGTACCTTAAAGCAAGGAAAATTAAGACGTGGAGAAGATGATAGATTCTGTAATTTATGTTTTATACGATGGACGAAGAATATTTATTCTACGGCTCTTTCATAAACCTGTAGAATTTTTGGAAAAAATTGTGTACCAGTCATTTTGACTGGCTTGGTAAATCTAGTGTTAATAGTATAGAAATAATGAAATCGTTTCGTGATCAGCTGATATTGTGAATTTAATAGTTTTTAAAAGACTTCAAAATTTCTTATTCCATTTTCTTCGCTACGAGACTCACACGTAGTTGTAGGCTGAGGGGTTAATTACCAAGGTGTCAACGGTGAAGAAAAATTGTGGTGAGTTAGTAAATTGTATTTAATGGTGGAGAAAATAAATGTTTGTTATAAATTATAGCTCATAGAGGGATACAAAATATAATGTAACGTTATTAATCATATTTTCTTTCGTGTCAAACGAATCAATCGTTTGAAGGGGGAAATTCAAGGAGTGGAGTGGGTTAATGAATCTCACGGAAATAAGGGTGGTTAGTGATGTTGGAGGAAGTGAAAGATTATTGCTGCACCTACAAAATTACTGATGTGGTTAAGAATTTATCGAATCGAATTATCTCTTCGTTCCAAGGGAAAATAAGGAAAAATGTTTCTCCCCTGGCGTGCAGTGATTTACGTGGTGCAAATTTGTTGAGAAATTGCAGTTCTTGAGAATCTGCAGCTAGCTATTAATTCCACGATATTACACGTAAGGTTTCTATTATTTTAGATTTAACTTAACTTTCTGTATTTCCTTTCTGACACTTTAAATGTAATTGTATTTACTTTTGAAAGTCAAATTAGTTGCTTCTTCGAAAGAAGAATAAGAGAGGCTGAAAAAGTAGATTTTCTTCGCTGCCACATCTCATTTTCTTTCTTCTATCTCCATCAAAATTACCTCAATCGCTCTTTACCCTTTTCTCTACATTCCTTTCAATAGAAACCTACAGTTACTTCCACTACCTTCTGTTTATTGTTCCCTTAACATTGTCGAATAAACGCCGCCTCAATTTTCCTTTCTTTAATCGTTCGACACAAAACTCCGTGCAGCCATTCACTTAATTTTCCCTTCGTTGGATTCAATTCTCCGAGTCAAAATCACTCAAAGGAACGTCGATTCTTCTATCTGTCTTTCTTATTGGCTAATGAAAATGCTACAAGAGACATTTTCCGTTAATGAAATCCACCCCGTAGATTCTTTCCATTCAACTCTATTTCACGTTAAAGAAGAAAGAATGAAACATTGTTTAACTCAATTATTCATTAACATTAATCGTATCACACGTGGTTAACACTTTGAACGCCACCGGTATTTCGTTAGATTCATCATTTTTGCTGAAGTGGAACTTTTTCTATTAAATTCGTATTTTTGCAAAGCAGAAACTTTAAAGATACAGGTAGACAGATAATCGGCAGACCTTTATCTTTTTAATGTCGATATTTAAATATTTAATATATACGAGAATTCATAAATATTACAATTTCAAAGTTACACGGAAATTTAATGAATTTAATAGCGCCGGTCACCGGTGACCCCCATGGCAAAGTGTTAAATGACGGGTTCACCGATTAAAAATTTGTAATTTTATTAACACCCATCTTTTGCATTACTAACGCTAGAAGTACCTAGCAAGTGAAAGTGACTGATTCTCAATTTTTTCAAAAAATTCTCCAAGTTTATAGGACATAGTGCAGATATTCTACGTTGATCTTATAAAACACAGATTACCGAATCGATCATCTTCTCCATCTTTGATTTCTCTTTCTTCAAAATACTTATTTAACGTACTGAAATATAACAGATTTAACGCCGGTAGTTTTACTGTTAATTAAACAGTGTTCTTTGCTATATTTCCAATATTAAATTGACTATTTCTTTCATATCTTTCGGGAAAATATTATCGTTATTTTATAACCAATTGAACGATACCCCTTAGGAAGAATAGATACATAAAAAATTGGTACGATTACTGTTAACCCCTTGCCTTACGGTTTCTTTCGTGTCACAACGTGGAATAATTGAAAATTAATTATTGAAATAATAATCTATCACTGACTTCCGATATACCGATAAACTTAACGCAATATTACTAGCATACAACTAATTTCCAAGTTTCCTAACCTACTGATATTTTCAATTTAACAGTTTTAACACTAAAACTACCGACGTTATATCGACTCACATTTAAATATAGCGAATAAGTGCTTTGGGAGAAGAAGAATCTAGAGATTAATTCGATGATTAATTAAGTAATTTATGTTTTATAAGATAGAAGTGGAATATTTGCTTCATGGCTTCCGTGTAAATTGAGGGAATTTTTAGGAAAAATTGGGTATCGGTCATTTTGACCGGCTTGGTAGCTTTAATGTTAAGACAACTTAAAAATTTCTATTCCATTTACCGCGTCACGTATGCCACACGTCGTTGTAAGGCAAGGGGTTAGCACACATTCCGTACCATCCCCTTCAAATAAAAGTCTATAATATCACTTTAATTCGTAAAATCTTATTTTCATCCATAGATTACAGACATATTAAAAGCTCATCGAGAAAAAACGTTTCTCCAAACGTACAAACGATTGAATAATCAACGAAGAAGTGTCCCAATTACATAAAATATATATCATCCACGATCCTCGAATCTTTACTTCTCGACGTTCTCTAGTTCCAAATAAAATCCACGACAGATATAATACCGTCCTTCTATACGGTTTGTTAGCAGAAAAATGGATCGCATCTTCCGAAGCCTTGCGGATCGCTGATATTCGTTGAATGCCCGTCGAAGTGTTCGAGCAAAGTTCACCGACTCCACAGGCTTGGCCTATTTTTTTCAGGCACGCGCTTGGGGTGCGCTTTCCCTTTCCCTTTTTTCCCCCTCGCCCCTTCCCTTTCTATCCTACCATCAGTTTTTTTTTTTTTAAAGAAGCCGAGTGACTAGGTGAGCTCAACGGTGTATACTTTGTGTCAAAAAGTCTGAAATAAAAGGTAAAATATTACCATAGATTTGCGAATAAGTGTCAATGTCTGTTGACATGGAAAGTGGACGATCCTCTGCGTCCTCTTCGGATAAAAGTATAGAATCTTGAGTGTACGTGAGAAGAAAGGATAATACTTTAACTATTCCCCGTGAAAATACTCGCAGGAGTTCGAAAAGGGATAAAAATAAGAGGTCGGAGTGTAAGCTATATTTATATATAGCCGGTGCTAAATAAAATTCTTCAATGGCTCGATATAAAAGCGTAGAATCACATTGGACGTGTTTACAAAGGAGTTGAAACGAGATATACTTTTTCTTGATATATTTAAAAGATGTAATTGAGAAAACACTCTTAACACTAGAACTACCAAACCAGTCAAAATGACTGGTACACAATTTTTTCCACAAATTTTCCAAGTTTATACAAGGATCATAGAATAAATATTCTACGTCTATATCAATAAACATAAATCATACTATCGATCAAATTTTCTGCCGTTTGATTCCCCCTTTTTCAAAGTACTTATTTAATTTATTAAAATATGTTAGAATTGACGCCGGTAGTTCTAGTGTTAATCACGGATGAACAACGTATTCAATATTCCAAATATCTGAGATAATAGGGGAGGAATTAGGACGTCAAACATTTCCATCACTTTGTTATGGAAATATTTGACCGGAGAACTTTCACGATCCAATCTACGTATTGACGAAGATTTAAATCCCTTTTGAGACTAATTCAACTCTTACTTTAATCCATTCTAATACCATAATAAAATATACTCAAGATTTAACAAAAGATCATCGTACTCGTGTAATACATCGTTCACTATCTATGAATTGTGAACTAAAGTATCAAAATGAATTTCTACCAGGTATCCCCTTAATTCTAGCTTTCTCAACGAGGAAATAAACTTCTTAATTTTACGTCGGACACACGGCTGTCCTGAACAGCAGCCATGTATTTTCATATCATGACCGTCCATGAATTACGCATTCTGGTCGAAAGGGTAGTCCACCGATATCCCTGTTAAGGGCGCCAGTCTAAGGGTTCTCGAGTCATCTTTAGTCCATCGCCCATATACTTATACATCTATCCATATACATGTATACGTATATATCCCTTAATGTACATGCATTACGTACACATATAAATTACATATACGTACATACCATACGTAGCTCTACACTTATGTAGTATATATATCCAGGTATACACACGATCTTCTCGACCACAAACGTATATATACGGTTCTCACATGCAAGCACGTTGAGAGGAGCTGGGTACACACATTTCCAGAAGAGGTAGTCATGTCGAAAGACGAGATTAGGAGCCCTCGACGACGCGGGCAGAAACGGAGCCGAGCACGAAGAGGGATTCTAATTGTGTAGGAGAATTTCTTCCCGGACCTCGAAAATCCTTTCGTGACGACAGGAAAGGCAAGAATCGTGAGGAAAGTTTTCGAGTGGAGATTTTATCGTTTGAATTCCTACCTCATTAAGTTCTATCGACATTTCCGGTACTATTGGGTACAATTCCTTCTGAGGATTCTGCAAAGTAATTAAAATTAGGATGTCCCGGAAATTCCTTGTGATGACGAGAGTGACTGCTCGAGAACGAATTATGAGGGTGAAAGACATGGAATGCAAATGTCTTGAGGGAGAAATTCACTTGTGGGATACACAGTTGGGAGTACTTTTATACGGGATTGTGGAGAAGAAACTGACGGTACTTGGAAGGTGTACGGTACTTGCTCCGTTAAAGGGATAAGGACCGAAAGAGGTGTCTCTGTATTTCACGATTTGCAGTTGTTGGAAAACGTTTAAATCCAAGCAGTAACAAACCAAGTTTTTAACCTACTTTAAAAACTTTTTAGCTCAATTTTAAGTAAAAGAAATTAAATCCTAAGTCCTGGAAATTCCTTGTAATGATGACACTGAGTGCCCGAGAACGAATTATGAGGGCGAAAGACATGAAATGCAAATGTCTTCAGGGAGAAATTCACTTTTGAGATGCGCGGTTGGAAGTACTTCTATATGGGGTGGTGGAAAAAAACTGGAGGTACTTGCTCCGTTAAGGGGGCAGGAGTCGGAAGAAGTGTCTCTGTATTTCACGATTTGCAGTTGTTGGAGAACATTTAAGTAAAACCAAGAACAAACCATAGTACATGATAATTTGTGAACCTAGTATAGCTTAAAACTTTGTAGCCTAGTTTTAAACGAAAGAAATTAAATCTTTCAAAAGAAATTCCTTGTAATGATGACACTGACTACCCGAGAACGAATTATGAGGGCGAAAGACATGAAATGCAAATGTCTTCAGGGAAAAATTCACTTCTGGGATGCGCAGTTGGAAATACTTTTATATGGGGTGGTGGAAAAAAACTGGTGGTACTTGCTCCGTTAAGGAGGCAAGAGTCGGAAGAGGTGTTTGTATTTCACGATTTGCAGTTGGAAAACGTTTAAGTCAAATCAGGAACATAATACATCATAATTTGTTACCCTACTATAGCTTAAAACTTTGTAGCCTAGTTTTAAACGAAAGAAATTAAATCTTTCAGAGAAATTCCTTGTAATGATGACACTGACTACCCGAGAACGAATTATGAGGGCGAAAGACATGAAATGCAAACGTCTTGAGGGAAAAATTCACTTCTGGGATGCGCAGTTGGAAGTACTTCTATATGGGGTGGTGGAAAAAAAACTGACGGTACTTGGAAGGTGTACGGTACTTGCTCCGTTAACGGGACAAGAGCCGAAAGAGGTGTTTCTGTATTTTACATTTTGCAGTTGGAGAACGTTTAAGTTAAACCAAGAACAAACCATAGCACAACATAATTTTTTAACCTACTTTTACCGTCTGCACTCGAGAGGAACTGTTACGGTGGCCTGGCATGTTTTAAATAAAATTTTTTTATATCCAGTACGTTAAGATATCAGTATCTTAGCCTACAACAATGTATGACATTCCTGACGCAGAAATCGAATAGGAAATTTTAAAGTCTTTGAAAAATGATTAAATTGAAAATATCAGAAATATCAGTGAGAACTTTTGATCTCAGGAATTAATTTTGACTCATTGCACAAAAGAGAAAAGAAATCGTAGGCCAAAGGGTTAAACTACTTGTAAAACACTTGCTTAACATATCAAAAATCATCTCAACTTGCTAGTTCGCCCAAGCAAAAAACTTCTCAAAGGGTTAACTAAAAACTTTGTAGCCCAATTAGCAAGTACTTTGGGTGAAATAATTTAAATCCGGCTACTTCAATGAATAAGTACTTTATATCAACGAAACCTTATCATCCACAAAGTAACCATGTTACCATTTATAATACCATGTCAAAGTGTCATTGAACTTCCAATAATTCCCAATACCCATGACCGTTTAAGAGCACAGATGGGATTCCATTTCCTGCGAAACGTTTGCGATGCATAACGCGAGCATGAATGCACTCTAGAAACCGAACAAACGTATACCACGGCTATCCATAAGGTTCGTTAATCCACGGGTAATCTTGGTTCTGTAACTGTAATCGGATCATGCTCTCCATGGATTTACTCCGTGTGTTTCAGGCTCGACGCTCTGATTGAATTTGTGCTTGGATTCGGCATTAAGAAGGATGAGTTGGGTGTCCAATACTCTTGGAATCGCTTTGGTCATTGTCATCGTGCTGGGAGCTGCCTTAGCCTTATGTAGAAGGTGATTGATCTTTTTCTTTATCCTCCAATGCCCCTATCACCTCTTTTGTACGAAAAAACGAAATTATATTTCCTTCGTCACTCTGCGGTTCTAACTTGAAATTTGTACCTGTAAAATTTCATCGTTAATTTAATCCTAGACTGCTAAATGTCGCATTTTTACATATGTTAACACTAAAACTACCGATGCTATATCTACTAAAATTTAGATACACTTAATAACTACTGTAGAAAGAGAAAAATGAGGTGATGGAAAAGAAGATTAATTAATTCATTTAAGTTTTATAACATAGAAATGGAATATTTACTATACAGCTACCCTAATAATTTGAATAATTTTTAGAAAAAAATTGGGATCGGTTTTTTGACTGGCTTGGTAGTTTTAGTGTTAACACTAGATTTACGGACGTGGAATTCACTTCAATAAGAACTTTGGAAAAACTAGGATCGAGCAAAGATGATAATTCGTTAAGTATTAATTGTATTATGAAATACACGGGAAATAACTACTGTGCAGCTTCTCCGTAAATTTGAAAAACGTTTATAAAATAAGTAGAAACCTGTCAATTTGACGGGTTCCGAAAATCTAGTGTTAAATAAGTACTTTGAAGAAAAATGGATCAAGCGGCAAAAATACTACCATTTAAGTAATTTATGTATTACAAGGTAGGCGTGAAATATCTACTGTGCTCCTCTGTACATTTCAAAAATACTTTTAGAAAAATAGAAATCTGTCAATTTGACGAAAATGCTGCCGTTTATTTACCAGTGAATCAATAACTCTGCACCGTGTCCGGTATAATCGCGTTGGCATACTAATCCAAGTAGCGATCGATCAAACGTTAAGATGATTTCGAGTAATTACGCGAAACTCATGAGGTCTAAATTGGAAAATGCAGTTGTTAGCTATCATTTATCGTAATACAAGCAATATTACATCAACACCCGCAACATCTTTTTGAAATGCTTTAAATTACATGCAATATTATTTTTTTTCACTCCCTGTAATTTCTCATGTTCACACCATACAACAGTATACTACTGAAGACCGGTAAATGCAACACGTGCAACAGGTTAAAGGGTCATTCAGCCGCCAATTGTATCACAGACTTCCTATCTGCCCTTTTCCGTACCAGAGTTTATTCTTCTCCGTCAGCAAGTCAAGCGAAGCGAAAAGAGATACTTGAGGAGGACGTAGGGAAACAACGAGAAATATCAAATACACCGTCGACGATCGTTAACGGATTCGTTAAGCTTTCACTGTGGAAAAAGCGCGTGTTTCCTTCCAGAGATTTATAACGATCGCAAGAACGAGATTTTATTTCGAGAAGCAACGACATTTCCGTAAAAGAGACCAGGCACGTGTACGAATTAACACGGCAACGTTTTAATGGCCTCGTCGATGTAACGTCAATGAGACCGAAATCATTAAATGTGAAATGTTTTTCTATGAATTTATTCTGAGAAACGAGCAGCTTTTCGTAACGATACTACGAATAAAATTATATATTTAAATCTGTCGCGTCGACGTTGAACGAGTAACGTGGGAAATTTCATGCTTGTATCGATGTATCTGTATTTTTAATTATAAAACGATTTATTAACGATGAAAATATTAAATTAAAGTGAGATGGTACAAATTGTAGAATTTATCGAATGTTCAATTCATCGGATGGTTGTGTAAAAGAAAAGAAATGAGAAAGAAAAGAAAGGAAGGTAAGAGGTGGAGGTATTATGTGAAAAATAAGACATAAAAGTTATAAACAAAGAGAGGAAGGTACTCTGAACTCTATTCGCAAACTATGACACGTCTGGTAGTAGAGTAACGGAGGAAAATTTTATTTTCCCTTCGGTGGTGCGCTCACGAAAATTGATTTTCTCTGTGACCCCTTTGACGAGCCCGCGTCTCTATTCGCTTAATAATAGCATGCTCTCCTGTACTTTCGAATATATGCTATTAGCCTACCATCGTCCAAAACACTCTGTATGACCAGACACACCTTTCCACATTTTAATGCTCTGTCGCGCACAAAATGGAATCGGTACAGCCGATGGCTAAAGTCAATTTAAACTGGGAGTAAAGTTTCGGCATTTAATTAATGGAGCATCGATATTATTGGATGGAAGACATTGTTTCACATAGAACATCAATACTTCGATAGCTGCGGTCTAATGGCCTAATAATCTAATTTCCGTATTTCCAGGTCGTAAGAGTTAAAACGTAAAATCACAAGTTGTAACTTCACGTACGTTAAATCGTACGTGTAATTCTGAATTCCGTGACGCGACGACTATATGGATTTACCATCTTGTAGAATATCACTTGAGATATTTAAATTGAATATATTAAATATCCCACATTCAATTATTTCGGTCGATTTTCTAACACTAAAACTACCAATGTTGTCAACATGACCGGCCTCCAAGTTTTCCTACAAAATTCCATAAATTGATAGGAGAGCCACAAATATTTCACGTTTCACTTTTAAAATACAAATTACTCAATCCATCGTCTTTTTTATCACTTAACTCCTCTTTTTCCAAAGCACTTACTTAATATATTTAAATATAATGGGCATAAAGTTGGTATTTCTAGGGTTAAGCCACGAAATGAATTCTGCACCTCAAGGTTTTCCCTGTATAATACAATTAGAATAAAAAATAAAAATAAATTCATTCAAGAATCTCTCAAATACTGTTTCGGCTAATTTGTTAACACTAAAACTACCAATGCTGTCAAGATAACTAATCTCCAATTTTTCCTACAAAATTCCATACATTTATAAGGGAGCCATACAATAAATATTTTACGTTTGTCTTAAAAAATATAAATTGCTAAATCTATCATCTTTTTCACCTCTTAACCTGTTAACCAGCGGTGCCGTATAATTCCGTCATATCTGAAAGAAAACTCCAGTAAGCTTGTCGATTTTTTCTTCCTTAAAATTTTTAAACGTAATATGTTGAACGTATTACATTTTATGTCGTTCGTATCCGTTTAATCCTGACGTAGTACTTTAGATGTAATGATATTACTTCTCACTGTAAACAAAAATATTCCAATTTGAAACAAGTTGAACAAAAATTAATTCCCCGGTTAACAGGTTAATTCCTCTTTTTCCAAAGTACTCACTTAGTATATTTAAATATAATCGACATAAAGTTGCTAAAGTCTTAGAATTAATTCTATACCATATTACAATAAAAAATCGAAATAAATTCATTCAACGATCTCTCAGATACTGTTACGGTTGGCAATGGAGTACAAGGAACTTTTGGAGCGTTTACGAGAAATGGCGACAAAGAATCTCTTGGCTTTGGGCGCCAAGAGAAGAGAAGGTAAAAGGATTGACGCGAAGGAAACAAAAATTAGGTAAAATTGCACTCTTCTCGTCATTTTTCAGGTTGGCCTAGTCAAGGCACAACATCCTACTGGTCAAACGATCCCCGGTTTGTACAGGCAAACCGGAAATGCATCACATCTATTGCACAGTAACAGTGACCTACGATTGGATGCTCAAGGAGCTTTTACAAGGTACAGTACCGATTGCGAAGCAAAGTTTAACGACATTAAGTGCAAGTAACTTTGAAACTTCGATTAACCCTTTGCGGACGGAGGCATTTTTGAATATCGAGAAACAATCAATTATTTAGCGATGAAAAAACACTTCTTCATCGGAAAGACAGTCTGTTAATGTATACAAGTTGAAATTTACTCTTTGTAAAATAATATTTCAACGATAATATTTTAATTTTTCAACTCTAACCGTTTATATATGCACCGACAAACTATAACCAATTTTTTTCTCAGGACGGATATATTCGCCCGTCGTCCGCAAAGGGTTAAACTTGTTAAATAATACGTAGCTGGTTTAAATAAAAGAAATTAAAAGAATGAAGGTATATAAACCTTGTAGGACATGGAGGTATAGGAAATTTCTTAAAACTGAAAGAAAATATTCACAAAAATCAACGTTTCAATGATTCTCTTGAAAGATAATTGTGTTCAGTATATCGTAGCATCATCTTTTAACCCTTTGCGCTCCTATCTCGACATTAGTTTGTATCTCAGGAACTCCTTTGTCGGGTCTCAGCCGACATTTTTTCAAGTTGAACTCAATAGATGTTAACATACGGAAAAAAACAGGATTGAATCCTAGAAATTTTTTCAAAAAATATTGTCCACTTGCAAATTACAAGATACGACAATAGTGTCAATAAATGAGATATTTAATTGAATTTATTTCTTCCTTTATTTATTTAAATTGTCTTATTATTCAGTTGAAGTAAATTTCAAAGAAAATACTTAAAAATATTGAGAGCTACTGGTAACAAAATGGAAATATAGTTCAGAGTGTAAAGGATTAAGTTTTGCATTTGCGAAGAGTCTAAGGTCGAAGCTTGTATATTTGTAATTTTATGTAATCTACTTTCGCTCGATAGCACTGTAATAATCGTTTTGGAACGAGCACTCAAAATAATTGAGTAAAATCATTAATGGCCGGACTGGCAGGTAATTTAAGGTAAAATAGTGCTAACATTATTACAAAAGTTGAGTGCTAATGATCCACCGTTGAATTTTTTCCCTTTTTTAGAGATTCTTTTCCTTACTAAAATGTCTTCTTAATTGATTTACCGTCACGTAAAGATATTTGCTAATGAACGGTTATCAATATACATAATACGTTACGAATAAATGAATATCTACTGTGTACGATATATTCTCATTAAAACAAAAAAATTATGTGACCTTTTTTTCAACAAGCACGCGAGTCCTGCTCGGTCAGTTAATCGATACTTAATATTTTATGCAATAAGGATCACAAGCCTTTTCCCTAAGAAGTATAAGGTCAAATTCACCCTGAACACGACATTCCATCTAACTCTCAATATAAATTATAACTAATATTTCACTACAAACAAAAATATTACATATAATCCATAAAACCAAATTTTAACATCAAGCGAATTTCATTAAACAACCAGCACACAAATCGAGCACTATATATTACAAATTCAAATTCGCAAATACACCCATAAAAAAAGAGGTATTTCCTACACCGACATTCTGCATTTACACTGTTAACACATTGCGTATGGGAGACGAGATATCTCGTCTTTAGGGATCCGAACGTTGTGGCCGGGAGACGAGATATCTCGTTTTCAGCTTTCTTCGACTCAATCGACGATTTAAGGAACTAAAAATAAACTTTCTCGTTACGTTACTAGGGTAACGAAGTCTTACATATTCACTTAATAAATGGTTAGCGAAAAAAAAATGAATGTTAACATTCGGAGAACGTAAAAATCAGTCGGTTAGTATAGAATGCCAAAGGATTATTCAAACTTGTAAAATAAATAATTAAAATTTTTAAATTACTTTATATGAATATCTGCTATCAAATGCGAATTAAAAAAGTGAATGTATGCAGTGTATAAAGTGTTTCTAGAGCGCTCAAAAATGTGCGGGCCCTCGGAGTGCGTTGCGCGAGCAGAGCGCCGTACGCAATGTGTTAAAACTGCAGTAACGGAAGATCGAAAGAAGAAAAAAGCAAAGTAAACAAAGTAGAGGAAACGGTAGAAAAAGAATTTCTATTTCTTCCAGATTTGAACCTGTTGACCGAGATCTTCATCCACCTCTGAGTGGAACGGCAAGTTCCATTCCACCACAACCTTTAAGACCTGCCCCTCAGTCAAGACCAATTCCCCGACCAAAGCCTTCTCCACTTCATACCCAAAGTACCGTCGATTATCTTCGAATGCAAGAGGCCGGACCAGGTCCTTTAACACCTCCACCCTCTACACAGAGGCCTACAGCCCTATCAAGAACCACCGGGCCCTCAATTTTTCAATTTCAAACCGAATCGGTGAAACGCTACGACGATTCATCCGATTTCACGTTTAAAACGGAAGGATCACAAATGATGACTGAAAATATCCAAATGTCACCGTATATGACACACGATGAAGAAGAGACAATGATGAGATACAATACTGGAGTACCGCTTACACGTAACGCTTCTTACAAAAAGTTCGATACAACTGTCGAAGCAACGACAGTAAGATACGGTGTTCATGGTGTACCTATAGGAACCGATGACGACAAAGCCGATAGCGATGACTGTGGCACGAGTTACGGTAGCTATGACATCGTTCAACGGAATATGCGTCAGCACGTGAGGAATGAATCGCGAGGATCTCCAAGCTGTTTCAGAATGACGAATTCTGTGAATGTCGCTAGCCAGACAAACACGGAATCGATATACGGGCCTGAGGCATTGTCTAAGATACTTCAAAGTACTCACTTCGATCGTCAGAGTAAAGAGTACCAAAGCATCGAGATGACACCATTTACAAATTCGTCACAGGGTGATATCAATTCGCCCTACTTCTTTCGGAACTCTCAAGGTCTCGAAAGGACATCACAATATATACAAAGCTTGCCTGAATCTATCATTGATATGGGAAATCATAGGAATGGTCTTGTAGTGTACGATGACACGATAGATGATGGCACGGACGAGCTTAAAGTTAGTGGTGATTCGGCATCTAGCCCGATACCACCACCACCTGCACCCCCTGATCCTCCGCAGGAACCGGCGAAGAAAACGGGACAGACTACTGGAGAACGGATTTTTAGCATCCTAAGTTCCAGAAGTTTTCAAAGCTACATCGACGCGTCGGAGTTTTATAAGTACATTTATTGAATATTTTTTGCAATGTTAACACTAGATTTACCAAGCCAGTCAAAATGACTGGTACCGAATTTTTTCCAAAAATTCTACGGGCTTACGAGAGAGCCGTAGAATAAATATTCTTCGTCCATCGTATAAAACATAAATTACCGAATCTATCATATTTTCCACGTCTTAATTTTCCTTGCTGTAAGGTACATATTTAACATATTTAACAGGTTGAGTGCCATGGGGGTCACTGGACTGGACCTATGTCCTCAAACAGGACATAGTTTGAGCAATATTTACTTAATATTTAATTCGTTTACTTGCTATTTAGATAACTCAAACATATCGTGTTTGGTATCATTTTAATCAGAAAATTGTCACAAATACATCAGCGAAGTTTTCAAAACAAAAAAATAAAAAATGGAAAAGTTCAAGTCTCCAATTAGTATTGCGTCATCGACACGTTCCGATAATATCATATTACACTGCCTCGTCGCCAAACGTCGAGATTCGACCGAGGGGGATCCCCCTATGTGGAGGGGATGGCCGCGATGCATTTATCCAGGGATTACTGTATGTGATTTTCATAAAAAAAGTTTCACTTCAGTAGAAATGACGAAATAAGGGAAACATCGGTGACATTCAACCTGTTAAATATAATAAATTTCACGCCGGTAAATCTAGTGTTAATAGAAGTTTTGAGAGAGTTGTTTAAATGGAAATTGAATATTTTTATTATTTAGCTCCGTCCGATCTTCGGTCAAGCAAGAACAAGATCACGCGTCTTCATCAATAATAGATCTCGATGAAACGAACGAGATACAGCAGAAGGATGATGATGATGACGAAGATGACGATTATACGGACGACGAATCTGATGAGGGCGAAGAGTGTAAGACCAGCTCTGATTTGGATAACCCAGAATTAAACTTGAAAGCCCATTGGACCGCGCAAGAGGTAGGTGAAATTTGATTAATTAATAATAATGAATTATATTTTATTTCAATATATTAACAATTATGGATATCGTCTAGGTATTCAACAGTTTGCAAAATCCTCCGTCCTCTCCACGATTAGTTACACAAAACCAGGATAATATTTACTGCTTTATGTCAGACCCAAGTTTTTTGAGAACTTCAGAGGTACAGATAATGTCAGGAATTACATTATTCTACTAGTATCGCAAATATATAGGATAAAACTATCTTTTAGGAAATTTTCAATAGGCACAAAGAGAGATTAAATGGAAGCTACGAAGTCGATGAATCAGAAGAATTAAGCTCCTTGAGGTAAATAACTTTATAAATATTACTCTTAAAAATTCTATCATGTCATATCAAAGAATTAACAAATGAAAATATCATCTGAAAAAAACAATAAACTTTACAGAACGGAAAACTCTCAAGATTATTACGCTGCGTTATATGAGGTTGGAAAATTATTTTATCAAATTTGCAATTTATTTGATCATTTCATTCTGTATACTCATCCCTTCAGTTGAACTTTTACTTACAGTGTTGGAAAGAGACAGACGTGCTTGACGTAACGACCAGACCTAACGATTATAATGAAATCACTCTTGGAGGTCGTCGTAGCTCCCAAGAACCCGAGCCTGATCCTCCTCCAGACGAATCAAACTTGCAGAGAGGAATAAGCTGTGAAAGTTTATCCTCTGAAAAAAGTGTCATTTTCAATGACGCACCTAATGTTGGACAAATTTCCGTCAGCATAGAGTATGGACGGAGTTGTCACAGTACCAATAGCGACAGTGTAATCAGCTATCTTACGCTGAGAGTTCTGGAAGCAAGGCATCTGAGAACAAACGATGGAGAGCTAGCAAAAGACACTTTCGTCAGGTATGCTTTCATCATGAGACATAACTAAGAAAAGATCCTTTTAATTCAATTAACACCGTTTTCTCTGTGTTCGTAGAGTTTGTCTGCTACCTGATTTTGCTGTGCGAGGTGAAACCAGAACATACAAAAACAGTCCATCGCCAAGCTACCAAGAAACCTTCCAGTTTTCTTTGCTTGGAACTTTTAACAGAAGAACCCTTCTCGTTGAGGTACTTTGATTACTTAACACGTTGAACACCACCGGTATTTCCCTAATTTTAATATTTCTACGGAAGCGAAATTTTTTCAATTAAATTCACAACTTTATGAAACAGAAACTATAAAGATACAGATACATAGATATTCGGTACATCTTTATATTTTTAATGCCATAATTTAAATATTCAGTATGTTCGAAAATTCAGAAATATTGCAATTTGAAACTTGCGTGAAACTTCATTGAATTCGATAGCGCCGGTGACCCCCATGGCAGTCAACGTGTTAACCCTCTATGGTCCGAATTTTCTCTGGTATCCAAAGATCAGTGGCACGATAGCACAATTTGGAAATGATAAAAATACTATTTTAAATAATGATTTAAATCTCAATTTGAAATATTGAATTGTAAAGAATTTCATGATTTTCACCAGCTGAATTACAATATTGGGTAAAGTTCAAAATTTGACCGTGAAGAATAGAAGCTTACAATTAGATGCGTCTTGCGTTACCTCAAAGTCACAGGGGCCTATAGAGGGTTAATTTAACACTTTATCGACCGGTAGCCTATTAACACTTTACCGACACAGTATTTTTTTAACATCCTACCCCCTTCTGACTGATCACTTGGTCACAAATACTTCCTTGATACAGATATCTATTCGAAAATTACAAATTCTCGTCACTGAGTCCTTAACACAGGTAACCGCAATGATAAATGATAATTTATTAATTGGAATGGCAACCAATTAATTAATTAAAGGTTCAAATTTTTTGTTGAGTAAAGTGTTAATAGGCTTTTCGGGCCCAACGCTTTTGGACTTTTAATAAACAACGCTTTGGACAATTAATAAATTGTTATTTATCATTGCGATTTACTGTGCCAAGGACTAAGTGACGAAAATTTGCAATTGTCGATATCGGTATCAGGGAAGTATCTGCTGCCAAGTAATCGGTCAGAAGGGGGTAGAATGTTAAAACAATGGCGGTCGGTGAAGTGTTAAGTAACTGTCGTATTTGTCATTATTATAATTGTATGTTATTGTACTGTATGATCTCTTTTAAGGTATTTTCTTATGAGTCCAGCCAAGATAGGGATGAGTCTCTTATCGGAAAAGCCACCTTAGAACTTGAATCAACATTAAGGGGGCGATCTACAACGTGGCTGCAACTTTCTCAATTAGGAGAACTCAAGTTCTCTTTGAGATATTTACCAGCAGCAGAAAAACTCAACTTGGTTATAATGGAAGCAAAAAATCTACGAAGCGCTGGATTACCAGCAAGTGGCATTTTCGTTAAGGTATATATCGATGATGTTCCCTTACAATATGATTAGAAATGATTAACCCTAAATCTACCGATAATTATTTCAGTATATTTATACATTGTCAAATAAAACAATCCTAATCGTATAAATGAAGGGGCAGATAATTTGGCCGAATAGTCTTCAAGATACACGTAGAAAATTGAAAAAGAAACAGCGTTAACCCTTTGAGGACTAGCGACGCATATATGTGGCCTGAGAAAAAAATTCAATTAGAATCTATTGTCGCATGTATGCGCGATTGAAGTTTAAAAATTGAAATATAGCCGTTGGAATATGGTTACACAAATAGTAATTTATAATTTCTACATATTAATATTCTAACTTTTTACTTGAACAGCGACTTTGAATCGCCATAGAAATGATTATCTCTCAATACTCAAAAATATCTCCGCCCGCAAAAGGTTAAAAATTTGAAGAACATTTTCCAAAAATTCAGGATAAGTCACTTTTGACCACCTTGATAGATTTAGTGTTAAGTCTTTGAGACACAGTGGGATTAAAAGTGTCTCATCTCTTTGATGAGTGAAGATAAATGGTGGGATACTTTTCGTCCCACATCGAAAATTTATATCATTATACAACTTTGTCAATAAATATAAATCAACTTTATTCACTTAAAACCAAAAAAAAATTTATGTGCAACATGGTCCATTTTATTTTGTGAATTCCTGTGCCTCAAAGTGTTAAGTGATGGTCAAAGATTTCACAATTTTGCAATTTTTTCTGTTTACAAATACTTCATAAGAATGTTGTCATAGTATGACCGAATACACATGTATTTGCTGTTTCTTAAGGTGTACCTTTTGGAACAAGGTAAAAAGATTTACAAGGAATCGACGTCAATAAAGAAAGGTGAAGAATGGCCCATTTTCAATGAACAGTTTATGTTTAACGTCGCACCGCATATGCTACAGGTATTACAAATCCATCTTTTGTACAAAATTCTCTATTAAATTCTTCTCCAAAGTTAAATAATCATTATCTATATTAAAAATATATATACTATTTTGAAAGAAAAAGAAGACAAAGAGTAATGTTGTATATTTCAGAATATCCAATTGCGATTAACCGTAGCGGAATCTTGCAGTACAGCTGGAAGTACCAAGTCACAGCCCATTGGTCATATTATCATAGGGCCAAAGGCGAAAGGAAAGTCATTTGAACATTGGAATCAGATGTTGACTACTTTCACTCGTTCCGTGTCAATGTGGCACCATTTAAGAAAGTACATATCCAACGATGTACACGATGACATTGTAGGAACATGAAGTTCCACTTAAAGTAACAATGGAGAACAGTAATAGCAGCTCTAACGTAAATCGATATGTGTTAACAATACGTTCTATGTGTTTAGAATTAAATCCAATCAGTTTTCTAAACGAAAACGTATATATACGTTGTTGCTGCTGCTGTTTCCGATCACGGAGTAACGAGGGAAATTAATCTCGTACGAATTCATTGAAAAAACACAGGGTGTTTACGGGCCTAAGGCCTCTCTATTCCTAGTAAGCTCTAAGAAAATCCACGTATTCCTCGTAGAAAAAAAAAAAAAAAAAGAGATCTCTTAAACCAATAACGTCGATGTCATGACAGCAAACTTTCGTTCTCCTGTGTACGCGAAGTATTCCATTCCGAAGGTTCGAAAGAACTTTGTGACGACTACGAAGTTCTCCATCCCGAAGCTCAAATATTTCATATTAATATTTTATATAAAGGCCGAAAATGGTCAGGGCCAAAAGAAAATGAAGATAATATTATCTTTTATTCATTTCAAATCATTATGATTATTATAAAGATTAGATGAATTAGTTGAATTAACGTACAAATTATTGGAAGTTAATCAGGAGGCAAATGAATCGGGCGTAAAATAGATTCAAACAGCTGAAATATCGTGAAGTATTTTGTTCTTTTTTTTTCTTTTTCTTTTTTGTTCACGTTCATCTCGTTCGTCAAGGAATAATGGTTTACCTGTACATCGATTTTAGAACGCAAGCTTTAATCGAACCTTCCTTACGTGTATAACGATTGTTACCTCTGAACGTTATACACATATGTGTCTCACTATCGATATAAATCAATGTACGTAAGAAAGTAAGTCGAACAAGGCATCCTTTTTCGACGTTTCAAATGATGAAACACGTTTATCCTTTACGGGATTGAGTTTCTTCTCGGTTAGATCGAGCAATCTTTGCTTCACGCAAACGCCCGAGTTTCAATTTTCTTTTCGCTTTTCACCAAACCATGGATTTCATGGTAATTGTCCTTTTTTTTGTCTTTGTTTCTTTTCACACTTTTGTCATATATATTTTCTTCTCGTTACACGTCCTTACATATCAATTCGATGCGTTTGGTAACCGAATAACGAGATGAATATTACGAATGAAATGATAAGCGTAGGAAAAGTCTCGACGTATCGTCAAAATGATAGCGAGGTCGAGGAATTTTAGAGCGAATAATTAAAGCACCGATTCAGGGTTTTATCGAAGCGTAAAAGTTGTTGTTCCCAATGGACTGTTAAAGTTTGTACAGAGTTTATTAATGACGTACTTGAAAGCACTTGTGCAGAGCAGCATTTTCTTCGGGAAATGTATACGATCGAGTTCGATCCTCGATTGTGTTTTTCTCTCTCCTACGATGATGATGATCATCGTCATCATTCTTTCATCCTCGCGTCTTCTACTTTCTCTTTCTCCCTCTCCTCTTTTTCGTTCGTTATCGTCTTTGTCATCGACTCTATTTCTGGTTCCTCTGCATCTTCATCTTCTTCATCTTCTTCATCTTCTTCTTCCTCTTCAATGACACACTTCCATTTATTCTTCTCTTCAACGTCGTCGACATCATCGATTTCTTCTTCCAACATAAAAGAACTTGGCTCACGGCCGAATTGTACAATCTTCGAAACAATGCAAAAAGATCGATGCAAAACTCCTACCGATTCTTCCACAGAGAAAAAAAAAAGTCAGGTAAAACGTTCACGACAGAATTCTTGCGTCAACACGACGATACTAAAAAATTTGATCAGCTACGATTCCATTAAAATGATTGCCGTAGAATTGGAACTACTTCGATATCCTTAAATGAAAAGAAGAAGAGAAGAGGAACGGAAAATGATTTCACGTTTCCCTTAAATAATACCAGACAGATGCGAATGAACTATGTAAATTAAAACGATTTAAGACTAATGAATCTTTAATTATGTAAATGAGCCAATAGTGTTTGAAATTTAGAGTTTGACGATATTGCATAATTGAATTTCAAGTATGAAGTAACTTTAGATTATTCACGATATAAGGTCTGTATATAATAAAACAATTCATGTCGTGTCTGAAACGTAATAGTTCCAATGATAATGGCAAATCTTCTGATAATTAACATTAATGGAATCGGTGGCGGGCAATCAAACGAATTAGATAGCCTTTCGGACCTCATAGCCTACTCTATACCTATAAATTTTTGTACCTCTTCGTACACGACAAAACTTAATGATTAAACCTTCGTATACATACTCACGTATATATGTATATATTATACATATATATATACATTTATATATTATAGACACATTATACGAAAGAGAATTTTACACTCTATATTATAAAATTTTTTGTCATAAAATGCCGACTATTTAAATTCATAATTATGAACTTATATTCAGGTTTTTTCTATCGCCAACTTACTATGGGACTAATATCGCTGAACTCTCATTAACTTCATAACTGTACTTGTAAGCTATCCATCATTAACGACATGACAATGTATCTCTGCATCGATTAGTGCGCAATGATTCGCGAATGTTTTCGATAATGATTGATTATTAGAAAGATTTCTTACAATTATTTTATTTCTATTTCGACAATTTAACGTGCAATGCCGTTTAATAGATTATCAAAGTTACTTCTAATTATTACATTTAACGGCAGAAATGATATAGAAAGGAAGAATATCGTCGAATTCACTGATTATGTTCAATTTTTAAATGAAAATTCCATAAGATCCAGCGTGCCTAATGTTAAACGACGAAATATCATTTGTCGAATTACTTTCGCGAATCTTTTCGTACTTTCAAAGTCGTACGTAGTACGTATGTATAATCTATATACATATAAGATGAGATGAATTACCATTTAACACTGTTGTATATCAGCACAAAAAAATACTGATCTTTTATTCTTAATACCTACATGCGTGCAACGCATACGCACAGCCGTGCATACGTACGTACATGCATTTCTGATTGTACATTCGATGAAATTGATAATGTAACCCTAGATAATCATCAGTCGAGATTTTTCTTCTACTTGGTAACGTTACATGCTACAAACATTATCTTATCAAGTGGTTTTAACACTAAACCTACCAAGTCGATCGAAAGACCGGTCCCAAATTTTTCTAAAAATTATTTAAATTGATAGGGTACCAGTGAAGTAAACATTCCACTTCTATTTTATAAACTCTAAATTAATTAATTAATCGTCTTTTTCACCTCTTCATTTCTCTTTTTCTATAGTATATATTAACACGAGAACTACCAAACCATTCAAAATGACTGGTACACAATTTTTTCAACAAATTCTCCAAGTTTATATAAGAGTCATAGAATAAATATTCTACGTCTCTTTCAATAAACATAGATCACCCAATCGATCAAATTTTCCGCCGCTTGATTCCCCCTTTTACAAAGTACTTATTTAATTTATTAAAATATGTTGGATTTGACGCCGGTAGTTCTGGTGTTAAGTATAGTTCGACAACTCTAAATTGGTTAACGAACGGCGGAGTCTCTCATTTTCAATCACTTATTTCCGTCATTTCTTTTCCGAAATACCAAAAATTCAACCTCCTAGAGTAAACGACTATCTGGAGTTTTCACTTTAGAAGACTGATTTTGGAAATTCTAAAAACGAAATGGGGAAAGTAAGCCGTTGAAAAAGCGAGTCTCAGCCAGTCGCTAATCAAGTTAGAGTTGACGGACTATATATAAATTTTAGTAAATATAACGTTGGTAGTTTTAGTGTTAAAACTGTGCATGTAATTAAAAATGGTATCTTGATCATAAAGTTAAAGGATAGATGTACCAATTAGACTGGCTCTAAAGTTACAAATTTCCATAATTCCTCGGAAATCTGTCCTAAATTAACGTGTAATATGTGTCTGGTAATTAAGACAGTGGTCAAAAATAATTCATTATGTCTGGAACTTATAATGGTTACAAAATTAACACTTAAAATTCTCAATTAGTGGGCCTAAGTTCAAACTAACATTTGCTAGAAAATATAATAATGCCCATCACTTCCAGGTTTTTTAAAATTATCATTTAATATCTGTCCCAGCAGATAAGACTGTCAGCCATTTATTCTTCGTTTATCATATCTACAAAATAATTTCACCACAGTGTAATGTACATTGATGCACTACAGAATAAGTTATAAGTTCAATTTTTACACTGAAACCACTGATTTAAATACCAATGCATATCGTCACCTCTATCCTTCGAAATCTACCTAAAATTGCAATTAAAATTGAATTATATATGAAGAGTAATGTAACTAACATCAATAGAGAATACTTTGTCTTCCTGTCTGCGATTATCAGGGGTATCACATTCAATTTCTCCCTCTGTACGTATGTACGTAGGTACGCACGTTGCTATGTCGCGTATACGTATATGTTACGATACATACTAAGTTTACTGTTAAACTGAATATATTACATGCGATCGCAGAACGAAGAATGAGGAGAGTATAATATTGAAGACGTTCAATAGCTTGCTTCTCGTTTACCAGAATTTAGTTTTGTCGGGGGCTAGCTATAGACGGAGATAAGAGAAATAGAGAGAGAAAGAGATAGAGGTAGAGAAAGAATGAGAGAGAGAGGCCGTAGAAGGAAAAGAGAGAGAATGAGAGTAAGTTCGAATGGGAGAGAGAGAACGAGAGAGAGAAATTGCAAAACAGCGAGATAATAGAAGAGAGAAAGATAGAATGAAGGAGAGTGAGTGTAAAAGAATGAAATAATGTGAGATATGCACATAGTGAAAGGAAGGAAAAGCGTAAAAGAGAGTAGAAAAAGTTTAAAAAGTTGAAAGAAAGAAAATAAGAGGAGAGTGAAGATGACAATAATAGCGCCAAGCGATTCGTACCGCGAGTAGTAACAATAATTCCCGGTTTCTAAATGTTAAGAATTTATTGATAATAGATTTCAAACAACATTTTCATGTAAATAGTTTCTTTTTTAATTGAGATATTTTTCCTCGTAGATTTCACATGTACAGTTCTTTTATACTGGATTTACGTTTATAAATCTCCTCACTTTTTTTTAAGACTATAATCGTACGTGAATTTTCTCGTTTCTAAGTTCGTCGAGTTATATGGAAATCAATTTGTACAGTTTTACGATAAATGGTATATAATTTAATATCATAATTAACACTACGGGACGAATCGCAGTGCGTAGACGTTGCATTGAGTGCATGATTCATACAAAAATACTATAAAGTTTAAATTGTTTTATATTTTTGTTACGCCTCTCTGTGATATAATACGGGCACATTCACCTCACCCTATATATGCATTAATCTTTGTATCTTATTGATTAAGGTGAAACTTTTTGAAAAACAATCCTTGCCAAGCCCTTTCTAATTAAATTTCGGACTATGCTCGTACGTACCGTGAAGTCGAAAGAATCAAACCGAGGGAATGTCAATGATTGCCAAATTCTCATAAATTCTAAACATCTTTTAACAGACTTAAGGGAATTGTTCAAGCATTTTGATTATGGGAAAAAAAAATCGAGTCATTTAAAACTATTCCTTGAAATATAACAATTAAATGATCACGATTATCTTTTTCAGTCCAAGCGCATTGTCGTTTTAAATGTAAAAGAAAAAAGAAAGAGAAAGAATTTCATTGTAAATGTAAGCTCATATTGAATTGAATGAATTCTTCTTAATAAATAATTGAACGATAAATAGAATATTTGAAGTAATAATATTATCTGACTCGGTTTACGGATACTTTCTTCTAGAAAAGTTAATCTGACAAATGGATAGTTCACAAATTATTGCAAAATACAATTCGCTATATGTGTGCTTTACTTCTTTACTTTATTACCTAAGGTTTTAATGATCTCGGTGTTATCTGTCTACTTAAAGGTCTAAATGTATCAAATGAAAATACATATGGAAAATTAATTTTAGCAATAGTAACATATCCCTTAAGAATATATATGGTACGTTCGAGCTTGTGCTTGCGAAAGGTATATGGTGTGTAATTGCATACTACATTGTATTATAATAATTCTGAAAAGCAGACTTGCATTAAATTACAAAAAGGATTATATTAAAAAGGGAAATGTTAATCACAAATGTGTAATAAATACACAAAATAATCATATACTATTAACTATAAATGGTCATTGTTAATCATGGTTGCGGTTCTATTTACAAAATTCGTTTACTGAAATAAATTCAGAACAAATATATTTAAACTAACAGCTAATGCCTTCCAATTTGTAATTAATATACCTGAAAAACCCTACAATTATGTTTGGTATTAATTAATCCAAAACATTCCTTATTAAACATCTTTATTCTATAATAATCTTTGGCTAATTGAATCATAATTGAAAATAGTATTACTCTGAATACTTTGACTCACTGTAACACGTATGCATACGTATAGATTTCTTTAATTTTGACTTGAATTTTTCTTTTTTTTTTTTCTTTGAAAGAAATAATTCAAACTGTCCCGCGTAAAAATTGCATAAAAAATGGAGAGACATCTTACGGCCGGGATGAGATACAATTGATGACAGACCCTCCCAAAAGTTGCAGTACAGCCATTTAACAAAGAGCAACAAAGAGTATCCGCGCAAATTTGATTTTTATTATAAACATTAATAACAATGAATAGATTCGAATATGCCGATCCTCGACCCTTGCCGAATGAAATTCACGTTAGACGTGACATGAGTATACGCTTATACGATGGTGATGTGAAGGTAAATATATATGTGTTAGAGATAAGCAACACAGAATATATGGCATAACCTTCAAATTTTTGACAGACAAACTTTGAAGGCGGAGAATTGATTTTAACGAGCCATAGAATCCTTTGGGGAAAACCCGGCGATATTCCACGAGGCCAAACGTGTCTCTCGTTGTCGCTTCATTATATAATTTCGGTCCAAGAAGAAATACCTGGTCCACTTTCCTTTGGACGTAGTAAAAAAATCATCTTACACCTTTCTAAAGCTGCTGATGGTAAAACTGGTTCTAATTACGCTCTTACCAAGGTGCCAGAAGTAATTGAGAGCAATACAAAATATTCATCGGTTACAGATAAAATGCCTGGTCCATTGGATAATAGCAATAACTTTACATCTAATTACATTAAGTTATCGTTCAAAGAAGGTCTAGATCCCAATTTTATTACGGACATTACCGATACTATTATGAAACGTGCATGGGAACTGACACCAAACGAGCCATTGAGTCATTCTAATTCTAGTGTACAGAACAATGAAAACAGTTCAAAACCATTTCCACGAATAAAACCACGAACTGGTATCATAGGCATAGAAAGAAGCTTGCAAGAACAACAAAAGGCAACAGATAACAGTATATCAATGGCTTTTCAAGATCTCAGGAAACTAATGGAAATGGCCAAAGACATGGTTTCCATCTCAAAGACCATCTCTGCCAAAATACGGGTGAATCTCGACGATTGCTTTATAAAGTTGACGTTCATAATCTAAGACCATTGCAGGAAAGACATGGAGACATCACAGAAGATGAAACTGTCCGTTTTAAGTCCTACCTAATGAGCCTGGGCATCGATGATCCAGTTACGCGTGATGCATATAAAAGTAGTAATGAATATTTTAAACAACTGGCAAAACAGCTTGCAGATATCTTAGAAGGGCCAATTAATGTTAATATTTTCACTATTCCTTAAAAAAAATATGAATGACAAAGAAATAAAGTATTTTATGTGTTATTACAGGAAGTTGGGGGAATGATGACATTAACAGATGTTTACTGTCGCGTAAATAGAGCCAGGGGATTGGAACTTCTTTCACCAGAAGACTTATTAAATGCTAGTAGGCAATTGGCACCTTTAGGTTTACCTATTGTTCTCAGAACATTTGACAGCGGTGTTATGGTTCTTCAATCTCGATCTCATGACGACGACATTATAACTGTCATCATAGCAGACGTGGCACGTATATTATTAAATAAATTTTTTTATTATCTCATTTTCATTAATAAGCAGAATAGTATGCGCAAGAGGAATTTAGATTATCCGCTTCCGTTATCACCAATCGAAGAATGATCCACTCTTTATAATCACTAAAATACCTGCCATATTTTAAGCTCCGATTGCAAGTTGATTAAAAAAGAAATATAGCTATGTTCGTATTTTACAGATCGAAGAAAAGGGATCGATTACAGCTGAGGAACTTGCTCAATTCGAAGGGATATCAGTTTTATTAGCACGCGAGAGGCTACTAGTCACAGAGAAAAAGGGAAAGGCGTGTAGAGACGATTCTATAGAAGGTCTCAAATTTTATCCTAATTTGTTTCTGAAACTGAATGATTAACTGCCGACTTATTACTTTCACACAAATGCGAATATGTACTGGAATTGTGTACAGACATCCTTTGTCTATTATGTAAAACATTTTGCTAAAATTGATGTATTTGTGCTTTGTCACACAATGCACACAACATTAACTAAGATTATTTATATTATATATAAGCAATACATTTATTATAACACGTATGAAAACTTACAACCCCTTTTTTAAGAATCGTTAAAATTGTTTATCCCGTGTATAAAATTGAAATGACAAAAAATTTAAGCTTTATAAATTTTAAAATGTTTTTCTTCCTCCTCTCCCCCCTTTTGCACAAAGGATTTATTTTCTTCTTTATCGAACATAATATTTCAGGATTAATATAGACTGCTAGTAGTTTAAGATTACAAAATGTATTTATATATGAATAAATAAATTTACAATGTTTTTTATTTGGATAAATAAATAATATATTACGTTAATTTAGTGATTGAAAATGAAATATATTCAATGAATTCTTACCAATGCATTTAACGAACAACTAGAGAAATTTTACTCCCTATGATAAAATAGATATATACATTTATCGACCGACTAATGTTGGCACTACCTATTTCATAAAAAGATGACAACACCGGAGTGAGTTATAAAAAATACTGGAAATGCCACTTATTTCAATAAGTTAATCGTTTATTTAAATGGAAACTAAATAATGCTATACATTTCCGAGAATACTATCATTCTTAAGAACGTGAAGAGGCAACTCCCTTTTTATTCTGAAGTTTTTTAACAAAGCATCCTCCATAACGGTCATGTCCACAGTAACACAGCTTAGAAAACTGTGAAGATCGAAGCCACTCGTATCTTCGTTCGGCTATAAGATTGATATATCTATTTGTAAAACTTATACTTCGTAAAGTGTGTTAAATACGTTCTGAAACAAAATAAAGTTTCTTTCACACAACATATATAATGGCATTGCCACCGAATTATAAGCAGGTAGCAATGGCTACATCAAACATCGTAGCATCGAATCGTAAGTAATTGCACTTTTTTTTTAATTCAACAATCAGCCTCACCTATCGTACAAGGATAATATTTTGAATAATTATTATATTTTAGAACGTTTGAGAGCATCCGGTGGAAGCAGTAGTAGCTCAACCACCAGCGTAAGTATTCAGATAATGAAATTGTTATGATTGAATTAATAAATGAACTTAAAATTCTTAACACATGATGAAACTGATGGTTGAAAACTTTTTAGAAAGATGCACAAAGTCCATTTGTACAAACGCCTCATAGCCATCCAGGTTTTACACCACAGAAAGTTGGAAAAAATACAAATGTATGTATAAGTTTACTTTTGAGCACAGTTAGTTAGATCAAATTTCAAAATTAATTTTAAGTGATAATAACTTTAAGGATAATTAATTTGTACATAATTCTACCATATTGTAATCTTATACAATTATCATACAGGCTGATTCTCGTATGCCTAAACCACCTAAGCCACCTGAGAAGCCTCTTATGCCTTATATGAGATATAGCAGAAAAGTATGGGATCAAGTAAAAGCACAAAATCCAGAACTAAAATTATGGGAGATAGGTAAAATTATTGGGCAAATGTGGAGAGATTTACCAGAGGAAGACAAAACAGAATTTATTGAAGAATATGAAGCAGAAAAAGTATGAAATATACAGGAATTACTTGTATGCATTAGTAGTACCAAGAGTATTAAATAAATACTAATATGTTCATTCATAATGTATAGGTAGAGTACGAAAAAAGTTTGAAGACTTATCATAATTCACCTGCATACTTAGCATATATTGCAGCTAAAAATCGTGGAAAATCTGGTAAATGTTATTCATAGTATCTTTAGATTGTACTGTTACACTTTTTACCTTTTAATTTTATTTATAAATTGGTGTATTAATATTGTGTATTGTATGTAATGCAGCATTGTGCGCAGCACAACAGAATAATGATGACAGAGAAAGTCATGAACGTTCGTCAGGCAGCACTAAAGGACAAGCAGCTCAAGATAGAAGAATTGATATCTTACCTGCAGAGGATGATGACGGTATAAAAATGTAGATAAAAAGAAATTTTGTTTATTACTAATTTCATTTTATATTTTATAGATCAGGATGATGGTTATTCCGTGAAACACGTAGCATATTCGCGTTACACTCGAAATCATCGTCTTATTAACGAAATCTTTAGCGACACGGTGGTTCCCGATGTTCGCTCTGTTGTTACAACTCAAAGGATGCAAGTTTTACGCCGACAAGTACAGTCCCTCACGATGCATCAGGTGATGAGAATTTCTCGAGATATATTTTCATTTATAATGCTTCTTGATCATATTAAATTACATGGTAATACTATTTCGTATACTTATTAAACACTTACAATTTTTTAATACTTATAGAAGAAACTTGAAGCTGAACTCCAACAAATAGAGGAAAAATTCGAAGCTAAAAAACGGAAATTTATCGAAACAAGTGAAATATTTCAAGAAGAATTGAAGAAGGTATGTTATTAATTTCCATCAAAGTGAATGTTGCAATATATCAATCTTTTCTTTAGCACTGCAAGCCAGCCGTAGATGAAGATACTTTTAATAAAATGGTAGAAAAGCAATACGAAGCACTTAGACGAGACAGATTGAAAGGAACAGAAGAAAATCGCACAGACGGTGCCGCGTCAAGCGAATCAACGCCGAATTCTACTCCTACTCCAACTCCCGCTCCTGTTAACGATGATGCACCATCTGATGTGAGTATCGCTATAGTGACAATTATGATTTATGTAGTTCTTATTCTCCATTATATCCATAATATCCATTTCTACAGGTTCCCGATAATGACACGCTTGATAAGAAACCAAATGGATCTGACAAACCCAATAACGAACTCAAGAAAGAAACATCTTCCCCGCCGTACACGGAAAATAAGCCAGAACCACCGATAATCCAAGCAAATACTAATCAGCATACATCGAATTCTGGGATATATTGCGGTGCTGTCAGTCCAATACAACAACAGCAGCAGCAGCAGCAGCAAGAACAACAACAACAACGGCAGCAGCAACAGCAGCCACCGGCACCTCCTCCACCACCACAACAGCAGCAGCAACCACCGTCAACCCAACATCAGCAGTCACAACCTCAATCGCATCAGCAACCACAACCTCAAACGCATCAGCAGCCACAAGCTCAACCGCATCAGCAACATCCACAACCATCGTCTCAACAATCACAGCCATCGGTACAATCAGCAGTGCAGCAGCCACAACAGCCTGTAACTACGACTGCAACAGTAGTCGCTGCTGCTGCTGCCGCTGCCGCTGCCGCCGCAGCTGCAGCTGCCAGTGCAAATACCAGTGCAAGTGCAACTGTGAATGCACCAACTATGCCTCCAGTTTCATCCCCAGCACCTCCCATGCAACATAATCCTCATCAGCAAGGAATGTTAACCAATCATACAATGTCACCGCATCAAGGAGCGCAAGGGAATCAAGGAACACAGGTTTTGTCATCTCAAGGGCCAGTTTCCAATCCACATACTTCACAAATGATTCCACCAAATCAAGGATATACTCAACAATATCAACCAGGACCAAACCAGCAGGCTCAAAATGTCCCACTTGCCCCACGACCACCGCATCCTTCTTATGCATATTCTCAACAGCAACCATACCATCAACCATATCCTCAGTATGCACATCCGTACTATCATCAACCATATTCGCAATATTCACCCCATACTATGGGGCGTCCTCATTCGCATGGTCCTCATAGCCCCCATTATCATCCACAATCTCCTCATTCTGTAGGAGAAAATAACAGTTCCAGTAACAATGTACCTGGGTCAAATGCTGCTACTGCAGCAGCGCCAGATACGAGCAATTCTTATTCTTCCACATCGGGACATTGTGAAAATGAACGCTCCGTTTCTTCGGAGAATCAAGAAGGTCAAATGGACGTTAAATCGGGATCTGGCTAATTTTTTTGTACATTTCCGTCTAATTGAGGAAAATTTTGATTTTATGCAAAACCATAAAAATACGTTTAAAGTGAATGAGAATTGTATTGATGCTTTCAAACAGTTATAATAAAATTTTCATATTCATTCAGTTTGTACAATAAAAATGCGTTATTAATCTTTTCTTTTATTGTGGGTAACAGTACTATGATTAGAAACATCACTTTGCGACATGGCATCTAATTCTTAAAATGCCAAACTGCATTTGTACGATAAATGAGAAGTCCTTGCATCATTAAACCTTGGCATTCAAATCAGTCTTTTACTTCACAGGTTTCATTTGCCAAAGGCCGTCGTTCAAATAATGACAATTTTCTATGCCTATACCCTTGTTGACTTTGATTCTGTAATAATGTTAAAAAACATAAAACATCAAATTAAAAATGCATGATCAACTAAATCATTCCATTGATTACTTACATATCTTCTGTTGACATTGTGGTAATGCCAACAGCTAGAGCATGCTGCTTCCCTTCTGCCATTACCGCCTATAATTCTAATTAAGTACTTAATACCTGTCCTCTAAATTATATAATATTGTATAATCTAAAAATTTCAAATTATTTTTACAAAGGATACAACAATTGTTCCCTTTTCTACAGGTGTCATTTTTGCACCTTTTGATGTTAACCCCGGACACATAATGTTTGCTCCACTAAGAACAAATCTTATAGCACCTTTATCAACTTGTTGCATTGGTAAAAAAAATGGATCTGAAATTTTGGAATATATTATCATACACTTGATCCTATAATATGTACATGTTGCTTTTTAATATTATCATATAAAAAATATCTCTTACATTTGTGTAGTAACCTTAAAGTAGGCATCCATGGTCCCTCACGTTGTCGGAAAAACAAAAGATCGCCTGCTGCATTTACTATGATCTCTATATGATCGTGACTAATGAAAAAAAATCAATGTCAACATATTTTATTTCTATTTAATATAAGGAATATTTATTGCACAATGCCACCTTACCATTTTACAATCCGAAAAGAATCCTTCTTCGGAATTATAGCGTCCACGTGACTTTCTAAATAAGGATACAATGTTAAAAGATTCAAACGTATACCTTTCTGGACTGATGATTTTAATTGCTGCACACCAGAAACACTGTCTTTTTCATCGAATCTAATAACATAGTAAAGGAAAAAAAGCTTTATTCGTCGTACAATGAGGTTATACCTTTCAACAGACAGATTAATTGTACGTACTTTTTAAACATTTTTTTTTCTCTTCCTTTTTCTTAGAAAACAATATCGCACATAGAAAATCTGCTAGGTAAACGATACATTCAATTAACTGCTCCGTAATACGAACCAATGTGAACGACAGTTCATACAAAATTCGATGTCAGCCGGTTCGCAGAATTTGTCTCACCACATATAGTTATTATATTATACAGACTATAGCGTCACATCAAGCACTACTACACAGAAAAAGGTATGCAATATATCGTTTGTACGTCCATTTAGTAATGGGATACCGCGAAGATTTCTTTTCTTACAGTATAAGTACGTGACAATAGAGTTTTACCAGAAAGTGCTTCATTACTTTAATTACATCTAGAAATAAGAGAAAATAGATGGAGTTTTAATTATTAATTAAGAAATTGTGAAAAAAGGCGGTTAAACAGAATAGTTGGATATGTGTAGGAATGTAGGAACAGTTTTGGATAGGTTGACACAAAGTTTGAATGAGAATTTTTTATATCTGTTTTCTTTTTGTGATAAAAGCAAGGAAAAATCAGAAATGGAAAACTGATTGGATTTTAATGAAGTACAAGTTCATGTGAAAAATAAAAACGTTTCGAAGTTACTTCGCAGATAGTATGTATATGCATTTCCTGTCTTTGTCTTTTAAACGTCTTCCGCATTCTACCGCAAAGTTTTTAATGAAAATAAAATATGGCGGGGATTCTGAAGAGTTGCGGTCTTCGCCGAAACGGTTCCTCAGTTTCTTTTCTGGTGCGTTTGTAACTCTTAAATGTTTTTACCGTTCATTCTTCTTTACGCAATAAAATTTTTATGAAAGTAAGTGTTAGTCTTCTCAAACAATAATATAACTGTTCAGTGATGAGTAAAAAAATTAATACAAAAGTTTTGTAATCTATTTCCTGTTTATTGTTTTGATATGAAATAAAGTAATATATATTTCTGACCTTCGTGTACAGAAGCATATCGATGTGATTTTGTTGTCTAACGGTAACTTTTACTGAAAATTACACTTCGTTTCGGTTGAATTGAATTTCAAATGATAAATGTATTAGGTGTAGTATTTATAATACTTTTTACAAATAATTAGAACATTGATTATACATTTGTACACGTCGATTTACATTTTCCAATAAGTTTTATTATCGTTTTCTGTTATGTTAAAAGAAATAACTGCATTAATTAGTTCACTTAAGGTTATGTGTTTAAAATTAGAATTTCTATTAAATTTTTCAATTAGTGACAGAGTTTGAAAATAATAAACTACTATTAAAAAGTAAAGTAATAGAATTAATACATAAAATGATTAAATAATATTTATATATGTTCATACAGATTGTGGGGCCGGCAGAATTGTGTTTGAACATTGCTGAAGGATTAACCCGAAGTATAAAAGATAGAAAGTGGTGTATAACTGTGCACCAATGTGAATCAGTTGTTCAAGTTATAAATTCAAACTTAAATCTTGGAATAGATTTCATTATTTTTGCATTTGACTGGAGGACATCTCAATCTTTAACAGAAGTAAGTTATTATAAGAATGATATAAATGTTAACTAATATAGATTAAATGAAATAATAATCTATTTATCATCTATGATGTTCATATTTATTTATGTGAAATTGCAATGTTGTTTTAGGTGGAAATAAATATAAGTCTGGTAGATGAATACTATATAGTTTCCGGTGCTTCGTGCTTAGTAAATTGTAATGACATATCAAATGTTATGGGGCTGAGCTTTTATACATCGAGGAAAATACGAGATAAATATAATATTCGCTTTATGTCTGCTAATGTTTCTGTAAGTATTACAATATCATTTTATTTACATTTATTGCAACGTTCTAACCATTCATATGTGTTTTTCAGAAGCCAGAGGATTGTACTCAACTGGGAAACAGAATATTAAACTTGGCAGAGTCTATATTTGGTATATTAAGCGGCATTCCTATTATTGGATCTGTCATTCAATATAATTGAAACATTTTTAGTAACATTTTAAATATTAAAATGAAAAAAGTAAGCAATAAGTGTCAAGCATATGCTTCTAGTCAAGAAGACAGTGAAAATGACAGTGATGAAACAGAATGTAGTATTGGTAGTAATTCAACTGCTGGTACTCATCGTAGTGATACACCTACACGTAATGCTCGTTATAAACGGAAGGGTCGACGTAGAAGTAAAACTACGAAATATAAGCCATGTACTGACAAGCCACTATACAAGTATTGTTGTAGCGTTAAGGAAGATCACGGGCAACCGTTATTTGGAGTACAATTCAATCACCATTTGAAAGAAGGGGAGCCATTAATATTTGCCTCTGTAGGAAGCAATCGAGTAAGCATTTATGAATGTCCAGAAGGAGGTAATATAAGATTACGACAATGTTATGCCGATCCTGACCCTGAAGAAAATTTTTATACTTGTATATGGACATATGACGACTCTGGCAAACCTTTATTAGCAGTGGCAGGATCACGAGGTGTTGTAAGGGTTATTAGTCCTGTTACTATGACTTGCATCAAGCATTATATTGGACATGGTCATGCAATAAATGAATTGAAAATTCATCCTAAAGATCCAAATATTTTGTTATCAGCATCAAAAGATCATGCTCTTAGACTGTGGAACATAAAAACTGATGTGTGCATAGCAATTTTTGGAGGTGTGGAAGGTCATAGAGACGAAGTCCTAAGCGCCGACTTCGACATGAAAGGAGAACGAATAATTTCTTGTGGAATGGATCATGCTCTAAAGCTATGGTCATTAGATAAACCAGATATGAAAGAAGCAATAAAGCAATCATATTATTGCAATCCTAGTCGCAATGGAAGGCCTTTTGATTCCATACTTCAACATTTTCCAGATTTTACTACACGCGACGTTCATCGTAATTATGTTGATTGTGTTAAATGGTATGGGGATTTTATACTAAGTAAGTCCTGTGAAAACTGTATCGTGTGTTGGAAACCTGGACGTCTTGAAGATTCTCAATTGCGCAATGGAGAAACAAGTGCCACTGTTTTACACAGATTCGAATTCAAAGAATGTGACATATGGTTTATACGATTTTCCATGGATTTTTGGCAGCGTACAATAGCTTTAGGAAATCAAGTTGGCAGGACGTATGTATGGGATTTAGAAGTCGATGAACCGGGTCAAGCACGTTGTTATTCACTTCAACATCCCAGATGTACTGCTCCAATACGTCAAACTAGTTTAAGTAGAGATGGTTCAGTTCTGCTATGCGTTTGTGACGATGCTACTGTATGGAGGTGGAATCGTGATCATTAACTTCCCTACATATATTTTATATAATACATAAAAATGTGCCTTTGTACTTGCGGAATATATTGTATTAATATACATACTCAATGCTTTCTACTACATAAAATCGCAGAACTATGTAGGCAATATTATAAATTTGTATATTTTTCATAAATGAATCGTAATCATTTTTCTTCATAAGTAACTTATGAAGTATCTAGAAGTTTCAAATATCCACATTGTCCCATGTAAAAAAATTTTCATTTAGCAAAATTTACTTAATAATAAAAGTTTATATGCAAAGTAAAATAATTTTTCGATTTATATTTTATAAATAATTGTAATTACAGATTAAGATGCAGTAAATGCTTTATGCCGTTTGTAAAATATTTTTTGATCTTATATAATAAAAAGAATTTGATAAAATCCCTTTCCACAACTGATTTTTCACCAAATAAATCAAATGTTGGTGATGAAATTGGGTGATGAATTAAATGAAGCTACTAATTTATTATTATTTTGCTACATGTCTATTTTATTAGTCTGTTGTATAAACAATTTTTTCATATCCTTTTATATATTGAGTTATTGTATATTATGCAATTAGCAAGAATAAAATGCAAGTATCTACAGTAACAAGCAAGTCACTGGAACATTTATATGCTTAATTTCGACATATATTTTTTTGGAAAACTACTCTTAGTCATTACTGAAAACTGTACGTTTGTGAACTATATTTTCTAGCAGTCTTAATTTCTATCGTGACTTAGCTGATGCTAAACAACTTAAGAGATTGTTCTCTGTAAATAGTTTATCATATCTATAGTAATCTGAAACAGTATTCTACAGCCATTGATATGCTTACTTTCATGTCTCAATGAACCAAAACTACTCGTATTAACTTTAAAATGTGCATATTATACACACAAAATAGCGGCTGCAGAAAACTGAGAAGATTATTTCATGTTGCATGTTTTTCGTCTATAAAAAAAATAACAGGTACACACATCTTTACATGGATCACACTCAGCGTTAACAGCTTCTTTATTAAATTGGATGCTTTTGCATTTTGCAGATGATATACTTCCAAAAAATTTAATAAATAAATGCCAAAATAAAATATAAATGTTAGTAATAAAATATATGATAAATAAGTGGTCTTGATTTTACATGTAATTGTTTAACATTGGATTAACGATAACGGCACTTCTTTTTGCTTCTTTAGATTCTTCATCTGGCTGTTGTAAATCTTGTCTTCCTCTAATTCTAATATTATGCTTTTCTTTGTATTCATTTATTTCAATTCCTTTCTTTGTTAATTGTTCATTTAAAGTATCTATTACTTTGATTAACTAAAAGAAGAAGAAGTTATTCTATATCATAGGTCATAAATAATACACTTTTCATTAATCTATCATCCAATAAGTCATATGTAATCATAATCTTCATGAGAAATGAATGTAAGGAAGCATACCTGTTCTTTGTTTGACACTAAGGTAGGCATTACTTCTTCTACAGTACGTTCACACAAAACTGTCCCAGCCATTCTATAACATCTCCTTTTAGGATCCACATTCTTTAATGTGTCAATTACGATCCTAAAAAAATAAAATTTATAATTTGACATTAAATAGCATGCTTAATTATAAAAATATACTCATCAAATTAGTATTTTGAAGATACTTCTGACAAATTTTGTTTGTAAAAATTATTGTTTATAATATTCAATTGTTTTGTGCAGTTGACTTAAATGATAGATAAAAATTATATAAATATATTTAAAATAAGTAAGCTTAATATCGATAGAAACATTAAATATAGGTTAGGAAACTCATACTTGTGTTCGTTCAATTCCATCTCCATTTCAGACAATTTATTAGCCATTGTCACCTGCTCATTTCTAAGTGCTTGGAATTCAGATAATATTTCTGCATTAGACTTCGCACCCTTCGAAGATTTAGCCATATTAGGAGTTTTATGTCACTTTCTTTAGCAAGCACGAAATTTCTCTAACCTTTTTATGCGTGACGCATCTCAGACAGAAAAATGTATAGATCAAACCTTATATGTGAAGTTCGATGTCTCTGTTGCGCCAAAGTTACTAGACACACTACGACGAATGCGAGTTTTTCAATTATTAAATGCTCAATAATATCCAAATTCAAATATTTATTAATTCCATTCTTCTTACGCATTCTCCATTAAACTGTTCTAATTAATTATTAAATATATGATAAAAATAACGTTTACTACTTATACTACGTACAGCGAATTTTTGTTAATGACGAAAATATATATTTATTACGGTAAATAATAAAATTAATTTCCACGGAGAAATGATATCATATTGAAGAAAAGAAAATTGAAATTTATTTTATAAAAAAATAATTTAATAAGTTGTAGATGATATTCGTTAATATAAATTTCTTTATATATTTCTTATGTTAAATTAAACAACAACCCACTTTTTCGATAATTTTATCTACTCTACTTCATGAGCTTCAAAAAAAAAGTCAAAAACATAATGGCAAAATGTAAAATTTTTACATTTTCTCAGACATTTGAGAAATAAAACTTGTGGTGCTTAAAAAGGATATATCAAAAGATAAAGGCTTATATATCAAGTGTATATTTTATGTATCAATTAATACATTCATCACGCACACATAAATAAAAAAAAAATTGATGAGGAAAGCCACTCACAACAACATTGCATACTCACCAGAATGTACAACCATAAAAAAATGTTAATGTTTTAATAATATATAAACATCCTTAACTATCTACGATTTTAAATTACCACATGTTTTACGAGTAGAAGCACATAGTACATTTCTTTTTTTGTCACTCAAATGTGATATGTAATAGTAAATGTTTCTCAATTTTGTATAAATTTGCACACCACTTTACATTATCTTACTATATTAATATTCAAGCTTGCGAGCATTGAATGTAAATGCAAAAAGGAATATAATCTTGTATAACATATACATAAGTATGTACATGTCCCAATGTAAATGTAAAATAGCATACCTATTTACTGTACAATATTTGAGTAATAAGCCCAACCACAAATGTAGTATATTTCGTTGATAAAATACTATCAGCCTTGTAAAATGGCATAATGCAAAAGTCTTCACTGTTATTATACAATATGAACTTGCAGGGCAATACAGTGCCAGTAGCATAAACGTGTGTATCAGGTGATATTACAATACAATTACCGGTTTTTTAAATGGCATGTGAAATTCTAAGGAATATTACATTTTTAATACTCGTGAAAGATGTACTTACTAAAATGTTATACATGAGTACGCATAGAAAATATGAGCAAACTAATCGCTAATCACTAATAACTAATCACAACACTGAAGTGTCAAGATACTAAACTAAATTAAATAGAATAAACTTAACAGAAGTATAGAAAAAAATACTTGAATATCTTTGATGTCATTTATATAACATTACATTATATATCAGATCATGTTAATTCTTCTTTTTCATGTGTTCTATGAAGTCTAAAGTGTTTAAAATAATAGGGCAATTACCAAAAAACTTTCTTGCCTTTAATAGCTTCCAAATTATTTGTAGTTAATGACGATAGAAATAGTTTTATAGATTTTGCAATTAAAAGAAAAACTATTCCAATATGATTCATTAATGTCTGTTACAACGTTATTAATTACTAACATGTAATATATCATATGGAAAAACATAATTAAGTGCAAGTCATGGAAGAAATCTTATGATCTATAAACCGAAAGCTGTTAATTGACATGACATAGATGCCTCGTATTTTTTCATATGCCACGTATCCATGCATGTGCGTGTAAGTACATATATGAACATACTATACATGTTTCTATTATAATTATATATATATGCTATTATATGTAATTATACATAAGACACTGGGCGATTCAAACATATTGTCAGAATTCTATTTTCGTCCATTTTCTTTAAGGAATGTACACATTCGAGTTTCAAATGCTTCTAACATTTTTTTCAAAAATATATATGTCAACATGGAAAAAAAAGAATGAAAGCGATTTCATTCATTGAACAGTTACAGATTAAATCTGTAATTAGTAGCCTTGATAATTTCACACTTTACGAACAAAATTGCAAGATGCTACTATTCTAATAAGGTACGTGAAAAGCTGTTTAATGTGTACAACATATTTGAACAGCTTGGCTGTAATTTTTCCCGGCGAAATGATGCCCCACAATACATTTAAAAAGTGCATCAATTTTAAGGCTTTCATGTAATTATTTCTAGTTATACGCGTATCTGTCAGAAGTTGAACTTTTACCGTTTTCATATTATTATACAATTTAATAACGTTGTCTCATTTATCTAACATAACTAATGATATGCAGAACGATGAAATAAATAAATACGTATATATGTAAAATGTAAAAATTGAGTATTTCGTTTAGATTCCTATGTATAATATGCAATAAGAACTAAAGCTTAGAAAATCAGTCGTTAAAATTTAAAAAAAAAAATGAAGAGGATGAATTACGATTACTATTTCAGATTTCGATAATTTCACCGCTAAAATACTGAATTGTTATATTAACATTTTGTAAAATTCTGTTAGCAAAAATTTCACTTTATCTGAAAATACGCACTAAAAAAGCTTCTTCGATATTTGAGTCTTATACATCAATTATTTCAATACGATTAGCTTTCAATAATCTTTCAATTTTCAATTCATAGTAATTACAAACATTATTACGGATTTCTTTGAGTTATGTACAGTATAAAATTATTCATATTTGTATAATCCGTTATCCTATAAAGATACAAGAATCTGACTGTGAAATATGTTGCTAGTTTAAAAATTTCGCTACACTGATGTTTCAGAATTCAATCGTAACAAGAATTTATTCGACTTTGGATGTGCAAGCTGCTCTGTAAGATTAAAATGGGGTAGGCAGTATGCTGTACAGAGAAGTGCTACTTCACCTTGTCGTAACTGGAATTCGCAACCGTTGGCAAGAGGCCTTGATGGTAACTCCCCTTCACAAACTAAAGCCCAATGATGTGATTTCTTCTGCCTTTCTTTTTCATTAGAAAGAACGGGGCTTGTTACAAAAAATGGTTCCAAAAATGCACGTGGTGCTGCGTCTTGTGCCAAGCAACGTGCAAGTCGACTTAAAATAGATTCAACAGAATGACGTGGTTGTTGCCGTGTAACTCTTAAATATTTTTGTAAAGCTCTCGCCATAGATGGAAACACTGCTTGAGCAGCTTCCATAGGATCCATAGGACCAGGATTTGAAGTTGATTCAACTTCTGAATGTAAACGTTTAATATGAGCAAAGGCTTCTTCGGCAGCGGTTATTAACCTCGCCCTTCGTTTTCGTACTCTACGTTCGTAATCGTGTTCTTCGTAAAAACGTTCATTATGACTTGAGTCTCTGCGACGAGCTTGAGCAGCTAATACAGCACGATCTCCGCTACCTCCACGTGATTGAACTCCACTAGATACTCCACCATCAACCTCATAAAATTTAAAGCTTGATTGTTTCCTACCAGATTTCGATACAGGCAGTCTTTCTAAGTATGGATTGTAGATAGGAAATTCTGTATAATATCTTTCTAACACCCATACTGCTGCTCGTTGTATTGATAATTGCCCAACTGCATAAGATCGTGATTCACCGTCAGGAGATCTCACAACCTAAAATTATTCATTTTATAATGATGAAATAAAACAAAATATGTAATAATATGAAAGTATCAATTGTATATACCTTCAGATAGTATGTAGGCTGCTGATGACGAATTTCAATAAGTAAAATAGCGATATAGTGTATGAACAATAATGTATCAGCAAGGGTACCCGCATAATTCACTAAACTTTTGTACTCTGTTATCTCGCCATTAGCAGCAGTCTTGGCACTCTCGGTAACCTAAGGTTGGAAGTAACATGATAAAAATGAGGAAACTTAAAAATAATTCGGACAATTACTGTAAAAAAGATAAAATACCTGTACAATATAAAATAGCCAATAAGTACAAATGCATAGCATGGTGAGAAGCAATACACCTGCTCGAAATAAGAATATACGTGGCATAGTAGCATTTCTTGAGCGTAAAAACACAGCCCAACTTCCGATACCTAATAGCACCAACTTGAAGGCTAATCCTAACAATTGGCCTTTACATTCTGCATTACATGATAATAACTGTAATTTCTGTTGCATCGTTAATACAGTTGTTGAGTCAGGAAAAAATCCCAATTTAGGTAATATGACCATAGCTATAGGACTAAGAAAGGCGCTTATTCCAAGTATCATTCCCACAACAGGGCCCACGTATCGATTGCAGGAACTGAACGACCCATCATTCTCGCTTGGCCAATGGCTCACATCTTCCGTTGATTCTGATCTATCAGAAGTATTCCCAGTAACAGCTGTAGTGTTCTCTCCCCAATTTTCATCTTGAGGCAAAATTTGTACTTCAATAACTTCCTGACCCAAGTTATCAACACTATCCCCTCGTACGTTAACTGTAGTTTGGAAAGGTGCCATTTCGTTAGAATCCACGTTATGCCTCTCTTTCTTCTGGCTACGGCTGGTCCTTTCGAAATACATATGCATAACATAATTAAGTTTATCTATTTATTATTTGTAATGAAACATGAATGACATACTACCAAATATAAACTATATTAATCCTAACTGTTTCAATAGCTACACATACCTAGTGCTCCTGTGAGAATGCTGTCTATGATGAGACTTGGAACTGTGAGCTCTATGATGTTTTTGAGAAGCTCTGCTATGATGGCTATGGCTATGCTCGCTAGCCCCTGATTTTACGCTCTCCGTCTCCATTCCCCGTGTAGCGACCCTAAAGCCCCATGTATACGAAGCTAATAGAGACGCGAGTCAAGCAAGCAGGTTGCTTGATCCAATCTAATTGCTTTCTCAGAACATCTATTTGCTTCATATTACAGCTAAGGTAAATATAATTGAAGTCGTAAGGCAAATTGTTCAGCAAGGCAAGTACGTTAAGAGAGAGCTATGTTTCGGCGAATATGCCTTCCCCCATTAGTCGAAAAGTTTATAGGTAAACTACTTGTCCGCCTACTTGGAACGCTCGAAAGCTTACAATATTTGATTAGTAATAATCCATTTTGATAAGTATATGTCAACGAGACGTTCAAATTTGTCCGAGATAGTTGCGTATATTAGGAACAGCACCACTTCAACAGCACTTGCTTGCGATGCTTGATTATAGAAAAAACCAAGCAAGTAACTTGGTCACTTGATTTACTTCTCTACCATGTCCCCTACAGGAACACGATTCGTGTACACGAGGCTTAATAATAATCTCTAGATTACTTGACTGGTCGCTAGGCGGTATCCCGGCGCTTGATGCAATCTCACAGGTACGGTAGTCAATTTAACGCTGGTCCAAATATGATAAGGAAGAGAAATACTTTTTTCAAAATTTATTTGACAGAAATTCAATAGGAAATCCGAAATGAAAGACATTCGTTATAAAGGTCCACAGTTAAGAATATGTATACTTATTACAAACACTTACACAGTTTATTTGTAAAAACAGATCTACGCGTTTATTTATTTGTATTACAAGATGAATGGAGCTTATTGTAAATGTAGCATTAAGATACATCGACAACGATTGAATAGTATTCAAATGTATTCAATGAATACATTTGAGAATATGAAGTATTTGAAGTGATTACAATGTTTTTTTAAGTAAAAAAATTTTTTAGGTTTAACTGTTATTTTTATTTGCAAATATTTTTAATGCAGGAATTGCCGGTATATTACTCCTAGGAACATTTGTATAGCTCACGCGTCAGGGCGGACAAGTAAATACAATTTTCGTTTCTTGTAAGAAAGTTTTGAAATTATATGTAATAGATAATTGCTAAACAATGTCTTTCTCTTCTTTTTGTAGATCTATTTGATCGTTAAAAATTTCATTCTACAGATTTTCCTATTCGTTATTGATAATAGTTCATCTTTGTCTGATAACATTGAAAAGAGGAAGGATAGTGGTAGTCGTGAGTCTTTTTGGACGATCTCCTAGCTCGATTAAAAATAATTTTGAGACTAATAGTTTATATTAGAGTATGTTTTATACATCCTATACAAAAATAAACAGTATGATAATCGATTGTAATATTTCAGAAGTTAAAGTTTTCCGTTGAAGCGAGCTTCCCCTATTTAAGTATCCAATAAGGACATAGCTTGCATCGGCTTGCATTAAATATTGTTCGTTGTCAGCAGTCAGAAAATAAGCGTAATACATTTACGTTAACAAACAAGAGGAAAATGCGTTATGCTGTTATGTTAATAACAATAATTGCGTGACCAGTGCAACGATATTTACCGGCAAAACAGGTGGCTACATTAATCGAAATTGTATACAATGTCCGGTTCTGAAGTCTGCAATGTTTTGGTTATGGACTTACAAATTTCAGAATGTCCTGCTAATTACTGATAGATATTCAAATTTGTAATTACATTCTTAATATGCATAAAGTAATTCTAAGAATTTGTCAATTAATTAGTATAAGTATCAAATAATCGTGAGAATTAAAGAAATTCATTAAAAATGTTTCAAAATACAAAGTCATAGATAATTAGGTATATAAGTTTTGTTGTATTAATATAACATACTAATAATTATATATTATTGCAGAAGAAACCAAAATGGCTTTAAGAACTTACGGTGACAAGCCCATAAGCTTTCAAGTTGAGGAAAATGGAGAATATTATTGTATTGGCTCTGAAGTGGGCAATTATCTACGACTGTTTCGTGGATCATTGTACAAACGTTATCCTGGAATGTTCAGAAGATCAATTACAAATGATGAACGCAAAAAATTAGTAGAACTTGGATTAAGCCAACATGTACTTGCATCCAGTGTATCACTGTTAAGAGCCAGTGAAGTAGAAGATATAATTGAAGGCAATGATGACAAATATAAAGCTGTGTCTGTACATTCAACAGAACCACCAGCACCTAGGGAAGGTAAATCTAAGAAATCAATACCCTGGGTTCCTAGTTTACCAAATAGTTCACATTTGGATGCTGTACCACAAGCAACACCAATTAATCGTAATAGAGTACATAATAAGAAAGTCAGAACATTTCCATTATGGTGAGTATGATAGATGTATTTAGAGAAATATATTTTTTTATGTTTATCATATGTTACATTTGAATAAAAATATTTCCAGCTTTGATGACACTGACCCATCTGCAAATTTGGAAAATGCAGCACAACAAGAAATGCTTGTACCAATTCGTCTAGATATGGAAATAGAAGGACAGAAGTTAAGAGATACTTTTACATGGAATAAAAATGGTATATTAATATTATACACAAGGAAGTAATATGTTAAATTGAAACAGAAGTACAAAAAAATATTGTTTTCTTGCAGAAAGTCTCATAACACCAGAACAATTCGCTGAAGTTTTATGTGATGACTTAGATTTAAACCCATTAACTTTTGTCCCTGCCATTGCACAAGCTATACGGCAACAAATAGAAGCTTTCCCTCAGGAAACAATTCTGGAAGATCAATGTGATCAAAGAGTTATTATTAAATTAAACATACACGTAGGAAATACGTCTTTAGTGGATCAAGTGGAATGGGATATGTCAGAAAAAGAAAATAATCCTGAAAAGTTTGCAATGAAGCTCTGTGCTGAGTTAGGTCTTGGTGGGGAATTTGTTACTGCCATTGCTTATAGGTAAATGAAAATGACCAATTTGTATAATTTCTTTACATAGATAGGCCAAAGCAAAGATGATTCATTGACTCTGTCAATTTTTTATCAGTGTCCGTGGCCAATTATCATGGCATCAAAGAACATATGCATTTTCTGAAGCTCCTTTACCTACTGTGGAAGTTCCTTTTCGACCACCTTCAGAAGCTGATCAGTGGGCCCCATTTTTAGAAACATTAACAGACGCCGAAATGGAAAAGAAAATTCGCGATCAAGATCGAAATACACGGTGAGAATTTTTTAAATTGGATAATATGTGTTACAAGTATAATGTACTTAAATTATAATTGATAATTATGTTCTAGGCGTATGCGACGTATAGCAAATACAACACCAGGGTGGTAAAATGTGCAAATTACCATAGTATTAATAATAACAGAAACATTTTTTGATATTTACATATAACTTGTTTTTTTATTGTACTGATAAAATTTTACCTTCATCAAATCATATAAAAGATAAAATAAATTCTTATAAATACATGTGCATCCAAAAAATTAATGAACTGATATGAAAGTTTATCTGATTATGATCTTCCAAACAATCTTTCTTACCGTTCATGAACTATATATTTTGACATTGTTGTTAGTGTACTGATTCTACTCATGATTAATGTTGTATAATAGAAAAAAAAAAGAAGTAATTTACTGACAGCGTATTTTGTGACAAGTGTTTATAAGATTCATCCCATGTCATGGTATTATAATGAAAAATTCGTAATAATAATGAATAACTAATTGTGTTAATTAATTGACCCCTCCAACCAGTGTGAATATAAGACTATTATTTTAAATATTTCTATTTAGATTTAATAGAGTTTAATATAATTCCTACATTTTTCGTTTATTACTAATCTTGACATTATTCATATTAATTCATTTAAAGATCTTTTACGAAATTTCGATAACTGCGTAATAATACTGTCAGCGTCAAGAAAATGATAGCAATACTATATAATTTAAAGATTGTAGAACAAAATATTGAAATATATAATAAACAAATAAAAATGCAAAAAGAAAAATATTTGTGTAACAAGTGTAACGATCCGAATGTAAGGTTGAAGTTTCGAATAATTGCACGGTAGATGCATATGTATATAAAGTAGAACCAGAGAATGACGCACAGAAACATCGTGAATTTCTTATTTTTCACCTATCAATGGTCCTTCAATTTTATTCGTGCTTTAAATGTTAGTTGTAAGCAGGCAGATCAGGGACGGCTTTGAGTAGTGAAGGAAAGTTTTTAAGGAAGGGGAACTCCGCAGTACGCGTATCGGAACACACTGATATTAATCGAATCAGTCTATGTTCGACGTCTAACGGGACTGGAGGACCAACGAAATAAGACGAATTTATAAAATGGATCCAAGTTGGTTGAGAGATACCTCTTTGCAAAAAACGGGCAAAATTGCAACACACCATAACCATCCTTTTCCCCGTAGACCCTGGCTTACTGAGACCGGAGCCGCTGCGACTGCCGGTAGCTTTAAAGGGATTATAGCCGGTACATTTATTTCTTTTCATATTTCACAGTCTGTTAATTCTTAAGATACATTGTCTATATTGAAATTGAATGCTTGTTGAGAGATACTTATAGGACATTGTAACGTAAGCATGTTTACTGAACGTAAGAAAGCAAAACGAAAAAATAATTAAGAAATAAGGGTGGGGGGATAGGGGGAGACAAAAGTTGAGTCAGCGTATTTTACGTATGATAGATTGAAAGATCAACGTATTTTTAATTTAATTTATAATTTCATGCTCTCCACCTTTACGAGATATAACAAATCTAATTAATATTATTTTATGAGTAAATGCATCAACTTTTTCCAACAATTTATGTAAATTGTAATATAATTTTATGCTCATATTATAGGTGGTATTACCGGAGGTCTAGAAATATGTATCACATATCCAACAGAGTATGTAAAAACGCAATTACAACTCGATGGAAAAGCCGGAGCTGGTAAAGAATATACAGGAATATGGGACTGTGTAAATAAAACTATAAAGAATCGAGGATTCTTTGGCTTATACAGAGGCCTTTCGGTGCTGGTTTATGGTTCAATACCAAAGTCAGCAGTACGTTTTGGTTCTTTTGAAACAATAAAAGGAATGTTGGTAAACCCTGATGGCAAACTTAGTACTCAAAACAGCTTTATGGCAGGACTTTGTGCTGGTGCATGTGAAGCTGTCTTTGCAGTGACTCCTATGGAGACTATTAAAGTAAAATTCATTAATGATCAACGATCTGCTAATCCCAGATACAAAGGATTCTTCCATGGTGTAAGACTGATTGTAAAAGAATATGGTATGCAAAATTTTATTAAACATTAAAACTACATTAAAATTAGAATGATATTGTAAACTTTGTTATATTTGATAATTGTACAATTCTAAATAGTATTTTATTTTTTAACTTTTTTTAAAATTCAAATTACATTCTCGGTAGATTTAGATTTGTGTTTTTTACAATACTTCCATTACTTTATTTTGGGTGACATACGTGAATTTGCCTTGAACCATAATTATCTTTATGTAAAGAGGTTGAATGATACCATATGTACTTCTCAGTTTACATCAGCAGAAATGTATAGTAACACGAGCATATATAACACTTATGTAACATGTTGTGCATAAAGAACAATACTGAAACTGTTATCACCAGAATCAAAATTTTACATTATTCACAAGAATGTATAAATTACTTCAAGCAAGCTTACTAATATCAATATACTGTCATTATTAGCAATTTATTTCATAAATAAAAATTTTTAATATAGGGTTTAAAGGTGTATATCAAGGTTTAACACCCACAATTTTGAAACAAGGATCAAATCAGGCAATTCGTTTTTGCGTTATGGAAACATTAAAAGATTGGTACAGAGGTGGAGATAAAAATGTAGCTGTACCAAAATTAGTTGTTGGTGCATTTGGTGCATGTGCTGGTGCAGCATCTGTCTTTGGAAATACTCCTATTGATGTTGTAAAAACCAGAATGCAGGTATGGTTTTTAATCTTACAGATTAAATAGATAATACATACATGTTGATGAAGTGGATTTCATGTTTCTTATCTGTAAACGTAATATACTATAAATAATCTTGCTGATGTTTCAGGGATTAGATGCTTCAAAATATAAACACACTGTAGATTGTGTAATACAAGTATGGAAAAACGAGGGTCCAATGGCATTTTATAAAGGAACCATTCCAAGATTAGGTAGAGTTTGCTTAGATGTTGCCATAACATTCATGATTTATGACTCGTTTATGGATATGTTTAATCGAATTTGGCCTTGAGAATTGTAAAGTTTCTACAATTATATACTTTGGAAATGGAAATGATGCAGTAAGTGAGCGTTGGTTTCGTAATTATATACATTTTATTTTTGTATAATATAATATATTTCTGGTAGTATGTTCATAGAAGCATTTTTATTTAATATATGATAAATAAGTGTGCTACTTTAGAGGGCATTTTAATCAACGAAAATTGTATGGAATTGTAAAATTGTACCAAAGGCTATTTGTTTTTGGTATTAACTGCCATTATATTGTTTAAAGTTATTGTTAATTATGTTTTGCACAATGTTAAATTATTTCTATTCAATATTTATTCGCAAAAACAATTTATTCTACGCTGAAAGATGTATAGAGCACACATTCTTTACAGTATATTCTTTTTTGTATTTTTATTTCTTTATACTATATCTAAATTTAATTTCGGAAGTCAACTACTTATTTAATTTTTAATTCCACAAAATACATAACATTCCTTGATGTAAGCGTAATTCATTCCACTGAATGTAGATATCGTGGAAATAATTTGTACATGATACACAATTTATGTATATATGTGCATTAATGCATTCCGAAAATAACTTATGTACAGTTTAGTACGGAAACGAAGCACATTTATCATGAGGGCAAAGATTAATAATACAGGCTAATGACTGTAGCCTTAAATGTTTGAATTAAGGGATAGTTAAACAAAATTTCGTAATTCTAAGCAATCCCTTAAGATTGATTATCTTTGTCCAGGTTCAATGTGCTTATTTTAACTGTAGCCAATAACATGAATTGTAAACGTTTTGAAACTTGGATTGTATTGATTTAAAAAAGCCATCCCAGAATAGGAAACCTTTTAATAAAACTGGATTTTCTATTTCTATATTTTCAATTATAGAAACATAGTACAACATTATTTTTAAATCATTTACACGTTCAGACATTCCTGCTTATATTTATGTTATTGTTAAATGAATTGTACAAAACTATGATTGTATTCTTAAAAATGCGCTGATCTATATGATTAATAGGATATCTATGTAGCATAGAAAGATTTTTTGTAAGTTTTATAAAGAATAAGTAGAAAGCCTTTGTTAACTTTTATAAATATGAATAGTTGCAATACCTTTAATAATAAAGTATATTTTGAATGTTCAAGGTGTTTTTATTCACTTCATATAATTATTGTATCGTTAAATAAAAACGTCATGCTCTACAATAATAAAGAAAACTTTTTTTTTAAACATACATGAATCAGGTAAGTAATTTATATAAATAAAAATGTAAATGTTTGTATGTTTCATAGTACTGGAGAGAGAATACAATTGTAATTTTTATTTTTTGCCAAAACAGTCAAGAGAGAGGCTAGACAGAAGGGGCACAGTACAGGACAGTCAGGAGAGCCAGGACATACACAGGTCGTGAACAGGACAGCAACGACAGCCAGGATAGACACAGGATAACCACGATATCCAAGGCAGCAGGAATTAAGTAAATAATTTGTATTCTTAGAAAGACAGAATTGTATTTGACGAATATTGTAGCACATTCATTTATGTAGTGTAATACAAATGATGAATAAAGAATTTGTTAAATGGAAAACTCTGTTAAACATTTTTAACCGCTACCGTTGTTCTATTCCTATAATTCCATATTCCTTGCAAATACCTGTAGAACGTATAATTATAAGTGACCTTGAACACTTCCCGGCAAAATTTTACAAGTAGTACGAGTCGGTGAGAAGTTAGAAGGAGTTAAAAGTCGGTCTAAGAAATTTCGTTTTATTCCACTGAATTCACTTTTCACATTTTTCGGCGAAATTTCAAAGTGAGCAAGTAGTACAATTGACGATAAGTCAGACGTAAAAACTTGGCTGAGAAATTTCGGGTTATACTACTTGCTGGGTTTGCAAATTTTTCGGAAAAATTTCAAAGTGGGCAAGTAGTAAAGTCGACGATAAGTCAGACGGAGCTAAAAGTCGGTCTGAGAAATTTCGGGTTATACTACTTGCTGGGTTTGCAAATTTTTCGGAAAAATTTCAAAGTGACCAAGTAGTAAAGTCGACGATAAGTCAGACGGAGCTAAAAGTCGGTCTGAGAAATTTCGGGTTATACTACTTGCTGGGTTTGCAAATTTTTCGGAAAAATTTCAAAGTGACCAAGTAGTAAAGTCGACGATAAGTCAGACGGAGCTAAAAGTCGGTCTGAGAAATTTCGGGTTATACTACTTGCAGGATTTGCAAATTTTTCGGAAAAATTTCAAAGTGGACAAGTAGTAAAGTCGACGATAAGTCAGACGAAGCTAAAAGTCGGTCTGAGAAATTTCGGGTTATACTACTTGCAGGATTTGCAAATTTTTCGGAAAAATTTCAAAGTGGACAAGTAGTAAAGTCGACGATAAGTCAGACGGAGCTAAAAGTCGGTCTGAGAAATTTCGGGTTATACTACTTGCTGGATTTGCAAATTTTTCGGAAAAATTTCAAAGTGGACAAGTAGTAAAGTCGACGATAAGTCAGACGGAGCTAAAAGTCGGTCTGAGAAATTTCGGGTTATACTACTTGCTGGATTTGCAAATTTTTCGGAAAAATTTCAAAGTGGACAAGTAGTAAAGTCGACGATAAGTCAGACGGAGCTAAAAGTCGGTCTGAGAAATTTCGGGTTATACTACTTGCTGGGTTTGCAAATTTTTCGGAAAAATTTCAAAGTGACCAAGTAGTAAAGTCGACGATAAGTCAGACGGAGCTAAAAGTCGGTCTGAGAAATTTCGGGTTATACTACTTGCTGGGTTTGCAAATTTTTCGGAAAAGTTTCAAAGTATGCAAGTAGTAAAGTCGATGATAAGTCAGACGCAAAAGATGGTCTGAGATATTTTGGTTTATACTACTTATCGAGATTTATTATTTGTTGACAAAACTTCACAAGTGAGCAAGTAGTACGAGTCGGTGATAAGTCAGACTGAGCTAAATTTCGGCATCAAATTTATTCCGTTTATGAGTTGAAGCTCATTTCTCGAAAAATTGCACAAGTTGACAAGTAGTACAAGTCGGTGATAAGTCAGAAAGAGCGGAGATTCGTCCGAGTTTATTTCAACATCAAATTTGGGACCAGCCGGGATAGGACAGAGCAGGGTTTATTAAATAAATAATTCATGGTCTTAGAAATACACGATTTTATTTTCTGATATGTAATACAAATAATGTTGTATAATACAAATAATGAATAAATAATTTTTTAAATCTAAAACACTGTTAAACTTTTTTAACCGCTACCCTTGTAACTCTCCTGCCTGTCATGTACCTCTTCTGCTTGCCCTGCTCTTGTAATGCCCGTACTGCCTTTGGGAACTAGGAGCACATTTATTGCACCAGATTAATTTATGTTTATTTTATAATACGGTTCGGAAAAGCAGATCTTCTGTTGAATGCACTCTTCCATAGAAAACTGATCTTTTTTCCACAGAAAAATCTTCATCAACGGTAACTGAATTGGTTTCAGTCAGAGGTGTATGTGAGGCCCACCATACGAAGAATACAGAAGCAGGCAGTGCCGGGCACACTCTGGGCCCAAGGGGGGGCTCGGGGTCACATTCCAACATGGCTGTACCTGAGGAATGCAGTGGGTGCCCCCCTAAGACGCCTTCCTCCCTCCTTTTTTATTAATCGAACCAATTCACTCATGCTAGCAAATACCCCGATTACTAGGCCGAAGTTGTAAATGTCAATGTGTACCGGGTGAGTGCCGTCAAAATTACGAAGTAGGATTTCGCGGCCATTAAATGTGAGTGAGAAAAAGGAAGGTGGTGCGGGAAGTCCTAGAAAGGCCTTATACTCTAAAATGCGTGGCCTTATCTAATGGAGCTCCCTCGCCGCAGATAATGCCCATGCAGGAGGATGCTACCTGCTCGTCTTAAGCAATGTCTCATAGGGATATCTCTGAGGTAACAATACCAAGTTCCTGGTATGCATATTGAAAAATATAATTATTCTATATCATAATTGTAACTGTTTGTTTGATTGACTTCTTATGTTTTTTTTACCTGTGCAATAAATCGTATTATTTTTCTACTATATATTTATTTTATTTTGGACAGTATGTATGGAAATATTTATGAACATTGGGGATAAAATAATAAAAGGAACTAAATTTAGTATATATTACATACTTATTATACTTCATATTATTTTGTGTTTTTGATTATATTTATAAAATATAATTGTAACATTAAATAATATTAAGAAAGTTATCTATAACAGATTAATTATCAAAATATATATTTCCTTGACTCTTCAGTAAAGCTATATTTTGTTTAACATATAACACTTGGAAACTTAAGCACATAAAAAGTTATAATGAATTATATATAATAATCTTTTCCTTAAATATTTGAGGTGGAGCCCGAAGGTACGTCGGCCTTGGCTGCTGGATCAAGGTCTCTATTCTTGGAGACAGTTCGACGAAGCAATGCAGCATGTCAAAATGGTGATTATGCCCTTGCTGCAAGTTTATACACAGAAGCTCTTGCTTTGGATCCGCTCAGCCATGTGCTGTATTCAAACAGATCAGCTGCTCGGCTCAAAATGGGTTTATTTGCCCTTGCACTTCAAGATGCTGTCAGGGCTACTGAACTTAGCCCTCAGTGGCCAAAGGTAAATTACTATGTTTTCTTCATTGCTTTCTAGGTAACTAATAAGATTTGTTCCTTTATAAGGCATATTATCGTCAAGGAGTAGCATTACAGTGTTTAGGAAGACATGGAGAGGCCCTTGTGGCCTTTAGTACAGGATTGGCACATGATCCTTCAAATTGCCAATTGTTATCTGGTTTGGTAGAAGCATCTTTAAAGTCTCCATTGCGCCCAACATTAGAGCCAACATTTCAGCAGTTACGTGCTATGAAACTTGATGAATCTCCTTTTGTAGTTATTTCTGTTGTTGGTCAAGAACTTCTTGGTGCAGGACAATATAGAGCAGCAGCTGGTGTGTTAGAAGCTGCACTCACAATTGGTTCTTGCAGTTTAAAATTGAGGGGTTCTGTATTTTCTGCTTTATCTAGTGCATATTGGGCATTAAATTCGTTAGATAAAGCCATCAATTATATGCAACAAGACCTAGGTAATCATTTATTTCCTATTATGTAAATAATATAATGAAATCTATTTTCGGAAAGTTAATTAAATTATTTTCAGGTGTAGCACGATCTTTAGGGGATACACAAGGTGAATGCAGAGCACACGGAAATTTGGGCTCTGCATACTTTAGCAAAGGTAGTTTTAAAGAAGCTTTAACAGCACACAGGTATCAACTGGTTTTGGCTATGAAGTGCAAAGATACTCAAGCAGCAGCTTCTGCTTTAACTAGCTTAGGACACGTTTATACAGCAATTGGTGATTTACCAAATGCACTTGCATCACACAAGCAATGTGTGCAATTAGTAAAACAAATGGGAGATCGACTTCAAGAAGCACGAGAAATAGGTAACGTCGGCGCAGTTTATTTAGCTATGGGAGAATTTGAAAGTGCTGTCGATTGTCACACACAGCATTTGAGAATTGCCAGAAGATTAGGAGACCGTGTGGAAGAAGCAAGAGCTTTTAGTAATTTAGGATCATCTCATCATTATCGTAGAAATTTTGGTCAGGCAATGGCTTATCACGAAAATGTCTTAAGAATAGCACAAGAACTCGGTGACAGAGCAATAGAAACAAGGGCTTATGCTGGTCTGGGTCATGCTGCAAGATGTGCAGGTGAACAATTTTTCCGATCGAAAAATACAAAGGAAAGCAACGAAGAAATGAATTTTATTTTATCATTTCTTTCAAACACATTCCTATTTAGGCGATCTCGCACAAGCCAAGCTTTGGCATCAAAGACAGCTTGATGTTGCATTAGCTACAAAAGATAAAGTAGCCGAAGGACGAGCATGCAGTAATTTAGGAATAGTTTATCAATTACTTGGCGAACATGAAGCTGCACTTAAATTACATCAGGCTCACTTAGGAATTGCCAGGTCGTTAGGAGATAGAGCTGGTATGGGGAGAGCATATGGGAACATTGGAAATGCTTATAATGCCTTAGGATATTACGAGCAAGCTATTAAATATCATAAACAAGAACTAACAATAAGTAAAGAGGTGATATTTCTTAGTATATTATTATCAAATACAAATAAGTAAATTAACTTATGAAAATCATAAAATTATTATTCCAAACAGGTCAATGATCGTAGTTCTGAAGCAAGCACACATGGAAATTTGGCAGTAGCGTATCAGGCTGTACAAGGTCATGAAGCAGCATTAAGACATTACAGAGCCCATTTAGCTATAGCACGCGAATTGAAAGATACAGCCGGAGAAGCATGTGCCTTGCTTAATCTTGCCAACTGTTTATCATCTCGTGGAAGATTTGAAGAAGCAGTCCCATACTATGAACATTATCTTATGTTATCCCAAGAGTTACATGATGTAGAAGGAGAAGCTAAAGCATGCCACTTCTTAGGTTACGCCCATTATTGTTTAGGTAATCATCGTGAAGCTGTTAGGTATTATGATCAAGACCTAGCATTAGCTAAGGATTTACAGGATAAATCTGGAATGGGAAGAGCTTACTGTAATTTAGGATTAGCACATTTAGCTCTTGAAAATTTAGACACAGCATTAGAGTGTCAAAAATACTACTTGGGTAAGAAAAAAAGATTGTATTAACGATGTTTTTGCTAAGAAATTTCAGAATATATTAAACATGTACAATTTATATTCAGCTATTGCACATATGACTAAGCATTTAGCTGGGAAATTTCGAGCTTTGGGAAATATTGGTGATTGTCTTTTACGTTTGGGTGAAGCTGAAGAAGCTATAAAAATGCACCAACGGCAACTAAATCTAGCACGACAAGCTGGCGATCGAAGTTTGGAAGCTGCCGCTTATGGAGCTTTAGGTATCGCTCATAGGACTACAAAGAATTTAGACAAATCATTAGGATTTCATACGCAAGAATTAACTTTGAGGCAAGAAGCCGGCGATTTACGTGGTGAATGTCGAGCCCATGGAAATTTGGGTGCAGTACACATGGCATTAGGTCAATATACTCATGCTGTAAAATGTTATCAAGAACAACTTGAGAGAGCCAAAGAATTGGCAGATTCAGGAGTCGAAGCACAAGCTTTAGGTAAAACCGATAAATACATATGTATAATATTATGAATGCAAGATTGTCACTTTACTTTTAATATAATTTTGTAAAAATAGGAAATCTCGGAATAGCTAGACTTAATATGGCTCATTATGAAGATGCCATTGGATATTTTGAACAACAATTGGCAACTCTGGAGCCATTAACGACGGGTACAGCTCTGCTGGATAAAGCAAGAGCACTTGGAAATTTAGGTGATTGCTATGAAGCCTTAGGGGATCCAGAAGAAGCTATTAAATGTCACGAACAACAATTAGCAGCCGCGACAAAATTAAAAAGTATAAGGGAACAAGAAAGAGCATACAGAGGACTGGGAAGAGCTCGAGAAGCTACTGGAAACTTACAAGAAGCGTTGGTTTGTTTTGAGAAAAGATTGGTGGCTGCGCACGAAGTCGATAGTTCCGAGTCAAGAGGTGCAGCTTATGGAGATTTAGGTCAGGATTAATGTATTCTTATAATTTTAACAAACTAAGTAAAACTTCAAGCTTTAATTTGCTTTTAAATATTTTTCCACTGTTTAAAAAATCATGTAACAATTTGAAATTCTTTATTTTATAGGAAGAGTGCATGCTGCATTAGGTAATCATGAACAAGCTGTGAGTTGTTTATCGCATCAACTTGCTCTTGCTAGAGGACTTGGTGACAAAGCTGCTGAAGCAGAAGCTGCTAGTGGTTTGGGTGCTGTTCATCTGCTCATGGATGATCCAAATTCTGCATTACGTCATCATCAATTAGAACTTTCTATTGCTGAAGGTTTAGATGCAGTTGGATTGCAAGCCAGGGCTTGTGCGAATTTGGGTGTAACACAGGAAGCATTAGGACAATTTGAAGAAGCTATAAGATTACAAGAACAATCGCTTAGCCTTGCGGCTGCGGCTGGAGATCAGCCAGCGAGAGCAGCAGCTTTCTCCAGCTTAGGACGACTTCATCACTTGTGTGGGGACTTGTCTCGTGCTTTGAGCTATTTACAATCAGGTTTATCACTCTCAGAAGGATTAGGAAGAAGAGAAGAGGCAGCTAGATTAAGGCACAGACTTGGCCTTGTTCATTGGGAAGCTGGAGAAGCCACTATATCTGTGGAACACTTAGAAAAGGCGGCAAATTTATTAGAGTCTTTGGACGCCATGTCTTCAACATTCACCTGTGGGCAACCGAATAAATCGGAATTGCTTTCGGAAACATATAGAATGTTACAGAAAGTTCTTATTAGTTTAAATAGAGCAGAAGAAGCTCTAAACTGGGCGGAAAGATCTAGGCGTTGTAAGGTTAATTGTTTAGATGATGCTGCTCACTATTCGGAAATCATAGACAGACAACGAGGAGTTATTTTATATTACAGGTAAAGTAGATTCGGAAGTACAATGTACTAATCATTGAAGATCATTAATAAACGTAAAGTAATATTTTAGTGAAGTAGGATGCGAATTACATGCCTGGTGTCTCGCACCTGGTCGAGGATTATTACGATTCCATTCTACTACATTGGACAATGATGTAGGCCTGGAAAAACGAGTCTTACAGGCTCGAGAAGCTTTATTAGATGAAACTAATGAACTTGTTGAAGAAGCTGCTAAAATCCCATCGAGAGGGCATCATCTCAATGCTAGTTCGTATAGTTTGAGCAGTTTATTTAGTGTTGGTTCAGTTAGTTCACGAGCAGGCAGCGCTCGTTGGGGACGAGGAACAAAAGGTCCCACATGGCAACCGCCACTTCCTATTCAAGTGCTTTATGATTTACTTCTGTCACCGTTTGAAGATCTTTTGCCACCCGCAAGAAAAGAATTAATTATGGTAGTGGAGAAATCGTTGTATTTGGCACCATTCCCGGCTTTACAATCAAACCCTGGAGAAGACTATTTGTGCGAAAGATTTTCCTTGCTAGTTGTACCATCGCTTGCAGCTTTGAGAAAACGATCAAGAACACCTATGCCAGAAGGTGGTGCAACAGTAGCTGCACTAGTCGCAGGAAACCCTATGCTACCTGAAGAAGTTAGAGAAGAGTATGGATGGTCTGAAAATGTAGCCTCCACAGAAACAGAGTCTGAAATCGTTGCGGAATTATTGGAAGCACGTGCTTTAACTGGTAAATATCTATCTTTGTCATCTAACTTTCCAAAAAAAAAAACATGTATTTGAGCATGCTGATAAAATGAGATAATCTTAATCCATTAACAGGAGCAGAAGCTACGAGATCAGCTGTTTTGAGATCTCTTCCTGACGCAGAATGTGTACACTTGACAGTTCCAGTTTTCTGGAATACTGCTAGTTTAGCATTAACTGCCGATCAATCTGAAGAGCCATCAGAAAGACCAGAATACTTGTTAAATCATGGAGATATTTCTAAGCTGAGAATAGCTGCTCGTTTGGTCGTCATATCTAGCGGTCATTGTTGGAGTAGCACGGAAAATACAACTGCTACATCGGATGGCGTACAGAATTTAGCTAAATCATTGCTAAATGCAGGAGCACAATGTGTACTCATTGGAATGTGGGCTGTTCCACCAACAGCTGGCAGTATTTTATTACGAGCATTTTACAGTGCTATGTTGCAAGGTGCTAGGGCTTCTAGAGCATTAGCTGAAGCAATGCAGACGGTTCAGCATACGAGGCATTTCGCACATCCCGCAAATTGGGCTGGTTGGTTGCTTGTCGGAGGAGATGCACGACTGTCGAACAAAGTAAGACCTTATGATATAATAAAGAGTCATATTTATACTTTATATAGACGTACACATCGTAAAATATCAGATATACATGGTAATTTGTGCTTTTGGTAGGTTGCTCTTATGGGACAAGCACTTGCAGAATTATTACGGGGCGGTCCTGAACAAAGTCGTGATGCTCTACGCGTAACATTACACTTAGTAGAAAAATCATTGCAACGAATACATCGTGGACAAAAAAATGCTATGTATACAACTCAGCGTAGTATTGAAAATAAAGTAGGCTCAGCTACTGGTTGGCGAGAGCTCTTAATGTCGGTAGGCTTTAGATTTGAACCAGCTGGAAATGGGATACCATCTTCTGTCTTTTTCCCACAAAGTGATCCAGAAGAAAGATTAACAAGATGTAGTGCTAGTTTACAAGCATTACTTGGATTAGGACCATCATCATTACATGCGCTTGCTAGACTTTTACAGGTAAAGAGTGGAAACTTGTTAAAATAACTAAGAGTAATAATATACGGTACTAAAATTTATATTATCTATCAGGCACCAGAAGCAGCAGAAGATGTAATCGCTGCAATGAGAAGAGCCAGTTGTGCTACAGAAGGTCAAGAAGTTACGTTACCAGTACAAGTATGGAGAGCATCGGGATCTCATGAATTGTTCGCGAGCTTAGGCTTCGATCTTATGGAAGTTGGTCAATCGGAAGTAACATTAAGAACAGGAAAACAAGCATCACGTCGAGCTGTACAATTTGCTCTTCAAGCGCTTCTTGCTTTATTTGGTACAGCTCTATTGACAAATTCCGTACCAAAGTAAATAATACCCTGTTACATGATTACTTAATTCAATACTATTTTTTTTAGATACACAAGAAGCACCAAAAAGTCTTAGCTTGGATTCTAGTAGCTCTATGGAAAGTTTAGCTTCTGTAGCCCATACTGAGAAGAATGTCATAGAACGACCCAGATTAGGAGGAGCATTTGCACATTATGTACGACATCGAGGTGAACCAGATGGGAAAACTATGGAACCACCAAATGTTCCGATTCCTACATCACGACAGCCATGTCAAAGTGGTGGAGGTAAAACACAATGAATTTTATTTATAACTCTATCATTTGTATTAAGGAAAAATACTTGAAACGTATAAAACATATGAATGTTTTACAGGTGAATCAGATGTAGCTTTCACTCCAAGTCCTCCAGTAGCTCTTAATTTAAATCATCAGACACGTATTAGAAACTTGTATCCTGATCAAAGTATAAGACCCGGATCTAGTTCAAGTAGTTCAGTAACTGATTGGGACAATGGCCATGCCACTGTTTTAAGGAGGCAACCTTTGCCACCTTTGCCAGCTACTGTATTAGAAAGACTGAGTGTTAGAACGGAAATCGGATCTAGTTCTCCAAGAAAACCTCGTCATCCTGTGACAACCGAAGATATTTGTTCACAGACTGATTCCACGCAGCCTGCAGAAACTCATAATCAAAATTTACGGAATGCAGCTACGTCTCTGACTAGTCTTACACGCGAATTAACACCTACAATTTCAGAAGTATATCATGAACGAAATCTGGGATTAGGTTTAGCTCCATCGTTATCAAAACTATTGGAAGAGGTAGGCTCTGTACCGGAAAACGAAGAATCTCAATCTTCGCGAGGAAATCATCAGGCACAGAATTGGATACAAAGTGAGCCGGAATTATGTCGAAGAGACGAGGCTGATGGTAGATCTATTGCTGAATCACAATGCAGCGCTACCAGCTCTAACAAAATACATCGAAAAGCACCCCCACCTCCAGTATAGATTATTTATATCATATTTATAAACGTTTATGAGACTTTAATTGTGGATGACAGCACTGGGTACCAAAGAATGGAAGATATTTTATTGGAAACAAATTTTTCATATTTTGTCATTAGAGCTGGGTTTGATCCATGTTAATTGCTTATCTCACGGCAATATGATACATATATTTACGTGTTTCTATTTAATTTCTATGCAGAAATACCTTCTGTTTACGTGATACGAGTAAATATCATCTTCATTTATATTAACAACTAATAAAATTTAACATAGATACAAAATATCCTCTTTACAACACCCAATGCTATATCTGTATTCCTAAATGAAAAAATGTATAATATTATTCTTAAGATGTGTAAGATAAAATTGTACTAAGACTCATTAAATGAAAACAAATATTATTATGTCCAAGACAGTATTATATGATTGATTGCTAATTCACGTTACATACATACGTTCAATGTATTTTTTTTTTCTGCTAATTCGTGTTATACTTTTAGTTGTAAGAAATACTTTGGTACATTTTTTCATGAATTTGCCACAAATAAAATTTGGGATAGTGAAGTGAAATTAAAATAGATGTAGTCATTAGTTTTTCATAGATAAAAATATCTTTTATCTATATTATCGTGTAAATATCGGTTTTATAATTAACTATTTTTACAATGTACAAATAAGAGCATTCTCTGTTTACCAATAATAAATGCATATAAATATTAACACTGAGTATACAAATGTGGTAAAAATTTAAGCACAATACAATGGAACATGGAAGATCAAATATTTTTATTTGATAAACCGTTAAAGTAATTTTAAATGTCCAGTTACTTGATCTACTAATGGTGCTGGCCCTGGACCAACTGCACATACAGTTTTGCTTCCTGGTGCTATTTGTGTATGCCCTGCATCTCGTATCACATTTGATAAGAGTCCAACAGCTCTAGCTTGTTTTGCTATTTCTATTAAAGCACTTTCACTATCCACCTAGATAGGCATTTCAACAAAAAATATTTAATTGCTATTTGTATTGTTGCCCAATTAAGGGTATCAAATATATTTTACATCCTAGAATATCATACATACTTTTACAGCAATCTTAGCTTGGCCACAATCTTCCCAGGCTCTTAAAACCTTAGGAAACTTTCTGGCTGACTTATATGCTGCTACAGCAGCATGGGCACATTGTGCTGCTATTTTTCCTTTTCCCATTTTCAAATCTGTCCTGGTTACTAAAATAAGCTTATAGTTGTCATAGTTATCCGTGTATACCTATTTGATGAAACAAATAAGACATTTTTATAAGTCATGAAGAGTAATGATAAATGTACCTGCAAAAACATTTATAGTTACTTACAATAGCATTCCCAGATTCACTGGAGTCTTCTTCCGTGACTACTAATTTATTTCTATTTGCCATTGACATTATTTTGTAAAAACAATAGCCAATAATTGCTGCTATAGTAAAACCTACTTTTGCATCTGCAGCAGTTTCAAGAAATGCTTGTGAAAAATCCATGTTCTTAGAATTTATTTTAATACTGAAAATTTTCGTTTAAAATTCTAGATTGTGGCTGTATATCTTCAAACATACACCCTTTAAAATATCATGTTACATTATTAAAATTATACTTAACAAGTGTGCATACATAGGAGTAATAATAATAATAATAATAAAGTATTATACCTACGATAATTCTTAAGACTTCTTCGAGTGATCAGATTATTTATTTCTCTTAAAATAACTTTCCTTCTTTCATTGAACTTTCAGCGCGACCCATGTGAAATCTGTTGATATAAGGTTAAGAAGGTTAAGAATCAATTGTTACATAAATATAGTTGTTACTTCCACGCCAGTATACGTATATTGTATTACTTATACTAAATATTTTGTTATAGTTAAGTGTATAGTGCATCCCCATATGAAGAATAAGGATTCAAATATAACAATATAATTCAAATTCAAACATACAGAAATTATTTCTCATTCAAGTGCCTTTTCTTTTGGCACTAGAGCATATTCCTCAGATGTGTTGCAGCAAACTTATTTCAAATTAGAAGTCTGTAAAAAACTACATTACAGATAATATAAAAAAAATCATTGATAAAAATTGTATAAATATAATATCGTCATAAGAATGATCTAATCCTATACCTCCTATCACCTCCTATACGTGCATCTACGTAAGCTGGTAAGTCTGATCGGGTCTGATGTGTGAATGTGATTTCTGAATACAGCATGAACATGCATCCGGATCATCGATGTCTCATCTAGGTGAATGTATATGATTCTAGGTTTAAGATACTCTCAGTGACCCAAGCAGAAGACAAAAAAAAAGTAAAATTAAATGCGAATTATAGCGCGTTCGTCTCTTCGTTCCATATATCCGTGGCGCGTTTTGGTTCATATGCGGTTCAACAAACACCCAATGTGGCGCTTGAGTTTAGAAGGTTATGGATTAAAGCTTCGGGGTGTGGCATCATATTGTGATTTATAAAATAAATAGAATACCATGAATCCGTAATGACGAATGAAGTCATTGTTTAAACGTGACAAGTATAAAGCATCATCACACAAAAGTGCGCGTAATACGTATTTTAAAATTCAACCACCGTACGATTGTTGCGTTCATCAATTGGATTTTTAACAAAATATATTAACGTCTACATCACGTTCGCGTTGTTTCTGATTGATTAGCTCTTATTATGAACAGACAAATGTCTATGAACTATGAAATGTTTACACTATTATTAAATCGATTTACATATTAATGTGCGTTTACATTTAAACGTTGACACAAGGTAGTTAATCGTTGCTTGGCAGGATACGGTCCATGAAATCACGTGTATTAAAATCTACGTGGGATGTTGGGCGCTATCACCCCCACGCAGTCCCACGAATATACCGAAATGTCCCGGTTAGCCGACTACTTTGTCGTAGTCGGCTACGACCACGAAAAAGAGAGTGAGTTTTCAATTCCTGACAAATGTTATGCTTCAAACATTCACGGACTTACGAGATGCAATGTCGATCCAAATGTATATCATATTAATGGAACTTTGAATAATTCTATTGAAATGTTTTTGTTTGTTTTAAATTTCATTATGCATATGATTTACTATTAATTATTCTTACAGAATATACGTATAAAACAGTAATAAAATAGATATATATGGTTTAACAGTTTAAATTAAATGATACTAGTTTATCTAATAGTTGACTGTATGGACATTATCTAATTGATGTAATTGAAATAGCATGTTTAGTTGCATGGCTGCAAAATGAGGAGCTTTTGAAGTTCCTTTGTTTAATAGATTGTTTAACATTATTCTAGGAGGTGGTATAAGTAATGGAATCATATTACAAAGATTTCCAGAAAAAGATTGGTCAGATACACCGTTTATTGAAGGAATAGAATGGGTAAGGATTTAATTTTAATAAACTTGTATCGTGTACTATATTAGGTTTCTTTTTAGTTTTGTCAACCTCAAGGATGGGCTTTATCGACAGAAAGACAAGAGCCACGTTTTTTTGTGTCAATATTAACAGATATTGATGCAAATCGTCATTATTGCGCTTGCATGTGCTTTAATGAAACAGTGTCAATTGTGCCAAGTAAACCTGTAGATGAGGAAGAAGATCCAGTAGATGGTGATAGTCGTTCTTTGGTCAGAACAATACCTGCTATTGCACATCACAGCATTATGTATGCACCTAAATGTCTGGTGCTGGTTTCCAGACTTGACTACATTGAAACCTTTAGAGTATGCCAAATTTGATATTTACTTAATAAGATTTTATTTTTATATGTAATGACATATTGACATCTTTGCTGCAGAATTGTCTTGGTATTATATATACTGTGTACGTAGAAAATCTTGGTATACCATTAGAAACTCTAGTAGGAAACATATTAGGTTGTATACAAGTACCACCTGCTGGTGGACCACAAGTAAGATTCAGCATTGGTGCGGGTGATAGACAAGCCCTTCAACCACCAATTAGTCCTTCTCTTCCAATAACTCACAGTAGTGTAAATCTGTTGTTTCAACAACTAGGTAAGATTGAAATATTTATTAAAAAAAATATACCTCATTTGCGTATCTTGTATTAATAATAATATTTATAAATTTTGTAGGTATTCGTAATGTGTTAGTATTATTTTGTGCAGTCATGACAGAACACAAAATACTTTTTCATTCTGCGAGTTATTCTCGTTTGACTGAAGGGTGTCGTGCTCTTACAGCACTGATGTATCCATTTAGATACACACACGTTTACATTCCTCTTTTACCAGCTGCTTTAGTTGAAGTACTCAGTACACCAACTCCATTTATTATGGGTGTACACAGCTTTCTAAAGCACGAAGTTGCAGAATTGGTAAAATGTGTTTGATATAGATTTTACATTGTTTACTATTACTTTAGATGTGAATTATATTGGTATTATAACATTTTTAGATGGATGTAATAGTTGCTGACTTAGATGGGGGATCTATAATGGTTCCAGATGGAGTTTCACTGCCTCTTCTTCCAGAGCCACTTCTTTCACAAACACAAGATGCACTGTCTTTAGTGTTGCAGCCAGAATTGGCGTGCGCAGACTATGCTTTTCCACCACTTGCAACAAGAGCCCCTCATTCTCCTATGTTAGACAAAGAACTTAGAGCAGTTTTTATGAGAACTTTTGCTCAGTTATTGCAAGGCTATCGAAGTTGCTTGACGTTAATAAGAATTCATCCTAAGCCAGTTATTACGTTTCACAAGGTTTTTTATAATTATTATACTCCATTTTTTAGAGAACGGAAAATTTGAAACTTATGACTTATGTACTTTTTATGTTCAGGCAGCTTTTTTAGGAGAACGGGGATTGACGGATTGTGACTTTACAACTAGAGTTCTGGATTGTATGTTTTTTACATCCTTTATTGCAGAAAGGGGACCACCATGGAGGCCTTGCGATGTATGGGATGAATTGTACAGCAATTTAAGTGACCAATTAAAGCAAGAAGCACAAGATCACAGTAAGGAATTACACCTATCAAAACCGCCACTCCTAGATATTTTTAACTCTTCGAAATATAATATTTTTAGGACTTGTTTTAACCCATATTCAAGAATTAGCACAACAATTATACACAAATGAAAATCCGAATCCGCAGCCATACGTACAAAAAATTTTAAAACCACCTGAGGGTGCATTTGCTAGAATTCATCAACCACTTTTACCGTGCATCAATCCGGAACAAGTGCAAGCGATTATAGACGAAGGTCTGGCTAAAAATAATCTTAAAGTCAGGTTTGTACTACAAAAAATGTGTCGGTATTAAAGCCACATAGTTTTTTATGTAGTATCAAGGTGTAAAATTTTGTATATTCGTCAGGTTATCGTCATTAAGACCATCGCAACCTCGTATCGTACCTATGGGGCCACATATTTCGTTTGTCCATGACACAAGACACTTAGTTAGCAATTCAGCACGCAGACTCGAAGTCTTACGTAATTGTGTAAATTGTATATTTGAAAATAAAATATCGGACGCCCGTAAGACATTTCCAGCGGTATTACGAGCTTTGAAAAGCAAGGCTGCTCGTTTAGCACTTTGCATGGAATTGTCACAGCACGTTGTTGGAAATAAAGCAATGCTGGAACATCAACAATTCGATCTTGTAGTACGACTCATGAACTGTGCATTACAAGATGATTCGTCAATGGATGAACATGGAGTTGCTGCAGCACTTCTTCCTCTTGCTACAGCATTTTGCAGAAAATTGTGTACAGGAGTAATACAATTTGCCTACACCTGTATTCAGGAACATCCTGTATGGCATAATCAACAATTCTGGGAGGATGCTTTTTATTTAGATGTCCAAAAAGATATTAAACGATTATACGTTCCTGGCGAGAATTCACCGCCAAGACTTATAAATGACGTTATTTTAAGTCCTATTAGTCCACGGGATGCCAAAGAATTCCCGTTTCGTGATCGATACTCAATATACCAAGTTCAAGAACCATCTGCCCTCGAAATAGCCGCAGAACAAATGAGAATTTGGCCAACGATTGACTCAGAGAAACAGAAGGAACTCATTGCAAGCGAAGAAAGTACTATGTACAGTCAAGCTATACACTATGCGAATAGAATGGTTTATCTTTTAGTTCCTCTAGATATAGGAGCGAAAACTCATCGGCAGGATAATGTTTACGACGATGAAAGGGCTAGTAACAGCATTACGAATAGTGTGGCAAGTGATAGTGGTGATGCAGAATCTGGATTTGAAGAAACTGACCCTGGAGAAACTGGGAGCGCAGTTATACGAATGGTTTCACGATTTGTGGATCGTGTTTGTACCGAAGGAGGTGTTAGCGCTGAACATGTCAGATGCCTTCATCAAATGGTCCCTGGTGTTGTGCATATGCACATTGAAACTCTTGAAGCTGTACATAGGGAAAGCAAAAGATTGCCTCCTATACAGAAACCCAAAATCTTAACACCTAATATGTTGCCTGGAGAAGAAGTTATTATGGATGGTTTGCGTGTTTATCTTCTGCCAGATGGAAGGGAAGAAAGTTCTGCAGGATTGCCAAAGATACCACCGCTCTTGCCAGCAGAAGGAGCAATATTTCTCACTAATTATAGAATTGTATTTAAAGGAATACCTTGCGATCCATTTGCCTGTGAACAGCTAGTAGTCCGAGCTTTTCCAGTCACATCATTAACTAAGGAAAAACGAGTGGCTGTTCAGCATTTAGCACATTTAGATCAATGCTTACAGGAAGGACTTCAACTCCGTTCTTGTACTTTTCAATTGATAAAATTAGCTTTTGACGAAGAAGTCACACCTGAAAATATTGAGACTTTACGGAAGTTAGTTCATAAAGCTCGATATCCACCACATATCTTTCATCATTTCGCCTTTAACGGTCAGGTGTTAGTCACGCAGACTGCACATCACAAAGGAAAAGAAAAAAATGCTACACTCAAGTAAGACATTCTCGACATCCAAATCTTTTTTTCGTTTGCTAACAGCTTTAGTAAAATTAATATATTTATTTTAGAGGTTTTGCGAAAAAGACGCTTTTGAAGACTGCTCGTAAAGCTGGTTTTAAGCCGAAGCAGTCATCGAAGAGGCAGAAGTATGTCTTGCCAAATATGAATATGATAACGAATAACAAATACATGACATCACCTGGTCGCATGAGCTTACCAGTAGCAGATAATAATGATCTAAGTCACGATGATGATCTGAGTAGTAAGTATTTAAAAGAAATGCTTCCCATTTGAATTAAAAAAAAAACAAAAACAAACTTAGTTCTAATTTCCTTGTAATTTGTGCAGTTGACGATTTTGAAATCCCCGGAATTATAACACAACCTCCAACCGATGCGAAAACATTAGAACGATTATCAGAGCGAAGTTATGTCAGAGATTGGTACCGATTGGGATTATATTCAAATGGGCCGCACAGTAATCGTAGAAGCGAACCATTTCGCTTATCTTCCGTAAATTGTGCCTATAGAATTTGCAGAAGTTATCCGGCACTTCTTATAGTTCCGTCGTCTGTATCGGATGAAAGTATTCGTAGATTTTGTCGACTTTATAGACACAGCAGAATTCCTGTCGTTACTTGGAGGCATCCGCGAACGAAGGCTCTCCTCATCAGAGGAGCAGGTTATCATGGAAAAGGTGTAATGGGTATGCTAAAAGCTCATCCAGCATCCGCTGCAAACTTAAAAGGTATTATTTGAATAACATATAACAATTATTTACATATGTTTTCAATTATACTGCACGTACAATTATTATTGTTAAATGTAACAGCAACATCGTCGGAAACTACGTCTTCTCTGGAGCAAGAAAAATATATCATGGCTCTAGTTGCTGCAACACCCTTATCTGTATTACGGCAAGGTTCTGCATGGGGAATGTCTGATAGCTCTTTGAGCATTGATTCTCTGCTGTTAGCTGCCGAGGATCGTAATGCTACTCCTGAACAGACACGACGGAATCCATTTAATAAAGCTATTGGAACTTTAAGGTGTGCATGCCTTTTAAGGCTTTTCTATTCGGCACTCTATAAGTTCATAAAACTTTTAATTAAGTTAACATCCGTAAAATATTTTACAGTTCATCTGGCGGTAAAGGCCCGAAGAATTTTGGACGTTGGGGTTCACTAAAAGATAAAAGACATAATTCTCAAGCTTCATTGACGTCCGTTCATCAACGAGGAACTGTGAGACATTCTGCAGATTCAGACAGTGGTACTGAATGTGTTCATACTTTCCAACGAGCTGCGTTATACATACTTGGTGAAAAAGCACACATGAAAGTAAGATATTCTAGTTCTTTGAAATCATCGTACATTTATATAACGCTATTTATTTCATCATTAATATTCTTCTGAAAAGGGTGTAAAAGCGGAATCTGCACCAAAAACAGATTTCATTCCAGTGGAATTTTTTGACGTAAGACATACAAAAGCTGCATTTAAAAAACTCATGCGTGCCTGTGTTCCTAGCTCCCCAAACATAGAGCCTGACCAAAGTTTTTATAAGTACGTAAAACATTTCGTTTCTTTAATTTTAAATAAAAATCTAACAATATATGTTGCGAAACATTTTTTCTAAAGAAAGTACTCGTAATTCCAGATTAATTGAAAGCTCCGAATGGTTACAACAGTTACAAACCTTGATGCAATTATCAGGAGCTGTTATAGATTTAATGGATGTACAAGGTTCATCAGTAGCTGTTTGTTTAGAAGAAGGATGGGACACTACTGCAACCGTGTGTTCTGTTGCACAAGTATGCCTCGATCCACATTACAGAACTATCGAAGGTTTTAGAACGTTGATCGAAAAGGAGTGGCTTGGATTCGGCCATCGTTTTGGTCACAGAAGCAATCTCGCAGCGAATTCTCAAACTACAAATTTCACTCCTACCTTCCTTCAGTTTCTCGATATAGTACATCAAATTCAAAAACAATTTCCCCTAGCATTTGAATTTAATGAATATTATCTAAAGTTTCTGGCATACCACTCGGTTTCATGCCGTTTTCGTACATTCTTATTAGATTGTGAATTTGATAGAGTAGAATGTGGTATTACTGCCGTTGAGGATAAAAGAGGCTCATTAACAAGTCACCATAAAGGTGTCGATACTGGTAGTGACGATGAAACGATTTACCCAGGTGGTAGATTAGCTGGAACAAATACAGGATGTAATCTTGGCCAAAGTATATTCGATTATATCGAAAAGCAGCATGCAAGATGTCCCTTGTTTTACAATTTTATGTATACACCCAATATGGAGCACACAGTTTTAAGACCTGTTTCGCACTTGCCAAGTCTCGATATTTGGCAATACTATTTAGAAGAAGAATTGGCTCATGGTCCTGCGTACGATTTAGAAGTATTGCAGCAAGACTCTCAACAGGAAGAAGAAGCAGAAGCTGCCGATGGGGTTGTCAAAAGTAATCGTAAAATAGTTACACAAGGGTAAGATTAAATTGATATTATATATTTATTAGGTAAGTGTTAACCATCCTTTCTATTTCAGTTATGATGGCGTTAGTACGACGGTACCTGACCAATTTTCGCATCTGCTGGAAGAAATTCACAAATTGGAAACAGAATTGGGTCATTTGCCACAAAAATGGAAAGTTCTTTGGGATAAGCTTGAATTACCTAACACTGATTCTCTCGCTGTATGTATTATAAGTAGTTTATCATCCCAATTTCCACACAAATTTGTGTTACATTTGTTTTCGTTTTTTGTATAGCGACATGCATCATTTAGTACAGCATTGGTCAGATATCATGGCAGATTGATTCATAAGCGTTCCACCTTAGAATTACTCTTAAAAGGTAAACTTGCTGGTAGTAGTACTTCTGGAAACGAGAGCTCCGTGTATGCACATCCACATAGGTAATACTTGCAAAGCTATGCTTATTTTCCGCATTAATTTCAACAAAGAAAAGGATTTAATGTATTTATTTAATACCGAAGGTTCGAGAGATTAGATTCAGCGACACCAACTCATTGCGATGCATGCTCTGGTGTTCTATGGGGACCTGTAAAAGCTGGATTACGATGTGTCGATTGCGGTCACGTATGTCATGATAAATGCGCTGATGCCGTACCCAAAAACTGTACGAAATACAAAGCAGTAGCTGACAATTTACAATCCCATACGCTTACACGAAGTGGTGGCGATAATGGAAGCGTAAATTCGAGTATGTATAGTTCCTTTTTCTAATTTATAACTTGTAATCATGATTTTGTGAAACGTTTTGAATATATTATTCATTTAATTAATACACATTCTTAGGTGTTACGACGATACAAACTTCCTCGCAGCAATATTACGAACAATTCTCGAGTAACGTTGCAGAAAATAGGACGCACGAAGGCTATCTTTATAAGCGAGGTGCTTTACTCAAAGGCTGGAAACAGAGATGGTTTGTTTTAGACTCTATAAAACATCAATTGAGGTATTATGATGCGATGGAAGATTCTCATTGTAAAGGGTATATAGGTAAGTGGAAGAATCTGATAGCATAAACTGAATAATAAAAAATAGTATAAAATATAATAACAATATTTAATTAATGTTATATAGATTTGGCTGAAGTAGTATCTGTAACTCCAGCTGCACCGATGCCAGGTCCACCAAAGAAAACAGATGACAAATCATTTTTTGATGTAAATATAACGTTCTAATCGTCATATTCTTTGCTTTTATATAATAGTCCGTTATATATAGAGTGTGAAGATATGACATGAATAAGAGTAATTATTTTATAATACTTTCAGCTCCGTACAAACAGACGAACATATAATTTTTGCGCCGGCGATGCAGCAACTGCGCAGGAATGGATTGAAAAGGTTCAAGCATGCTTACAATAGTGCTGCGGCTTGATTCTAGTTTTAATTTAAATTGTGCAAGTGACTGATAGATTAAATCATATTTTAATTTTGTTACCTAATATTGTATAGCATGTACGCATTATAGACTGCAGTAATTTTGCTTTAAATATTTCGAACCCAGCGGTTGTTGGACTGAAGACAGTATCATAAATTGAATGTGATGTACTCATATCCTTAAAATAGGAGTATTATACAAATGTATTGTACATTGTGATGATATAATTACGTTTAATTCGGATTACTTCAGCTGGAAGTGAAAGATCGCCACACACTGAACTGAGTGTAAAGAATATCTTATTCTTTTTTTTATTTTGTTTATTATATTTTTAATTTTAAAATGAAAGTGAAATATAACTCATTGCGTAGATGTGTCGAAATATTGAACAAAGTATATGTGTCCTGCGAATTATTGTCGTGTTGTCGATAGTGTAATTATTGTTATAGTTAAATAAGTCGAGATCTCGCTTGTTAAAAGAAAACTGACGCACGAATGAAAACAAAGGTAATGTTTTCTTCTCGAATTCTTCTGTAATATTTGTTTAATAATTCTGCTACGCTTATCAGTAAAACTGAAATTAAATGAAACCTCGTACATTATTAATTACTAGTCTAACACTGCTGTTTTACGTGCCTGTTAATTCAAAATTACGTGTCTTGTTAATAATTTTGTTGTTTTCAAATTATATAATACTATATTATATATGTCACAAACAAATTTTCTATAAAGTCGTAAATTCAATGAAGAACTTACAGTAAACATATTAATGTCTAAAATCTAGTTGATACTATTAATACCTTTATACAATTTATTGACGCTAATGAGAATAAATTAAAAAAAGAATCTTATCGATAAATGTCAGGAGAGAGTTAAAATAACTTGTGTTGTATTTTTTTTGTCCTATTTGTAGTCATTCTGTTGATAAATTTTTAATTCTATAAACGATACATCGCAAAATTTTCAACGAGCCCTTAGAAGATTATATATATATCTACACAGTTACTGAACTGTAATCGTTCTATTCAATGTACGATATATTTTAGGAAAAAAGTATCAATAAAATTATAATTAATAATATATATAAAAAATATCAATATAAATTGTCTATGGCGAAGCTTAATTTCTACTTAATGACAAAATCTTCAATGAAAATGGAAAACTGATTCAAATAGTGCCATGCATTCTAATGAAGGAGAAGATGAATAAAGAATTTATTAAATGGTGAACAGTGTTAAATTTATTTAACCACTGCCTCTGTTCCCCAAAAATTGTTTCCAATTTCCTAAAAATTGCATTCTTGTTTGTAGAGGGTTGGAACTTTATGGCGTATACCATTGTATATCTCTGAATAAAAGAAAAAATTAATTAAAGCTTCCCATATTTCAAATTTGGCTGTATATATGGAACAGACAAAATTCGGTGACGCTATCGCTTTCTATTGTCTGTTATAGAAACTAAATTCGATGATGCTACCGCCTCCTACAACCACAAATACGAAATATTGTTTGAAACTTAAGTAAAGCCTTTCCCATCTAAGGTTGGACCCTCTGGTGACGACCTAGAATTATTGCAGTGTTCTGAGTTCATGGTTGGAGGGCGTTTTACTTAGAAATCTGTCAATGTTCTATCATCCGACAACTTCTATTCATTTTGCATATTACGTCAAGTAATTCAGGTGAATTAAGAATATTCTATCTAATATTTAACGTAGTTATCACATTAGATAAAGTGATGGTATATCGTTATTTCATAGGAATATATATGTGATATTAAATGTAATATAAAATATTTCTGCATTTTTTTCTCACTGAAATTCGTATTTTCATAATTTTTTATTTGATCATCAAATGTTTAAAACATTAATTTACGAAATACTATGATTTTCTTATATAGATTTAAGTTAGAGTTAGTGGAATGATACTATACATTCCGAACATTGATCCACTCCTGGTTTGCTATATTGAAAGCTTATTTAATGTTACTACACTACTGCAAGATCAACGTATGTACATGTCACTTTCAGAATAAATACTTACGTATTTCTAATCCAATTTCACAACAAATCTCAGAAGCTGAAAATGACAGATTCGAAGTATTTTACTACTACAAAAAAAGGAGAAATATTTGAACTTAAGTCCGAATTAAACAATGACAAGAAAGAGAAGAAAAAGGAAGCTGTGAAGAAGGTAAATCAATTTTTTAATGATACTGATTATTTATCATTACATATATATTAATTTTATAAATCACTACTTATCATTGTTACATAGCTAAAGTATTATCTCAAAAATTAGTTTTTTCACTTTATCATAGGTAAGTAATTCATTTAGCAATGCAAATGCCACAAATTTTACTTTATCCGTATTTTAAAATTTTAATTTAATTTGTGTATTTGAAGTTATTTTTATCTGTAAAGATTTATAATCTAACAGCACTGCATTGAAAAATCTGTTTCATGCTGCACAGAGGATGAATAGAAGTGTAAAATTAAATTTTTTTATGTAAAATATGTGCATCTTTTATATACATACAAAATATGTTTCAGGACTTCATGGCCATTCGAACAATGCATTTATTTTATTAAATAAAGAACTGATTGATACCTGCATATAAATGCATATGTGATTATTATTAACAGAATTTTTAATATTTTCATGGGATTCATTATGATAAATTTATAATTACTATTATTATTGGTATAGTTCATTTTATATCTGCAAATACATCTTCTTCATTGTTAATTATTCAGAAGCAACATTAATTTTGTTCAGGTGATAGCTTCTATGACTGTGGGTAAAGATGTGTCAGCCCTCTTTCCGGATGTTGTTAATTGTATGCAGACAGATAATCTAGAGCTGAAGAAATTGGTCTATTTGTACCTGATGAATTATGCCAAAAGTCAACCAGACATGGCCATCATGGCTGTCAACACCTTTGTCAAGGTAATGTAGCTTAGAAACCCAATAATTTATTATATTTTATTAATGCACTTTTACCCTCTACATATCTTAATGACACTTGGATGATGTTGAGAGTCTCTGTCTGCAAAGAGGCAAGCTGAAAAAATGTCTACGTGGAAGTTTCTTTTAAGTTCAATGTGTTTTTTTTTCAAGTAAATTTATCTTTCATTTTACAGCCTGCCTCACATCATGTACAGACCGTGCTTTGCAAATAAAATAAGTTTGCACAGAGCTGTCTGCCTTATGGGACGGAATGTACCTTTTTGTTCTTTCTTACTGAATTGCTTATTTTTCAAAGGGCACGAGACTGGAATTTGGCTGACTTAAAGTAAAGTATCATTTCCTTATATTATTATGTTAAAATAAGAAAACTTTAGACATAATTACTTTTAGCCTGTAATGATTTTTTATTTTCATTGACACCAAATTCCAGGATCTATTTTCAGTTAAGCATTAAATTATAACGAGAATGGAATCATTACAGTTGTAACATTTAGCAGAATGTTTAATCAAACGGTTACAAGAGCTCTATAATATGTGCTAGCTCTCTGACACTAATGCACTAATGTACTTCATAATATTTTCCAAAATTTAGCATGAAATTTTATCTAAAAGCCACAGAGATTTTACTTACAACTAAATGGCTTGTAGAATATTGTATAATAATTCCACAGCTATATAATTATAGTAAAGAGATAATTGGACAGTAAAGACAATCTGATACAGCATATGCAGTAGAAATGAAAATTTCTTCCCTAATCACACAACAGTTAATGTGTAAACAGCATGTATAATCCAGTTTCTTAAATGTTTACTCTTTATGTATGATTGTATTACATGATGCTTATGCATATCTACACTACTTGCACGCAAAATGTTCTATTCTTTTTGAAACTTTAGTGTTAATTGATAAGTATAATCAGTGTTGAAATGAATATTTTGTGCTATAATTATTATAAACATTTTCATGTGTATTTCTTGATGTTTGACTAGATATCATGTAACATATATTTATGTGCATGACAAGCAAACTTAATGTGGAAGTTATAATTTTCATTTTTAATTTCTAAACTGTTATAAAGTAATCGTAAATAGAACAAATTTATGAGGAATATCTCGTGCTCTTTAAAAAATGATCAGTTCGATATTACATTACATTAAATGGTTGATAAGTATAATATTTAACAATTAATCAAAATGGTGACGGTGACCAATTTGACCTTTTTCGTTCTGACACGCAAAAGGAGCTAGCGACATCTCCGATGACAAAGGTACCATACCACTTTCTACTTCGTTAAAATTCATGGGTTGAGATAGATAGCCACTGCTGTGACTAGACTTGAATCCCTGGCTTGCCCGATTTTTGCGCAGGATTGCGAGGATCCAAACCCGCTGATTCGAGCATTAGCAGTTCGGACAATGGGTTGTATACGTGTGGACAAGATTACTGAGTACCTCTGCGAGCCACTGCGAAAATGCCTGAAGGACGAGGATCCCTATGTTCGAAAAACTGCTGCTGTATGTGTGGCCAAGCTTTATGATATTAATGCATCGTTAGTGGAGGATCAAGGATTTTTGGATCAGTTGAAAGATCTTCTATCGGACAGCAATCCAATGGTAAACATTTTAAATTTACTTACATCATAACTGGGCAAATAATATACTCCATTCAATTTTTATGTTTAGGTTGTTGCAAACGCTGTCGCTGCTCTGTCAGAAATCAACGAAGCGAGTCCGAGTGGACAACCTTTGGTTGAAATGAATGCACAAACCATCAATAAGTTACTCACAGCTCTTAACGAATGTACAGAATGGGGCCAAGTTTTTATCCTGGATTCCCTTGCAAATTATTCACCTAAGGACGATCGCGAAGCACAGAGTATTTGCGAACGTATTACTCCACGTTTAGCTCACGCTAATGCTGCAGTTGTTCTATCTGCCGTTAAGGTTTAGTATCAAATAAAAATCATTATCCATAATTATATACTTATATAATTGATAAATCAACAAATTTCCTAATGATGAATATTTTGTTTTCCATATAGGTGTTAATGAAGTTGATGGAGATGTTACAAAGTGAATCTGATTTTGTTGGCACATTGACGAAAAAATTGGCTCCGCCTCTCGTAACATTGTTAAGCTCCGAACCTGAAGTACAATACGTCGCATTACGAAATATTAATCTCATTGTCCAGAAGCGACCCGATATTTTAAAGCACGAAATGAAAGTGTTTTTCGTTAAGTATAACGATCCAATTTATGTTAAACTCGAAAAATTGGATATCATGATTCGCTTGGCATCGCAAGCAAACATAGCTCAAGTTTTATCAGAACTAAAAGAATATGCCACAGAAGTTGACGTTGATTTTGTAAGGAAAGCTGTACGAGCTATTGGCCGATGTGCCATTAAAGTGGAACCCTCTGCTGAACGATGTGTTTCGACATTATTAGACCTTATACAGACAAAGGTATTATTGGTTAAATTTAGGTACCAAATCTTATCACCCACATAAATATTGTTATTTATATATACCTACTATCTTAGGTCAATTACGTCGTACAAGAAGCAATTGTCGTAATAAAGGATATCTTCCGAAAGTATCCTAACAAATATGAAAGTATTATATCGACTCTCTGTGAAAATTTGGATACCCTCGATGAACCTGAAGCACGTGCTTCCATGATATGGATTATTGGTGAATACGCAGAACGTATCGATAACGCAGATGAATTGCTTGAAAGTTTCTTAGAAGGATTCCACGATGAGAATACGCAAGTACAATTACAATTGCTTACTGCAATTGTAAAGCTCTTCCTGAAGAGGCCGACCGATACTCAAGAATTAGTTCAGCAAGTTCTGAGCTTAGCCACGCAAGATTCTGACAATCCTGATTTAAGAGATCGTGGCTTTATTTATTGGAGATTACTCAGTACCGACCCGGTTGCCGCTAAAGAAGTCGTACTAGCTGAAAAACCTCTTATTTCAGAGGAGACAGATTTGTTGGAGCCAACCTTATTAGATGAATTGATTTGTCACATTTCAAGCTTAGCATCTGTATACCATAAGCCTCCTACTGCTTTCGTGGAAGGAAGAGCTGCAGGTGCAAGGAAATCGCTACCGGCGCGAAGTAATTCTAACGAGGATTCAAGTCAGCGCGCAACTCAACCTCACGCTCAAGTCATTCCAGCCCAAGATTCCCTGATAGGCGACCTTCTTAGTATGGATATCGGTAAGTACAATGTTGGAATATCGTTTTAACACATTGCGTACGGCACTCTGCTGTTTCAATGTGGCCGCATATTTTTAAACGCTCGAGAGATTTAATATTTTTTATATATCCGATTATTTATTACTCTTTTGGAAATTGGATATACATTTATCTTGCTAAGTATTTGTCATAAGAATATTCAAAACTACGTTGCTTTAGTAAAGTAGCAAGAAATCTCAAGTAGTTGGTTTACCAAATACGAGATATCTCATTACCCGTACGCAATGTGTTAACATATGTTTCGATTAATTGTTATCTATTGCACAGGTGGTCCCGCAATGGTTACTCCAGCACCAGCTCCACAATCAGGATTAGGTTTAGATTTATTAGGCGGTGGCTTGGATGGTATTCTGGGTGGTACCGATACCGGAAGTAGTGCACCTGTAGTATCTCAAAGTACTACTGGACTTCTTGGTGATATATTTGGTTTTAGTCAAGGACCTACTTCATACGTACCTCCTAAAATTAATTGGCTTCCTGCGGAAAAGGGTAAAGGATTCGACATTTGGGGGACATTTTCTCGAAAGTAAGTAATGTAATTTGAAGTAATTAATAATTATATTAAAATAATATATTAAAGAAGTTAGTCGCATGTAACTGATACTAATTTGAATACTATCTTCCGTAGGAATGGACAAATTAGTATGGATATGACATTTACGAATAAAGCTATGCAACCTATGGGTGGTTTTGCAATACAGCTTAATAAAAATAGTTTTGGTTTAACACCAGCTGCTCCCTTACAAGTACCAAGCCCTTTGAATCCAGGTGCTAGTATAGATACTAATGTAACTTTATCTACTGCTGGTGCAGTACAACGTATGGAACCTCTAAATAATCTTCAAGTTGCAATTAAGAATAACATTGACGTATTTTATTTCGCTTGTATCGTTCCTATGAACGTGTACTTCACCGAAGAGGGACAGTTGGATAAGAGGGTCTTTCTAAGTACATGGAAAGATATACCTGCACAAAACGAGGTATCTATCTCTGACCTGTAAATTAACACACATTAAACCGCAGGATCGATAAAATTACGTTATAATTACGTTTTAGGTACAATACACACTAAATGGAGTAATGCTAACTGCAGATCAAGTTGTACAGAAGATGCAGCAAAATAATGTATTTACTATTGCCAAAAGAAATGTGGAAGGACAAGATATGCTATACCAGTCTCTTAAATTGACGAACAATGTGTGGGTATTAAATGAATTAAAGTTTCAACCCGGAAATCCTGATGTTACGGTAGGTTTAATTAAAATCTGTATAGCATGTTTTCACTTAAAAAACATGCCTGGGTTATTAATTGTTCTACACTCTTCATTCCAGCTATCTTTGAAGTCTCGCTCCGTCGAAGTAGCACCGGGAGTATTTCAAGCATACAATGCGATTTTACATTCTTAAACTCTTATGAAATTGTCACTGTAACTCTATATTGAGTTTATTCAAATGCCATGTTATATCAGTGTATTTCAATATATTCAGAAAGAATAATATCCATGCATTGTGCATATAAATGATCTGTTCATGCGGATAGATAAGAATGACAACATATTTGTTTACATTTTATCATAAAGTTATAGTAAATTCAATGTAATCTTGGATTTAATATAAAAATGTCGAACAAGTACGAAAATATACATATATACACACAAATATACATATACATTCTCGTGCGTTTATCGCGTGCTCACGCCTGATAAAATGTGATACAAAAATTATAAGTTACAGTTATATTGTTTATTTGTAATAAATATTGATTTTTGTAAATGTACCCTTTAGTTTATAGAAAAACATATTAATGTAAAATTGTACGAGGATAAATATAATTCGTCGTTCTATTACAATACAAATTCAATGGCTTCTTTTTTTTTTATTAAAAAAAGACAGAGTGGAATACATAAAATAATTATTATATGGTAATTCCGTTTATTTGCCGAAAAAAAGTGGGGTGGTGTTTACATTATTAAAAAAATTAACATTGGACTTTCCTTCTAAAAGAGCAACCTTCTGTCAATCTAGCTTTGCCACCGGTAGATGTGCAAAGTACAGTGCGGCATCCATCACATTCAACAGATCTTCGAGCATGTGAAAATATTGTTTTGATGGCATAGCATCCTGGACATTTTACATCCATGAAATAACTGTTTGGTTTCTGCACAAGCCTTTTTAGCTTGTGTTTCCTCTTTTCCTCAGCTGGGCTGGGATGAAGAAAATCCTTAGCAAGAGGCATTCTACAAATAAGGATGAAAATTACTATTAAAAATTAATACCTGAAAAGTATAACAATTATTTTTTACACTGACAGTGATAATATAGTGTCAATATTAATTCCAAAACTTATAGGATTCCAGGAAGTGTTGTTTGCTCAATTCTATGCAACATCATGATAAATGAATAATTTTCTCAGCACCATATTGTTTAGTATCACAAAAAAAGTGCTACTAAAAAGCTTTACATAATTTCGAACAAAATGAGGAATTAATATAAAACAAAACTGGTCAAGAAAATTAAAAGAGAAATAAACATTGCTCCAATACAATTAGTATCGGTATGTGAATTTTGAATTTCTCAATTGAAACATGCAATTATCGAGAAGTCTTTAAGGTCAGAGAGAAACGTAAATCACATTGTTAAACAATTGTATAGACCTTCGAGAAAAATCGAAGATGATAGGAATGATTGCACAATGTTATGAAAATATTCTAGAAAATTTCATTTTCACAATATTGCGTTATACATTTGCTAAAAGATTTTGATATATACCTGATTATTCTATTTACTTAGAATTAATTAAAATATTAATAGATTTAATAGTATAATAATTATATTTTGATTGAATTTATATGCGGTATTTCACGAATTTACACTGTGTAATACGAGGTGTGACTGGTAGCTGTACAATGAAATGTCGTTACAATGAAATTTAAAAGGTAATATACTCTTACTCATTAACTTCGTGAAATCAAGAGTTTAATATGTTGTTTGACATGTTTACTTACGTAATTACGACAATATTTTACCTTAAACTCGGCAATAGCACTCTTCACCACGTGTTCAATCAATAACGTTATAAACTGGAAAGGACGTTTTACTTGCAAGTCTTGCAGTTTATTAAATATCGATAAATTCCCTAAAACCTGGTCACTGTTACCAACAGTGACCTTTTTCCGGTATTATTTTACTTATTTCTTGTTAATTCCTTAATTATTGTTATATTTTAATGATTGCTAGGTCTGTGATAAATTTGTGTAATTTAAATAAATATTTTTACTTGCTAAAGGGCGAAGGAATATCATATATTTCAAAACGAATCGTAACATCATAGATATTAATCTATTAATTTACAAATTAACGTTTAATTGTACTAAATAAAGCTGTGAAATTTTTTACTTAATTCCTCTACATCTCTGTTTATTTTAGCAATATTCTGTGTTAAATTTTTAATTGTCGGAAAGTTTGCTTGGCGGATAAATATTTGGAGATATTATTACAGAAATTCGTCGTGAAGTAAGCGCTACAATCAAAAGCAAATAATATAGTGAAAATGCATCTGAATTGTATGTGTTCCTGGTTCTTAAACTTCATAAGCCATTTTGTGCATTGTTCAAGCAGCTGTGCAAAAATATTACTTATCATTTTGCTTTGAGATGTCAAAACTTGGTTGATTGCTGTCATCGATTATGAGCGTCATCGACGCAATTGTGTGATTATTAGGTAGTAAAACGATTTCGTATTAATATCATATACGTCTTTGAGAAAGTCATCCACAGATTTTACGAAACAAAGAACTTTACAATATCTTTTATTAACCTTGGCCTGATCGTCGTAACAGTAAGTATCGTCTTTAGAGAAAGTTAAAAATAGTTCGGTACAGTGAAAAGTTTGTCGCACTTGTGAAATTGTTTGTTGAACTACAGTTTCATTCATTCTGTAAAAAGATATATCACAACCATTTGTAATGTAATGTTAAATAAAGTTCTTGATTCTTAGAAACCTCATTTATACATTTCTGATCTTCTAAAATCGTCACCCTTGCACTGTCTCTTGTGAAATCAATTTTCAAGATAAAATAGACTTTAAATTTATTCCCACATGTTATTGCAAAAAAAAGATATCATTTTATTGTTTGCATAAATTTTTTTTATACTTGTAGATTCATGATAATACATAACTTTCAGATTATGCCTGAATAAAGATGAGAGTAATATATGTGAAATAGAGCTCATTTTATAAAACTACATGATTCATTTGAATTACAATTTTCAATTGAGTTAAAGGATACCGATGCTATTGGCACATGTTAAGCCGAATTAATGGATGGAATGACAATGTAAAAAGTACAGTGAGATGTACCTTCCTCTCATTCATATATTATATTCAAAACTACATTAATCCTGTGTATTATTTTGGTTAGTATCTCAATGTTCGTTAATATATAATTTGATTGGGTATATATTCATATGATATTAATATTATAAGCAGCATCAATAGATTTTACTTGCATTGAAAAAATTCAATAAAATTTAAAAAAAAATTCAGATATTGTAAATGATCCTTTCAATTGGCTTTAGAATAACAAGTAATTAAATATTTCTTAAGATTATGAATATGGAACCACTAATAAAAAACTTGATCAAATTTATTATTTCAGTACACATTTTTGGTAATTCAAAAAAAATCGCAATGAGTAGTGAAAATGTACAAAGCCATCAACAACAGAATGTTGAAGATGTGGACCTATCACAGACACTACCAGTTTTTCCAAAATTGAGTAAACCATGCGTGAACGTTTGGATGGAAAAAATGAACAAAGGAGTACTATCATGTGCTCACTTCAAGGAACATTGGCGAATTTGGGTTCCCAAAATATACACCCCAGGACCATTGAATTGCTTAGAATGGAATTTTGACGAAGAGGAAGCACAAAAAATACTTTTCAATACATTAGAGGAATTTATATGTAATGGAGATCCTAAAGTTGTTTTAAAGCAGTTAAGTCAGATGGATAATATCATGTGTGGTAAAGTATTTAAGTCAGGTGACCCAACATACAGCTGTAGAGAGTGTGGGATGGATTTGACATGTGTCTTGTGCGTGGACTGTTTCAAGCACTCTGTGCATCGTAATCATAAATATAAAATGGGAAGTTCCAGTGGTGGAGGATGCTGCGATTGTGGAGATGTCGAAGCTTGGAAGAAAGAACCATTTTGTAAGATACACTTAGCTGGAGCACAGGCCAAAGAATCACGTGGAAATAAATTGCCTGCAGATATAGCAGAAAGAGCAGCTATAACTTTTGAGGCTGTGTTAAAGTACTGTTATGAATTGTTATCATTGGAACATACACCAGGATTGCCTCCTGATTTATGTGTGAAAGAATTTGACGAAGGTCCTTTAATGCACTCATCAACGGCAGATACTTATTGTACAGTTCTTTATAATGATGAGGCTCACACGTTTGATCAGGTAATAAGTATACTTACAACCGTTCTAAAATGCCACCAAAGGGAAGCCATGGAATATGTAACAAGTGTTGATAGGGAAGGTAGAGCTGTTTTAAAGTGCTCTCATTTTCCTTTCTGTGTTGAGCTGAAGTCTGACATTGAAATGCATACCTCAAGACGAAGCAATGGACCATTAAAGGTCCTTGTTGTTCATGCTCATGTGATTGCTCATCAAACATTTGCCATGAAACTGTTAAATTGGCTACAACAATTCATAAGTGTTTGCGAAAGCTTTAGAGTGCTCTTTAGCAATGTTGCACTTAATACAAAATTACTCGAAATTTCGATTGTGGAGGGTATACTCATGAGAGACTCCCAATTGTGGAAATCTGCTAGAACGGCGTGGCATCGATTGTTTATATCCGGCATGCTGATGGAGTATGAAAGTAAAAAGGCTCTGGCAATTGTGTTTACTTATAATTATGGTGCTGTCATGAAAGACTTTATACGGGACGATCATGATCACTCGTTCTCTATTGTTTCACTCTCTGTACAATTATTTACAGTTCCGACGTTGGCCCATTATCTTATTGCACATCATGATGTGTTATTTATCTTACTAAATACATTTATTTCCGAAAGTTCCCGAAGATGTAATGCCGCAGGGAAATTGGAACTTGATAGCAATACTCCAAACCCGTCGTTTAAAAGAGCACAATTCATACTTTATGATTTGCGGTATTTGCTAAGTACAAGACCGGAAGTTTTGACTGATGAATTAAGGAAAGGCTTTTTGCAAGGAATTTCCCTACTGTTAACATTATTCGCAAGCATGCAATGTATGGATGCTGTTGTGAGACAAGTTGGTCAACACACAGAATATGAACCTGAATGGGGATCTGCTTTCAATTTACATACCAGACTTTCTCCAGTCATTAGTCTAGCACTAGATTGGTGTGGTTCCGATCGAATTGTCCTAATAAAGGCAGTTCGATTAGTTCTAAGAAAACTTTACGAGCAACCAGGAACTGATAATGGAGTAGGACAGGTCAGAGAATTAGCAAACCACAGTGCAACCTGTATTCAGTATGATGTATCATCGGAACCAGTATCTATACATCTTCCGCTTTCGAGATTTTTAGCAGGCTTATTTTTGCATCTCGAAAAGCATAACTTACATTTTCAATGTGCAGAATTTAGCAATCAAACAAAGCCAACACCAGAACAAATAATCGAGCCTGTACTAAGAATTCAAGCAATGATTTCACAAGTGTATGCTGGCATGTGGAGAAGAAATGGATATTCTTTGCTTAATCAGTTGTACTTTTATCATAATGTTAAGTGTCGATCTGAAATGCTAGACAGAGACATTATTTTGCTTCAAGCTGGAGCATCTTTAATAGAAAGTAATGAATTTCTCATACATGTTCTAAATAAATATAATCTTCTTCCTTGGGCGAGCTCTGATTATGAGACTAATTTCTTGAAGAACACAGAAGAAGAGAATATCAGGCAGAAGATAAATTTAGTTGAAGAATTTCTGGGACTGTTAATAACGATAATCGGAGAACGACATGTTCCCGGTGTTGGCCAAGTCACTTCCGATGATCATTTGAAAAAGGAAATTATCCAACAATTATGTATTAATTCTCTTTCGCATTCTGAACTTAACAAAAGGTTACTAGACGATTCCCATCTTCTCTTCTCAGAAATGGAAAGAGTAATACAAGACATTGCAGTATTTAAAAAACCGTCTCAAACATCAGGAGAAAAAGGAGTGTATGAATTGAAACCTGCTTTCTATTCGGAGTACAATGTATTCTTTTATCATTATACTAAAGAAGAATTAAGTAAGGCTGAAGAGACGCAACGAAAACGAAGAAAAGCTCTAGGAGAACTGGAATGTTGTCCACCACCTAAGCTTCCCAAACTAACGGAAGTATTTAGCCTGGTAGCAAACTTACTGCAGTGCGATGTTATGTTGCATATTATGGAAACCGTGTTAGAAAGGGCACTCAATCTTAGAGCCAGAAGTTTTTCAGAACTACAAGTACACAAAATTCTTTATCTCATCGGATTTGCTCTTCAGGAACAAGAATCCGGTCATTATCCTTTCCTCGCATTTCCCGAGAGAGCTGCAAAATGGAAAATTTACAAATTGTTGGAAGAATTATCTAGTAGCCCTCGTATAGAAGCTCATAAAGACCTGTTAACTTGGGTTTTAGAGAAGTATAGAGCAGTCGCCGGTACTACAATAACGGAAGACACAAATGTATCTGCGACAACACATACGGAAAAGTCAAGTGATACTGTATTTAATAAGAATGATAAAGAATGGAGAACAAAAATGGTCGCACAGAAACGTGCCAAAATTATGGCACAAATGGCTGCTATGCAAAAACATTTTATGAACAAGAATGCTGAATTATTCAAGGAGGCAACACTAGATGTGAATAAATCTAATCATCCAGGATCTACTATGGATTTAAGTGAATGTTGTCAAAAGTCACCAGTTGCGATCGGTGTTAATCAAACTTTAAGGATCCCTGAAGAAAAAACGTACACCTGCATTTTGTGTCAAGACAATCAAGCGGTAACGGCAACTGGTTTGGCCATGGTATTGGTCGCCTTTGTTCAAAAATCGACTGTATTATGCCAGTATAAAGCCGATCCTGAGGAACCTGATCTTTTGTATCTTTCAGCTAAGCTAGGTGCATCACCGCACACTAGCACGTGTGGACATGTAATGCATATTCATTGTTTTCGAGAATATTTTGAGAATGTATATGTTAAAGAGAATAGAAGACCGTATCGTTTACGGCACCCAGCTGGTTTTGATATAGAGAAACATGAATATCTTTGTCCACTGTGCGAATGCTTAGGTAATGCCGTCTTGCCTCTCTTGCCAGCTCTAGGATCATTACAGCCAAGTACTCAGACAGAACATGATCTTAATTTTGGGACATGGTTGGAAGCTCTATGGCTTACTGTAGGATGCAAATCAAATGGAAAATTATATAAAACTCATTCTATGAAAGACAGTTATGACTCTGGAAATCAAGATTACGTAGTCGCAAAATCGGAAGATGTTATAGGTGAGGATAATCCTTTGGAGAATGGAACATCAGTATGTCCCGCAAAAGCTGTATACGAAGAGCTTGGAAATACAGCGGCGGTCTTTGAATCAATTTACGGACAAGCTGGTCCGAATCTTTCTGAAAGTATAAAATCAATGGTTCATACTTTTACACGAGCAATCAGCGCGGCAGCATTAGACAGTGAGCCACACGCAAGAGACACCAGAATACCATTATTAACATGGAAATCAACAGCTTATACTGTACATGCAATAGAATTTCTTCTACGCGATATGGGAGAACCATTATTGGGTGCACTACCATCGCGACAAAGGAGTAGTTTGGAAGGCCTTTCTAAAATTTCAGCGATTTTAGGATCTACTTGTATGATCGGACAGACGTCAGAATCGACATGGGCAATTAAGGATACTATTGGTAGTTATGCCCTTTCTCTTCTAACGATATTATTGAATAATCCATCCAGTGGTCCAAGTGTCTTGGATTGGGATCCATTTGGAGTTCTTATACCGTTAATTAATTCTCTCCCGAGCCTCTTCCATACAAACCCGGATACTCAACCGCCAATAATTACAAGTGGAATATGTGAATCTTATGCTCTGAGGGTTGTATTCTTGTCTCTCATAGTAAAGATATTGTTAACGTCAGATTTTTATGACAGTATGGACGTAGAAAATAATCAAGAAATAGTGGGAAGTACATCGTCAGAATCGATTATGACGTTAGTTCAAAGTTTAGGAATAAATATCAATAATTTAACAGCCCCTGAGTTAGGGAGACGGGTCAAGGACGCTTGCTTACCCTTCCTAAGATGCTGCGCTCTCTATTTTCATTATGTTTCTGACGTTCCGGCACCAGAGGAATTAACTAAGCAGGACGGCGATACTTATGAAAATATCTGCTCGTACTTAGGTCTACCCGTTACCTTTGACGAATTGATAGTTCCAGACTTTGACATAATCATGAAATTAGTAAACATATGGAAGAATCATCCTACCGTTCAGAAGTACATGTTTGACGCTAGCTCAGTTGTTATTATAAAGGAACCATTGAAAGTAAACAAATTGATGGATCTTCCGGACGATTATAGCGAGCTAATGAATATGACATCATCATTTACGTGTCCCAACAGTGATCGGCAGGATTCGAGAAATCCAACGATGTGCCTCGTTTGTGGAAAAATGTTATGTTCTCAAAGTTATTGTTGCCAAACGGAATTTGAACAGATATTGGTTGGTGCGTGTATATATCACGCGAATAAGTGCGGCGCCGGGATAGGAGTATTTTTGAGGGTTCGAGATTGTGAGCTACTTTTCTTAAGATATCCAAATCGTGGATCATTCTTCGCTTCACCTTATCTCGACGAATATGGAGAGACGGATCAGGGTTTACGAAGAGGAAATCCTCTTCGATTGTGTCACTATAAGTACAAGCAATTGAATCGAATGTGGCTTCGACACGGACTTTACGAATCCATAGCCAGGGCTACCGAGACTTCAAGTAATCTCATCTCAATGCAATGGCAACATCTTTAACCACATTAGGATTTCTTATGCAGTCTAGGATGTTTAGTTAAAAATACTAAATCTCTACTTAGAATAAGCGAGTATAGCAGCTAATATGACTGTTACTTATCCGTTTGATGCTTCAATCAAGAAATCAATGAAATTATTTATTTTGAGAATACGGCGCGAATGGCTTTGTATATTTAAAACGATTGGATGTTACTCCCGTTGCGATGTCGTTTTAGATTATTTCAGAGTTTACGGAATTTTCTATTATTATTGTGTAAATTAAATACAAATTTCTTTATAATTATTAACATGATGTTGTATGGACTTTGTTGCTTGTAGAAATTAATTTTTAAATATCATTTGATCGATCGTCACATTGTTTACCAAGTTCTAGGACCATACAGATTTATTGCAATTGTATAAATGATGTCTTTTGACTCTATCATAGATCTTTAAAAGTATTCCATCAATCAAAATTACCTTTATCATTATTTCATATAATTATTGTAAACAATGTTGTAAAGTGTTTCATGTCATAGTTTATTACGAACTTAAGAAATTTCGGTTTCAGTATAAGAGTGTCATATGAAAGGAATTCTCTCATAGAAACCAAACGTTTGTTTTGGCCTTTGCAGCCCCTAAATCTGCAATAATTACATCACAAAGTATAAATAAAGTGTACAATTATTTTTAAAAATTTAGTGGTAAAATAAATAATGTGACATAATCTTCGTTTTTCTCATTGCTAGTCTTTTAGTTTGATACATTTGATATTATATGTTGATAATGTGTAATTTAATGATATTCAATTTTGAATTGTGAATTAAGTAATATTTCGCATAACATTGACGTTTCACTTATTTTTTTTTGTAATCATTTTTGCTTTTATTAACATGGCATTGTGCTGTCTCGTACACTGTACAGTTATTTAACATAGATTTATTTACTTGTATGTTTATTGCAATATGAGAGTATTAATATGTAAATATTAATTATATTCTTCATCGATTAAAAGAAAAAAACAAATAAGAAGTTAAAGATCCTTACATAATTATACAGAAGTATAAATGTTCTTGATCCTGCCTGTGCACGATGAACTTTGATAAATAAGGATAAGAATTATTTATAAATTAATAGTATTCTGTGAAATTTTAACAGAAAGAAGTGACACTGTGAAAACATGTTATTGACGATAGTTTAAATCAAATTCTATGCGCTCAACGTTAAAACATTTTAATTGTTCCCAGTATTGCAAAATAAAGGCGCACGTCGCATATAGTATCGGTATAGCGTTTGCTTACTCTTTATTACAATGCATCAATTATTTCAGCATAGAAATGTTTCAAAGGCATATCTAACTTTCTCAATGCCAGTCTTCCGAAAACTTTGAAATTTATAAGAACTACAGACAAAATATTTGCGACCCTAACTGATACTTTACACTTAGTAATTGTTTCTTTAACAGTTGGTGAATAAAATTGTTTTACATGCATACTTTACTTTTCTATCTTCTTCAATTATTGCAACTTAAAAGAATTTAACAATTCATTAATGAAGGCTGAAAAGCAAGAATTTGATATTGAAACAAAAAGTGCATAAATCCAAATCGTGATAAATTTAGTTTCGTTTTGACAGTAGTCTGCTAGTCATTTCTGTCAAATCATATCATATATTTTCATATTAGATGGATAACATATCCAGAACATTGTCCTTGACCTTTATTCACAAATAGCATCATATTTTTAACATAATTCAGCTATTTTGATTAAACTTTGTAACTGTATCAAGATGTTGAGAGCTGCTGAAACAGGTAAGAAGTGATAAAAGTTGATGTGACCATCTATTATTATTAGTATTTTACCTAACGATGTCTTTTATCGTATATTATTGGAATTCTTTATAAGTTGAAAATAAGTTTTGATTACATATTTAAAGTGCTTAAATGATAAATCGTGTTTTTGAGTCGGTGTCGTTCTACATCCGGCATAAGATATTCTTGAAAATTCATTTAAGAAAAAGCGATTTCATTAAAAAAGAAAGACAATTTATTCACATAAAATTTTTAATCCTTCCGTATGTTTTTATACATTCTGCAGTCGGAAGAGGAAATATTACAAGTCTACAGGTAACACGTTTGCAATTGTTCCTCAGGTTTCTATAAAGATATTCGGTAAGAACTTGAAATAATAGTTTTTTTTTCCAATAACTTTGCGCACAATAATGACATCGTAGTATAACAATTACGTCTATATATGAAAGAGAAAACTACATCCAACAGAATGTATAAACACGTTATATCAATTTCCATAAATTGATTAATAACTATCTCGTGTATAACGCACTCGGATTCGTGTACATACATTTACAAATATATTGGATATCAAACCGAGGGTCTTAACAATAAATTTAAATCAGTTAACAATATAATATAAATATTGCACGTAGTAATCGTAAACATTTCGTGATATAAAGTCGGAATTCATTTAAGGAATTCTACACATACATTTATTTTGTAATTAAAGAACGATATCTATTGTTGTTGATACACTTGAACGATTTCTGGATAATATCATCAGTTATTGATACCAGTGGATGACTAATTGATTATTTGATCAATTAATTCATACACATTTTTTTTTGAAGGATCTATTTACTAACATTTACTATGTGTTTAATTGTAGACGCATATTCAGCATATATTTAACATATCAATTATGAGAAAGAATGTTACTTATTTTATATCTGATATTCTAAGTGTCTCATATCGTTCTTTTTCAACAATTTATGCGAACGGATATTTAAATATCCAATCGTCAATGTATAACACTGTGTTAAATGAACATATTATGTTTGGAACATTTGTATATCGTAAGGCAATCGTGATTAAATAACAATTTACACATTTTGTTTTAAAATATGCTGAAAACGAGTAATATTATACACGATGATTGATATTAGCGTTTTGTAGGTATTCTTAAGTTGCAATCTAAAACAATGGATAATTCCTTTTTTCTTATGCACCATCTTCTCTTGATGTTGTTTGAAAATTTCTTCATGACTTATATGCTTTATATACTCATATTGTATGATTTAACAATTTATAAGACATTAGCAAAATGCCCGCGGAACAAATAAACAAGTCGCAACGTAGATACCGATTGAGTTAATAAAGTATTTTTGGATTTCAATATTTAAACCTATTCTTAATTCATAATTAAATATTTATTTAGACAATAAAAAGAACTGTGCGTAATATGCTTAATTAAACGAAGTATATATTATTTCGAAGATGCATATAGCTTTTAGTAATTAATATTTATAAAAAAAAAACATTCTGTGATTAAATCTTATATAATTTATAACATACGTATCAGTAAATTATTGAAAGTATGAAAGTATCTTTAAAAATATATCTCGCGATTTCTATGTACAATGATTTAAAAACAAACAAAAGAATTATAATGCAAACTAAATTGTATGCTGAATTTATGAAATATTTTCATTTTACAGCAACATTTCACGAATGTAAAATTCACCGACACAACCAAAAAATTAGTTTAACAAAATAGAAAATAAATAGTCGTACAAGATATGAATAATTACTATATATTGAAATAATGTTTCCTAATATTATTTCATTTATCCATTGCATGGATAATAAAATACGATTGCAAACCTGTTAAACAGGATTTAAAAACATTAAAATTTATACATGCAATTTGGATATGTTTATATTGCAATGTCGTATTCCATTGTTGAGTCAATCCCTGTGTGTACTAATCGTATTCACATGACGATTATAGATCTTTCTTAACTCCTACAATTGTTAAGTAACACGTACGATTATTAAAAGACTTTAGAATTAACATTCGTCTAAATTACTAACTTTGTACACTTACTAATATAAAGACAGAAATGTCGTAAAAAAACAGAAAGTTATAAATGTTCGATTTTAGTGCCAGAGGCACGTTACATTTCCTTTTTTTTTTAAACTAATACAATTGATAACATGATTTCCTTTTTCACAGAAACACAGGAAACTGTCATAATTAATCAATTTGAATGGTATTATTCTACACAAAGTACTTTCTTTAATATTAGGAACAAAACCGTACAAATGCTTTGAGTTACACACCTATTACTTTTCCGTGTCTTTAAATGCTTCTTAAGAACACACAGACTTACGCATTAAATATCATCACGGAGTATCAAATGAGATTCAACTAACGTTAAAACAATTTATACATACTAATTCTACGCTTACGTGGATGCATTTTGCAAAATTGCAGAAGCAGAATTCAAAAGGCCCAGCCGCTGCTTCTGTTTTCGTTGCTCCGTCATCTAATAGAAGAGTTCACCATAAAAATGTTAGAATACGCAAATGTCAGAATATGTATTCAATCATAAGTAAGTGAATACGTGACAATGAAACAAATAAAATTTTGTTTTAAAGAATTTTACGGTATACGTGCAAATCTTCTTTACCTGATCACGAAGCTCAGTGAGTTGTTGAGATAAGCATTTTACTAAGTGTTGTGTAGATTCTAATTGAGATTGTAAACTCCTTAACTCTACTTGTTCTCCTTCGCCTTCATCCGCTGCTAAAGATTTCGCCCTTAATCTCGGGAACCAGTCAAGATTTCGATCCTGTAAAAGTGCATAGAGCTTAAAAGTATAATTACATTTTAATCTTTCCAAGCTCTATGAACTATTACCTTAACCATGGCATAGACGTAAGACTCAGGCCCTGTAAATTCTGTGGGATCTTTCACTTTTACTAACACAATGAAGTATAGGTAATGCCACATATTGTGTTCATGTTTCACATGCTCCTCGAAAGACACTGTTTTGTTGTCGAAAGAAGACCTGTTCAAACCTGTATTAAAAATTATTCATTGAGAATAAAATGCTCAATGTAACTGTATGAAAAAAAAAAAATATTACATTAATCATTACACTTACCACATATGAAGCAAGTATTTTTCAAAATTAATTCCTTCTGCTGCTTCTCTGATCTGAGATCCGCAAATGTATCAATGATGACACCAAATATGAGATTCAAAACGATAATTATTACAATGAAGAAGAATAGTAAGTCGTATACGACTCTAGCAACGAATAACGGCTCCTAAAATGTTATAAGTAGAATTGTAGATTAATTGTAAATATTATGCTTGCTGGTGTAACTTAATTATTCGCTTACAGTACTGGAAGGTGCCCGTAAAATATCTCCAATTCCACCACCGTTTCTTAAACCTTGATTTAAGGTTGTAACAATGCACATAACTAATGAATCGCATGCACGCTCCTTCAAATCTCCACCGATATTGAGTACCTCCGCTTTGCTGTCTTTTTCATGAACTGTAATTATCAAAATATTCCAACAATGCGATATAATAATGTTATTAATAAAAGTAAAACTGAATTTAATAGCGTCAATACCTTCACGAGCATATCTAGACACCGTTTCTGTTGCTTCACACTTCTCATTATCTACGGCACTACACGTGCTTCCACTATCATCCACAAATGAGGCTATAATTGTAATAAATAAATTATGTATTTCGTTTTTTTTTTAAATAATAATATTAGAAGTTACAAAAGAGTAGTAAAAAAATAGACTTACACACAATCTCTTCGTCAACACTGACCAGAAAGTCATCTTTGAAGAACATAAAACCGATGATGGAAAACATATAAACTAAAATTAATGCCAATACAGCAGTGAGTATAATAGATCTTCCATTCCTAGTAACAGATCTTATTACGTTGAGCAAAGTTTCTTCACGATAGACTACATCGAAGAGCTAAAATAAACGTGGACGATTAGTTTATATTTTAGAATAGCATTATGCGCTAACGAATTTTAGATACTTACTAAAACTGAGTAAAAAAATGGATGCATACAAATACCAAGAACACAAAATATGAGATAAAACATGTGATACAAAAGTTCAACGTTTGTTACAATTTGCTCTAAGCTCTTTGTCAGAGTTCCTTGATTACCTATAATACTTATAAGATGTACAACTTTCAATACAACCTGAAAAAGACGTATGTATATTGTAATACAAAGAAATAATACATTAGCAAAACAATATTTACCGTGAGAAAACCAAGCAACAATAATGTTGGTTCCGGTCCTATTGAAAAAATCAATCGTAAAATCGTTGAAGCTACCAAAGTTCGTATTCCGGATTCTCGTGGTAATGTAATTACAATAAAAGTGGATGAAAGCATAGCCGTCCAAATGAGAGCAGATAAATGTGAGCCAAGTTCTAAAACCCAAAAGAAATATTGTTTTAATACTTGGTACTAGTACGAAGGAATTGTGAAAAATAATATTTCACTTACTAGGTACAGAATTCACAAATGGATAAAAGAAAGCTACGATAAGATTTATGAGAACAGCGCAGTTAAATAAAATATTACTCCATAACGACATATAACTACTCATCCAAAACAGCACTGGTTGTCCTAAAAAATAATAAATATTTTCCTTAATAACAGATTTTTCAGTACGGAAATATTTTAGAGTTTGTAATGAATAATAATTTTGAAGGAATGTACCTCGAAGCTTTTTTTGCCACTTCATTTCATTAAACATGTCTTCGGTTCTTTCAAAGAAATCGGAGACTTTTGATCCTTGGTCATCCCGTTCAGTGGTATTTAGCACTTTAATTTTTGTATCTAAAGTAATGAGCTCACATATTTCAGGAATTGGAAATACTATTTGCTCCAGCGTCCTGTCATGTCTAACAATCTAATATAAATTTTATTCTTACTTTATGAACTATAAATTCAATAAAAAAAGAACGACAGAAGTATTACAAAATTTCAAACAAATACCTCGATTTGAGCCGTATGAGTAGCATAATATTGCAGTGCTTTGTTAATTTTTGGGTCCGCATTGTTTTGTTCAGATGGTTTCAACATTACTGCTAACTCTTTATTATGTTGCGCCAATTGGTGACATAAAATGTAGATATTATGTCCAACCTACCCAAAGTACGTTTAATAAGAAATCTAATTGTCCTGTAATTTGATACGAAAAAAAATTTCTTTCATAGATATAGTACCTCCTTGGGTGATACTCCTTCTTCACCGTCTGTGGAAGAATCATCGACATCACCATCGTCGTCCAATGACTCTTGATGGAACGCACGACACGCAACATCCACTAGTTGCTTTGGATTCATATTGTACATAATTCTTTCAGCATTTTCACTATCACCTCTGCTCTCCATTATAGCCAATAGCAGTTTGCTAGCGTTATTTTTTAATTCCAATACCAAATCCATTCTCGTTTTACCCAATGGATTGATATCGTTTAGAATCAAAGCAGTTATGATATCTAAACCATTTGATTCATGAGTAGCTATGCAGTTTTGATTATCGTGACACGGCCCTTGACAGTATTCCGTGAGTGTCTCTAAAGTTTGATTAATTAACGCAACGTTATGTTCATTAATATACAAGCCTAACAATCCCAATCCACCGGTTGTCGAGCCACAGATACAATCCAAGAACATAAGTGTCTCCGATACCAAGTTAAAGTTTGTTTTATTGTTCTGATTGCGAAGGAAATTCTTTAAAAAAAGAGATCACATTGGTTATACGTAAATAATCATTAAAGCGAAGCACATTTCTTAGAGTAAACATACCTGTAAATCACGATTATGATTTTCACATAATAATTGAAGAAAACGTAAGATCGGTTGCATTACTAATACTTTAGCGCTTAACTGCATCTCGTCTCTTTCTACACCAGCCGCAGTTCCACCACGGTGTCTTTCTAATTTCTCAGCAATCATGTCTTCCAGTGCACAACCTAGGGCTGCATTATTCGATGCATCTTCACCGGAAGCAAGAGTACGTACATTTGCATAAGCTTGCACGGTTGAAGATGCTGCTTGGTTTAATTCCTCTCGTAGTTCATCAGTAATAACAATTCCATTCGGTTTACCTGAATGAAAATGATCGTTTTATTTCAAAGAAATACGCGAATAGATAACTAAAATGTTGGCTTAGGGAAAAAGTTTCTTTGCATTTTAACATAAATTTTCGCATACGTAGAAATTTTTTCAACCTATCCAATATCATGTTGCTCGGTGATACCTGATGCACGCTTTCTAGATATTTTTTCTATCTCTTTGTTCTGCTCTTTATCCTCATGAGCTTTAGCTGCTATGTCAGAAGTGTTTACCGTCACGGTAGATTTAATTTCTTGTTGTGAATCTTTCATTTTATCGTAGAAGACCTGATATTAAGTTTGTTAAAGGGTGTTAATTTTGAAGAGTACTATTAGCACTAGAAGTTTCACCGCAAAATGTTAGAAAGATGTACCTTGAAAAATGATTGACTCAAATCCCCACCCATCAGTTTATTGAATACACTCTTCTGAATTATAGGATTTCCTCCTTCCAATAATGCAATTCCAAGTTCAACAGCTTCGACGAATATGCAGGGTGAGTGCACACTTTTGATTACTAATTCTACTACCAAATCCGATGCCCCTTCACGGTCGAGATGACTTTGTACTTCGTGCAACGTTCTACCAGCACGACTTAACAGTTTGGCTGTGAAATAAATGGGATATGATTGGTAAAGCAATATATTTAAGTATGTAAAAGAATTTTGAAAAATGCATTTATACCGCCTGGTCCATGCGTGACGGATGTATTACAGGATACTCCTATTTCAACGGTTTCTGGTTTTTGACCGTAGGACTTGCCAAAGTATCGAGCCAAAAGATTGTTTCTCAATGCATCGCCCTGTGGAAAAGGACAACGTGTCTTTATTATAAATGCAACGGAGGTTTATCAGAAATTCCGATGTACCAATACATCGTGCATAATAATTGATAAAAAATTGATAATGTCTCAAAAAAGTAGTAGTACATCAGTTGTGTGTAATACGATATTGTGAGGTCGTTGATCTAAATAGAAATCTAGTATTGGAAAAATCGTGTATTTACATTCTTCTGTGCACTAAAAACTAAAAGAAGAATATGTGCAGACCAAAACGTGTATGGTGTTCTTTTTTTATAAATGGTTTACACGTGTTTAATAAAATGCAATGTGTAAATTGAATTATTATAAAGTTGTACGTCACTCAGGTGTGTGAAAAAGGAGAACTGCTTGTAAATAACAAAGATGTAAGTTGTTAAGTTAAGAACTTAAAAATATACTTAGTGTATCGGTTAGTGTTAATACAATAAGAATATTAAAGTAATTCTATTTCCATATTTACAAGGTATGTATTAAAAATAAGGGCCTTACATCCAAAGGGAAAATTATGCTTTTATATTATATATAAAACACATAATAAAGATTATAATGAAGAAAAATAATTACTGACGTATTGGTACACCTACAGAATGAAATTACATGTATATACATTTATGTATGCCATACATTTTCATCACTGGACTATTACTACAATCTATAATATTTATATTGAAATATATGAAAAAGTAGTATCAAAGTAACATAGTATTCTAAAGGAGTATTTCTTTAAGATCATTTATAACTAATGATTTTTTTTTCAAGAGAAAGAATTAATCTCTGAATATCACAAGAATATATCTTATGTATTAATATGTTACAGGTATTAAAATCCATAATTTATATATATTTTCTGGCCTCCTATAATAAAAAACAGATTAATATAATAAAAGCCGTATTACAAGAAGCAGATAAAAGGCAATATATGTAAAACGGATGTAAGTGAACGTGCTAAAATAATTCAAGCACATGCACATAAGATACCTAACACAACGTACATTACATTTTATATTGTAATGTCTTTTATTTATTTAATTCCGTGATATGTAATAACCCAAATAAAACGGTATTGAAAAATGTGACGATCTTATAACAGTAAAAAATGTATGGATATGTACTGTAATTGAAATCATGAAATGTGTTATTTTATGTAGACTTTTATGTATCAGCAAGACAGTCTACGTGTATATATATATATATTTGTAATATATTTAACATATATTATAGGATAACCGAAGATTGAAGCTTGGATTAGATATATATTTTTAATACTGACGAGCTTTACGACCAGATAAGTTTTTATTAGTATAATCATCAATTTATATACGTTGTGCCCACAAATTACCGTTGCTATCTACTTTAATTTTTACCCGATCTTGCTGAGTTACATGACGAGTCTCAGACTCATCAATGGAGCCTGTTCCAACTTGTGACTCGGTCTTCTGTTCTGTTTCTTCTTCTTCCGAGACACCTTCGATCTTCTTTTGCAGCATGAAAACATCTTTACCTACAGATCTATTCTACGAAACCTACTCACCCACTGTGCTATTTAAGCCGTTACGGCGTTTTTATAAAGCTTATTATGTTTTCTGTTACTTTTACATCGTGTACGTTGCAAAATAAAGAAATCTTTTTATCGCATTTAATTATCTAGAGTGCCATGAAGATTCTGGGCATTTAGCTTTTGTTTCTAAGTACATGAGACACGAACTTCGTATTTGAATAGAACTAGATTAATAATATGTTCATTTAATGGTCAGCCCAAGGTCTGCTGTTAAGTAATATCAGGAATGTGCGATTAAAAACAACTTAATGCCCTTTTCCATAATTGTGAACTTCTCGTTTCATTTTCGTATGGTATATGATTTTTAATTTCATGCACGACATAACTGTGCAAAACTCACTTTTTCTCCATACTCAGGATCGATAGCCATCATTTCTCTGAGGGTCCTTAGTACTTTTACACACAGCTTTTCTTCCTTCTCTTCTAGTAGTTTTTCTGTATGTTTGATTAATCTAAAAAGTAAGGAGTCTGAATGTATCCTTTAATTTACGTGTATTATTGTTACATTAAGTATTACCTATAATTAGAAATTTTGGCTAGAATGATATATACCTTCTAATGAAGCCACCACTTTCGCATCTCTTTCTAGCATCTGTTGCTGCTGGAAATAGCAATTCCGGTCGATAAAGGATATCCACTAGCAGAGATAATTCGGATTGGACTAGTGGCTTCAATTGTTCCTCTAATAGAGATACTATGTCTTGTAAACCTTCTATAATACTCCGATCCAAACGCATTAGCTAAATAAATAATAGAATTCATTATGTAATAACGTTTAAAGATAACTTATTATATGCTACATTTTTCATTACAGAGACTTCTGATTATGTGTACTATAATTACAATACATCAATACATCATATATAATTCGATATGATAATTATCAAAATGTAAAAGCTTTATATACAACTTAAATCCATGGAATGTAAAAACTTCGACGGATTATACGATGTTGATTATCATATAAAATAAATAGAATTATACGATATATATATTATATTGATGCTACTCTAGTCATCTACTCTTGTGGCCAATTAAAATTATAATAATCTAATGATATAGCATTCTTGCAAGTCTGGTGCAATACAACTATGACTTTGTACTAAGCTGCTAAAGTAGAAAATTCTCGCGAATGATCTTTACCTCATTTTTATATTCATCCATGTAAAGTAGTTCACTCTACATGTTGAAGGAAATATATCATGAAATATTTGATGTGTAAAATAAAAGTATATGATGTTAAAAATCATTACCAGTGAAAGTTTTTTATTACCTGACTCTGTGTACGTTCTATTTTGGGTTGTTTTGCAGCTTGAAGCCATTTACTCGTTTGTCTACTGAGCATTGCTGCTTTATTAAACATAGAAGCAACTTGGCTTTCCAAATCGGTTGGGATGGCTATGCCTCTACCTTTAGCTGATATTTAAAACAGTATTTTTTAAAATAAAATAAATATACGTTGAAATTACAATACCAAGAGCGATTATTTCATTGTGATAAGCATTAAAATTGGAATTGTGCTTACCGACGTCTGACAGTGTCCTTATACAATTTTCCACGTTAAATCTCTGGCCAGCATTTAGCCATGGGCACTGTGAAACTTTAAAAGCTGCATGGAGCAGCTGTACGAATATGGGTTGCCGTGTCTGTTATGAAAATATATCAAATTATATACTATCACATTTTTGTACCATTCTATAATCGATTGAAAATATATGAATGAAGTTGACATTTATAAAAATGAAGATATCAATGCTGAAATAATTTTTCTAAGTCTGCTGCAGAAATATCGTTATTGAAGTAATAAACTTGTTAGTTTAAAATTGGTTTAATCATCAGAGTTGTTTATTGAAACCAAGCTTTCAAGTACAAAGCATATTTCGTTATTACCACACTTTCATTTTGCACAGAATGTGGAACAATCAATGCCAAGCAGCTTTAATAATAAAATTTCCCCAAGTGTATAATAGATTCAATCACAATTTCATGCTGTATGTAGTAGAAGAAGATAATTCAGATAGGAAATGTACGATTAGTAATAAGGAGAAGAATTTAAGAACACTCCATTTACTTGATGTAGTAGTTCTCGTGATTACATTCTCCAAAAGATCTGTATTATAATTTGTACTCAGAAAGTCCAGGTCCAAAAAGATGTGTGTCAGAGTGTTATGATAGAATTCAGTTAAAAGTAACATTCAATTACATATAAAGAATGTAGGTACAATAAGTGTTTAATTTGAAAGAGCTAAATGTTGTGTATGTACAGTTAATAGACATTATTAAGATGATATCTTTTGTCTATCATTTTTAGATATTAATATTTGCTCTTTTCATTTAGTGTCAGATTAAAAAACACATTAATTTTGTGTATGTACAAGAGCTCAGTATTTTCCTGAGCATTTTTCCAATACTCACATAATCAGAAACATTATCAGTATTCCGGTCACTTTCCTTGATGTTCCAATATAGTCTAGCCTCGTGCAGATGTTTCTATACAGTAAATCAACCCACCACCATACAGACCCAGCACCCAGACCCAGTAAACCAATGTTGTTGAGTCAAAGAAGGCCAGGTGTTGCATGCCAAAAACACAGAACATGCCGCTGATGCAATCAGCAATTACCAAGCACACATCAAAAATATTTTATTGTTATGATGTTTATAATGTACACAATTACCTGTTATTGTACATGGTGCAATGGAAATATTAGTAGTGATGCAATTGTTGAATATTTGTTTTCTAAAGAAACTATTGTTACTATTTAAAATAACTAAAGTAGAAGAAAAGGAAATCGTATAAACGAAGATATAAATTAAAATTGATATACGTTCCAAATACAAAGGAATGTAATACAAAATGATATTGAAGTTCGAGGAAGAACTTCTACTTCTGTACATTTGTGATATGTACTTGGTTTTAAATCTCAATTAATATATTGAACATGCAAAGCAGTGATTATTAGATAAGGTAAATGACAGAGTATTTGCATAGATTTTCCATGTAATCAAATTTATGTCAATTTCTCATATACTATGCACTACTATGTAATAATTTATCTAACGATACTCTTATATAAAATTATTTGTATGTTTGACAAATCTTCTAGGAAATTTCTCATAATAATATAATAGCATGGTAATTATCTATAGCTTACTTCGATTCATCTCGTTATTTTTACTGATCACAAATAATCAAGCTACTGCAAGCTAAGTTATTAGTCTTGCAACTTTTACATTCTTTTCTAGAAATTACCTCCATTATGATGAACTTCAGTTAAGTAGTGAAACACAACAAATATTTAACTTTAAAGAATATTGAAAGTACATTAATATAAGTTTGTATAACTTATAAAAATCAAAAATATAAAGAAACATAACTGTGTATGTATAGGTGTATGTACTCTTATTTTATGCATATTATAGTTTCAAAATTAGAAAGTTCCGAAGTTACCGATATATTTTTCATATGCTAAGTTGTTTGACATGATTTTGCTAATCTTAAGAAACATATTAACTTTTTGATAAATGATAAAATACAAAGTTATGTTGAAATTCAATTAGTTTGTGCCTTAAATGACATTAAATATATACAGTTAGCATGAATTTTCTTCCCGTTAATTTTTACAACATCGCGAATAAAGTGCTCACATTCTTAAAGAAGAAATTAGAGTGCTGTATCCACCACACACATATATATATAGAGAGACAATAACATAATTATTTTCGAAACAGATTTCTATATTATTATAGACAGTCATCAAAATATGTATATATTTATGTGTGAGTGTGTGTTTTGTGTACAATATGAAAAATGGTAAAATTTGCCCCCGCGATAAATTATCAGAAGTATACGATACCTGTACAGTTGTACTTTGATCCGAAAACGGACTGCTAAAGAATGTTGTAATAATATTCATTAGGCAACTCGTCACATAATTTTCCAATGCAATGTCCGCGTGTTCTCGATCGTGTGTGGCTGTTGCTATTATACTCATATCTACTATAAAAGACTTTTCGAACAAGGACCACATGTGATTCGATGTGTAAATTTCTTTCATTTCAACTTCTGTATCGATATAGCAATGATTCAGAAAATTAATATACGCTTCTTTCACCTAGAAAAATATAGATCTTTAATTATAATTTTGTATTTTCGGTGCCTGATAATTATGAAGAACTATATGATATACCTCCGGTATGCAATCAGGATGCGACACCATAACAACAATGTCATCCAATGGCAAAAGACTGTGGCATTTGATCTCAGTATTAACATTTTTTCCCATTGTGCAACAAGCCAATAATTTCACTAGCTCCACGTGATACTTAAGTGGACTGCTCTCATCCATTCTGTGTCTTTCGGATCGCATCATTTCCACGAAATGATTGAACGATGCTCTATCGTTGTAAAAAACTAAAACGTCTTCACCAGCTTGAACCAACTAAAAAAGAAATGAATGAAAATACGGTCTACCAAAAGAAATGTATATAGTTTATGAGTGAAGTAAAGTGTATACGAAGATTTACCTCTTGCATTACCATCTCTTGACACTTTCTGATAAATTGATTTTCGGCTTTTACTATAGTTTGAAGGAATTTCAAATATTGCACATGTTTACCGTGAGTTTCAATGCAGTGCACGAAGTGTTGTATCACTTTCGCGCTTACTTCATTGCACAGAGTTGAGTTATCTTGAAATATACTGCATACCGTTTGAGCTTCGCGAATTCCGGGATTTAAAAACAAATCTAATTGTTTGTGTAAGAGAACTTGATTTTGCTGATTGCCCAAGCAAAAGTTCTGAAGAAAATCGTGTGCCAAACGCATTAATTCATTCATTCGGACATCTTCTTTCGTGTCGTATGGGACTTGCAATAAATCTAACACTACAGTATGCACTCCGACATTCCGTAAAAGTCTTTGTTCGTGTTTACGTGGTTTTAGTTGACCACCAAGTACTTGAATGCACAGCTTATTCATACGAATTAGAATTTGTTGAATTTTTTTATACTCCTCAGCTTGGTCTGCATGCAATGGAGGACCAATGTCTAAGTCTATCGCAGATCCTACAATTATCAAAAAGAAAGTCTGATGAAGTATACGATTCTATTCAAAATTAAATACAAAATAAATGTGTATGCACGATTGAAACCTTTTTTATCCGAAGTAGACAACTGTGGGGGTGTTTTACGAGGAGTTGCGCTATCGTCCTCTTCTTCTTTATTCTTCTTTTTCTTGCCACCGTGTTCTTCAGCGGCTTTAGATTTATAAACCCAAAGCTCGGACTTCTCCACCGATTGACGTAAAACATCTAAATCCGATTTTATTTGCTTATAAGATTCAACATCACTATCCGAGACTAAAAGTTGAACCTGTACATAACATTGATTGTTCATATTCTCAGCTTGAAATTATTACACGATGAAATCGAAGATGAAATTGTTTACTTGTTTGAAAGCTTGCAAAACCTCCTGTCTCTGACTGAAATGTCTAAATAATAAATGCAGTGCTCCGGAAACAAGAGGAGGATAGTCGTGCATTGCTAAATGAAGTAAAACGCGTAAAAATGTTTTTCCGCCTTGACCATCAAGATCTAATGCTGCACATTCCTCGCTGAAAAATATTTATGTATAAAATAATTACATTACGTCATCATTTTCTAAAGATAAGGGTAATTAATTAATAGCGGGTATTACCTGCTACCAAATATACCCTCTGCTTGTGTGCCGATTAATTCTAAATCAATAGTCTTTTGGCCAAGGCTCACATCACCAGATGCTTTCTCAGTTTCGTCAAATTCTTGTTTAAAGATGCTCAGCAAACAAGAAATTCTGTAATCCAATCTTACATCAAGTATGAACTGCAAAATTTCTATTATTTTCAGTTTTGTATCCATCACCAAAGGATATTCTTTTTTCAATAATGGTTTAGGTCTGGGAGAAGAGCTTCCAGCTAATACTTGTCCAGCTGGACCCAATGTTAGACTTGTCATTACTGCTCCCATATCTCCGATGCATCTTAATACTCCTCCTTCAGCTAAAAGATAATTAAAGGTAAATCGAAAATTATGGTAAATGTTTGTGTATTAATTTCAAACAATAACTATTATTTTTCATATTGAAATCTTGTATATACACTAAATATTGACGTGATTTCTCCACAGCAAGGACACTACCTCAACGGGGTAATTCCTGTTGATATACACATATCAGGATGTGGAATATTACTTAGCAGCAGAATGCAAATAAGGGAAAATAATAATAGGTAAAAGTAAGAAACGGTGTACAAGCAATGTACTTTAGTTTACATGTATCTGTGACAATAGCAAAGTTCTATTTATCAGCTAATTATCGTCAATTTGTAATTGAATATTACCTTCCTCCTCAGAGTCCATTGAATCAGCTAAGAAAGGTTTCAAGATAAGCCAATTAGTGAAATCTATTCGTGTCCCTCTACACATTTTCCGTATTTATTTTGTTATAAATATGTTAAGATAGCAATCTCTTTATATATTTAGCAAATATTTCTTTATTATTAATATTACTATTACTTATACGTGGATAAATTACGTTATTTATTTATGTAAAGGACAATTGATTTGTTCGTTACATGTTTAAATTGCATGCGGATAATAGGCATAATAGTACAATGGCAATGAAAGTACAGTTTGGTTGTTAAAGTTCATTAAGGCAATAATACTGGATATTAAACCGGACCTTTATGCCATGCGTTGGAATTTGTACATACAAGTAACATTACCCAAGGAACGTGATACGTTAATAGTAAAGTACTTGGGGCTACACAAAATGGTTTCTGAACTCCACTAAATTCACGCAACAATACTCACAATCAATCTCACCAGTTGGAATTTTCCCGCCACCTGCATCATTTTCCGAGATGCAATCCAAAATACTAAGCAATGTTTTTGTCAGTCTCAATAGATCACTAAAACTGTAGAATCCAAAGTATATCAAATCACGTGCTAATTTCACGACCTAACAAGTAATATAATATTATTATGTTATACAAGTATTTGATATTTTAGTTATGTAGAAAGCAAACGTTCTTACTTCAAATGTAAGTTTATTTTGTTCCTGATCAGCGAATGACCACATTTTCGCAACAACGTTACATAAATAATCCTCTACAAACATTATAGTTGCACTGAACTTGGTCCGTACAGCCTCCTTATTTTGATCGGACATTCTGTTTGTGTCGTAACTAAAATTAGAAAGTTTTATAAGCATACGTTTCAATTTATGTATATTTTTTACTCGTCATAAATTATAACGCTGTTACATACTCATTAATACTCATTTTCGATGGAATCTCAGACCAAAGACGAGCATATTTAACTGGAGTAACTTGCTCCTGTGGATCTCTATCAACGTGAAGGTGCAACATAAGCCGGGAAAATGAAGCTCGTAATTCATATGGTACCGTTTCGTCTTCCATACATCTAAAATTTTAAATGAATTCATCGAAAATATCATTTTATATCGGCTACCGTCTAGCATTGCATTATTCTTAATAGTTAAGTAATTATGTAAGTGTAACTTACTTGAGAATGAGACCAATATCCAAATGGGGAGAGAGATTATTTAATGCCAAATATTGCCTATTGAGGCACATATTGCTGAAGAGATTCAACTGATGTCTATAATAGTCCAAAATTGCTGCATCTTGAACACTGCCAATTTTCGCACCCCTTGATAATTCATTTAAGGACATTGATTTCTACATGGAATACAAAACATTCGAGTAATTTCATATAACTCTACTAATTGTATTAATAGAATTTAACTAACCGTTCCATTATTCCATACGAGAAAAACTTCTAATTCTTCTATGACTGTGATTTTTGGTTCGCCATTTTCCTGCTTTTCATCGAGATCCTCCACTTCTACTTGAGTCTTCATCATTCTAAAAAAAAAATTGTTTTACATGAATAAATAAAGTTTAATTTTATCATTAAAGATATTCAGCAGTTTACCTTGTTTCTAATAATATATCCTTGTTCTTCTCGCTGAGTACACTTTTACAGATCAATTCTTGGGTTACAGCAATAGCTTTCTTATTCGAGATACACAAGTCGGATAAATAATCTAAAAATCTTGACTCCCAGTTATGCATGTTCTTCCTCACGAGACCCACGAAAGTTTCAATTTCGGCGGCTGTAATGTGTTTTTCTAACAATTTTCTATTATTGTGTAAGAGAGCTGTGATCGTATCCTCTGCGAGGATATCGTAACCGATTTGCTTTTGCATAAAGGCAAAATGTTTAGCAATGTATTCCTGCATTGAAAAATATAAGAAGATTGGTATACGTAACAATAAGAATAGTTCAATTGTAAATCACGTTGGTACAATGATACCTGATTTTTTCTGTAGTCTTGTTGAGACAGTCTGAGTATTCGGTAACATAAACGAAACATATATTTGTACGGCGCGTGCCTCGGATCGTTCAGTTCTTCTATTCTAAGAAATGGTCCCTCGCCTTCTGCAGACTCCAAGAACGGAGCCTAAAAAAAATACTTTACTATATAAAATGTTCATAATCATAATCGAATTTGTAATAAAATGACAATATACCTGAAGTATTTTAAACAATTGACCAAGAATATATTGTTCTCGCAATAACTTTTGTCGGTCCCTTACTGCATTCGTGACGATTAAATCTAAAGCTTCAGACTTATTCTGCTCGTTTTCTAAACCAGCTATAAAGTATACTATGTCTTGCAATAAACTGGTTACAGCTCGTCTCTCATTGTGCGAAATCGTACCCTTTTCCAGTTTACCGCTTATAGAGGCTAAAACTTTACAAGCGTCATTGGCAAAGTCGAGATCTCGCACCTCGACCGGAGACACGGATCTTAAAGCGAATGCTTCTTTATCTTCTTTGTTAATGGCACAACCCACCTTAAATGATTATTACAATTGTAATATTTTAACGATACATTGACAAAGTTATCCTCAACACAGACAATAAGGAATACCTTTGACATGACAGGCTTTTCATCATCTTTATCAATTGGCACGCTCGTCGAATGGACCCAAGTATTTGTACATATATGATGCAATCTAACGAAGGATGATTGTGGAACTAAACTATCGCCTCTTGTTAAAGTTGTCGGATCCAATTCGAACAAAGAGCTAATCTCATTACTGTGCGGAACTGACACTAATCTGTACACAGGTCCTGGCGGTTCTGTTAAATCAAAAACAATCAATACATCAAGCTTTATTTCATTATAATATAACACGAACATACTTCCATGCAAGAATTCCCTACCACTAATCATGAAATTCTCATGTCGGCCCTGTTATTTTATACATATCTATCTTACCACGCTTGCCTTTTGTGGTCTCACGTGGTTCATCGGCGTCTATTTCAGCAGCTAGGTATTGTCCCGTTGCTAAATGTTTGAATCGAAAAAGAGAATTCCAGTGGCCTGCTCCACCTCTGCATGGATCATGTTGAACAACCTGGAATTATTACAAAATGTTATTTTTCAAGTGTAAAAAAGATGTTATCCTTTTATCATTAATATCTCACCTCGACTTCCCACAATGCTTTGCTACTTGTAGCTGCAGTAGCGCTGGTTCTACCAGTGGTTCGAAGAAACACATGTTGCTTTTTCTTATATTCATCCATCGTGAGAAACTTCTCTTGCTCGGCGTGAAAAAGTCGTACCACATCGCCTCCTTTTAGTATCTCCTCTTGATTTTCACGGTGTTCCATGAAGAGTGTCACCTTCCAAGATGTTGCTGAATTAACGACGTTCACCTCCTTGCAACCAGGATTGTCGCTTAGCTCATAATTCGCGGCTACGTGTATTCCCTGTCTACCGGCGTTCACCGGCTCCAGAATCACTTTGTCGCCTACAACGACGCTATCACCGTCGCTGCGTAGCTTGTAAAAGGGCATTATATAAAGCCATGATCCTTCGTTGCCATTCGCGTCCAGATAAACTCTCATGGCGTTCTTCTCGAGGAGAGCCGGTAGACGCTTGTTGACGGTGAGGAATTTGTTGGATTTAAGATGCAGCAGCTGAAATATAAAACGATTGCGAATGGAAAAATAGATGGAGTTATGCCTGAGCAGAAATTTAGATGATAGAACCAATTAACTGATAGGCATATAGATAAAATATAAATATAATATAAATGTAACTTATCAAGTTCTTTCACGGTGTGAAATTATTATACGTGATGATTATAAAAGTATTGTAAGTCAAGTAATTGAAAGACTCGACTCTTCAGTCATTTATTCTCGAGGCTTTCACGGCCAGAGTGATTTTTGATGGATTTGCCTTCCGGGTTGGAGCCGCACTCGAGTTTTGAGTAAAACCGACGTTAAAGATAAAAATAGCTATAAATCTTACAATACTTTTCTAACAGCAATATTTAAATATTGAATGTACTATGAAATCCGTAAATATTGATATTTCAAAGTCATAAGAAATTTCATCGAATTCATAAGCGTCAATCATCGATGACCGCCATGACCTTCAACCGTTAATGCATGATGGATTCCTTAAAGAAACTGCTACCCGTCTCATTAGATAGAATCATGGACATCATCCACAAGTTTTTATAATGTGCAACCGCAGTTATTCTTTTCAAACGGAAAGAAAAACATGACGGGACAAATTATTAGCAACAAAGGACGGGTCTGAAACAAGAACGGTAGCAGCAGAGTTGCTTTATGGTACATTAACTTTCAAGTCTACTATAATGCTCCGACAAAGTGGGAAGCAATAAAGTGCCCCGATGCTTCGACAAAGCCCCGTACATTATTGCATCACGTTAATTAGACGTCTAATGGCTTTCACAGGCTCTTGTGCTCCAGGAGACGATCTTTCGATCCTCTACACTCTACATAATACCATAGCCCTCCTCAGTTACTTTGCGATAACGTTGTTCCCCCTTGTTGATAATGGAGGCACCGACAATTCGGTTAATAATTCGATCATGCGCGTAACGAGATGCAATTACGCGGCATCGTCCTTCAAGGGATGAAATTTCATGTTTGCAAGTGTAACCACCGTGGAACGATAACGCTTGTCGTCATTCAATTTGTAGCTACATCAGGAAAGAAAGGAAATGGTTTCCTGTTAACTCACAAATACTTATCGTACGTTTCATGGATACCAGTTTTGCGATAGCGTGAACCTAAACTAGGAAATGAAATAAACGACGATTGCTTTGGACGATCTAATAATATAAAATTGAAATAATTTGAAAATGACGTAGACAAGGGGTTCTCACAGGAACGTATTTACGTGAAAACGTAAAATCGTAAATCACATGGAAAATGATAGGCTTTTATAGTCACCAGGGAACTGATAAACTCGATTATGCATAAAGGGAGTGCCCTTGAGTTATAAAGCTGTGTTGACCTTTTGAGGCGTAAAATACATGGTAAATTTATTGATTCCTTAACGAGGGACATATAAAAATATATTGAAAAAATATTAGAAAATAAAGGAGCATGAGAAAATAGTTTCTTCTTACCTGAACGACATTGCCGTAAGAAACCACGCTGCCCAGGAGTTTCTTGTTTTCAGTCTCATTTTGTTTCTTCTCAATTTCCGCGGCATGCTGAAAATCAATTATGTCCAATGAAGTATCATTTAATCGAAGCGTTAAGTGATATTGGTATCGGTTTAATTAACTTTATCAATTAACAGGCGCTACTTAAGGAAAATGTAATTAATTCCGTGCGCTTAAAGATTCACTTATACTCCATGAAAATAACTCACGTGCAATCTTTTGAGCAATACAGCATCCGTTCCGCTTGCACTTTGTTTAGCAGCTTTCCAAAATTGTTTCTGGGCGGAATAACGGTTCATGGGACATATTTTGAAAAGGCAATCTGAAAAAGAAACGAAACAATAATACATAAAATCACAAATTCACATTCTCAATTTCCTATAATTACAACTTTTCGTAAAAAAGAAACATAAACTAGTATCAACGTTCAAAATTACCTCTGAACTTTTTCGGCGGGTTCGACAAATCTCCAGCTTCGGGACATACCACGCATCTGTCATCCACGAGTCTGCAAAACACATTTCAATCATAAAACAAACCATAAAACACCATTTTCAAGCCTAAAAAATTACCAGTAATCCTTTAAAATACAATGTTACCACTAATAAAATTATACTTTCAAATATTCCCTTCAAAGATCCTCCTAAAATCGCGCAATTTTTCCAACTTTCCCGCATCGTTGGTAAAAGTAGACAGACTCAAGTTACACCAATGACAAGTTAAATGACTTTAGGTTTGACAGTGACTTTACGATATCGTCCAGGAAACCGTCGTTAAATCAGTGTGGTCCAGGCGGAACAAAACCACTGTGCGGATCGATATTGTGGCACGCCAAGTCTCTTTCCCGGGGCTTTCGAGCTGAATGAAAATCAGAACGTGTTTTACCTTTAAAATACAACAATCTTGAAGAACTACTTTCATTATTCTTCTCAGCTCGTGTATTATAAGTTTCAGGTGGTATGTCATTATGGATCGTTCATCGAGACACGTCGTCCGTAATAAATTACAGACCGACCACTGTCACTTGGACCCTTCGTAGCGCTTGCGCGAATCTCAGTGAGTTGAGGCTTTTACTCCCCCTCGTTGGATTTACAGTGGTAATCAACAGTATTTATACAACGAGGGTTTTTAATGAGGGAAAAAACTGTGATATTGATTCATCTAATGTCAATTGACAAACACTGGGAGAGTGTAAACATCGCGAGAATCTCTCGGTGTTTCTTGCATTACGAACTTAAGACTGACGGAGTCGAAGGTTGAACTTAAGTTTTGAGAGGGGGATTAGAGCTTTGGAAACTCTTAATCAAGTAGTTTATAGTAGGTAAATTACTTTGGAGGAAGTAAATTAGTTAACTGATTATTTTTCTTTGCTGCTTGATTTCTTTTTTTTTTAAAGTACTTGTATATTGTGTTTAAATGTAATGTTGTATTCCGTGTAGTGATTTATAGCACTTTACTTTTGAACATTCGAGTGAGGAATTTGAACAAACTTAGGGTAACGTCGTTGCGAGATGTGGAGTATTTGCGATAATGGAGAATTTTCTTGATTTTGGAAATTGACTGGAGTTTTATGGATTTGAAACACGATGGTGGGAGGTTCGGATGACCCGAATTGTCGTGATAAAGGTTTCAAAAGGGAAATCGCTTTTCCGGTGACTTTCATCGAGACTAAAGGTCTTCAAAATATCTTTTGAAAGAGTAATATTTCCTGTTTAGACCCTGATTCACGTTTAGCAACATTTGAATATAATATCTTACAGAATTAGGTCGGCATCCAATAATAATATATTAATAGCGGAACCTGGCAAGATGATCATGACTTATTCTGACTTTGTTAGTATTTCGAAAACTTCTAATGTCGTTTCTGCATTAGATCCGTTTCCTTCGATCCTTTTTTTTATGTATTAAAGTCAGCGATTTTAAAAAGATTGATTTAACACTAGAACTACCGGCGTCAGATCTAACATATTTTAAGAAATTAAATAAGTACTTTAAAAAAGGGGGAATCAAGCGCTGAAAAATTTTGATCAATTGGGTAATTTATATTTATTGATATAGACGTAGAATATTTATTCTATGATTCTTATATAAATTTGGAGCATTTTTTGAAAAAATTGTGTACCAGTCATTTTGACTGGTTTGGTAGTTCTAGTGTTAATCGTCTCAGAATATAGTATCAATATCGATTGACTTTTAGGAACGTTTTTAAGCGAGTTACGAGAAATAGGACAGGGAATGTTAACTTGACTGGCACGCAGGATAATTCGTAAATATGCAAACGCGCACCTGGATATCCAGTTTATCGACGTAAGGATTAAACGTCCTAGTGCACGTTGTTTACGAGGTGAAGGAACTTTGAGCACTTATCGCGTGAGAAATACTAAAGTTCGTGCTGCTAAATGATAAACAGAAGCTATAACATAGAAATGATAAAATTTGGAGACGTAAAAATGTCCATTGTGGGTCTATGGTGGAACAAGAGGTAATAATTCAGAATAGCAATCAGAGTTCTAGAGTTCAGATATTTTTCCATCATTTCTGAGTTTTTTTTTTAATTTCAGCAGCATTTTGTAGATTCCATAGCTTGGAACCAACGTAAAACTGCAGATTCGAGGCGAAATTACCATGGCAATCAACGTGGAAAAAGAGCAGAAAAATATTCGTCATTTGAACAAATATTTAATATCGTAAACGAAAGGCAGGAGAGAATTTCAAACGTAAAAATATACGAGCTGCACATTTGGATGCCCTTTTTTTATCCTGGAAAATATTTTTTCCCATTTCATTCCCTCGTTCGACTCGACGTTTAATTAAAATTTTACTGGCAACGTTGCTTTTTAATGTTTTCTTTCCACATCTCAAGAGTCTGAACGACTTATTAGGGAAACGTTATTTTTTTAATTATTTTTTTACGCTTCGAAACGCCCGCACGACACGAATAGAAAGGGGATCATTAATTCAGGAGGATTTCCCAGAGCGATCGAACGGTCTATTCGAGCGAATTAATAATACCGAGATGTGTTACATCTGGGAAGTTTCCAGTCTCGCGAATCACTTCCAAGTACTTTTCAATCTTCGATTTCAACTTTGAACTCCACTGAATATTTGATTTCTACGTGGAAATTTTTATAACTCAGCTGTTTATTTCGATCTCTTCTTTCAATATATCAACTTTATCAGATATCAAATGGAATACCAACCAAGGAGAACAGCCAATCCTGTGAAATATAAAACTAAAACCACCGCGTTAAATGTGTATAAATGATTAATCATATACTAATCTAAGTGTTTAAATTGGTTTCAGTCGGATCAGAATTCTTATTAAGGAAAGACAACGCATAAAGGTGCACGTATTCAAAAACGACAGAACTTTCCCTTATACCTAATAATAATGTAGAAACATGAATACCTAACTTCTTCTTGTGTTATACATACAAGTGTCATTCCTTCATATAGCCGAGGGTGGCAGAAATATATTACGACTACAAAAGCTTGTCAGCAGCCAGGTAGAAATGAAGCAAGTTATTGATCGTGAGAATCTCACATTAACGCTCTTGGAAATAAACGAATCTATTGAATGAGAGATTACCGTGCGATAAGACGAACGAAAAAAAAAGTGGACATTTATGATAAGAATCGTCCGGGTGCCCTTTTATGGTTCCTAAACGCAAGGTAGTTGTTAGGTTCCTCAATTGCTCTTCTTCTCTGACATTAACTGTCTACAAGTACATCGTTTGGTGTTAGCCACTAATAGAATAGAAAGTTCGCTAACGAGATTGCGTTTAGGCTTCCTCCCGCGAACGTGAGCCGTTTTAAATGCATCGAAGGTTAATGTATTTATTCGGCGAAATATGATTAGAAAACAACATTTACGATGGTTGCTTCCACGTTGAGTAAAGTTACGTCTCGATATTGGATAAGGACAAATGATATTATCGTAACCTGATGTTACATAGAGGTAAAATCTTTGCTATTTTAGTAGCAAGTGTGCGTCGTATAGTAGTGCGACAATGTGCATTTAGGACCAGGTATTGATCATTTTTGGTGAACGAGTAGCAATATTCGGTAAATGTACTTGACGAACGTGGGACAATTTAATTATTGTACCTCAAAGATTTCCAGTATTGGAGCAGAGTGGATAAAATTTCCTTTTTGTACAATTTTGGCAACGTTTTTCTGGCAGAGTCTGAACAAAAAGATTTTTGTAATTAAAGAATTGATAATGTTGGAGCAGAGTAGATGGAAGTTTGCTTTTTTTATAATATTTGTAACAGTTCTCTGATGAGGTCCGAATAAACAGATTTTTGTAATTATAGAATTGCTAATATTGGAGCAGAGTTAATAGGATTTTGCTTTTTTTACAATTTTTGTAACACTTCTCTGACGAAGCTTGGACCAGCATATTTTTGTAATTAAAAAAGTGTTAATATTGGAGCAGAGTTAATAGAATTTTGCTTTTTTTACAATTTTTGTGACTCTTCTCTGAGGAAGCTTGGACCAGCATATTATTGTAATTAAAAAAGTGTTAATATTGGAGCAGAGTTAATAGAATTCTTCTTTTTTTACAATTTTTGTGACACTTCTCTGAGGAAGCTTGGACCAGCATATTATTGTAATTAAAAAAGTGTTAATATTGGAGCAGAGTTAGTAGAATTCTTCTTTTTTTACAATTTTTGTGACACTTCTCTGAGGAAGCTTGGACCAGCATATTATTGTAATTAAAAAAGTGTTAATATTGGAGCAGAGTTAATAGAATTCTTCTTTTTTTTACAATTTTTGTGACTCTTCTCTGAGGAAGCTTGGACCAGGATATTATTGTAATTAAAAAAGTGTTAATATTGGAGCAGAGTTAATAGAATTTTTCTTTTACTACAATTTTTGTAACCGAAGCGGAACAAATACTTTATTGTATGAAGCATCGATAAAATTACAATAGATTACATAAAATCTCCTTTCTTTTGTTGCTATGTTTGCCGATTAATTTTTTTTTTACCAGAAAATAGACTAAAGCGCGTACCATGTGCTATACAGTTTTGCAAATTTCTGCGTTCTATTTTGTTTACCGTATACGTTGTATAAGACACCCGCAAACAATCGATTCAATCCCACGACCAGCATGCCGGTAGAGTCGACGGAACAATAAATCAATTGGATAGGATTATTTGAAGTATCCAGCCACTGAACGTGGATTTTCGTCCTGACAGACGGAACAATAGAGCTGCACGGTCGTGAAAGTGTGTACACCTGACCGCGGATCAGTGTGAAACAGGAGTGACACTTTCGAAACTAAAACCACTCTACGATGTTATGTTCGTGTGCGAGTCGCACCTCAAATCGCAGGATCAATTGTATTGCTTTCCTTTTTTAATCCGTAGAAACCCCCATAGACGTCAATCAATTGGAATTGTTCTTTTTTCCTTCATATCATCACAACATTTAGATCAGCGATTCTCAAACTTTTTACACCCTTTGCCTTGCAATAAAAACTATCAAATTCGACGTGGAAATAGAAATGTGAATGATTATAGTTTTAATGATATAAAATTAGAAATGATCGCTGACTTCTGATATAGCCTTTAACCCATTACCCGCTGTATTTCAAAAATACACAAAAAATAAAATAACTGTATGAGATTCACACTAACCAACTGGAATAAATAAAATGAAAATGTCCCAAAAGAGGGCCATTGGAGAATAATCGGTTTGATCGCGCTCCTCGGATTTTGTGTCGAAAAATCCCATGCATTTTGAAAGCTATGGAAAACTGAGCGCTATTGCTCCCCTCGGGCTTTTTTAAAACCTGCGGGACTCAAACAGATAAAGCAATATAAATAACATAAAAAAAGATCGTCTCTTTACCAACAGATATTTCTAATTTCATAATTTATATAAAATTTCCAAATTTTTCTATTTCATTTGCCCTCAGGCTTTTTTAAAACCTGCGGGACTCAAACGGATAAAGCAATACAAATAACATAGAAATAGATCGTCTCATTACCAACAGATATTTCTAATTTCATAATTTATATAAAATTTCAAAATTTTTCTATGTCATTTGCCCTCAGTCTTTTTTAACCCTTTGCGGACAGGGATATTTTTGCATATTGACAGATAATCATTTTTCGGCGTTCCAAAACCACTATTTTATGAGAAATTTGGGCTGCTAATGTATATGAATTATAAATTACTCCACTTTTAATCATATCTCACCGGTTTTATTTCAATTTTTCAATTTGTATCGTGTATACATACGGCGATAAACTATAACTACATTTTTTCTCAGACCGCATATATGCGTCGCTAGTCTGCAAAGGGTTAAAACCTGCGGGACTCAAACGGCTAAAGCAATACAAATAACATAGAAATAGATCGTCTCTTTACCAACAGATATTTCTAATTTCACAATTTATATAAAATTTCAAAATTTTTCTATTCCATTTGCCACATCATGAGTGTCACTCGTTATTGTACAGCAAAGGATTAATAAATTTCTTTCTCCTGCAACCGAATGAATCGTAAGGATTCAAATATTGACTTATGGAATGTACAAATTTATCATTGGCAATATTAAGGCAATTAATATTTAATCCGATGGTATGAAGTGATCAATAAATTTATGTGTGGATTTAACACCAACATGACTGATACATATTTTATTTTACGGTTAAAATCGGAAATGTAGAGGCAAACAGACAAAGGGATGAATTCAACAATTTAATTGACGAGTTCTCGTTGTGGTGTTATTAAGTATTTCAACGTGCGTGTATTATATGGGAACACGATGGTGAGGGTGATATAACCTCGGACTTCCAATTAGCGGAGACAATTTGAAATTCCCTCTCGGTTATCTCTGGGGAATTCTATCGCGTGATATGTATATTCTACTCTCGCTATATCGTAATCTATCTAAAATAATAGTCGACATAAATACACTAATTAATGACACGTGGATATGCGTAAACGCACGAATTTCAATCAATCCAATTCAGCAATTGATTGATCTAATGATATTGGCAAATGGATATATGGTTGATGCGGTAGGACTTTGGGATTTGAATAAATTTAGTTCATCGCAAACAGTTTAATGGGGAGATCATAATAGATACGAGGTAATTGCTCGAATTCCCAATTAACGTGATTCAATTGAAATTCCCGTCACGTTTGACGGATATTTACAAAATGATTTACTAAACACATCATAACGTCAGTCATTCGAAGTCTAAATTTTAGATCCTCGGCAAAATAATTGATGCTAATTAGTAAATTCAACATACAACAACTTAACAACAATTTTAACACTAGATTTACCAATAAGCCAGTCAAAATGACAACATTTCTTCCTAAAATTCTACGGGTTTATGAGAGAGCCGTAGAATAAATATTCTTCGTCCATTGTATAAGAAAAACATCTAGGGCAGAAAATAACGCCAAGTTGGGCCTCCAAACTGATTCTTAATCGTTCTGGGTACATAAATTTCTGTTCTCGGTCGTCCTCGATCTAATCAAACAAGCGACAACTGTTAAGGTTGCTCAGTTTTCGGCATAAAAACTATTTTATCTAATAATCGCTTGGAGGAGAAATAACTGATCCCGGTAATGGGGCGCACTCGGAACAACTTTTTCGCCGTATTGAAAGGGTTAAGGTACATATTTAACACGAGATTTACGGATATTGATATACCTATTTTTTTTTAAATGACCCAGTTTGACTCATACAAGAAAATTGAAGTTCTTCGCAAAGAAACTAATTTCAAATCAATTTCATTGAAAAATGTATTATTAAAAAATTAACCAACCAATATGTCATATATATATATATAGTAATCAAATTTTAAATGAGCCAAATTGGCTCCGTAAATCTATCGTTAAATATAATAGATTTCACGCCGGTAAATCTAATATCCAAGAAAACATTGAAATTCCTCTCTTATGAAGCTTCATTTCCCACTTCTTTGTGAAAAATCCCGTTTCTCATGCGATATGAAAAATACCGGAAAAGTAATAAACATCAAGATTCTATGGTTGAGTGACGGCAAGTAACCCGAGACGTTCGGTGACAGAAAATCTCAATGGTATATCGTATCGTATAAATCGAAATGCACGGGTCACCGAGCAAGAAAGGTGCATGGAAATGATATACGAGATGACTTTTCACGGAGTGCACACAATGCATCTAAGGGTAGGATCGATATTGCAAACGGGCCACAGGTAAAAGCCCGGCATCGTTATTTCTAGCATCAACCTGTCATTCGTACGACTATGCACCGAGTTTCACGAGGATTTACACAAGGTATGATTTTATTGCTCGTTAATATTGCTACTGTTGTATCAGCAAAAATAATACGAAATGGGGATAAGATCTTGCTTTGTGTTTCTATCATTTTCAGTTGCGATTATTTAGTGCGGGGGCGTCGAAGGAGAACGATGGAGAACATTTAAAAGCATTGCAAAACGTTGGAGAACATTTAAGAGCATTGCAGAACGCTGGAGAACATTTAAGAGCGCTGGAGAACGCTGGAGAACCAAAGAAAAGTACCTCAATGACGAAAGTGGTAGCATGTTAGCTGAATCGATCAAAGTGTGCGATTGTACCTGGCACGTAATTATTCTAGAATTCGGTATTAACGAGTCTTGCATTTAAAGCATTGCATAAATTCAAAAATGTAATATGTATTAGCTACGATTTGTGACAAGTGGAGTAACATTGTTTTCGAAAAGGTACAATATTTTTCCAACTATAATACATGAAAGGGATTTGTGTTTATAATTTTTAATCTCGACGTTTCATAGCTTTAGAAAGATCATGTAGCTACCGTTAGATGTTTTAATAAATCCTTTCATTTGCGAATGAAATACAAATATTCCGACAATCCAGAGATTGACTTGCGTAGATATACGTTCAGGGTTTGAGCAAATAGTACAATAAATTCAATATCGCTGTGCCGAGTCCCGAGGGTATTGAAACGATGGGGAAAAAAACGATGGGGAAATTCAAATATAGATTTTTGGTATTTTCTCGTGTTTTTTTCTCTTTCCTATCGGTTTATCTCTCCCCATGTGGATCAAGGGATACGGTTCGATGAATATCGAATTGCGTGACATTTTAACGAAATATATTTTATCAAAATAAATTTAACCCTTTGAGGATGACGAACGTATATGTGCGGTCTGAGAAAAAATTTGATTATAGTTTATCGGTGCATGTATGCACGATTGTAGTTGAAAAATTGAAATATAAGAGTGATATATTATTACACAAATAGTAATTTTCAACTTATATATATTAACAGTGTGAGTTTTCGATAAAAAAGTGTTTTTTCATTGACAAATAAACGATTCTTTTCCAATGTTCAAAAAATCTCCGTTCGCAAAGGGTTAAAAATTCTATTCATTTCAAAATAATTTCTGCTTTCTTTCTCAAGACGAGAAAATTTTTGCCCAACTTTATGACTATTTGCCGCTTGTCATTAGGAAGAAAAACTTGTTATTATTAATGCAAAGATAACAAACGATAAACGTTGAAGTAGTCGATGGTGGAGAATATGTTGGAAGTCAAGGATGATTAATTATTACAGTTATAATGAATTTTCGTCGATAACAGTATACAGGAAGGTAGTCTTTCACGTTGTAGTCCCTTGTCCTAGCTCCAATGGAATATAGAATACCGTTGATCAATAATGTACGTCACATGTTCTCGATAAATTTATTAATAACTTTCAACTCGACTATTCGATTACTATTATCGCACGCTAAAAGGACGTCCGTGTATAATGTTTAATCGATAATCGCCATAACAGTTTTATAATGGAATTGAAATTGGGGGAGAAATTTTTACAATTTAACTTTCATCGGTGACACCGTTGGGAATGAGACGAATGTGATTTTCATCGCATAACTCTTGCAGGTCATGTAAAACTTGTTAACCTCATGCGGACAATTTTATTCACTCCGTTCTCCGATAGATATCACTTTGAAAATATTCTTTGCCTTTCGACATTTAATTTTATCGAATTCATTTAGACTAAATGTATTAAATCATAGTAATTGGACAGAATTTCACTAAAATAAAGTATGATAAAGATATTTAACACTAGATTTACGGCCGCTAAATCTTGTAGCTTTGAATATATTAACCTCTTGCCATACGCGGTAAATAGAAAATTTTTAAGTTTTCCAAAAAATGTTCAATTGGAACTATCAGACGTTGAAATTAGTTCTATGCTATTAATATTCCGTTATCTTATACCGGTATATCTAAAATCAGAGAAAGATTATTATTCCAACAATCAATTTTGAATTGTTGCGCGTTCGATCACAAAAGAAATGGTAATATAAGGCAAGGGATTAAATAAGTACCTTGCAGAAAGATGGATCAAGCGATAAAAAATACGATCACTTAAATAATCTGTATATTACAAAATATATGTGAAATATTTATTCTACTACTTTTCAATTAATTTGAAAACAATTTTTAAGAAAAGTATGAGGAGAATATTGCTACGTTATGCAATAGCAGAAGATATGAAAGAGCTAGATATATGTGATAACCGGAAAAAAGCTCGGATTTTAAAACAGAACGTCGAATAGGATGCTAGGTTCGTAATCCAAGGGGTTGAAATTCCACTCCGGGGGATGAAAATAAATATATTGAAAAAAAATTCTCCCGAAGTTTCGAGATACAAGATTCTCCTTAATGTTTCTTCCTTAAAAAAGAAATAATGCTTAAATACAAAGAGTAAGTACACTTGATATCACATACAAAGTTAAGAAATAAAAAATATCCAATAATTGAATTAGTTTTATATGGAATGTGAGCTCTCTGAATGAAATGTTTTTAATCAAAAACTCTCGTTGTAGAAGTGCATCCATTCTGTCAGATTATAATTGACTGAATCTTTACAAATAACATACAGCTTGTTTGTTCCATTAGCTTTCACAACAGACCACCGTAAACAATAAACGAACAATAACACACCGTGGAAGAATAACTTTGGTCGTGCAGCCGTGAATCGACCTCAAGATGGCACTTGGTTGGGAAAAGTATGAAATTAATATCAGCGGAAACATCCTTCGCTCACGAATGAGACTCATTCATTCAAACTTGGTGCTCTCGTATTGCTCTAGAAGTTGAGCATTGTTCCAGACATTAATTATACCCCTTTCATCCGCAGAGAGTTGGCATATCGAGCGTTCTGTTATCCAGAGTGACAAGTAGCTTCGTAATCTGTTTGGATGCTTGTCGGAGAACAGGAATTACTGGATAAATATAAACGTACTGAGTGATTCAAAGTTTGATAGCTTAAGAAAAAAACAAGTGGAGAAATGGGAATATTGTCGACATTCTTATACCTTGGTAAAATTACAGGGATATGTGGAAAATATTGGAGTATTTTCCTGCGTTTAACACTACCGGCGTTAAATCGGTCATATTTAACACTTTCGCTACTGAGAGCGCCTATAGGCGCTTAGAAATTTTGCGTTTGTGACACTGAGAGCGCCTATAGGTGCTCGATGTAATTTGACTTTCCGAAACGGCAAACGCCTAAAGGTGCTCGTTGTAATTTGGCTTTCTGACACGCAGGACACTTTTAAATTTGTAATATTTATAGTTCAGAGAAAAAATACAGTAAACCCCCTTATTACACGGCACTCTTATAACGCGTTTTCATTTAACGCGATTTCATGTCCCTCGTGTAACGCGTGTTTTCCCCCATATAACGCGGGGATTTCTCACGTTATATTTCTGTACTGTGAAATTTATAATGAATTTGTACATAATCAATTTCGCGTACGTTTGCACATTATGTCGATTGTGTTGTTATAAAATTTGTGACAATGCAGATTTTTAAGAAATGAAAAATTACAAAACAGTTAAATAATGTTAAATTTTTTGTGAATCAATAATTTTTGATTTTGAGAACTTTTATATTCAGGTGACTGATGCCAAATAAAAATATGACTTAGTGGCCTGGAGCCATACAGTCTACCATGTATATGTATATGTTTTTTAGTTACATATGTATAAGTTTTTCAATTAAAATGTTCTTAGTTTGATTTTAATAAAATGCACATATTTAGTTTTTCCTTAATATTCGATTTACTTGAATCATTTGTACATAACGCGTTATACGGGGTCATAGAGCGCGTTATACAAGAATACTCCTACAACGCGTTTTCCTATAACGTGGAACGAATCTACCGTGTTATAGGGGGGATTACTGTAATATTGCTTTAATGTAATGTAGTTCAATTTTGTGATTACTGATATATGTTTTCACAAAAAAAGCATCCCTATACAAAAGTTCTCCGTTACATCGTAACTCAATTCCTGCCGTATGTTGTGGCAAGTATTTTCAATTTAACAGTTTTTGGAAAACTGCAAAATTTTTTATTTCATTTATTCTTTTTCACGTATAACACGCATGATTGTAAGGCAAGGGGATTGATGTACGAGATATTTGTGAATTGTTCGTGGAATTTTTATGAAATATTGTAAATAAAGGACCATTAGCTATCAGAATATCAGGAACACTCGGTATATTCGATTCTACCGGCACGGAGATTTAGTTTGACGAGCTGTTACCGGCACGAATTAGAATCTCGACATTATCTGCATATACTCCCACCAATCTCACGATGATATACAGTGGAATGTGCATATGAACGCTGCTTTTAGAATCTGATTTAATTCAACGATTCCGAATAAAACGCAACGCGCGTGGAAGTTCATTGAATGAAATTTAAACGTCGATGATACGTGAAACTGCTGAACAATACTCGTTGGTGAAAGGGGGATGAACAGTTTCGTTCTCTCGATGATTAACGAGGGAGAGAATTTGCAGGATTTATAATGTCTCTGATTAACTCGAAAATAATCAGGATAATCCATATTAACCCCTTGCCGTACAGTAACGAGTGATACTCGTGACGCGATAAATGGAATAGTCAATTTTGAATTATTCCTAAAATTATAAAATTATAATATTAACATTAGATTGCCGGAGTGAGTCAATTTTACTCATTTATGATTTCATTTCTATGTATATATAGAAAAACTTAACAATTTACCGACCGGTAGCCGATTAATCGGATTTTCGGGCCAAACACTTTTGGACTTTTAACTCATTAATTGGTCGCTACGGTAATTAATAAATTATTATTTTTCATTGTGGTTAACTGTGCCAAGGACTCAATGAAGAAACTTTGCAATTTTCGAAGAGATATCAATATCAGGGAAATATTTGCGTGCAAGTGACCGATCAGAAGTGATGTTAAAAAATACCGGTAGGTAAAGTGTTAAGTAACTTTTTTTTTAAAACAAGTGTTAGTTTTTAATAGAATAATGAAAGGTAGATAGAATTGTTAATTTGATATCTAATAATAAATAAAATTAATAAAGTATTAGTGCTATATCTACTTTCACGGTTATGAGCCCGGCAATCTAGTGTTAATGAGACCTGATAAAATAAAATAAATTATATGCTATTCGAAATTACTCATACTATATTAGAAATTGAGGGCTAGATTGTTATTTTAGTAATTAATTCAGAGTTATTGTACATTCAGTGACAAAAGAAATACCACGGCAAGGGGTTAATCTCGTTGCACTGATAATAATAATACAGATAAAAATAATCATACAATCTTCATCACAGATTTTCAAAATATTACTCGCCATTTAATGCTAATTGGATTATTTTGCGATTTCTATTAAATTTGAAATTGCAAATATTCTGTTTCCATATTGTGTATTCTCGCTTTAGAATTTCCATGCAATGAAGAAACTATAGCAAGTGTTATGGTGGCAGATGCGACCAATCATAGATACGCAAATTTCTCCCACGCAATGGACATAGGGGACCATAACAACGAAGAGGATAGATACACGAATCCGTAATTATTCCTCTCAAATTCAAATGACCTCGCCACCTCCGCGAAATTCCTGTCACTATGCAAATCACAGTCAGAATTGTTCGGAATACATTAAAGTCCTTCGTTCTCCACTGTATAACAATTACCGTGAAAAATGCAAAAACCTATAATTTATAACGTGAAGCAAATATAAATGTCATTTTAGTTTTACAATGCAAAAGAAATTTATTTACAGATACAATATCCAATGCTTATTTCCCTGATCGATGAAATTTTAATAATTCATGATGAACCAAACTCGAAATATCCTTTCAGACATAAATAAAGAAATGACATTTATTTTTGCTTTACCTGATAAATAATCCAACTTGTACATAGTGTGGATTATTATATAATTCATGAATGTAAAGATACCATTCAGGAAAGGATTGCAAACATTTCGTGCAGAGAAAACAAAAGCACTTTGACCTGGAGAACCGACAGCCGAGTTTCACGGAATGGAGAACGATTAATAATTTACCATCCGGCGTAAAAGCGAGCAGTTGCAAAACAACGCGCGTAAATCTGCTACCGTTTTAAGACACGTGTATATTTACCGTGTCTTTTGCCGTTTTGGTGTGCTTTATCTTTAGACGGCGATTTGGAAGAGATAATACGAAGTGGCAGACGGCTTACGTCGTCCAAGTAGCCACCGAGGAAACGCGATTCGCGATTCGATCGCCATGATCTTATTTAAGAGACTATTCACGCCCGTGAATGCGATTCAAGTGACCAAAGTGTTCCTGACCTATTTCCCCGAGCGAGCGGGAAATTTCTACTGGATTCTGCAATTAATCCCGCCCTTTCCACGAGGAGAGATTGTTTTTCGTAGGAGCTTTCAGTGCATACTGAAATTGGATTTTTTTTTTGATAGAATTGAATGAACCTTGGTCGTTTAATACTCCTGTATTGAATTATTCTTTTGACTTTGAAAAGTTGCGAAGGGAATTGAGGCAGACTAAGCGTTGAAGAATGAACATTGGTTTTTCAATATAGCTGTATTGAATTATTGTTTTGACCTTGAAAAGTTACGAAGGGAATTCAGGGAGTTTAAATGTTGAAGAATGAACCTTGGTTTTTTAAATATACCTGTATTGAATTAATGTTTTTACCTTGAAAAGTTACGAAGGGAATTCACGGAGTTGAAACGTTGAAGAATGAACATTAGTTTTTTAATATGTCTGTATTGAATTATTGCTTTGACCTTAAAGAGTTACGAAGGGAATTCAAAAGTTGAAGAATGAACCTTGATTTTTTTAATATAGATACCTCTGTTGAATTCTTGTTTTGACCTTGAAAAATTACGAAGGGAATTCAGGGAGTTGGAACGTTCAAGAATGAACCTTGTTTTTTTTTTAATATACTTGTTTGAATTATTTACAAGTTACGAAGGGAATTCACGAAGATGAAACGTTGAAGAATGAACATTAATTTTTTAATGTGTCTGTATTGAATTATTGTTTTGACCTTGAAAAGTTACGAAGGGAATTCAGGGAGTTTAAACGTTGAAGAATGAACCTTGGTTTTTTAAATATATCTGTATTGAATTATTGTTTTGACCTTGAAAAGTTACGAAGGGAATTCAGGGAGTTCAAACGTTGAAGAATGAACATTGCTTTCTCAATGTGCCTCTATTGAATTATTGTTTTGACTTTCAAAAATTAGAAAGAGAATTCTTGGACTTACACTATTGTTATTAACCTATTGTTTTCATTTTGAATAGTTATGAAGAGAATTTAGGGAGTTCAGACGTTCAAGAATGAACTTTGGTTGGTCAACATACCTGTACTGACTTTTAGAAGTTACGAAGGGAATTCCGGGAGTTCAAACGTTCACGCATTTGTTTAATAGGATCCAGTCGTCGTTGGCATCGTCTAAAAATATAATGGCTTGGAAGATCAAAGGAGTAGCACAAAAGCCTGCCAACGAACGACATCCTTTGCCTACCTCCTATCCGACCGAATTTCCTCCATGATCTTTTCCTGTTTAAAACTTTCATCTCGCATTAATATCCGCGATGACGAGCGCAGACACGCGACGTTCTTCGATATTTTACGTTTATTGTCCCTAGCGGAGATACTTTTCCCCTTTCTTCTTTTTTGAACCGTAGACATTTTTGCTCCATTAACATCCATCGTCGCGTGCAAAAAGATACCCTGGATTTTTTTTAAATTTTCCATTCCAACAATATCGCAAAAATAATAAATTATACAATAGCTCAATTCTAATAGATACTCAAGATACACCTGAGAACAATAAATCCCTTTCTTTTACCTCTGCAAAATCTAAAGCCTATTCTACATAAAAAGGACAGAATCTTCCACTGCAACAATATCGCAAAAATCATAAATTATACAATAGTCTAATTCTAATAGCCAAGATACACCTGAGAATCATAAATCCCTCATTTTTATTTCTGCAAAATCTAAAGCCTATTCTACATAAAAAGGACAGAATCTCCCACTGCAGCAACATTGCAAAACTAATAAATTATATAATAGGTCAATTCTAATATCCACGATACACCTGAGAACCATAAATCTCTCATTTTTATTTCTGCAAAATCTAAAGCATATTCTACATAAAAAGGACAGAATCTCCCACTGCAACAACATTGCAAAACTAATAAATTATATAATAGGTCAATTCTACTACTCAAGATACACCTAAGAACCATAAATCCCTTATTTTTATTTCTACAAAATCTAAAACATCCACTACATAAAAAGGTCAGAATTTCCCACTGCAGCAGCATTGCAAAAATAATAAATTATATAATAGGCCAATTCTAATACCCAAGATACACCTGAGAACTATAAATCCCTCATTTTTATTTCTGCAAAATCTAAAGTATACTCTACATAAAAAAGGACAGAATCTCCCACTGCAGCAACATTGCAAAAATAATAAATTATATAATTGCCTCCTTCTAACCCTTACGATTCCACTAAGCAAGATACATCCGAGGACCATAAATCCTCATAATCCATCGACAATCACGAGTTTCCTTCTAATCAGTCACCTGCAGTTTCTCATGCCACTTACAATGTCGGATTTCCGTGTTTCACCGAACAGTACAACCCTTCGTCAGAATTATCTCTATCCGAAGATCGTATCGACGCACGGTGTGCGAATATATAACGACACGTTAATTAATTATCGAACAAGGTCTAATTATACCAGTATATTTACAATTTCTTTTTGTTTATCGGTCAGGTTATATTTTACTCCGTCGTGATTCCTCTGCGTCCCTCTCTCTTTCTCTCTCGCTCGATGTTAACGATAACGAATATAGCCACGGAGATATATTAACGTAAACGGGAGATACCCTTTGAGAAGTCTGCGCAGTCGAGTACACGATAGACGGGGTCGATTACAAAGAGATCGCCTTATTACCTGCTCGTATCGACGTCCTATCTCTTTACGTTAGCCCGACCCATCAGCGCGCAGATAATACCGATACAAGAGCGGAGAATAGAAACTCCTCTACGTGTTGAACTCGAGGGAGGAAAAATATTCAACGGAAACGACGATAGGTCGACGGAGGATTTGTTCGTGGGCCGATTAACGCGCTCTGTGTCACGGGGGGTCATCGATGGAAAGGTATCGAGGAGTTTGCGAAAGTTTCCTGCAATCTGAGAACGATCGTTAAATGATTTCATATAAACGATTTCACTATGGAATATTGGGTGTATTTTCTTATTATTATTGTTATTTATTATCGTGTTTAAGAGAATATTAGGCTCGGTTACAATTTGTATGAATGTTAGGTATAGGTCAAGGGTCGGTGAATGGGATTTGCGTTGGATTAGAGTTTCTTGGATTTGAATACACTTTGTTTCTATTACTGAATTTCCTTTCGTTGATCTCCTATATTCCTTGTTATAGGTGGTTGGTGGAGATGTATTCTTGCTGTGCTTTAATTATACTTGTTACTGGGATAGGGGATGATTTTACCCTTTTAGTGCCGACCGGAAAAGTTGATTGAATTAATGAAAAATATAGTTGGGAATAAAAAGAATTATCATTTCGCGATAGTTTTCTATAGAATACGCAATATAAAGCATGAACCCTGCATTTACAAATATCTGTTGTAAAATTTCTGATATCGTATTGGATACTGAATATTAATCCTTCGATGCTCAGTGTTAACACTATTGTTAATGACGATATATCGTCGTCCCTCACTAAAAGGGTTAATGCTTTAGAGAGAACCTTTTTGAGTTTCTCAAACTTATTGAATTCAAACTAATTGTTATTTATAATTTACATGATTTAGAATTATCACATTTATTTCTATAACTTAAAACTTTAATTTGAAATTATTTCTATGTTATTAATATTGCATTAAATTAGATGCTATATTAGAAATCAGGTATAAATTGTAAATTCAACAATAAATTCTGAGTTAGTGGGCATTCAGTCTCCAAATAATGGGAAGACACGGGGTTAATGATTTTCTGAGGCAGGATAAGTTGAAATGCATCTATGGGGTTGTATGGCACAATGCGCTTCAAAGAGTTTGATACAATTTTGAATGTTTTAATCGAAGCACTCTCGATAAGAAACATATTTGACTATCAATAACATGATTTGTTATTTAGTCAAAACTTGCGTAGAATTTTTTCTACATATAGTCTTCATGCAAATAATACTTGGTGGTAAGATACCGTAATTACACTTTGTAGAGAAATTAATATTCCCGAGGGAAATGATGTCTCTGAGGTTCTAGCCTCGGCTGTAGAATAGTTAATTAACTAGATAGAAAATTACATATTCTTGAAGACGAAGAACGGAATATAATAGAGTATTACAGAAAATTTCATTTAAATGGCAAAATCATAGAAGAAAGAAAAGAGAAAATAATTATCAAGTGTGTATAAGTTTGTAATTTGTAGAAAAATTGGTGAATTTTTAATAATTGTAAAAATGCTACCGCTTAAGTGATACGGAATCTATCATTTGTTAATTCAAGACAGAGTTACGTGTGTATTTCTCTCTCATTGAGCGTGACCCTCTTAAGCCTAGGATTAACACGCAAACACCTGTCGCTGCTGCACTCCGATGCCTGGGATTTTTACGTAAAACCGGTCTCTGTCGAGTAGAAATTACATGCGATTGCTATTCTAATAAACCGACAGGTTCCATGTAAAAGAAACGTTTCACCATGAACGCGACTCTTCGGGAAATACTTTCTGAATTATGGAAAACAAGTTACAACGGATATTATTTACATTTTTATCTTTATACCTAATACATTAATAATTGTTTTGATATTATAGGGAAACTTTACAAATATTTTTAGATTTTCTGGATTTTTTACTTTGGATGGAAAAATTCCCTTGTCAGGAAACTACGAGGATGGATCGAATTACAGAGTGTAATTAAGGAAGATGGATTGCAACAAGTCATTTTTGTATTTTGAGCTGTATGGAACTGCAAGTGATAAATTGATATTAATGATTCTTTTGAATTGTAGGAAGAGTGACAAATATTTGTCACATTTTTTGATTACTGATTTTGGTTTTAGAAATTTTTTATTAGGAAAGTCCAAGTAAAAGGTTTCCAATTTTCCACTTTGAACTGTATGATATTAATGATTATTTTGAATCGTAGGAAGACTAAAAATATTTGTCATATTTTCTGATTACTGATTTTGGTTTTAGAAATTTTTTATTAGGAAAGTCCAAGTAAAAGATTTCCAATTTTCCAACTAAAAATTTTCCAATTTGAACTGTATGGAACTGCAAATGATAAATTAATATCGATGATTCTTTTGAATTGTAGGAAGACTAAAAATATTTGTCATATTTTCTGATTACAGATTTTGGTTTTAGAAATTCTTTATTAGAAAAGTCCAAGTAAAAGGTTTCCAATTTTCTGAGTATCTTTGCAACAATTAATTCATCGCCAGTGATATAACACAAAATTATTTGTCATTTGCAAATAGTATTGATTAATATTTAAAAACTGTGCTTATTTACGGCACTCGATACTTTGGTACGACTGTAGAAAGCTTTTCCAAGATGTCTCAATTTTATTAACAAAGTCTACCGCGACATATTTCCAAGCAACAAAAATATCTCGTTTTCTAGATGCTTTAACGACGCGTTAATATTCATAATGGAACAGATTATCATGATAAGGCAACAGCTATGATCTCGTGACACGATTGTTAGTGACTCCGATCCTCCTCCACAAAGCAAAGCATAAACCGAAGGTTTTCAAATAGACAACATCAATATTTACCGTGAATATCTAATCGCTTCGAACCTCTTTCGAAAAATATTCTGCAAAGAAGCCATTCGTGCAGACAGATCGAACAAATTTAGTCGATCGTTCCAAAAGAGAAAATTTCATTCATCAAAATAAAATCGAGAAAAGTCGTGGACGAAGAGACACTCGAAAAAGATCCAAATATCGATGAGAGAACGTTGAAAAGAACGAAGAAAGAAGAAAAACTGAAGATAATGCCGAGAAGAATGTAAACAAGTTTAAATTCTGTGAGAATTTCGAGCATCCTTGCAGAAGCAACGAGGAGGAAATTCTGAGAGATCCATTATCTTGAAAGGAATTTCTTCGTCCTGATGGCAATTAAAAGAAATCTAATTAGGACTCTCTTTGCTTTCTTATTACGTTCTATTTAATTAGAATACAGGTTTATTTTACATGCTTCGCTACAGTTGTGATTTATTGGCTCAAGAATTCCGTGCTGGAACGTCGTTGCGTGATGCAGATTTTACCTACGATTTGTTTCAATTTTCTACTACTCAAATAAGTGGCAATTTAATTTTCCACGCAATTAAGGGTGGTCTCACATATTTCCTTAGATTACAAACTGAGAACTTCATTTCTATTGTCATTCATCTGTGACAATTCCTAAGGAAATGAGAAGAAAAGTGGAAACAGACGATGCGTGTCAGACTAAATATTAGGGGTACCGAAAAGTAATCAAAATTACTTTTGCTGGCCAAAAACATTTGCTTATTAAAGAAACCTTAACACTTTACCGACCGGAAGCCTATTAATAGGCTTTTCGGACCCAACACCTTTGAAATTTTGACTTATTAGGTAAAAAAAAATTTTTAAACATCGATTTCGTATTGAAATCTTCCGAGCACAACTTTTTCCTTTTTACAGTAGTTGCCTAATGTTATCATTGTTATACTCTAATTTTTTCAGATTTTTTGAGTACGGTGCATCACGGTCGGAAAAATCAAAAACCGATTTCTGGGACACATTTTGGTCTGAAACTCGCACATTATCTGCCATTCTTGCATGATTTTCATACAGTATGTTCATATTGCGGCCTTCAATGTTTCAAAATTTCAATGGATCAACAAATTAGTGTACAATGGTTTTCCATGATCGCCATCGTCGAATATAATCGGCTCAAGGGCACTTTTGACCTCCTTATCCGGCTAGACCCTTTGTACCAAGTTTTTATTTGCAAAGAATAATATAATCACTAGACTCCGGATGTTTATGCAAATTTCAAATTCAACAAATGCAGTTAAGACAAGAGAACCTATTTAGGGATTTGTTGCACTCGATAAATGTTACAACGAATACCATACTTTGGATATTTCGGATATATTTTTATATTATGTTCGTTTTGTGTATTTTAGCCGTATTCATTTTGTCATAAATGCATAAACATCCGGAGTCTAATAATCACTCTCAGCATCAACAACCTCTTTCCATCGAGTATGCAAATTTTCAATGACGGTTTGATAAAAACCAATTAGTTTTAAAATAAAAAATACTTTCCAGTTTCTCTAATATTTCAAATTCGTATTCCCTCCAGTCATAGTAACTTGTATTCGAGTAATAAAATGGTACATTTTCACCGTCGATCGATCCAATAGTTGTGAAACAATACTATAAATATTAAACTCACCCCAACGTTGAAAGAAATCCCGAAACTGTACCCTCGGCGTAGAGACTGACGATATCGCCGAGGTGGAGGAAACTCGCCGATCCTGGAATCTCTCCCATCTTGACACCGTAATTTTCGATTCTCCTCTCGTTCGATCCCTGTTTCGCCTCCTCTCGGTGCCTCGAAGTCGGGAAACTCTGGCTGGTCTTTTTTAACCGAGTGAATTATTCATGGCTACACCTACGAAAGAAAACAAACGGTAAAATAGATAAACAAACAGATCAAACATAAGTAAGTATCGTTTCTTTTTTTTCTCGTTTTTTTTTTCTACGTAGATCATATAATTCGAAAGCAATTCACGGAGAAGGAATGTCTCGAATTCACGACGATGACATAGATCGCAACTTCCTCGAGGAAATATGGAAATTCGAGCTTGTTGCGTAATGGAAATCAGAGAATTTATGGATTTCTCGAAGGCTCAGAAGTCGATGGCTTTTTCTGGTTGAAATTATTCTCCCATTGAAAATTTTGACGCAACTTTGTATCCTTGAATCTGTGCAATGCTTTTTTAACTAGTAGAAAAAATATGGATTTATAGATATTTAACATTAGAACTACCAGCGTCAATTCTACTATGTTTTAATACCAGAATTAATTGCTTTGAAAAAAGTAAAATCAGGTTGTAGAAAGGATGATCAATTATGTAACTTGTATTTAATGCAATAGGAGTAAATTATCTAATCTACGACTCTGCTATAAACTTAGAGAATTTTTGGAAAAAATTAAGGGCCAGTCATTTTGACTGGCTTGGTAGTTCTAGTGTTAAAAAATGATAGAAATTGATATACATATTTAGACTGAATTTGAATTGTATTTTTTGCTATTTATTATTAACGTACTGTAACGAGTGATAATTGTGATGCTACAAATTAGAAAGGAAATTTTCAAGTTTTATAAAATCTATTAAATTGAAAATATGAGTGAGATGCGACACGATAAAATTATTTCTATAATATTAATATTGCGTTAACACTTTGCGGTTCTATGTCGAGCAGTACTCGACATAGATTTTCTCTTGATTTTATTTTCTGACAATTTTATATCGACTTTCCAGTTTTGCAATGAATTTGTAATGTCACCTAAATATCCGTCGATACGTATAGTTATTGGTATCATTTAAAAAATGGATAACTAATGATAGAAAATATTACTGACTTAATTTTATTTAGCTCAGTACCAAAGTTAACGAAATAATTCGGACCGCAAATATACTATATGTCAAGAATCACTGATCAATGTTTATTTTACTAATTTATTTCTGAATTATTGTAAATGGCACGTTAAGGGGTTAACCCTTTGCGTGCGGAGAGATTTTTGAGTATTGAGAGATAATCATTTATTTGGTAATTAAATATTTTGAAAATTATAAATTACTATTTGTTCAATAATATTCCATACGGCTGTATTTCAATATTTAAACTTCAACCGCGCAAACATGCGACAATAGATTCTAATTGAAATTTTTCTCGGGCCGCATATATGCGTCACTAGTCCGCAAAGGGTTAATAAATAATACTTTTACTTATTCCAAATCGCAAAAGACCTAAAGATAAGTTTTGGAAAAAGAAATCTCGAAAGAATACATGATAAAACAGAAAGACGTTGAATTTCAAGGTTCAAATAGCTCGAGTTTCTTTTGTAAATTAGAGAAGCTGATTTTTCGTGGAATTCTTGAAACCTCAGTTTATCGTTTGCTACTTTTTTTTCTCAAGTATGATTCATAATCGTGCTACCTTAAGCGAATCCTATTGCAAGATCGGGTTAATAATTAAAACTCGTTTGTTTCATAGCTAAAACGGACAATTAAGACTCTCCGTTAATTGTAATTAAACGTGAAATTCTCTAATTTAAACAGAAAGGGAGATACGCATTCTTGATGTTTCAGTCAGCTCGATGAAAGCTTTCGCGGAAGACTTCGATAAAGTCATAACGTCGAATGAGCGCGGTTTAATTGCTCGACAAATGCAGCTGCAAATTAACGGATCAACTTATCTGCTAATAGTTCACTCGGACAATAAATGCAACACGAGATCATTGTGTCGAATCGACACGTTCTCCTTTCGCCTATTGCAACTCGGAAATATGAGTATAGTGAGAAACAAAATAGAAATTGAAACAATAAACGGTTCGTTTTTTCAACTGGAAATGTTCTTTTCAAAATTATACGCTTATCTGGAATTAACGAAATTGATGGATGAAAGTATTTTGAGAATTAGCAAGAAAATGAAAATGACTCGTTCTCAATGTTTTCCAACTGTTCTCCAGTTTTATAGGACAGAGAGGAAATATTCTACGTTGATTTTATGAAATACAGAAGTCCCGAGTGGATTATCTTTTCCACCTCTCGATTTCTCTTTTTCTAAAGTACTTAATATATATTATAGTATATAATATAACGTATTTGATATGTTGAAATATAATAGATAAACACTGGTAGTTCTAACGTTAAAAATATTACTTTTACTTTCTCCCAGTTATAATTATTCGTTTAACACTAGAACTATCGGCATCAAATCTATTAAATTTCAATATATTTAATAAGTACTTTGAAAAAAGAGAAATCAATAGGTAGAAAAGGTGATCGATTCTGTAATCTAAATTTTATAAGATCAACGTAGAAAATCTGCTCTATAAACTTGGGGAAATTTTGGAAAAAATTGAGAACCAGTCATTTTGACTTGCTTGGTAATTCTAATGTTAATAATTAAAATATTTTAAGGTTTCATGTCGGAAAAGGGCACATATAATAGTAGTACGGATTGAATTATTTGTTATTAATTACAGTACGACTGTATCTGGATCTACTGAATTAGTTTGAAGTTACTGAGTCAGTGAAGTTATTAGAAGATATTAGAAAGATTAATTAAATGATGATAAAGAACTTGGTAAAAAATTAATTCATCTTGACGTTAAAGTACTAATTCATTACAGTAAAATAAACTAAGAATCTTATCGTTCAACGGGATTGAAGTCGCAGTTAATCGAGCACGGATTTATGGAATATTTTCCGGGTAAATTCGTTGAGACACAATCAAAGTAAAATTCTAGATTAAGTGCTTTCAACAAAGGATTATTGCGGCTATCGTTGAAATCGAATTGACCTTTGGCCTTAGCTTATTGTTAGGTGTAAACAACAGGGTTCAGTTTTGCAGAAGAAATCAATGACAACCTTCGGCTGCGATAAAAACAAATTTTTCTACTTCACAACCGTTACACTCTGTTATAAACTTAATTCTACAAAAACTCAATTAATATATACGCCAACAAAAATAGAAACATCAGAAAAGAATAAGAAGACTCAGAACTAGAACTTCTCTGTTACAAAATTAATTCTACAAAAACTCAATTAACATATACGCCAGTAGAAATACAGCTACACATAAAAATTACAAACACACTCGGTTATAAACTTAATTCTACAAAAACTCAATTAACATATACGCCAGTAGAAATACAGCTACACATAAAAATTACAAACAGACTCTGTTATAAACTTAATTCTACAAAAACTCAATTAACATATACGCCAGTAAAAATACAGCTACACATAAAAATTACAAACACACTCGGTTATAAACTTAATTCTACAAGAACTCAATTAACATATACGCCAGTAAAAATGAAAATATCAGAAAAGAGTAAAAAGGCTGAGAACCAGAACTTCTCTGTTACAAACTTAATTCTACAAAAACTCAATTAATATATACTCCAGTAAAAATAGAAATATCAGAAAAGAATAAAAAGTGTTCACAATCAGAACCAAATGTTTCAACCCGAGTCGAAAATTGCAGCCCAAAATCCTCCTAAATTACCAAATAACTTAGGATATTTAGGCTGAATATGGAAAAATATGTTACATATAAAAGAATGCAAATTTTAATTCCACAATCGCCCAAAACTTGTTCATTTTTGCCAGTTTTGCCTAGTTTAGGATCAATTTAGGCTTCATACAGCCCAAAATAATCCTCAGCATTCTTATTTAGAAAATTAATCTAAGCCCAATATATTAAGCCATACATTCTATAATGTGGAGTTTTAGAATTGGATTGGAAATGGAGTGGTTTTAGGAGATTTAGAATTTATATGGAATAAAATGATAATTTAATTCCAACTTGCTCCTGAAAGCCCTATTTTTAGAATATGAGTCGACAGACTTGGAACTTCTGAAATATTTTTAAGGGATGTCAGATTAAATTGGAATACAAATTTTACCTGATCAGTCCATATAACTTCTAAAAATCATATTTACAGGACTTTGAGACGCGTAGACAACACTAGTTGAGGATTTTGAGGTTCAAAATGGTATACATAATTAAGCGGCAAATGAGAAATCAAAAGAATCTAGAATTTGAAGTTTCTTTACAGGCTGGATTTTTCGACTCGATAATTTACGTGTTACAGATTTTTCTCTGCACTCAATTAATGTTTATAATAGCATAAATAGAACTATCAACACTGTAATTAACAATGATCCGACAAAAAGTAATTTGCGCGATTGGATGATAGAGATTTAACGTTTTCAGCATAGAAGTAAACGTGTTAAAAATTCAATACGACAATTATCCTCAGTTTTCCACGACATTGTTGTCTATAAGCGGCACTCGAAACTTCCTACTTTCTTCTTTTGAGAAGTCTATAGCCACGTCGTCTTTTATATTCGTCTATATGCGTTACTTCGTTCACAAACATAACATTCTATTCTCGGCATCCATTCACAGAAAAAGTCGCATGAAATGCGGATGTATATCATTATTTTTTAAGTAATACGGCAAATCTACCGCAATCCGAGAAAATTCCCTGGAGTTTCTTGCTAAATGAACAATCAAATTTTTATGCTCGCGGAAACCAATTTCGTTGACCTAAAAATTTGAAGGCAAAGACTTTTTCTTTCGGTTTAAGGGAATTATTATTTATTTGGCAAACAAAAGATATTTTTTAAATGCAAAGCTAAATCTTTGGGCGTAGTATAACTATGAATTAAATTATTAATGAAATGACTACGAATAACTACAAATTAATAGTGTCAATTATTACGTATTGAATGAATGTAAACAACTACAAATTGAGTAGCCGTAAACAGTTATAAATAATTACGTATTAATTGACTATAAATACCTGGAAATTAAATAACTGTAAGTAATTGTAAGTTAAATAACTGCAAATAATTGCAATCTAAATGACTGTGAATAAGTGTAAATTGAAATGTACATGGTCGCAGTTAAAAGATCCACAGAGCGGATATTTTCCCACGGATATTGATGCTCAAAAGGATTAAATTTTATAACATTTGATCTCTCAATTTAACCAATACAAAGGGTTTAAATTTGTCTGACATACTTTAGGAGGAAGAATCTAAAATATTCATAATTAATTTATCATAATGTGCAGAAAGTGAAATTTAATTTAATGGATACTTTATTGGTCAAAAGATGAACCGAAAACTTTAAAATGAGCACAGTGGCATCATGAAAACTTACTTTATATTCTCTAACAGGAGAAATTTCAAATATTCCTCTATTAATTCATCAATGAATGCAAAAAAGGAAATTGCACTTTATGAGTACGTTATTAACGGCAAAATGAGCCAAACGTTTCGAATTAATTAGTGAAAGAACTTTTAATTAACTATAGCATATTCCTGAAAATTTGCTTCATTATCTAAAATATTCACTTATTACCGTAACATAGAATATAAAAGATAAAATTTCAATTGAAAGCACTACTCATTAAAAAGGTGCTCTAGAAGCTAAAAAAATAATTTTTGTATCATTTAAGTAGCTCTTATATCGCAACAATAATTAATTATTGCAAATATAACCATACAGAAAACCTTGTATGCTTTTATATAAGTCAAACAATAAATAATCTTTTTCTAAATATTTTATCTCATTATGAGTACTGGTAATTAGCAAAGGCTTAATAATTTCATAGATCCCGAAGGTTAGTCCCCATAGAATGACGATTGAGAATAGTCGACAAAGTCACGATGATAAAACGTACGACGATTAATATCACGGGATAAACGGGCTTAATCAAACGTGACGGATTTATTGCGACAGTTTCGTTAGTTAAATCCCGTGATCTCGTCAACGGAGCTTTTCAAACTCGACATGGAATGAGTGAAATTTGATTAGCGATGTTAAATAATCCAATTTCACGTGCCAATACATCGTGAAATATTTGTCGAAGGATAATGCTTAGTTTTATGTCTCTTTTTTCCATACGAGCTTAATAAAATCAATGAAAAACAAAATTTTATTTTGCACGAAAAGAGGAATACTGATTGAACGTTACAATTTCGTGCAATAAAATTTCCTCGTCAAACAATAAACATCCTGTTGAATTTCCGTTTAACAATTTCATAGTATCGCTATTTTTTTCATTTTCCATCATAACGTAATCTGCTCAATTACATGGGATTAATTTTAATTGAAATGTTTCGATGCAATTTAAAAGGAGAATAGATTCGTAATGAAAAATTAAAATCAAACTCCCAATCGAAAATTAAAACGAGTCTTGCAATCAGTGAAACTGTGTTCAAATCTCTCTTTACCTCTGGGAAATCTTTCCTAATTTATTATTCAATGTATTCTACCTTTTGTGCTTTGGAATCCACCTAAAATGGAAGGTCCTATGCAAAATAAATGGAATACTTAACACTACATCCGTCGACAAGTAATTCAATATATTTAAAATTATTTAAATAATTTATCTGTCGGAATCAAATCCGAATAAATCTGTCCAAATAAAATAGATGAAGGGGTCAAAAAAACTTGATCGATTCAATGGCTCACAGTCTTCCAAATAGACGTAGCAAATTGAAAAAGAAACGGTGTTAGGAATTTCAAAAAATTCGCGAGGGAAATTCGTGATTGAGAATAAGAGATGTCTATTACTCGTTGGACGAATAAAAAAACTACTTACAATTACCTGAGTCGAAATATTGCACCTATTTTCATGGTATTTACTCCTATTTGAACCTAATATGATACTTTTCAATACTAAAACTCCTAATTTAAACATGTAACTCCTTGTCAGGAAAATGATACTCCTATTTAGCTATCACCAAAACCTTTATCCCCTGAATTGAACCTGTTACTCCTCCTAGATTAAATAATAATTTTTATATTCAATATATATTTAATATCGGGAAGGTATAAAGGGAAATTTGTGCCACTTTTAGGCACTAAATAGGATCTTATTTTACATTGAATTTAGATCTATTTTTGTACTAGTCAACTTAGAAGTCAAGTTACTTCTTTCGAAACAGGGTCTGTAGATCGACGTTTAAAGGCGAAAAAATGTAAATGGAAAGAAGGAGAATATAATTAATTGCAATAATTTTTGTCTTATTTATGGGAATTTCTGTATAAATTAGGTTTTTACTAATAAATAATTAGAAATGTGTATCGTATCGTTGATTCAACTTCTTAACGTCAATTGCGAGTATAGCATTTCACTGGCGTATCTTCCTGCTTCGATACAGCTTCATTAGATCGTATTGATGGCCAATTGACGATTATTGTTCGCCGACTGTTACATCCGACGGTAAAATACAGAAAACATCTGCCTGTTCGTTATTTTTCTATTGTATTCTAACAGCATCTTCGCGCGCAAGATCACGATGACTTGCTTCAGGAACTTACTTCCAGGAGATGGGAAATATTTGATTCCACCATTGAATTTTCGATATAGACGATATTTCGTACAATCTATTTTATTACCTTTATTAAAATAACAAATTTGAATGTATAGAAAATGTTTGAATGAAATAAACAAACTTATGATTGGATTTTGAGTCGATGTTAATGCGGAAAGTTCTGATTGGTTGTATTGAAAATGGAATGACGAGGAGGCAATCAAAATTTTAAATTAACAAATCAATCAAAAGTAGTAAATTAACATCACACTTTTGGACGTACAATTTTCCTGCGACGTGTCGAACATAAAGCGGTAAAGGTCGTAGGAAAATTGACTTTTTGGACAGATTCGAATTACCTGGAGAACATTGGTTATCGTAATATGCAAAATCAGAATTGACTAACTGTAATTAATTTTAACGAATGTTAGGGTAATTTCAATCTCTCAGAAAATACAAATTCGTCAGTTAAAAAATGAATATACGGTTATTGGCAATGCATACTTAAAGTTTCTAGATTTTTTGATTTGAAAAGGTAGCAAAGTAAGAATATTGCGTTACATTCAGTTTATTTGGTTTTTCTATTACTTTACACCTAAAAATATCTACTCGGTTGATGAGAAATATACTTTCCACCGCGTGATAATTCCTCTCTGCGGATATTTAAAATGAAAAAAAGCTGGTGTTTCATGAAACCCCAATCGTGGTTCACTTCATGAAGTAAAAGCAGGGAAGTAGAAGTATTACGTTACATTTAGTTTATTTGATTTTTCAATCGCTTCAAGCTACAAATATCTACCCGGATGATGAGAAATATACTTTCCTCAGCATGCTAATTAACACTAAATTTACGGATGTTGATATGCCGATTTTTCTGAAGTGAGCCAATTTAACTCATACAAGAAAGTTTTTTTTTGCAAAGAAAATAGTTACGAATCAATTTAAATGAAGGATTTATTATTAAAACACTAATCAACTAATATATTATATATATAATAGTCGAATTTTGAATGAGCCACATTGGCTCCGTAAATCTAGTGTTAAACTCCGGGAACATTTGAAATTAAAACGAGTCAGTGCTCCAGGAAACCACACTGGTAGATCACTTCATCAAGCAAAGGCAGAAGAGTAGAAATATTGCGTTACATCCAGTTTATTTGGTTTTTGGATTGCTTTATAGCTAAAAATATCTACTCGGATGATGAGAAATATACTTTCCTCCGCATGTTAATTAACCTCCGGGAATATGTGAAATTAAAAACACCCAGTGCTCCATGAGACCACAATGGTGGGTCAATTGATCAAATAAAAGCAGAAGAGAAGAAATATTGCGTTACATCCAGTTTATTTGGTTTTTCGATTGCTTTATAGCTAAAAATATCTACTCGGATGATGAGAAATATACTTTCCTCCGCATGCTAATTAATCTCCGCGAATATTTGAAATTAAAAAGACCCGGTGCTCCTTGAGACCACAATGGTGGGTCACTTGATCAAGTAAACTCAGAAGAGTAGAAATATTGCGTTACATCCAGTTTATTTGGTTTTGGGATTGCTTTATAGCTAAAAATATCTACTCGAACGATGAGAAATATACTTTCCTCCGCATGCTAATTAACCTCCGCGAATATTTGAAATTAAAAAGACCCGGTGCTCCTTGAGACCACAATGGTGGGTCACTTGATCAAGTAAACTCAGAAGAGTAGAAATATTGCGTTACATCCAGTTTATTTGGTTTTTCGATTGCTTTATAGCTAAAAATATCTACTCGGATGATGAGAAAATACTTTCCTCCGCATGCTAATTAACCTCCGGGAATATGTGAAATTAAAAAGACCCAGTGCTCCTTGAGACCACAATGGCGGGTCACTCTATCAAGCAAAAGCTGGAGACTAGAAATATTGCGTTATATCCAGTTTATTTGGTTTTTCGATTGCTTTATAGCTAAAAATATCTACTCGGATGATGAGAAATACACTTTCCTCCACGTGCTAATTAATCTCCGCGCTCCTTCCTCGTACAGTACCAACAAACCGTGTTAAATTCACGTACGATCAGGAAATAGCCCAAGACAGAACGTTTTTCCTAGTTCTAAAGCAATCGTATCGTCGTACAAACACGTATTAATGCTTTTCGATGTATATGGTGCACTTGATCGCAATATATCCTCCATAACTTCATCCTTTCCAGCTATCCAGCCGAATTGCGTGTACACGCTACCAATTTACGAGCCGGAGAACAATAAGACGCTATTTTATTTCATGAAAACGAGGTATCGCGTTCTTGTAAATTGCGCAAATGTAGATCATATAAACGGCTACTGTATTCGTCAAAGTATTGGATTACAGCATCTGAGAGTTTCCTTTTTCCAAGGTTTCTTTTCTAGAATGAGTTCTCGCTCGTTATATATCTATCAACGGTAATTAATTTGTTCGTTTATATTTTTCTCGATGAAGCAAAACGATTGCATAACGAAATGAAAGGTAATGAATGACTGCCTTTTTTTTATAGTCCAACGTGGAACGATTTATTTGAACGTAAAGTTGTAAGAACAAAGATTTCTTCGTTTATATTCATTATAATGTAAATGACTAACGAGTTCGTAAAGAATAACGAGAAGAATCGGTTCATGCCTCGGCAATAATTGATTTCGCGTAAAAATGAACGGGTTTAAAAAAAGATCTTTATTGTAGATGTATATATACACATTAAAATGTATATATGTACGTATATATCATGCTTCGGGAGATATCGATTCGTCCCGACGTTGCTGTAACGCCGGATATCGGTATACCGTGATATAAATATTTACAAACACATCATCTTACGAGGAGACAATACAATGAGCGCGTAAGAAACTCGGAGAAAAATTTTCAGAGCTCAAATAACCGTGATTACTAATTTATCTGGGTACGATTCTTTACATTTTGAAGCGATAGAAAATTTTAGACCATTGCAGTACGATTTTGTGAATTTGAAATATATTATTTTACTTTTTCTACAATGTGAAACTACACTAGGAAGGCGGACAAAATGTTGAATCGTGTTTGGTCAAACGCTTTCAAAAATTTACCAAACTAGAAAGGAAGTCATGCAGTAAGTATTCTATTTCTATGTTACAAAAAATAAATTTCTTAATCTACCATCTTCTTCACATCTCAATATCTCCTTTTTCTAAGTGCTACCTTAGTATATTTAAATGTAATAAATATGATTTCAAGGTTCTGTAGTTCTAACGTTCAGTCCAAGCTACCCAGACGATCAAATTACCGGCTTCCAGCTTTTTTTTAGAAATTTCTCAAATTAGTAAGGAAGTTGCGCAGTAAACATTCAATTTCCATCTAATAAAACCTAAAGTTCTTAATCGACCATCTTTTCCACTTCTCGATTTTTCTTTTTTCAATCTACTTCCTCAGTATATTTAAATAAAACAGATATAACGCCGGTAGTACTAACGTTCGCCCTAAACTACTACGGCGGTCAAAAATGACCAGCTCCTAGTTCTTTCTAGAAATTTCCCAGCTTGGCAAGGAAATCGAACAGTAAATATTCAATTTCCATCTAATAAAATCTAAATTTCCTAATCGACAGTCTTTTCCGCCTCTTGGCTTCTCTTTCGCCAAACTACTTTCTCAGTAAACTTAAATAAAACAAATACAACGCTGGTAGTACTAACGTTTGCCCTAAACTACAACGACGGTCAAAATGACCATCTTCCAGTTTCTTCTACAAGTTTTCTACATTACTAGGGAAGTCATGCAGTAAATATTCCATTTCTATCTTATAAAACCTAACTTCCCTAATCGACTACTTTTTCCACCTCGTCGAGTTTTCTTTTTTCAATCTACTTCCTCAGTATATTTAAATAAAACAGATGCAACGCTGGTAGTTCTAACATTCGCCCTAAACTACTACGGCCATCAAATTGACCGGTTTCGCATTTTACAAAATTGTCCCAAATTAGTAGGGAACCTACGCAGTAAAGTTTCTATTTCTATTTTCTAAAACCTAACTTCCTTAATCGACTACTTTTTCCACCTCGTCGAGTTTTCTTTTTCCAATCTACTTCCTCAGTAAATTTAAATAAAACAGATACAACGCCGCTAGTACTAACATTCGCCCTAAACTACTACGGCCATCAAATTGACCGGTTTCCACTTTTTCTAAAAATTTTCCAAATTAATAAGGAAGTTAAGCAATAAATTTTCTACTTCTATCTTCTAAAACCTAACTTCCTTAAACGACTACTTTTTCCACCTCGTCGATTTTTCTTTTTCCAATCTACTTCCTCAACATATTTAAATAAAACAGATACAACGCCGGTAGTTCTAACATTCGCCGTAAACTACTACGGCGGTCAAAATGACCGGCTTCCAGTATTTCTAAAAATTTTCCAAATTAGTAGAGAAGTCACGCAGCAAATATTCCACTTCAATCTTATAAAATCTCGATAAATTTAAATACAACAGAAGCTATGCCAGTACTTCTAGCACGACTTAAACTTAACAACTAAATAAACATTCCGACTCATTATATTTCTACAAACTTTACTATTCAAACAGATAGCGATACAATCCGAAGTTGGATACGAAATGGAGGAAACGGTACACAACCACCCGCACGATGTCGTTAACCCTTGCAGATTTGACGAGTATGTCCGACCCACGGGTTAGACGATCTATAAAGTGGTATATCCGTTTTGCAACGAAATAAAACTAATAATAGAAACTTTACGATCCGCTGACGTAACGATGAATGCATTTATGCACGTTCGCGTCTTTTTCCGTTTCATTCTCTCTTTCTCTCTCTCAATATATATCTTCACCTCTGTCCCTCTTAATTCACGAGACAGGTACGAAGAAAAGTTTTGCGACTTCGACAGTGTAATAAGGCATGCGAGAAGTCAGTGGCTCGTGAGATTCGAACAACACACGCGCACATAATGATAAACGCAACGTGAATATCGCATCCGTCGTAACCGTTATCGTCGTTAACATTAGCGTTAACGAAAAACGACATGGTAATTACGATCGGTAGCTGTCGACATTGGCTGAATTAAAACAAAACTTGCCTTCGAAACGTTTCAACCTATTGTAACGTATATAGTGTGCTATCATTTCGTTCAATAACATCACGTGTATATGATAGATAGAATAATTAATCCTAATGTTCCCAAAAGAAATGATAAATGTCTTTGATAGAATCTGATAGAAGTGTCCTTGATACGGTTAATTGTTTAAAGACGATTCTATCAATTATGTCTGAAGTGTGCGTCGAGATATCAGAGAAGGAAATTACTTTCAACCACTGATGTATACGAGAATTAACTGAAAAGCCTCGGTTTCTATATGTCCTGTCACCTATAACGTATAATGAAAACAGTGGCGAGCCTTTATTAGGGATGATCGAGACGCGTATTTCAGTTAGCAGCTGCACGCATTCTTTGAGCGCGAAGAAAAATGCTGTTAAGCCTTTTTAACGAACGTTCGGTATATTCTCCTCACGTGCTCTATCGAAGAATCGCGTTTTTCTTTAAGTCTTTCTCCATGCATGTCTAACCTATTTGGTAAACGACGAATTTTAAAACGGAACTACCGAAAACATACAGACAAAATCGGTCGCAATGTTCAACGATACGAAAGAAGGGCAAAAAGTGACGGAAGGGGATAAAGAAAAGAAGGAATGAAACTTGTACTTTGCACTATCAGCGTTAGTTGAGAAAAGAAAGAATAAAAAAAACGTGTTTACTCACTTCCTCGCCGTCTGTGTTCTTCCTACTACAGTTTCAGCAGCGTACTCTTCACGTCGCCGATCGAAATCGCTGCCGAGGCTTACGTACCGGTTTAAGAATACCGGAACAGTTCCTCGAAGAACACAGTCCAAAAATATTTCCAGTACGTTGATAGCGGTTTCTTAATAACTCACGTATGTAAACGAAAAAAGGCGAAAACGTTCGCGACTGCCCCGTTTAAGTACGGATCTTCGCATACGTGTCACAGATTACAACGATTCTTTCGTTACATAGAATACATGAAACGCTACGCGGTTACTTTCGATTATATGGAAAAGAAAGATCGTTCGCGATTTACTCAGCCGTTGGAATCTCGTTAAGAACGCATGACTTCGTATAGTCACGAAGTGTCACCGATATGTATGCACGTATAGAAGAGCGTGAGCCAAAGAAGTCGACGAACGACAAGGACGTTCGCACCACTCGGTGGTTCTGGCACGACTGTGGTGCACTGTGGTGCCGTGGAGTGGAGGAGCACTGGACAAGACTTCGAGTCGAATCGACTTATGGGTGTATTGCATATGGCTGAGCGTGTCGAGTGATCAATCGAGTTGCACTCCTCATCCGGAATATATTCCCGCCATTTTTCACTTGCGCAATGACTTTATCGTACACTCTTATCGGATTCTTTGAGAGTTATCAATTAATAATATGTAATAATGGAATTCATCGTTAAATGTTATTGAGGTAAGCATTTGTTTTTGTTGTTGCGACATAGGTAAACGTTTTATGTTTGTGCAATAAGTTACGAGTGTGTATGGATAGATTCGAAAAATCGATTGACAAATCATTTATATGGATATAATTGCTGTATGATATATAAATAAATGTATCGAGGAATAAATGGGATTGTTGCGTGTGTTGATATTATAGGAATTTGTGGATAAATGGCGTAAGGTTGGAGGTGAGAGAGGTTGGAATTGAACGAGAAATATATTTTTTTTAATTACGAATTTAAAAGGTTATTAAGATTGCTCATTTTAGAGGTACGATCGACAATTGCGATTTAGTTCTGTTATTTTTATTAATAATATCACAGGCGATGTGTGGGGATTTTAAATCTTTTTTATCCGTCAAGGTTTTACTGTTGATAATATAATTTTCTACTTGTTTGATTTGATTACTTCGTTTACCGTTGTCCGTAGGCTGTGAGTAAATTAATTTGGGTGTATTTATGTTAAAATAGGTAATATCGAGATTATTATGCAATTAAATTTCTTTAAAATGTTGACAATTCCGGACTACAACGGTTTCGTGGATAGGCACGCGGAGCACTGTCGACACTGTCGGCACTGCCGGCACCGTGTCACCTGAACCGTAACGGCGCGCTGATTGGACCGCGACTCTCCAATCACGCGGCAGCCGAGCGCCGCGAGCCCCCCCACTCCTTCCAGATGGAGCTCCAGCCTCATTCTCGGTCCGTGCTTAGTGGTGTCAAGACGTATTCGCGTTTAGTGTAGTTCTACGCAATTTTCTCGTTTATCGGTTGTAGAATAATAGCTTCCTCGTTTATCTGCTACACGTATTACTTCTATTATTGCATATCGATCAATTTTGACAGTATTAATAACGAAACTAGTATACATCGCGAAATAATCGTGCAATTACGAATCCTTGCGATTACTACGACGCAGTTTACTCGCTTACAACACTAATACTTCTAGTGCCGCTTTAGATTTCGCATTTAGTGATCAAAAACGCGATTAATATTCTGAAACGCGATTATACAAAATTTTCGTGCTATCACGCAGTTATCTAACGCTTTACGGTTGTGTATTTACTGAATTTGGACTCAGCATTCGGACGACCTTGCGGTAGGACACGCACGGGCAGGCACCGAGTGGAACGACCCCCAGCCAAGGTGTTACGACGCAATATGTAAGTAATATTTTCATCTTCGTATCTCCTCGATACTTTGTCACGACATATTCAATGTTTATACTATTTGAATACTGAGTCGACTAACTGACAACCTGGGTCTACAATTTTACGAATCATTACGGTTTTACGGTAGCATACAACAGTTGAAATCTCTCGGTATTGCTTTGAAACCGTTGACAATACACGAGTATTATTTCAATAATAACAATACAACAGTCTACTTCTAAGATAGCTGGCTTGTTTATTGTCAATGATTTTCAATTGTGGTGTTAAACTTTAACGTTTATGACTCGTTAGAATTAACCCGCTATGGGCCGAATTTTCTACTATATCTGAAGATTAGTTGCACGATAGCATATTAGAATTTAATAAAAGAACTATTATAAATAATAAAGTTTACTTGATTTTGAAACGTTGAATTGTAAAGAATTTCATGGATTTGAAAAGTTAACATGTAATATTTGAGAAAGTTAAAAAAATCGAGTTTGAAAAACAAAAGTTTAGATTTCTTTTGTGTTACTTTAAAGTTAAAAGAGCCCATAGAGGTTTAAATTGCCATCGTGACTATTGACGGTTAGGGTATCGATGCCGGCTTAGCTTCTGTTTTGAGATTTCGTAGGGTGAGAATCAACGTAATTAAAAATCGTATTTGTCAAAGTAGGATATTAGATCGTTAGGACAGATTCGTCCGTAATGTTTAGAAAGATTGCCAAAAAAATATCGAAGGTGTTTACAGCGTTTATATCTAATAGGAAGTAAACCTACGTAACAGAAATAACAGTAGCAGCCCACAGTAGATATATATTTATACATTTAGTTAGTAGAATATCACGTTACACAACGAATATTCTGTTTGAACGAGTGAGACGTAATTCAACAGCAGCGCTTCTTGAAGCAGCCACGTGAAATAATATGAACAAGAAAAATATGGTGTTTTTTTATTTCTCTTGTTTCACCTCTCCCTTCACCTTGTTCTTTTCAGCAATGTGAGATATAGTGCTTGGACGATTTTTAGTTATTATTTTGCGTAGTTAGATTAGAATTTAGCTGTCGACAAAATGCGCAATTACATCATGTTGATTATTACTTTAAGGTTATAAATGAGAATGAAGCTGGAGATCGACCGAATCCGGTCGTCCTTCTCACGTATCAACCCGTTACAACAGAATTTTGTTAGTTCTTTCCTTGCTTTGTGTAGTACAAATAGCTTCTTCATTTAAATTTGATTCTAACTTATTCATTATCGATATCTTAGTTTCGCGGTTATTAAATTCTGGAATCTGTGTACATTGTTCTCTCACTTATCTGCGAGTGATAAAGGAAATTTGTTTAGCTTATAGGATATAATGACGATATAACGTAATTGTCATTAAAGCAAAATTCGTAACAGCATGTAGCAAACCCTACAATAAAACTGTTTGGTATTAATAAACTGTAAAATTGAATTTTGCTTTAATGGAAACTGAAATCTAACGGTTGATGTAAAGATATAAATCATAATAGAGCTTCTGAATTTTCAACAGTGTACTCGAAAAACTTATTGTTCATAATGATTATATACAAATTGGGAAAGTCAGTCGAATCAATAATATATTTTCATTATGTGCAATTTTTATTATAAAAGTAAGAAACATATAGTCACTTAGCATTCTTACAGTAAAAGATCATTTTTATATACAGATTATCTAAGTAGGCTTTTGAAGATTCAATTATATTATAAAATTCTTTTGTTCGGTGGGCGTCTTCTTAGTTCTTGGAACTTTACAGATCATCGAAATTGATTTCATAACATTTAAGATTATCTATGTTATTATACTTTGTCTTATCCGATATTTTCCTTGTTCCACATACAGTCCTATTAAGAGTTCTGTAGTTTTCTACTACCTCGAACATCTCATTGGATGTATTACGACATCTAGCCGCATTTACAATTATATTGCACATTTTGCTGGCATTTTCATCATAAACTTCACATTGCTCTAGTGTCTGCAATTCTTCTTTCAGCACTGCATTGAACATCGTAGCCTTAAAACGTTCATCAAATTAATCTTACGTCCTACATGTTACTTAATTCTTAATTTCAAAAATAGTAAAGACAATGGAACATGACATTCTACGTGGTAACAGAAGAGTAGATTTCATTAGTTTAATTGGAACATACGACGACTGAGTTATTTTGTTGTATATCTTCAAGTAAATATAATAATATGTACATAACTGCTTTTTCTGTTGGTGCTTAGACTGTCAGTTCCAATTTATTTTCAAACTAAGAATCTATTCTTATTAAAAATAAGTAGACATACTCTCTCTGCTCTTTGCTGCAAGTCTTCTAAACGTTGCTTAATATTTGCAAACTCCTCATCCGTGTATTGTATCCTTTGAGGTTTATCTTCGTCTAACAGTACGTTAGGTGGGATGGAGACAGATATGTTTATAATATTCTAAAGATGACAGAAGATAAAATTAGTTATCATTAGTTCCATTAAACAGTATAGATAATAGATTTACCTCAATCTTTTTAAGATGAGTAATTGCACCCTTACGGTATGCCCTTTCTAATCTTTTACGGCTTTCTTTAAGTGTTACTAAATTCTCAGGATCTGGTTTGTATGTTTTTTCCAATGTCTCATAAAGCTTCTTAATTACAGAATGAATCTTTTCATACACGATTGCTTTCACTGGAAAAAATTGTATAAAATCACCTTCAATACCTGTTGATTCAATTTAGAACGAATGATCGCAATTGAAATTTTACTAACGAAAAAATAAATACTAGTAAAAATTTGTTATCGTAGTTAATCGTGAAAGAATTATTTAATTCATAAGGAAACGTTGAAAATTCAATCTTTATTTTATTCATGCAGATGTGACAGTTACTGTAGATGAAAAATGCAATCGTGTATCGTACCTAACGTACTCATTCGGGCATTAATGGTTTTAAGTAATATATTTGATATAATTACATATTTCTGTATTTCTATAAGTCAAGAATACGAATAAACGGTGGAAAAGGCAAATATAATTAGCGTCCGATACATAGATGCTTAAATACAACTTTCGTTCTGCAGTATTTTCGTGATTTTCGCAAAGACAAGCGTTAGCCTTTGTGATGAACGTTGCCGGAAGAGAATGGTGAAAGTCTTCCAAGCGATGGACGAGTGTGACTCTAGTCATGATCGTATCTACATGATACCAGAGTGCACCCGTCCAACGATTAGAATATATCGTTGATCGAATCCAGTGTATCGTATTATCTGAAAAAAACATTCGGCGTAAAATGAAAAATTTCGGCGCCTTACAAGTAGCAAAGACGGCTCTTGAATGAAAGCCAAACAGCTGCATTTCGTATTCTTCCAATTTACGTTTTCGTGACTCCGAGGACGCCATATCGTTAGGTAGTTTGAATTAAACGCGAACTTTATAGCAATTTCATGCTAACACTTAACGTTTTATATACTTTGAGAAAGAATCCTCATCTCCTCCCAACGATTGCACCTTGACGTCCGTTGACAAATGAACATGGCGTCTTTGTGCTTGCGTACGACAGCGTCCTTTGTCCCTTTGCGTTCCGTAATACATCCGGAACTCTCGCTGGAATTTAACCTTCTCTCGAAAGTCACCAATCACAGAACTCCCTTAACCAATGGAAAGACGATATTCCGGTTACATAGGAAAGTTTGTAACGAGTTTATATTTATAATTCTGTTTACATTGACGCATGATCGATTGTGGCGAAATATTTGTTTTCTTTGGATTAAATTTTTTTTGCAAACATCCCACGTCTTTTCGTGAGCATTGAATTAAATTATCGAGACATAGTTGCTTATATTTGCCGTAAGATGGCGATACTTTGAACAGTTTTGAAGTAGGAGTCGAGTTCATTCGAGAGTTTGTTCTGTAAAACGTTAAATTTTTCATTCTTATGCAGCAGTTTAGACTTGTGAATTTTTAAGTCGTTTTACGTGGATTCCATGAAACATAGTTTTTATCGAAACACGAATATTTAAAGTGATAACGGTAAGATATGAAATAAAGGACTTTTTTGTAAGTTAGGAGAGAATTCAAACACATGCAGACGCCATTCACCTGGCGGACACAGAATTCAAATATTTTTCGTTCTCTTATCAACAATTATAAACACAAACGTTTCCTGCGTACAGATTTTCTCATGGTAGCACATTGCAATAGGAAATTCTCAAAGTTGTGTTGTTAAAAGTAGTTCATTTAATTTTTTTTGCTGGCGAAATACATTTATTTATTAACCCCTTGCCTTACAATGACGTGTGGCATACGTGACGTGGTTAAATTGAAAATATGAGTAATTTAGGAAACTTGGAAATTAGTTCTATTCTATTAACACTAAACCTACCAAGCCGGTCAAAATGACCGGTTCTCAATTCTTTCAAAAAACTACCTAAATTGATAGGCGAGCGGTGAAGTAAAAATTCTACTTCTATCATATAAAGCCTAAATTAATTAATTTACTAATCCCTTCACTTCTTGATTTATCTTTTTCCAAAGTATTTGTTCAATAAATCTAAATTTTAGTAGATACAACGTCGGTAGTTTTAGTGTTAATATTGCGTTAAGTTTACCGGTATATCGGAAATAAGTGATAGATTATTATTTCAATAATTAATTTTGAATTATTGCACGTTCAATCACGAAAGAAATCGTAAGGCAAGGGGTTAAATAAATCTTAAATGCTACTCAGCAAAATAAAGTCCTTCGATTTTTGGTTGAAAAACGTTGATTACTTTTCGGTACCCCTAATATATCACATCGTAAGAATTTCAAGTCTACAAAATTTTATAAAACATCGTTTAATCCACATAGTACCATAGAGTCAATACAACAACTGTTTAATTTGCAATAAAATTACAGCCTCGAAACAGACATTAAAGTTAATAAAATTACTGCAATTCCAATCGATTAGAAGAGAAAATAATTTTCCAACTCGCTGCTGTAGAAAACGAAATTGCAAACTTTCCAGAATATTCTAGAACGTTACATAAAAAAATTGCAAAATACTGAAAGGGTTAGAAATACTCGTCTCTCAATCAGAATGATCTTAGTCATCGTCAAAATCATCTAAAAATACGGAAAATACGTTAAAGCACCATGATTAATATTTTTTCTATGAATAAAATTACAGAAATGCGGTTTTCCTACGAGAAATTATGCTATTACGAAGCTTCCTGTATATTTCGTGCAAATACCAAACGTGGCCAAATGAATCCTACACCTTCGGAATGACATCACGATTTTTTGCAGGCGTATGAATCATGCAGTTGGTAAGTGATTAAGTACAAACACCAATTGCCCTCGAAGCTAGCAAAATAAAAGCTTTACTTTCCGCCTCAACATAATATTCCATGGTATTATAACATTATTGTGGACTTTAATAAATATTTTTTATTTTCTTGTAACACCATTAAATACGCATTAGTTGGAAAGAAACGAATACAGCGGCTTCCTTGACGATGCTCAACACACGCGATATCGTGATTTACATAGAAAGCAAAAGAGCATTGAGAAACGAATGCTTTCTCGTTGCCGCGAACAATGACACAGTGAATGGATGAACGGAGAAGGCAAAACCTTCTTCGAAGGTGGTGTAGAACTGCACGCTTGTCACGTGGAAGCGATAGTGTATGCAGGATATCTTTTTGCACGCACACTAAATTCTGCTCGCATGAAAATCCACCGTTGTTCCGTACACACTCGTTTAAACACTAAGCTTACGATCGTCGATCGCGTTTAGTCGCAAATTTGTTTATCGACCACCTACTGCTAATTTCGTGGAAAACTTTTACAATCAGCAGTTTTACGTAATATTTCATGTTTAAATAAAGTTGAAGTTTCGACGTTGGAAACGTTAAAATTTCAAATATTGTTACGAGTCGACCGCGCACGCATTATCCTTTCGGTGATAATTGAATAGAACACAATTTATAGAAAAACTGAGAACGTTTATTTAAGAGAACATGTCTGTCAACGAGGACCATCGACTGTAGAATCTCATCTCTTTATTTTATAACAAACAATTGTTTACCCATTACACATTTAATGTATTGGGTGCTCCGTAACAATATATACAGAAAGTGTGGGTATGGATTTAAAGACTAGGATTTCGAACGAGTAAATTTGCCTAAATTGTAATTCAGTATATCTTAGGTTGAATAATTTGGAAGCTGTTTAAAACAGCAGCGGCAAAATACATATATAAATAAGTAGACTATTATTATGAGTTTGGATTTAAATGCTTGGACATTGAATTAGTAGGTTCGAGTTTCTATTTTTGTCACCTCTTGCTGACTTTTCTTAACGTGTCCTTCAGTATATCATAAGGTCAATGATTCATATACTGCCTATAATCGTACCATTCCAACAAATTGATCACAACACTTAAGTCCGAAAGCTACACCAAGTAGGATGAAAATTCAAAATTTGCTTTTAACAGAGTCATTTCTCAACAGCAGTACAATTAATAGAACATCATAGCAAAATTATATTTCCAATAGGGAACTCGACTCGTTGATATTATTAACAAAAGATGTTTCATCGTTCGGACAAAAGTAACTTGAAATTTTCTCCGAAGATACAGGGACACGACTTACAGAGGTAAGGATACGAAGTTATTTACCGGTACATGCAAGCAATACGCACGTGAACATTGCGCCATTGAACACACCTTTGCCTCTGAACGCGTGCACGTTGAATGGTATTGCATACATGCAACACACATGACGAACACGTAAACACATTCGTATACAGGCGCGAACGCGCGCCGATCTTGCTTTCGTCCTACTGCGCAGCCGCTTGGCGCAGGTCCCCGTAAAAAGCCGGGGGCGCGATTCCATCGTCGCTCTTCGGATACCACGCGCGCTCGTTCTCTCAGTTTGTATTCAGTATCCACCTCGAATCGGTGGATACGTTCGGTTCTTGATCGACTTCGAATCTTTCTCTACCGCAAAAGTCGTGCAGTTAATCGTCAGGTTACTTAGAAACGGGTCATCGAGGCACTGAAATTTTCGAGGCTAAACGAGAGGGAGAAACAGAGTAGTGGTCGATTGTGCAGTCGTTGACAGTGGTTTTAAAGAAAGCAGACGAAATAAGAATGCTGCCGGCACGATTTGTTGGTCTACTGGTGATACTTCTCGCGGTGCAGGGTGAGTTGTTTTTTTAATTGAACTTAATAGAGTTAAACAACGATATGGCATGTTTCGCAAACGGACCAGCAAATCTTGTTGAAAACTACAGGTTATGATTAATAGTTCTACACATATGTACTATTAACGCTAGAACGACCAAGCAAGTTAAAATGACTTGTTGATATTTTTTTCCAAAAATTGCCTAAGTTTATAGAAGAATCGTAGATTAGAAGTTCTAAGTTGACCTTATAAAACACGGTTTACCAAACTGATCACCTTGAATCCTCTTTTTCTAAGGTTCTCATTTAATATATTTAAATGTAATAGATTTGTCGTCGGTCGTTCTAGTGTTAAAGTGGTCAGAACGTGATAGAAATAGGGTTATAAACTATCGTAAAACTGAATGTACTTTTAATTTTCGTGAAATTCATTTGTACACGGTACAACTGTGATCGTTTGTTTTATATTATTAAGTGAACTTTTCACCGTTAGCTGGATCAGTATTTAAATCAAATCTTTGACGCCATTGATCAATCATTTTCGGAGTTTAGGAAGGTAGGAAATTCGATGATCACGTTTCACATCATCGAGTAAGTGCACAATGAATTTTCATGCGAATAAGCATTAACATTGTGTCCAATGATGTTCGGGGGGTTCAATTAGCAAATGAAATTCTCCTGACGCCTTATACGCGTCGCGTATGCGTGTCGGTCGAAGTTGATGAGGTGCGTGCTAGGAAACGTTAAATTCGCAGGATCGAATCCACTTGCATAATAATTTGGCATGCATCGTGGATAACTAACAGTTACCTCACCGTCCGGCTCCGTATAAGCAATCGAAACAATAGCTTCCATTGCGGGTAGCCTAGCTGGTTCGGGTTGTAATCGTCGCTGCGGAAGGAACAATTACGCGTCTTAAAAAAGTTTAATTACTCTTCCTCGTGCGTCGTCTCGGCCGTCCTCGTCGCGGTTCTACAATAGAAACTGCACAATTGGTCCGATGTTGCTTTCTCATTAATTACTACTACAAAAAGCCGAGTTTCGTTTGCGGAATAATGAATGCTTCACTTTGTACTATCTTTAGGGAATTGTTGCTTTGGGTCAGCCACGGCTGACCCACATCTCTCGGTGGGCCGAGGGTAAGACATGATATTCAAAATAGAATGATGGCAAACGATGTGGGAGAAGAACGTTTGATTAGATTTGATTTAGATGTTATTTCTATTCAAAGTTCTATTCTTTCTTTGTAAAGAAAGGCGCAAAGAGAGTTTAGCAGTTAAGTTGAGATAATGGCAGAAACTTATGTGTGATAGAATCAAAACTTTGCGAGAATTTTGGAGCTGTTAAAGTTGGAGTAGTTTTAATTATTTCTAGAATAATATTAATATGTTATTCTATAGCAAAGATATGTACGTTAGTGGGATTATTAAACTTTTGGATTTGGCTCAGATGTCATTTCTATACGTTTTTGCAAAGAAAGTTGCAAAAAATTGTTTAATAGTTAACTTGAGATAATGGCAGAGACTTATGTGTGAGAGAATCAAAAATTTGAAAGGATTATGGAGCTGTTGAAATTGGAGTAATTTTAATTAGACCTAGAATAATATTAATATGTTATTCCATAGCAAAGAGATGTCAACTAGTGCAATTATTATTAACCTCTCGAATTTTGCTTAGAAGTAATTTCTACATGTTTTTGCAAAGAAAGTTGCAAAAAACTGTTTAGTAGTTAACTTGAGATAATGGCAGAGACTTATGTGTGATGGAATCAAAACTTTGTAAGGATTTTGGAGCTGTTGAAATTGGTGTAATTTTAACACTTTACCAACCGGTATTTGTTTAACATCCTACCCCCTTATCTGTTCGATATCTATTCGAAAATTACAAATTCTCGTCACTGAGTCCTTAACACAGGTAACCGCAATGATAAATGATAATTTATTAATTGGAGTGGCAACCAATTAATAAGTTAAAAGTTCAAATTTTACTGTTAATAGTAAATTAGTGGAATTATTAACTTCTTGCCGTGCAGTAATGAGTTATATTCCTAATGTGCTGAATTGGATAGAAAATTCGCAGGTTCTGCAAAACCCATGTAATTAAAAATCTCAGTGAAGCAGGTTTTGCAAAACCTATCAAATTAAAAGTCTCAGTGAAACACGACACAGCAAAATTACTTCCATGGTATTAATATTACGTTGAGAATGATTATGTCTAGAATTAATGCTTAATTTTAATTTTTCCAATTTAATACCGAATTATTGTGGAGCCAGTCGCAAAAGTAACCGTACAGCAAGGGGTTAAGATTTAGTAAAGTTAAATAGATAGATAGATAAGATTTAGTTAAGTTAGATACATAGACGGATAGATTCTTTCCATTTTTATTCACGGAACGTGAAAAATCTTGTAGCATCTCCTGATTTTCTCTTCTTCCACCTCGATGTTGCAATCTCTTAACGCTAAATCGAATAAAAGAGAAGACACTTCCGCGATCTCATACTCAAATTGTATTTCTCCTTCATCGAGACGTGCATTCAATCAAAACGGAGGCACGTCTCTTCACAAAAGGTCTTCCACGTTTCAATCTGCCATCGTTTCATCCGTAGATGTCAAACAAGCTCCTCGTCTGGAAGTAAGATGTAAGATTATCGTTAACATTCATCGTCACCTGTTGCTCGTGTGCTTGCCAATCGATACGTACGACCGATGTGACGAAACTTTTCGATATCTTGTCAAGCAGACGTGCTTCGTACGTGAACTACATTTAATTCTATAGAATATATTAGAACGAAATTAGAATTGGCCATGGTAAATAACTTGATACAGGTTTAGACTCACATTCAGTATGCCCGCTTCCAAAATTTCTATTTGTCATCTTTGCGAAATTTTTCTGTTTGATATTATTTACATATTTATTTATTAGCCCACTCGTCGAATTTTGCGCATTTAGCACTGCTAAATTAAACAAATATGTGTAACATTCCAAGATACAGCAATCCTTGTAACATTTAACGAGTCTCCTGTTTAGATTCTCCTCTGCTAGCTGCGTTTACCGAATTTGAAATTTCTGTCGACATCCTTTGTTGTACTCTTTAACAACGAGGAAACGCTGTTTACAAAAATATGTAACTTATTTCGAGCTCAAGTTTCGCCAAGACGTTCAAGGACGTCTGACCGTAGAATTTCTCGTTTTAATATTAATTAGAATTTTTAGTTAGTAACGAGTAAACTTAATTTTCCTCGGTACTTTGTAAGTAACAATATCATAGCACCGATATTATAAAATCCATCTAAAACAATAAGTCGTAGGCAAAATTACTACAATTCCTGAAGTAAGATTAGCATAAAACAAGGCAAAAATGAAGTTCACATGAGTCGTAGAAAATTAGAAAAATTATTAGATCCTCATAAAAGTGTATACTTAACACTTTACCGCAGTCGATTAATCAACTTTTCGGGCCCAACACTTTTGGGCTCTTAACTTGTTAATTGATCGCTAAGGAAATTAATAAATTGTTATTTTTCATTGCGGTTAACTGTGCCAAGGACTCAGTGAAGAAACTTTGCAATTTTCGAAGAGATATCGGTATCAGGGAAATATTTGCGTGCAAGTGAGATGCAAAAATACACCTAGTGAATCGTGTGTCTCTTATGGTACCATTATGAGCCGACCAAGACATATCGACAAGTGCTACATGGAACTATGTCAGAACCAGGGATTAAGTCCACAACCCCCAAACGTAGAAGCCCACCTTAAAATCCCTTCGTCATCTCCACAAAATCTCTCACCCATATCCCAAGAACCCATCTAAAATTGCAAATCCACAGCACAGCAACCCAAGCCAAGCATTCCTTAAAAATCATTTACTCCCGTTATCTCATACCATATTTCATCTTCAATTTCATCTACTAAGATTATTATTTCGCTCAAATTCCCAATTACCAATCCTCCAGTGCACAACATCGTGCAACCTCTCTCCGTGATAACGTCAACGTCGCCACAGCCTCTAATTCCTTATCGAAAACCGATCCGCAATTTAGACAAGCCAATAACTCCGAGATGCTTGTCACGGATTTGTATCCCCAACGACTTATCGTATACGATCTCGTATCGATCTACACGTGTCGAGAGCTCGAACGTATACAGATACGAAGGAGAAACGTCGGAACGATGCATGGTTTTCTTGCATAGTCGATCCAGCTGTTGGCGAATTCCATTGAGAAGAAAGTATGCAAGAGGTTGAAGCTCGTATCGTCCGAGCTCCCTGACAAAGAACCGGTGGCAGTAGTTGGCCGGAGATGGCTGAATGGCCCGAAAATAAGATAAACGAAAGTAACAGGAGGTCCGGTCAGGCAGAGGGAGGGCCAGGTGAAGGAGAAGTTCCAGGTAGGAGAAGAAGAGGAAGAGGTAGAAAGAGAGTGGGGCAGATGGCCGATGGGATGAGATGCGGCTGCTGCCCCCGTCGACGGCATTCACTGATTTCTGGCAACTCTTAGGCGACCGTGCACCACGGGTATACCTTCGTCGGTTCCATAGGGTGCTCCATTTTTTTGTCTAATAATAGGCGCGGCTCCGTTTTATCCCTGCGGACGGCACGGACCGAACGAGAGTTTCGCTACGTGACGGAAATACCGTGGAGCTGCCTAAAATGACGGTGGTGTCAGGTTCAAGGATTCGGAACGATATTAACCCCTTGTACGATTTATTTTTTCATTGCCTTCGCAATTATTTAGGATCAAAATAGTGAGATAGAAATTGATCGGTGATTCTCGATATATGGTACAGTTTAACGTAATATTAACCCGGCGTGTGTATACTCAATTTTTAAGGGCACGGTGTGTACACTGGGCCTTTGAGGGAACAGTCGGGTTTACAAGGTTTTCTCGACTTCAGAAAAATCTGCAAAAATTCTGAGATACTTATTGGAGTCTCTACTATGTGGCCCAGTAGTTGCTAAAGTCAGGAATTTAAAACTGTTATGTTTAAAAATGCAGAATGTTGAAAAATGTTAGAGAGAAATTTGAAGTACAAATTTTGACTGTTCCTTAAAAGACCCAATATACACACGCCGGGTTAATATTATAGGAAGGATTTCACAGTACCATGTTTCACTGGTATTTTCAATTTGATAGAATTTGGAAAACTTGAAAATTTCCTAATTTATTGGAGTACGAGTGTCACTCGTTATTGTAGGACAAGAGGTTAAATAACGTGGCATTGAAACAACTTGATATCGTGACTTTAATAAAATCGATGCTAAAAGTTTCACGTTGAAATTCTGTCGAACGATAAAACGAGAGTTTCGATACGTGACGAAAATACCGTGGAGTAGCCCAAAATGACGGTGGTGTCAGGTTCAAGGATTCGTAACGATATTAACCCCTTGTACGATTTATTTTTTGATTGCCTTCGCAATTATTTAGGATCAAAGTAGTGAGGTAGAAAATGATCAGTTATAGGAAGGATAGCATGTTTCTCTGATATTTTCAATGTGATAGAATTTGCAAAACTTGAAAATTTCCTAATTTATTGGAGTACGAGTGTCACTCGTTATTGTAGGACAAGAGGTTAAATAACGTGGCATTGAAACAACTTGATATCGTGACTTTAATAAAATCAATGCTAAAAGTTTCAGGTTGAAATTCTGTCGAACGATAAAACGAGAGTTTCGATATGTGACGAAAATACCGTGGAGTTGCCTAAAATGACGGTGGTTGTCGGGTTCAAGGATTCGTAACGATATTAACCCCTTGTACGATTTCTTTTGTGATTGCCTCCACATTAATTCAGGATAAACCCTTTGCGGACGGAGGCATTTTAGAATATCGAGAAACAATCAATTATTTAGCGATGAAAAAACACTTTTTCATCGGAAAGACAGTCTGTTAATGTATACAAGTTGAAATTTACTCTTTGTAAAATAATATTTCAACACTTACATTTTAATTCTTCAACTCTAACCGTTTATATATGCACCGACAAACTATAACCAATTTTTTTCGGGGCGAATATATGCGCCCGTCTTCCTCAAAGGATTAAACTACTAAGATAAGATTTGATCGGTGATTTTTGACATATGGTAAAATTTAACGTAATATAAATATCATAACAAAGATTTTTTAGTGCCGTGTTTTTCTGATATTTTAAATTCCATAGAATTTGCAAAACTTTCCTGTTGAATTTATCGCCTCGCTAGTGTCACTCGTTATAGTACGGCAAAGGGTTAAATAACATGGCATTAAAACAACTTGATATCGTTACTTGAATGAAATCGATGGTAAAAGTTTCACGTTGAAATTCTCTGAAACGATAAAACAAGAGTTCAATGAACCTTTCAGATAAGTATCGATATCGAGCGATAAGGTGAAAACTACTGGCCAGGTTGGATATCGAGGTTGAAGAATTTAAGCCACGCGAGGCTTTCTGTTAAGCCTCTATTTGTAGCTATCTTGTTAAGAATGGAATTACGTATGCGAGCTGCGACGAAAGGCACGGCAAGTTGCGCGGCAAATAATTCTGTTCCACGGTTCGTTGCTGTAAAATTGGTCGAGCACGGTTCGCTGCTACGCTCGGCTCGTTAATGCGACGATTATAATGCAGCTGTTCTATATACGACTCTGTAACATTTGGAATTTTTACAAGCAAACATGAAAAAGAGGGGAAGTGTTGTTTCACTTGGAGACTCAACTTCGAAGCACTCTTCGACTGGTTGCGCAACGAGAGTGTCGTTCGCAAAGACCGTGTTGCGTTTCCCCTTGAATTACTCGTTTTTCTTCTTCGCTTATCCCTGATAGAATATTGCAGCATGGAAATCGAAGTATTAATGTAAATTTACTATCACTCTGGATGGAGACTGGATTGTGTTCGTATTATTTTATCGATCTACTAGAATCTTGGTTGGTGTGCTAGATGGTTGTCTTCTATAGGCGCTATAAGGGTGGTATTGGGTTTTATGGAAATTATTGATTTTTCTTTGTATATTGGAAATAGTTTATTGGCTGTGATAAGATTGAATGTAGAATTCCTGATTTTGATAATATTTAGAATGTTATTTAGAAGTGCTCAATGGTTTTGAATATTGAAGTAGGAAGGTTTTCCAGTTTTACCCTTGAAAATTAATTACCTTCGTATTTCCTATACTTCTTATATTTTAATTCTAGAGATTTTCCCAGTTTCTTTTAAATATCTCAACAGATATTTAAACATTCTTCTACTCATCTCCTCAACGATTAGTATTTTCCAGAGTTAGAAATCTTACTACAAATATAAATCTTACGTCAAATACATTAACACTAGATCTACCAAGGTGTTCAGAATGACTTACTCGAAATTTCATGAAAATATTTCGGAAATTTCTAACACTGTTTCTGTTTTAATTTACTAATTGTAAGTCTATCACAAAGGCAGTGAGTGATTGAATCGATCAAGTTTTTTGCCCCTTTCATTTCTTTCGGACATATTTATTTAAGAATTTCAAATTAGAATTCAAATTTCAAATAAGATTATTAATAATTTCAAACTAATTGAGAATTATAAATGTATTATTTAAGAATTACAAACGTAATTAATTATCGGTAGATGTAGGGTTAGAGAGAAAAAATTGCCCATACAAAAACACAAAGAACTGGCTGTAATAATAATTACAACGTTTACCTGACTTTGCTTACTCATCGATTTAAACTTCCCAACATTGAACCAAGCTCGATGCTTACTTTCGCAGGCGCAACAAGTGTAATATCGAAATCCACGTGAATCCACGATCTTCGCCAAGTTTATTTGCACAGTTCTTCCTCCCGATGTCGTAAACATTTTCCAAGCCACTTCGTAGCCTCGTTTGTTGCCCGTAGGTCAAGATTCTCTCGATAACCTATATATATATATATAAATTTTCCTGAAGCGCTTTTTCACAGAGTACTGACTTAATTGTGGAATTTGCGAGAATGGTAGGAAACCATAAATAGTGTGGTGTCTGTAAGTAGCGCACGAATACTTATCAGAGATTACGTCACGTGTATCCCGGTTTATCCCAGTAATTAACTAATTGAGCTTGATTGGCCAGAGTGGGAGAAGCGAGGAATAGGAGGTCAACCCGCATGAGAAAATAACATGGACCTCCTTCTTACTTTCTTTCCTTCTTTCTTTTGTACTTTTCGACCTTAACTTTTATGGGCATTTCATCCTGGAGGTCCTGATTTAGGTTGATTTTCAACTAGAGAGAAGAATTATATAATAAATTTGGACAAATGTTGCAGAGGTGACGAAAAATTTGAATTTGGGGCACACTGATTGGGAATTTGACCATAGAGTTTTTGACTTTCTATGGTTATTTCATCTAATCTTAGTGTTTTAGGTGAATTTCGAGTGAGTGAGGGTATTTGATAATATTTTGAGTAAGAAATTAGGCAAAATTTGCTGGAGGTGAGGAGAAATAATAACTCGAGGTCACTGATTGAGAATTTGACCCTTTATCTATTTATTCGCCACAGTCTCTTTAATCTCTGCAGTTATTTCGGTTAATTCTAGTATTTTTGGTGCATTCCAAACCACCAAGAATAAATAACAATATATTAAATAACAAACTCGAACTCACTGATTCGGAGTTTGAGTTTTTATCTGTTTAGTCACCACAGTTACTTTAATTTCTGTGGTTCTTGCGGTTAATTTTATCGTTTTAGGTGTATTTCAAATTACCGAGGGTGTAATATATTAAATAATAATTAATAATTGAGGAGAAATTTCATAGAGGTAACCGAGGCAGAATTTGACCTCTGGTCTACTAATTGCCAGTTTGAGATTTTGCCTCATTACCTGTAGTCCCTTTCTTCTTCTTTTTCGTGTACCTTCAAAGAGAAGGCAAGGAAGAGGGACTTTCTTAGAATTTCCCGAGAAAAACCGGAGTATTAATCGGTATACCTGCATCGCCCACTCACACGATTCTGAAATGGAGGGAAACGCGATACCTCGACGCCGGATTGTCGCACCTTTTTCTCCTGAGAGAAAAAAAGATTTCGGGAAAAACGTAGGAGAGAAAGATGTTGGAGAGTGGAATTCTTCCTGCTAAGTGTAATTTATGAAGTACTATTTTAAAGATCATAGAGCACCCTTACTTTTGGTATAGATCTTGACTTTCTTAAACTTTAAATACCAAGGTGTTTTTTTTATCACTAAACTGTTCTCGATTTAGCAAAAATCGCATTTCAAAATTCTGTTCTACTAAAAATTACTTAAGATATTAATAAAAATAATATTTTCAACGTTGGAAAATTTAATAATGATTATTCAAGGTACAACAAATCCTTCGAAAACGATTCAAAATTATTTCTATTTCGGTAATAAGGATGCTATTATCATACCTTACAATTAATAACACAAAAAATAATAAATAATCCACATTAAATTTTCCAACACCGAGAAAACAATTTCTATGATGCAAAATACTATAATGATTATAGTCACCTTTTACATTAAAAGTTATTGAAAATTACTTCCACTTCAACAACCTCCGCTAATTACTATTATCCATCCTCCATAACAGTATGAAATTTTCTAACGCTTTTCGAGACATTCGCGAAGAATGCCATTAGATGTCCCGGCGCCCCAAGAATATATTATATAGCCCCGTTATCTTCCGCTAAAACTAGATTGAACTCTTTGTGTTGCGTAATAAGTTCGTTATTACAAATACCAAGGATCCATGGCGTCTGTGCGCGTCCGACATTGCCACCGCGTTCTTTCCACTTGGTGAATAGAACACGATAAAGCCGTTCTTATGTTATATACATATTTACATAAGGTTCTTATCTCCCCCGTTCGTTAAAACTGCTTTTAAGTATGCCGAGGTTCAGCGGCAAAATTAGCGAATGATTAATCAACGCCTTCGAACACATAGAATCCACAATTTTTATAATATCCTCCCTCCCCTTGAAAAATTGTCTGTAGAGAAAGAAAGAAGGAGAAAAAAAGACAAGACATAACATCAAAGTGTCGACCGATTTCGAAATTAGATACAAAGATTCTTTTTCCAATTATCGCCCTTGACTTCTCGTTCGGTCAATTTAGATAATGAACCTTATGAAATGTCCGCCATATTGGGCAACACGAGGATCCCTTGGAAGACGCGCGTGGTTTCGTTGACAAAGTTTTCCATGGCTTATGGATATTAGAATTCGCAACTGGAATTGGCGGGAATTTTGTAGATAATTACTGTGCTGCTTCTGGAGAGGTTAAAATGCATTTATTGCCAGCATCTACGATAGATATACTAGAGTAGTTGAGGTTTTGAATTTTTTTTATCAGAGGTTTCAAGACAGTTTGCAGTAAAATTCTATTTTTTTTCTTGTTCTATCGTTTAATGCTAAGGCTATCGACGTAAATCGTATTTAAATATAGCAAGTAAGTACTTTAGGCTATTAGATTAGAACTAGAGACTACTTTACTACACTAGACTACTAGAGAAATCAAGAGGGAAGAAAGATAATTAATCAATTAATCTAGGTACTATATCAAGATAAATTAAATCTATCAACTGCAAAGTAATAATTTTCAGGAAACTAACAATTCTACTTCATTGCCTGCTCAATATAACAATTTTAATTATTTAGTTTTCCAAACTTAAAACTAGAACTACCAAGGTTGTAGTCACAAAATGACTCGTTCCTTTTTTTTCTAAAAACTTTATTTCATAGGAGAGCCATAGAGTAGATACTGTACGTCAATATTATAAAATATAAATTATTGAATTAATCTTTTCCACCATTCGATTCTTCGTTTCTAAAGTACTTATTTAACGTATTGAAATATGATAGATCTAACGCCGGTCGTTCTAATGTTAATTAGTAACAAAAAAAAGTCGTAAAAATTAGTAATTCTAGTCACATCACTGCCTACAGTGTTCCAAATTTCAACCAAAAAGATCGACGCCTGTTCATTTTCTATCTCGCAACAGAAAAGACACCCAATTATTCGTCCATCTCGACTTTCCCTTAAAGAATTAAAGATGGCACGTGACGCCTACCATGAATCACTATTTTTCGGACGAAAAAAGAATGCAGCCAGTCGGAATGACTACGTTGAAGGATGTCGATGGTCTTCATGGTTTATTCCGAGCTGAGAGGCAGTCCGAGACACGATTTCGGCGTTCCCAATTCGTATTTAGGCCGAGCGGTAGATCCGTGGCCTCCTCGTAATTCTTCGAGGCGATTCGAGATCACGGGGAGGGCTTTTAAACTTTTCCTCGCTATTTATCGCGGAATATCTCGTTTGCGCTTCTCGCACAACTCGGCTGACTCGTTTGAACAGCTGTACTTGTACTTTTATGGAGGATAGTCAGGCGAGAGTACCTGCTGCGATGCACGAAACAATTAACATCATGTTCTTCTACTCCTTCCTCCTCATCTTCTCTGTTTTTTGTTTTCTTTTCATTTACTTTCTTGTTTTGCCAGCTTCGTAGAACGAACGAGATATCGGAAATCAAGAAATTCTGGTTTACCTCTTAGGCCGATTAGGGGAGAATTGGCGATGGAGATTTATATCTTTCGTTTATATTAAGGGAAGGGGTGGTCGAGGCTTTGTGAATGGCGGTTGATGCTTTCTTTTGGAGAATTGTTCTTTTTTTTTTAAATTGTTTTCTTTTTGGAGAATTGTTCTCTTCTTTGATACTATTTAATAATATATATTAAAGGGGATATTATTTAAAGAATGTATCAATTTTCTGTCGTATTGCCATCGTGTTTTGACAATTGAAAAATTCTAAATTGAAGCCTCTATCAGAGAACACACTTATGAGTTTCAAATATTAACACTAGAGCTACCAAGGCTTGCTGTGATTTTTCGAAAATATTCCTGATATTCCTGACACTGTTTCTTTTTCAACTTTCTACCTTAAAGACTGTAGGAGAAATTAATCGATCAAGTTTTTTGCACGCTTAATTTATTTCATACAGACATAATTAAATGATAATTTTAGATATGTTGACAATTAAATATTTTAAATATAAATATATTCTTAACCCCTTAATTTGAAAGACTTTCAAAAAATATTAAATTGACAATATCAGCGAATCTCATTACTTCTATACTATTTATATTATTAGGTCGTCAAGAATGAAACTTGTAGTAAATGGGCAAACTTTGCCTATTTTTCTACAAATTGCATACTTGACGACCTGATACATTCAGTCGCATGAAATATCAGAAATCAGTGAAAACTCTTGATTTCAGAAATTAATTTTGAGTCTTTGCGCGCCTCGTCAGAAAAGAAATCGTAGGTCAACAAATTAAAGAAGTCTTACAGTCCATAACTATCAAAGAATTAACACTCCACAATATTTAGTATCAAAAATCGAACTACCCTCGATAATAGAATATCAATTTCAACCCCTACCCCATGCAGACAATATCAAACACAAAACAAGTTTCTCCTCTCCCAAAGTATCCATATCAAAGAGTCACTTTGAAAGCGACGAGTCTGCCCGTCTTCGCCGTTCATCAAACCAAAGTTACACCCAAAGCGCACCCCTAATTACTACACGTGTTTAATCACTCTGCGAGCAAAATCATCAATTGCCACGCCATAGAGTAGACGATGAAAATTACCCAGCGAGGGCAGCCTCTCTGACAAACCAAAATCACCTCGTCGAGAGGAATCGCTCGCACGATGAGACACGTGCACGATACTTATTATCATTTTCGCGGTGATTCGGGTAAACTTCTATGGGGGATGAAAGGACCATTAACATCCCGTCCAGCTGTCGTCCCGGAATTTTAATAGGCTGGACTCGTTGAAAAGCCTCCCTGGCTGAGGATTTACGACCATTGGTTTATTTGCATTGATGGGACGAGAGGGAGGGAGAGAGATATGGAAGAAAGAGAGAGAAAGAGAGAGAAAGAGGATGTTGAAAATATATATGACTCGAGTAGCTCGCACATCAAGGCGACGATCGTGCTTATTCGAATAAACGTCTTTTAAAGTTAACCATTGAAGATGCACGAGCAAAGTTAAACACACGTGAGAGCAAACTTTGCGAATTTCAATGTACATTTAAATGTACCTGTTGTGACAAGTCGAAGATACGATGTCTATTTTCCACGTGATTGTAAAAATATACCACATTATCGAGTAGGTAATGAGGTTATATGGGGAATTTATCGATGGTTCGAATTATTGTCGTTTGTGTTTGATGGTATTGTATGAAGATAAGTAAAGTTTTTAAGGGACAGTGTAAATTGAGATGTATGGTGTATGGTTTCTATGCATCGTCGTTATGAATCGGATAGGATTTTCGAAAGTGGTCGCACGCGCCTGGTTAACGCCCACGATAATTTTGATTTCTAGTAATCCGAGTCCATTAATAAACCGCCCACCAGACACCACCGTTTGAGGTTTAGGACTTATCTCGACAGTTTGGAGGTATTTTTAGTCGTGTTATTTCGTCGATGCGCCCTGTTCAACCCATCGACTTGGGCTTTACGCGTGCTGCACACATGTGAACGAATTTCTTCCTCCCTTTTTATTTTTCTTCTTCTCTCTTGAACTATGATCTTTCTCTCCTCGATTTCTCTCTATCGCTGATCTTTCTTTCTCACCCTGATCTTCCTCTCTATGGTTTTCTCTCCCTCTCACTCGCTCAGATTTCTCCTCCTCTGATGATTCTCTCTTTCTCGCCAACATTTCTTTCTTCGATTTCTCACTCTAATTTCTTTCTTAATATCTCATTTCTCATTCATCCTTTCGCTCTCTTTTCTCTCCTTTTCTCAGATTCTTCCTCTGACGATTCTCTCTTTCTCTTCAACATTTCTTCGATTTCTCACTCTAATTTCTTTCTTAATGTTTCATCTCTCATTCATCCTTTCGCCCTCTTTTCTCTCTCTCTCTCTCTCACTTAGATTTCTCCTCCTCTGATGCTTCTCTCTTTCTCTCCAACATTTCTTTCTTCGATTTCTCACTCTAATTTCTTTCTTAATATCTCATTTCTCATTCATCCTTTCGCTCTCTTTTCTCTCCTTTTCTCAGATTCTTCCTCTGACGATTCTCTCTTTCTCTTCAACATTTCTTTCTTCGATTTCTCACTCTAATTTCTTTCTTAATGTTTCATCTCTCATTCATCCTTTCGCCCTCTTTTCACTCTCTCTCTCTCTCACTTAGATTTCTCCTCCTCTGGTGCTTCTCTCTTTCTCTCCAACATTTCTTTCTTCGATTTCTCACTCTAATTTCTTTCTTAATATCTCATCTCTCATTCATCCTTTCGCTTTCTTTTCTCTCCTTCTCTCAGATTTCTCCTCTGATGATTCTCTCTTTCTCTCCAATATTTCTTTCTTCGATTTCTCTCTCTAATTTCTTTCTTAATATCTCATCTCTCATTCACCTTTTCACTTTCTTTTCTCTCCTTCTCTCTCTCTCTCTCTCTCTCTCTCTCTCTCTCTCTCTCTCTCTCTCACGCTCACTCTGATCATTCTCTCTTTCTGTCTAATACTTCTTTCTCTGATTTCTCTCTCTAATTTTTTTCTCATCTCATCTCTCATTCATCCTTTCGATCTCTTCTCTCTCTCTCTCTCTCGCTCTCTCTTTTTAGCTCTCCCTGTACATCCTAGACACACGTGTACTTGACGAGCATAATATCTTATAAATAGGGATTAGCTAATGGCACGCGAAAGGGTGATGCAGGCTTTATTTTGGTTTTCCGGTCACCGCATCTCGCTGAGGGCTTTCCTGTAAATAAACCGTGGTGTATTCGCCACGAAGCGGAAATTCTAACGAAACGATAATTGAAGATTCTACGATCTGCGGGTTCCTTGCATCGTTCTTTCGTTCGATCGTTTCGTTTCAATGGGGTTGATAAAGATAGGAATTAACACGTTGATTGCTACGTGGGTTGCCAATGAACCATGCTGTGTTTCCACGTTAAATTTAATTTAACAAAAAAATGGTGGCAGTATAATCATCCTTAATAGGTTTCTGACAAAGTAATTAAAGTAATTTTATCACGTAGGAAATATATATGAAGAAACTATGAATTACTACATTTATTTATGCAACACTACGGAGGAAAATTCTAATAACATACATTATTATTAAATATTAAGTCAATGAGGTTCAACAGTCATCTATTTTATGTTATTTAAATGACTATCGCTTTGATTCACCTCCTTCAAAGTGATTTAACAATTTTCCACTGTAGAACAATCCTAATTAACGATAAAAATCTAGAAAAATATCGTTTAAAGTGTTTGTAGCAATTGCATTCGATACTTTGGTACTTCAAGAAACAATTAAGCCTTATCGATCTTCCAAACGTCAGAAATATTATCGAGTATTTTTCAACCGGCTCTACTTATCGATAGAAAAACAAACGGAAAAGCGCAACAACTTTTCATCACGGACGTAAAATAATTGGGTTATCGGAAGAACGAGAGAAAGTTGTCAAGCGCACTTATACGGACGTTTAGAATCGTGTAGAAAATAGTGACTCGAGTTGTAGGTCAATATCTCGAGTAAAAAGTTCCAAAGACCCGATATCCATCTTGATTCTTTCATATTGCGAACGAACGAAGACGTAATAACGTCGGCTAACAAGCTCGCGACCCACGCAGCTTCTTCGACTCTTATATCGAGTACCGTTACGCTAGAACTGCATTTTTTTTATTCCTTTTAGACCTCACAATTGGAGGATTTCACGTGGAGTCTACTACTTCGATGATCTTGCGATATATTGAATGCACACCTATTAGATTATTTATATAATTTGTTTTCTTCAAAGCTTTCTTCAGAAGAATTACGGGTTCTAAAATGTTTAATTGAATGGAGACTGATTTTTCATCTATTATAAATTTACGGTCGATTTCAATTAACTGGAGTATATAATTCTTTTTGTGTGAAGAAGCTGATTGTCGATTTAATAATTTATGTATTAAAATGGAGCTTCATTTAATAATCTACTTTGCTATTGAAAATTAAACGATTTTGGAAGCCATTTAGAAGTGTAATACGTTTAAAAATCCAATGGTTCAGCATATTTCCCTTTTCAATTTTTAATTAAATTTGTATTACTTTTAACTACAAAAAAAATCCTCCTTTAGTTCGAGCGATTTCAATTAATTAGAACAGAGAGCTTCTCGTCCAAGTTCACACTTGAGAATGCATTAAGCTCCGATGCAACCGTTGAATGTAACTGTTGAAATTCAATAATCTATACATAGAAAAGGAATTGAATATTTTATCTATTACAACCCTCCCAATTTAAACGACTACCAGAAAAGATTTACTAATTTATTAATCCCCTGAATAATCAATGTAGTATCCACAAATCTGAAAAGTCGGTTTATTTCGTTCCATTCGGGAAAATGAAAATACTTCTTACCGTCAAGTTGAAAAGGACGACCCCCTCGTCTCGTTAAGGCGATCTCAATTAATTAGGATCACGCGTGTCGTCCGAGTCCCACATTTGAGTATACATTAAGCTCATTCGATGCAACCGGAGGAGTGGTCTATCGAGACTTAGCAATTGATATATGGAATCGCGCCTAAGTGCCGAAGGTGAAAGAAAGGTTAAATTGCTTGTTTGCGATATCAAAGTTTACATTCCATCTTATACACTCGACTGCCGCGAGTCAAGAATAATCGACTATCGAGTCTACTATACGAGTGGCGATCGCTAAACGCGTGTTATTTCGCGCGATGATCATCGATTCGTACTTAAGTGAATGAGTGGCATTCGTTTTAACGTACGTTGACGTTGCTAATATTGATACGATGTTAATGTCGACCTGATAACCGTATTGGAAATTTCATTCGTATAATTTATATTTATTTTTCAATTGGAAATAACGTTGATTAGGTTGCTATTCTAATTAGAGCCCCAATTGTAAACCGCACTTTAGCGCGATGATCGGTCATTCGTATAGTGTATATTAATTTTTCAATTGTATATAATATTGATTGGGTTTTGTTTTAATTAGAGCCACAATAGTCAAAGGCCTTTTATTTTGGCGCGATGATTGTTTATTCGTAGCTAAGTGAATCAGTAGAATTTGTTTTAATCTTTGTTGACGTTGCTAATATTGATACGATGTTAATGTCGACGTGATAATAGTATTGGAAATTTCATTCGTACAATTTCTATTTATTATTCAATTTGTAAACAATATTGATTGGGTTCTGTTCTAATTAGAGCCGCAATAGCCAACCGCATTTTATTTTGGCGCGATGATTGTTCATTCGTACAGTGCATATTAATTTTTCAATTGTAAATAATATTGATTGGGTTCTGTTCATTCGTAGCTAAGTGAATCAACATTTGTTTAATATATGTTGACGTTGCTAATAATAATAGGATATTAATAACGATATGATTCAGTTAAATGAATCACTAGCAGTTCTTTTAATGCACGTCGACATTACTAATATCAACGTGACATTAATCATGCAGAAAAAATTCTCACTATATTATCTTTTTGTCCTTTAATTGCAGATAACGTTGATTGCATACTATTCTAATTGCAAACGCGATCGCTAACCGGTTTTTATTTCACGTGATGATCACGAAGCCGTAGTTAATGCCTTGTGACTTTAAGGCAACACATCTATCCCTTTACTATTTCAATTTACTTCAACCTTGCCAAATTTTGCAAATTTTTACAATTGTAATCTTGAAAGTTCCAAAATTCCAACGAATATCTACTTCTACTTTTAACTTGCCAGCGTGCTGTAATTTAAATAATGTTCAAAGGCGATAAAAAATTAAAACTATTAATTTCAACGCAATAAGTAGTAAATTACAACTGCTAAGTGCGCTTTATGTTGCGCAAAATTTATGGTTTCGCTGTTAAATGAATAATTGATAATAGCTCTATCATAGATCGACGTTGTTATTATAAAATTAATAAGACATAAATCATACCGGAAGATTCGTCCCTACAATAATTTTTTTATCGTTTAATTACAGGTAACATTAATTGCATTCTATTCCAATTGCAAAAGTGAACGATATAATCGCGTAGCCGTAATACCAGTATCTCTCCAAGGAATTATACTAATATTAAGTCCTACCACTTGCTATCTCAGTCGATGATCTGAAGCGATAGCGTAAAACCTTTACGGTCGATAATTATTGGGATGAAGAATTTTATTGCACAATCGTTCTCTGCAACGCGAATCCAAATCACCGTGTTAGTATAAATCCGACATGAGATGCTAAAGAAGTTACTGGTTTTGCCTTTTAAAGATGGATCGACCGATGAGAAGTTAATTTAATGAAATGTAGCAATTAATCTGACAATGTTTTACCCGTAATACATAATCCACTTGCTCCTTCAGTGATTAAATAGTTAATCTTGTACCAATGAAATCACTTTAGTATCTACGCTCGTGTAAGAATATATAATTTGACTTTAATTGTTATGGTCATTTCTCCTAAGATCTACTGTTTTATGTGGATTCTAAGTTACCGAGGTTCACAGTGTTAATATAGTAAATTGAATTATAAATTAGGAGATTTTCTAGAAAGAAGTCACGCGATTGCTAGTCTGATCTTTCGTCTCTTTTTGTCCCATAGCTCCTTTGATTGCTACGGCGATTTCGCCTAAGAGGAACTAATTTAGTAGAATTCTGAACCACCGAGAGTCTCAGTGTTAATATAGTATATTAATTAGTAAATTAAAAAATAGTATATTAATTGTAAATTGAGAAATTTTCTAGAAAGAAGTCACGCGATTGCTAGTCTGATGTTTCGTCTCTTTTCGCCCCATAGCTCCTTTGATTGCTACGGTGATTTCGCCTAAGACGTTCTAATTTAGTAGAATTCTGAACCCCTGAGAGTCTCAGTATTAATATAGTATATTAAGTAGTAAATTAAAAAATTTCCTAGTCTTGACGAGAAAGAAGCCACCTGATTGCTAGTGTGACTCCTTGTGCTTTACGCACCATAGGCCCTTTGACCGCTATGGTAATTTCGCCTAAGACCTTCTACTTCAAGTAGATTTTCACCTACCGAGATTCACAGTGTTAATATAGTATCTTAAATTTATAAATTAACAAATTTCCTAAACAGAAGTCACGCGATTTCTAATCTGCCCCTTGGTCTTTTTCTGCACCATAGCCACCTTGACCGCCATGGTCATATCGTCTAAAATCTACTCAGATGGATTTTCAAACACCGTGGTCCACAGTATCAATATAAGTAAATTAAATAATAAACTAAGAAATTTTCTAGCTTTGACGAGACAGGCGACACTCGATTATTAGTCTGATCGTTTATCTCTTTACGCACCCCCTTTGACTGCCACAGTCACTTTGCTTAATATTAAATAACAAATTAATTATTTACCAATGGTAACATGAAATTGGAACTCAGACTCAACAATTACAAGTTTCAGTCTATCTCTACATTAGCTAGGAACTCGAAGTACAGCAACTCTAATTTGCAACGTAGAAAGGTCTCTTTGTAATGCAACTATAATCGCCCTTAGTACCCGGAAATGGTCTTGGAATGAACGATTATAGCTGAGTACATTACATAAACATCGCTTTGTACCAAATGACCATAATTCTCCATAAAACACAGATCGTTTTACGAAGCCCGAGTATAGTTGCCGTTCTCCAGTAAACTCGCTCCATCGTGCGCTTATATAGTAACCAAAAGGTTAACAGCACCTCCACCATCGTGTACTCGCTCAACGAAACTAAATACCATGAAATTCCAACTCTCTCATCCCAGCATCCTCAAAATTACTCTTCCTCTAAGAATCCATCCCTTAAAAACCTGATACCAACATCACCCACAATTCATCTTCCTATCCATTCACCTAAGATTCATAAAAAAAAGGCCAAAAATACTGAGAAAAAATAATAGAAAAAGAAGAAAAATCCAAGTGGCAAAGTTTCTATCAAAAGGTAAAGAAAAATAAGTTCCATGGTGCATCGATGTTCCGTTCCAGCACGATTTTCCCGCGAGGGGAACGGAATGCCAGTCACCGAGCAAGTCGTCGGACTACTAATGACATGTCTCTGTCCCTCTCCAAGATTTCCACCTTCCTCCACCATCGGAGCTTCGTGTTCCCATTCTAATTACAAGAAACGCCCAATCGACCGACATCGACCCCATAGTAAAGGACTGTAACATCCACATCATCCTCTCAACCGAGTTTTTCCCCCTGCAATAGTTTCATTCATTGTTTAACACTAGATTTACGGATGTTGATACACCTATTTTTCTAAAGCGAGCCAATTTGAATCATACAAGAAAATTGAAATTTTTTGCAAAGAAAATAGTTCTAAATCGATTGAAATGAAAGATTTATTATGAGAAAATTAACCAAACAATATATTATATATGTAGTAATCAAATTTTGAATGAACCAAATTGGCTCCGTAAATCTAGTGTTAACACTGGAACTACCAAGGCAGTCAAAATCACATTTACACTTTTACGTTTTCAATTTAGTTCAACTTTGCCAAATTTTGCAAATTTTTGCTATTTTATTCTTGAAAATTCCAACGTATTTCTTCTTCTACTTTTAACATTTGCCAGTGTGCTGCAAATAATTTTCCAATGCGATGAAAAATTGAAACTATTAATTTCAAATCACTAAGTAGTAAATTATAACTTAAGTGTGCTTTATTTCGCGCAAAAATTATGGTTTCTCTGTTAAGTGTATAATTACTCAGGGTTTAACACTAAAACTACCAAAGCAATCAAAATGACTGGTCCCTCATTTTTTATATATACTCTGTAACTTTATAGAAGATCCATAAAATAGACATCTTTCCTTCATTTTATAAAATAGAAATTACTGAATTAACCCCTTAACCTACGATTTCTTTTCTGATAGACCATGAAAAGACTCACAATTAATTCCTGAAATCAAAATATTTCACTGATTTCTGATATTTCATATAACTGAACGTGATACTAATAGCACATAAATAATGAGACCGTTTCGTGAGCGGCTGATATTGTCAATTTAATAGCTTTTGGAAGTCTTCAAAATTTCCTATTCCATCTTCCGAGCTACGAGTCTCACAAGTAGTTATAAGCCAAATGATTAACTCCTTACTATAACGAGTGATACTCGTAACGCGATAAATTGGAAAGGTCAAATCTTACAAAATCTATTAAATTGAAAATATCAATGAGATGCAGCACGATAAAATAACATCTATAATATTAATATTACATTAAATTATACGATATGTCAAGAATCACTGATCAATGTGTATTTTACTAATTTAATTCTGAATTATTGCGAAAGCAGTCACGAAGTAAATGGCACGGCAAGGGGTTAATCATCACAGCCATCTTTTGATTCTTCATTTTCTACAGCACTTATTTAATACATTTAAATATCATAGATTTATTATCGGTACTTCTAATGTTGACGACACGAGAAAGAGAGAAATAAAAGGTAGAAGTGATCCTCATAGTTGTTATCGAATAATCGACACACAATCCTAACACTTATGGGGTTGATATTCGTAGATGGTTTCTCCTCTTCTCTCGCTGTCTGCCGATGATAAAGGCAGGAAGAATGTAAAGACAGATATCGTTCCTACGAACTCGTCTCGAATTAATCTCAACGGTTCTCCAACTAGGAGAACACGAATAGCTTCTTCGAGATGGAAGCTTCTGTAAAAATGACTTACAGTGGCAATAATAGCACGAACGACAGCATTGTTTTGACAGTCGGAGGAAACGATCAGTCATCGTTTTACTTGGTAAATGAATATCATGGAGAATGATGGTGTTATCGAGGGAGGTGAGGATCGGTGGATGGAATAGAGGGAACGACGTGTAATCGGAATGTCTTGGAGGATCGGAAGGGGAGTTCTCGTTACTACTCCATTCGCGTGCACGCACAAGCTACGGCACGCACTCGATGAAAATAAATGAACTGGTCTAATAGAGTTAGCAGATAAAGGTATCGCAGGATACCATGTCCGGCTTATCGTGTATTGTTGGCTTGGAGTGTGAGTTAATATTGTTCGCTGTTGAACGATGAATTGTAGACTTGCTAGGTTTCTTGTGGTTCTGCTGTGGAGATTATTCTTGAGTTGGCGTGTTTGAATGCTTTTTGAGGAGTATTAACACATTCGCGGAGAGTAAATGTTTCAGCGAGGTAGCAAAATTGACAGTCAATTTATTTAAAAATTGGTTGATATACGAAATTTGATTAGACATATATTGTAAGACTAGTCAGAATGTCGTATTTTAATCGTTATATACAATGAATGCTATAGCATCTACGAGGATATAGATCAAATTGATTAAATGAATAAAAATTGGTTTTAAAATTTGAATGCTATAGCTTTCATGTCATTTTGCATCACTGTGAAAATGAATGCTATAGCATTCACGTCCGCGAACGTGTTAACCCCTTGCCGTATCATTTCATTTGGGGTAGAATGTGCGATAACTCTGAATTAATTTCTGATGCAACAATACACTCTTAACTTCAGATATGTTACATGATTTAACACGATATTGAATAGAATAGAATTAATTTTACTGCGTTGTGATCCACTTTAATTTAATAATTTTTGGACATTTCAAAATAAACTATTATATTTATCGCGCCACGAGGGCAAGGGTTAACCCCTTGTCTTGCGAATTCTTTTGCGAATACAAATTAATTTTACTTCAGTGTGAACCACTGCTATTTTGAATTTAATCATTTCTGGAACACTTCAAAATTGACTATTTCAAGTTGACACTATATTAATTAATATTTATTAATATTATAGTATAAAATTCACTTCAAGGTCTCCTGACGTACTGATATATTCAATTTGACAGTTTTTGGAAAACTTAAGAATTTTCTATTTCATTTATTGCGTTCAGTTGTGCCACATTGTAGAGCAAGGGGATGAATGCAACAGTATTTAGGAGTAAGTGGAATTAAGAGGAGAAAATGATCATAGCTGAGTAATTTATGTTTTATAAGATAGAATTAGAATATTTATTGAATTGTTTTTACACTAATTTGAGAAATTTATTAAATAATTGAGTATCGGTCGTTTTAACTGACTTGGTAGCTTTATTGTTAAGATTGTAGCTCCTAGATGAAATAATCAGAGCAATTGTTGGCTTCAACAACTGAAAAATGACTAGGGAGCTGCAAAACGTCTCTATTTCCGCCATTTCGTTTTTGCAATTTTCCAAACCCAGTTACCTAAAACAAACACTCTGCATTTTAAAAATTTTTTTTATCCTGTCTAAACACAGCGCCAACTTTGCAATTAATGTTCCGCCGACACTGAAACAGACAAGGGAATAAAATAAATCGTGAACTTCCATAGAACTTGGAAGATATACCGTAATTACAGTAACTTCTTATCCAATACTCGTATTTCTACTACTCGAACGAATGCAGGTAGCATCAAACTAACCATAAAGTTTCCTCCCAAGAGTGCTCGTGCACGAGTCAGCCTTCCGCGTCCTTGACATTAACGTATTGCCGAAGTGGCCTTATTCGTATGCTAATAATCTCCCATAAAGATTCGCATGTAATATTGAAAAGTCACCACGATCGGTGCTCAGAGTCTAGAATGGAGAACGGTATTCGTATTATCATCATCGTTGAATGAAAACTCATCCATCCTTCGATAAGCTTATCCATGAAACAAGTGTTTCATTCTTGTATTTTCATTATTTCAACTGCTACGATCATTTCTCTTAGGACTTCCTACAACAAGTGAATTCTAAACCACCTAAATTATAATAACATTTTCTAATAACTTAAAGAAATCTACAGACAACTGGTTATTTAAACTGAAACCTACTAATTGGGAAACTCTTCCATTAACCCTTTAGCATACTTGTGAGACTCGTGGCGCCGAAATCGAATAGGAAATTTTGATGTTTTTAAAAAAAAAATTGAATTGACAATATCAACCGATCACGAAACGGTCTCATTATTTCTATATTATTAACCGCTTGAGTACATTTGACGACTAAGTTTCGTCATGCACTTGCTTTGTTCATATTGCTTCTTTTACAATAGTAATTAATAAATAAATAAGTGAATTCTCACACAAAGTCTACTGCCTTCACATACTGCTGCACACATCAGCAAATTAGATCCGTTTCAAGCGTAAGAATTTTTTCAAATAAATTACATTTGAATCATTGATCAATTCAATTACACGAAATATCAGAAATCAGTGAAAACTTTTGATTTCAGGAATTAATTCTGACTCTTTGCACACTCCGTCAGAGAGGAAATCGTAGGTCAAGGGGTCGATTCTATCTCTATCATCATCTGAAATATTTTCCATATTTATCTATAATTTTTTTGTATTTTATTATCGATTCCAGGAATTTTATTGACAATATTAATCTTAGCTTGAGCAACTTTAACCCCTTAACCTACTATTTATTTTCTGATGGGGCGTGCAAAGACTCAAAGTTAATTCTTGAAATCAAAGGTTTCACTAATTTCTGGTATTTCGTATAACTGAACGTGATATTAATAGTACATAAATAATGAGAACGTTTCGTGATCGATTGATATTGTCAATTTAATAGTTTTTAAAAGATTTCAAAATTTCCCATTCCATTTTCCGCGCTACGAGTCTCACACGTAGTTATAGGCTAAGGGGTTAAATACATATCAATCATAGCCATATAAGTGTCTTTAGCGTATCAAAAACGTAGTTTGAAGTCAATGAAACACTCCCAAAGGAACTTTTACTTTCGAACTATATTCTTACGTAATTAGTAGAACATTTGGTCTTACTTTCACGTCCGTAGTACCAGCGATATCTCGAAAAGACTTGCACTATCTTGAACCGTAGATCGTCGGAGATTGAACGATCAACCAAGAATTGTTTAATTCTATCGGCCATTAACGTTGATTACCTCATCGAGGGGATTAAAAAGTCGTATGATACGTCGAATATATGCGGCATGCAGCCTCGTATCGTCACTGTTCTTAATTAACACGGATTAGCGGATGGAACGCGTGTTCGTATAAAAACACTTTGCGAGTATCCTGCCAGTGGCCAGTTGGTAGATTCGCATATATCAAGAGGAATACGCAATGGTTGTCGGCTTATCCCATATGTTAGTGGGTCACTGTGCCTCCCGGCATGATCGAGTAACGAGCATTTATTCAGGTAGAAATAACGAACCTCCTCTTTGCATCGAATACGAATTTCCCGGCTTCGTACTGTACCGTATTTGCAAAATACGGCAAATACGATAAAATATCGAAGGAATTTGGTGCTTTCAAAAAGTTCCTTAACTCGTTCCAGACGGTGGATTTTTTTGGAGACCATCCAGAGATAGTAAACATTTTTTCGCTTCATATTTGCCATTTTCTGCGTTCCGAATGGTCCTGGATTTGGGTCATTTGGACATTTTGGGAACTAATTTGAACTCAATATCAAATTTCACGTTTCCACATTTGTAAGATACTTTTTATTTGAACCCAGTGATATTTCGACCGCTGCTTTTTGCACAGTGACTGATAATTGTAATTCGATAACACTGCACACAGTGTGCGATCCGTCTCGAATGGGTTAAATTCCAATATGGAAAGGGTATTCAATCGCTGATGTCAGTAGATTATTTTAATGGATAGATATAATCAGAATTAATTAGTGAAATGTAATAACTTACGTAAATACTTATTACTAATAAGTATCTTTAACACTAGAATTACCAAGGTGGTCAAAAAGACTTGTTCTTTACTTTTCTTAAATCTTTTCATATTTATAGGAGAACAATAGAATAAATATTGTATGTCCATCTTATAAAATATAAATGACTGAAGTAATCATCTTCTACACCATTCGATTCCTCGTTTTCTAAAATATTTATTTAACACTAGAACTACCAAACCAGTCAAAATGACTGGTACACAATTTTTTCAAAATATTCTCCAAGTTTACATAAGGGTCATAGGATAAATATTCTACGTCTATATCGATAAACATAAATCACCCAATCGATCAAATTTTCCGCCTCTTGATTCCCCCTTTTTCAAAGTACTTATTTAATTTATTAAAATATCTTGGATTTGACGCCGATAGTTGTAGTGTTAATGTACTGAAATATAATAGATTTGATGACGGTACTTCTAGTGTTAAAGCTCCCAATTTAATTGAAATACGCTCACAATCAGATAGATATCAAATTTCCTAAGACCTCATTCACAAACTCACAGAGACGATGCTCGAGTGAATTGTCTATTTCTTTTCTTTCCAATCAGTTTACCCCTGATAACGAGAAAAATACTAATTTAATCATTTAGTATCTTCTCAAGAAGCGTACTTCATTCTTCTTCGAATTCATCTTCGACCCCTCCGCATCCTCAGAAGCAACAGACGATTTCCAATTAACACGATTACCGTGCACTAAGCACAAGTGGTGTAGGAATCTTCGAAACATCCTCCATCGCGAAAGCATCCGAGGAATCGTCTTCTAATTGTGTCGTGCTGTTCATTTGCAAGCTCGAGGTAACATCTAACAAGAAGATGTCATTAAGTAAGATCGTTCTTCGTTGGCTCGAAGCACAAGGTATTTACAGGCTATTGCAATCTCTCGTTATCTCCAGTAATGCACTGGCTACTGAGAACCTTGAGTTAGTTTACATAAAACGTTCCACTTTTTTTCCCTGTCATGGCGTCAGTGCTGATGGCCTCGATTAAATGCATTCGAAGTGCTTATCTCGACAACCTCCCCCGATGCTGAAGACATCGGAAGACTGACGTAAGGAGGAGTTAAGTTTGACAGTTTCGAAGGTGGAGCAAGTTCGTTCGATTATCTGTTATCGATTTAAACTGTACTTGGTGGCTCTGGAAGGCTTGCGAAGTCTAGGTCTTCCATGGTGAAGAGATGTCAACCATTATGGTGATGGCGACGAAGATTGTACTTTGATTACTGTGCTGATGCACTTGTGATTTTGTATTTCTTCATATTTGGAGAATTTTTCTATGTTATCGTTTCTATGGTTGGAAATTGTAGAATTATTGTAAAGAGAATCAGAGATTCTGAAAAATTAACCCTTTGCACTCGGATTAAATTTGGAGATGGGTATCGTACTGCTCGGAATTAATTTCCGTCGATAGAGCAGGGATACATAACACGCAAGTTTAGGATGTATAAACAAGATTTAGTCATTTTTTTGCGAACTTTAGATATATCTTCATTCAATACACTCATCTAGTGATATGTTTTTGTATAAAAATTATGTTTTATAATTCTCCATCGTGTGATATTTTTCAAAACACTCTCCAACATGTAGGCCAGGTTTTCGAGTGCATATATCGCAAAAATAATTGGTTTGGTGCCTTCCACCCTTAATCTTTCTGTTTGAACATACAGTACAATCTTTAGTTTTTACATTTTCGCAATGCCGCAATATATGCAGTAGTCCATTCAGTCTTTCATACTTATCGGAGGTCGATGGTCTTCCTGGTTTTGAATCTGCTCCGTCACGAAAATCACCTACCAGTTGTGCCACCAATTTTCGAACGAACATAAAATGTGGCATAGGTTTTCTGCTCTCCATTCTAGCTGACATCTTATATAAAATATAACTATTTATTACAGAAATCTCTAATCCCCAGAATAAAAGTCTTTATCGCAATCGTCAGTTTCACCGAACACTTCTTGCGGTAACTTTCTTTTTGCCATTTTGGGGAATAATTTTGGAATATTTTAAGAAGAGAGAATGTGTAATTACTGTTAAATACAATTTATAAAATGTTCTTTTGAATTCTACGAGGTATTGCCAAACGTTGTCGACTTCATTAGGTTCAAAAGAGGACTGACTCGCCGCTGCGTCTTGCATGGCGATCGCTGGGTGACAACATTTGTTTAGATTGGATTTCATTATCTCCAGTCGATGGAGCACTGTATTAGTTCGTGAATAGGTTCCTTAGCCATTGAGGTTCGTATAGGAAAAGTGAAATCTGATACATGAATGCATACAGTATACGATTTGTATACTTCCTTGCTGTGGTGGCTGAGAGCAGACATACGAGCGGAACGGTAAAAAAGCTTTGGTGGCTGAGAGTAGACATACGAGTGCAAAGGGTTAAAGGTAGTCTTGGTGTTCAGTTTGGGGTTGGCTAAAGTCGTTAGGAGTAAAGTATGAAGCTGCTAGTAGTAAATGTGCCATATATAATTACTACCAATCTTATCTATAGATAAATTAGGTCATCAACTCTTTTAGAATCGAAGATTTGTAGCAAAATTGACATAGAATTGTAGACTAATCTTCAGTGCCAAGCGAGATTACAGTTAGAAGTTCTAAAACCTGAAAGTTCCCACAGTAATTACGTAATACAGAATCCACATATCCTGCAAAATCTAAACCTTGCCAATTTACGAAGATTGGAAATTGTAGAATTATTGTATATAGAAACAAAGATGGTGAAACATTAAACGTAGTCTTACTATTCAATTTAGGGTTGGTTAACTATGCAATATCAAATTACTACCAATATTATCCATAAATAAATGAGGTCTCATTTAGAATAGAAGATTTGTAGCAAAATTGACATAGAATTCTACACTTATCTTCAGTGCCAAGCGAGATTGCACTCAGAAGTCCTAAAACCTGAAAGTTCCCATAGTACATTACACAGAATTCCCATATCCCACAAGACTTAAACCATGTCGATTTAATTGCAATCACTAGCCAGAGGCTAATATTTCCCAACATCCACCGATCACCCATCAGAAATTCGCCTTTCCATCATACTCACTGGACATATTCGCCGGAATAGTTTTAAAAAGAAGAGTAGCCAGGCTAAAATTCGGTGTTACACCTAATCGAAAAGTTGAATAGGTCAACTGGTGGAAAGTTAAGCGCAATTGCTGGCCCTAGCACCCTTTCATCTCGCCGGTCCTCTCTCTCTCTCTCTCTCTCTCCTCTGTTCTCCAGGCAGGCTTTCTCGATTACTATGCTGCCAGGGCTCCCTGGGCTTTGAAATCACGAGGCAGCGAGCTGCTTTGACGCTAGAACCGTTATTAGGCGAGACGGTGAAACGGTGAGACGGTTTTCTTGCCCGTCGAGTCGAGAGAGAGTCTGTTCTCGACCCCTCGACTTCTCTCCCACTCTCGATGACGTTTAACAAATCGAAAAGGAGGACTCGAGATCGCTCCTCTCGTGGAAATCGTCAAACGATGACCTCTCTACCATTTTTTCCCCTATCTTTGTGTCCCTCTTTTCCTCCTTAAATTCCTCTTTTTCACTAGTAACATATTTTTGAGCTTTTCTTCCGCTTTACACTCGTGGAAGATTGCTTCCATTTGTGGCTGAATTTTGAATGGATCCTCGACGTGGGAGGAAGGTTGGAATCTTGGAGAACAGTATTATTTAAGTGGAAAATGTGTAAGAAATCGAAAAGGAGGAGTTGAAGTCACTCTTGATGGAAATCGTCAAACGATGACCTCTCTACCATTTTTTTTTCCTATCTTTGTGTTCTTAAATTCCTATTTTTCACTAGTAACACGTTTTTGAGCTTTTCTTCCGCTTTACACTCGTGGAAGATTGCTTCCATTTGTGGCTGAATTTTGAATGGATCCTCGACGTGGGAGGAAGGTTGGAATCTTGGAGGACAGCATTATTTAAGTGGAGAATGTGTAAGAAATCGAAAAGGATGAGTTGAAGTTACTCTTGATGAAAATCGTCAAACCATGACCTCTCTATCTTTTTTTTTAAATCTTGGTGTGCTTCTCTTCTTCCTTGGATTTTTATCTTTTACTTGAAACATATTTTCAACCTTTTTTTCCTCTGTAAGTCCATGGAAGCTTGCTTCCATCTGTAGCTGAATTTTGAATGGATTCTGGACTTGGGTGAAAGGTAGGAATCTTGGAGAACAGCAGTGTTTAAGTGGAAAATGTGTAAGAAATCGAAAAGGATGAGTTGAAGTTACTCTTGATGAAAATCGTCAAACCATGACCTCTCTATCTTTTTTTTTAAATCTTGGTGTGCTTCTCTTCTTCCTTGGATTTTTATCTTTTACTTGAAACATATTTTCAAGCTTTTTTTCCTCTGCAAGTCCATGGAAGCTTGCTTCCATCTGTAGCTGAATTTTGAATGGATTCTGGACTTGGGTGAAAGGTAGGACTTGATGTCACTCAAAGTAGAAATCGTTGAACGATGACCTTTGAGGGACTCACAGTGGTCGATGATTTAACAGTAGTCTACCGGTTTATGTCTAATTAGATTTAATCTTCTAAATAAATACTTGGGAAAATAAGAAACTAAGAGGTGGAAAAGATAATCGGTAAAATAATTTTTGTTTTTTAAGTTTTTAAGTTTTTCTCAATTAACCCCTTGCCGTACTATTTATTTTTGCGATTGAATGTGCAATATCCTAATATACTATACAATTTAACGCAATATTAAATAGAATATTATAGTAATTAAGATACTTAATAATATTAAGTAGAAATAATTTGATCGTATCGTGACTCCCTGATACTTTCAATTTACTAATATTTAAAACATTTCAAAATTACCTATTCCGTTTATCTCGTCACGTCATCGTACGAGAAGGGGTGAACTGGTTACATAAAAATCGTCTTCCATCACCACTGGAAAATTTTTCCAAAATCATCATTTAATGTATCATATTCTCGATGATTCGAAACCCATTTAAAACAGTCGGTCCTAGGCGAAATAAACATAGCAGTGAAAGCTAAAAAGTATGAAACAACAATGACCTCCCTACCTCTTTTTCTTCCTTCTATTTTTGTCACCTACTAGAAACATCTTTCGGAGCTTTTCTTCCTCCGCAAGGCTGTAGAAGATTGCTCCGAAGTAACGAGAATTTTGAATGAATCCTCAACGCGGATGAAAGTTAGGAATCATGGAAAACATACGATTCACGCGACGGACTTATCTCCCGTACAATGAATGCTTCTCTCGGCTGTTAAAAAATTCCGATAGAGGAGTTACGTATTGCATTATTATGCTCTTGTAATTGCGGAAGGTCAGGCGGAGTTAAATATACCCGTCTCTTTGTCTCACGTCGGAGTAAATGATTGATAGATACTCGTTGGAATAATCTTTCGTTTCCATGACTATTGATTAATACCCCTGTACACTCGCGTAGAAATCTTTCTCGGGGTTTGTTCTCGACGTGGCTTTACATAAGACTAGTTCTCTTTCAATTAACATCGAGATGTTTCGGTTGTTCTATCTGATTATCTTTGATAAATGTTGGTTTATTTTAAAAGTAGAATTATTTTGAAACAAGTGACTTGGCGATGGAGAAAATAGAAGTGGAATTTTTGCTAGAACTATTTGTCTACGATGGATTGATAGGGACGACGGATAAAATGCAAAATTGCAGGAAAATTTACGATAAGAAGAAACGGCGGTTTTATGAGCACTATAAAGTGCAGGTAAAATTGTTCGGCGATGACGGAAGGAAGGTCATAAATAATGCAATTCAATTTTCGAACGTATGTGTATCAATGTTTTGTTGCCTTGAATTTCTGTTGGAATAGCTATCTACTTTGCCTAGGATCTACAGTGCCTTATGATTTCTTTCGTGACCGAATGTGCAATGATTCAAAATTAATTATTGAAATAATAATCTATCACTGATTTCCGATATACCCTTAAACTTAACGCAATATTAATAGCATAGAACTAATTTCCAAGTTTCCTAAACTACTGAGATTTTCAATTTAACAGTTTTTGGACCACTTAAAAATTTTCTATTCCATTTACTACGTCACGTATGCCACATGTCATTGTAAGGCAAGGGGTTAAGTGGCTATCAAAGTTTTGGCAGGTTTAATAATAATTGAAAAAAAATATTTTAGAAGTAGGAGGAATCTAAATTTTGGTTAGTTAATTAGAGATTCGAGTCTTTAACTCTATGCAAATTATAACCTCTACTTATATAATTAATTACATATTAACCCTTCTGAAGTTTTCCAAAACTGTGAATTGAAAAAGAGGCGTTGAAATTAGTTCAATGCTATTAAAATTGCATTAAGTTAAACCGGTATATTGGAAATCAGTGACAGATTGTTATTCCAACAATTAATTTTTAGTTACTGTGTATTAGTACACACAAGAAATCGTAAGGCAAGGGATTAATGTATAAAGAGATATTTTTCAGGGTGACAACTTGTTTTTCCGCTGGAACGATCCAACGAGCTCAAAATGGCCGCGAGAAACGTGAAGGTAAAATTTCGTCCCCAAAAAGAAGAAAAAATTACACTTTTATTTAAGTTTTATTCTGCGCATAACTGTGTTAAGGTTAACCAGGAATGCAATTACAGTCAGGTGTGAAGGTATGCTTTCGCATAGGAAGTTATTTCTTGTTTCGAATAAATCGAAGGAATGTCGAGCGTGTAAAAGCAATGTTGCGACACGTTAATGCCTGTTCACGTTGCGTGGAATGCCACTTTGAATACTTCTTGCAAGATGTTTTTCATATTTTCTAATTTACGTAATAACAAGTTGCCCTCGCAGTAACATTTGAAATCGTACCGTGGAAATAACATGTCCGCGTGATTCGTGGTTTTACTTCTTCTTGGCCTTCTGGATGTAAAACACCCTCGTAAATTTCAAAACAGCGCTTTTTAATCACCCAGTAGCGTATTATCGCTGAAACACCGGCTCCCACATGTTCATGGGGTTCCCGAACCGATAAAAAAAGGCCTCTTTCTAAAGCCTTGACTTCCACAGACCTAAAAAAGAATTAACAGGCACGACCAGCAAAAAAATTACGAAGTAATCGTTAAAAATACAAATTTCCCTCCACTCTATGAAAAAATCTGCCTTCACTTGTTCTTCCAATGTCAAAAAATCTACGTCAATGACTTCAATTCATTTACAATTACTCTGTAACTTAAAGAGAATCAAAATTTCTATCTCCAATGTATCAAACTATATATCAATTCTTCCAATATCAACAAATTACGCTACATCAATGACTTAAATTTATTTCCAATCACTCCATATATTCTGTATTTAAAAAAAATAAAAATTCGCACTCCCAACGCATCAAACTAAATATCGACTACTCTAATATCAACAAACCACGGTATATCAATGACTTCAATTTAGTCACAATTACTCCATATATTCTATAACTTAAGAAAAATTATAAACTAAAAATTCAAAATTCCCATCTGCAACGCATCAAACTAAATATCAACTACTATAACATCAACAAACCACACTACATCAATGACTTCAACTTACTCACAATTACTCCATACCCTCTATAACTTAAAAAAAAATTATAAATTAAAAAATCATAATTCCGATCCGCAACGCATCAAACTAAATATCAATTCTTCCAATATCAGCAAACCACGGGACATCAAAGACTTCAATTTACTCCCAATTACTCCATATACTCTGTAACTTAAGAAAAATCAAAATTTTCATCTCCAACGCATGAAAATGAATATCAATTCTTCCAATATCAGCAATCCACGCTTCATCAACGACTTAAATTTCCTCACAATTACTCCGTATACTCTATAACTTAAAAAAATTATAAATTAAAAATCATAATTCCCATCCGCAACGCATCAAACTAAATATCAATTCTTCCAATATCAGCAATCCACGCTACATCAAAGACTTCAACTTACTCACAATCACTCCATACCCTCTATAACTTAAAAAAAATTATAAACTAAAAAATACAAATTTCCATTCGCAACGCATCAAACTAAATATCAATTCTTCCAATATCAGCAATCCACGCTACATCAACGACTTCAATTTCCTCACAATTACTCCATACCCTCTATAACTTTAAAAGAATCAAACTCCCCGTCCCCAAATCAAACAAAATATCAATTCCCCCAACCATCAATTCTCCAAACAGTATCTAAATTCTCTTCAAATTCCCACATCCCATCTAAAACCATCCCCAACCGTTCACCAACTCTGGTGCTGCAGGCGCGTTGCCAAATTATACGAAATCGTCGAAGAAACCCGAAGAAGTCCAATAATCTTCATAATTGAACGAGACGAATGAAAAATTCATGGTCCAACTCGACTATACGTGCCGGCACGAGAATACAAGATAAAACCATGGAGGGATCTTCGTACGTGCGAGTGGAACGACTCTCGGAGAACGGCAAGCGGGATTTCGGGCAAAAAGAAGCGCGAGGAACGACGGAGGTACGGTGCCTCGCAGATGGTGGATAAGTGACGTCATCCTATAAACTTGACGAGCAGCCGTTTTGACGACGAGCGTTATTTTCACCCGCGGACCACCGGATTTGGTACGGCAGAGGCGACGAGAATTTACCGTTTCCGGTTAAAACCACCATGCACATTGGTTGGAACGAGAGAGAGGGACCAACAACTACGCCCATTGCCCCAACTATCGTTTGCTCTGCCTTGTCACCCCGTTCCCGCGGAATGTAGGTCGATTGTATTGTCGTAAACTAATACGAAACGGTTCGCTTCACTTCCGCTCTTTCGAATCGCATCCCGTATTCGTACGTGCTATCCCGTCTGACGTAATGATTCTTCGCGATAAAAGTGTCATCATTAAACTGTCGTCCGTTACCGTCAACGACAATTGCATTGGGTTTATGGATCGTTGGGATTTGTATTTGTGTCTCTTTTTTCTTTCTTTTCTAAAATTAGAATACGTGACCATTGTTCTGTATTCGTTGATGCTAGGCGTTAATTGAATCGTTGGATACAACGATGACTTTGAATTGCGAATATCCTCCCTTGTGATACTAATGGACGCTGATCGACGAACAAGGGGGTCAAGTATACCGAATAATGTCGGGGACGGTGTTTAGAGCTACGCTTTGTAAGCGATGATTGCGATCTGTTGGAGGGTCGTTGGGTTTAATGAATAATGACACTTTTTCTAAGGTAAAATAGAAAATTGTGGTGTGACATAGATTCGGAGATTTGAGATAGTTTGTGGGGTGGATGTGATTGAAGGACGGTGGATTGATGCGATTGGTTGGCGAGAATGATTGTGGGAATGATTTAAGAGAGGTTGATTAATGTATTTTGATTTTTGAAAATTTTGAAATGAGTATTTATCGAATTGTATCAATATACTTTATTGTATTGATATTTTTCTGGTTTTAGCACTTTGTGGAATAGGAACAAGTATATGTGGTCTGAGAAAAAATTTAGTTACACTCGGTTCGATTGAAAGATTGAAATACAACCGTTCAAATCCGATTGTACAAGTAGTAATTTATAATTTCTATACGTTAACACTCTGATTCTCTGATAAAACGGTCGTTTGGATCGCCAAATTAGTGATCATCCTTCAAAAATGGCATCGTCCACAAAGGATCCTTGAAAACATTTAACCCTTTTAGTGCCGAACGACGATATATCGGCTTTAGTAATAGTGCTAGGCATCGTAGGCTTATTATTCAGTTTCCAATACAATATCAGTAATTTTGAGGAAGATAATTGTAAACACATAACTTATACTCTATATTGTATGTTATATATCAGACTATGACGAAATTAATTTATATTCGGATCTACGTTTATCATTAATTTAACACTAGAACGACCGGCGTTAAATCTATGACATTTGAATATATTAAATAAGTACCTTGAAAAAAGGGAAATCAAGAGGTGGAAAATATAGGACTCTCCTATAAACTTAGGAAATTATTAGAAAAAAAGTTGTGAGTAAGTCATTTTGACTTGTTTGGTCGTTCTAGTGTTAATAAATTTCTTCGGTCGGCACTAAAAGGGTTAAACAAATTGACATGGGTTGTTGAAAGCGTTTGTCAATCGCGCAAGTTTACAGTTGAATATCGTGAACGATGATCTGCAAATAGAAGCTGTCCTGGTGGCGATGCAGGATACTTGAAAATAGCGCGGAAACGCGAGCGGAATATTTCTAAATTGAGATCCAGACGTGATTCGATATCGGACGAACCGTTTCGCTACGGTTAGCAAAGACAAATCTATTTTCGAAGGCCGTCCGTAATCATCCGACGATCAAACGGGCCATTGGAACCCCTCGTAGACGATGATGTCACTAGAGAAGGCTGTGTACATTGCCGAGCAAGTAATAACGAACATTGGGACGATGATGTCACGGAGCATGGACGATGCCCTAAAATTACAGTCTCGCCTCGGTTCGCACAAAGAGGCTAATTTTAAAAACAAGTGCCATTGGGAATTCCAGTTGGACTTTAACCCGTTATCCCTTCTTGCGTAACTCCATCTCAATTGCATGGAACAACTCAAAATCCAGGAGATAATTTGAAAAATTGTAAATCTGACCGGCAACTAGAAGTATTCTGCATTCGGATCGAAATAAGTCAATAATGGGAAAAATTCAATACTTAATAAGAATCTCTAGATTCAAAATTCTAGTGATGGTGAAACTTTTTGAGAATTGCGTCAAATTGTGTTTATTATCTCTTTTTGTAACTCATGGACCACTAAGTCAGTGGCGTCATTTGGAAAGGGGGAGGAAAAGATTATTAACTTTGCTCTATGATTCATTTTGTGACTATAGTTTAGAGTTTAATTATTAAAATAAAAGTTGATTAGTGATTCTTGATATATTTTATAACTTAATGTTAATATTGTAGAAATACTATCGCGTCGTGATTCATTAAGATTTCAATTTAATAGGTCTTACAAAATTTGAAAATTTTCTATTCCAATTATCTCATCATTAGTGTTCCTCATTATTGCAGGGTAAGGGGTCGAAAACTACTTTTTTAAAAATTTCAACTAGTCAATGTGCACTTGGAAATACTTATAACGCAAAAGTTTTAAAGATGCAGATAAATATGCAGCAAACTTTTATCTCTTTAATGTCAATATCTAAATATTCAGTACGTCCCAAAATTCCTAAATATTGCATTTTAAAAGTTTCACGAAATTCCATCGAATTCAATAGCGCCGGTCACCGCTGACCCCCATAGCAATCAACGCGTCAAAAATCTGTCCCATTGATCATAATTCCACTATCACTGACATACACCATAATCAAAGATCATCAAGCGCTAATGGAATTAATGTAAAACTAAATTCTCCGTCGGAAGATGCAAAAGAAAGAAAAACGGAAACAGCTACACCGTAACTCCATCTTTTCACCGCAACCCCGTAACAGGACGCCGTTGCCGGGAAACCACATAATGCGAGGACGAACGAAATATCTTTACACCTGCCGTAACTAAGTATTCCGCAAGGTTCCAAAAGTCTGCTTCTTTGGTCTCCAAAGTAACTTACTTAAAAAAACAAAATCTGATCCAAATCCTTGATAATAAACGACAAAAGTGACTCTGTGGTGAACGTTAACCCTTTGCGGACGGAGAAATTTTTCCATTTTGACAGATAATCATCTCTTTGGCGGTCCAAAACAACCTTTTTATCAGAAATTTGGGCTGTTAATGTATTAGGAGTACCGAAAAGTAATCAATATTCTTTTCTGCTGGCGAAAAACATTTCTTTATTAACGAAATCTTAATTATTAATCAACAAAATAATTTCCTTAATTTTCTAACACTTTTTGCCAGCGTAAGGGTACTTATTCGATTTCTTTTTAAAAAGCTCCATCGGTTTTTTGTTGAAAAACATTTCCAATTACGTTTTCACTCATTCAATTTTGATTACTTATTGGTACCCCTAATATATAAATTATAAATTACTTCACTTTTAACCAGTTAACTGCGCTCGACGTGTATACACGTCAATCCAAAGTTCTATTGCGGCAGCCTTTTAACACTAAATTGTCAATTCCTCATTGACTAAAAATGTCAAAATTCCACGTTTCGCTTTCTTCTTTTCGTAAAATAACAGAAAGATTTGCTTTGTCTTTAACTTATAAAAACATCATTGATCTACTTTAATTCCGTACTCTAAGAGGGGTTCTCACATTTAAAATCCGCAGTTAATTGGTTAATCATATCTCACCGATTGCATTTCAATTTTTCAATTTCAACCATATGTAAATAGAGCGATAAACTATAATTACATTTTTTCATCAAACCGCATATACGCGTCGCTAGTCCGCAAAGGGTTAATCCATAAACCGTCGAGGAAGTATTAATCGACCATAAGTTTAATCTTTATTCGCATACCAATCGTCCGTTAGCAATCATTGCCAATAACGAATCGATATCCTTACAAGCTCTGGGTTTATATTCAAAGAGACAAGAGCAGTCAACCGTTCGATGCCCCGTTGAAAAGCGTTATGCCTTAAGCAGTTAATTAACGTACTGGCAACTCGGTAAATCGTACGTTTCCCGCGTCTTTAAAAACTGACATTATACATCGACTTCTGTTCGTATTACTTCATCCCGTCTTGTTGACTTGGAGTGCGATTTTCAAGTAAATTCTTGTTTCTTGCAAATGGTAAATTGTAGGAATCGAATGTCGGAGACGTTGAAGCGTGAAGAAAAATTCAAACGGGAACGTTTTTATGAATGTGTTACATGTTGGTATAGAGAGAACGGTATAAGGAGCAATGGCTGTTAACTGATCCCTGGACCACAATGGAATTGCACAATTGTGCTCGACGTATCGAAGGTTTTCGCGGTGGAGATATTAAGCTATTGACTGTAGTCGTTGGACAATGTACCATTGTGGAATTCCTTTTATTTATCTCCGTGCATGTCTCGGATCTTTTGTCTAACGGTTTCAATTTGTTTCTCCATACGATTACACTTTTCGCGTGGGATCGTTGATACGTGATCTGTAAAGTAAAGATGGAAAATGTGGCAAAGTATTAGATGTCAATGCCCTTAACCCTTTTAGTGCCGACCGGAAAATTGATTGAATTAATGACTAGTCGCGAATTAAAAGAATTTTCATCTGGCTATAATTTCATATAGATCCCGCAATACGGAGCATAAACTGTCTATTTACAATTATTGTTCATAAAATTACTGGTATCATATTGGAAACTGAATGATAACTCTTCAATTCCTTTTGCTAGCACTATTGCTAACGATGATATATCGTAGTCCGGCACTAAAAGGGTTAAAATGACTTCTTCCCTTAAATGCGTGACCTAGAGAGAAGTGGCGGAGATCATCTTAACCGTTAAATTCGCGATTTTATTTTTTTAATCGGAAAAAATGTTTTTAATATCCATATATAGTTTAGATTATAGGAAAAATATTTAAAAAAATTCTTTTGAAAGAATTCAGTTTCTAAATTACCTGAAAATCCTTTGTTGCATTTATGCAACACTGCACGTTCCTAGGTGAGCAGATGTATGGGGAATCGAAATGTTGATATGCATTTTAACTTGAGCAATAAATATGTTCCCAAGTAATGAAAAAACAATCATCACTTACCTTGATAAATATTTATATTTCATCAAAACCCGCTAAAACTGACAAATAATTAAAACATTTGAAAGTTGGTGCCACTGCATCTGACAGAAATTTACAAAGTACACTATAGTCTATGACAAAGTTCGTTCAGAAACCGTAATCCGTTTAGATTTTTTTTTATTCTCATAGAATTAGTATGTTGCAGAAGTGCAACTCCGCGAATTTAAGGGTTAAAAGGTTACGTCTCAGGATGCATAGGAGGCAGTTGAGTTTTAGAGGAACTGTGAGACGCACAATTCTTTTTTCTTAGACACCTTTAAATATCTTAGCTTATTAGTATTTAGGATTTCGCTTTGTATTAGGTATATATATTTCATATATATCCTATTCATTTTTATTATATTCTTAGTGTGTTTTGTGTATTTTTTTCTTAGTTTTATTTAGGAAATTTAGTTTTTTCCTTTTTTATTTTATCCACGTCTACACCTTAGCCAACTAAAATCTTTCTTAGTGTTATTTCACTGAATCCTACTACAAAAAGGATGAAGAAAGATGGATGTATAGAGTGAGACAGAAAACATCTGTTTAATTGCCACCTATTACGGTTAGATCAAACTATAGATTACAAGCTGTTGGTTCGCAGAAGTGCATGAAGTGCGCTTTTAACCGAGAAAAGAGGGTGGAGAGATCGTTTGAAAGTATGCGCTCTCGTAGGTCGTAGCCTGAGAACCCCTGGGTTAGATAGATAAGTGAATAGATAGCTTGTGACTCATGCATTATTAGAGGCTAGTTTTTTAGGTCACTTTTTTCATCGTTCTCGCGGCGAAAAAATGCCACTTTTCAATCGCGTTAAGTGATTACGTCGATGTGTAAAATGAGACCATTAAAGTATGTAATGCTTCGACAAAAACGACGATACTATGTACAAATTAACCCTTAGATCTTCCGATGTCGTTTTAAGATACGAAACCTACCATGGAGCACCGAGATTACAATTATAATCGCTCTTCCTTTCTACCAAATTAATTTCAACATCTTCAAACAACTGCCGACACTGCGTTCCAATCGTTCGTGCTGACAGAACAAAATTCCGGAACCGGTATATCGAAGAATCATCGAATTTCTTCCTTTGGCAAAGATTTCACTCGAATTACCAACCAACCTTTTTTTCCATACCTTCAAAAAAAACTTTCGACTATGCTCAAATTGGATTCAAGCAAACCACCGTTCATTTTCCATAGGGAAAGTTCTACATCTGAAATTTTACATTTTACAAAATCTCTGAAATAAATTAATCTCATACGTAGAAGAAAATCCCTAGAAGTCAGAATTTCAAAGGAATATTAACACTAAACCTACCAAATCGGTTAACACGTTGACTGCCATGGGGGTCACCGGTGACCGGCGCTATTAAATTCAATGAAATTTGATGTCACTTTGAAATTGCAATATTTAGAAATTTTCAGACATATTGTATATTTAAATTTTGGTGTTTAAAAGATAGAGATCTGCCGAATATCTATCTATCTGTATCGTTAAAGTTTCTGTTTTACAAAGATGTGAATTTAATAGAAAATTTCGCTTCAGTAGAAACAGTGAAACTAGCGAAATACGGTTGGCGTTCAACGTGTTAAACGACCGGTTCCAATTTTTTTCTAAAATATTAAATGAAGAGCCACGAAGTAAATATTCCATTTCTATCGTATAAAACTTAAATTAGTTAATTAATCACCTTTTTCAACTCTTCACTCCTTTTTTTCTAAATTAGTTATTAGGTATATCTAAATTTTAGTAGATATAACTTCGGTAGTTTCAGTGTTAATGCTAGAAGTACTGACGTTAAATCCACTATATTTCAATATATTAATCCTTTGAAGGAGATTTCCTTGATATCTGTGGTGTGAGAAAAAATTTAATTATAATCTACAACATAATCATTGAAATATGACTATACAAATACTAATTTATCAATTCTATGCATTAACACTCGCACTTTCTCCCAAAAACCTAGTTTTAGATCGCCAAATAATTAATCATCTCTCAATATCCAAAAATACCTCCGTCCGCAAAGGGTTAAATAAGTACTTTGGAAAAAGAGAAATCAAGAAGTGGAAAAGATGATCGATTCAATAACCTGCGTATCGTAAAATCAACATAGAAATTCTGCTCTACGACTCTTCTATAAACTTGACTTATTTTTGTAAAAAATTGTCAACCAGTCATTTTGACTTGCTTGGTAGTTCCACCGTTAATTCCTTGAATTTGCACTACGATGAACATCATTTTTTTCAACTGCTGCATCCTGTCACTCCTCCGGCATACCTCGAAGGGCCTTCAAGTTCAAGGCCACTAGGTATGAACCAAAAAAGAATACACTGAAAGATCTCAGGAGTGTTTGTAAGTCGACGATACCTGGAGGAGATCAGAGTTGTCCTCATCGGAGATTTCTTCTCGGTCGTTGCCGGACACACGCGTCCACCTTTCAACCCTAGTTCAAGGACCAATAAGCCCAAGAACTCTTTTGCATTCACGTGTTCGTTCACCTCGTGGTGGCAACGCTGCCTTCGTAGCATGGTTGCCATGGTTGCCAAGCCCATCAAGGTCCAGGGCTGCAGCACCCGCACATGGTGTGTTACGGTGCCCAATAAAAAAAGCTCCAACCACGTCTCGCCGCAAAGATGACTGCGTCGGCCAGATTTTTCTCGGCGACTTTATGTCACGTCTCGACACGGGAACCAATGATAGTGAACGGATCATCGAAATCTTATCACCGATTAAATTTGTTGCATGGTTCTCGAGAAACAGTTTTTGAAAGAATTTAACACTAAAGCTGCCACAGAGAGATCAATTGACCCCTACTCAACGTAAATTTGTCTTTGAGAAAAATTATCGGTACAGCGTTAAGAGGTAATGAAGAAATTTGGGTTTCATTTTGGAACGGATTAGTTAACGATGGATAAAGAGAAGAATTGAAATTGTCGACTTGTTTTGAATTACAATTGAAATTTGAGAGATTGGTTTTTCCGTTGAAGGGTGTATTTTGAGACGTAGCTTGAAGAATGGAGTAGGAAAAAGTTTCTGGAAGATTCAAGCACCCTTTATCCTCATCATCGATGCAGCTTCACGGAAGAACGTTCTCGATTTTTCAAAGATTTCTTCGTTCCTCTCTTCAACATTTATCATCTTTCCTCGTATCTCGTACAAGAGGATTGCCTCTAATGTCTACAAGGAAGAAAGGATAAAGGAGGGAAACAACGAGCGAAATAATCTCCAAATGGGTAACCAATCAAACATGGTTAGTCGACTCCCCTTATCATCGGGTCCTTGACGAATCCGTACATTGATAAACGACGACATGTCCTCAATGACTATCAGCGCGTCGTCTCACTTTCATTGGTTCCTTGACAGTTATTAATTCAGCGAGTACGAGGAACACGAACCCTCTTCCTTCTCTCTCTTTCTCTCTCTCTCCTCCGTTTTCTGTCTGGCCGTCTATAAATACTGTTAATGCCTCTTCGCGTATATCCCCGGCGAATTTCGCAGCCAGCTCCCTTTCGATTCCTCGGTTCTTCCAACGTCGAAATAACGCCGCGAATAACGCCTTGTAATTGCATTCACGAATGGTAATTACTTGAATGGGTGACGGGGCAAGTACCTCGTAAAACACCGAAGCTTAGTCCTCGGTCTGGCCGGTTTAACATTTCCATGTTCCTCGGGGGCGAGCATTGTAACTATCGAGCTCGTGATTACAGTGTCATCGAACTCTCGACGCCATAGGTGGCATGGGGTGGCTGACGATTAGGGAGGGTTGGATGCGTGAAACTGGCCAACTTTGTTGGACGGAGTGAAAGGGAGAAATTGATGGAACTAAGGTGAAATACGGGAGAAAGTGAGCGAAATAAACGGAAAAAAGAGTGAGAGTGAAAGAGAAGGAGGGAGAAATAGCGGAAAAATGAAAAAACTAAAGAGGGGAGAAATGCAGAGAGCAGAGGGACGAAGAAGAGAGAATGATTGAAGAGATAGGGGTGAAAGGGAGAAATAGAGGGAATTAAGATGAAATACAAAGAACAACAGTGAGAGGAATAGACAAGAAGGAGGAGAGAGAGTGAAAGAGAATGAAGAAAAAATAGTGAAAAAAGAGGGAAAGGGGAGCGAACAAGGGAGAAATGAAGAGAGTAAGGGTCAGAAAGGGAGCGAACGATTGAAGAGACATGGAATTAAAGGGAGAGAACGATCGAAGAAACAAAGAGTAAAATGGTGAAATACGGAGAACAAGTGAGAGGGATAGACTGCAGAAGGGGAGAGAGTGAAAAAAACAAAGGAGGAATACCAAGAGAAAATAGTACAACTAGGGAGAAATGCAGAAATCAGTGGAGAGAAGAAAGAAATGGAGAGAATGATTAAAGAGACAGGGATGAAAGGGAGAATTAAATGGAACTAAGGTGAAATACAGAGAAAAAGTGAGAAGAACAGGCAGAAGAAGGGAAGAGAATGAATGAGAACAAAGGAGACAGCGACAAAAAGGGGAAAACTAGAAAGAACAAGGGAGAAATGCAGAAATCAAAGGAAAGAAGTGGAGAGAATGATTAAAGAAGCAGGGATGAAGGGGAATTAGATGTAACTAAGGTTAAATACAGAGGAAAAATGAGAAGAATAGGCAGAAGAAGGGAAGAGAGTGAAAGAGAACAAAAGAGACAGCGACAAAAGGAGAAAACTAGAGAGAACAAGGGAGAAATGCAGAAATCAAAGAAAAGAAGTGGAGAGAACGATTGAAGAAATAGGGATGAAGGGGAATTAGATGGAACTAAGGTAAAGTACAGAGAAAAAATGAGAAGAATAGGCAGAAGAAGGGAAGAGAATGAAAGAGAACAAAAGAGACAGCGACAAAAGGGGAAAACTAGAGAGAACAAGGGAAAAATGCAGAGATTAAGGGGAAGAAAGGGAGAGAACGATTGAAGAGCTAAGGAAAGAAAGAGAAAGGAGGGTAACAGACACCAGGGAGGTCGTGGAATTCGGCTCTGTAACGCTTTGATTAGAGGGCTCTAACTCTGGCTAGCTGGCACGAATGATGATGTGCATTCCTTTGCCCGATACGCACGAATCTCGAAGGGATACTGCAGCCGTGGAAGCATTCGTAGACGAACTTTCATCTCTCTCGTTCTACTCGACTCGTTGCGTGTTTTATCGTTGAATTGGATTGAATGATTGATAAAACAGAGTGCATCAGATAAAAAGCAAGGGTCACTCGTTACATCACCGGTTCTCCGTTGAATGAAACCAGTAGTGGTCATCGTGATTCACTTTAGCATTTAAGATTCTCTTGAATGAGAAACTTGCGTAGATCATATCTTCTTGAAATGCATAATTCGCACTTGTTTTTATCGAGAACTTCATCAAACATGTCCTTCCATTTCATTCTCAATTCATCTTTCTTCACAGTTATCAACGGTTCTCCAATTACATTAATATCTCAACGCAGGGATGAATCATCGCGTAGATCGATTAGAGACAATAAGTGCGAGGTTACTTGCCACCGAATCAAGTACTATTTATTATATTATTTGTTACTATTTATACTTTCTCAAAGTCACCTTGCACGGCTACTCGGGTGACTTGTTAATTAATTAATTGTCACCTGCGGTTTGTAACCGCGTAAAACTTTATATTCAATTAATGTTCCCTCATGGGACACTACCCTCTGAACATTAATCGAAAATTAACCCCTTATCTTAAATGTAACACACGTACCGCGGCAAATAGAACAACAATTTTAAAAATTAAAAAAAAAACTATTAAATTGAAAATATCAGTAGGTCAGGAGACGTTGAAATTAGTCCTATATTATTACCAGACTGCGGATTTTTATGCATTTATGACAAATTAAATACGGCTAAAATATACAAAAAGGACATAATATAAAAATATATCTAAAATATCCAAAGTATGGTATTTTCTTGTAATATTTATTGTGTGCATTAAATCCCTAGATAGGTTTTCCTGTCTCACCTGCATTTGTGAAACTCGAAATTTGCATAAACATCCGCAGGCTAATTATTACCATTGCGTTAACTTGTACCGTTATATCAGAAATCAGTGATAGATTATTATTACAACAATTAATTCTATTTTTGCGCGCTCGGTCACAAAAGAAACCGTAAGCCAAGGTGTTAAAAATCAATGTATCTATACTTCCTCAAAACGAAACTCTCAGCAACAAGAAATTCGATAATTCGTAAATTCCAGTAAGTTTTCACGTCCTAGAAAACATCCTAGACCAGATGTTAGGTGTTTTTATTGGCCACGAATACTCTGAGAGCAAGGAAGCTCGTCTCTTTCATTCATGAACCGGTTAAGTAAGATGATTCCACGGCTGGCACTTAATCAGGCAGTCCCTTAACATGTGATTTGACGTACACCACGCTTCGTGCTTCCTTCCCAGTTTCATTCCATGCCGAAGAGAGCAACAAGTCGGCACTGTGTCTGCCCTTATTGCTGGCCTTACTAATTAAGTATAAATTGCTTCTTGCGGCTGCAAGAGGCACAAGACTCGCCGCTATCGTGAAATCCATGCACGAACAGCACCACGGTCATTCTCTTCCAGTATTTCTCCTCGCCGGTTATTCGTCTTCACCCTTCGAAATCCCATAAAGATTTCCTCTCCTACGGCGTAGACTGAATTCAGACGAGGACAGTTCTTCTCGTATGATTCACTTTTAACGTCATCGTCGATGAATCGTACGAGGAAGGAGACTAGCTTGTGGGTGGTCTACAAGGCTACCAGCACGATGCATCAATAAATTAATCTAGGTATTAAGAATCAAATGGATACAATCGTCGAGAGAGATCGGAGAGGGTGGAGAGATTTTTTTTTCGAACTTACGTTCACTGTCATGGGGGTCACCGGCGTTTTGAATTTAACGAAATTTCGTGTAACTTTGAAATTGAAATATTTAGGAATTTTCGAAAATATAAAATACTTAGGAATTTTTGGAAATACTGAATATTTAATTATTCCCAAAAATTCCTATATATTGCAATTTCAAAGTTACACGAAAATACCCTCTATATGGAATAGAATTTTTATATAATATAAAATATATGAAATTGAAAATTTGATGCGACACGATAATATGATTCATGTTTTATTAATAATGCGTTATGAAGAATCACTGATTCATTTTTATTTTAACTATTTAATTCGAACTCATTTCGCAGGCAGTTACAACGGACGTCGTAGGGCAGGGGGTTAAAGTCAATAATTAAATATACAGTATTTCCAAAATTTCCTAAATATTGCAATTTCAAAGTTACACGGAAACGCCCTCTATATGGAACAGAATTTTCAAATTTCGTAAACCTGTAAAATTGAAAGTATGACGCGACACGATAATACATATGATTCATTGTAATATTAATAATGAATCACTGATTCATTATTATTTTAACTATTTACTTCGAACTCATTTCGTTTGAAGTGTCTTTAAAGTTTCTGCTCTATAAATATATGATTTTAATAGAAAAGGTCTCACCTGTCCATGGTCAAAGGTGTTGAGTGCTCATTTCGCTTAAGATCTATTTTAAGTGGATCATGAACCACCGAATTTAACCCCTTGACTTACACTGACCTACGCCACACGTGAAGCGATAAATAAAATCCGAAATTCTGAAATTTTCCAGTAAGTAAGTACTATTAAAAAATCAGTCCATCATGACGTCAAATTATTTCTATAATATCAACATTACAATCGACTATACAAAATGTTAAAAATAAGAGAGAAATTTCTATTTATGGATTTCCTTTTGAATGATTACACATTCTGACAAAATATAAATCGTAAGGAAGGAGTTAATGACAATTCAGGAAAAATTCTCTCGAAGGTGAGTGTAAATTGAGAACTCACCACTATTAATTGGAAGTCTAAGGTTTCACCTCAATATCCACCATAGACACAATACTATTCTTCCGTATCAACAAGTTACGTCTCCCCAATCAATTCCTTCGCTCGATACGACTTCGTCGCCGACTTTCACGCACGTCCACCGACGTGTTTATTTCGAAAACGAATTTCGTAAGAGGAACTACGTATAGCGTTGCGCGCGATATTATCTTAACAAGGACCATAATGCACAGTAGGATTTATCGCCGAAAAAAAGACCGGGTGTGCTTACAAGCATGGTATTCATAAGGTAGAAGATACCAACGGAGTATCGTCAAACGATGAATCGAGGTCGTCGTTTCCACGATGTTTCGTTCGTTGACGCGGCGTTCCAGGAATACCACGTTCATCCCGTATGGTAAATCGAAGAAATTATCAAGAAGCTTAATTCCTCGACAAGCCAAGGATACCACTTACGTCACGCGTCATGTCTTTCCCATAATCTTGTACTCTTCTTTCCAACCTACTCCTCTCAACATCCCCCTTTTCTCTCTTCTTCAAATCTCTCTTACCACAAAATATACTGTTTCGTTCGTATCTTCGTGCGAACTTTACGAGGGAATAAAAAGTGCAAGGCTTACCTTAACACCATCTCCAAACATTCCATGGTGTGCTCAAGGCGAGGACCATTTTGAAACGAGCATAGAAAGCAACCTAAGGAGAAGCAGGGTTATCAACTCTTTAGGCTCCACTCGTCTCGACGCTGTTTACCTTGATTATCATGGATCCGGGAAAGTTTGGGTATGCATTGTTTACACGAAGCTGAAGATAACGCTCCCAACTTGCGTGCAACAACCCTGGCATTATTATATGGTGGATGAAATTTTACCGTGTGGTAAGATTAATCGGGGAACTTCACCAGACGAGATTCTACGAAAGGGAATGCTCTGAGAATCGTGTTGATTTTCCTTTCGCTTTCACAGCCATGTTCACGGCACGTTTATTCTGTCGTGTCGCTGCGCCTTTGAAGGATCTTTGCCTGAATCTTTACCTGGGTTTTCGTTGTGATTAATCGCTACTATTTACCGCGGACACCTGGGGTGGTAGCTGGCAAACCGTGTCGAGACTGCTCTCGTGACAATCTTCTCACGATGGAATTAGGATCTCGGTTAAGATAACGTGCTGGAGAACTGGGCAAAAGATCTTTTTTTTCTGTATATTTCTCTCTTTCTTGTACGTTTATGTTCGTTCTTTGTTGCTCTTGGTGGTTTTGTCGTGGAAAATATCACACTGAGTTTCAGAAAGGTGGAGAATTTAAATGGGACGGGATTACGATGAGGTTGGATGTGGAGATTCGATGGTGGTGATATTGACGTTGGGAGAGGTAGATGGTTTTGCTGGGTACTGTTTATTTGTGGGATATGAGAAAAAGGTTTTGTTGTATTTCGACGTTTGATAAGCTCGATTGGGTAAAGTCGAAGCATGGTAACTGTTTTCGATATCTATGGTAATATCGAGGGAGGAAAGGGTAACGTTGCGAAAGGAGATTGAGAAGAACGGAGAAACTGTATGGAGGTATTTTAATACTATTTCTACCACAATTTTCTGTATACCTATTTCGACTGAAAGGTGCCTTTTGACAATGTTTCGTTTGAATGCAAATAATTGTTAAAACTGTCGAGATTTCAAATTATCAGTTAAATGTATATAATTTGAGGAATATGTCTATTGGTATATTGATGTACATTTATTAGAAATTATTTAATCAGCTTGAAAATTCGAGCAGTGGTGTGCAGCTAGTTGTAAAGTCACTGCAGCGGTGTACGCTAATATCAAAGTAATATCAAAGTTATGGCGCAACTCCTGTATTTTCTGTTACAATTGAAATCGAGTTTCTCTAATCTGGTTATAATTGATATGGTGCTGCAAAATTGTGTTGATTTATATACAAAATGGTTTAAAATTAGGCACCGTCATAAAATCCTTAAAGTGTCAAAAGACACCTCACGGTAGAAATAAGTATACCATATACACATTTCTAGATGTAAGATGTGCTGGTGGAAAATGATATTGCTGAATTAATTTAACGACTACTGTATGAAAAGTCAAAAAATTCATTGTGGAGATATGATTCAACTTAGAGAATAATTTTAAGTTAAAATTTGGAACCTCTTGGTAGAAATAGTGTTAAGGGAGATTTGAGGATAACAGAGTAATTTAGAAGCAGCTTTATTAGAATGAATATAAGACTAATTTGTTTAATTTAGAAGTCTAAATCTGTGCCGTGAGAAATTACCAATCTTTTGGTTTTGCTGCATCTCTGATAATTCACACTTTAATTAATTTCTAATTTTTATGACTCCTTGCCGTACAAAAACGAGTTGCAGTAAATTGGATAGGAAATTTAAAAGTTCTGCAAAATCTATCAAATTGAAAGTATTAGTAAGACACTCCCCAGTGAAATTTAAACATTTTTGTTTTGCTAATTCAAATTCTGAATTATTGCAGAGGCAGTCACAAAAGAAATCGTACAAGGGGTTGACCACAGATGATTAATTTAATATATTTAAAATTCTCAAATAAATCTCTTCCACTTAAGCCAACATGGGCCCTTGTAACTCACAAATTACAAATTAGATTTTAACTCTTTGAGGCACAGGAATTCAGAAAATAAGACATGTATTTTACACAAACATTTTTATAATTTTTAATACAACAAAGTTGATTTATATTTATTGCCCACGTTATACAATGATGCGAATTTTCGAGGTGGGATAAAAAATGTACCACCATACTTCAAAATTCTGTACAATTCAATGTTTCAAATCAGGTTAAATCTATTATCTAAATTAGTATTCTTATCATTTTCTAATGTGCTATCATACAACAGATCCTCAGATACCATAAAAAATTCAAACTATAGAAAGATAAATAAATGAAGCTGACAAAAAACTTGGTCGATCCAATCTTCTACAGTCTTCAACATAGATACAAAAAATTTAAAAAAGCATCATTAGAAACAGCAACATTTTCAAAGACCAACTCATCCTAACCACCTTGTTAGATCTAGCATTAAAAAGCAATTTCACCCGTGCAACATCTCAAGCTTGACTCCATCGTAAACCATCGACGTTATGCAACGGAATGCACCAACGACTTCAGGATTCCCGTTGGTATTCGCGTCATAGATCCGCGATTCGTTTGCTCATCATCGTCGCAAAGCACGAACGAAAGGAGCTCCCTTGTTTTCGAATACTCGTGACGCATCAACCAGAAGCCATGAACACATGGAAGATGCATTTCCAAACCTACATCGAATATAAAATCCGACCAGTCAAAGTTATGCGACCTATTTTTCCTGAAACTCGAGGGCTCTCACCGTCTGAATGATATTTCTGGATTGTCTGATTCATAGACCAGAATATGTATTGGATTGCTGGTACTCCTAACTTCTTCAATGTTCTCGTTTTAACCCCTTGCCGTACAATAACGAGTGCTAATCGTGACGCTATAAATGCAATAGTCAATTTTGAAGTGCTCTAAAATATTATTTGATTACAAATATCAATGAGTCCTGATAAAATCAAATTAATTCTACGCTATTCAATATTACGTTAACACTTTGAGGCACAGTGGGATTAAAAGTCGAAAATTCCTTAACACTAGAACTACCGGCGTTAAATCTGTCATATTTCAATATATTAAATAAATACTTTAAAAAAGGAGGAATCGAGTGGCGGAAAAAATGATCATTTCGGTGATTTATGTCTTTTGTGATGGACGTAGAATTTTTGTTCCATGGATCTTCTATGAATTTGGAGAATTTTTGGGAAAAATTGTATACCAGTCATTCTGACTGGTTTGGTAGTTCTAGTGTTAAAATTTAATAATTAAAAAAATTTAATGCCTCGAAAATTTATATTATCATACAACTTTGCCAATAATTATAAACTAACTTTATCTAGTTCAAAGAAAAAAATTCCATGTTCCACATGGGCCATTTTATTTTCGGAGTTCCTGTGCCCCAAAGAGTTAAGTCATTTACTATACCCGAAATTAGGAGTTAGATTGTTATTTTGGTAATTAATTCATATTCATTGCACATTTAATGACAAACGAAATGGCACGGCAAGGGGTTAACACAGATCGTAAAAGACGGTTCTCCGTAACCGATGAAACGAGTCACGCTAAGTTTCGTTGAACCTATTAAGATTAACGGCAGTTTAGAGATCAATGTTTGATTAAGATATTCGCAGCAACGAGCACCATACATGCACGACTACTCGAACATATTCTCTGATAGAATCAGAAAGTAACATTCTTTTGCCCCGAGAAAAAAAAAAACCATAGTAAAATACTTGTACATTTAAAATCGAAAGTACGAAACGTTGACCCGTATTTCAGCTAATTCTCTCCAAACCCCAAGGAATTACTCCGGCTTTAAAAGCCTCCGAGATACAACCGCAAACCGCATACCCATCTGAAGAGAAGTTAAAGCATGAATCTTAACCATGCACGCGTACAAACTCCATTTGTCCCGCAACGAGGATGAATACGATCCTCAGTTCGAACTCTGAACGATCGGCGTGGTTTAAAATCTCACCATTTAACTCGCCTTTCGCACACGCGTTTGTAAACACGGCTTGGCAACCTCGCCATCTTCCTCTCCTCTTTCAATGAGGTCTCTCTTTTCTTCCTTTTTTCTTTCTTATTCTTTCTCTACCTTTCTCTTCCTCGTGTCTGTACCTCTCGAAACTCTTGAAAATGCACCGACCAACCAAGGTTGTGCTTCAACGACCACATCAACGACTTTAGGAACGTCAGACCCGGTTGCATTCACGACGATCCATGGATTCTTCCTTCCGTGCCGCTAAAATGCTCGGGGACGCTCGAGAATTGACCAGTCGACACCAGAAAATTACTATGATTATCAAGAGCGAGCCTCGTGTTCTTGCCGGTCTCTCAGGTCCTTATTCGAGAAATTGCACGACCTATCGATACATTACTGTACTCGAACCGTCCATTACGATAATAAGGTTTCACGGTACGATTAAGAAGTGCGAATGTAACAAGGTGTTTTCTGTATTCGCTGGGTGGAACTTTTTCTTTATGGCTGTTGCAATAGATTTGATGGAGGGGTTGGAAAAGAGGGTGATTATTTAGAGAGATATTAATTGGTAGATTAAGTCAACTGGTTGAACGATCGATAGACATCTATGGTAATTTCTTGGGGGATATGGCGCCATGATATTTTCTTCTACTATTGCCAACTGGATAATTCTGTTATTGGCTAATAATCACTACGGTCGATGTCTTTTGCAGCAAAAAAATAATTCTGTTATTAATGTCGTTGTGAAAGTTCATGCAAATGTCTTTGAAATGTTATAGTCGAGGTTAGCTATTGTCTCAGGGCGTGTAATCGTGGTTGAGAGTTAGAATTGTATCTGTAGGAGATTCGTAAAGGACAATGGACGATGACGTTGAGGAACTTTGAATGTTTTTGTTTTTTAGTCAACCCTTTTAGTTCCGACCGGAAAAATTGATTGAATTAATGAATAGTTGCGAATAAAAAGAATTGTCATTTGGCGATAGTTTCATATACAATACGCAATATAGAGCATCAATTGTCTATTATAATTATTTGTCATAAAATTATTGATATCGTATTGGAACAATGAATATTAACCCTTCGATGCCCAGTGTTAGTACTATTGTTAACGAAGATATATCGTCATCCAGCACTAAAAGGGTTAATCCTTGGTTCTTGCCAATTTATATCATAATATAATGCACCTTGAATCTCCGATGCTAGTTAGAGTGCTTTTACCGCCACGTGCTCAAGGATGAGGCATTATGAATATGCAGATGTTTCAATCCCATTGGCTTCTCGAGATTAGCACGCGCACAGCTCAAAGTCACGCGTCTGCGTTTGTTCCGATATTTCTTGAATAGCGATGAGAACTTCATTATCGTAGAATGATGGAAATAGAGACACTGTCAGACTATCTTCTACCCGACTCGATTTCCATTCCAGTTGCAAAGGAACAAGGACTTCCTTATTCCTCTACACCTTCTCCAATAAATTACCAATCGTCCAGAAATCTCTATGCAGCGCGTTCCTTCAATTTTTTTCCTCCTCTCGCATTGCAACGTCCGACAAATGACAAGACGTAACAATGGACAACGGGAATGCACGTCAGATTTTATCAACTTGCACGAGACGCAAGTGAAATCAGCCAGTACGTTCTTAAGAGGTTAACATCGATATCTCGGCGTGTATCGAGCAAAGACTTTTAAAAGTGTTCTCGAAATACTACCACCCTCTCTATATGGTCCATATCGTCTTTCCTCGGCGTTATCCTTCGTAAGGAGAGAGACTTGGAAACGAAAGGATGATCCATCGACAGGTACATTAGTCAAGATTCGTTTCTCTCGTGTTCCTGCCACTGATGCTTCGATGCATTTTCAGCCGCTGCGTCATCATCCCTCATCGCGTTATCTTTACGGTACGCCGTGAATTTTAGTAAACTTCCACTCCGAACAGCCCCCACGTTGCATGGAAGTTGGAGAGGGGATGATGCAGCCGCCCTAACGGATTGTTTGTAGACTTTTCACGGAATTCCGCCCCGTCTATGAGCATTTCTGGCGTTAACTGTAATCGTTAAAGCAGCCGGTGGCCTTCTACATCGTATAGGTCCGTTGACAGGCGGTCTTTTCGTTTATCCACATGCCTTAGGATTTATTATCCTTGTCTTCTCGCGAGGGAGACGAACTAATTATCTTACGGGCGAGATGAACGGCGAGGAGTCGTTCAGTTGGTAGACGTTGCAGTGGGTACGCGAAGATCGTTAGTTTTAGTCCTGGAGAACGGTTTTGAAGGATGGAAATTTATCTGAAATTTGGAGTAGGTGAAATGTTATTGTGATGGAAAATTTGTCAGATTCTGTAAATGAGAGACTGTGGGATTTTATTGGATATTTCTTGCTTTAGGATTTATTATCCTTTTTTCTCGCAAAGGAGAGGAACTAATTGTTTTATGGTGAGATGAGTGACGAGGACTCGTTGAGTTGGTAGGCATTGCAATGGGTACACGAAGATTAGTATTTTTGGTCCTGGAGAACGGTTTTGAAGGATGGAAATTTATTTGAGATTTTGAGTAGGTGAAATGTTAATGTGATTGACAATTTTTTAGATGCTGTAAATGAGAGACTGTGGGATTTTATTGGATATTTCTTGCCTTAGAATTTAGTTTCCTTTTTTCTCGCGAGGGAGACGAACTAATTACCATGCGAAGGTCATTATTTTTGTAAATTTATCGAAGATTTTGAGTAGATGAAATTCTATTCTAATTGATAATTTTAATGTCGTATTTATTTGATTTGATTTAGATATCGTTTGATTTAGAATGGCATTTGATTCGATGTTTCTTGCCTTAGGATTTATTATCCTTATTTTCTCGCGAAGAAGACGAACTAATTATCTTGCGGATGAAATGAGCAACGAGGACTCATTGAGTTCGTAGATCACTGAGTACCACGCGAAGATCCTCATTTTTGGTCTTGGAGAACAATTTTGAAACAGGATGTAAATTTATTTAAAATTTCGACTAGGTAAAATATTGTGATGGAAAATTTTAGTAAATGAAAGTCTGTGCGATGTGAATTGACGTTTATTGTTTTCGTATTTCAAGTAAAATCGTCAGAGTAACTCGCGCATTGCGCCGAGAATTTCTCTAACTCGTGGAGAACACAGTTGGCCGCATATTTTCGAACTGGCAGCAATAAAGCTCGATCGCTCTAAATTCTAGGTCGGAAACTTGGGATGTCCAGCATATCCCTGGCGCTATTCATAAAACGGGTTATTCTTCGTCGTATCTGTGAGATATTTCATTAAAATAACTCCCGTAGAAACTCACCCGTTGTATTATAGATCGTCGTATTAAACTTCAAACTCTCGCGTTTCCCTGACACACGATGCGCGTCATTATATCCTCCCATTTAATGAGCGACACTCAACGTCAACGATGCAAAATATTCGTTATTTACACTCTCCTGAATATTCGTAATATATCACGATATTAAATATTTCACAAATACCCGTTCAACGTCCACGAAGATTCATCGTGGAAAAAAAGGAAAAGAAACGATAATAATATCAAGCTTAATTGAAGAAACTGGTAAACAAGATTTATATCATCTCGACAGACGAGTTTTGTATCAACGTGTATCGTGGAATACCAGAAGCGTTCAGATACGTGTTGTCATCACTTCCAAGCGGCAATTAATTAGTCCATGGGGTATCTAACGGATTATTCTCTACCAAGAACTCTGGCATAGATCGAGCTGCACGTTTTCATCCCAATGGGACACCTGCTCGAAGAATTCCGGGCCATGGTGTACTTGGGTCTCATGGTACCACCTGCCAAGACCCGCGTCATCAGGTAGGGCCCCGTATCTTGGGCCTCAAGGGTCTCAGACTGACGATAATTCATCTTCTTCTATACTTTCGATTCTAGCTATTAAAGTTACTCGAGCTATTGTTACGTTGGACTTTTAAGAAACAAGATGAAACGATAAAGTTAGTAGACGATTCATTTTGTTCGAGGATCAAAGAGTTACATTTTTTTTTGTGTATAATGAGACACGGAAAAATAGTAGAATCGACGGTAACAACTGCTGCCTTGAACTCGAGGTGTCTTCGTCAATTTGAATGTTGCAGCGCGGCGACTTTTGAATTGCAAATTCTGACGACGTATTAAAATCGGCGCACCATAATTTCGATGCCCGTGACTCGCTGTGTAAGGAGACGAAGCTCGGTTTGAAGGTTCGTGGCGTTGGTTATTTAAATTTTGACATCAGTATTCCAGTTCTTTCGTCCTGGCGCCCCGTTAGATTTCACGGTTTTACATTGGCGAGCACGGGCCAAATGCTGCTGCGACATGAATAATTATTATGATGCGCGCACATTTGTAACGGACTGTTCGAATTGGTGTGTGAATAATGCCGCCGATTTCCTTTGGATCGTTAAACTTTGTCACGGCCCTAGTGCCAAAAGTGGACGATTCAATCTGCTCAATTGAAATGATAGACTATCTAAAATTTGCTAATTAAACAATTAGGTGTATGCTCTAGGTAAATATCTCACCGGTAAAAAATCCAAAGTAGAATTTAATCCTTTCATAGGCTTTCAATTGATCTTAACAATTTTTTTATTAGAACAAATAATACTCTTTTCAGTCTTCTTCGATAGACCTACCTGCCATTCAGAACGTTCGAATAATAGAACTAATACAAAAAATAGTACAACTCTCGCTGAACGAATTATCCTCTTTACCTCCCACCTCTAAACGCACCCCTCAATTATTTCAATTTCCTCCCTCCAAAGCCACTAATTTCATTTTTAAAGTATCCAAGACCTCATCACTCACAAACTATTTTTACCAACTCTATACTATCGACAATTTCCAAACCAAATCAACATCTAAAACATCCCCAATCCTTCCACTCTCCTCTCTCCAAATCTACAAATTTAATTTTTAAAATGTCCAAGACATCCTCTACAAACCATTTTCACCAACTCCATGACATCGACAATCTCAAAACCAAATCTACCACTGAAACATCGCCCAACCGTTCAACTCTCCTCCCTCCAAAGCCACCAATTTCATTTTTAAAATATCTAAGACTTCATCCCCTACAAACCATTTTCACCAACCCTACACGATCGATAATCTGCAAATCAAATTTACCTCTAAAACATCCACCAACCCTTCCACTCTTCTCTCTCCAAATCCACAAATTTCATTTTCAAAATATCTAAGACTTCATCCCCAAAAACCATTTTCACCAACCCTATTACATCGACAATCTGCAAAGTAAATTTATCTCTAAAACATCCACCAACTCTTCCACTCTCCTCTCTCCAAATCCACCAATTTCATTTTCAAAATATCTAAGACTTCACCCCCTACAAACCATTTTCACCAACCCTACACCATTGACAATCTCAAAACCAAATCTACAACTGTAACATCTTCCAACCCTTCCACTCTTCTCTCTCCAAATCCACAAATTTCATTTTTAAAATATCTAAGACTTCACCCCCTACAAACCATTTTCACCAACCCTACACCATCGACAATCTCAAAACTAAATCAACCTCTGAAACATCCCCCAACCCTACCACTCTCCTCTCTCCAAATTCACAAATTTCATTTTCAAAATATCTAAGACTTCACCCCCTACGAACCATTTTCACCAAGCCTACACCATCGACAATCTCAAAACTAAATCAACCTCTGAAACATCCCCCAACCCTACCACTCTTCTCTCTCCAAATCCACCAATTTCATTTTTAAAATATCTAAGACTTCATCCCCTACAAACCGTTCTCACCAACCCTACGACATCGATAATCTCCGAGCCATACCCACTCCAATTAAATCCCCTTCGCGAAATCAGACCTCCCAACAACCCCATCGTTTCGCAAGCTCATCGAACGTAAATCCAAACGCACCACAGTTAATCCTTTCCGCGAGATCGTAAATCATAAAACGACTCCCCGCACTTGGCTCGGTTGTCCGCCTACTTGTTCTTTTCCCTGTAACCGAGGAGTCAAAGCAGCGGTCGGTTTGGCGACAGTGCAGGCATTATTTCCAAGGCGGCAACGTATACTTGCTCGCTCGTTGGCTCGAAGCAGAAGGATACTGAAGCGGGAGTACTGACTTGGGATCACGAGAAGACGAAGACACCCAGGGCGTTGAACTGCCCGCGGCATTCCGTCGTGTTTTCCTCCGCTCCTCTCTGGCCTCGAAGCCGCATAGATGAATTTTTAGGCGTAGACGATGGATCACCGGACGAATACAGAGCAGCGAGCCTTTCTGTCTTCCTCTTTCGTTCTCTCTGCGCACTTCTGAACGTAGTTCTACGACTGTAGATGCACGCTGGAACACGTGGTAACGGAGAATGATCGAAGATGAGCGTTTATTGCAAGTTGAGCGAGGATTATGGGTGGGATTGAATTTTTGTGGGATGATTGAGAGATAGGAGTTGGGTCGAATGGGGTCGAGTTTGTGGAGAATGGAGTGGAGTTTCTGGAATTGATGAAATTGAAACTGCTACTGTCCTTGGCTATATGTGACCCGGAGTGGAGATTGTGTTTGGATTTTATAGTTTTTTGATGTTGAATTTTTTTTTCGGGTCAGTGAGATGCAGAGGAAGACGAATGTGAGATATAAGTTAGGAGGACAGTAGGGTTGAGGTAGAGTACTGGTTTGTGGGAAATTTAAAATGGAGATAATGTGGAATTTTGTAGGGAACTTAACACTTTACCGACCGGTATTTTTTTAATATCCTGCTACCTTCTGACCGATCACTTGGTCACAAATACTTCCTTGATACAGAAAATTTCAAGTTCTCGTCATTGAGTCCGTACCATAGGTAACCGCAATGATGAATGATAATTTATTAATTGGAGTGGCAACCAATTAATTAGTTAAATGTTCAAAGGCTTTGGGTCCTGAAAGCCTATTAACACTTTATCGACCGGTAGTCTATTAATAGGCTTTTCAGGCCCAACGATTCTGCTATTTTAACTAATTAATCGGTTACCACAGCGATTAATAAATTATTGTTTATCATTGCGATTAATTGTGCCAAGGACTCTGTGACGAGAATTTGTAATTTTCGAAGAGATATCGGTATCAAGGAAGTATTTGCGGCCAAGTGACCGGTCAGAAGTGAGTAGGATGTGAAAAAATACCGGTCGATAAAGTATTAATAGGCTTCCTGTCAGTAAAGTGTTAAGATTGGATTTGAAATTGGGCCTAAAATGAAACATAAGGGACTTAAAATGGGCCTTAAAAAAGTAGGTGAAAGTAAGGACTTAAGAAACTGTGGATTAACCTTGTTCGTCGAAGAATTGTGAATAAGTTTGTGGGACTTGTATACTTGAACACAGGAAGGATTTTCTCCAATGTAGGATATTGGTTGTTTTTTGTAGCGACATCGTCGCTCAAAGGTATTAATTAAAACGCACAGTATTAATAAAGAAGATTTGTATGTCAACGATAATTAAACATTTCAAGCATGCCTCGAGGAGAGAAATACTTGGAAAATAGTGACACAGAGACACGAAGAGGGTCGCCGGCACATTGAATATTTTAGCTGTTTCTGGGTCAGGGAAAATTATGTCAGCGGTGAATTAAAGCTGCTTTCGTTGTCTTCGTACAACGTCAATCGTACCAAAGTTAAATACTAAACACGCAACTACCAGACGACTCTCTTTGCACCAACACGGAGTCGTCCACCATTACTCCCCCAATGAAATTCTCTTCAACAATATCCACATAAAACATCCAAATCAATATTCTCCAATCTCAACATTTCATAATCCCACGAAGCATACAGTATTTAATTAACACTAAAAAGACATCTATCCCCAACTTCAGGGAACAACTTTAATAATTATCGTTGCATAATTCCATCGTGCTCGAGCAGATAACAATCTCGTTTCGTGTGTGCCTCCAATTTCACCGGCATATAATCACACTATCCCGTGATTCCGCGTTTCAATTTCATTCCTGCCCACGAAATACGGAAATTAATCTCAGCCTAGGAGATACTCGTCAAATCGAATCTCTCGTTTCTTCCACCCCCTCGCGCGGATCTGATGAAAAGACTAGCTCAAATGAGAAAGACAGAGAGAGAGAAAGTTCAAGTGAGAGAGAGAATCGCCATCGAAATGAAACTCAATCGATTCTCAACGATGAGACACAGTGGCTGGGGTTTCGCGATGAGACTGATTAGAAATCGTCGCACGATAACGCACTTCGTGGCTACCACGGAAGAGCTTCGACGGAAATTGGAACTCGCGTGTTGAGCCCCTCGACTTAATATCTCACGTATTAACGACGATAGAGCAGGTCTACCGGCCTCTAGAGCCTCTAAAGTATATACACCGGTCACGAATTAGGACACAGCTGGATAAGGACGATCTTTACGAACTAACTGTGGCTCCTGGCTCGTTCCGGGCACCTGCACGATCGTTTCCATGCTGGGCTTCTTCGACTGGGGAGAGTTCGTTGTTTGGTGGGGTCATTTTTCTGGTCGTTAGGCTCGTAGATCATGGGTGCCTGAAGTTCGATGGGATCGTTGAAGTATTAGGAATGGGCGGTCTTTTTTTTGCGAGGTGCGGTTATCATTATGAGAACCGTTTAAAGGTTGAATTGATTAACTCTGCTTTTTGGATTTTTTTCATGTTGGAGCACTTGGTTGGGTCGTATTTTTTTTATGTTTAGGAGAAATTTCTTTGCATATCGAATTATAAATAATTTATTTTAGAAGTAAGCGTTATTGACTCCAAGGTTAGTACATCTTAGTTGTTTCGCATTTCGTTGGGCTAGATTTGGGAAAGTTGGGTGCAATTTGTATTTGTATTTTTAAGCTAATTTTGGAGGAGAGTATGTAGTGTTTGTCTACGTTAAGTCTTCTGGAGTTAATCGATTTGAGTTTCAGTTTGAATTTGAGAAAGTTTGAGTTTGCTGTCTATGTTATCTATCGTATTGTTGCATTACAATTTTTATTATTGTGTTTATGCACAAATTCAACTGTCCACGTAGAATTTTCTGGAGTTAATCGATTTCAGTTTAAATTGGAGTTTGAGAGAGTTTGAGTTTGCTGTCTATGTTAGCTATCGTATTGTTGCATTACAATTGTTTTTTTGGATCATATGAGAATCTCTGATACTTTGAAATTTGTGCACGTTAGTTTATGCACAAATTCAACTGTCCATGTTAAATTTTCTCGAGTTATCGATGTGAGCTTCAGTTTGAGAAAGATTGAGTTTTCTATCTATTATATATATGGTATTGTTGCATTACAATTTTTATTTTTGACCGTGTGAGAATCTCTGATACTTTAAAATGTATGCACTTTAGTTTACAAATCCGATGCAACCCAGTACAAATGAGAAACAAGTCAGGTGAATAATAAACCTCCTAGATCCACCCCCGAGGAATGAGCCACCGAAAAGAATGCTTATCGAACGAGGTCAACGACGAAATAATTGCATTACCGTTATCGTCGAAGAGATAGAAAGCGATCAGAATGCGAGTGAAGCTCGAAGAATATGCGGAGAAATTGCGTTGAGGACAATCAGCCTCGGGTTAGCCTCGGGGATGCACTCGCGATAATACGTGGAACTATTACAACTACTGAATTCCGGCATTGACAAGGCAAGCATGCTCCCATTTGCATTATCGCCAGAGGTCTAAGTGCGCGCATAATTTACATAGACGCACACGCAATACCGAACGACTTTTACGGATAAAACTTTTATTCTCGATGTATCGCCTTCGTCGAAAGAAAAAAAAGAATCGAAACTCCCTCAATTACGTAGATATCACGGCTGCAAAGTCAGCTAATTAACGATCTTGCTAAACAATCTCGTCCTATCGTCAATCTCGAATTCCAATCGATTTTCTAGTCACTCGTGAAACTATCTTCGCGAGGCTTTGGAAAAAAGCAATGGAGAGTGAATTTTCTCGGATGAATTTTATTTGAAATATATACGAACGATGGAAGTAGAGTCGGTGAACCCTAATTAACACGATCCAGAGCGTAATCAATTACCGGGCTCATCAATCTTAGATTCGAATCGGGCGAGCTCTCGTGCAAACACTTGGGCAGAATCAATCGCAAAAGCAACCCGAGGTTATCTCCGGTGCACCCTGTTTTGACGAAAAAGGAAGACACCCGGACTCGATTTGATTAATCGCTCGAAAGTACATTTCCTTCTATTGAGATACGAATATTTTCCGAGATGATTTGCTCCGAGTAATTGGGACACTAATTAACGTTTTGCGGCTTGTTTTGTATTAATGCCGTTGATGTAGCGCAGCTTATAGTTTGATGGATGGGGAAATTGTAATTTAAAATCGGTGAGTCATTTTTAATTGAGCGTTGAATACGATCTTGAAAATGACCGCGATAAAGACTTATTAATCGAAATTTTATCGAGAATGTGTAAAGAATCACTTGATTACGTTGTTTCCTGTGTTCTCCTTTTTCTATATAATTTTCCACGATACAAAATAACTGTAATTTATCAATTTTCTATGGCATACAATACTCTAATTTATCAAATCCACAGTTCTTAATTTTTCTAAAATGTCACAAAATAACCCCACGTTATCAGATCTACGTTTCCAAATATTCCATATTGCAAAACACCTCTCATTTATGAAATTTAAATTTTTCGTTTCTCAATTTAAAATAGAAAAACCAATCATGCTCTGTCAATGCCGTCCTATTTTCCTAGATAATTGTTGAACTTCCCAACCGAACAGTATCGCCTCACTACCCAAAAAAATGTTCTCCATTTTCTATCTAATTTTCTACCATACAAAATAGCTATAATTTATCAGTTTAAAGTTTAGCAATTTCTACGTCGCAAAATACCCCCAAATAATCAGATCTACATATCCTAATTTTCCTAAAATATCAAAATAACCCCATGTTATCAGATCTACGCTTCCAAATATTCCCTATTACAAAACAGGTAACATTTATCAAATTTAAATTGTTCGTTTCTCAATTTAAAATAGAAAAGCCAATGGCCCTGGTATTTAGCACAATTCAACCCCCCAAAAATTAGCCAATCATGCTCTGTCAATGCCTCCCCATTTTACCACGTAATTGCCAAACTTCCCAACCGTACAGTATCGCGTCACTCCCCAAAAGAATGTTCTCCAGCCGAATTCGGAGGGTTGTACGGCACGCGGGCCACTTCCTTTGTTATGAATTCTATCGTTTCTAATAATAGGGGACGTATTTCGTGGCGCATACTCTAGTGTGGCGGGTGTTGAAAATGCAGCGAGGTAAAACTCCATGGATATATGTAGAGAGAAGAGAACGAAGGGCGTCACGCACCGTGTCCTCTCGGACTCGCTAGTTCGTGGGTGGAACAGCCGCACGTGAAAACAAGGAAATCGCCGATGAAAGGGTCTCTTGTTCGTATCGTCCCACATCCGATTGTCGAACCGAATCGTTTTCGTGCCCATGTGCTCTCGCTGCATTTAACGGCTTTTCCCTTGTTGGTAAGCCGATCAATTAAGGGCACTGCGTGCCATTGTGTTTATATTTTTAGTCATTTATCTTTGAGTCTGTTGGTTCGATCGGAATCTCTTATTATGGTTCGGGCAAGACGTAGTTTTGGACTCTTTTGTGCATTCTTCTCTTGATTTTTGAAGATGGTAATTTAAGTTACTTTAATTGGGGGTGTACTTGCTGCGTTCACAGTGTTTTGTGTTGACACTAGGACTAAGTGGCAGAAAACTGAAAATAAATTCAATAGTGTACTCTTTTCACAGTACAATAGATGTAATATCTTTAGCATAGATTCCCAGAAATTAATAGAATTTTTACAGAAATTAGAATCCAATTGGTGTGACTTCCTTGGTACATCTAGTTGCAAATTGTTGTTTATGTTTTCAGTAGATATTTGAACAACTAAAATTTGTTTAGCAGACGTTCTTATTTTAATGTTCAAGGGGCCAGGAGATAAAGATTTATGGTGACTGTCGTTAGATCAGTAGGTCAATCCTTTACTCAGCCGGCAAAAAATAAGTTGCACCACATAATGGTCTCCTTCGAGCTAAAGACCTTCTTTTAACTCTTTGGGCCACAGTGGGATGAAAAATGTCCCACCTCTTTGATGCGTGAAGATGCATGGTGGCACATTTTTTATATTATTATATTATATAACTATGCCAATAAATATAAACCAACTTTACTCACTTAAAACAAGAAAAAAATGCATGCGCAACATGGGTAATTTTATTTTCGGAATTCCTATGCTTCAAAGAGTTAAACCTATTAAAAATATCTGTACCTCACATATAAAATTCGAAATAGTAAAGTCTTAACACTTTACTACCGGTAGCCGATTAATTGGCTTTTCGGGCCAAACACTTTTGGACTTTTAACTCATTAATTAGTGGCTACGGTAATTAATACATTATTATTTTTCATTGCGGTTAACTGTGCCAAGGACTCAGTGAAGAAACTTTGCAATTTTCGAAGAGATATCAATGTCAGGAAAATATTTGCGTGCAAGTGACCGATCAGAAGTGGGTAGGATGTTAAAAAATACCGATCGGTAAAGTGTTAAGCTCCACCCTCTCATTACCGCAACTCCAAAAATTCAAGATAACACGGTGCTCCAAAAAAGTGTAGTCCTAACACGCACAATTTAAACAATCTCAAAATTCACAACAAATCTCCGCACATCCACTGCAATCAGAAACGAGAATCGTCCGTGTCGCTAGAGCGCCCGTTAAATCATTGTCGGTCATTAATGTATTACAACCGCAGGTCAGTGCCCTAGGAAACAACGAGGAGCAAGTTAACATCGAAAATAACATAGGTCCCTCCATTCCAGATATAGCGTCTGTTATTATGCGATTCCTTTTTGTGTCGTAAACGTTTCTGCCAAGCTCCATTTTCGCTTGGCGCGAGAGGAAAGGACATGCTCGAGAGACGCGTCAATTTGTGCCCTGCTTTTAGACGTCCATTTTCGTCGTCCAAGAGAATAAGAGGGAAACGCACGTGGTCGAGATTTCGACGATGCAAGGAAACGTTTTAAGAAGTGAACACTTTCGATGCAACCACTCGAGAAACCTCGACCTCCGGAAAGATTACTTCCTCCACCGTTGACAGGCTCAATCGGTGACACATTCTCGGTTAAGTGGTTCATCACAAATTCTTAACACTGTGCATCAATTAAAAGTGTAAAGCCGTGAAAGTAAATCCTGATGAAAAGCTAAGAGTGCTATACTGTCGTCGGTTTTACAGTTTTCGATGATGGATATACGTGTAGACCTATTTGAGTTAATGTTCGTTTATGATGAACGTTTGGGTGTAAATAATTCTCTGCTTTCTTCTGCAGTGAGTTTGAATTATTGTCTTTATATGCTCTTAATTGATTTTAATATTGGAAGCTGTTATTTAACACTAGAACTACCGGCGTTAAATCGATTATATTTTAACACTTTGCCGACCGGTATTTTTTCAACATCCTATGCCCTTCTGACCGATCACTTGGCAACAAATACTTCCTTGATCCGAAAATTACAAATTGAGTCCTTAACACAGGTAACCGCAATGATAAATGACAATTTATTAGTTGGAGTGGCGCCCAATTAATAAGTTAAAAATTCAAAGGCGTTGGGTCCGAAAAGCCTATTAAAAGGCTTCCGATTGGTAAAGTGTTAATATATTAAACTAGCTGAAAGTTCTCGTGCTTCGCTACGGTTTAATCGAAACTAAAAAAAAACCTTAAAATTTCGAATTTTGAAAAATCCTTTCTTAGTGGGTACTTATACCCTAGACGGAACGCTCATGCAAAATTTCAAGTTTCTAGGTCAAGTAGTTCCGGCTCTGCGTTGATGAGTTTGGCCCATACTTTGACCCCCCAAAACCCCCTTTAAAAATTCGAATTTTTCAAAACCCTTTCTCAGTGAGCACCTAAGACCCAAGGAGAAGGTATGTTCCAAATTTCATTGCAATCCGTTCTGTGATTTTTGAGATTTCGTAATGAGTGAGTCAGTCAGTGGTATTTGAGCTTTATATATAAAATAAGTACTTTAAAATCAAAGGAATCAAGAGATCGAAGAAGTGATCGATTCCGTGATTTATGTTTCTCTACATAGACGTAGAATATTTATTCTACGACTCTTCTATAGACTTGGAGAATTTCTGGAAAAAACTGAGTACCATTTTGACTGGCTCGGTAGTTCTACTGTTAGCATTCTTTAGTATTCGTACAATTGGAGCACGTTGGAATGGCATATGTAAAGTGAACGTGTGCAGGTTTAAAAATGATTCATATTATTTATTGTTATATCTTACAATCTGTACTTTGTGATCAGAATAGTCCAAATTTGGGTAGCGGTTGTTATTTTTACATGGTATCAGATATCGAGATGACGATGTTCTCTATTCCGTAAGTTTTTCTCTGTGGTTTATGGATGCCATACAAATGCGCTCGTATCAACATATATGGTGATGTATGGTAGTATTTCGTTGCTGTAGCGTGCGCATTTTGCGTGGGATCGAAATAATTACGTCACTATTATAAAACTCAGGCCAGCAGACTTCGTGGTCGTTACTTTTCCTTCTGCAAAAACAACATCGGTTGGCAGGAGCTGATGTTATCGAAGAATTTCTTTGCAAGTCGACTCATTCTTTCTGTATAACCGTAGTGAATTTCACAAACTTATTTCTTTGACATTACTGTACTCTTTGCATTTAGAATTCGGTGTTTTGGGTGGGCACCAAATCATCCAGGCTACCATATAGTAAATGATAATTTAACAAACACTTTAAAATGTAGTAAGGGGGGTATTAAATAGTCAATAAATTCACTTCACAGATTAACAAAAAACAAAACTAGAGTATATATATTTAGATAGATGAAAAATATTGAGTATTATAATATAACAATGATAATAACAGTAATAATAATATGAATAATAATAATGGTATTAAAGAACTGCCTAAAACGAACTCCAACTGCAATCGCTAGCACAGTTGTTTAGATTAAACGCAAACTTAAGATATCTCGCTCGAGCCTACTTCACTTCTTCGACTCGGAAGAATTTTTTCTTCTTAAAGAGCCACTACAAAAAAATGATTGAAGTTTCAAAACTTGAGACTTTTAATTCGAAGTCGAAACTTTTAGCTATATACTCAGCATATTCCCGCGAAATTTCTTGCTTTCTTCTGTGTTCCTTTAGTTTCAAGTAGTACAGTTAGCTAGGTCCAAAACTGTCCAGGATTCCGTGTACTAACTCACGATTAACCCCTTGCCGCCCCAATTTCTTTTGTCACTGAATGCACAGCAAATCAGAATTCATTCCTAAAATGACAATCTGTCCCATATTTCTGACATAGCTTATAACTTAACACGATATCAATACCATAGTAATAATTTCACCCCTTCGTGGACCACTGTTTTTTTTAATTTAATAGTTTTTGAACAATTTGAAAGTTTCCTACTCCATTTTACGCCTCACGCGTTATTCCACGGCAAAGAAAAATCTCTCAGAGGGCACAGAGAATCTAAATCCACCCCATTAATCGAAAGTCGGAGCCATTAACTTTTAAATAAATAATAACGAGTAATAATACAAGCAAGACCATCAAACGAGCATCGTTTCAGCTCTGTGGCTAGCCTCTTGGAATAATTTAAAGAAAAGATTTTTTCTCTATTGACCAACCGCGTACCTGAGCGAGCACGGATGTTGCGAGATACCATGATGAAGAGGACTTACGGAGGCTTGGCAAATGTTTGCTCGGTTTTAATGGCAAACCTTCTCCGTTCCTCTGACGAGTATTTAAAGGAACGTTAGAGACAGCTGCGTAGAAACAACGCGAAAGTCAGGGAGGAAAAAAAGTGCCGTTTTATCGATGCAGAAAGAAGTATTTGAGAAGTGTGCCGTGGGTCTTTATTTGCGTAGGAAAGTCGTCGGTTGACTACCGTTGAATCTCTGCTTATACCCGGTGCTAAGCGAGGGATATTAAGCTACCCAAACGATCGAATTAAGGCAGCTCGTTGAACGAATTATTTAAATGGATGAGCGACCGTCTTCTCGTAAGGCGTCTCGCGCGCATATTCGTTGAATCCTCGCTGACCCGGGGACGATCGTGGGCCTGTTCACGATTTTATCGCCTACCATAAAAATCTACTTTACGTTTAACGTTTCTTCAAATCCTGGACCATCTGATGTCCCTGGATCTTCGTAGTTTAAGGGCGATATTTTAGAATTGTTCGACCCTCGACATCCACCTCCGCGTGAGGTGTCAATTGCTGCCCTTGTCGTAGTTTTGTGACCTTTCGAAATTCCAAGTTCTGTAGAAAAGTCTGAAATTTCGGAAGAATAATTTTCAAGAATATAAAATACTACGATGCAGCTGTCTTCGGTGATTGAATTGATTAGTGAGTGTATTCTACATGACATGGATCAGCTACAATTGAACATGGTATAAAGTACAATAGATTATAACAGGACAGTTGAATATTCAAAAGTTTGGAAGAGAGTCTACGGAGAAGAAACTCGTGTCGCTGATCTATTCGAATACTGTGATATTTATCGTTAAAGAAAGTTCTCGGCGTAAAAGTATTGTAAATGAATAAATTTCAGTCACTGGAAATACAAGTACTTAAGTGTGACTCCCCAGCACAATAATATTGTAAATTAATGAATTTCTGTTGTTGGCAAAAATAAGTACTTAAATGTGACTCCTCGGGTCAATAATATTGTAAATAAATCAATTTCTGTTGTTGGAAAAAATAAGTACTTAAATGTGACTCCTCGGCGCAATAATATTTTAAATGAATCAATTTCTGTTTTTGACAAAAATAAATACTTAGGCGTAATATTGCAAATGAATGAATTTCAGTCACTGGAAAAAACAAGTTCTTAAGTGTGACTCCTTGGCTCAACAATATTTTAAATGAAGCAATTTCTGTTATTGGCAAAAATAAGTACTTAAGTGTGACTCCTCGGCGCAACAATATTTGAAATAAATGAATTTCTTTTATTGGCAAAAATAAGTACTTGGGTGTGACTCCTCGGCGCAGCCATATTGCAAATGAATGAATTTCAGTCACTGGAAAAAACAAGTACTTAAGTGTGACTCCTTGGCTCAACAATATTTTAAATGAAGCAATTTCTGTTATTGGCAAAAATAGATACTTAAGTGTGACTCCTCGACTCAACACTGTAAATGAACGAATTTCTGTTATTGGCAAAAATGAGTACTAAGGTGTGACTCCTCGACGCAACAATATTGTAAATGAATTTCAATAATTGGCAAGAACAAGTACTTATGTGTTGTACTCCAAGGATTTCCCGCCTGCATAAATCTCATGCGGCATTGATGAGTTAAGGGCATAAGTTTGCGTAAATCACCTGTACGTTAAGGGGCAAGTGTAATCCATGAATGCGTTCGTTTGCGTCCCCGTGAATGAGCTCGAAACTATAGACGAATTCTCAAGATGTAAATGCGAACGACGGCACAATGGATCCTGCCGTAAGCGCAACCGGTTGCATAAGCGGAAGCGCATTGGGTTGTAGCTGCATAATATATGCACTGGAGCTACGCCGAGGGTGATTTATAGCAGCAAAGAGGTACTCCGGGTGAACAAAGAGACTGCGCCGGACCTTTTCGTACGGAGGTGGACAAAAAACTGAACAAGTCTCTAAGGATTAAGATTTAAGCGAGGAGGAAGAAGGAAGACAAGGAAAAAGAAGAAGAACCTTCGTAGGACTCGTAGAAGACTCCTTTCTTTGCAAACTTGCGAAGGAGACGTAAAGAAAATATTTTAAACGAGTTCATTCAAGTGTCCGCTTCGTTACCCTTTTTTGATCCTTTGCACACGCGGCTATCCTTAAAGAGACATCGTAAGTGTAACAGCTGGAAAGTTCAATGTAATGGAAAATTAGAGTAATTAGTTCTCACGTTATGCTGATTTACTTTTAACGAGGTGTTACTTGCAAAAGCTACGTTGAGAGATATTTAGAGAAATTCTTTGAGTGCCTGGAGGTTAATTCTTTATTCTTTATACGCTGGAGAGTCACTTGCCCCTTGAAACGATATGCAAAGTGTTCACGTTACTTTGCATTTCGTTGAGCGTCGTATTTTCACGTTATCAGGTGCTCTATGGTATAATAAATTATACCTGCTACAGTCGCAAGCTTCTTTATCTCTGGTCACCCACGATTCTTATTTCCTTGCTCGCTCTATTGCACATTATTTTCCTTCGCCTTGATGTTTGCATCGGTAATTGAAATAGCTGTTTTATTACACCTCGTTTTCCTTCCAGTGCCATTTCCGCGGTTGAAGTAATTTTTAATGAGATCCGCGACTGACTCACGGTAATTTCCTATTTTGTAATTATAGTTTCCCAATCTTCCGAAGAAACTTCGAACAAGTGACAGTTAAATTATCACAGTTAATCATAGTTAATGGTGATGAAAATTTATGGAAAAGATTAGGTAATTTTTCATAATTATATTTTTACTGTTTAACACTTATTCATCCTTTATTCGTTGGAGCTAAATTTGTATCTATACATGTAGAATCAAAACGAACCAAAGAGATCCAATTTAGTAAACTCAAACATCTAACAAAAATATATAATATCTAACATTCCTAGTCCTTTCAGTCACAGTGACCCGGAAGACAAAGCGAAAAAATACATTTTTGAGTATTGAGAGATAATTATTTATTTGGCGATTCGAAATCGCTGTTGAAGTAAAAAGTTAGAATATTAATATGTAGAAATTATAAATTACTATTTGTGTAATCATATTTCAACGGCTGCATTTCAATTATTAAACTTTATTCGCGCATACATACGAAAATTGATTCTAATTGAATTTTTTCTCTGGCCACATATATGCGTCGCTAATCCGCAAAGGGTTAAGAAACATAAAACAAATAGGTAGACCTAAATGTTAAATACATTGAATATTAAAAACTAATACTTAAAAATATAATATCTGCTAAAATATAATCTCCATTTCGACCCAACCAGAACAGCAGAGTTAACCCTTTGCGGACGGAGGCATTTTTGAATATCGAGAAACAATCAATTATTTAGCGATAAAAAAACGCTTTTTCATCGGAAAGACAGTCTGTTAATGTATACAAGATGAAATTTACTCTATGTAAAATAATATTTCAACGATTATATTTTAATTCTTCAACTCTAACCATTTATATATGCACCGACATACTATAACCAATTTTTTTCTCAGGGCGCATATATTCGCCCGTCGTCCTCAAAGGGTTAAACGGTCCAAAGTAAAAGCGCTATTATTAAGACACACTATTCAATTTTCATCTTAATTCATCGCGTTCCATCAATTAAACAGCAAATAGTGACGCACACAGTCCAAGAAAAGAAGTCGTGCGGCAAAAAGTTAACGATCGCCATAACGCGGCGGTTAAACCTTGCGATTTTCTTTGGCGAGGAAGATGGACATTGAATCGAGCATCGGACTCTATGGTGACGCGTACACACGGCGGTAAAGGTCAATGTTAGCGAACGATCGTAAATCGATAGACTCGATGGCATTTCTTTGCTTCTCTTGCTCGCTGCACCATTGAAATCGTATGCGCCACTGCCATGTGTGTAACTGGATTGACTAGTCAATTAATGTTGCTAACGCGGTTGCTGAATGCCTTTGGGAACGAATGCCAACACTGGTCAGAGTTAAAAAGTACACGAAGAATTAGCATCAGGTAAAATGGAAGAATAGATTAACCCCTTCCCATACAATAACGAGTGCTACTCGTGAGAAATGAAATAATCAATTTTGAACTGCTCCATAAAATTATTTGATCAAAAATATCAGTGGGTCCTGATAAAATAAACTTAATTCTATGCTATTCGATATTACGTTAAGTCATTTACTGTATCCGAAATTAGGGGCTAGATTTGTATTTTAGTAATTAATTCAGAGTTATTGCATATTTAATCACCGAAGAAATGGAACTGCAAGGGGTTAAAAATTATGAAATGGGTTAAATATACTTTGAATATTTCATTATTTTTGCCAATTAGAGACTCTTCTTGTAGCTATGGTGCACAAGGGGGCAAAGTGGATGACTCCAATCCATCCACATTGACTGTGGAAAATTTCTCCTAAATTGTTATTAAATATATCATAAATTACGTGATTAGGAACTCCCCTAACTCAGCAAGTCTGAGGCCAAATGATCATAGGAATTAGACGAACAAATAAACTAATAAAAAGCAACACCTTTTAATTTTTTAATTAACCCCTTGCCTTACGTTTTCTTTGGGGCAAAATAACACAAATATAATTGTTGCCTCCTGACGTACTGATATATTCAATTTAACAGTTTTGAAAAATTAAAAAATATTATATTCAATTTGCAGCGTCATGTGTGCCACACGTCATTGTAAGGCAAGGGGTTAATGGAATTTCCATAATGATAAGTTCAGATGTACATCCAAGCCTTTAAGTCCACAATAATCGCAGCCTCCATCTCTTAAATTGTGCCACTTTGTTCGAATTGAATCTACGAATGATTAGTTACGGAGTAATGTTCATTAAAATTTAATAATGTAGAGTTAATAGAGTTTACGATTAGCAGTAGATTTTGCAATTCGCTGCAAGTGCTTTTCAACGTCAAGTTCACGAGACTTGTAGACCCGCTTGTCGTAGAGGTCAATGGAACCCTTTATGATCTTAGCCTCGATCGATATCGGAACATCTCTTCATCCTTCCTCACGGAGAGTCCGGACTTTCCAATAAGGCTTGCTTTGCCATATACGAAACTCGACAAACTGGTCGTTTCAGTCTTTGTTCGAGTGTTAGTATAACAGTCTTCTGCTACCTCAATTTGAAAAAAATCTGTCATCCAGCTTTCGATAAAGATTTACTAAGATTCTTGACATCGAGAGATGTCCTAGTGCGATTTCTAACAATTCGAAATTCAGTCAGAATACAAAAATATATAGGTATCATTAATAATCAAAACGTCTAAATAAAAGAAATTCTATCTCCTGTACCTTCAGACGGAAGTCTAAAAATTAAATTCCTCCAAAGAAAGCGTCCCTCTCAAAATTCGCTCAGAACATAAATTTATATATTATTTATTATCAAAATAAAAAAATTCTATCTCTCCTGTACCTTCAGACGGAAGTCTGAAAATTAAATTCCTCCAAAGAAAGCGTCTCTCTCGAAATTCGGTCAGAACATAAAGATATATATCATTTATTATCAAAACGTCAAAATAAAAAAATTCTATCTCTCCTTCCTGCGAGGCGGAAGTCTAAAAATTAAATTCCTCCAAAGAAAGCGTCTCTGTCAAAATTCGGTCAGAACATAAAGATATATCATATTTATTATCAAAACGTCAAAATAAAAAAATTATATCTCTCTCTCCTTTCAAACAGAAGTCTAGAAATTAAATTCCTCCAAAGAAAGCGTCTCTCTAAAAATTCGATCAGAACATAAAGATATATATTATTTATCATCAAAACGTCAAAATAAAAAAATTCTATCTCTCTCTCCTTTCAAACGGAAGTCCAGAAATTAAATTCTTCCAAAGAACCTTTCAACAATAAAACTATCAAAGCAAAATGGTTCCTAATTTCTCCGAACACTTCTCCAAATTTCTAGAACAATCGTACCCTAGATATTCCACGTCTCAAAAAACATAAATTACTAACTGATTATCAAATATATTTAACACTAGATTTACCAAACCAGTCAAAATGGCTGGGGCACAATTTTTTCCAAAAATTCTACGGGTTTATGAGAGAGCCGTAGAATAAATATTCTTCGTCCATCGTATAAAACATAAATGACCGAATCTATCATCTCTTCCGCATCTTAATTTTCCTTGCTTTGAGGTACATATGTAACATATTTAAATGTAGTAGATTTCACGCTGGTAAATCTAGTGTTAAATATAATAGATTTAATACCGATACCTCTAGTGTTAAATTTTAATAAAATCGAAGAGAAAAAATGACTCTGCACGCAAAGTAGAAAATTCCAATCTCAACCCCAGGCATAGCGAACATGTCGAACAAGAAAATAAATCTCTCAAAGAGAGAGTCTGATTTCCATTGCATCACGCGAGAAAATCAAGGCTCACGAGTTTCACGCGATCGTCTACCCAGAATCGGTGACTCAAACCTCCCCGTCAATTAATATGGTTGCCAGCTTAGCGAATTGTCCGGCGAAATGAGAGACAATCGATTCGCAGTGTCAAGGGAATCAACTGCTTATCTAAACGAGTCACGGCTCGGCGGCTTCATTGAGGATTCACGGAAATCCAGCGCGTTCCCCATGGCGTGTCTGCTCATGATTTACCGAAGACACTCGCAAGTGGGTCACCCGTGACTAACCGTAGACTTATTGAGCCTCGGTTGTTCGTTTTTTACGATTTACATCTCGCCTCCGCCGGGAGAAAAGTCAGCGTGGAATATCACACGACTGAACCCTGGGTCATGGGACGTTTCCTGTTTTCTCAGAAAATATAACGTTCTCGCTTATTGCAACGATATCAAGGAAATTATATTCAAACGTTCGCTGACAAGCATTGTACTCGAATTTTAACCGTGTCTTAGAAATAGAATTAGGTCAGGGTGGAAGGTTTATGAACGAATTTCTGATAATTCATACCTTTGCAATTTTTTCACTACAGGGTCATTGATAATTTGACCAAGGATGGAAAGAAATTACTGAGGAGTGATCAAGATAGGAGGGCAATTGGTTGCTCTAAATTCTGTTTATGCAAGTCTTGGACAATTGTCAATGTTATCACAAATTACTGACATTTTCTAAGTCCTTTACCAAGGACCAATTATTTCTCAATCCATTCGAGACTGTATTTTTATAAAGATCATACAGAGATACCGAATTGTTTTCACTTTGCATTAACCATTTCCTGAATTCCTGAAGGTCCTGGCATTGAGTCACGCATTTTACGGATTAAATTGAAGCCAATCCCATGGGGTTAATTAAAATAAGATACTTTTAATTTTCAACCGTTATTTTTTCTATACCGACTAATAATTGCATTAGTTAAGTACATTTTAAATGAACAAGGCTACTTCATGATATTTCTCTATCCTGGTTATTTAGATTCTTGATAGCACTATCAAACACTATTGTCCTCTATGTTAATTTTCACAAGGACCAAGAATTTCTAAAGTGAATACTAAATGAACAAAGACACGCTGGTAATTTTTTTATCCTCATTTTGGATAACACTATCAAGTCGTGTTATCACCTTGCGTGTTAACTTTACCACGAAACAATGCTTTTTTAAGTGAATTTTAAACCGCCAAGGCTACCTGATAGTATTTCTCTATTCTTGTCATCACCTAGATTCGGTTAATGAGTACCTTGTAACCAAAGTCCAGCGATTATACCGTTGAAATGGCAACGAGCATGAATTTACCTACGTTGGTTAGTTAATTACAGTGGCAATGACGGGCACGATGGAATTAAAAGTAACAGTAACCGTTGTAACAATTTCGCTCGGTGACATCACGCGGTATCGCGACGTGCGAGCAAAATATAGTCAGATAGCGCGAGTAAGTAAAACACCGCAATAAGTTGTCAATATCGCCGAAAGGATGACAAGTCAAGCATTATCGTCTAGTGGTGACATTTAACACACAAGTAAAAAAGGGAACTTGTTGGTTCTTCGAAGAAGGATACCCCGAGGACGACTTCGTAATGATCTGACGTAATATGGAAATCACGGAATGTCGCAAAGTTGTTTCGAATTGATTGTTTCTCTGTATTTTGACTTTAGATGTGCGTGGTTTGGCTAGGATCTGGGATTTTAGGATTTAACCCTTTGCGGACGGAGGCATTTTTGAATATCGAGAAACAATCAATTATTTAGCGATGAAAAAACGCTTTTTCATCGGATAGACAGTCTGTTAATGTATACAAGTTGAAATTTACTCATTGTAAAATAATATTTGAACGTTTATATTTTAATTTTTCAACTCTAACCGTTTATATATGCACCGACGAACTATAGCCAATTGTTTTTTCAGGGCGAATATATGCGCCCGTCCTTCTCAAAGGGTTAAAATCATTGGGACTGTGAGGTGTCATACAGGAATCGTCTCTCAGCTATGGCACAGTTCTTAATTAGTTCCTGTTAATTAGAAGTCCAAGTTTTTAATTTAATTAATAAGTTAATATCATTGGTCTCTATCAAATTAGGTACTGTCCCATATTTCAACTTTAAATCAATGGATTTTTGAAGAAATAAAGGTTGAAGGTTTGGGTCTCTGGACGATAGGTTCAGACGTCTGCCATTTGTGATAGATTTTTGTGGAGTGATGTATTATATTCTAGGTGGTTCAAAGTTTGAATCTCTGGGTTTTTGGAGAAATAGAATTTGAAAGTTTGGGTTTCGAGACGATAGATTCAGAAGTCTGCCATTTTTTATAGATATTTTTAGAGTAATGTATTATATTCTAGATGGTTAGTAGTTTAAATCTGTGGATTTTTGAAGAAATAGAATTTGAAGGTTTGGGTCTCTGGACGATAGATTCAGACGTCTGCCATTTTTGATAGATTTTTGTAGAGTAATGTATTATATTCTAGGTGGTTCAAAGTTTACATCTGTGGATTTTTTAAGAAATAGAATTTGAAAGTTTCGGTCTCTAGACGATGAGTTCAGAGATCTGCCATTTCTGTTAGATTTTTATGAGATAATGTATTATATTCCAAGTGGTTCAAAGTTTAAATCTACGGGTCTTTGAAGAAATAAACTTTGAACCGCCTAGAATATAATTACTCCATAAAAATTTATCAAAAATAGCAGACACCTGAAAAAATCCAAACTTTCAACTCTATGCCCATAAAACTATCCACAATTCAATAGTCAGCCATGCTCTGCGTAAAATTCAAATCTTTATTTCCCATTGAACCTCAACACATTCCGTAAGACCTTTCGTAGAAGCTTGGACGATCGTTGAATTTTTTGAACGGAAGCTTTTTGCACGCACAGTGCATAATACACAGCACAGATTGAATTTCGGTCTCTGGGTAGGTGTAATCCGACACCGTGGGTGGAGAAACGAAAGATATACACCGACGCGTCGTTCATTCTTCGAGGTCCTTTATATCCATGGTAATGAAGGAGATAATACCATTATGAGACGTCAGCCCCGTCAACGAGGCTGCCCTTCGAACTGAATCCCCATTCGACAATATGTAAAGTTGGTATACTCGCGAGCAGATCGGATGATCGATTAATCCTATTCAGAGAAACATCATCCCTCACTTCCTACACCCCGTACCATTGACTGTCGTGACGATTCGTGCATTTTCATGGTGTATATACACGATTATATGTTCCATAGCTGACTCATTGCTTAATGACACTTTGAAAGTGAATACAATGAAGACAGTTGCACCGATCGTTTCTCCTCACGATCGAATCGTATCGATAGAACTTAAGATGAAGGAACTATAGAAAAAAATCCTTATAACCATATGGAAATTCAATGGAAGAGGGATGATTCTTTTTTTTTACGAGATCGAAGACGAATGTTTGGTTGGAGAGTTAAAAGAGAGATTTGAAATACGTGAGACCCTCTTCTGTGTATCGCTTGTCTACGTTCTTGGAAAACGACGTCTCCAAACAAGGGAAAGTATTAGATCCTGCAGGAAGACGTGCGTAGGGTTAAATCGCTACGTGACCAGATTTTACCGTCGATTTCGTGATACGAGTTCATTGTTCTTGGAGCGAACGGTCGAGACGAGGATATCTGATTTTCTTCCTGTTATTCTGGGGAGATATCGTTACTCTTTCGTTTGACAGTTAAATGCTGGAAATGTCGGGGATTAATGTGGTATTTTTGGAAGAATTGGAAGTTTGTGAGCGAATAAGAAAAGAACTTCGACGTTACGTGGTGAAAAATGATCAATTCATATCTCCATTAACCCTATATCTACGACGGCCATCAAATTGACGAGATCTCACTTCTTTAAAAATTCTTTTCAAATTAATAGAGAAGTAGTACAGTAAATTAAAAAATATTTGTTACCACTTGGCATTTATTTAATTTATTTAAACCTATTAGATTTAGGGGACGTAGATCTAGTGTTTAGATTTTTTATATTGTCAGAAAGATAAAGATAATTACATTGACTTCAGTAACCAACTATTCAAGGCTCAAATAGCCGCAAGCAAAACAGACATATTTGCTTATTATTCAAATGTTCAAATAAATTATTCACGTCAATCGAAGATACCTCAAGAATCCTCAAAAATATCATCAACGAGGAATCTTCGAATACAAATCTTTCAAAGGAACCTTCAAACACGAATCCGTAATCACATCATCGACATGGATCCACCAACAAAATGGCGACCTTTGGCTCAAAGTGCGACAAACCATTGACGATGGTGCAGTAACGCAAGATGAGTACTCGTCCAGCAAATAATTACCACATCCTGCCGCATCGAGAAGGCCTTGGGATATCGTGGACATTTGAGACTATTAAGAAAGCTTTTACGCGTAATACTTAAGTGAAAGAACATCGCGAGAGACTCTCCTCGTTGCGTCTCGTTCGTCGAACGTCTGACTCTTCCATCCCACTTAAATCGTTCCACTTCTTCAACCGCGACCCTGCCTCCGTATTTCGTTACACAGTGGAACCGTTTTCACGTGAAACATCGACGCATAAAACGACGAAATCCAAACATAAATATTCAATTGTACATAAACCACCCACGATACCCATCCTACGATTAATAGGCAGCTTTTTCAGTGATACTCAATCACTCTTGAGTAACGATCAAAGATCCCTCCGGCTTCGCGCCTACTCTTCAATTGAAAAGAAACACTGTTATATCTAGACTGCGGATGTTTATGCAAATTTTGAATTTCACAAATGCAGGTGAGACACGAGAACCTATCTAGGGATTTATTGCACTCGATTTATATTACAACAAATACCATGCTTTGGATATTTTAGATATATTTTTATATTATGTTCTTTTTGTATATTTTAGCCGTATTTAATTTGTCATAAATGCATAAAAATCCGCAGTCTGGTTATATCTCACTTCTGACTCCAAATTTTTGCGTTGTATCCGTGGATGCGTTTACAGAAATTTATTTAAGAGGACACCTTATTCGCACGCAGAGTTTTTACACTAAAACTACCGACGTTATGTTTACTAAAAATTAAATGTACTCCATGACTACTTTAGAGAAAGAGAAATGAAGAGATGAAAAGGATGATTAAATGACTAATTTAGGTTTTATAAGAGAGAAATGGAATATTTGTTTCGTGGCTACTCTATTAATTTTTATATTAGGGAGACCGGAAAGTAATGTCGTGTTTTCATATCAAATTCAAAAAAATAAAGTTGTAACAAGTTCATATTTTTAATGGATGATGTAATCACCCTCGTTATGAGCAACCTTTTGTCATTTAGTGTGCCAATTTTCAATATCGGATCGATACAGATCAATTGATTTTTGAGCAAAATATCTGAAAAAACGACAGTAATTTCCGGCCCCCCATTTAATATAGAAATATATTTTTGAAATCAGTCTTTGACCGGCTTGGTAGGTTTAGTGTTAAGAAACTTAAAGGAACGTAGTCGCGAGCTGAAGACTGTCAGCGATTCTGAACAATTCCTTCACAAAATTCCTGTTTTTGGTAACAAAACTAGCATTCTATGGGTTTGAGACAGGATAGTAAGAAGTTTGGATGCCCATATGACTTCTCCCATGGTTCCAAAACGGCCATCGCTCTTCCGGTGACTTTCGTTAGAATTAGCACTAAAATTACCGATGTTAAATCTATCATATTTCAATATATTAAATAAGTACTTTGGAAGGAGGAATCGAGTGTCGGAAAGTATGATCAATTCGATGATTTATATGTCTTTCGCGATAGGCGTAGAATTTTTATTCTATAGCTCTTCTATGAACTTCGAGAATTTTTGGAAGAAATTGTGTACCACTCCTTTTGACTGATTTGGTATTTCTAGTTTCAAAGGTCTTCAAACCATATTTTGAAGGAAAAGCGACGATAGAATCGAAAATAAGTAACATTTCCCATTGGAATCACGTTTAGTAATATTTAGGTATTATATCGCAAAGAATTAGGTCGGTATCCAACAATACGCATCCACCATGGACGCGTTACTCGAGTCGAAATCGGTGGAAAGGAAATACGATGGTTCCTGGAGAGACCGAGAAACCAAGAAACCTCCAAGAAGCAAAGAGAGAAGGAGAAAACGCGTGAAGGCGCGGTTGCAAGAGCTGCGTCTAAATCAGGCACCTTTGGACTTCATAAAAATCCAGGCGTAGCACGCATCTCGGGGGTTTTCGTTGGTGGGCAACGTAGAGATTCTTAGACGAGAACCAGGAGCATCTGTGGTCCTATGTTATCTTCCCGTTTGGCATCGTGCCAGCCTCAATGTCGTCCCTTTTGCTATTTCTCCCCACGACGCAAACGTTATATCCCTTGCAGCCGTGCGCAGTTATTTTCGCATGGTGAACCGGCTGCAATAACGAATTATTTCGAATCGTTCATTCTTCCTGCTAAGCCGACCTCGCATGATTACGCAATGACTTTTCTATGCCCCTATAGTTCCATGGAAATTTTCATCGTACTTTCTTCACTGCTTTCGATGCCCCTTCGAAAAACTATGACGCAATTCGTCGGAGAAAAAGGGAAACTTACTGTCGCAATAACTGAAATACGACGCCGTGTGAGAAACCGATGGTATGTCATTGGAGAAAATGAAATTTTATAATTTACGATTGCACGGACGTTTGGTGAAATTACACGAATCACCTTGTGTTGTACGTGAGCGATCATAGTTCAGGATATTATGGGGTTTTGTAGGACTTCTATTTGTAAAACGTCCCGAGTCGAAAATTTCAGCCCAAAATCCTCCTAAATTACCAAATAATTTAGGATATTTAGGCTGAATATGGAAAAATATGTTACATATAAAAGAATGCAAATTTTAATTCCACAATCGCCCTAAACTTGTTACTTTTTGCCAGTTTTGCCTAGTTTAGGATCAATTTAGGCTTCATACAGCCCAAAATAATCCTCAGCATTCTTATTTCGAAAATTAATCTAAACCCAATATTAAGCCATACATTCTATAATGAGGAGTTTTAGAATTGGATTGGAATTGGAGTGATATTAGGAGATTTAGAATTTCTATAGAATATAATGATAATTTAATTCCTACTTGCTCCTGAAAGCCTTATTTTTTTAATATGAGTCGACTTGGAACTTCTGAAATATTTTTAGGGGATGTCAGATTAAATTGAAATACAAATTTTACCTGATCAGTCCATATAACTCCTAAAAATCATATTTACAGGACTTTGAGGCGTGCAGACACACTAGTTGAGGATTTTGAGGTTCAAAATGGTATACATAATTAAGCGGCAAATGAGAAATCAAAAGAATCTAGGATTTGAAGGTTCTTTTTACGCTGGACTTTTCGACTCGGGGTACTTGTACCGTGATTTAATTAAGGACTCAGACTTTCCTCGATAAAATTACTGTCTTCCAGTTACTGACAATTTTAGACTTTGACTCAGACTTTTATCTATTCTATTGACATGAACTTTGACACAGACATAGTCTACGTAAATATTCAAGAATTTTCAAAAATGAGCATCTTTTATCGACTGATCTCACGCTAACGCAATGCTCGTATGACTTAAAATACTAAAAAGAAAAGTGTAAAGTAATAAGTTAAAAACATCCCTATAAAGGAGTCCATAAAACCATCTCTAGAAGTAACATATTTCCATACTCATTGCGAAAAGATGAAGAATTCCTTTCGAGACATCGTTTCTCTCCATCCCCGTTCGCCGTTACTTCCTCCAGTCTCGTAAAACTTCCGAGTAACGTCGGTGACCTCGCGGCATCGTCGTCTCCTCGAGGGACCATCGTACATTGCCATTGGGTCAATTTGGGCAAATGGCACTCCCAGTTTTATTATCCATGTCCCAACAACGACCACGGAGGAGTGCTGCACGTTGCGCTGAACATTCCACGACGTGGCGGATATCTAACAGAGGCGCACACGAGAGCAATCGGACTCCTACACTTTTAGCGATGTTTCGTAACGCGTACAAACACCATGATGGTTTGCTGCGTTGTTGTTTACACGACGCATACGTGTTCTTCGAGTTAACGTGCGTGAAACGAGAAGGGTTCCCTCTTGGAATAAGAGTGCGTGCCTCATAGCAATAATAACCATTAAGGCGTGAGAGAATGCGAGGGTTGACGTCATCCATTCAACATTATTCCTGATCCATCGAACGTCGTCAACCTCAGCCTTCGAAGGATTAATTCTGAATTTTAATGCACACTTTCTATAGCCTTTGTCTTTGTCCTTTTTCTCTTAGTTTAACACTAAAACTACCGGCGTTATATCTACTCATATTCCCGAGACGAAATTTTCGGTCATTCTTCGTCTTCGAAATCCTCAATGAAGATTTTGAGACTTATCTAAGAATTCCTGGATCGGTAAATAAATATAATTTAAAAACAGGTTTAATCCTCAAAGTTGTAGTTTCGCGCCGATTCCGCACTTTGAGGACTGGAACTGGCTTTATTAATGTCAGTTTAGTCCTCAAAACACCCATTGAGAATTTTGAGATTTCCATTTGAATTAAAGTAATTGTTTAATTGTCGGTTTAGTCCTCAAAAAACTCATTGAGAATTTTGAGAATTAGGTTTGGATTTTAATTATAATATTTTTGAGGATTTTGAGTTTAATATCTCAGTTTAAATAATCAAAAAACTCTTTTTTCATCCTCAAAATCCTCATTGAGACTTTCTGAGAACTATATTCGAAATGAGGTCTTTGGAGACTTAAAAATATACTAATATTTCGACTCGGGTTTAGATACACCGATTAAGTGCTTTGGCAAAAGAGGAATCAAGAAGTGAAGCAATGATTAATTAACTAATATATGTTTTATAAGATAGAAGTGGAATTTTTGTTTCACGGCTCTCCTGTTAATTTAGGGAATTTTTAGAATAAATTGGAAACCGGCCATTTTGACCGGCTTGATAGGTTTAGTATTAATTAGTTGTCTTTGTTTAGGCTTGCTTTGATTTGTCTTTCTTCTTTTCACTGGCTTTTTCCCTCTCTTTCAACTCCATGTCTGTTCGCTGATAACGTGTAACTACTTGGTAGGAGCTCCCATGGGAATTTCTACGGGTCGAAGGCGCGATTAAGGTAATAAATTCGAAGCTAAACGGCTACGTTCCTCCTGAGTACTTTCCAATTCTGCTAATTCAACCCTTCGTAGACTCGCTCGTTTCTGCACCGTTTTCTTTTCGCGGCCTGGTCGATTTCCTGCGGTTTTTATCGTGTAAATAGTCTGTTTAATCGCAGGCCTCTCGGTTGGAGGAAAAGTGATCGTCGATATGAGTTTGCGGAATGGTGGGAAATGATTGGAGGATAGTGGTGTAATATGAGATTTTGTTAAGTATTATGGTAAAGCAGGGAATTTACGTGGCCTATGGGGTTTTCGGTCGATATTAAAATACCTGTTATGCAAAAATATATAACAAGTTTAAATTGCATAAAAAGAATAGTGCTAGAGTAGAGAAACTATCGCAAACGGAGATAAAATATAATTTGTTTTTCTCAATGGAATATTCTAATTTAAATAATTAGAATTTTTAGTTTAGAAAATAACGATTTTTTTTAAATAAAAATAAAGACTTTTAGAAAAGTATATTCTCTCGCTTCTGTATTCTTATCGATACGTTGAAAATGTATTATATTTTATCTCCGATATCAAAGTTAATTTCGACACGCAATTCCACGCCCTTTACACCCACTGCAACGTTATTTCCTTCAGAAGAAGAGAGATTCGAAGGGGTAGAAGGACATTGTTTACAGGGTAGAAGAAAAGGATCGATAAAAGGGGAGAACTTGAGATCGTTAAACTCTCATATTCCTTCCTCGCAACACAGTATTATATAACGTGCCATGGGAAAAATGAATCTAAGAAATATCACCCACGAAATCATAAACGTGCTTTAACAAAGCAAATTAAAAAAATATCACTGCAATTATCTCCTTTCGTATCATATATAATTAGACACACACTAGAGTTAATCGTTGCTAATAAAAATAGAGAGTTACGCTTCGATGAAAACTAAATTTACATTCGAGTAGACTTAGATTCGCTATTACCAGGAAGTATTACGTTAACTGACATTGCAAACGGACAAACTTTGGCATTTCGAGCGTTTCTCAATAAACGAATTGGTCATAGTGCCAAATTAGGTGGCCGAGAATCGTCTCTCGTAAAATTAACCGATTAGTTGCAATTTCCGCGAAAAAAAACGCACTCTTAATTCAAAGTACTCGCGAAGTAAAGTATAAAGTGGCGTTTACGATTAAACGGAATCATTTCTACCGATTCATAATGGAGAGTTTCTTGCGATTATGCGGTTTTCTTGTTTCTCGTGCACGCAAGAATAGCGAGGAAGCGGAAACTAGAGTGAATTTCTGTTGGAAATTCTTGGAAGACTTCTATAATAAAATTATTTCTGTCAGTGCTCTAAGATACCGTAACGTAATTCCTCCTGTTATCTAACTCACGCTCGACGATCCGACATTTATATAATGTGACGTTACATCCTCGTTATGGCAATTAATAACGAGGCTTATCTGCAGCCGATTTATCCTTCGACTAAAATGTCGGATTTATCAGTGCCGCAAATAACAATTCTAGCGCAGCGTTCTTGCATTAAATCTACACGATTAATACATTGGCTGACGATGACGTGCCTGCATTGAAGCGAGAAGTTGTATTTTAATTTATTAATTGCTCACGCCAGAGGGAAGGATTTTTATTTTAATCTATTAATTGCTAGCGCTGTATGACTACAATAGTGAATGTTTACATTTTAATTTATTAATTGGTGGTGCTTTATGGCTACAATAATGAACGTTTCTATTTTAATTTATTAATTACTGGTGCTGTACGGCTACAAAAATAAAATTTTCCATTTTAATTTAGTAATTGCCAATGCCGTGTATGTACAAAAATGTAGATCTTTCTGCATTGAACAAGTTTCATTTACTCGTAATTAATGCAAAATTATTTTAAGTGAACCTTTCAAACTTTGACATTCTCCTCACGATGAAACGTACTTACCATAAATAGTTGTCGCTTCCTTTTTCCAAGCGCTCCATTTATGGCTTAACGTCTATAAAGAAATTGTTAATATGTATTATTCAGAGTGAAATATACACTAGTGTAAATTACACTAACAGAAAAGGGGAAAAGTTCTAATTAAGATTCAGAGGAAACTGGAAAACCACCTGCAGAAATCTCCCCCAAAACTAAGAGACCCTTGTACTCCTAACTCAGGTTCTCCAGTACCACGCAACCCTCACAGTTAATCCTATTTTACCTAATTCTCGCGAGACTCAATGTGTCTCATTTTGCTCCTATGCTGTGCATCCTAATCAGCAAATGACCATTTGACAAACACCACGTTATATCCAAGAATGCATGAAAAGAACCATCTTTCTTTAATTTCAATCGATCAGACTTGCATCCCTTACGACTCTTTCAGTGAGACTTCTTTCCACTCCATAATAAGTACAGGACATTAAGAAGACGAAACGCACAGTTTCGTCATTTTATATTTTAACTTCCATGCAGTTCAAATTTCTGAAAGGTCAAGATTTGAACTTGAGCCCACTAATGAGAAATCCAAGTCTTTGCCTCCTTCCAGAAGACGAAACACACAGTTTCGTCATTTTATAATTCAACTTTCACACGTTTCAAATTTCTGAAAGGTCAAAATTTCAATTTTATCCCACTGATGGGAAATTCAAGTCTTTACCTCCTTCCAGAAGACGAAACACACAGTTTCGCTATTTTATATTTCAACTTCGACACATTTCAAATTTCTGAAAGGTCGAAATGTGAACTCGAGCCCACTAATGAGAAATCCAAGTCTTTGCCTCCTTCCAGAAGACGAAACACACAGTTTCGTCATTTTATAATTCAACTTTCACACGTTTCAAATTTCTGAAAGGTCAAAATTTCAATTTCATCCCACAGATGGAAAGTCCAAGTTTTTGCCTCGTTGCAGAAGACAAAACACACAATTTCTTCATTTAATATCTTAATTTCGACACATTTCAAATTTCTGAAAGGTCAAAATTTGAACTTGAGCCCACTGATGGCAAGTCCAAGTCTTTGCCTCCTTCCAGAAGACGAAACACACAGTTTCGTCATTTTATAATTCAACTCCCACACATTTCAAATTTCTGAAAGGTCAAAATTTGAACTTGAGGCCACTGATGACAAGTCCAAGTCTTTACCTCCTTACTCACCATAGTCTCCAACTGTCTGCTATCCTAGTTTATAGTTATTTCGTGCCAACGTCGCGTAAGGACAAAGAGAAAGGATGACGTGTACTCTCGAAGAATCAGGTCCTTTTTTTGGACGTGCCGTAAGGCGTGACATCATCATTTGCAGCGCGTGTGCCTAATGCAAAATGGATTTGCGGTTTTCAGGCACGTCCGTTATACTCCTTCGTGTTCGCGCGTGCATCGCATGAATTTCAATACGTGATAGAGAATAGGAAATGCGATGAAGAACGAACCAGCAGGGATATTTTTCTCCCCCTTGTGTCTCGTAAGACGTGTTCGATGAGTGTATAGGCATACATCGGTAGCTCTTGCGCAGTACTCTTTTATTGCATCCATCCGGATGCTCGGTATATGATGCATCGGTCATTGCGGTTCTTTACCTTGAACGCCGGATGTACAAATTGATGTCACCACCTTTGATGATCTTTCTCTCGATGCGTGTTATGCGCTGATTTTTAATAGTCGACTTATAAAACATTTTAACCCTTCACTCCACTTCGTTAAATCCGATTTGTGATTGCAATTTCGGATCGAACAGGAATATCCCAAATAAGACAATTTCGAGACGAATATCATTACCCTTTTACTCGAGGACTTTTGCCTCGAATGATCTAGTAACTTGAGACGATTTCTGCTAAATTAGGCAAGTGTTTTACAGGTATTTTCAACTGACTTGATACTGACACTTTAGTGTCTGGTATTTTTTTAACATCCTACTCACTTCTAACCGGTCAGTTCCGGATAACACTTCGAAATTTACAACTTCTCGTTACTGAGTCCTTGGCACAGTAAACCGAAATGATAAATAACAATTTTTAATTGCCGTGGCAACCGCTTAATAAATTAAAAGTTTAAAAGTGTTTGGCCCGAAGAGTCTATTAACACTTTACCGACCGGTAGTCGATTAATCGACTTTTCAGGCCCAACACCTTTGGGCTTTTAACTTATTAATTGGTCGCTACGGCAATTAATAATTTATTATTTTTCATTGCGGTTAACTATGCCAAGGACTCAGTGAAGAAACTTTGCAATTTTCGAAGAGATATCAGTATCAGGGAAATATTTGCGTGCAAGTGACCGATCAAAAGGGGGTAGGATATTAAAAAGTACCGGTCGGTAAAGTGTTAATAGGCTATCAGTCACCAAAGTGTTAAGAAGGCAGTTCAACTCGGGTCCACGAAAAATATCGAGGTACACAATGCCTTATCGTATCAAAAATAAACACATACAGCTCGAGAAACTTGAGAAACTCCAAGTCGCCGTAGTGTCGCCTCCCGAGGGCAAAGGGTTAAAGGTAATTTCGTATCACATACATAGTACTCCCAAAAAAATCACAGACATTAACTTAACCAACCATAAAATCAAAATCACCCAACTACAAATACCATTCGTCACCGCCAACAATTCCTCCACCTCTAACAATTACCAAAATCATCCTCCTCCTTCGACAAATACATTTTCTCGACAGAGTTTCAAACTTGACGCAAATCCAATAGAAAAATGACAAGCAGACGTTCAATTAAGCTCAACAGATCTATAAATGTCCGCGCAAAGATTAAGAACCCTCAAGAATCGACCTTGTAAGGGAATTTACTCCTTTCGATTCTTCGATCGTCCTTCAATCCCCTTCGTTCGAAGGACGCAAGGAAATGTAGCTGCAGGGGTTGCTAACGCGTGTTCGCTTAAAAGAGAAGGGTGAAGGTATCCATGGTGAACATAAATTGACCAACAGGACATCGTGGCGTCTTTCCATGTGTAGGTGGGTAGGTCGTTGCTATGGGAGTCGTCGAGCAGCCGTTACTGCCGGGGTTGCAATCTAAGTAGAGGCAGCCCTATCAGCGTGTGGTGGTCAACCATTAACCTACATTCGCCAGACGTTCTCTGTTTAATCATACTTTTCATTTGACACGACGACGTACACGATAATGGTTCCGTATTTCTGCGATATTTCCCTTTGATCCTCGATTCGCAACGATACAGTTCACGATATCCTTTTTGAGATGTCCTGAATCTTTCCAGGCTCGTCTATTGCGGTTAATTGCAAATGATTTTATTAAAGTTCGTGTTGTTACAAGATCTTAATACTAGATCTACCAAGAGGATCAAAATGTCTTGTACTGAATTTTTTTTAAATGTTGCTGAACTTTTTAGAGCTGTAGCCATCTTAATTTTATATATCTATCTCGTAAAATGTGAGAAATTAACACTAGATTTACCAAACCAGTCAAAATGACTGGTACACAATTTTTTCCAAAAATTCTACAGGTTTATAAGAGAGCCGTAAAATAAATATTCTTCGTCCATCGTATAAAATATAAATTACCGAATCTACCATCTTTTCCACGTCTTAATTTTCCTTGCTTTAAGGAACATATTTAACATATTTAAATATAATAGTTTTCACGCTGGTAAATCTAGTGTTAAATCAATTTAGTTTCTTGTGCCCTTCATTCTCTCTCTTCTGAAGTATTTATATAGTATCTTTAAATATATTGAATTAATAGTCGGTAGTTCTAGTGTTAAATATATCTTAACAATTCTGTCGAAGGAAGAAGATATTTGTACTCAAAGCTAAAGAAAATTGGCTCGTTTTGTTTGTGTTAATTAAATAAAAACTTTTGGTTGAGAGGGGAGGGCGTAACTCTGAAGGATTTATTTTATTTGAATTCTACTAAATATATAGAAAAAAAAATATAAGTCTATAACGAATTAATTTCTAGATGACTTAACCCTTTTAGTGCCGACCGAAAAAACTGATTGAATTAATGACAAATATAGTTGCGAATAAAAACAATTGTCATTTGGCAATAGTTTCATACAGAACACGCAATATAGAGCATCAATTGTCTATTATAATTATTTGTCATAAAATTACTGATTTCCTATTGGAAACGTAATATTAACCCTTCGTTCCCCAGTGTTAGTACTACTGCTAACGACGATATATCGTCGTCCGGCACCAAAAGGGTTAATTAAGTGCCGAATATATGAATCAATCGGCTCGAAAAGAAAAGCGGCACAATAAAATACTCTCAAAGCAATGATTTATCTACAACTTACCTTCAATTTAAGTCAGGAATACAATAAATCGTGCTGGAAAAAAAAATAACTTAACAAAGGACTGAAAAAAAAAATGATTTACGCCTGACTTAAATTAAATATTCCCTCCTTTATTCCACCCTCTCATAATCCCTCGGGAAATGTATGCGAGAGAGGTTACCCGAAAAGACACTTTAATCCCCAACGCCGAAGAAGCTTTCCTCCGCGTCACGAAGGACGTTTCCTGCCAGCACTTAATTCCGCAAAGATAACAGAGAGAAAGACAGGAAAGGTAACTTCCGCCGGCGATCGTTCGATTCGCTTCGCCATCCGATCGAATTTACTTTACATCGGCAATCCCTTAAATTCGTGCTCACAGAGGCAAATCGTAAATCTCTAAAGTCCCCAACGATAAAGGATCGCGGTTAGATTCCAAACATCGACAACCCTCCTGCTCGAGCTTTCCACGGAAATAGGTCGAATCGTGGCCTCACCTAACGAGAGCTACTCTAATGAAATCAAAAACCAGGGGAGAGTTCCGATGACATCGTCGTGTGACAAGTGTCTCTATACTTTCCTCGACCTATTTCTCCTCTCCGCTGTTTCGCCATAATGAAATCAAAGGGGTCCAATGACATTGCGGAATGACAAGTGTGTGTACTTTGCACGACCTATTTTTTTTTTCACTCTTATTTTTCACCCCTTCTCTCTCTCTCTCCTTTCCTTTTTTTCCTTAATAAGGGCGTGGTATGCGGGTTAAAATCGAACGTTGAGAATATAAGCTAAAGCCTCGTGTGCATGAAGACGACGACGCGCCTGTAAACTAGGCAAACTGGATGTAGACACGCACCTCGAGGGGTGTGGAGGCACTTAGGTTGGTTGGTTGTGGTAACATTTCGCCCTGTTCTTTATTCAAGCATGCATCGAAACCGTAACGGCACGTGAACCACATCAGGCTAGGAAACAGGAAAGGAGCATTGTTGGAAAGAGTCGGTATGGGGGCCGTGTATTATTAGAAGACGTTGTGCTTACACGCGCTGCCCTGAAATCAAGCGCAAGTCGTGTACTAGAAATCTAATTTCAACTCGGTACCCCTTCTCAGTGTGATCTTTCGAAATCTCGGCGAATATCAAATCCGGAGATGCCGAGGAACGTGAAGTCATAGGGTAACAGCTGTTTTTGAATCGCCAGATGCGAGATTCTAGTTCGGGGGTGGTTGGTATGAATTCCGTTAATGGGGGACCATCGGTGACTTGATGGGGGATCGAGCTTTTCAACTCAATTATGACTGGAGAAATTGGAATTGATTTTTGGTTGTAGGGAAATTCTTTAGATTCTTTCGAGAATTGTTTAACCCTTTCGGGGTCCGAATTATTTCGTTAATTTTGGTAGTGTGCTAAATAAAATTAATTTTGCAATATTTTCCATCGTTGGTTATCCATTTTTTAAAAATGATATCAATGACTATGGGTATTGACGGACATTTAGGCGATATTGCAAAGTCATTGTGAAATTGAAAAGTGGATATTAAATTGTTAGAAAATAATATCAAGTGAAAATTCTATGTCGAGTACTGCTTGACATAGGACCGCAAAGGGTTAATAATATTTTAGTATTGTTTAATAGTATTTTACTATTGAAATTAGTTAATGCTGTGTTATTTATTGTAGAATTTAGTTTCTCTTGGAATTGATACAATTGAGAAGGAATTGACTGGTGGTTGATATTTTTTGGAGGTAGTGAAAGGGAGAAATTCTAATGTTAAATTAATAATGATAGACTTTGCAATACTTAGGAGTTGATTTTTTTTATTATAGGACGGATAGAATTAATAATCGAGAAAAGAATTATGCAATTAATTTCGCATTCATCGGTGAGCGAATACATTTCGAGCGTTCTCCAAACTCTTCCTATGCTAATGCAGCGTAAAATTCGCAAACAAAAAATTCTGCGCTTAAGTAAATTCCAGAAAAACAAACACCACCCATCCAGTGAAACGTAAAATGATTCTTTTCCCGTCTAAAACAATAGCAGATTAATCCAAAAATACAGAAGAGAAAATGTGAACCGTGACCTCTTGAATCTTCACAGTACTCGGACGTTAATTAACGCCGTTGTTATTTCTTTGTTTCAGGCTGGTGCAAGCCCGCGAAAAACGATGATGCCGATGATTATAATGACGATGATCCACCCTCGGATTACAACGACGATGACACGATTGACGATGATGATGATCCGGAAACGTTCGAGGAACCGCCACAAATTCTCTCCAAGCCCGAAAGCGTGCACGTGAGAACCGGAAGTACGATCAAGCTGCCGTGTTTGGTGAAAAACACAGGTTGGTTCAGAAAACAGAAAATTCTTTATCTGAAATGATATCCGCGTTATCACGATGAGGTTTCGGCGATAATTTCCTCGCCAGTTTTGTCAATACCATGAGCCATACCTTTAAAAAGAGAAATTTTGATTCGTGCGCTCCAAAGAGGTTGAAAACAACGTAGTAAAAATATTTGCAGAAGTTGATAGCTATGTTTTCCCTCCATAGCTCTAATGAGTAGCTTTGATGTGATCGTTATTGCGGAAGTTTATTTTTTCTATTCTTTGAAATTGCTGGTGTTGTAAAAATCAAACGAAAAGAACTATAGTCGAGCTAAACAGTTGGCTCAATTTCAAATCTCCCATCGACTCTACGACACTTTGTCCTAAATTATTAATTACTATAACTTAAATGAACTGAAATTCGCCAGAAACTGTAAATTCTAAGGGGCAAAGATCGTAGCAATTAAAGAACCTATAGTGATTGGAAACATAAAGCGAATTCGACAGAAAAATATACCATTCTTTATTGAAAATTCTCTCTCGTTAATAATAATACATAGAAAGTCCTCCCTTGTTAATAACCACTGAACAATATCGAGAACTTTGTTCACAAACATAACAAAAAATGGAAAAATTGCAGATAACTTCGCGGTAACGTGGTCTAAAGACAACGAATACCTTTATTACGACTCGAGCTCGATGACTCCCGATAACAAAAGGATCATCAGACTGCCGGACAATACATTGGTAATCTACAATGCAACCGTCAACGATTCCTCCAGCAGCTACGAGTGCAGTATTCTCAGTCAACCACCGATAATGATAAAGCACAGAGTGCTGGTAGATTCCGAAAGGGCACCATCACCACCTCCAACGACGCAAACCCCAAAACCTCTTATACGTATCACCCCAGGAAACAAAATAGAAATATCTGCCGGCGAAAGTCTCACCCTCACCTGCCAAACGAGAATTGAACCTACTCCTGAAATTAAATGGTTCCATGAGGTAAAGGATTTTTACGGTGAAAAAACGTATATTCCTGTTTAACTGTATTGTTTGCTTTGCCTGAAAACCGGGTTAATCCCGTGCAAATGGAACGCTCTTGTTTGATTTGGAATTTTAGAGTTATTCTGTAAATTGATAACAGAATTTCGAAAATAACGGGAAATGGAATTAAGCGATGGATTGTTGGAAATTGCGAAAAATAATATTTAAAGGGAGGCATATAGTTTTTCCTGGTAATAATGGAAGTAGGGTATATAAGTTGACAATTTGAGATATTGATAATTTATTTTTTATTGCGTCGATATATATATATATATATATATATATATTGTAATGTGATAAAATGAGCTGATAGATGATAGTTAATTCACTGTATGAAACTCAATAACTGATAGTTATATCATTGCTGAAACTGAATGCACGTCTCTAATCAGAAGTTGAAATATCACAAAACAAAGATTGACTAACTCAATATTAGAGTGAGCTATGTCGAGTATAGAGTTTCACTAGGAACATCTCTAATCAGAAGTCGAAATATTTCAAAACAAAGATTGAGTAACTCATTAGAGTGAGCTACGCCGAGTAGAGTTAAACTCGGATTCCGAATCAGCGAACCAAAGTTTCGAGATCCCATCATGTCTGAGAGGTATTTCCTACATAATATGCATATCACATCCGCGGTGGTTCTACACCACACAAATAATAATTCCCAGGCGAAATACCCACAGCAACTAAACACAAAAAATTAAATCAACTCTCATAAATACCAACCCATTTAATTCCATCCTTTTCTCAACATACAAAATAGTAACTTAGTCTGTAATCAAGTTTCTCATAACATTAACAATCTGAATTTGTTGTTTGACAGAATAAAAGAATTAGCGGCACACCAATCTCCGATGGTAGCCGTGTAACAATACCAAATGTCAGCAGACACGAGGGTGGACGTTATCAATGTCTGATCGAGGACGGCTCCGTTTCTCCGCCATTTGACGCCATCACTGTCGTCGTTAATTGTAAGAAACTGAAAACGTCGTATTTTTTAATCTTTATAACCGTAATAACCCTTTGTTCCAATACCGCTAATTACATTATAAGGAATGTATCGGACATGTCTTGATATCATGCTGTTTATAGATGCTCCAGAAATAGAAGCGAAAAACCAAATCGTACATAGTGGCCTCGGTGTCGAATCGGACTTAACGTGCATCGTGCACGCTCATCCGCATGCTAAGGTGAAGTGGTACAAAGGTCAGAAGGAAATAACTCCGGAAAAAGGAAAAATTGAATTGAAAGGAAACAAAACTTGGAATACTCTTCAAATTATGCACACTACGCAACAGGATTTCGGATGGTACTCTTGCGTAGCGACGAACAGAATGGGCCGGGCTGAGAAGAAGATTACTCTTACTGGTAATTTGGTAGTTTTTGAAGAAAAGAAGAGAATTAAAAGAGATATTACACGATGGAATCGTTATTATTGAAGAATTTTGAAACGTTTTTGTAGGTGCTCCTTCCCAGGCAGTCATTTATGGCAGTGAAGTGGCTAGGACGGATACGGGATTGATCTTAAAATGGAGATTGGAAAGCTACTCACCAGTCACCGAATATAAAGTAAGCTTGGCACGATTGAAAAATTCTTTTGTACTGTAAAAAAAATGAAAGAATGAATATTCTATGAAATGAATGTCCGGGTAGTTGGAATATCGTCTGAAGGGAGATGAACTTTGGACCGTCATCAAACCCACTGTGACGAATGGGAAGGGCAATCAGTTTTACGTGGAGCAATTAATCGAAGGACTTCAGCCTGGATCGTATGAAGCAATCCTTACGGCTCGAAATAATTTCGGTTGGTCTCAGCCATCCGAGCCCCATTCCTTCACTGGAGGTACGATGATTGACAAATGCTACTTTCCATTGCTACGTGTAATTTGAAAGTATTTATTATTAACGGGATGATTGTTCTGTTATTTTTTAGAAGTCGGAATGGAGAACACGCAGGAGGGTATGTATTCACATATTGAACGATTGGGACTCTTCTGTGCTTAGATCTTAGAACTTCAAGTTAATTTAACGATGCTTTCTAATTGTCCAGAATGTTAAATTGTAGTAAAAATAACACCGGTAGTTAGTAATTAAATTACTGAAAAATTCGAGAATCTGAAAAAGTAGCGGTTTAAAAACGACGGAGGATATTCCTTTCCAGTGTCCAAAGAAATTTCAAGTTTCCATCTTGATCGTAGCGTTTTTATCTTTATTGAAATATTATTTGACACAGTTACAGGATCGGCAGCCGCATTGCGACCTTTGGGAGCCGCAATAACATTATTCCTAGTCTTGTCGTCCTGTGCCTTCAGAAGTCTGTAATTTACTGAACTCCTTAAACTACGTAGGTATGTGAATATCGTATCAATTAATAAGAATTTCACCTACAGGAATAGAAATTTACAAGATGATTTGAAATTACAGGTAATTTGCTGCAGCCAAAGCATACACCAGCAGACGTTATGGTGGGTTTAGTAAAGTAAGAATATCTAGGAGAAGTAGGTGTCGTTTTTTTAATATAAAATACTTTAAAGTATAATTTCTATTCGTCTTAGATGCATTCACAGGAGAGTATTAAAAAAATCTTAGTACTTGACGTTAGATCGATATTTTCGCTTCTCGCTCGAGAAAGGGTTGATGATAGTACAAAGAAAAGTAGTTTACGCTGTCTCTTGCTTCTCGAGCGAAAAGGACATACGCGAAGTTCAACCCTTTTTACGTTTAAGAGAATGAAACTTGTATCGCGATTAATTACGGGCATTCTTAATTGATTAAAATAATTGTACAGAGCACGGTGGGTAACGATGGTATAAATGGCAAAGGGATGATTCCACTTTGTGCGAGGGGAGAGTTGAATCTGTAGGAAGTCTTTTTGATTTCCTCGAAGATAATGACCTTGGTACAAATAAAAGTCATTCTGCAACAATGAGAAATCATTCCTTGTTCATCGATGCCCCCTCTTCTCCTCCTTACCGTCACGACTTGTATTTTAATAAAAAAATTTTCGTTCGTAGAACATAAAGTTATTCTCCTAGATGTTCTAATAATATATGTATGTTATAAAGAGGAACAGCATTTTTGATTGTACTCTGAATCAGGAGTAATTACGAAGGGTACTGTACTTTAAAATATATTTATATATATATACATACATATATAATATGTATATATACATAAACACGTACACGTAACATAGTATTCACTGTAAATGCATAAGCCCAGAGATACACGATCATTATTATAATTTATTTTTGTATGCTTAAGATCACTAGATCAGTGTTCTATGATGTCGCTTTGTGCCATTTACGCAGGTATGTTCTTTCGAGATCCTGTACAAAAGAAAAGAAACGGCACCCGATAAGTTGCCTCCTCTTATCGTGAATGCGAAATGGAGCGAGAGAGAGAGAGAGAGAGAGAGAGAGAAGCATGTACCTAATGTGTAATAGAAAGAGATATGACGTTACTAAAATTCGTCGTTATATGAATTCTTTCACCTGGACGGCGAGGATTTACGAAAGATTGAGAGCAAATATACTATCTGTGCAATGCAAGAATTCGGTACCTAATTGATCCTTCATTAGTGTATATTTGCTTTCAATGGTAATAAATATTATTAATTTTGTCTGTCTTTTGATATGTGATGCAAATGCGTGAAAGAGAGCGCCTGTTGAGTGTGCAAGGATAATGTACCATAATGTTTTCCAAAATAGCTTGTTAGCTTAGCACCGATACATCGTCGTTGTATTGATTTGAAGATAGATAATCTATATGATCAGTGGATTAGCAGATGATAAACGTTGTACAAAACTGTCCGTTTACCGGGAAATGATAAACGTTTAACGCGAACGACGAAACTGCAGTATGGTCAGTCGCTTTTACGTTCATGTACTCCTACGCATGACTATATATCATTTCTTCTGTGTGTATAGTTCGTTGCATTTATTCATTTGATAATACATTCGTCTCCTATGAATGGACATATTATAAAATAAAAAAAAAATTCTGTCTTCGGTTACTATGTAGTTGGAAATAAATTGCAATATTGCGATGGAGGAGAAGGAGAAAAGTGTCCTTTGTTGTTGCACGCATGGAAGAAAGTATTTATTTTGTTTTTGTCTCTTTACAGTCTTTGGATCATCATCGAATGATCTCGGAGACAAATGCAAATAGAATGTACGGAATTAGAAAGTGCTAAATTCTTATCATATACTAATATTTTAATTACGCGTATCGTTATTATTGCAATAAAATATATTTCATAATTGAATGCTTCTTGGTAAACTGTAATAAATACACGTGTATACCTCAAACATTGAATAGTGTATAATGTTAATTAGATCGTATATTATAAACTCGATATGTGGTAGATAACGATCAGAAATTTGAGAGCAAATATCAATAACATTTTCTCTTCAGACAGTTATTAAATATTGTATGATAAACCGTCAAAACTCTTCAACGATTCATCATCTTATTAAAGAGTACTAACACCATAGAACCTACTATCCCATATTCCCTGAATACTTCCTCTTAAGTAAGTATATCAGAATGTTAATTAAAATATAATTTTGTTATACCCTAAAATCAGCTTGAATATTAGATATATTCATTATGTATTAGTTCTCTTCAAATTTAATTAATGTAAGAATAGATTAACATAAAAAGAAGCTCATTTTGTTATTAGAAATCTATTAAATTTGTAATAAAAATGTGAAGAAGAAAGTGCAAACATGCACCATACAAGCATCAATATGCAATTCAGCTTTCAAAGTACAACGCGTGAGAGCGTTCTTAATCAATCAATAAGAACTATTTCAATACCGGCGAATGATTCTCAGTAAAATTATCATGTCAGGTAATTAAAATACGTTATTAAATATAAGCATAGCTCATTATTCATTCTTGGTTTGCCAAATTATCCATCTTGCTATTGTCTCGGTATAAAATGCAAACAGAACTTTCTGTTTCGCAAACAGATATTCTGATTCGCTGGTTTAAGAGAATAAGGCGTGACTAAGAGCAAATGACCAATAGCATTAACGCTTTGACCGCTATCTGTGGATAGGAAAGCTTGCAACTTCCACAAGCTCCACACAAATTTGTATAGTAAGAAAGTAGCAGCTGGTCCGTTTTGTAAATTGATTTTTCATTATTATAAAGCAAAGGTAATATAAAAGGCTGTTGACAGTAAAATCTATAATTATTAGGAGCTGTTTTCTGCCTCGCTGAAACATCGATTTGAAAGGTTATCTTTGATATGTTATTATTTCCTACCTTTTACTGGGTCTGGTGCAACCCTCCATAAGCGTGGGGAGATTGTGGCACGAGAGAGGCACATGAGAATTTCGTGTCTGATAGAAAGTGTTAATGATAAATTTGAAATAATCAACATTCTGAACGTTCGAGCGATTGCAGAATTTTCGATAGTTAATATACTGCTTCGTGAAGTACTCGATCGTCGTTAATTATATTCGTATTTGTTTGCACGTTTATTAGGTTTGTATAATTCTTTAAATGATTATCACGTATTACTAATTTAATTACAGTATATAATGAGTTTCGTGTAACGAGATATATTTGGAATTGAAATTTGAAAATAAATTAATTAGTGGAAAATTAGAAATATATATTAGTTGTATTTTTTAAGTATGTATTTCAGAAATCAAATTTCGATGTTTTATTCTGCAGGTTATACTACAAATTTTGTTCTCCATATTTAGCAATCGATATGTCAGAACAATTTGTAGGTTGCATCGTTTCTGTGAAATGCATCGACGAACTTGGGACATATCAAGGGCAAATAATAGATTTAAAGAAAGATTATGTTACACTTTCGAAAGCTTTTTGCAATGGCGTACCCCATACATCACCTATAGTTGTTTTAAGGTATTTCATCATTTTTAAATGGCAAATCGATTCTATATTGTCATTGTCAAAAATTTTGGAACCTAAAGTATGCTTTTATAATTTTAGTGCTAAGCACATATTGAACGTAGAATTCATATCAACCAATAATGTGAAATCTAATGGAACTGATAACACACCAGCACAAGCACCAAACAAAGTAATTGTAAAGAGACCTATTGCAAAGAGAATAGGCAGATCTATTTCGGAGAGTATTCCATCTTCTGTTTCATCTACTTCTTCCCAGACCCAAAGCAGTTTTAAAAGACCAGATCCGTCTCAATGTTATCCAGAACAATTGGCAACCAGAAAAGCTACACCAGGTACATATAACATTTTTATTTCAATTATAGTTTCACTTGCACATTGTAATAATTTAAATTATTATTTTAGTGGAATCTGCCACTAAACCAATACAAAAAAGAATAAGTCAGAGGCAACGGGCCTTAGAACGAGATGAACATACATTTGGTACACCTATAGATCAATCCTTGGATCAAGATTTCGATTTTGAGAAGAATTTAGCTCTCTTTGACAAAGAGGTTTGTACTATTTTAAAAACATTACATCCTATTAAAAGTAATTTTAATAAAACATTACAAGCGTTTGTCTTTCCATAGGCTATATGGCAGGAAATAAATTCTTTGAAACCAGATATTGTAAGGCAGTCTGAAAGTAATAGAGGAACGGTCGCAATATATCGCCCTGACGAAAATATAATTGTTTCACAACCGACCGTTTTCAGACAAATACTCGTACCCAGTGCTGGAAAAAAGGAATACGTGACGGATAATGGTTTAATAATTCCTAGCATACCTCTTAATCTTCATCGTCAATTAATAGGAGCAGCGGATCGATTTGGAATTAGCTGGGAACGTCGAGTACGTAGATATAACAAGCTAAAGAGATCGTTTATTGAAGGTTTATGTTCCTATTAAAATATTTTATTCATTAGGTGGAACTTCTCGGTCGCGCTGGGGCAGAAATTATCTTACAACTGTTAGGTGGAGGTCATAGACTTAATCCAAATAATGCACATCAATTGCCAACGGTTGTTGTACTTTGTGGACCTCATCATTCCGGCGCCGCAGGTGTCAATTGCGCTCGACAATTATCTAGTCATGGAGTTAAAACTATAGTTTTCGTGGAAAATTCTGAAGATGTATTCCTCCTACAGGAACTATCTTTATACAAACTAACGAACAGCACGGTAGAAAGTAAAGTTAAAAATTTGCCACCTGTCGTTGACTTAATAGTTTTAGCGCTTTGCGATGAAAACTCTCCGAGAATGATTAGCCCTATAGCAAATTGGGTGAACAACAATAGGGCTCCTATTTTAGCTATAGAACCACCGTCTGCAGGTACACCTGGTATTCTCACTAAATTCAGCTTACTTGGGGGTTTGCCATTGTCTCATAGTATCGATAATGGTCGATTATATTTATGTAATCTTGCATTGCCAAACAAGGTATATTCGGACGTTGGTATCACGTACAGGTCTCCTTTTGGACCGAAATTCGTCATTCCTTTACATTCCAACAATTCCTAGCATACATTTAAGAATCGTGTTTCTAATATTTTTGTATTTTAATTGAGAAAGTTTACGTCATTTTATTCTTGTAGTTTGTATGAAAAAAAAATTACTTGTGTCGTGAAATTCTCGAAGTTTATTTAAGTAACAGCACATATTTTAGCATTTAACATTGTGATAGTTTAATCTGCAGTTCATGAACAGACTGGCATAACTTAATATGCATAATGACTTTTGAAATTAATATTGTCTTAATATTCTAAATCGCATAATGTATATAAAGAGAAAATAGCATAATTATGAGAAGAAAAAAAAAGATATACAATGTTTGGTTTTGTGAGTTGTATTACAACATCAAACTCTTGAATTATTTTTATATCGTAAAGCAGGGTAAAATTCAAAACGGATAGCAGTGAGTTGTCAGTTAGTTTGGCATATGTATTTCATGTCAATGTAAATTATGTCTATTTGATGCATATACTTAATTCATTGGAATATACTTGTTGACGGTGCAGTTGATTGCTACGATATTTTTCCGTTGAAAGCAATTATATAGAATACTCAATGATATAAACTTGCCGTTGTTGAAATTAATCGAATATGATATAATCGCGTAAAGGAAGGCTGTAAAACTATGAAGTATATGTGTCGTAACAATATCAATATGTAGAAAAAACGTAATATCGATGTGAATGGAAAAACATAAACGTGAAGCAACAGAGTACATTATTGAAATATACGATTATACACGCATCGCATGTCTAAGAAAAAATAAAATTCTTTAGCTTAGAGTTTGAATGTCATAATTTAGTTAATGATAACAATGATTAAGTTTTACGAAAATTCATTATATTTTTAATAACTTACAGTGTTTACGGTAATATTACGAACTTCTAAACCATTACGCTTGTACCCAGATTTACGTTCAATAAATCTGTGGCTTCTAACTTAAGTAAATCAAATACTAATTGAATTCTTACTTTTCATTCAATCAAAGATCAATGTCTCCGGGCACAGAAGAATCAAAACGAGTGCTCCACGCAAAATTTAGAAGTAAAGATCGCTTTAGAACTCTTCTCTCTTTAGAATTTAAGAGTGAAATATAATGAATTTGACTTCTGACAATTTCAGCCGTCTTGAATATCATCTGACAATTTTGTATTGATAATAATTATCTTTTTAATATTCCTGAAAATGTGATGTAGAGTGATCATTTTTACTACTAATTTTTTTTTTGGTTCAGTTTTTACAATGAACGATATACGAAGTATGCTACTGTAATTTAAATAATTATTTATGACAGGTATTTGCATAACTTATTATTAGTTGTAATTAGTATAAGTAATTTATAACTACTTTCTGTATATACGTATATTTATATATTTTGGAAAATAATCTTGAAGTTGAGTGACGGGAAAATTTTTCAGAATTATACTAATGTGAAATGTCGGCAATATTTTTATGTCTGACAATTTTTGATAGATTTAAATATATAGAATATAACAAGTAAAATAACGTGATAATACGTATTCAGTTTTACCCGACGTGTTCGCAAGGAGTGTTTAAACTTCAATAGGAATTGAATATTCGCATAAATAATACTTAACTCATTTATACAAGCGCTTTTCCAATCAGTTAATAAGGAAGTGTAAAACAATGAAGAAGTTACACCATTACTATTATCTTGTGTTTATTCGCTTCTTTTATAACTATAGGCTCGTTAAACTTTCGATTTTAATCCTTTGCCGAGATAACATTAATTCGAAATGAAATTATAGTACAGAAAATGACATTTAAGTAATTCACAAAGTGTATCGTGTATTCTATAACGGTTGAGAAGTTGTTAAGTTTCCATATTTATTGTCGAATTTCATAAATGCAGTGCAAACCGACAGACTTAAATCCATTACAAAAATATTTCGGTACTATAGTTCAGCTCTATTCAGAATACATATACATCCATAATTATTCTAATCTATGAAAGTTGTACTATATCAGTACCATCAAATACAACAATGTAACAGTAATTGTTTAATACACATATAACACCAGGAACTACATGTATTACTTTGATCCAGAAAGGTGCATTAAACATTTATATAGTCAGTTTCATCTTCTCCTCAATTAAAGTTAGCATTGACTTCTCTCTCTCCGTCTGTCTCGATCTCTTTCTATATATAATATATATTTATATTTCATCATTTCATTGCTGTTTTAAGATCAAACGAGCTGAACAACCATCACATGATATTTAGGCTGACGAAAATTATGGATCCGCAGTTCTAAATTTTTTGGCATTATACTCGAATGATATGAAGCAGCTAAAGAAATTTCAATTGACTTGTAAACAATTGTTATAAAAATTGCGAAAATCGATGTTAGAACTGTGGAAACATATATTAAGTCCCATACATTCGTAATTCCATATGTTTTATCAGTCATAAGGTATACTCTTCACCGTTAAAAGATTGGAATACTTATAAAATACAAAGTATACGGATAATTAAATTAGTTTCTATGAATTACTGCAAATGATGATTACCCTATTAAAACTAATTCGTATACGTACTATTTACAATTTCAAGATGTATCAGTCATCGTTAAAGAAACAGGACTTAAATAAGTATCCTGTTTCGTAAAATTCTATCGAATTTTGACTGAAATCGTGCTGAAAAATTATTGTACATCGCTAAGAAAGTGCAATAATTATAATATGACTTAAATTAAGATGAAAATTACGCCATCTTTCACTATCTAGGTCCATTTCAATCTTATTAGCTCGAGTTATCGCTGAAACTGTAAACATTAATTCTATAAGAAGAAATATCGTACGTGTGTCTCTTCTCGTTTTCACTATTAAATATGATATTAATCTTCTAATACCTTTAAATAAATCTTTGACGAGCTATTATATTTTTTAGGCCTACACCAAAATTAAATTAATTTCCATGAGTCTGTTGAAATCACTATTAAGATCATTACATATGTTCTCAACCTCAGTCAAAATATCGGTAAAAAAGAAGTATTAGCCATATCACTTTTTGATCGAACTTCTAAATGATTGTGCTTATAATTTATATGACGAAAATATAAAACAAAGTAGTATTGTTAAGTCATTATATACAAATAGATTAGCACTTGCTTTTTATATTGAATCTAACATGAATATAAAATTACTTGTTACCGTATCTGGAACAAGAATACTTTGACGGTTGATTTGAAGCAGTCAAATTATTACAATAGGCATTATTATAGCCGTTAATCATTTCGTTCGTTAATTATCATGAAACTATGTTTTCAAAAAATAAATAAGAAAGAATTTAGTGTAGCTGCTAATTGACATAATACGATTAAATTCGTTCCGTGAATTTTTATCATTATTACAGAATTTTTTATATAGTCTTAGTAAAATATTTACTAGTTTTATCAACAATTTTTTTTTCCGTGCCCCGATATACTTTGCGCAATATACATCACAGTATTGTGTTTAAGAATATTGATAAAAACGTCTTACAATTTCTCAACGACATAAACTCTAACGTCGGCACACGATACGAAATATTTGACTGCCGTCAAATTTCATTACTACAATTCGTATTATCTGTTTTGTTCGATACTTCAGAATTCCTTCCAGCCTATGTCTCATCAGCATCATTTATCTCTTCATGCCGGGCTTAATGAATTATTACAGAACTGAAAATTCACGGTAACTGAAGTATTCTCGTAACATTGATACCTTCTTTCACAAATGTACGCATATGTTACTCAATCTACATTTCCATAGACCAGTTGGTTCTCAAACTTTTGCGTGACAGTCTAACATGTTTTAAATTGCTGACCCTTTAAACTCAATTACGATTGACATATTAGATCCCAGTTGGTATCTCTCTCTTTGCAACTGACCTTTTCTCGCTTTCCTGTAGAACTGCAGATCTCAGTTTGAGAACCATCGACATAGACCCATAGTGCTTTTAAAATTGATTCTATTAAAGTGCCATAAAACACTTATCGTTGCTAACACTTAACACTTATCGACAACACATATCTACCAACATAAATCGAAACATTTACGATCATTAGAGCATTCTCTATTAATTCTTCATCGTTCTGTAATAATGGAATACGTGGCCTCTTCAAGCAGCGTGCTTAAGTTCTCCTCAAAATGATTCTACTCCTTGCTCTTTCGCTCTTCGTGAAACGCAATTGTCAAAAAACAATTCTCATCGTAATTACACTATACCTGATGCACCTACGTAAAAATAGAGGCCAGGTTTGTCCGGCTCTAATGGCGTCTCCCTAGGAAGCCGGTGTAGGATTAGCCGCTGGCGGTACGGCATTCGATTGTTTCGCTCTTCTGCGTTTATTCAATAAAGCATTGTTCGTATGATCGAGCTGTTTTAAATTAGCCGTGTCATAATCCACGCGCATAGTAGCCAACGATCGCGTCATTTCTTCCTGCACTTCCGTCCAAAGTTCTTCGCCTTCTCGGAGTACGCGACCGGTGTGCAGAGGTGTAGGCGGAACTTCGGTAAATTTCTAAATAACGGATAAATATAGAAGTTACTCTACTGACGTTATCATATAGTATATAACGCGCCAGAAATAATGCTAAGTCTTACAGCGATCCATCTGTTGCGCATAATTTCATCGATCTGCAATCGTTGAGCTGGATCCGTGCAAAGCATACCCTTGATGAGATCTCGAGCCTCGGTGCTAACGTTTGACCATTCGGGAGCAGGAAAGTCATATTGTCCTAACCGAATTCTTTTTTTCATTCCAGGTGAAATTGTTAGACCGTGGTTACTGTAGAACGGTGGAAATCCGCATAATCTGGAATTTCGTGCGAGATTGATAAATGTAAAACATAAGAAACCATCGTTGAAGGATAGTAAAAATTGGAAGGACAATTTGGCCCTCAAAAAGTTAAACTTCCAGGTAATCAGTGCCATATGTTATTGCGGGGAAGGGTTAATACGCATTTACTTACAATATGTACATAATAACACCGAGTGACCAAATATCACAGCTTTTATCATACTTTTCTGGTCCCAAGACTTCAGGAGCTGGCGAAGAAAAAGTTGAAATTATTATATTGAACGATCTGGAGGAAAAAACAAATTATAAAATTGTATAACGACGTACCGACATAGTATGGTGTGTAGCATGGAGTTTGCAATGTATCTTTCGAGTGAGTTTCCTTGGCGAAGCCGAAATCCGTGAGTTTAAGTATTCCACTGATATCTGAAAGTAAATTCACAATTCATTATCATAATGATTGGTATCAAATATAGAACTACACAAAGTGGCAATGCTCAGTTGAAGGTGTTATCTGATCACACCCATGTATGATTACAGATTGAAGTAATGGTATTTGCTAACGGGATTCAAGGCTCTCCGGTGACACACGATGATATCAGATGTTCAAAAAATGGAGTAAATCGATAAGGAGCATTTTTATTGTTAGAAAGTATCATCGACGTTTCTGCAAAATTCATGATAACTGTAATACAAGCTAAAAGGTACGTTCTGTGACATTATCTTTATCAGTAATCTCCCCTACCGGAAGTAACGCTTACCAGGTTTCGAATACAAAAGATTCTCCGGCTTGAGATCTCGGTGAGCAATATTCATGTCGTGCAAATGTTTTACAGCTACGCAGATTTCGTACATGATTTGAGCAGCCTCTGCAAAACGTCAATCATTAGGAATTTTAATTACAAAAATGATAAGAGAAACACATATGAGCCGTTTGTTCTGAAATTGACAAAAACTGCTTTCTTTTTGAAACGAGATAATTACAGCATAAAGAATCGTACAGTCATTACCATTCTTCATGATATTAAAGCGTCTTATGTCACTTTTGAAATAAACGGCTCACTGTATGAATTTTTTTTTCCTTTCAACGCTAGAACTACCAAGGCAGTAAAATTGATCGCTTTTCATTTTTTCCATAAGATCTTCAAATTGTTAAGAGAGTCATAGATATCTCCCATCTATCTTACAGAATTTAAATTTCTGGATTGATAATCTTTTTCATCTCTTGACTCCTTTTGCCAAAGTACTTATTTGATATATCCAAACAGAATAGATTTATCGCCGGTAGTTCTAATGTTAATTATTATTCGTGTACCTCTTTCCGTGAAAGCACCATCTTGTCTGTCTTGTATCCTTTGGAATAATTCACCACCTTCCATACTGCAAAATCATTGAATATGCATTAATTCCTTTTAATTTCGTCCTTCGTGAAAAAAAAGATTATGCAGAATTGACTTTGCAAGTTAAACAGAATAAAATCATTACCATTCCATGACGACCAGTAGGCATTTGTTTCCACTGTACGAATTTTCGTACACATCTTTTACTTGAACGATATGTCTGCAATTCGACGCCCTCCAATGTAATTCGACTTCTCTTCTTGCTTTTACACAGTCGTACAGCACCTGGAAATATAATATTACTCATTGCAACATATTTTTAGCGAAATCCCACGTTATTAATAAATTATTCCCCTTCCTCGTGTATCAACACAGTCATAGAAGTATTTACTATTCGGCTATCATTCGTGAAGCACACCAATGACAATAACTGTTAAGTAAACTTGACTTGCACCATGGAACTTCGTTCGTGACGTGGCACTTACGTCATCGAGGTAATTTATGGTGAAAGATAACACATTCCTTTAATTATCAATTCCAAAAGATCCTCTTTTTTTCCATATTTCACGCCAAATTAAATTTGCTCATTTGCTAACATTTGCACCTCCCGTAAAAACGATCTTGCTCAATTAAAAATGAAAAACAAAAGGAATAAATATAAGTATTGACCTACAGGATAGTTCTAAAGTAATAAAATAATAACTCTTTTTGCTACTAATTTTAATAAATTGAGAACGAAGGAAATATATTATCGTTTATGTAAGGATAAATATGAATTTTCATAGATAAAAGATATTACTCCATTTGGACATGTCCCAACGACTTCTCGACTAGTCTTGCATCTTATAAAAAGAAATATAATTTCTGGCAATTCCGGAATAATAACACAAAAACGTTAATGGCATGTAGAAATATCAATATGGATTTAGATGCGTCATCGATTGTTTGAGTTTCGTAATTATTGACGTATCAGCGTCCTTAAAAATATGAACACCCAGCAGAAGGAATCTCTGCAAGAACGTCCGCTTTAAGGAAACGGTGGTGAATGACACGAAAGCAGCTGACGCTGCAGCGGGTATTCAATCAATAAAGCTTATTGCGTTAAGACTTCGCGACCTAAGTCGTTTAACGATCAATTTGTTAGCTGGAATGGTAAAACAACGGAGCGCTGGAAAGTTTAATGGAATTGTTCTCTTTATTTCTAAGTTAATTTTCATTTCAACTTGTTCTTCTTTCCTCGGATTTAACTGCTGCATTTAAGAGCTACTGTTTTGAGATATCAGAAGAGAATATTTTCTACAAGTATTTTTTAGGAGCGTATGAGGGTTGATTGAGAGATAAACGAATACTGGTTTCTTTGAGGTGAAAATGACATGTTACATTTCATCGATGCCGTCAGAAGATGAAAATGCAGAACCTTATGACGTTTCTTAATATCACGCGTACGTATAGGATGAAGAAATATGTATGCACGGGTGCACGCACGTGTACCAGCTTCAGAAACAACATTCCTGTTAGAATTTGCAACTCGTACTTGTCATTTTCAACTTAAAGAATTAGTTGGCAGAGAGAATAGAAGAGCTATTTTACTCCACGGAGGATCGAAAGCTTCTCAGGTTGTCTGGGTTAGTTCGATCGTGAATCTTAACAAAGTGCCGTTTGAGAAGAAGTTATTCTTAAATGTGTAAAACAATAATTTCTGCTTTCACATAAATTACCCTCGTCGAACATAACTCTCCGATGCCATTAATTGCATCTACTTGATGATCAATGGATACAATCACGATTACGAAACGTATTTCTGAATCATCAAATGCAAAATGTTATAATAAAATCTATTCCAATTTGAAAAGAAGTACGTAGATAAATAAAACAAATAATAAGTATTTTATATTCATTAATATCGAAACAATAATATATAGTGTGTATCTATTATTAGTTTTATTTATCTACGAACTTCTTTTCAAGTTGAAATACGTTTTATTACAAGATTATACACATAATTCAGAGATACGTTTAAAAGATAAATCTTAGAGCAGTAAAAAAATAAAGTATATTTTATAATTACGACTTATTCCTGAATTACAGCGATTAAAATTAATTTCTCGTCGGTGTTGTTATAATTAACTTTATCTTTTTTCGAATGCAAGAATTGTAGATGTTCCAATGTGTAGTTTTTAATCAAATTGAAGAGCAAACGTGAAGAGGAAAAGTAAAGGAGCACGTGGTGAGACTACATGCTTCCGAGGCACCAGTTATATCGTGCGATCTAAAAATATTCAAATACGATTGAACCCGGGCTGAAAAGAAAGTCGAAACCGGTTTCGATTTAGAGTCTCTTCACCGGATAGTGTCGACAGTAATGACGAAACGGTTTTTATGAATCAAGAGAATGCATTGAGAGAAACAGAAACAAATATGTGGATAAATCCACCCTTCTTTATTTATATGCATTATTTATACTGTTCAAAGAGTCAAGGTGTATATGAAATTAAAATCTTGGACTTCCCATAGATAGGCTCGAGATTAAATCTTCCGTCATCGCTTGGAAAAATTTTTTCTTCTTAATAAATATATCGTAGCTTGATTCGAAATCCACCTAACATCGTTCTATGCAATAACGTTTTTTTCCACTTAGAGAATCCTTAAGTGAGTTTCCTTTTAAAACATTAGCATCAATTAGCGCGTTTTCCAATAACGTGCGAACTTCAAACGAACGCGCACAATTCTCGGGATGTTTGTTGAATATTTTACGACGTAGTAAAACAATAATTGGCAAACTACAGCCCACGGGTCAGATACGGCCCGTTCAGAGGTTTTATCCGTCCCGTAGCAAAATTTCAAAAATAATAATACAAACACTTTCGTTTCCAACGCTTTAAAAAATCTGAATTAAACGAATAGAAATTCAAACAGAAAATATAGTTGCGAATATTTAAATAATAGATGAGCATTTAACTATATTTCTCGAAATCGGTACATCCCAGTTCGAACCAGATTGCGAGGAACTTTTAGAAATGCAGTCACAGCTTCATTCGTTGCACCGTTGTTAAAGAATTTTCAAAATAACTTTGTTTTTCGACTCCTTATCGAATTTCATAATAAATTGTATTTCTTCTATCTTCTGGCACGTCAATATTTTTTTTTCCAAGCTCGCTGCTAATATAGTTTGTCCATCGCTGCTACCGAACAATGATAATGAGATTAACTCTCAACAGTGATTAACATCTCGAGAAACGACGTATTCATTACCACGAAGATCGAGCAAATGACCATTCAGAATTATCACCGTCGGAACCAACGATTCGGATTATTGCTCGTCATCCTACGCCGAGGACATGGTAAATGAGCATGTAACGTAAGCCGATCCGAAGCACGTGACGTCACATACGTGGAAACGCATATAATACGATCTATCCGATTTATTTTCTTTGTCTTTTCCAAAGCTACGTTCCATCGTGACGTCAAGTATAATAGAATACGGGAAAGTCGATTTGACGAGTTGCACCATAAAACGACGTCTGTAACGTAACGTTTCTAGAAGCCGCAATTGGGCAAATCGCTCAGTATTTGCGGAAAAGAACGTGTTTTTTTTCGGTCGAAGAAAAAAGAAGAAACATGGTGGAAGGGAAACATAAAAACTGGAGTGTTCCCAGAACGCTGCAGGCCAAAGCAAACACGAGAAAGTAAAACGGTTCGTGACGATCAACAGACCGAGTCGGTTGGACAGGTAGCAATCAATCATCGAGGAGGAAAAATTCACGAGGAGAAACTGGGTTGCACCGATGCGACACGATATTTGCGGATATTAAAATTTTAGTGGCTACGCAAGCACAAAGGTAAGCGGTATGATGAAACTGTTGGGATTTACCGCCAGTGTGGATTGCGTTTTGAAACAGTTTTTCTTCCTATTAACGCTGGAATTACCGAAGAGGTCAGAACAATTGATTCCTACTATTTTTTTTTAACGTAGCACCTCCTCCAAGAGAGAAGAAGTGCAGTAGATATTTCATATGCTCCTTTTAGTAGATGAATTGCTGATAATCTTGTATTGTAACCTTGTATGTGGTTCCTTGTCCTTTGCAGTATTTATTTGATACTTTTAACCCTTCTATTCTGCACATTATATATCAGTTATGGTGAGTAGAAACACAGTATTTGTTAAAATATAATGTCTATAGACCCGAGCAAAACAGCAGGGTTAAATGTACCAGATTTAACGGTTATTTTAGTTGTAGGAGACAATGGTGGGTGAGATGGGAAAGGTTGACATTCTCAATCAGAGAGCTTGAGGTCGAATCCTTTGCCATCTCTGGGAATTGTCTCCTAAATTATCATTAATTATATCATAACGTAGGTGGCTCGAAACTCTCCTAAATTAGTAGGTTTAGGTCGTAGTAGATGAGAAAGTACTACTTGGGTTCACAGTCAGTGAACCATTGGTTAATTTTTAATTTTTTCTGCGTGATACGAGTATCATAGTGCGGGTGGTTCGAAATCCACATAAAACTTGATTGAAATGAGCACAGGGAATTGGCCATAGTCAAATTCACAAACTATAAAAAATGATAGAAAATTCTAGCGTTTATAATGATATTAATTTCTTATTTTTCAACGAAACGTCCCTTTTATAGAATGATTTAATATTGTGCCGGTTTATCGTATGGATGAATTAGTGTGGAAAAATTGACCTCGCGCAATAATATGAATTACAAGTAATCCAAGTAGATTTGACCTAGATCTCGTTCGACGATAACAGAATTCACGAGACGGCAAAGCGTTGCCTGAAAAGTATTCGAAGGCCGCGATAAAAAGGTAGCTTCGAATCCCGTTGCCGGAGCAATAGAATTATTACTTCCTATCGGAGGAGTTCTTCACGGCCATGCATTGTAACAACGTAAAATCGCTGCACCAGTTTACGTGGCATGAATCCAATAATTCGCTTCGTTTCGCGCGTCAAAGTGGTAATTGAGTATGATTTTGTACGGATGTAAGTAAATGTTAGCAATGTTCCTAGCTTGTCCGACGATAAATGAAAATGTCCATTCGATTATCTGCCGAGATCTGCTTGTCTCTACTGATACGCGTTACTCGGTTAAATTACGTAAAACTTGACTTGAAAAACTACGGAGGTATTGCCTTCTTTTTCTATAATTTTTATTATATATTAGATGGTATCAAAAGAACCGGAAAATTGTGGCTGCTGCCGTCTTAGTTTTGTGCACAAACTGTAAATGATAGATGAAAATAACTTGAAACTTAGGCTAATTAATTTACTATATTGAATAAAGTTTAAAGAAGGCACGAAGAAGAAGAAAATTGTCGCTGCTGAAGTACTAAACGGTTGATAACTAGTTTTATGCGCAAACTGTAAAAGACTGATAAGAGTAATTTAAAGTTTAGGTTGATTAACTTCCTACATTGGACAATGTTTATATTGCTACATATAAAAAGTGTCTGCTACAAACAGCTGACGACATTTAGCCACGAAAATACTCAAAAACCATTGTCTCGATTAACGTCGAACTAATCGACGCCGACGGATGACTCTTGGACCGTTAATTTCGTTTAACCAATTTAGTACAGAAAAACATGAGGTCATCGTGTTTACATGGGGATGCATAGGTAACGATGTAGAATTTCACGAAGTCTTATCAAACCGTTTCACAAATTTAATCAGATAAAAGTGACACTGTTTGACAAGCGAGACAAACAATTTTCTTACATGCTAAGATTAAACAATTAACGGTTGATTTTAAAGCAGATCGAGAGACGATAGTGATACGTTATCGGTGAGGAACGAGTGGCGGGATTCTCGTTCCAGAAAGTTTTAATTAATGTCGATCTTGTCATTAGAAACGAATGTTGTATAACTTACAACACATGGCGAAGCGTGATCGCAAGTTCACGGATGTACGACCGCGGAAGCGATAATCGCGAAGCTTAAAAGGCGCTTTATTTTCGCATCGACTCTGAGAACTCCGGCTGCAGTATGCCTCCATGATAAAAACACTTATTGTTAACTGTTTTTGAAGGCCAAATGCATTAGCTGATGTTGGCTCAGAAACTTTTGTTTGGCTCTTTCCATTTGTCATTTTTAACTGTCGATTTTGCAGTAGAATTGTGATAACAGAAGGAAGTTGAAACTTGGCGTTATTTTTGAGAGTTGAAAATTGTATTATTATTGGAGCAATTGTGATTCTGAAGTTTAATAGTACTAATTTTTTTCTATTGTGCAAATTGATTTTTTTTTTAATGTATAGAGCTTAAGTGGTGTTTAATTTTCTTTGCAAAAAGGATAGGTTGTTTTGTGGCAATGTATTGTTAGATAGACATTATATTATAACTGTGCATGTGTGTATACGCGACAGAGAACGCGATTCACTTAATCGGTCATCGGCACTCGATGTATCTACATGTGTAAACGCCGTTTCCCGTAAAATCTCCGTTAAATTGTTTCCACGTCCGTTCGTGGAATCTTTATGATCCACGTATTTCTGAAATAACTTTCCAAGTATTAACCGTACACTCATCTACCGTATATTTTTGCAAATTTATGCTTCGGTGGTTCGGAACCCACCTAAAACAGTAGGTCCAAGACTATGGTGGTAATGAGGAAAAGACTTGGACTCGCAATTAGTGATCCCAAGTTCAAAAACCTCCCATCACCTCTAGGAAAATTTTTCCTATGTGACATACATGTCATAGTCTCGGTGGTTCGGAGCCCACCTAAAACAGTAGGTCCAAGACTATGGTGGGCATGAGGGAAAAAACTTGGGCTCGCAATTAGTGATCCCAAGTTGAAAACCCCCCATCACCTCTGGAAAATTTTTTCTATGTGATATATATACCATAGTCTCGGTGGTTCGGAGCCCACCTAAAACAGTAGGTCCAAGACTATGGTGGTAATGAGGAAAAGACTTGGGCTCGCTATCAGTGATTCCAAGTTTAAAGCCCCCCATCACCTCTGGGAAAATTTTTCCTATGTGATATATATACCATAGTCTCGGTGGTTTGGAGCCCACCTAAAACAGTAGGTCCAAGACTATGGTGGTAACGAGGAAAAAACTTGGAGTCGCTATCAGTGATTCCAAGTTCAAAGCCCCCCATCACCTCTGGGAAAATTTTTCCTATGTGATATATATACCATAGTCTCGGTGGTTTGGAGCCCACCTAAAACAGTAGGTCCAAGACTATGGTGGTAACGAGGAAAAAACTTGGAGTCGCTATCAGTGATTCCAAGTTCAAAGCCCCCCATCACCTCTGGGAAAATTTTTCCTATGTGATATATATACCATAGTCTCGGTGGTTCGGAGCCCACCTAAAACAGTAGGTCCAAGACTATGGTGGGCATGAGGGAAAAAACTTGGGCTCGCAATTAGTGATCCCAAGTTGAAAACCCCCCATCACCTCTGGAAAATTTTTTCTATGTGATATATATACCATAGACTCGGTGGTTCGGAGCCCACCTAAAACAGTAGGTCCAAGACTATGGTGGTAATGAGGAAAAAACTTGGACTCGCTATCAGTGATTCCAAGTTTAAAGCCTCCCATCACCTCTGGGAAAATTTTTCCTATGTGACATACATATCATAGTCTCGGTGGTTCGGAGCCCACCTAAAACAGTAGGTCCAATGCTCTCATGAGCAATGAGGAGAAGACTTAAACTCGCCATCAGTAGTTTCAAATTCAAAGCCCCCTGTCACCTCTACGAAATTTTTCCCAAATTATCACTCAGAATGTTATAGTCTCGGTGATTCGGAACCCACCTTAAACAGTATGACCTAACTGACCTCATCACAGCAGTTAATGCAAAGCAAGAGAACTACCCATACATTTTCGGAAATTTTTACGAGGCAATCGCGCAAAATAAGAAGCAGACCACCTTTGATATACCGCATACGCGGAGAACTGTCGAATGGGAAATCACCGAGTATAAATAGAAGATGACTCGCAGTCTGAACTCGCTTGGACATCGTTAGTCGATGATCGCACTTCGCAGAGCCAAGTAGATACCGATACTCGTTACCGACGGACCGATGCTTCATCTTAAATAGGTGTTAACCGACAGACATTCGAAACATCACTCATTTTTACATTATCCTTGAAACATTGTCTCCACTGTTTCAAAAATAACCAAAAACTCCCGACTCGTGTTACACTTAAAAAAATAATGCATGCGCTTTCAGTGTCTGCTGATAAGAAGTTGTAGCGTGCAAGAGGAAGAAACCGTCCACCGAGGGCTTTGCCTCGTTAACGTCTTTATCTCGAATATGTAATCACACGTCACGAGGCACTAATATGAGAATAATATTCACAAAAATTTTAAAAAAGTATTTAATTAATCATCGTTATTTATAGCATACTGCATATTATCAATTATAACGAACATTCGCCGTTTCTAGATCACTGACAAAGACAGTTCACTGTCAAGATAATGAATTCGATACATTAAATCGTGCCTCGTTTCGTAATTACGAAAGTTTCGGTAACTTTCGCGCAATAGAAACCAAGCGAAACGAAAAGCGTGTCTTCATCGAAATCTACCTCCTTCAAAGATAACGAAACTCTTTCCAATCCTCCATGAACTCCCCCATTAATATTCTACTTTTCCAAAAACATATTTGTTCCGTTTATCAGCTTCGAGTTTAAAAAAAAAACGTCAAACCATTACATGCAAAAATGACTTTTACAATTAATAGTCTCACCTTGAGCGCATATTTCTCTCTGGTGTTCTTGTCGAAACATTGAACGACTTTCCCATTGATCCCGAGGCCCAGAACGTGATTACTGATCTCGTAATCGTCAGTGATCGGCGTAACTTTCGGTAGCCGATCGTCACATCTCGTTACCGTATGCTCCATCGTTTTTCTTTTAGTCTCTTGTTCCAAGATTTCCTTTTCACTCGGCAAAGTCTCGTCAGCTTCCGCGGCTCGTTTTCTCTTCCCCTTTTTGCTTTCTTTTTCTCCGTTCGCCTCTCGAACGGTCCTCTTGGACTTTCTAAAAGGCAATCGAGTCTTGAATACATCGTCGACTTAGAGATTAATTCTTGAAGTGTTGTTATGCCAGTTAATGATACAAACAATTTGAATATTCTACGTAAACTTAGGCACTTCATGGGGGTTACAGGAAAGAAGAGATAGAAGAGTTTGAGTGATCGCGACAAGTGGTATGGCGATAAGGAAAAACTTTTTCGACTGCCGGTTTCCGCGCTGTTGACAGTTTCACATACGCTACTCGAGTGGCGGCATTACGAGACGGAATCAGTAGTAGAAAACGTTTATCTCAAACCGACTTGTATGCTGCTTTAATGTGTTTTAAAATGTACTTAATGTGAGTTATGCATTCAATAATTCATCGGTTAGAATGTCTTGTATATCTTTTCAAATTACACGATGAAATTCGACCCGTTGCATGTGCAGGTACAAGTTTTAACACGGATAACTTACATGGATCAGTTAACACTTACTGTATCGCCATATTGTGTGTTAGTTTTGTATACATCTTTGTTATCTGACAGTAAGTCAATCGTGGAGTATTTGCGATAAGCTTTTTTTTCAAAACGATGACGCCTACTATATTCAATTTTCAATAGCGATTGTCCTTATGTTAAAACGAAAAGAAACGCCTTTTTTAAGGAGTCAAATGGAAATTTCGGACGCGATTTATTATGAGTTTTTAATACTAGAAATACCAAATAACTAGTCCCTAATTTTTTCCAAAAATTCTCCAAGTTTGTAGGAGAACCATAGATCAGATATTTTACATTGATCTTAAAAAGTACGGATTACTAAGTCGATCATTTTTTTGACTTCTTGAGTCCTCTTTTTCCAAAGTACTTAATTAATATATTGAAATATGATAGATATAACGTCGGTTGTTCTAGTGTTAATAACTTGACCAGTCTTACTTATTTAATATATTGAAATATAAAAGATATAACGTCAGTAATTCCAGGATTAAAACTTGATCATGGTCGAGTCTTCTCTGTGCAGTTAGAGTGAACAAATATTGTCTTTGTTTCTGTAAATAAATTGTTTTGCATTGTAGGCGAACATTTCTTTCCGCTTTATTTGATAAACGTGGCATAAAAATATGAAGATGATGTTGATAATTTATAATAATTGTACGTAATGAAAATCTAACGTAATATCTGTTTAACTTAAAGTAAAAACGTAAATACAGGTGTTATGTATTAATAACGTTGGAAAAAAGGAATACGTACGTGGTAGGTTGTTTGTTAAATATTAATTGGCAAATTAATTGCAAAATTAACAAATCTACAGTTTAATTTTAGGATGCAATGCAAGAAAATTCTGTAGAGCTAGAGAATGTTTTCTGAACCCACGCGAATTGGCCCGTTTTTAAAACAGCGAGACTTTAAGTAAAGAAACGTATTACATAAAACAATAGGAACGGAAAATCGTGATCTCGCGTTTACGTAAATCCACGTTAAAAAGTCAGTTTAAAGTATATTTTATCTAAACGAATCCTGAGCTCATAGAAGATTTCTATATTTAAAAAAAAAAACATGGGGGAGTAGTTCGATAAGTTGTTTATAAGTTTCACTTGAACAACGCGATATCGATACGTGGACAGGAGAAATAAATGTATCAGAGACCTCCAAAATGTCCACTTAGTTGTCGACTTTGGCATTTGTGTTGTTCTAAATCTTTCGAAAATTTAAATTTCGAATCGCCAAGGGAGCAGACAAAGCATCGTCTTCCGGAAAGCCGAGAGCCCAAAGAATTCTTGGGAGAACCGATTACCGGACAGCCAGTTTTGCAGTCGTTTTACGGATAAACAGTGAACTCCGTGTGCCGTTGAACGAAATAAGAATGTTTTCTAATTGTAACTCAAAACTCGATATCCAATGATTAATCGGGAACGCCAGCTGAAAACTGAAGAGAAAAACTGATGAAAGATAAACGCGTCTTCCGGCCAAAGCAAAGGAGAATATTTTCGATGAAAAAAATAAATAGCGTGTGCATGAGGATGGCGTTATTTTTAAAGAGGGAGAAAAATCAAATGAAATGAGAAAGAAAAAGCAACATTCGTCTTTGAACTGGCACGCGAAACAGGTTCTTTTACGTATCATGAGATGAATTCACATTTATACGATGCTAGTTGCACAGTAGAGATTCATATGAAATTGCCAGAATAAACACACAATGCGAAAAACAATACACACTCGTTCGTCGATGTTTTATTTGCATAAACTCATACTCATCACCAATTTCGCCATCTATATCCCTACAGAGATTTAATAAATGACAGGGACCATTAATTGGAAATAGCAGTAGCATAGTGATACAAGCGAATGAAATAACATGCAAAATAAGCTACATTGTTTAACAAAGAAACAGAATATTTCATAGTTTAAAGAGTGTTTTCACAGAAATTTGTGCAATCTCAAACCTACCTGTAGGCCCTTCTTCAAAATCGACTTCCCGCCACGATATTACCAGTTCACAATTACGAACAAAAAAAGCACACCACTACTTAGAACATTCAACTTAATTCCACTTCTACGAAAACACGATAAATCGTACGTCGATTGTTTCCTCAATAAGCGTAACACCGATTTAGAATTCGTCGATAATGGTATTATACGATGTAACCGTTTTCTCAAGTGTTTATTTCCAAAGCGTCGTTCTCTTTGGTTATCCTGCACGAAACCCCCGTAAAAATGTTGGAGTTCTTTGGAGGTGTGTCACGTAAGTCCCAAACGGCCGGATGTATTATATTACCTATCTACCTGGTCTGAGCAATAGCCGGTCTCATTCGAGTATTAAAATATTCGATAGCGCTACAGGAATACTGATAATTTATCAATGACAGAAAGGCATCAGTTAACGCACGCTTAACCAAACGCGATTTTACCCGAAGCCATCCTTTCCGTTCATTCGAGCGAGCACCACTGAACGGCTTCACGAACTTGGCAACGTTAACTTTCATACGAGAAAACTGATTCACAAATACTAGTGAACAAGCACGACTATGGCGGCAAGGCGCCTCTACGAGCAATCTTAGGCTGTGACTCACTGTGGCAGGGACGACTTCACTCGGTGACTTTCTAGGTGTCTGAAGAAACGTTGCGCCCCCTTCGATCAATTTCTGTTACTTCAAGCAAGTTCAATTTTTTTTCCGGGAAAATAGAATATTCAGAATATGTAATTGATATGTGACAGGCAGATAATGCGTGTCTGATAGCCTAGGTCAGTTGTGGCGATCATTTTTCCTGCGCATGTCAAAAACTTACAGACGTTATCGTCTCACTGAGGCAACGAATAGATTATTTTTTAATTTATTTAGAATAGTACGATTAGCTGCTATGATTTATATAATAGATACAAAAATTTAACTTTTTAATCGTTGAGGTACTAGGCAAAATTATTGTAGCTGATGTTTCTAGCACGTGATCCTCAGGTTCTCCAGTAAGGAGTTACAAAAATGTTGAACGAACTAGTCGATATCAGATATGAAAAGATTAGTACAAACGGATATTACGTGCTAATCACATTTATTTCCTTTTAGTTTATCTTAACTTCTTTTTTTTTAACAAATATACGTTATTTTCATTATCATAAGCACGCATATGTACAGGATTTCTTCGACGTAGCAAAATCGAGAGGACAATCTTCTTCTTTTTTTACGTGTTATGTTACTTATACAATTTATAATTACAAAATTACCATCTTCGATATAAATATTTCATGTATATAGGCACATTTTACATTTACATACAGTATTTTCTCTCTGATACCCTTACGGGTATGTTCTTTAAATATATATTGTCCATTAAGTATTTCACATATTTCAAGTGTAGCGCGCAATGTTTGTTTAAACGATTGCCGAGGATTTATTTTCCTTTATAATCTGTGATATTGATAAATTACGTGTATTATAATAGTAGATTTAACGGCTGTTACGCTGTAAAGGAAATTTTGTGCTTTTATGGCATTTTTGCGTGTGCTGCACTTGAAATTAGCATTGACAAAATGCGCCGAGTTCTATCACCTCGCCAACGAATTATCACTATTCCTGATAAAACCGTCATACTGTAGATATTACCTAAGAACATCGAATTTCAATCAACAACTATCGTGTATATGAATATCTGTATAAAAAGAAGTATTGTGGCTTAATCTTTGGATTATTGAATGAAAATGTGTTTATGTCCAAACAGACTTTTAAATATTAAAACTTACCACTAAGTATATATATATATATATAATACGTGCTTATCGAATTATAAAGACATTTACGGGAATCTCATAAACAGCAGAAAATTTATATTCCTACGAACATTAACAATTACAAGTAGTTGGAAAGAAAAAGTATTTGAAGGAAATTACCAATAACTTATGAATTAATCGCAATAACATTAAATATTAAAGACGATCGGCCTATCTGCTCTAAGGAATACTAATTTTATCGTCGTATTTGAAAACGGCAAAGTACAAATAATGTATGCAACTATATTTATATTCATCATGATAATAACTATATATAATTACACGTTAACAGTAATATATAAAATGTACATTTAAGTAAACACATATACAATTCGTAAAGTCCTGTAATCTGTGTTAAGTATTTACGCTTTCGATAAAAAATAGAATTTCTTATTGTCGCTTTCGAACAAGCAATGGATGCTCAATACTAGAGAATTTTTTTCAAAATTTTATATATATATATAATATGAGTTAAACGTATAAAACAATTGATTTCATATTACATATTAAAATATAAGTCAGAAGTATCGATTAATACTTTGAAATTTTCGACAAGTGAATTGCGATTCACGCATCTTTTGATTTCTTGCAGAGCATTTCATCGAATGTAACACACCTTTTTTTTGTTTATAGAATCTGTAAGAAAACACAGCCCAGAAATGCATCATGCATTATGATTACTTTCTGGGAAATAAAGTGAAGAATGTGCAGATTCTTACGTGTTTTCAATCAAAGGACACTGCAAGGATAATTAATTATTTGATTTGTTTGAATTAGCATTTACAATGTCGATGTTATCGTACTCATTGACATAATAAATATCGCTTATTACGACATAACATTTATGTGATTTTGCCAACAAACAAATCAAATAATTTCCTTCCTTTTTACATGAAAAGGAGGGATCTATACTGTCATATGGTTTTTCTATACATAATTCTATAAAGATTCTTACCGAAGTTAAAAATCGGTAATTTTTTTTAAAGACTTCTGAGAATTCTAACACATATGTATTAGAGGTACTGAAAAGTAATAAAAATTGGAGACGTTTTTTCAACAAAAAATCATAGGACTTTTTTAAAAGGGGAATCGAACAACTACCTTTACGCTGGCAAAAAGTGTTAGAAAATTATGGAAATTATTTTGTTGAATAGTATTTCAGATTTCTTGAATAAATGGTTTTCGCCAGTAAAAAAACTTTGATTACTATTCGGTACCCCTAATATATGTATCCCCCGTCTTTTGTTTTTATAATACATTATGGAAGAGCATTTTCTATTAACAGATTTAAAATCGAAATTTTCTAAAAGTTGCTACTACATTTAAATTGTTACTCAACAAAACGCAAAGTCATTAAGAAAATTTAATCTCTTATTGAACATAAATTATCGGAGGAAAAGTTATATTGCCTCGGACATCTCTTTCACGACGAAACAAAACATTTCAGATTCGTTCGTATCAAAGTTCTCATAACTCCACGGTAAAACAATACTAATAATATTCCATCTATAAATACTTCTTCAATACTAGAAGTTAATTTGTATTACGATCATAATTCTATGATTAGAACGCAATCTTTCTAATAAAAATGAAGCTCAGTAGAAATCACAACGCGAAGTTCCCATTGCTACAGTATCGTTCAACAGTTTAGATAGCTTTACATAACAGACACTGAATGAACAATAAATAAAACGAATTTTACATATCCAAATATTGCGATCTAGATATTACATCTGATTAGAAATTTACAATACGCGTATCTACCCTGAGTTCAAACATTTTTTTACTCGAAGAGAGGCAAGTAATAATCATAGTTCTCTCACGAAAGATCAAAATTAACTTCGCCTCATTACACTGTTCCCTCTGCCCTACAATTTCTCTCAATTTATAAAAATATTCAAGGCATCCAACACTAACATATACGTATGTGTATATATATAGAGAGATATTTATATATATATGTGTATCACTTTGTTAGGTCACGATGTACATTGCACAGACAGTAACTGTCACCCCATGTGACTTTCAGGTTCAGTTTTGCAATCTTGCATAGTTAAAATATAAGGCACAACGCTAGCTACACTTACTCTACCAATAAGACCTGCGAAAAAGAGATCTTCCAGAACTCTAGGATTAATTGAACGAAGTGGAGCGAGCCTTACAAGTAAACGAGGTAATCTGTCAGATCCTACGCGTTGTTGTAACTCAGTCCATGCTGCTTCTTGTAAAACTTCGACCTTCTTACGCCAAACACCTGCTAATACGTTATCTAAAAAGACATTTATAATAGTTTTCAATTAGAAACAATATGTTATCTATTCGTAAAGAAAGTTCAGCTACACTTACCAGCACTAAAAAGCGTTAATGCTTTAAGATATGCATATTCAACGGAATCTACTTGTAACTTATGTAGAGAACTGACGCACTCTTGTAATCTACATATATGTTCCGTTACAGATTTCACTTTACTAGCAGTAATTTTTTCTTGTGCTATACTAGCCTGAAGATGATTTATTATCGACGTCAAAATACTGGGAAGTGACAAAGTGTAGGCGCATTGTGCCAAGCCTAAAGTGAAAAGTTGTCCCCAGGAACTACGGACTAATGTAGTTTGAATTTCAGATCTGAAAAAGAAAGAGGAATATTTTATTATATATCTGTAGGGAATCTAAGGGAGTTGTAAAAATTTTAGGTAGTACTCACGGTAGGGCCTGAAATGCAGGAATTCCTCGTGCCCAATGAACAGACAAAAATAATAATCTAGCAGCACTCTCGCAGATATAATGTATCGATAAATATGCAGGCGCTGGGCTAGGGGCTCTTAATTCAAATAAGGTATGTCGTTCGGAGATCAATTGACCGGTCCATTCTTCCTCTGGTTCGCTTGAACCATTGACACTCTGCAACATAAGCCATAGAATAACGCGTAAAACGCCATTCACAGTTTGCAACCCTTAACTAAGCACTCAAATCTATTTCTCATATTTTCTTTTAAATTTTACAAATTGCAAAGAGTTGACACTGGTAGTTGTAGCATTAATATGATATTATTTTTGCAACATACATCTCCAATAAGTTTAGCCATGCTATCCAAAGCATGTGAGATAAGTAAACGTTCCCTCGCTAATGTCAACGCATCGCTAAGGTCGCTATCGCTACTTTGGTCTTCCATACTAGGACTTTCTGGTTGTTCCCAGGTCGGAGGTGTTTCGGAAACTGGCTGCTGTGGTTCAGGTTTAACTCTAGGACCACGATTTCCTACTTTTGTTCCCGCAGATTCACCTAACACGGGTTTCCTTTCATGTTGGACGGCTGTAATGTTAAAGCTTGCTCATTCATATACGGAAATCCATCGAATTTTGAGATATAGGAAATTTTCAATGATCCATACAATAGCTCAACCACTTACAGTCGCTTCTCATGCCCATTGCAAGACACTTTTGAAGCCTACAATACTGACAACGATTTCTATGGTGCTTGGTAACTTCACAGCTTTTACTTCCTCTACATTGATAGCCCAATTGTTTTCGAATACTGCGTTTAAAGAAACCCTTACAACCTTCGCAACTTATCGCCCCGTAATGTCTACCGCTAGCTCTGTCTCCACAAACTACGCATAATTCTAGTGATAATCCTAAACCTAAGGAGCCACGAACATCCCTTGCCAATTTTACCTAAAAATTGTATCAAATTCGAGATGAGAGACAACATAATTAACGGTGTAAATCGTAAAACACTTCTAAATATCGTACCTCTACGTCGACATTACTTAAATGTTCCATTCCAGAATGTAAATGAACCATTCCTGGATGATGGCCCAGACTTCGGAAATCCCTTACGATTTTATGATCGATCTTGTCGTCGTGGATATTATCAACGTGATTATTCTGATCTCTATCTATATCTCTCTGAAAGTATATCAAAATGAACGTATAGATGAAAGAATAATATTTAAAAAGATCTCAGCCGATTTTTGCAAACTTACCATGGCTGGATGATGAGGTAAACTATGATAACTTCTTCCGAGCTTCTGATCTGCCTTTTCATCGTGCAGATTATCAATGCGATCGTTTTGATCGACTTCCATGTCCCTCTGAAAGAAAAATTAACGAATGCATTATACTTTGTACAATTTGTCTCTATGAATACGATGCTTGTAGCATTGATAATTTATATTTTAAAAGGGCAAGTAATATCAACCTCCGTTTCGGCATCGATCGCGTGATCAACGCTCTGATGATGAGACAAATTGCGAAAATCCATTCCTACTTTTCGTTCCCCCTCGTTCTCATTGAAATTATCGTGATCGCGATCTTCTCTATGATCTCTGTCCATTTCTTTCTGTAAAAATAAACATCGAACGTTCCTCTGTCAGAATCTCGAATTGTCCACACACCCACATGACATATAAAACGTGCAAAATATTTCTGCACTGATGTCACAATATGTGTATTATGTATTTTCTAAACAAGCAGTGCCCACTTAATGACGTAAGGCAAGCACAAAGGACGAGTCGTCGTTTAAAGTGCATTGAGCACACTGCGAAAATACATTCGAGGAGAGGAAAGTCAGGTATAATATATTTCTTTCGATCTAAATATTCCAATTAACATAAAAAACTTCCCTCTCTTTATTACAATATTACCATTAAAACTCATACAATCGATAGAAAATTCTAATAATCAAAAAGCATCAATTCCATTTCGACATTCTATAAAAAAGAGATCCTCCCGAGTCACCGGATACTTGTGCTCACAAATACTATCTTTGTCAATTGTTTAATACTCATTTTTCATTCTACTATCATAATATAAACTGTGACATTCTCATTCTACCATTATAACTAATAATTTACGAGAAATATCTCATGAAAAATGAAAAAAACATTAACAACGTCTTCAGTGTTTCGAATCGCTGAGGATAAATATTCGGGAATAGTGTCTGTACGATATAAATCTCGATGGCTGCAATGACGAGTAAATTTTGATAAATAGATCATTCCCAGCTTCATTCTGACACACAGAGCAGTGTCGGTCAGAAAGTGCTGAAAGGCCTAAACATCGTTGAGGCATAAAAATGAAAACTGGAGCATTTGCCGTCCGTCCCTACCTGCCGCGACCCTCCCTACCCCCTACCATTTTAAGAAGTGAAAGAGATGGTCCCGAGTTCCTCGGTTCGTAGAGGTTGCTACGTGGTTAGGTGCATACCGATATCCAAGCCACGCTACGCTGCCTGTCATAGAGCGAGTGGTCCATTTCCATACGTTCGTGATCCGACTCCGTCACTACCGCCAGTATAGTATCACGAAAAACCGGTGCCCGTATAGTTGCTCGAAAATACGTCACGTTTTCGTCCCATATAAATATCCTACATTCTTACGTATCAATTAAAGGCACATACACCTTTCTATCCAATCTCGATGAACGTCGGTCAATTGGAGAACGCGAAGTTTTTAAAGTTACAAAGCAACGTTGAATAAAGTATCTGTGACAATAACCACAGTTAACATCATACTTTAACTATATTCGCTCGAATAATTTCCCAAAGGTATGCATTTTAAACTGCTTCCATAGCTACATACATTACTAACGTTGAAATCGATAACGTCATGTATCAGATTTCGCGGAAGTGTCATGCTTCAAATTCACCGCCATTTCTCATCGTCCGAGAATCTCACAATAACCTGTCATTCCATTCTTTTTTTCGAATAAAAACACTGACCCATTTCAATGAACTCGATAAAATCGATAAAGTATCAATTACACTTCTACTCTGATTATTTGTAAACAACCATAACACTCGATATATCCACACAAACTTTTCTAGACCAGATTCCGAATATATTTACAGGGAGCGCCCGTTAACGGAAGGTCAAACCGAGTTGAAAGTGTATTCGTAGCGGTAATCCCTGTGACAAAGTTTACTTATTCTTTTTCTTTCATACAAGTCACAATAGAAGATCACACGATAAAACGACATACACGGAAAACAATTTATATCGTGACCATCTCTCAGTAAGTGCTCAACGACGTGTTCTGTGTTAAAGTTCGAGGACGATACGCACGATACCCTACCTGTTGGGTCGACCTGTATCACCACATTTGCCTGTGTAAGTGGTGGCGCTCTCACAGGTCACGCACGTTTCTCAAAATGTAACGTTACCAGCCGCGAACTTAATACACGTGAAATACTTTTGATCTATCGAAATAATAGAGTATCAACTGTAGCCAGTTCTATCGGAGAGAAACGAAACATCCACGGCGCAACGAATCGTCAGTAGACTCGGCCTGTGTGGCGGTCGCGCACGAAAACACCAACGTCGGAGTTTAAAGACAACCTTGCGCAGGTGAACGCAGCCAGGCCGTTCGCTGTACTGGCAGGTTGGCAGGTCACTCTCTTGTGTACCGTCGAGACACACCGGCCAGGTGCATTCTCGCCCCGCTTGCCTGCTTTCCTACCTGAGCGAGAACGTTCGCCGTGGAGGACCGCATAGTGGCCTCTCGGTGAGCGTTACAGGTTATGTCACGTAATACACGCCCGCTATGACTTATCGGCCGAGGCTCGAGGTCGTAACGGCGATCGAGAATAGGTCGGAAACGAATGCCGATGAAATTGGCGACGTTTGACACGTTTTGTTTCGACATATTTCATGAGAAATTTTATCGTAGGTGGATGCAAAGTGAGGGAATACTTTGGGATAGGGAGAGAACTATGATGTGGTTAAGTGTGGTTTGCGTTAATCATGGTTTAACAGTAGAAGTACCGGTGTTGCGATTATGTTTAAACTTAAGAGGTACTTTGGGAATAGAGAATTTGAAATTTTGTTAGATGGAAATGGAATATTTACTTTGGGATTGTGCTATCAGTTTGAGAAATTTTTAGAAAAGAAAACAGTCATTTTGAGCGTCTTTCTGGTGAGTTAGTGGGAAGAATGCGTAGCCGAAGAGGTTCGGGGTTTTATAGAATGAATGGGTGGATAGATTAGGTTACGTTTAGACAATTAGTTTAGGAGAAATTAGAGAAATAGAAATTTTAGATTGTAAGAAATATTGCAGTTGGAAGTTCAAAGTGTGATGAGTAGGCGAATGTACAAAGAAGAAATTTACATTGGTGATATTTCGAACGAGATGAATCTCGAGTTATGGAGAAATGAAACATAATTGAAACGAACTTAGCCCGTAAAAATGAACGTAGAACGGACTTATCTGATGGGGGATTTGCATCCTACGCCCAACTGATATGTGCGAACGTAGATAAGATTTGAAAAGGGGTTAAACGTTGAGACATAATTTCGTGCGTAATTTTCTCAAAAGTACGCTAAATTATGATTACAATGCTAAGAGTATACTTCGCGGCAAATGACCAGTATAACGAAAAGTGCTGAAGTAAGGCGAAATTTGAACTTAGAATTACATTTGCCAGTTAAGTTATTACTATTTAAGTATGCCAGATCAGGTAACCTTTCACGTGGTCATTTGAAGTAAGCCAAAGGTTTCTTGGAACTACAGCATCAGCAAAGAATAGTCATTCGAGAGTAATTACGTCTACACGGTTGGACTCCACAGGTAAAGGTCGCTCGTGGGTCCGAAGGTTACCTCCTACCTACTTAAATCCGCGCATCGACACAGATTTAACTTTATCCCACTAACTGCATCGAATTGTATTCGAAACTTAAAACTCGCTATATTCTTTTTCATTCCCTAAACGTTCCGTTACGATCATTGATAGACTTCGTTCTTTTTTTTTTATTATTACTGTACGCGTCGCGTTCAACGAGATTTTTTTAGTGACGTCAGTGCCTTTGTTCGTAAAGATAAAACGAGTTATTTCAACTTTGAAAACTCAGTGAAAAAAAGTATTGTATCGTGTGCCCGACCATCGTAATTATTCCCATTTGTAAACAAACGAAATTACGTAGTTACATGGCAAAGTATATATACGTAAAAATACACGGATTAAATATAACCATTAGGTAACGAATTTGCCTAGTTAGAGGCGTGAAATTTTCTTCCTACGTATGTACATTAACTGTACATAAATTGCATTGTAATACGTAAACAAACGGTATAAGATGGAAGCTTTGTTAATGACTAATCAAACACGAAGGATGTTTTATCAGAAGAATGAATTTTATCATGTAAAAACTTCACGATCTAGTAGTATTGTCAAAAAGTCATATGGTTATCGTACTGTCGTAAAGGTAAATGTAAACTGGCATTTACAAATGTACATACGATATCGAGGGTGTAATATTATCATTCCTTAAAATGCAACGCAACGAGCGGGGCGTGCACAGATTGGTTTTGACGTGGGCGAGCCATCGTTCGAGTTTTCACGTATCAACTATCAACTTAAGGATAACGAATAACAAAGGTTCGAAAAAAACAAATAGAGAGAATTAACTTGGCCACTTACCTTTACCATTAACAACGATGACTGATTTGACCACGCGTCATTTGGACAGTTCATAGCAACTACCAGGTTTCGTCAACTATCCGTGGGTTAGAGTTCATAACCTCTTCTAACCTTTACTTTACCTTTTCTTTACCTCTTTCCCCCCCGTGTCTAACCCCACCGCTCACCTTTTTACCCACCCGACATTGCATCCACTGGCATTGATACACGGTTACATAAAGATCGACACCTTCGAACTCTAAAAGGAGAATTTGTATGTCGCGCCATTTTCTCGGCGAACTTGAGAACTTGTTAACCGGATGTAACGCCATGTTGGGGAACGTTGACGCCATCTCACTGTATTTTGATTTGAAATTTATCAATGTTTTGTTCATATTTATATTTATATATTCCACAATGCAATTGTGGATTTAAATATAATTATATATGCGACCTTGGACGGAGAATATATTAAGTTATAAATTCGTCGGCTTGTAAATGGAGAAATAAGTTTTCCTTCGATTGTTTTTAGTTTTATTCGATTGGGCAAAGTATATAGAATATGTTTAGTCTAATTAACAGGATGTATTGATTACTAAAATATTAATGATTGGTTAGGAATGAGTGAAACGAGTTACTTTGAAAATATAAATTGAATTAAATGCTAATATATTTTTTGAGAAAAAACATATTTATTGCAAACGTTTCGTAGTTTTTTTATAATATATTAGGTTATTGTACAAATATCTGTGAAGTATATCATTGCAATTTGTCATAACATTATCGTTCGTGTTAATATTATTGTTGCTACTTAAATGTTATCCTGATACATACATATGTATTTAGCACTTGGTTGATATATTGGTTATTAGCATGCCCCTTGTATATTTGTGTTTAAGATTACATGCAGAAAGCCCGTTTTTTGTTATAACTCTACGTGATTTTACTTGCATAATTTGTTACAAGTATGAAAGACAATTCATAGACTACGACTATGTTAAAAACAGTACAATTGCAATAATGCCGCGGTACTTAAATATTGTTAAATACCGTTTAATACAATTATAGTACTCAAATCTTAATTTCTTAAACGTTATATAATAGTACAGCACATTTTGTTTGAGAATCAACGCACTTAGTTACACCTTCGCATTAATATAAACGACCAAAGTATAAATTAAAAGTTAACAAAAACTAGTACAGTAAAACAATTATAAAGATTTGTCTCTCTTGTTCCTCACTTACTTGTGTTTTAAGTCTTGGAAAAGTGTTTCTTTTTCTTTTCACTCATATATTAACTGTTGTATTTGTTATTATTTATGGCACCAGGTACATCTGTTCGTTATATAACTTGCTTGTACAAAGATCGGAAAACAAGCGCATTTCTTTCGTCTAACTCGAAGCACATCTTAAAACATCAACTTTTAAGTATAAAATACCAGATAATACTAGGTGCTGCTAGCTATTCACGCTATAAAAAATGGTTATGATTATGATGCGAAATTTTATGTATATATATATATGTATGTATGTATATATATATATTTATTTTTATATATATTCTGTAAAATTAATTTAAGTGTTAAAAATTTATCACATATTAGTACAAATTGGATATCGGAGATATTAGTATGTATATGTACACTTTTGTCAATACTTCAGTTTTCTTTGTAGAAAAGGAAATTGATTTGAATTCAGCAACATATTTAATCAATTTTCGTGTTGATGATTCAAGTCACATACTATTCCATCCATTACGGTTGTGCATAACTGCTATAAATTTCAATTGTCTAGTATATATACACGTATGAGATACAACTCTATTATCTTAAAATGAACGTCGCTATAGAAGTCACCGCGATACAACAATATAACGAGATAAACTTACGAAATAAGTTTGATAAAACTTTTATCCGCATTTTTTTTGTAAATGTTCAAACAAACAACAAGGGTATGAAATCATTTGTACAATCGAAGTTTGTTCGGACGAAGATACGTTTAAAATTTACGTCGACTATCGATATCGAAAATGATAGTCGAAATAGTCTGAATCAAAGATAATAATCATAAATAGATGGAAATAGTCTTATTACCTATTGAAAGCGACTTTCCTCCTATTTGTCGTCTAATTATTCGTTATTGTTTCAATCTGTCAACATTAATGATAATAGAAACTATTATATCTAATAACTAAGTTAATCTTATGCCTTAACTTATACAAAATACAATCACTGCGTATGTTGAAGGCCCAAAGCACCGTAATGATTCTATACGTAAGTGTCAATTATGATTGTTCTGTTAGTTTATTCCAGCAGGTACTGCAAGTTGATCACAAAGATTCTGCATGTTCGGTTAAAGGCAGACAGATGTAATAGCAGATCTAACAAATTCCCTAAGAGTCCATGGGAAATATATAACTCAGAGTATATATCAAATGGCAATATTTTCTTTTATAAACTAAACATTGAAAAGCGAACAAACAACTAAATTAGGTGCAAAGATAACGCTGTTGCAAAAAATCAATTGCAGCTAATTGTATTCACTTACTTTTGAAATATCCTGTCATGTTTACAACCCGAACACTTCTTGGCTAGCAAATATGATATAGAGGAAGCCATCCTCATCCTTTTCAGTTTGATATAGTTGCGCCATAGTCATACCACCGCTTGCCATACTTCTTTGGTTTACTAGTAGAAAAAACGCTTGTGTCGGATGAAGTTGTAGCCTACGTCTGTCGATTGTTATTAACAAAGAAATAGCATTAATGAATAATCAATTTATGGTGCTCATGGTACATATAAATATACCTAATGATCTTTATAAGTTCTGCCACAGTTAAGTAATCTGGTACCAAAAACTTCGACTTATCCAACACTGGCAATTGTTTTTCTCCATTGTAACGTTCAACAATAATTGGTATCTTGTTTGGATGTTGCTTCTTGATCAATTCCATGTCTGCAACTCGTTGTGCTAGATTTTCAAACAAATTCTAAGATGTATTTCGCGCTACTTGAAACGTACGATCGGAATTTAAAAGATTGGAATTGACGATACTGTATGAAATTAATCGTTAAAATAGAATGTAAATTTTTACAATTACGTAATCATAAGTACTAACTAAAATAAAAAAAAAAAAAGACACGTACGTATTTATTGTTGAACAAACACTTCGTTCTTCTTTTAAAAATAATACGGATCTATGCGATATATCATACATCGCAGTACGTGCAGAGCGTTACAGTGGCATGTCTCGTTTCTATTGTGTATTTCTTTATTTCACGTTTGTCTTTAACACCAATTATGAAATGAATATTGCAAATTGTACAATAGACATTATACTTACCGAAGGAACGTTTTTCTTTAAACGTCTTTGGCGTTAAATTCATTTTGATAATGTGTTTTGCAACACTGTCAGCACCTACGACGTACTTGATGCGATATCAGCTGTGATTGACTCTCGAAGTATTTTCGACTAGTTGAAATAACGTCAGTCAAATGCCGTTTAAAGATTAGGTTGGGTTACATCGGACAGCAAGAATACATGTTCATATCAATATGTGCTGCCCTCTCGCAGTTTCAAAATGTTTTTTGTACTCAACCACAGCCGATGCCTCCTTTATTGTCCCTTTGAACAACGAATCTCTGTCATGAATCACATGGTAGAAAGGAATGAATGGGATCAGTGAACAAACATTTAACAAAGACTTCAATTGACGCTCAATCAACACCTTACAACCAACGGAAGTTAAGAAACATTCCTATATTTTAATCATTACAAAATCTCACAATACAAATAATATACTCGGTGAGAATGTAACTTTGAGTGAATTCGAGTGATTTCACAGTTACGCCGGATGGCACCGAACCAAAGCCCGACATTGGCGCTACCTTCTAAACGAAACTGGTTAGTTCATGGCCTCCCCTCGGCTTCGAAAGACGAATACGTGTGGCTAACTGTGCGTGCGGCAAGCACGACCGTTGTATACGTGATAGTGCGTGCGTGGGTGTTTGCAGCAGGCGTTTCTTTACGAACAGAGGTATAAGTGGTCGCACTTTGAGTGTTCTGTGAGTCGGTGAACGTGAATTTATCAGTGAAAACCCATGCCGGAATAGGAATTAATATTATCGAGTTGAGTGAAGAAAGCGTATTTAACCGTGTATCGGAATCGAACGTGCGTTCATCGTTGATGCATACATGCCAAGCGCTAGGTAGGGGAAGGGGCAACGTGAACACCTGTGTGCCAAATATATAGGCACTGGAGACAGCCGGAGTTACTCGAAGAACAAGAGAAAGAAAGAGAAAGAGAGACTGTGCAAAGCGGTATCGGTGATCCTTAGTCTGGGCTATGGTGGAGTCGTTGCGGCAGGAAGCGTCGCGGTGCGTCGTGTAAATTGGAAAGATCAGGAAAAGTTTCTTGTTCATCGTATATCGTGTTTCCTTATGTCGAGGACACATAGTGCCAAGTTCACGCTCGAGACTGTGCACCTCGCCTAGTCCGGCCGTCCATCCATTCGCCTGGTCGTCTACCCCTTCTAAACCGTCCTGACACAACGTTTAACGGGGGTACAAAAAGAATAAACATGGTGGCGGTGCGAGTGAGATAGAACCGACGAAGAAAGATAGAGAAGGCGGGAGAAAGAGAGAAAGACAGTGGGGGGAGAGTGAGTGAGAGGGAGAAAGAAAGAGAGAGAGGGAGAGAAATCAACCAGCCAGCCAGCCAGCCAGCCAGCCAGTCAGTGTGCCAGAAGCGAGCAACTCCGGCTCGCGTTCTCTTTGTCTCCGGCTGAGAAAATCCACCGCTACCGAACACCCGCCCTTTTTTGCATTTATCTCATCTCTCGAGACTCGAACATTTTACCTGGACAAATCTCAAGGCTTAATACTGTGACGGGATAATGTAAAAATCTTCGATAAATCGTCATGTTCGTCTCTCGGTATAAGTGTAGTCGATAATCGATGTGAAATTTTCGACATCGCAACTCCTCGACGCTGTGGTGGAATTTTTGCTTACCTACGCCACATGGCCCACGCGATCTTCGATCGTTGTTGGGAAAAGGTGGAACGTCACGGTGAAACGAAGGATCGTCGGAAATCATACGTCTCGGCGAACCGAGGATTATAATGCTTTCGAATATTTTCGGCCGGCATAGAAAAAGTTCAATGGAGAGGAGTCATCAAACTTGGCCGGCGCGGTGCCAATAACCTCCGGGCTTCTAAGCTAGACAGTGTTCTCGCACGATGCGTTTGCCCTCGTGCACGATAGATTATAAAATTAGACGTTCGAAAGCTCGCACGAAGGTAAAAGGAGTAGGTCGTTTCCGTGTGTCGGAGAAGGTGGAGACACCGACCAGTGACGAACGAAGGGTCGAGCGACAAAGGGAATTAATACAAGTCGGATGAATAATTCGAGGGTGGGGGGGAGGCGGACAGCTGTGCGTTGTCGGAAGTGACGTCATAACCGTGGGTTTATAGTTCCTCTTATTTTTCTCGTTGAGAAGGGTGTCTTCTTTTCTCTCTCTCTCTCTCTCTTTCTCTCTCTCCCTCCTCTCTCCACTTTTCAGTTTCTTTCACTCTAGAATTCCTATTATATCTTTCTTTCATTTCGACCGTGCAAATTTGAAGGTTTACAATTCGAAACGATCATTCCCGAAAAGTCTGCACGAGCCGATGAACACTTTTAATAACACCGTCGCCCCCGGAACGAGAATTCGTAACTTCTAGTCCGTTGCATTTACACGAGAGCCTTTTTTTTTTTCTCGGACGATATTTTTAGACGATCGATTATATATTTCAAACTGCACGCGCGGCACCTCGTGCACTTAAGAACTCGTCGGGAGATCATCCCTGAAGGACATAGTCGATGTTTTAATCCTCAACGATCAGCCAGGGATTTCGACTTAATCGACAAGCCGACGACAGTTTGGAGAACCCTTAGGAGACTGCTAATTTAAAGAAAAGAGAAACAAAACACACAGATCGCATAAACGTTTATATACGAAAAGTAAACGGAAGCATTTCTACGTTCATCCATCTCGTGGATATCGACGAGAACGAGACTGAAAGTACCATCGTTGATCTTCATCGATCAATTGTAATTTATTTAATGATAGTACGATTAAACACGAAGAAATCGTGCGAAAAAAGGCAAGAATTTGCTTATTCCTACGTTTAACGCGGCCCAATTAAACAGGGCCCAGAACCAACCACGACGAGCAATAAATTGTTGCATTTTATCTAATATTATTGACTGTCAACGACACCAATATGCTTTTATATCAACGACAAGTATCATCGGCAGGATAAATTGACTATTTCAATGACATTTGTAACAAAGTCATAAACGAGAGTGAGCTTCTATTATTTAGCTCAATTCTTATCTCTCTCCATTCGCTCTCTTTCGAGCTAATCACATGGTATCCTCTCTATCGAGGTACATCTCGAGAACAGAACTGACAGAACCGAGAACACGGTAGAATACGCTTCACAAATAATTTGTCAAATGGGCACAAATGACTAGCTTAACTCTATCGGCAAGCACGATCGAGATGCCGCTTTCAAGACCGAATCCGTTCGTACCCGCGAGCGCAATCACGACGCACATGTACATCTCGTCGGGCGATAGCAATCATCTGCCACCTTTGAAGGCTGGCACATTGGCCCTTAAACAATCTGCCGGCGAATCCTCGCCCAGTCACTTGGCCCATTCTGGCCTCGTCGTCGGCACGCACTTGCCAAGTCTTAGCTCCAGTGCCAATAACAGCCTTCTCAATCTTACCGGCAATTCCGACAGCCGTAGCCTCAATCTGAGTTCCCATACGAGTCACAACTCGAGTCACAATTCGAGTCACAATTCGAGTCATAATTCGAGTCATAATTCGAGTCACAATTATAGTCACAATTCCAGCCACAACTCGCACTCGCAGCAGAACAGCCAGTCGAGCAACGCGGTTCAGATGATCAAGAATGGACGGTCTGATGGTAGCTCCAGTGGAAGTGGTGGTAGCAGCAGTAAACCTAGGACGATCATTATTACACCGGAGCTTGTGATGAATTTTTACATGGACAAATTAACGCCTTATGAGCATCATGAGATATTTAATTATCCTCATATATATTTCATAGGGGCGAATGCAAAGAAGAGGCCTGGTATCATCGGTTGGCGTAACAATAATGACTATGACGACGATCAGGGATCGTATATTCATGTTACTCATGACCATGTGGCGTATAGGTACGAAGTACTTAGGCTGATTGGGAAAGGTTCGTTTGGTCAGGTTGTAAAGGCTTATGATCACAAGGAGCACGAACTGGTTGCCCTGAAGATGGTGAGGAATGAGAAGAGATTCCATCGGCAGGCGCAAGAGGAGATTAGAATACTCCAGAAGCTTCGAGAGTTAGATAAGGATGATACGATGAATATCATTCATATGTTCGATTCCTTTACGTTCCGTTGCCACATGTGTATCACGTTTGAACTCCTCAGTATCAATCTGTACGAGCTCATCAAGAAGAACAAGTTCCAGGGCTTCAGTATGCAACTTGTGAAGAGGTTCGCTCATTCGTTGCTTCAATGTCTGGATGCTCTGTACAAGAACAAGATCATACACTGCGACATGAAGCCGGAGAATGTACTTTTGAAGCAACAGGGACGCAGCGGTATCAAGGTGAGAACAACGCTTTTACTTGCATTCCGGACGATCCACCCGCACTTGGGGTTTCATAGTTTGAATATCTGAGTGTAGGAATTTTACGATAAGTATGTCGATGGTGGGTGATTGATTGAAAGAAATTATTGCGAGTGATTTTGGAGTTATTGAGATTTAGGATTTGATTTTTAGGGGCTGAGTTAGAATTGGGGGATGACTTGATTCGATTGGAGTTGGGTTTGAAGATATGTGTTGTTTTAATGGAGTCGAGGATTTATTTTGAAGAGGATCATGTTTTAGAATCGAATACTGTGATTCAATTGGTCCAAGTTAGCTCTGAGGGTGACCTGACGATATTCTGAAACACCTGCACAGAAGTTATCTTCACAAATTGCACTTTCACGGTGCGGATTGTTAAGATTCATTTAAGTCAGTGCTCGTTTTGGAAAATTCTGTTTAGAATCAGATACTATGATTCAATTAGTCTAAGTTAGCTCTGAGGGTAACCTGACGATATTCTGAAACACCTGCACCGAAGTTATCTTGACAAATTGGACTTTCACAGTGCTGATTATTGAGAACCATTTAAGTCAGTGCTAATTTTGGAAAATTCTGTTTAGTATCATATACTATAACTAAATTGGTTTAAGTTAGGTCTGACGACGACTTGACGATATGCATATTACAGGTATTGCACAAAAATTGCACCTTCAGAGTGCTGATTATTGAGATTCATTTAAATCATTGCCATCATTGGGATATTCTCTTTAGAATTAAATACGATAACTTAATTATTCCAAGTTAGATCTGACTTGAGTCCTAGATACTTCAATTACTGTTATTAAACAGTCAAAAATAGCTTACTCCAGCAATTGCACCTAGTTGCCTTCTTATATACAATTTATTCGAAATCGTACAATTATTGTACAGCCTCTTTCCAAAGATTATTTCGAATTCTCCAATTAGTCCAAGCTAGGAACGTTAACACCATCGAAATTGGTGGAAGAAATTTGTCGTCCCCAATCGCGGCCACGTATTAATTATTCCAGTGATTTTTTCGAAGCGAAATTTATTTTTTAGAAGCACGTACGGTGGTCCAATCGTTCCAGGTTCTCTCGAAACATCCACAAACGTGTTTCGAACGTGCATCGATCATTCCCAACACGTTGCGGTTGTTTAACGACTTTTGAGATGTGAAATAATGTTTCACTTTGCTGCTCTGTTCGTGAAATATCATATCTTCTTTTTTTCCTCCTTTTTTTCGCCTATTAATTTCCACATTTTGCCGCGATTCATGGATTTTGCGGAAACGCCGGAGGCCAAGCGTGCGGATAAATGTTTTTTATATCTCTCGCGAATATTGGATAGCTTTTAATTATGAAGATATTTGTTTGTTTTGAGATTTCCACCGTACATCGAGCTGTATGAAGTTGTTTTCAAAAATGATTTCAAAGTAAACACTCATTGCTCCCGGCGAAAACAGTTTCCTTTTGACGGAATAATAAATATGGCGTGGAAAATAACGTGGGTTTTTGCAATATAGAAACCTTGATGGACGTTCAAAGCATTTAGACGATTTAATTCGTGAGATAGACATTTAGAGATGATAACTAAATATTCTAAGTATACATTCAACCCTTTGGCTCCGATCCAAGCGAGCGCAAAACTTATTACTTATCGAAGATCTCAAAAAATAATGAAAAAATTACTCCCTTGCCTTACAATTTAACTTTGTGACTTTGGTCTTAAATATTACTACAATTATTAGTTTATGGTTGAAAAATTAATATGCAGAATTTTGTTAACCCCTTGCCGTACGTTTTCTTTTGTGACTGCATCCGCAGTAATACAAATTTAAATTAATAAAATAAAAAATCATCAATGATTCTCTATAATATAGTTTAACGTAATATTAATATTATAGAAATAATTTTATCCTGTCATATCTCACTGATATTTTCAATTTGGTAGGTTTTCGAAAATTCGAAAATTTTCTATTCCACTTATCGCTTCACTAGTTCTCAAAGTGTTGGTATACTAATTTATTAAAATATAATTTTATACAGTAATACCAGTCCACGTTTCGTTATCCTTTTCAATTGCCTCAAAGTCTTAGATATTTATTTATTTCAATATAATTTTATACAGTAATATTAGTCCAGGTTTGTTATATTTTACGATTGTCTCAAACGCTTGATATATTAATTTATTAAAATATAATTTTATACAGTAAGTAATACCAGTCCAGGTTTTGTTATATTTTACGATTGTCTCAAACTCTTGATATATTAATTTATTAAAATATAATTTTATACAGTTATACCAGTCCACGTTTTGTTATGCATTTCAATTGCCTGAAAGTGTTCGTATATTAATTTATTCCAATATAATTTTATACAGTAATAGCAGTCCAGGTTTCGTTATCCTTTTCAATTGCTTGAAAGTGTTCGTATATTAATTTCTTCCAATATAATTTTATACAGTTAAATCAGTCTACGTTTCGTTTTACTTTCCGATTGCTTTTTAAAATCAACAGTATCAGGAACAAAAGTGTTTATCTCCTTTCACCTATGGTATTACGAACCCTCATTAGCGAAGTTACGATGTAGCATCCCCCTGCGGGAACATTTAACTTGATTATGCATTGCCGATTACGTGTCAACAATATTAATGATGTATTTTCCAATAATACAAATTTACGTAACTCGTATGGCGCAGTTTAAAGCACGGATGGGAAAACCGGAAAAGAATGATCCGCTTTTGGTACATACAACCGGTATATTTACATTTCCGAGTATTTCCTCGAAATCCTGGTTCGTTTAACGTGTTTTTAATTTCATATTTTCCACATATACTACGGGCTTGAAAGCGGAATCAGAAGAAATGGAGGAAGGGGTGGGAAAGAGCTCGTCGTTAGCACGGAGGCTCGCAAATAAAGCAAATGCGACAAGGCTCGTTGATGTGTTTACGGTGTACGTATGGGGTGTTTAAATGAGAACGGCAGAGAGGATGTGGTGCAAGTTGAAGCGCAGGATTGTTGATGCAAGTGGAAAAAAAAATAGACGCGGTGAAACAGGTCTTTTCGGATAAAATGAAAGAATCTTGGGAATGGAATCTGAGGTTCTTATGTTTTGTAACACTGTTTGGGGAGATTAATTATTCAGATTTATTTGCAACGATGCATTTAATTCACATCTTGTAGTAGAGTAACTAGTGAGACTCGTGATGCAGGAAATTGGATAGGAAATTTTGAAGATTTGAAAACTCTGTGAAATTGAAAGTATTAGTTTGACTGTTTTAATCATTTCTACAGTATTAATATTACATTAAATTACTCGATATACTAAGAATCTCTAATTGATCTTTGTTTTACTAATTTAATTCTAATTTACTGCGGACGTAGTCACAGAAGAAATCGTACGGCAAGGGGTTAATAAAATTGGGCATTTTAATTTTTCGATTATAAACTAATAATCATAGTAGGATAATTATTTTCAATCGATCCATTGCAAAATTGAATCGTATAATCTGTAGATTATTTAGTGAGTCAGTTTTTCACATATCACAAAATTATTGATCGTATTTGAAAGTTCATAATTTACTTACTTTCAAAATTTTTAATCCCTGCAAAAACCACGCTTCCGTTTCAGCAGACTGAACGTTAAAACTTGTAACGTAAAAACAGCAATAAAATATCACTCTAATCCCAGCGCAATAAAATTTCCAAATCCAGCGTCAGTCTTTCTATCCGCGTTAATATTTTTTCTCTTCGTCCCGTTTATTTAAACCCCCTGAAAAATGGTGAATTTTTTTTATTGCGTTTCAACCGCGTAAAATCTGCACAATCGTTAAAATACTCTACTGAAAGCTATCCTGACAAAATCAGTTAGTGAACCATACTTCAGTAACCAATGATTCTAAATCGGGTTCTAATTAGACAAAATTGCTAAGACATTAAAGCATTGAACTTACAATCAGTAGAACTAATTTAAAATCCTCCCCATCATATCTGAGAGGTGATTTTTAATTTAATAATTGACATATAGCCTCGATAGTTCAGACCTCAATTAAAACAGATCCTTGTAGGCAAAGGAATTATAGCATTTAACATTAGGTTTACACTACCTTTTCTAAAACTCTTTCCAAACTTATGAAAACGTGGTACAGTAGATATTTCACATATATTTTATAATACACAAATTTCTTAACACACAATCTTCTTTGCTGCCTAATCCCTTTATTTTCAAAGTCCTTCTTTAACCCTTTGCACTCGACATAGCTTTCTGTAACACTTAATGTTTCATATACTAATTATCGACTTTTCGAAATCAACAATAATTTTGCATTTTAACAGGAATACACCGCAGTATCTACAATTGTTCCTAGTATTAAATAAAAACGAATAATCAACAGTAGACAATTTTCCGAGGTTAAAATATAATCGTCGAAATATCATTTTACAAAGAGTAAATTTCAACTTGTATACATTAACAGATTGTTTCTCGATATTCAAAAATGCCTCCGTCCGCAAAGGGTTAAATCCGTGTCGTCGAATCGACGAAGGTTAGTGATCTAGGGTTAATATCTTGCGGTGTAACAGATTTCACTTCCATAAATTTAGCATTAAAGGGACTACGGTCGCTACAGAAGTAAGGGCTGCAACTCGCAACTTATTCCGCCAAATTAAAATACCCCATCACCTGTAATAAAATATTTCCTAAATCATCATTTACTACATCATACCCTCTATGGTTTTGGTGCCCACCTAAGAAACTAAAAATTCAATTTGAATCCAATCCAATCCAAGTTGAAATCTCCCTTTAAAACCTCATAGTAATTCCACTCTGACACGCCTACAAGAAGAAAAACAAAACATCAATTAATTCTGTACAGCCCTCGGAACAATTGCATTATTAATAAACAACCTGAACCGACGTAAAGTTAGAAGCTGTCGTGAAAACGTACGACTCCGTCGTGACTCCGTAGAGTGTATAGACCCGCAAGGTCACGGGGGAAGGAGCTTTACTCGAAAGTTCATAATGTTGCGTGCGAATGCTACGGCTTACCGAGATAATGCACTGTCCCACTTGAAACCTGCATACTCGACTAGTTTATTGCGAAGGACAAGGACGTTTAGGTGTGCGCGATTGCATTCGTCAATACGCTAATCCTTGCGCTTGCCGCTTATCAGAGCTTATCGCTCGATGCTTCTCCATACCCGTGCACACGGTTTGAAATATGTTGCTGGAATTTTTTTAAACCCTTTGCCAGTGCAAAGTGACACTCGTTATGCGGTGAATTGGATAGGAAATTTTGGATTACTCCAAAACCTATAAAATTGAAAATAGTGAGAGGTTGTAGGATCTAATTATTTGTAGATTATTAATATTATATTAAATTGATCCTTTTAGTATCGGACGACGATATATCGTCGTTAACACTAGAACTACCGGCCTCAAATCTAACATATTTCAATAAATTAAATAAGTACTTTGAAGAAGGGGGAATCAAGTGGCGGAAAATTTGATCAATTGGTTGATTTATGTTTATTGATATAAACGTAGAATATTTATCTCATGAGTCTTATGTAAACTTGGAGAATTTTTTGAAAATATTGTGTACCAGTCATTTTGACTAGTTTGGTAGTTCTAGTGTTAACAATACAGTCGACCCTCGACTTTCGCATATAATTGATTCCGGAAAATGTGTGCCGTTAGAAAGTTATAGATCTACCGAATATTTATCAATGAGTGTCTTTAAAGTTTCTGCTTTATAAAGATGTAATTTTAATAGAAAAAGTATCAGTTGAGTAGATTTATCGAAACAAAAGAAATATCGATGGCGTTCAGCGTGTTAATATTCAATTTTCAATACGATGTGAGTAATTTTATGAAAGATAATTATAAATGCACAGTTGTGTTCTATGTGAAACTATTGTCAAAGGACAATTCTATTCATTCGCATCTACATTTGTTATTAATTCAATAAATTTTTTAGGTCGACACTAAAAGGATTACGATTAACAGATCAATTTTTATTTTACCAATTTAAATTTCACTTATTGCAGAACTAGTTACGATAGAAATCGTACGGTAAAGGAATTAATTTCTAAACTTAATTGTTACAAGTTCATTTTGCATTCGGTTCTGTCAATAATCGAAGGTTTATTGACAATAGAGTTGATACTCTAGAGTTAGAAGTGTATCTAATACGTAAATCTTTCTTGCCAAGTATTAATTGACTTAAGCACTTCAATTTTCTTAAAGTACAAAATACTACTTTATACCAGAAGGCTTTTAGTGGATATTGGTGTCCACTTTTCTTCATTACGATGGGAAAAACTATCATTTTCTAGCTTTCTAAAAGAATTAAAAATTGATAATCAATTTCCTTTACCCGTGACCTTTTTACCTCTGTCCCTTTTGCCTCGCCAACGTCTCGAGACCTGCCCTGGGAGTAATTGGCATTGATTATTACTAATAAAATTGTCCCGAAGTCAAATAGGCTCTACCTGGAAGTAATAAAACACGTGTATTTAATAACCATCTAGATGAACTCTTCGCCATCGTCCTTGGTACACAGTATCGATTCGGCGTTATTATTCTTTCAATTTGCTATAAGTTAAAGAGAATCGAACGTTCTGCACTTCGTTTTTTTCACATTATTATTTACACTGTCTTGACCCCTTTCGCAAGACACCGATAACAATTTTAATAATCAATTTATCATAGTTCATACCACAAGAATTGAATTTCCATGTTTCGTAAGAGCTGTCGATCTGAATTTTCACGATTTATAGAAAAGAGTATGTGAATATAAAATATGTATTTTATTTTTCAATGCGGAGAATATCGGAATGGCTGTAGATGCAAAAATTGGAGAGATAATTTGAGGAATTCAATGTAAATGGGTGGAGATGTAAATTTTGAGAGTTCTAATTTCTTTTATGTTTGAGAAATTACTAGTTAAACAATTTAAGAATGGAGCAGTGTCTTTTTTTGCGAGGGATGAATTTAATTGAATTTAGTTAGGGAGGGTAAATTCAATTATCGGAAGCGCGCAAAGCAGAAGTTTAAATTATTATTTTGTCCAGTGCATATTCACTTTTTTAAAACTATTTGTGGTATAAAGCGTATCTCAAATTTATTTTTTTTCAATTTTAGTATATTTTCAAACGGAACGTCAACGAAAAATGAAATATGTAAAAAAACATTTTCATGGTTCAATTAAGGGTGTCTGCGGTTCAATTAAGGCAACGAGTTTTCTGTACTGAACCGCTGACACTATTTTTCAAAATATTTTTTTTCAACCAGTCACATGATGTGTCAATCCATTTAATTTAATTAATGTATTGTCCACACTGTCAAAACTGTCCTTTTTCTCGAAATTACAAACGACTATTCGTCATATGGATATATTCTCAACCCTCTCGACACTTTTGGCGAATATACTCGTCACAATTTTCCAAAATGAAATCATACATTCTTCAGTAAAAGTATCTGACACGATTTGTCTCTTTCAATATTATTTCTCAATTTACTGCAGCCAAATTTTCTTTAATTACACAAAGGCTATGCATTATCGCTTGAAATTAACTAACAATGAGCGACATGCTACTTATTAAATTCCCTATCGCTTAAATTTAATTAAGCACTCATATCCGTTGGCAAAATATTCTACAATATACCTCTTAACCTTTCGCAGACGGGGAATATTTGCAGTACAATTTCTTTTCTGACTCTGTCCGCAATAATTTAGCATTAAATTAGTAAAACACAAAATAATTAGCTATTCTTAGTATATCGTGAAATTTAACATAGGTAATAATAATATTGCAGAGAAAATTGTAACGTCTCACTTTAGCAAATTAAAAAAAAACACAACTCTATCAAATATTTAAAAATAGGGTTTTCAAAACTTGAAAATTTCCTATTCAATAATTCCTTTCATCACGAATCTCACTCGTTATTGTAGGGCAAAGGATTAGTATATCGCAGTATAATGACTAGACTGCAGATGTTTATGCAAATTTCGAGTTTCACAAATGCAGGTGAGACAGGAAAACCTATCTAGGGATTTATTACACTCAATAAATATTACAACAAACACCATACTTTGGATATTTTAGATATATTTTTATATTATGTCCTTTTTGTATATTTTAGCCGTATTTAACTTGTCATAAATGCATAAAAATCCGCAGTCTGATAATGACATTAACGTCAATAACTTTAATGTTAACCCTTTGCAGAGTATCGACGCATATATGCGGTCTGAGAAAAAATGCTATTATAGTTTATCACCGTATGTATACACGGTTAAAATGGAAAAATTCAAATACAACCGGTGAGATATGATTAAAAGTAGAGTAATTTATAATTTATATAAATTAATATACCCAAATTTCATATAAAATGGTGGTTTTGGACCATCAACTAAATGATTATCCAAAAACATATGATCAGTTCATCCCACATATCCACTTTCTTTACAATTATCATCAAAACTGTGAATACCCACGTTCATCTAAAAATCCCCCTATCTCATATTCCTCCTCCATTTCATATTCGTCATACCTTCTCCTCTATTCACTCAGAAACGAAGAAGAAGAAGAAAAAAAAAGGAGTAGAGTCACGTATCTCCGTGCGACAAGAACGTGCAATCTCGTTGCACGGATCCGAGATAATAAATTCTTTTACATTTACCTTCGCGTTATTATTGAAAATCACGAGGAATCCTGGGAATATTATTTGCTTCCGTAAAGCCGTAATAACGACAGAACTTTATTACCCGATGATAGGAGTATTCATGGGACGCATCGGTAGCTTCTGCGTGTTGTTCGTCTTTCGTATTGTCGAGGGGATGTCGAACGCGAGTCCTGAAAGGAGGCATTACGAAACGTTCTCAATCGAGTGTGCAAATCGAAGCGAGAGTGGCACGAGAGAGAAAAAAAGAGAGAGAGAGAGAGGAAAGAATTAGATATTCTACGTGAAGCGTGTTCATTGGTAGGATGAAGGGAAAAAAAGGAGAAAAGAATTAGAAATTCTCCGTGGAGCGTGATGCTTGCAGTATTTGAATTTTTTCGCGCCAAGAGGATACAGGGGGATCGATGATCGATGTCGTGCATTTCGAGATCTTTTTATTTCTGTTCGACACACTTTGCGACGAATCGAGATTTATTGTTGGAAGTTTTCTAGGGTAGTGCACTTTCTTTAATGCTGCTGATGAGGAATTGAATGTTCCTTTTAATTGGACGTTGTTGTTTCTGGAGTGAGAATGAACTGTGAGAGGGAATCGATGAAGAGGGATATGTTAGAAGTATTTGTAGATTGTATTTATTTGTTTAATAATTATTAGGTTTATGTTATTGTGGATGGAATGAAATGTAGATTGGGAGGATTTAAATAATTCTTTTGTACTTTGATGTTGGTGGTTTATTTATTTATTTGTGTATGATATCCGGGTTATGAAAAGTCTTTGAGAGTTACTGAATAGGGGAGAAAGAGTGGAGATTATTGGAGAGGTAATTTAGTCACCGTTAAATCTTTAAATGAAAGTAGAGAATTAGAGGAGAAATAAATGATGTTAAAAGGAAATTTAAATTTCCGAGGTAATGAAAATTATTGATGAGCTCGGATACTCTGTTATAAGTAGTTTAAGTGAAAGAGGTATAAACTTTTGTGAAGATATTTAAGAAAATAGAAGATACTTGCTTTTTTTTATACAATTATTTGACTCACAATTTTTTTTTTCTAATTAATGAAGTAATTAGAGGGACATTTTAGAATTTTAAAATAGTTGGGAGAAGATAAATTTGATTAAGGCGATCTTGAAGATTTGCAGAGAGTGCAATTTGTTAAAATGAACGACTGGTTTTACATCGTCGAGAAGCAACTCTTTATTACGCAAAATCGATTAAGACAGCTGACTCGATGATAAAACGGCACACAGGAAGAAGCGCGCCGAAGAAATTCAAATATTAGGGAAGCCAAATCGAGAAAGCTAAGCGATCAAACATTCGCGCAGTTTAAATATTCATAAGGCCAACAGAACGAACCTTGAATGATATTATTGCTCGAAAATATTGACGCTATGCTTGTAAAATTTTAATAAGTTCGGAAAACGTTTCTTTAACATCTCTCTTCGAATGTCATACTTTTAGATGTCTGTAATTTGGCGGGAAATTGACGTGTTCAAATTCTACCATACTCTTCGATCCTATAAAAGAAATTTTTCTATACTTTACAAAATTTATGCAAAAATACTTTCTACTCTTAATCCGACTATTTTTCTTTTTTTACAAATTACAAGAAAAGAATGGTTTTACTTTCAATTTTTTTCATACTTTGCTAATTTAAATACTGCACTTTGCAAAAATACTTTCCACTCTTTACTCGCGACCATGTTTCTTTTACAAATTACAAGAAAAATCGGAGATATTACTTTCAATTTTTATTTAATACTTTTTTAATTTAAATATCACGGTGATTTTACTAAAATCTCACAATTTTGCGTAGACTTCGAATAATGGAAATTAATGTGCAGCTAAATAAATGAAATTTTTCCTACACTTTGCAAAAATATTTTTTACTCTTTATTCGACAGTTTTTCTCCTACACATTACAAGAAAAATCAGGGATATTACTTTCACTTATTATTTAATACTTTTTTAATTTAAATACCACGGTAATTTTACTAAAATCTCACAATTTTGCGTAGACTTCGAATAATGGAAATTAATGTGCAGCTAAATAAATTAAATTTCTCCTACACTTTGCAAAAATATTTTTTACTCTGTATTCGACAGTTTTTCTTCTACAAATTGCAAAAAACATCAGAGATATTACTTTCACTTATTATTTAATACTTTTTTAATTTAAATACCACGGTGATTTGACTAAAATCTCACAATTTTGCGTAGACTTCGAATAATGGAAATTAATGTGCAGCTAAATAAATGAAATTTCTCCTACACTTTGCAAAAATATTTTTTACTCTTTATTCGACAGTTTTTCTTCTACTAGTTACAAGAAAAATCGGAGATATCATTTTGAATTTTTATTTGCTACTATTTCAATTTAAATACTTACTGCTAAAATCTCACATTTTTACATGGACTTCGAATAATCGAAATTAATGTGCAACCAGAGAACTGAAGTTAACGAAATTAAGAGCAATCCGACCATAGTTCATACATAATTAGGTTTCGTTAAGAAAAAAGGATATCTAGCGTATCAAGGAACTAATTCCAATCTTAAAAGCGCACCGTCAGTATTCCATCTCATCCGGAGCCAAACACGGAGCAGACTTTGCAGAGGTTACGAATTCAAAGACCGTATCCTTTCTTCAATTCATGAAGTTTATCCACAGTCATTAATTCTTAATCATTCCGTCTAAGTACATAACGATAGCTCTCGTATTCCAACCCGTTGAAACGTATACTTCTTGTTTATCACGCTCGAATTATTTACCTTTCGCATCAAGTAAGAATCTTTCGTTGAAAAATATGAAGGAATCTCAGAGCCGCAATCGGAAGTACTCGAGCGATCCAACTTTCCGGTTCACATAATCCACACCGATAACAAGATCGCATCGGACTTTTCCACTCCTCGGTTCGATAAAAGCGCAAAAGTCACATACGAGTTCGTTCACGCCGTAGCTACCTTTTTCTTCGCTTCCTACTTTTTTTTTTTCATCATTTTCCTCAGGAAGACGGCAAGGATGAGAATACTACCGGTGTTCGGGTTAACAACGTTTTCCTTACATTTCGTGGATCGATAGAAAGGTTTGGTGGTTTGGATAATGGTTCTCCAAATAGCGGGTTCGAACTCGAGGATTCTCATTAGATCTCGAAAAGTTTTGCACGTGATGTGACTTAGGCTCGGTGGTTTGAAATTCGAAAAAGCTATGCGTAGATTGTTCTAATTGCTCCTTTTTATTTTTTTTTAGTTTATTACGATTGTTTTGACCAGGATATATATTTTTTTGACGAACTCCCGGTTAGGTTCAGTTTAGTATTTAAAGAGCTGCGGTTAGATTGTTGTATTTGTTCGTTTTTGTTTTTTTTTATTTTTCTATCATTGTTTTGACCAGGATATATAGTTTTTGGTGACTTTCGATTGAGGCTCGGTTTGGAAATCGAAGAAGCTGCGCGTAGATTGCTGTAATTCTTCCTTTTTATTTTTTTGTTTAGTTTGCTACGGTTTTTTTGACCAGGATATATATTTTTGGTGACTTCCGACTTAGGCTTCCGACTTAGGTTGCAGCTCGATTGCTGCAATTGTTCCTTTTTATTTTTTTTTTAATTCTGCTACTTTTACTTTGACCTAGATGTATATTTTTTGACGACCTCCGACTTTGGCTCGAATATAATAAATTGTCGTTTTGAAAAATCGTCTGATAGTTATGGAGATTTTTATGGAGCCACTTATAAAGAATCTGAGCTTTTAGCTTTGGAATACACAGTAGCTATTTCGCCTAGTATCTACAGTTTTAGCAGACTTTCAACCTAGGAAGGCTGTAATACATTAAATTATAATTCACAAAAACTGTCCCAGAGGTGATGGAGATTTTAACTCTGCCCTACTAACAGAGAGACCGAGCTTTTAGCTCTAGGATACACAGTAGCTCCATTCTTCCTCTCACTTTAATTATTTTATATTTCTACTTTAACCCCAAATTCACAACAGCCGACAAATTGTCGGGTTCTTACTTTTTTCAAGATATTTCTCTTTATAGAGAAGCAACACAGTAGATATTCCACAAGTATCTTATAATATACAAATTACTTAACTGATTGTATTTTTTCTCACTTAATCCATCTTTTTTCAAGTTCTTATTTAATATATCTCAATATACCAGGTTTAACGGCCATAAATCTAGTGTTAACAATAACAATCATTTTGCCTAGAAGCCACCCTTTCAAGTGAATCCTCTAGGACTATTTAACCCTATATTTACGGAGCCAATTTGACTCATTCAAAATTTGATCACCATACATCTAATATATTGGTTGGTTAATTTTTTAATAAAAAATCTTTCTTTTAAATTGATTCGAAAACTTCCAAAAAACTTCAGTTTTCTTTTATAAGTCAAATTGGCGCACTTTATAAAACTATTCCAAAATCTAGTGTTAATATATTAACAAGGCAGTCAAACTAACTGGTCCCTCATTTGTTCTCAAAATTCTCCAACCTTTTAGGTGAGCACAATAGACAGTTTACGTCCATCCTGTAAAACATTAATTACTAAATTAATCATCCGTTCCATCATGTCGTTTCTCCTCTTTTAACACTAGAACTACCAAACCAGTCAAAATGACTGGTACACAATTTTTTCAAAAAATTCTCCAATTTTACACAAGAGTCATAGAATGAATTTTCTACGTCTATATCAATAAACATAGATCACCCAATCGATCAAATTTTCCGCCGCTTGATTCCTCCTTTTTCAAAGTACTTATTTAATTAATTAAAATATGATAGATTTGAGCTCGGTAGTTCTAGTGTTAAATTAATTATTTAATACATTTAAATATATCAGATTCAACGCCGATAGTTCTAGTGTTAAATTACAATTTATAATGACTCCTCCAGAGATAATATCAAATTGAACTCGATCCCACTAACACCGAGATCAACCCCTTAACTCCTAATCCACCATATCCTCATTAAGTATCCTTAATTCCAAACCACCCATACAACAATTCCTCCTCCCTCTCAAAATTACAAACTCCTTCCCAATATGACCACAGCATTTAACTTGAAAACCATGAAACCAAGCCGTACTCCGCAAATACCCTATTTTCAACCCTCAAAGCTCTTCTCAACCCCCCCGGTTGAAGTTTCTCCCAAGAAGAGACGAACAATGCAAGTATTGTCATGCGATTTGCATCAGAGAAAAAGAAGAAACGGTCGATTAGCTCGAATGTATCCCGAGAGATAATTGAAACGGTACTTATGATTAGATTAAAAGCAGGGAGTCTACACGGTGAGACAGGCTAATTAATCGTAACGTTATTAGATTGACTCTCTTGCGGCAAGGGTTCATGAATTCAATACGAGCTATAAGTGCCCATTACTCCCAGTTGCTGGTCGGATATTGCGATATCGGTGGAGATATACTGACACGCGTGTATCTGCGTTTATACAGGGTGTTTCGCAAGTGCAAAATTGAGGGGTGAATATAAGGAGAGGAGGGTGAATTTTTTTTACAATGTAGGTCATACGGGAGAACTTCAACTGCTGGAAATAGTCTCGCGTATCGTGGTGTTCTTTTTTCTCTGTACAATTTTTTTTTCAAAGATTGATTGCTTTTTGGACGCGCTGGACCGTGTAATTTGAAGTTTAGTGAATTTTTTTACTCCCACTGGATTTTCTAGACGGACCTGTTGACTGTCGATTAACACCCCTTGCCATTTCTTTTGAAGTTGTGTGTGCGATAACTCAGAATTAACACTAGATTTACGGATGTTGATATCCCTATTTTTTTGACGTAAGCCAATTTGACTCAAATAAGAAAATTAATTTCTTCAATTCAATTCAATTTAACACTTTGACTGCCATGGAGGTCACCGGTGACCGGCGCTATTGAATTTACTGAAAAGGGTATAGCCGGTTAAGATGGTCAAATGTGCCCTTGAACCGAATTCAAATCGCGATGAGTCATTCGAAAGCTTATAAAAAAAGAATGATTTCTGCCAAGTTTCAACTTTGAATCTCGACCCGGGGGGTAGTAAAGGGTAAAAATAGAAAATCAGGTTTTTGCCGAATTTCTCCTATACCAGCGGATAAAAAATTTTGGAAAAATTCAGAGGCACTTCTGTTATCAGGGCACATATTAGAGAATTTTTTCAGATTTTTAAATTGAAAAAACAAGCTGTGAAAAATAAAAAACGCTAAAAAATGATGAAAAATGCCGATTGTGTATCGAAGCAGTCTTGGCACTATAATTATATTTTTACTGTAAGTACCTATCATTGTTACTATTGTCCTGAATTTTTTTCAGATTTTTCAATTTGGTGCGCCGCAGTTAAAAAAATTAAAAACCGATTTTTTCGTCGTTTTTTCCGTGTCAGAGTAACTTATACGTCGAATTGTTTCATGAAATAGGTATTTTATGCGATCTTCTATGTTTATACGTACAGCAAAACATCACAGGAATTAAAGAAACTGAAAAAACCGAATCATTTGAAACTGTTATGCGCCTTACATTGTAAAGTATGTACCGTATTTTCCAACGGCGTCGGTGGCGCAGCGGTAGAGTGTCGAGCTGCCGCTGCGAACTTTTTGAACGTAGGTTCGAGCCTCGAACTTCCAAGTCCCTTAGGCTAAGTTTTTTTTTTTCGTTAATTACATATATTTCCTAACTTTACGACACAACGATCAATATTTACTTTCAAATGTTTTAAGAATATTCGAAAAACATATTAACCTGAAATATACGTAAATATAAGTTTGGACTGCTTGTTATGCCGCCGTTTATCCTGTCAATTACGGCATTGTTTGAAATTGGTTTTCAAATCTCTTACCTTTAACAGTTATGGATGGATGGCAACAAAAATCGTGTTGTTGTTTTTCTACTATTTAGCCTTTTCGTCTATTCGAATTAGATCATACAATTCTATTCTCTCTTTTATTCAAAATGTATGTTAGAATTTCTGTCACGGGTTCAATGCATGAAAGGTAAGAGATTTGAAAACCAATTTCAACCAATTTCAAACAATGCCGCAATTGACAGGATAAACGGCGGCATAACAAGCAGTCCAAAGTCATATTTACGTATATTTCAGGTTAATATGTTTTTCAAATATTCTTAAAACATTTGAAAGTAAATATTGATCGTTGTGTCGTAAAGTTAGGAAATATATGTAATTAACGAAAAAAAAAAACTTAGCCTAAGGGACTTGGAAGTTCGAGGCTCGAACCTACGTTCAAAAAGTTCGCAGCGGCAGCTCGACACTCTACCGCTGCGCCACCGACGCCGTTGGAAAATACGGTACATACTTTACAATGTAAGGCGCATAACAGTTTCAAATGATTCGGTTTTTTCAGTTTCTTTAATTCCTGTGATGTTTTGCTGTACGTATAAACATAGAAGATCGCATAAAATACCTATTTCATGAAGCAATTCGACGTATAAGTTACTCTGACACGGAAAAAACGACGAAAAAATCGGTTTTTAATTTTTTTAACTGCGGCGCACCAAATTGAAAAATCTGAAAAAAATTCAGGACAATAGTAACAATGATAGGTACTTACAGTAAAAATATAATTATAGTGCCAAGACTGCTTCGATACACAATCGGCATTTTTCATCATTTTTTAGCGTTTTTTATTTTTCACAGCTTGTTTTTTCAATTTAAAAATCTGAAAAAATTCTCTAATATGTGCCCTGATAACAGAAGTGCCTCTGAATTTTTTCAAAATTTTTTATCCGCTGGTATAGGAGAAATTCGGCAAAAACCTGATTTTCTATTTTTACCCTTTACTACCCCCCGGGTCGAGATTCAAAGTTGAAACTTGGCAGAAATCATTCTTTTTTTATAAGCTTTCGAATGACTCATCGCGATTTGAATTCGGTTCAAGGGCACATTTGACCATCTTAACCGGCTATACCCTTTGTGTAATTTTAAAATTGTAATAATTATAAATTCTCGGACAAATTGAATATTTAAATATCGACGTTAAAAAGATCAAGATCTGCCGAATATCTATCTGTTTGCATCTTTAAAGTTTCTACTTTGTAAAGATGTGAACTTAGTAGAAAAAGTTTCAGTTCAGTAGAAATGATGCAACTAGCGAAATACCAGTGGCGTTCAACGTGTTAAATGAAAGATTTATTATTAAAAAATTAACCAACCAATATATTATATATATATAGGAATCAAATTATCAATGAGCCAAATTGACTCCGTAAATCTAGTGTTAATTGCTGAAATAACAATTTATCCCTGACTTTTTATATAGCCTGTAACTTAAACCAAAATTAACCCTTTGTGGTCCTATGTCGAGCAGTGATCGACATAGATTTTCGCTTGACTTTATTTTCTGACAATTTACTATCGACTTTCCAATTTCACAATGATTTTGAATTATCACCGAAATGTCCGTTAATGCCTATGGTTATCGATATCATTTTAAAAAATGGGTAACCAACGATAGGAAATATTACAAAATTAATTTTATTTAGCTCGTTACCAAAATTAACGAAAGAATTCGAACCGCAAAGAGTTAATAGCATAGAAATAATTCGATCTTGCCGTCACCCATTGATATTTTGAATTTAATAGTTTTTGGAAAATTTAAAAAGTTCCTGTTTCTGTTAATGTGAATGTAAAATATGGGCAAATTGATGGTGTTTTTATGATAACGCTTCCTCTGGGGCGTTGTTAATTTTTTAACAGTGATTTTGAAGTTTAATTAAATTTTAAGGACAGAAGATAGGAAATGTAGGATACTAAAGGTAATAATTAGATAATAAATGACAAAAATGAAGTAAAGGCACTCGCTTCAATTGCAATTTGAATTTTCTTCATACCATGAGAGATAATTTGCTGTATATTTAGCACATCTCTTATCATATTGCGAAAATTTTAATTACAATGCAGAGAAGTAATTTTATTTCTAATTTTGGAACACTTGAAATATGACGATAGACTTGCACATCACCCGATATATATATTTCCATCGTGGAAATACAGTGGAAACACGTGAATGCTTAATTACAGCGACGGAATCTGATATCCAAGTTTCGATATCTCAGTTTACGGGCTTCGAGCTTAACTGAAAGAGGTGCAAACTTGTGGTGCATCGCGGTTACTCTTCCGCGAATCGTTTCACGAAACGATTGTATCGGATGGATTCTTATCTCGAATTTCCGCATCTCAGAAAGTTTTGTACTCACTTTGAAACGTCGTAATGTCTTCCCGATAGTTGTACTTGAGGAACGATAACACGCGTAATTGGGTCGGAATAAGTAGTTCTTGCTTTCTATCTCTCTTTGTTTCTTTAAACACCCATCGACTTATCTCGAATCCAAGTTCGACTCCTAATCTTCCGTCTACTTGGTAAAAATAATACTCGAGAGATTTGGATGACTAAGATTATATCTGTTGTCTTCAGAAATAGATCGAGAGAAATACATCGGGATGGAGAAAATAATAAGCATCATAGAAATAATTTTTTTTGACGTTGCACCGATTTTATTGAATGGAGCGGGTCACCTTTAACCCTCTGGGGACTCTTGTAATATTAAACATAATTTGTTACCTTTGCAAATTATTGCAATTAGTTTTTAAACATCATGATGTATTTAAAAATTTAATATTTAACACTATATTTACGAATGTTGATATACCTATTGTCTGAAGTGAACCAATTTGACTCGTACAAGAAAATTGAAGTATTTTGCAAAGAAAATAGTTCCAAATTAATTTAAATGAAAGATTTATTATTAAAAAAATTAACCAACCAATATATTAGACATATGGTAATCAAATTTTGAATGATCCAGATTGGCTCCGTAAATCTAGTGTTAAGAATGAAGTTAACCATCTATAGTCCGAATTATTGTTGCATTCAAAGATCAGTTTTGCGATAACACAATTAGGAAATGATAAAAACGCTATTTTAAATAATATACTATTCTCAGTTTTAAATAATGAATTTCATGTATTTTCTCGAGTTAAATTTTAATATTTGGCAAAGTGAGCAATTTGACTCTGAAGAACAGAAGCTTAGATGTATCCTGCATTACCTCAAAGACACAGGAGCTCGTAGAGCGTTAATTCCATTAATTAAAATTGTATTTTTATCACTTTCTTACATACCAGCTCCAGGTACAACAACAAATGCGTAGTACAGAAGGTTAATTTTGAAAAAAAAATTTCCTTGGATTTTCTCTTGGTGAAATCCCTAAAAATAATGTATTTATTCAAATCTTTCATTGCGAGAACTAAACTCCTATAATTACATTACATCCACACTGTTTGTCCCCGCGAAACCACAAACCTTGTTACAAACTGGTAGGACACCCTAACACAAAACTAATTAATTCAATATTCAACTTGCCGTCTTCGAAGTACCATCAAAAACCTCTTGAATTTTCTAAACAATCTCAAACTCCCCACAGAAAAGTACATCAAATCTATTATTATCTTTCAGTAGCGAAACAAAGTGCAAGATAACTTCATAGATGTTATCGAAAGCTATAGAACATCAGAAGGGACATTATCAGGCCAGATTCCGTGTTTCTTCTCCGTATTCATTCGGCCTCCGTTTCCACGTACTCTCTTCTCTTTAAGCACTACTCCCACATTGTACATCTTCACTTCCCAGCCTAAATATAAGCTCCTGAGTTCCCCTCCCCGAGATCTATTTTTGAATTCGTTTCTACGACAACCTTTCCCTTCTTTCGATAAACAGGACGAGCAATTCTCTTCCTCTCTTCGGCACACTTGAGAGAGAAAAAGGAAAAGGGAGGCAGGGAGGGGTTGGCTTCTTCCTTTCGTTTGGTCCCTTTCGAAACTTTTCTTTCGTTCGTCCGAACTCGGCCATTCTTGCTGGAAAGCGACAATGGAATCGTAAGGGAAAGGGTCGAGAAGAAGTCTCTCGAGGACTGACAGGTATACCGTAGAAAGTCATTTTGTAACTTTAGGAAGGACTTGGAAGATTACTTGAAGATTACTCGCTGGATGTGGGGAAAAAGGAATTCTTTTTTTCCCTTTCTTTGGTATTTTTTTTTCGATTTAACTGGTCGTTTCGAATAGGACCTAGTTAGTTTAGGTGGCTTGCGAATCGAGGCTGTGGGGTGTTAAATGATTATTTAGGAGGAATCTTCGAGAATAATTAGTGTTCATTAGTAATTTTGAAATTATCATTTCTCCTGCCATCTAATTATTTTAGGTGGCTTGCCAATCGAGGCTGTGAGGTGCTAAATGATTATTTAACACTAAAACTACCGACGTTATATCTACTAAAATTTAGATCCATTTATTAAATTATGTAAAAGAAGAGAAATTAAGTAATTTATGGTTCATAAAATAGAAGTGGAATATTTGCTTCATGACTTCCCTACCAATTTAGAGAATTTTTAGAAAAAATAGTGTATCCGTCATTTTGACCGGCTTGGTAGGTTTAGTATTAAGAAGAATCTTAAAGAGTAACAATTAGTGTTGATTAGTAATTTTGGAAATCATTTCTCCTGGTATCTAATTATTTTAGGTGGCTTGCGAACCATCGAGGCTGTGGGGTGTTAAATGATTATTTAGAAAAAATCTTTACATTAGATTTACGGAGCCAATTTGGCTCATTCAAAATTTGATTACCATATGTCTAATATATTGGTTGGTTAATTTTTTTAATAATAAATCTTTCATTTAAATTGATTTGGAACTATTTTCTTTGCAAAAAACTCCAATTTTCTTGTATGAGTCAAATTGGCACACTTCAGAAAAATAGGTATATGAATATCCGTAAATCTGGTATTAAAGAGTAACAATTAATGTTGATTAGTAATTTTGGAAACCATTTCTCCTGGTATCTAATTATTTTAGGTATCTTGCGAACCATCGAGGCTATGGTTAAATGATCATTTAGGAAGAATCTTTGAGATTAATTATAAGAGTCGATTAATAATTTTGGTAATCATTTTTTCTAGCACCTAATTATTTTAGGTGGCTTTCCTACTATCGAGATTATAGTGTACGTATTTAATTTCTGAGAGGTGGAAGCAGATTTAAATTAGAATACAGTGATTGCAGTACTTCGATTTCTATCCATCATAGTTCTCCAAAAAAGAGTTACTTGGTCTCTATATAATTTATAATTGATTTAGTCGTTGAGAAATGTATTGAGCGTTGTCTCCGATTTTTCTGTTGTACAGGAAGTCGCTTTCTGACTGTGAGTTGGTTTGAAGTCTGAAGTATTTAGATCCGATGTTTTTTTGCCGAGGACTTCTGTAGGTTTTTATTGATATTTAATTCATCGACGTTAAATGGAAGTTAGTAGCTTGGAGAAGAGTTTTAAAGCACTCTAATTGGCCTAAAGTAACCAGAGTAGGTACTCATTAACTGACTGGCAGTCATTGATATTTTTACCATGTAGATAATATAAATTTGTGAAGCCGGAATACATTTCTCCCTCAATTAGACATTCATCAACAGTTCTACATTTTTAAGACAATTTTCCTTGCCTGGAATAGAACAAATGAACATTCCTCTTAAAATTATAATCTACCAATGAATATCTAATTGAACAAAGACAGTATTCACCCTCCCCAAATTGATATTGTCTCCCCATATTTTCAGCAATTACAAGTAACTTAACACTCGATTTACGGATGTTGATACACCTATTTTTCTAAAGCGTGCCAATTTGACTTATACAAGAAAATAGCAGTTTTGTGTAAAGAAAATAGTTCCAAATCAATTTGAATGAAAGATTTATTATTAAAAAATGAACCAATCAATATATTATATATATAGTAATCAAATTTTGAACGAGCCAAATTGGCTCCGTAAATCTACTGTTAATAAGCCATGCAAATAATTTCAATTACTTGAAACATGATAAAAAAAATTACAAATTATCATTACTCGAGCAGCAAAACTTATTAACCCCTTTCCGTACAAATAACGAGTGCTACTCGTGACGCGATAAATGGAATAGTCAATTTTGAAGTGTTCTAAACATTATTTGATTACAAATATCAGTGGGTTTTGATAAAATCAAATTAATTCTACGCTATTCAATATTACGTTATTTACTATGTCTAAAATTAGGGGTTAGATTGTTATTTTAGTAATTAATTCAGAGTCATTGCACATTTAGTCACAAAAGAAATGGCACGGCAAGGAGTTAAACTTGTTAAAAATCTTTTAATACACTCCCTCGAGATTTGTCTGCAGAACGAGATGCAATTTGCTCCGGTACATTTTATTCGAGATTATTTTAAACAGCAGTGATCGTAATTGCTTGGAAAATAGGGTAAATACGGTTAAACGGTGCGAGAGGACTAAACGTAGTCGGTGAAAATGAATAGGAACGGAGATTTAACAGTTCGAGAAGCTCGAAGAAGAAGAAGGTGCACGAAGTAGCAAGAGCTCGGTCGTAAAAATAGGAAACGAATAGGTTCCTCTGTTTGCTATTAATAGGATAGCACGTCGATAGAGCGATTTTAATCCGCGACTCTAGTTTATCGGAAATTTACGCTACTAGTTGACTCTATCCTTGAATCTTGGAAAGTGCATTTCATTCCTTCTTGCATCGCTAAGAATGTTTCTCATTCTTGCACCTGCCTGATTCTTGTTACTGCATAAGCTTTGTTATTATACAGACGTCATTCGATTGACGTATATTCTTCTTATTCTACGACTGTTGATTCATAATAGTTCAGAGATATGGTGAAGGCCATGGAGAATATGGTGTTGAAGTCGTGGACTTGCAATGAGTAAGTTTCAATTTGAATATCAGATGCGTAGTGAAGATTATTTTTTTATTACTCAATTTGTTAAATTTTTGATGATTTGGAAGCCACGTTATGGTGAATACCATGGTAAATGTAGAGTTGAAATTGCAATGAGTAAGTTTCAATTTAAATATCAGATGCGTAGTGAAGATTATATTTTTTATTACTCAGATTTTAAAATTTTTGATGATTTGGAAAACACGTTATGGTGAAGGCCATGGAGAATGTGGAGTTGGAGTTGCAATGAGTAAGTTTCAATTTGAATATCAGATGCGTAGTGAAGATTATTTTTTTATTACTCAATTTGATAAATTTTTGATGATTTGGAAGCCACGTTATGGTGAATACCATGGTAAATGTAGAGTTGAAATTGCAATGAGTAAGTTTCAATTTAAATATCAGATGCGTAGTGAAGATTATATTTTTTATTACTCAGATTTTAAAATTTTTGATGATTTGGAAAACACGTTATGGTGAAGGCCATGGAGAATGTGGAGTTGGAGTTGCAATGATTAAGTTTCGATTTAAATATCAGATACGTAGTGAAGATTATTTTTTTTATTACTCAATTTGTTAAATTTTTGATGATTTGGAAGCCACGTTATGGTGAATACCATGGTAAATGTAGAGTTGAAATTGCAATGAGTAAGTTTTAATTCAAATATCCTACGCGTAGTGAAGATTATTTTTTTATTACTCAGTTTGTTATACTTTTGATGAGTTGGAAGCCACATTATGGTGAAGGCCATGGTGAATGTGGAGTTGAAATTGCAATGAGTAGGTTTTAATTCAAATATCAGACGCGTAGTGAAGATTATTTTTTTTATTACTGAGTTTGTTATACTTTTGATGATTTGGAAGCCACATAAAACTGTAGATGCTGACTGAAATAACCTTAGGACTTGAAGCATTAAAGTTAAAAATAGAGAAGAAGTTGAAGGAGAGTTATAAGTGTAAACTGCATGTGTGTTGGATCGAGTTTGGAAAAGAATTAAATTTGTAAAATAGAAATTCGTCAGAGATTTTTAATAAATCTTATAATCCAACGTAATATTAATATTATGGAAATAATTTTATGGTCTCACTGATATTGTCAATTTCACAGATTTTCCAAAGCTAGAAAATTTCTAAAAATCTCTAAAATTTTTAAATATCTTAGCCTAATTACCGTACACAGTTAATTAGGTTTGTAAAATATACCATTTCTTTATTCAATTATATTAGATTATATGTTACTACTATAATAGATAGTATATTACCTAAATAAAAGCTCCTATCATACATAGTAACCTTGTAAAACGATAAAGTAAAATTTAGAAGTTACATAAAGCAAAGAAAGGCTTGTTTTGAATTCGTTATTCACGGTCAAGACTCTTTCAGTTTATAGCACGTTAATAAATGTCCCAGAGGTATAAACGTTGCATTGAACCAATTTCTTTGTTACGTTGCTCCTTTGTTTCTTGGATTAATAATACCAGCTCTTTTTTTCTGGTAACAATTACAGGAAATTCGTCCAAGTCACTGAACCGTGTTGGTTAAAAATAGCGCAAAGAAGTAAAGAAGAAAGCATAGTTATTTCAGGATAACACTCTAGTCTCCATCCCCCTTTTATCTTTTCTCCTTCTTCGTCCGCCTTTCTTTAAGTTTTGAAGAACAAGAAATCGGTTTAGCTCATCCCAACACAGTTTAATTTATACGTGGCGTCCTGTAAAAACCGTTCTGTACCAGCGAGGAACTTTACGGAAGCAACCTCGATATTTACTCGTGTCGTTAATGGAAATACGCGAAAGCGTGAACGCAAAATTGTAATTATAATTTGAGTCCGACTACATCCTCGATGTGCGTAGAAAATACAATATACTTTCAGAAAAGTTTTTTCCTTGTAAATCGCACTCTTCGGGCTACAATATTTTATTAGTCTCTTGCAGAGAATTCTCGTAAATCATTCTATTATCAGGTTAGAGCTTCTTTTTCATATTGACAATTAATGCCTCTGGAACTTGCAAGAATTGAGTTCAAGTTGAACTTGAATTCAAACCATTGGAGAATATTTTAACCCCTTGGCGTGGAATAAGAAATAAAACTCGTGATGCAAATTGATAGGAAATTTTTGAGTTTTGCAAAACCTAACGAATTGAAAATATCAGGGAGTCTCGACAGGACAAAATTATTTTTATAATATTAACACTTTAGCGACCGGTATTTTTTAACATCCTACCCACTTCTGATCGGTCACTTGCACGCAAATATTTCCCTGATACTGATATATTTTCGAAAATTGCAAAGTTTCTTCACTGAGTCCTTGGCACAGTTAACCGCAATGAAAAATAACAATTTATTAATTTCCGTAGTGACCAATTAATAAGTTAAAAACCCAAAAGTGATGGGCCCGAAAAGTCGAATAATCGACTACCGGTCGGTAAAGTGTTAATAGTAGAACTACCAAAGTTCATTAAAATTGTCAGTCATAGAATAGAAATTTTACAGCCATAATATAAAACATAAACTACCGAATCGATCATCTTTACCACTTCCTAATACAGCTAGTTTCAAAATACTTATTTAACATATTTAAATGTAATAGATTTAACGTTGGTAGTTCTAGTGTTAATATTACATTCAGTTATGAATGTATTAATTACATTCATAATGTTAATTACATTCAAACCACTGAACAATTTTTATTTCACTAATTTGATTTTAAATTATTACGGATCCAGTCACAAAAGAAATCGTAAAATTGAAATTTCAGAATTCAAATTCGAGAAGTAGGAGAATATTTCTACGTGATGTATTAGAAGTTCCGAATTATTGCGAATCCAGTCACAAAAGAAATCGTAAAATTGAAATTTCAGAATTCAAATTCGAGAAGTAGGAGAATATTTCTACGTGATGTATTAGAAGTTCCGAATTATTGCGGATCCAGTCACAAAAGAAATCGTAAAATGAAATTTCAGAATTCAAATTCGACAAGTTGGAGAATATTTCTACTTTATGTATTAGAAGTTCCAAATTATTGCGGATCCAGTCACAAAAGAAATCGTAAAATTGAATCTTCAGAATTCAAATTCGAACAGTAGGAGAATATTTCTACTTTATGTATTAAAAGTTCTATGGTTCAAAATTCAAACAAGGATAGACTGCAGAATAAATATTCCAAGTTTGGAATACAAATCCGAAGCGTCGAATAATATTTAAACTTGATACGTCGGAAACTCGGAAGTTAAAGTTTCGCATAAAAATATGATAAAATCCACCGCATAAATATTCAAACGTAACAATACAGTTGGTAGACTTGACAGCATTGGCAAGTGCAATACTTAATTATACGAATGTTACGTGAATCTATGTCGCTTGGGATAGGAACTTTAGACTCCTAAACACGGAATCCAAGTTCAAATCCTCTCGCCGTCACCTCAGGGAAATTTATCCTACTTGATATGTATATCATAGCCTCGACGCTTTAGGACCCGCTTGAAACTAAATCTTGACTATACTGACCACAGACTTTGAAGTTTGAATTTTCCATAAACGTATAAAAACACGATAGTCTTACTCAACTCTGTAGCCATTTATAAAAGTATTATTAACACTCAAACTACCAAACCAGTGAAAATGACTGGTACACAATTTTTTCAAAAAATTGTCCAAGTTTATTTAAGAGTCATAGAATAAATATTCTACGTTTATATCAATAAATATAAATCACCCAATCGATCAAATCTTCCGCCGCTTGATTCCCCCTTTTTCAAAGTTACTTATTTAATTTATTAAAATATGTTAGATTTGTGGTCTGTAGTTTTAGAGGAATAGTTCTACTTTTAGATTTTTAACATATTAATCAATTGCCATGGCAATTAAAAAATTGCTATTTATCATTGCGGTTTACTGTACCGAGAACTCAGTGACGAGAATTTATAATTTTCGTAGAGATATCGGTATCAGAGAAGTATTTGTGACTAAATGACTGGTCAAAAGTGAGTAAGTTGTTAAAAAGTACCGGTCGGTATAGTGTTAAGTGTCTAAGATTTAAATACGATTTAATTTATTAATTACATGAAGCAGCAGTTAAATTCTAAATAAAAGAAACTCGAGTTTGAGCTTCTATCATTCCCTGTGTACGAGTATTTCGGCTTTAACCAGTCCGTGTTGCTTGGAACTTAAAGTTTTGGGTGGCTTTCAAACCGCCGAGGTTACCGTATTGCGATCACGTAGATAAAATTTGTGAATGGTGATAGGAGGTATTTGAACTCATTTCAAAGGTCGAATCTTCACCCTCATAGCCATAAAATTCATAATATACCCATGATTCAGCTACTACGAATAATTGGTATTACTAAAACTACCAAGGTAGTCAAAACGAATGATTTTTCATTATTCCTCAAAAGATCTCTAAATTGTTACAATAGTCAGAGAATAGATAATACCACTTCTATCTCATAAAACTTAAATTATTTAATTAAACTCGTTTTTCAATGTATTATTTCGATAATTATTCGGTACATTTAACACTAGAACTACCAAACCAGTCAAAATGACTGGCACAGAATTTTTTCAAAAAATTCTCCATGTTTATATAAGAGTCATAGAATAAATATTCTACGTCTATATCAATAAACATAAATCACCCAATCGATCAAATATTCCGCCGCTTGATTCCCCCTTTTTCAAAGTACTTATTTAATTTATTAAAATATGTTGGATTTGAGGCCTGTAGTTCTAGTGTTAAATACAATAGAAATAAGGCTGTTAATTTCTAGTGTTAAAAATGGCAAGAAAATTGGTATAATTTATTCAATAAGTTTTCTGTTGAACGTTTAATTAGTAGATAGGATATTGGAAATTAGTGGGTCTAATTTCAGACTTGTGACAGTCCCGGGAAATCTTTCTGATTATTATTTCATCCACGATGGTTTCGTTGCTTCCAAACCCAGTTTAAATTAACTTTTAGAAATCACTGTAACAGTTAAAGCTAAAAAAATGCAATTAATGTAATTATCTTGTTGTCGTTGTACGATAAGGAGTTAAATCTGAAAAGGTGCAGAGGAAGAAGAATTGCAATGAAGAAGAAAGGGAAAATTCGGGGAAGAAACAGAATCGCTTTCTTCGAGAAAAAGTTGTATCTTAAGACTCAATGAGTAGACATATCGCTATTCACTCGTTCGATCGTTGAATGAACCCACCACTCTTCTCATTGTTCCGAGTCTAATTGAGCTGTGCCCACTTGAAAAGTTGTTACACGAGCGATAGCACTTCCGTGGCACTTAAATCAGCACGTAGAGTAGTCACGTAAATGCACCGCACGTGATTTCATGGTTTTACCGAAGTTTTTACAGTTAGATTCTTTAACAACCGGCAATCTTTCCGATTCGATGAGATCGTCTTTTTATTTCGTATCATAAAGTAGAAAAAAATGAAATTCATAATGCTTGAAATAAAAAAAAATGTATAAAATGTTTTCGTTTGGGTTCATTCCCCTTGCATTTCCGATATGTCTGTAAATATCGTTTATCGTTGAAACTTTTAACAATGAAATCGCACGGCGGATGTTGCCAGGGGTATTTATTTAATATATATTGAATGTTCTATAAACCACGAGGAAACATTTACCAGAATTTATCGAACCGAAGATTATACAGCGTTGAAATGCCATTAGTTTAGGAATTAATAATCACAATTTCGAATTTACCACCTCTGGGTGATTGCTCCTAAATCATCATTTAGCGCTTGATTTACTGATGCAGTCAAACTGACTGGTTATTAATTTCTTAAAGGGATTGCTTTATCTATTTTTTAATCAGCAGTAAGTCTAGTGATAATAAATCTAAAATTAAATTTTTTTAATAGCTCGAAACCCGTCTAACACGCTAGTTCCCAGCCAAAATGACCGTAGCAGATAAAGCTGAAAAAATAGGAATAACTCTCCTCCTAGACGATCTACTTCCATAGAAACCCTAAAGACAAAAATACATTTATAATCAGTAAGGCTCCACCTTTCCAATGCCACCATTTAAATATCAAATATATTAGAAAATTCGAAATTACTACAATTAAAATTGATTCGAACTTTGAGAGATTTCAACAGCGCCAGACACTGATGACCGTACCGTTCAACCTGTTAAATAATTGATATATCGTAGCTCAACATTTAACATATCATTTCACTCAAAATCAAAGGTCCCAAGTGTCTCTTCGCATTGCCAAAATAGTATTTGAAGCCTAAAAAATTCAAAAAGGAGAACTCACATCATAGATAATCTATTCCCATAGAAACCTTAAAGACAAAAAAAAAGACAGAAATTACTACAATTAAAATTGATTCGAACTTTGAGAGATTCCAACAGCGCCAAAAACTGATGACTATACCGTTCAACTTGTTAAACAATTGATATATCGTAACCCAACATTTAACACATCAACCCACTTAAAATTGAAGGCTCCAAGTGATCATTCGCATGGCCAAAATAACCATAGCATTTGAAGCCTCAAAAATTCAAAAGGAAGAATTCACATCGTAGACAGTCTACTCCCATAGAAACATTAAAGACAAAAATACACATATAATCAGCAATGCTCCACCTTTCCAATGCCGCCATTTAAATATCAAATATATTAGAAAATTCGAAAATACTACAATTAAAATTGATTCGAATTTTGAGAGATTTCAACAGCGTCAGACACTGATGACCGTACCGTTCAACCTATTAAATAATTGACACATCGTAGCCCAACGTTTAACACATCAACCCACTTAAAATTGAAGGCTCCAAGTGATCATTCGCGTGGCCAAAATAACCATAACATTTGAAACTTCAAAAATCCAAATAAAAAAAGATCTTTCTAAACTCTCCCAATTACGTCAGACCTAAATGCGTCATCGAAAGAGATTCTCCTCGGGCCGTTAATTCTTTTAATAACTTTTCACCCATGGTAACCTGTACGTCAGCGGCTCATCGATCGGTGAATGAATCGAGCCTCCTCATTGTTCGATACTTTAATCGAGGATGGTAGGTTAGAGTTGGAACGCTACCATGGAGCAGCCTGTGGCACTTCCGCGACACGGAGACTGGACCGGTTTTCCATGCTGGATACGAATTGCCGGCTCGTCCTTTTGCTGGCACTGCGCGCCATCAGACCTGGAGGACGAGGGACTCTCTTTATATGCTGCTGGAATTTTGTTTCGACGACGAGACATTTATTTGTCCATCCTCGAAATTCACCGTCCTCGCGTTTGACAGCGTCAAAGGTGTCTACACTCGCGCGCTTCGTTTCGGAAAACGTTGTTGGGCTGATGGAATATTTTCATTTTGTGCTTCAACATGTCGAATGGGAGTTCTTTTGTTTTGGTGTTTGAACAGATATGGAATAGAATAGAATCTCTTCTTTATATGGTATTTTTCATGCTTTGGGTGTGTCGGTGGGGAAAGACACTTCTGTGATGAATCTTGCGGAAGAATTTAACACTAGAACGACCAAGCAAGTCAAAATGACTTATTCACAATATTTTCCAATAATTCCCCTAAGTTTATAGGGGGGTTCTAGATTAGAAATTATAAGCTAATATTATAAAACACAAATTTCCGAATCGATCATATTTTCATCCTCTTGATTCCCCGTTTTTTAAAGTACTTATTTAATAGATTTGAATGTCATAGATTTAACGCCGGTCGTTCTAGTGTTAATTTACTGTAGACTTGGTGGTTCTACAGCTATCTAAGGCTGAGAATAGTCATAGAGTAAATTCGAAATGTGGAATAGCAAAGAGAATTGAAACTAAATTGAATTAAAGTACATTAAAGTCTCTACATGATGAAAAAACCATAATTATTTCCAAGGTAATAGATACATCGTAGCTTTGACGATGCAGAAGCCATTAAAAAATGTGCACCCTATACGAAATAATACAATAATAGTGACCAGCATTAAAGCAAAAATTGGTAACAAAAAGAGTGAAATTTTTTATTGAAATTTCAGCTTAGTAAATTGAATCGTCTGGATTTTAAAAAGTGACTAAAAGAACCATAATGAAATCATGGGATTCTGCGCAGCCTAATTCCACTGTAGCAGAGGGACCGTAAATGGTACCGCTTGTCTCATCCTATGCAGGATGACATCGATAAATGTACGCCCACGGAATTCTGCATATATCCGTTGCATGCACAATTATGCAACATCGTGGATAAATAGAGACACAGAGAGAAAGAGATTGAACAAGACAAAGAGGAAGAGAGAAATTGATAGAGGGGTGTCTTCTCTCCCTCGATGCGTACCCTTAAGGATGATGTAGGACTTGATCGCGCGTCAAGTGCAACGTCGCGTGACCGACGGAAATAGAAGGGCTGAATTACACGGAGGATATAATTGAAAACTAATTGGGCCTCGTTTCCACGACATTTTCCACGATGAAGAGGAAAACGGCGATGGAGGAAGCGAGAAACGGAGATCGAGCAAGGGAGAAACGGTGACAGAGAAATAGGGAAATGGAGATAGAGGAAATAAGAAACCGTGACAGAGCAAGGGACAAAAGGCGACAGAGAGAGAGAGAAACGAAAATAGAGAAATGGAGAAACGGTGACAGAGAAATAGGGAAATGGAGATAGAGGAAATAAGAAACCGTGATAGAGCAAGGGACAAACGGCGACAGAGAAAGAGGGAAACGAAAATAGAGAAATGGAGAAACGGTGGCAGAGAAATAGGGAAATGGAGATAGAGGAAATAAGAAACTGTGACAGAGCAAGGGACAAAAGGCGACAGAGAAAAAGAGAAACGAAAATAGAGAAATGCAGAAACGGTGGCAGAGAAATAGAGAAAAGGAGACAAAGGAAGCGAGAAACGGTGACAGAGAAAGAAAGAAACAGAGATAGGGAAATGGAGAAACAATGACAGAGAAGTAGAGAAATGGAGGTAGAGGAAATAAGAAACCATGACAGAGCAAGGGACAAAAGGCAACAGAGAAAGAGAGAAATGAAAATAGAGAAACGGTGACAGAGAAAGAAAGAAACAGAGATAGGGATATGGAGAAACAGTGACAGAGAAGTAGATAAACGGAGGTAGAGGAAATAAGAAACCGTGACAGAGCAAGGGAGAAACAGCGACAGAGAAAGAGAGAAATGAAAATAGAGAAACGGTGACAGAGAAAGAAAGAAACAGAGATAGGGAAATGGAGAAACAATGACAGAGTAGTAGGGAAATGGAGATAGAGGAAATAAGATACCATGACAGAGCAAGGGACAAAAGGCAACAGAGAAAGAGAGAAATGAAAATAGAGAAACGGTGACAGAGAAATAGGGAAATGGAGATAAAGGAAACAAGAAACCGTGACAGAGCAAGGGAGAAACGGTGACAGAGAAAGAGAGGAATGGAAGTAGAGAAAGAGAAATGCAGATAGTGGAAGAGAGAAACGGCGACGGAGGAAGATCGAAATGGAGAGAATGTGTGCAAGAAGAGTAGGCGGAGAATGAAGAGAATAGATGAGAAGAGAGAACTAGAACCACCGGAGATAGCCGCGGGAAGATTTCCAGGACGACGACGACGACGGCAACGAGGACAATTTCATCGACCGACTAATTCTCTCCCCCTTTTCTTATCCGTGAATTCCAGCGGGCAACCTTACTACGAGGAAGTTACCGGGTGCAGAGTTCATCGCAGCCTAGTTCGCTGGCCAAGGGATGACGACGATGCACCGTCCAGCTAGAAACGAGCGAGAAAAAGAAGAAGAGTAAGAGAGAAAAAAAAATATGAGACGAAGAGTATACGGAACGGACGATGAGTTTTTAAATTAAACGCAACTCCTCGGAATCGTATTGAATTAAATAAGCAGCCCTGGCAATTGAATCCTTGCCCTGGAACGAGCCGACTCGCAATTTATGCGCTTCCCTCGAGAAATTTGAGTAATTAGGAGAAAATGAGATGCGGACAGGAAAGAAGTTCTGGAAAATGTAAACCACCCCTGGATACTCTAGACTGCCTTTGAAATCCTAAAGAATTTTCAGTTAATATTTCATTATAATCAGAGATTATAGCATCGACCCTCTTGGAAAATTAGTGTCGTTGGGTTTTAAGTTCCTTGTGGCAGGAGTTTTAATTTTAATGGTATTAACACGTTGACAGTCATGGAAGTCACCGGTGACCGGCGCCATTGAATTCGATGAAATTCCATGTAACTTTTAAATTCAAATGTTTATGAATCTTTGGACATACTGAATATTTAAATATTGACGTTAACCAATTTGTATCATATGACAAATTCAAAAATATATCTTTACTATCAAATTGCTTTATGTTAAATCTAAGTTTAAGAGTATTTCAAAAAGTGAGATTTTACTTTAATCGACGAATATTGTATAAATAATTTAGACTGTTTGTATGTGTTGCTATTCACTTACGATGTGAATGCATAAATGCGTTTCGGTGATAGTGACCAGAAAAAGTCTGCAGAAAGATAGAGGTTTTGTGGAATATCTATTTGTCTGGATCTTTGAAGTTTCTATTTTATAAAGATGCGAATTTAATAGAAAAAGTGTCACTTTAGTAGAAATGATAGAAGTAACGAAATATCGGTGGCGGACAACGTTTGAAAGTCAGGGGTTTTTAGTATTTTCTATTGTTTCTTCTTTTATCGTTTATTTGAACTGGGTGCTAGACAATAAATACGTCTGAGTGGATAGCATAAGGGATGATGCATCTCGATCTTACCATGGGGTTAAATAAAATATGCCAAGGAGAATTCTATCGCAGTGCACTTTTATGGTACACATTTACCCTCTATAGTTCCTCGTGACTTCAATACAACGTATATTCACGCTTGCGTTCTCTGATATGATTCTCTTAACGTTATAAAACGTAACTTCTATTCTAAAAGCAACGTATATTTTCTTGTTTGAGATAAATTTGTCGGCTACAGAGCTATTTTTAATAGCTAATAGCAATATTTTATCGTGTACGGTATTTCCGAACGTTTAACAAATAGAGGATAGAAAGATAATGGAAAATTTACGATGGTGAATTCGATGAAATTTTTAATAATAAATTTATTAAATTATTTTATTAATTGAACGTCTCATTGTACAGTACTGCGAATTTGGAGCTCGGTGGTCATCATTGTGGAATTATTATCGCGATGGGTTTTCAAATGTGAAATTAATATAAGGTCAGAATTCGGTGGTGCTTTTAATATTTCCTTTACTCGGAAACCGTGAATTTCCATTGATGATAATCAATGGAAACGGCAATGGCCATTGCAGAATTCCCAGCGTGCTTTTCAAACGAAAACTAAACAGAGAGAGGAAATCGAACGCAAACTTTACAACGGTCAATTTTCCAATATTTTTAGCATTTCCATAATCCAATAATCGAAAATTTCTATGGATCTCGCATCAACAGCTGCAACGACAATTTTCCAAAAATTCTCCAACTTTATAGGACAATCATAAAATTCATATTCTACGTCCATCTCATAAAACATAGATCTTTTTTTCCATCTCTCAATTCTCCTCGTTTCAAAGTATTTATTTATTTAAATATTATAGATTTAACTTTGGCAGTTCCAATTTTATCGCAGCAATTTTTCATTATTTTCTATATTTGCTTAACTCAATAGCCGCAAATTCCCATCAACAACAACGACGACAATTTTCCAAAAATTCTCTAAATTTATAAATCAATCATAGAATTTATATTCTACGTCCATTTCATAAAACATAGATCTTCTTTTCCTCCTCTTAATTCTCCTCGTTTCAAAGTCTTTATTTATTTAAATATTATAGTTTTAACTTTGGCAGTTCCAATTTTATGCACAAATTTTATCATGACCAATGTTCCACTATTTTCTACATTTGCTTAACTCAATAGCCGCAAATTCCCACAGATGACACAACAGCAACGACGATGATAATTTTCCAAAAATTCTCCAAATTTGTAGGACACTTACAGAATTCAAATTCTACGCCCATCTAATGAAAAATAGATTACCGAGTCGATCGTTTCCACCTCTTAATTCTCCTCGTTTTAAAGTATTTATTTATTTAAATGTGATAGATTTAAGGTCAATAGTTCCAATTTCAAGCACAAATTTTATCACAGCAAATTTTCCATCATTTTTTCCATTTGCTTAACTCAACAGCCGCAAACTCCCATCAACAACAACGACGATAATTTTCCAAAAATTCTCTAAATTTATAAATCAATCATAGAATTTATATTCTACGTCTATTTCATAAAACATAGATCTTCTTTTCCTCCTCTTAATTCTCCTCGTTTCAAAGTATTTCTTTATTTAAATATTATAGATTTAACTTTGACAGTTCCAATTTTATGCACAAATTTTATCACAGCGAATTTTCCATTATTTTCTCCATTTGCTTAACTCAATAGCCGCAAATTCTCATGGATGACACATCAACAGCAACGACAATGACCATTATGGAACGGTTACCGTGCCAGACAGCACCCGAGTACAATCGATACTCGATACAAGCGTAATACCGTGGTCGCGCGGTTGTATTCGATTTGCAAAACATTGTTTCAATTACTTGAATCCAGGGTGTAGAGATTTCTCGACGATACGTGTGCGTTGCAGCGTTTCGATTGCATCAAAACAGGGGAGAAAAAACAATGCTCTATACACCGGCAAATCGGGGAGAGAACATTGTAAACTGACAACGGAAACAATCCGCGTATCCTGTAATATCCGGTTAGCCTCGTCAAGAGCAACCATGGTCCTAGCACTCTTATGCTCCGTTAAATATTGATATTACAATTTTATACTTGTACAAATGTATTGCAGCGATGGATATATACTTGAGAAAACACTGACAATCGAACTTTTTCAATTGTTTCACGAGAAATGTAAACTATACTTTTACTCTTGTATCCTGCTCATTTTTCCGTTCTACTTTTATTTGCAGCTTTGATATCTATTGGTTGCAGGGTTTGGAGCTTTTTTCTTGTGCATTTAGGCTCACTCGGTTTGTGACAGTTTTATCGTTTGTTTTGTCGAATTTTAATTAGGGCTGACTATTCCAGAATTAACAATTACAGCTTCGTAGTCATAGTTTCTTGCATAAAAGGGGTTAAACGAAATAGTGAGAGCAAAAGGTATTACTATCGTTAATTATTAACTGTTAATTACTAAAATTATTTGAGAGTTATATCTTCAATATCTATGTAAGTTTAATAATATTATGGGCAAAATAAAATCATCGCAGGTTCACAAAATATTGAAACTGCAATACTAAAACTATCGGTGTTATATATGTTATATTTAAATATGATAAACAAGTACTTTGGAAACAGAGAAATCAGGCAAAAAAGATGTTCAGTTAAATAATATACGCTTTATTACGACAGAAGTAGAATATTCGCTGTATATATCCTTCATAAATTTCAGGAATTTGTAAAAAAGATAGAAACCCGCCATTTTGACTGCCTTGATAGTTGAGAAAATAAATACTATATATAGATAGTTAAATAATGTATGTTTTATACGATATACATAGAGTATTTATTTTATGTATCCTACATAAATTTCAGGAATTTGTAAAAAAGATAGATACCCGCCATTTTGACTCCCTTGATAGTTGAGAAAATAAATACTATATATAGATAGTTAAATAATGTATGCTTTATACGATAGACCTAAAGTATTTATTTTATGTATCGTGCATAAATTTCAGGAGTTTGTAAAAAAGATAGAAACTAGCTATTTTGACTTCTTTCGTAATCCTGGTATTAATAGCTCACAGATTTTATTCAAATATGTACTGTATTTCATAAAAAGTATTACATTAAAAATTACAACTTCGAATTCTTCATTAATTACAAAAGTGAGAAAGTCAAGGAGGAAATATAAGTTCTCCACTGCAGTTCCATCGTCTCTGGAAGTCGTGTTGCCAGTTCCAAGTAAAATCCCTCGTCTTGTTTCATTTTTTTCCCCCCTTCTATTTCACCTGTCAGGATGTTCTCGGCTCTCAGTTGCATCGGAAACTTTATTCGTTTCATTAAATCGTACGATTCTAATTCAACTTTGTTTCTGATTGCGAGATACACCGGAGAGGATTTTCCAATTTTCTTTCAATTAATCCGTTTGAATTATCACGACTAACGGTTGGAGACGAAGGATGTTGTTGAGAATGCAATTCCCGGCGAATTGCATTCTACAGCTTTAATCCATACATGTGGTTCATTACATCGCGTGGAACAGATTTTCGTGTAATTTCGTTTACACGTTGGCAAAAGTAGGTTTCGGTTTAAAGTACCTCGTGTTTGCATTTACTGCAAAAATTTCCCTGTACTTGGAACGTCCTCGGACGTCGGCTTGCATTGCTTATTAAATTATTCAACAAATTCTACTCGTTGAATTAAATATTTCATTAAACCTTCGCACTCTGAGGCCTTTTCTTCTTTAATTATGAGTACAACTCCGAAACATTTTTCATTTTCTGTCGTTTCCTTTTATTGAAATACTTTAGCATACAACGAAAAATAAATTGAAACTAAATCTCTAATCTATGAGTGATAGAAATTTCGCGAGAAATTAATTAGAGATTTAATTTTTACATTTAACTAATTTAAGCCATGACTAATCGAAATTTTGTGAAAAATTAATTCGAGATTTAATTCTTAAATTTAACTAATCTAAACTACGACTGATAGAAATTTCGTGATAAATTAATTAGAGATTTAATTTTTAAATTTAACTAGTTTAAGGTATTACTGATCGAAATTTCGTGAGAAATCAATTAGAGATTTAATTCTTAAATTTAACTAATTTAAGCCATGACTGATCAAAATTTCGTGAGAAATTAATTAGAGATTTAATTCTTAAATTTAACTAATCTAAACTACGACTGATAGAAATTTCGCGAGAAATTAACATGAAATTTAATTTTTAAATTTAACTAATTCAAACTATGACTGATAGGAATTTCGTGATAAATTAATTAGAGATTTCATTTTTAAATTTAACTAGTTTAAGGTATTACTGATCGAAATTTCGTGAGAAATCAAGTAGAGATTTAGTTCTTAAATTTAACTAATTTAAACTATGTCTGATAGAAATTTCGTGAGAAATTAATCAGAAATTTAATTTTTACAGTTAACTAATTTAAACTATGATTGAGAGAAATTTCGTGAGAAATTAGTTACTGATTTAATTTTTTAATTTCATTAATTTAATTTATGACTGACATTTCGTGAAAAATTAGTTAAATAGCATTTCAAACGTTAGATTATATTAAGATACAGTCATTATTTAAATGATGAAACATTAAGCCAAGAGATAAAGTGGAAGAATATCTCTTTATCCGTCTTCGTTTATCTTAACTGAATAAACCCAAGCGTCTCCAGTCGTTGAAACAAATTATAAGAAAAGTTCGAGTCGTAAAGTGAATTTAAAACTTTAGTATTCGTGCACTGGATATATGCATCGATTGTTTCACGAGGATGAAACAGCACCGACCCATGGGACGTGGCAGCTGAAGTATTTCCGGTCAGATGTAATGGTCGACCTTGAAAATAGCTCGCCACTTTCTGGAAGCCACCCGGCAACATGTTGAATCATTTTGGAGTAAAGAAACCTCCTGCCATTCCGATGCTATTATCGATAACACGTAGACGGGACGAAGAGATAATTAAAAAGGTTCAAAAAAAGTCGGGCTCCTTTAATTCTGGCAAATATTTGCAATATTAGTGGTGCCACTCTGGACAAAGACTTTGCTCCAATGTCTGACACGTAGTTCTTTTAGTTTTAATAAAAATATTGCCATGGGGAGTCACCAGTGACCGACGCCATTAAATTCAGCGAAATTTTGGGTAATTTTTAAATTGCAATACTTTTGAATTCTCTGATACACTGAATATTTAAATATCGCTATTAAAAAGATAAAGGTCTGTCGAATATTTATCTATCTGCATCTTGAAACTTTCTACTTTGTATATTTAATAGAAGAAGTTCCAATTTTGTAGAAATCATGAATTTGGCGATATATCGGTAGCGTTCAACGTGTTAATAGACTTTTAATTTATTAATCGATTGACACGGCAATTAATATTTTATCATTGCGGATTATTATCCTAAGGACTCTGCGTCGAGAATTTGCAATTTTCGAAGAGATATCGATATCATTTGCGGCCAAGTGACCAATCAGAAGTGAGTAGGTAGGATGTTAAAAAAAAAGTAAAGTGTTAAATTGATGAATTAGAACGTAGAAAATTATTTTTAAATTCATAATTAAATTGGTAGTCCGTGATGTAAATTATCGTTGAAATTCATTTCGTTAGTTAATTGAAATGACTTTGGTAATTTAACTATTGGACATTAATTTCTATGTTATTACAGCGAGTATGTTATGCAAGAGAAAGATATTAATTTAATGGAGAAAATTATGAAATTCTCTGTATACACCGCAGAAAGTTATTTACAATTCACTGCTTGAAATTGGACTGCAAACGTTTAATGTAGGAGTTGTAAACACGCAAGTTTCATTCGCATAATTTTAAACCAACGGATCGACTCAATTCGTCGTTAGTTTATAACATATCTCTCATACTAGACGTACTTTAACACAAACATCCACTATTTCGACATTTTCAAACCGAAACTTGGTTTCACATCGGCATGTAAAAATTTGTAAATTTATCCACGATTTTAATTACTCCTTTCCATTCGTCTCGTACGAGGTACGTTTAACATTTGCCAAACATTAAGTGCCGTGCAATTACCGAGTGTTTCATTAGCTCGAGCAGAAAAACCGTGGCATTTCACTGCCAGTATCACGTTATTCTTTGAAATGGTAGCGGGAAAGTATCGATCCTAAGTTAAAAACGACTACCTGAAAAGGAAAAGGTAACCTCTTCTAGGTTTTCCCTGCACTCGTAAGGAGAAACGGTGACTCAGTATTCCCTGAGGTTATTATCCCATGGGAAAAGCGATACGGGATTGGAACAGAAGGTTAGGGGCAAGTAGAATTACTAGAAAGAGGGACCGTCGGCTACGGGGAACCAACCGAAACCATTTTCACGGGGGTGATGATGAGTAACGAGGTAAATGTTGCAATTAGTGAAGCTTGAACCTCTGTCGGCTTTGGAAAATTATTCTTTAATTATTATCTAGTATACTTGAGCCTCGGTGATTTGAAATTCACCCAAAATAGTAGGTCTAGGGTGAATTTGAAGGTGAATGGTTGCAATCGCAGTTAGTGGGAGTCAACAGAAATTTTCCTTCGCCACAGACAGAAAATTTGAAATTTTCTCTGTGTGATATCGTAGCTTTGAAAATTCGGAAACTACCTATAATAGTAATTCCGGGGTGGCTAATTAGATAAATAGTCAAAATAGCAATTAGTAGGTCTGAAATTTTCCTCCCTCACCGATAGAAAATTTCAAATTTTCTCTATGTGATATCACAGCCTTGATAATTCGGGAATTAACTGTAATAGTAATTTCAGGGTGGCTAATTAGATAAATAGTTAAAATAGCAATTAGTAGGTCTCCCTTCTCTCACCTCCAGAAAATTAAAAATCTTCTATATTTAATATCATAGCCTTGGCAATAGGAGAACTATCTATAGCAGTAAATCCAGGGTGGCTGAATGAGTAAATGATTGGAATCACAGTGAGTAGAACTCAATTGAAATTTTTCTCCCTCACCGATAGAAAATTTGAAATTTTCTCTATGTGATACCATAGCCTTGAAAAATGGGGAACAACCTATTGTAGTAATTCCAAAGTGGCTAACTAGATAAATACTCGGAATAGTAATTAGTAGGCCCTCCCACACCTCCAGAAAATTAAAAATTTGTATTACGTGATATCATAGCCTTGGCAATTCGAAAACTACTTATAGCAATTCCAGGTTGGCTAAATAAATAAATTACTAGGATAGCAATTAGCGTGACTCAATTGAAATTTTCCTCCCTCGCCTCCAGAAAATTTAAAATTTTCCCAAAGTGACATCATTGCCTCGATGAAACCCAAGCAAAATAGATTTAAGGCTGTGCTGGCTAAAGAATTAAACACTGGAACTCACAATTAATTGGTCTAAATTCAAATCCTCCCCCTCGTCTCAGGGAAATTTTTCCTAAATTATCTAATACATCAGAGTTTCTCAGTTGAAATTCAACATGCTCACTTTGCTTCTTCATTTTCTTCCGTGTATCGTTACGATGCATCTAAGAGATGCATCTTAAACAATCCTGTAATGTTAGTTGGACACGCGACTTTTTCTTCCCAATGATCATCGATCCACGTTACATAACGGTGTTGCCGACTATTAATGGATGCCTAAGTCGAGCAACCTGGTTAACTTTTTTTTTTTCTAATGACACATTGCCATGAGAATACGATGTCTGTCGTTTTATTCTAGGTCAGATATCGGGGAGAGTTTATCCCTTGGAAGGGCTGATGTATGAAGTATCGACGAGTTGTGTATAGGGGAGTTATGATTGTAAGAGGGATAGGGCTTCGGTGGATCGAACAGGGGGTTTGATGAGTTTTACAGCTTTACGATGGTGTTATCGAGTGTCTAAGATTTTGCCAAAGCCATTGGGGATTGTCAATGATATAAAGCTTAAGGGTTGCTTCCAAATATTGGAGTTGATAAATTATGCAGGTTTACATTGCTGTCAACTGTCTGGAAATTAACCCCTTGTCCTACGATTTATTTTGTGCTTACCTCCGCTATAGTTCAGAATTGAATTGCTATAACAAACACTGATCAGTGATTCTTAATGTATCGTATAATTTAACTTAATATTAATATTGTATATTGAATATTATCGCGTTGCCTTTCATTAATATTTTCAATTTGATAGGTTTTGCGATATTGGAAAGTTTTCTATCCCAATTATCTCATGACGAGTGCCACTCGTCATTGTAGACCAAGGGGTTAAATGACCTGTCTTCATAGACTCAAATAGAGAAACGCGGTTTACATTGTCAAATAGTAATCTCAATTTCGGAACTCCATTTACTGGAGTATTTGTCCTATTCTCGATAATTCAGAACCTTTTGTTCTCAGCAAAATGGCCAACCCTGTTAACTCTATGAATGCTAGCTGTATTTGACCTATTTTGTCGCATAAATGAAAGGAAACTTTTTCCATTAAAATCACATTTCTGACGAACAGAATCGTGTGAAGGTAAAGACAATTCATTTCATTCGTGAATATTATCGTTTGAAAGTCACAACAAAAAATACTTCAGCGTATTAACCCTCAGTACATCAATGTCAAGTTAGACTTTATACAATGCAACTTCTAAAATAATAGGAATAGTAATTACATAATAATAACAATTTCCATAGCAATACAACTTTTTAATAAGGCTTCCTTTTTGATATAATTTGCAATTTAATTGGCAGGTAACAAAATAGAGTGCAAAGACTTAACACTTTGCGGTTCGAATTATTTTGTTAATTTCGTAGTGAGCTAATTAAATTCATTTCCCAATATCTTCAATCATTGGTTATTATTATTTAGTTTAATAATAGCAACAACTATACCATCTGACGGATATTTATATGATATTACAAAATCCTTATGAAATTGGAAAGTCGACATTAACCCTTTGAAGACGATGGGCGCATATATGCGGTCTGAGAAAAAATTTCATTACAGTTGAAACATAACCGTGGCAATATTATTATACTAATAGTAATTTTTAACTTCTCTACGTTAACAATCCGACTTTCCGATAAAAAAGTGTTCTGTCATTGTCAAATAAATGATTATTTCTCAATATTCAAAGAACTCTCCGTCCTCAAAGGGTTAAATCGTTGAAAAATAATAAAGTGAAAATCTACATCTGGTGTACTTCGACATAAGGCTGCAAAAGCTTAATCCAGTGAGGCGCAGTAGTTGATCGTTTCGGCGTCCTTCGAGCAATCCCGCCTGCTTCTCCCAACCGTTCTGTTTCGGCCAACCAAGCTTGTCTTGCCTTTCACCTCGCAGGGTCGGATCTATTGGCGCGAGCGTGGCAGCATACTGGGACGTCATTCGCAACTAAACGCTCGCGCTGGAAAGATGTGCCGCGCTCGCCGACGACTGTAAACAGATCGATGCGCGTGACGCATCGATTCAGATTATACGTCGAGAAACAGTTTCAGATTGCACTACGTCGCGTGTAGGATAAAATAACAGTGTTATTCGTAAAAAAGTATGCTCAGATATGTCTTAAAGATCTAAGTCTCAGGCGATATAATTTAATTTCCAGCGCAAATAAATGGAAAATTCAGCGTTGTAAAAACGTTTGCCCTCGCATCAAACAATACATTGTTGCCGTCGTGATTGTCTTGCTGATAGATTTTAAGATTTTAGGCAGGTACAACAAAGAAGAGCAGGTAGACGAACGATTAGTACGAAATTACTGAATACATATTCTCGACGTATAATCTGAATCGATGCGTCACGCGCATCGATCTGTATACAGTCGTCGGCGAGCGCGGCACATCTTTCCAGCGCGAGCGTTTAGTTGCGAATGACGTCCCAGTATGCTGCCACGCTCGCGCCAATAGATCCGAGCCTGCGAGGTGAAAGGCAAGACAAGCTTGGTTGGCCGAAACAGAACGGTTGGGAGAAGCAGGCGGGATTGCTCGAAGGACGCCGAAACGATCAACTACTGCGCCTCACTGGCTTAATCCATTAACACTAGATTTACGGAGCCAATTTGGCTCATTCAAAATTTGATTACTACATATATAATATATTGGTTGGTTAATTTTTTAATAATGAATCTTGCATTTCAATTGATTTGGAACTAATTTCTTTGCAAAAATTTCAATTTTCTTGTAAGGTTTAAAATTGGCTCACCCCAGAAAAACAGGTGTATCAACATCCGTAAATCTAGTGTTAAGGACCAAGCATTCAAATAACAGAAATATTTTAAATGCGACTATTTATTCGTTATAAGATTACATAAATGTAGATATAAATATATCGGAATATATTCGAAATAAATATAATACGAAAATCATTCATAGAGGTTTTATTATCATAATACATTTCTTCATGTAAGGAAATCTATAAGTATACATATTTTTTTTTAAATCTTCCATAACATTGCGTTAACGCAACAATGGGCCTTAATGGGTTAATAAACTAAACTGCAGCTAAATTTCTTCAACCTCCACTTCGAACTCAACGTTCTATCAGCACCACTCTATCAGTCCATCAATTACCTTATCAATACCATTAACTAATCCCATTCAGTAGAATTCCACCTCACACCCAATCCGTTAACGCACTCGCGTTTTAATCCTCCGTCGATCTGTGTGATTTCGATGTGGCAAACTCCACGAATGCGAGATCATCCGAAATTGGATGCTTGTTCCCGATTGAAAGCGTAGTTAAGCGCCCAAAGAGACGGATGTACGTAGCAATTAATGGCTCGATACCGGTACCAGAAACTAGAGCAAAATAGAGTTTCGGCAAAGGTCAAGGTTCGTTATCGAATAGAGGGGTAAGAGAGAAACGGGGAACTGTCTCAATTGATCGATAAAACGAAACGATTGTTAGTCGAGATGCGCTCGTGTTACCGATGATTTATACGGATAGGTCGAAGAGGGGAAACCATCTCTCGCTTTTATCGAAACGCATACGTCAGAGTCTGTTGCTCGTCTGTGTAGATTTTCTATCGTGTCCTTGGAAATCCCCTTTAATTTCGATCCTGCTGATTGGACGTTTCACGGTCGAGGCTACTTTTTTCTTCGTTTTCAGCGTATTTTTAATACCATCGATTTTCCGTGCCACTGGTGTCCCGGTGAACGAGTTTTAGTACTTCTTTTGCAGTTTTGTTTTTTTGAATTTAATTGTTGGGGTTGTTTCAGCTAGGATTAAAGTGATTTAAGCGGATTCAAGGGATTTAAGCGGATTCTGAATCGATGGGATATGATTTATTGAATGTGAGAATAGGAAATATTTTCAAGAGGAGACAAAGGAGAATTTTAACCAGTTAACTGTGGCGAAAGTTCTTTTGAATTTTGTGTCACGAAAATCGAGAGATGAGCATAAATCTATTTCAAATTATTTGTAACCTTTTGTTATTCGTTTTACTTCGGCATGGCCTCAAAATATTCCAAACATCTTGAAATTTACAAATACATTTTATTTTTCGTCAAAATTACAATTTAAATAATCAGTGGTAGCTTTTACGCATGACGAGTATACTCGTCAAACACAGCTAACTGGTTAATATGGATATATTGATTGTTACTTTTAACATTACAGTTTCTTTCATTGCTGTGATAATTTTAATTCGAATTTACTGTTTTAGGTAGCTTTTAAACCACTGAGACTATCGTATGTGTGCAGCTTAGGAACCTTTTTTGTCAGGGATGATTAGAGACTTGAACTTGGGCCCACTGATTGTGTGTCTAAGTTTGCACTTATTTAAAGACTTTCCCTTTAATTTCTCTGGCTATTTCGATTAAAGCCTATTGTGTTAGGGGGATTTTAAACCATCGAAATTAAAATATTTTAATCAAGTAGAAAAATTTTCTATCAGAGGTGATAAGACATTTAAACTTGGGCCCAATGATTGCGAGTCTAAGCTTGCACTTAGTTAGTCACCATAGTTCCTTTAATTTCTGTGGCTATTTCGTCTAAAATCCAGTGTTTAGGTGGATTTCAAATCACAGAAACTATATTTTAATCAAATAGAAAAATTTTCTATCACAGCTGACGAGAGATTCCAACTTGGGCCCATTAATTACGAGTCTAAGCTTGCACTTAGTTAGTCACCATAGTCCCTCTAATTTCTGTGGCTGTTTCGTCTAAAATCCACTGTTTAGGTGGATTTTAAATCACAAAAACTATATATTAATCAAATAGTAAAATTTTCTATCACAGCTGACGAGAGATTCAAACTTGGGCCTATTAATTGCGAGTCTAAGCTTGCACTTATTGAGTCACCATAGTTTCTTTAATTTTTCTGACCATTTTGTCTAAAACCTACTGTCTTAGGTGGATTTTAAATCGCAGAAACTATGATATATTAGTGACATAGAAATTTTTTTTATCAAAACTGATGAGTAACTTAATTCCAGGTCCATCGATTACGAGTCGGAGCTTGCTCTCTTTTAACCACGACAGTCACTTTAATCGCTATTGTAATTTCGCCTAGACCCCGCTATTTTAGATGAATTTCAAACTACCGGAGCTATGACATGCATATCACACAGGAAAAATATTTCCCAAAGGTCACAGTGATCTGAACTCGAGCTCACTAATTGCGTATCTGAGCCTTTACCTCCTCACCCACCACATTCCCCAAATATTAGTATTCCTTCCGGATAGGTCAAAGAGCAAGGGCCATCTCGCTTTGATCGAAACTCATACTGACGTCAGAGTCTGTTGCCGTCTGTGTAGATTTTCCAAGGTGTCCTTGGCAATCCCCTTTGATCTTGATCCCAGTTAATCGAACGTCTCAAGGTCAAAGTATTTTCTTACTTCTTCTCTTTCTCTCGAACACGTACAATAAAAGCATAGATTATCGGAACATTTACGGGAACAATTCCAATTGATAAAACAAAGACGATACTCGTAATGATGATAAGGACTAAATGTATAGATGAAAGGCAAACGAGAATGTCTGGTGTATAAATCCGGATAATTAGGAGTCGGGCTACCGATATCTCGATAATTGGAATGCGGATAATCGGGATTCTCGGGATTGGCAACCTCGCCTGCTTGCACCTGGTTGAACCGCAGGAAGATCTAAGTTATTAACACGAGCGAAATCGTCTTACGTCTGATACTTGTTCGGTGAATGATCTGTCAGAATATATGAGAAATTCTACATCTATGGGACCTCTATCTATTGTAGAAAGAGTTGTCATTGTTAACCCCTTGGCGTACTATAACGAGTGATACTCGTGATGCGATAAATTGGAAAGGAAATTTTCAAGTCTTATTGAAAACATCAGTGAGATGCGACACGATAAGATTATTTCTATAATATTAATATTACGTTAAATTATATGACATGTCAAGAATCACCGATCAATGTTTATTTTACTAATTTAATTCTGAATTATTGTGGAGGCAGTCACAAAGTAAATGGCACGCCAAGGGGTTAATGAATTGCAAGGTATTTCGTTTGAAAACGTCTATCAATTTTAACCCTAAATCACTAACTTTCGTTGATTCGACGGATTTAACACTAGATTTACCAGCGTGAAATCTATTATATTTAAATATGTACCTTAAAGCAAAGAAAATTAAGACGTGGAAAAGATGATAGATTCGGTAATTTATATTTTATACGATGGACAAAGAATATTTATTCTATGGCTCTCTCAGAAACCCGTAGAATTTTTGGAAGAAATTGTGTACCAGTCATTTTGACTGGCTTGGTAAATCTAGTGTTAATAAGTATGCCATATTAGTTAACGTTATCGTAATAAATAAATACCTATCTTTAATAATAGAAAAAAACAGGTTTAAATTTTATTTAAACAATACCCTTTAACCCCTTTTGTAAACACCGTAGTCGAAGAGACGAAGGTTAGTGTTACGCGTCGAAAAATAAGGTTAGTGATCTAGGGTTAACAAAGATACATTAATCTATCATACCAATCTATTGTTATATACATGATAGAATGAGTGAAGTCATTTTAATACATTTCATCGTCTTATCGCAAATTATATTTCTTATCATTTCTACAGAGCATTTCTATTTTATATTGAAGAAGAATGAAGTGATAGGTTCAATCTTTGAAATTATTCATTTAATACAGGCTTTACGATGATCTCCGGATACATCCATCCATAGATAAGATTGAAAGGGAATAAAATCGATAAAAATTCTTTCACCATCTTTTATCAAGGAGAACTCCATAGAATCAGGGAAGAATGATTTTCTTGAGTCTTCGCTCCTTTGCGTGAATAAGTGGCACGTACAGACACCACCTGTTACCTCGAAAGCTAAGCAGCCGTTCCAATTAGGGGAATGAGCCTCTTTTTATCGCTGTTCCCGCGGTGGAACGAAAGGGAAACCGCGAATAAACATTTTCCCCCTCATATCTCATTTCACGGGGCACGATAAAGCGTCTCGAGGTTTGAATGGTTCCTGACCCCTTTCGTAGAGGCGAATACGCGAACGCTTCGTGCTCCCGTTTGCTGCATCCTATGGAAAATCTACGAAGAAATCATTTCCTGTTGCCTCTGAGAGGATAATTGTGCGATAATTATACAAAAAGGAAATGTCGACCGAATGAACACGTTCTTTTCCTCTCTTTCGTAGGCACAGTTTTACTTTTATTAATCTTTTTTCGCCTTCTCGCATTTTCTTTCTGTTTTTCACGCATGGAAAAACTACTTTAGTTGTTTTTCTACGGTTGATCATAATATGCTGAGGACAGGGGGATAAAAAAGGTGCGAGAGTTGAAGGGAATTTAGTGAAGTTACCCGAGTCGAAATATTAGTATATTTTTAAGTCTCCAAAGTCCTCATTTCTTTGATGTAGAAATTTGACGCATACAATTGAATGCGAATATAGTTCTCAGAAAGTCTCAATGAGGATTTTGAGGATGAGAAAAGATATTTTTGATTATTTAAACTGAGATATTAAACTCAAAATCCTCAAAAATATTATAATTAAAATCTAAACCTAATTCTCAAAATTCTCAATGAGTTTTTTGAGGACTAAACCGACAATTAAACAATTACTTTAATTCAAATGGAAACCTCAAAATTCTCAATGGGTGTTTTGAGGACTAAACCGACATTAATAAAGCCAGTTCCAGTCCAACTTTGAGGACTAAACCTGTTTTTAAATTATATGTATTATATTTACCGATCCAGGAATTCTTAGATAAGTCTCAAAGTCTTCATTGAGGAGTTCGAAGACGAAGAATAACCGAAAATTCGTCTCGGGTACATTTAAAATTTATGGAAATTAATTGGCGAATTTGCGAACACTTTGGACTTCCGTGTGTTGCATCCTATGGAAAATCTACAAAGAAATCAATTCCCGTTGCCTCTGAGAGGATAATTGTGCGATAATTATACAAAAAGGAAATGTCGATCGAAAGAACACGTTTTTTTCCTCTCTTTCGCAGACACAGTTTTACTTTTATTTTTTTTCTCCTTCTTATCCTTTCTTTCTTTTTTTAACGCCTGGAAAAATTGCTTTAGTTGTTTTTCTACGTTTGATGACAACCTGCTGAGGAAAAGCGGATAAAAGAGGTGCGATAGTTGAAGTGAATTTAATGAAGTTACATTTGAAATTTATGGAAATTAATTGGCGAATTTGCGAAAACTTTGGACTTCCGTTTGCTGCATCCTATGAAAAATCTACAAAGAAATCATTTTGCGGTTGCCTTTGAGAGGATAATTGTGCGATAATTATATAAAAAGGAAATGTTGACTGGAAGAACACGTTTTTTTTCTCTCTCTCTTTAGTAACACAGTTTTACTTTTTCCTCGTTCTTTCTTTTTTTAACGCCTGGAAAAAGTGCTTTAGTTGTTTTTCTACGTTCAACGATAACCTGCTGAAGACAGGCGAATAAAACAGGTGCGAAAGTTGAAGGGAATTTAGTAAAATTACATTTGAAATGCACGGAGATTAATTGAAAGAAAATTGGTGAATTTGCGAGCTTCAGGGCACGGAATTAGGAACAAAGTTGAATCCGGTCTCGTTCGTGTCAGTTTTCACGAGAGGAGACTGAAAATTCGGTTATAATAATACGTAGAAATTTTCATCCGGAGCACCGGATGAATTTTAAACGTACCTTTGACGATTGGAAATTTTGCGTGAAGTTACATTAACAAATTGGATTATTGAATATGAAAGTACTGTGCGGTAAAAGTGCCGATTGGAGTACGTTACAGTTTCTATTTTATTTACAGTTCCATTTGCGCGGATAGTTCGATGATTCTTATTTATTTTTCGAGATATTCCACTCGTTAAAATAAATAATATTTGGTGGGTTATAAAAAGCGTACTTGCATGAAATTGAATTTGAAATCGAACGAGATTTTTATTCATACTTTTTTCCTGCAGTCTATCAATAGAAATAACAATTTTTATATTAATCTAGAAGGTATTCTCTAAATTACTGTATTCTGAGAATTATGATTTAAAAGTGTAAAAATATCAGAAGACACTTTGAATGTGCAGAATAATATATTCCAATGGCTCCTCAACGTTTCCGGTTAACGTACCTTACAAAACATCGATACGTGCGCGAACGACGATGCTTTAATCATTTTTTGCCGTGCTATAATGCAAAACATCCGCATTTTCCTTAACAATAAAGTCTCAAAGAAGAAAACTTCACGATTTAAAAAATACAACAATACTTATATCTCCCGTTATTCGACAACTATAAAAAAAAAGATTCTCAATTTCCAGAAATACAAACAGTCAAAGTTCCCTTTACGTATTAATTATCAAAACGGACTGCCTCTCGATTTCTAAAAATGCAAAACAGTCGTAGTCCTCTTTGCGCGTCAGTTATCAAACCGTAAAGCTTCTCGATTTCCACAAATTCGACATACTCGTATTTTCCTTTACGTGTCAATTGTCAAAACGAAATGCTTTTCGATTCCCAAAAATGTGAAACGATCGCAGTTCCCTTTACGCGTCGATAGTCAGATCGGAAAGCTTCTCGATTTCCACAAATTCGAAACACTCATATTTTCATCTGCGCGTCAATCGTGAAAAAAGAAAGCTTCTTGATTGAAACAACTTCAAAACTCGTACTTTCATTTATGCGTCAATTATCAAAGCGCTTCTCAATTTCTAAAATCACAAAACATTCATGGCTCCCTTTACGAGTCCATTATAACAGCAAGTGCTTTCTCTATTTACAAAAGTGCAAAACACTCGTATTTTCCAATACTTGCCACTCATAAAAAAAAGAAAAAAAGCTTTTCACTTTTCAAAAATGCAAAACACTCATATTTTCCTACACTTGCCAATTATTAAAAAAAAAAAAGCTTTCCGATTTCCAAAAATGCAAAACACCCATGACTCGTCTTACAAAAATGCAAAACACTCATATTTCCCTGTAATTCTCAATTATAAAAAAAAGGAAAGAAATCTTTTCGATCTCCAAAAATTTAAAACACCTATAACTATCTTTGCGCGTCCATTATCACAACAAAAAATTTCTCCATTTACAAAAATACAAAACACTCCAATTTTCCAATACTTGCCACTCATAAAAAAAAAGAAAGAAAGCTTTTCCTTTTCAAAAATGCCAAACACCCATAACTCCTCTTACAAAAATGCAAAACACTCATATTTCCCTGCACTTCTCAATTATAAAAAAAGGAAAGAAATCTTTTCGATGTCCAAAAATTTGAAACACCTATAACTGTCTTTGCGCGTCCATTATCACAACAAAGAGTTTCTCCACTTACAAAAATACAAAACACTCCAATTTTCCAATACTTGCCACTCATAAAAAAAAAAGAAAGAAAGCTTTTCCTTTTCAAAAATGCCAAACACCCATAACTCCTCTTACAAAAATGAAAAACATTCATATTTCCCTCTACTTCTCAATTATAAAAAAACGGAAAGAAATCTTTTCGATGTCCAAAAATTTAAAACACCTATAACTGTCTTTGCGCGTCCATTATCACAACAAAGAGTTTCTCCACTTACAAAAATACAAAACACTCCAATTTTCCAATACTTGCCACTCATAAAAAAAAGAAAGAAAGCTTTTCACTTTTCAAAAATGCAAAACACCCATAACTCCTCTTACTAAAATGCAAAACACTCATATTTCCCTGTAATTCTCAATTATGACAAAAAAGGTAATAAATCTTTTCGATTTCCAAAAATTTAAAACACCTATAACTGTCTTTGCGCGTCCATTATCACAACAAAGAGTTTCTCCATGTACAAAAATACAAAACACTCCAATTTTCCAATACTTGCCACTCATAAAAAAAGAAAGAAAGAAAGCTTTTCACTTTTGTAAAATGCAAAACACTTCAGTCAGAACGTAACTTCCTTGCCAACGAGATTTCAAGCCGTCAGGAGAATTCCATTTTCGAATATTCTCAAACTCCAGCACGACTCTTATTCCCGGATGTTTGCGCTCTTTTGTCGCCGAAGCGAAGTAAGTTTTACAGAGTAGCACACGATGCGTGATATGTACGATCACTCGGTGAGACAGTAGACCCACATACGCCGACACATTTTCTAATAGAACTGGGACGTCCCTCTCTGACATTTCCGCCGAAAATGTACCCTTCGGGAGACTTCCGGCGTTGCGACCCTTCCGAAAATCGATCAAACCACCAGGACGTATTTCCAGTGACGCGACACCTTTGCAAATCGATCGAAAGCGAGGCAACGGAAAAACAAGATTTTACGTATTCAGAGGTCAACCTCGGCAAGCTTTTACTTTATCGGGAATCCTGGATGGTAGAATAAAAAAAGACCTTGCCCGCAAAACTGCTTTTAACGCGTCGCATGACCGCTGAAATTTGTAGATACGCTTCACCAGAGAATTGTGGCGGGAAGTCGTGTTCGATGGGGTGATATGGATTTTTTTTTTTGCGGTATTTTTAGTATCGTTAGAATTTTTTACCTGTGACGAAATAGAAAATTGGAGATGGTTGGTTATTTCCTTTTTGGAGAATTATTTAATATGTGAGCTTTGATGATTGGGCAGACTTTAGGTAAAATAATGGTAGCGATTATAAGAGAAAAATGAGATGGAGGAAAGAGAATTTTGAGTAATAGAGTGTAATTAGTTTTACATTTATCATTTCTGCTTTATTAAAATATGATTTTAATTAAAAAAGTTCGAGTTTGGCGGAAATTAGGAGAGAGATGAAATTCTGGTGTTCGATGTTTTAATGTGTAGCGATGATTGACAAGTAACTTGATTATTACGCTAGATTAATTAATTAACTGTGATATTTCTGTGACAAGTATGTTGATATATAAAATTATTTTCTACGTGCAGAATGTCATTAGTTTATACAAGAATCGTTGATTAAACTGTGACCTAGTTTTCAATTACTGGGTATTGTGTAATATTCTGTAGGTCTTCCCAATCATTCAAAATTGAAAAAAAAATATTTTTGAAGTGCTTTTGGTTATCCGCAGTTTCAATTGACCTGGTGTTTCTTGATGAAAAAATCCGCCCAATGTTTCAAACAATTGAGATCCAAAACAGAAGAAACAAAATTACTACTTCATCAGGGTTAACAATCATCACAAGATAACATACAAAATGTTGCTTCCGTTCGTCAAATTGGAAAAACCTCGACTTTTCGAAGTCCATTTCACCCGCGATTGCCTATTAGTCATCGAACGATAACGTTATTGCCTGTTGGTATTTGCAATCAACCTCCTATTTATTAATGGCAAAAAACCTGCTCAGTGTTACAAACAATCGAGGTCCAAAATTGAAAAATTCAAATGAACAGTCCACCAACAATGGCAATTTCCACAAGAAAACATACAAGAACGCTGTATCCGTTCTCCAATTAGAAAAAACCTCGACTTCTCGAGTCTCACTTCAACCGCTATTGCCGATTAAAAATCAAACGACATTATTGCCAATTAGCATTTGCAATTAACCTGTTATTCATTAATGGCGAAAAATCTGTTCAACATCCCAAATAATCGAGGTCCAAAATCGAAAAATTCAAATGAACATTCCACCAGCAACGACATTCTGGTTTCCGTTCTCCAATTTGAAAAAGAACTGACTTCCCGCGTCCCATTTCAACCGCTATTTTCAATTAAAAATCAACCGACATTACTGCCTATTAGCATTTGCAATTAACCTGTTATTCATTGATGGCGAGAAATCTCCTCAACATTGCAAACAATCGAGGTCCAAAATTGAAAAATTCAAATGAACATTCCTCCAGCAACGACATTCTGGTTTCCGTTCTCCAATTTGAAAAAAAAAACTAACCTGTCAAGTCCCACTTCAACCGCTATTTTCAATTAAAAATCAAACAACATTATTGCTTATTAGCATTTGCAATTAACCTGTTACCCATTAATGGCGAAAAATTGAAAAATTCATATAAACATTCCACCAGCGACAAATTACCACAAAAACGCTGTTTCCGTTCTCCAATTTGAAAAAAGCTCGACTTCCCGAGTCCTACTTCAACCGCGATTGTCGATTAGACATCGAACGATAACATTATAGCTTATTGGCATTTGCATAGTGCCTCTTTTACCAATAGCTAGACGAACCAGTATAATCCTGGATAAACTCCAACGTGACGTTCCTGTTGGCCGCACGTGAGCGGCCGATGTTACCCGAAATATTAAAGTAGGCCGGTAGAAAACAGAAATGGTCGGAGAAAATCATCAGCTTCTTAGTGGCTACTACCTTCTATTTATTCATCGTCAAGAAACGTCCAATATTGCAACCAAAGACCCAGCTTCTACCTTAACGTCCAAACAGAGAGTACATTTTGCACAGAATTTACCAACAAACGTTGGAAATTACATAGCCTGTTACCGTCAGGAATTTATTGTTGATACTTGCTCTATTAAACATTCTGCCCGGTGTATCATGAATGTTGCGTGCGTTTTACTTCGCTCACTAGCAGTACGTTATTTATTACACACCTGAGTTTCGTATGTTTGAAACCATTGTACGTTTCAACCATCCACAGCTGCATTGCGCTGTTATCGAGCTTCGTTGCACATCGGTTCCCTTAAACGTCCACAGTTCTTGTATCACCCACTCCCATTGATAAAACTTGTACAACATCGTTCCAATAAAACACAATATTACATTGTTACAATTTTTATTAACCAGGTATAGAAAGGGATCAGAATGAAGTCACTTGGGACGTAAGGGGAGACTGCTCTCGCACTATCTATCTCTTTCTATTCTATATGTCTGCTGTCCTCTTCATTCATAGTCGTAGCTATTCACATTCATTTAACACTAAACCTACCAACGTTATATCTACTAAAATCTAAATATACTCAATAACGACCTTACACAAAGAGAAGTGGCGAGATAAAGAAGATAATTAACACTAGATTTACGGATATTGATTTACCTATTTTTCTGAAGCGAGCCAATTTGAATCATACAAGAAAATTGAAATTTTTTACAAAGAAAATAGTTCCAAATCAATTGAAATGACAGATTTATTAATAAAAAATTAAACAACCAATATATTATATATGTAGTAATCAAATTTCAAATGAGTCAAATTGACTCCGTAAATCTAGTGTTAATTAACTCATTTTGCTTTTGTAAGATAGAAGTGGAATATTTACTTCATGGCTACTCTATGAATTTAGATAATTTTTAGAAAATATGTTGGAATCGGTCTTTTGACCGCCTTGGTAGGTTTAGTGTTAAGTAGGTAAAATCGGTGTCTCCCAATCTGATAATAAAAATATCGTGCGCACGTCAATGTTTCGATTTTCACGATCAATATAGTGCTGTCGCACTCAGTTCCACGGCTTTTTCTTTTCTCTCTTTGTCTCGCAGAGCGATTTCCCCTCAAGTGACTTGTTTCTGATCCCTTGCAATAACTGTGGCGACTTCTTTTGAAAGAGCGCATCTATTTTGTAATTTTACGCGAGTCAGGATCAGGCATCTAACTGATTAAATAGCAAATGGTAACTAAATTTCCCACATAACGGATATAGTCGTCGTGACACGAAATATATGTCATTTCTCCATGACGGCTATAGTCGTCAAACACACTTTACACCTTCCGTTCTGGGTCATTTTCTAAGATTTTCTGTTCAGGTCGCGTGAGGCATATAAGACCCAGACTTTTACAATTAAATTTTCTTTGCAGTATACATGATATTAACACTTTACCGCCCAGTACTTTTTAACATCCTACCCACTCCTAATCGGTCACATGCACGCAAATATTTCCCTGATACTGATATCTCTTCGAAAATTGCAAAGTTTCTTCACTGAGTCCTTGGCACAGTTAACCGCAATGAAAAATAACAATTTATTAATTTCCGTAGCGACCAATTAATAAGTTAAAAGCCCAAAAGTGTTGGGCCCGAAAAGTTGATTAATCGACTACCGGTGAGTAAAGTGTTAAGATGCCTACATTTAACTTTACAATATATTTTTCACAATAAAATTCTTTGTTTCGCAATGAGAAATGCAAGAAAACTATGTGATAATTTAGTGGGGGTCCTATAAGCCCCACACGGCACGGACCGATCGGGTAGATCTACCCTTTTCCAAGCTATTCGATGGACGGCCGATCGGGTATTATTTTTGACCTGAGGAACGCTTCTTTCTCTATAGAGCTTCTTATGTCTATAGAGCACAACATATAATAAAATGCACCAATTTTTGAAGTCTTTTATTGGCCATTATTACGGCTCTACGCAGAAAAATGCGCGATGGACAGCGCAGTTTGGCTTTCCGAGCGCGGTGGAAACTGTACAGATCTCTGTGGCGCGTGCGGTCGGCTAAGTGTTAATTGGTTAATTTCTACAATTTTAAATATCATCGACTAACAAATCCTTCAATTATATGTTCCAGGTGATAGACTTCGGTTCGAGCTGCTACGAGAATCAACGAGTCTACACCTACATCCAGAGTCGTTTCTATCGAGCACCAGAGGTGATCCTTGGAGCAAAATACGGCATGCCAATTGACATGTGGAGTCTTGGCTGCATCATCGCCGAGCTGCTTACCGGTTTCCCTCTATTACCCGGAGAAGACGAGGCGGATCAATTAGCTTGTATGATCGAATTGCTAGGTATGCCTCCCCGTCAGTTGCTAGAATCTGCGAAAAGATCCAGACAGTTTATCAGCTCCAAGGGTTATCCACGATATTGCAACACAATGACAATGCCAGATGGCTCGACAGTGTTAAACGGAGGTTTATCCAGGAGAGGGAAACGTCGTGGACCACCAGGTTCGAAGAATCTCAAAAGAGTTCTAAAGAACTGCGATGATCCATATTTCCTTGATTTCATCAATCGATGTCTAGAATGGGATCCAGAATTACGAATGACACCAAGTAGAGCCCTAAGGCATGGTTGGCTTCGTCGTAGATTACCCAAATTACCTGGTGAAAAGACCAACGATGCTTTACCAGTGGTACCGGAAGCAGCAGCTCTACCATCCTCAACCACCGGCCTCAGAGTCTTAGCATCCGGCAGCAAGAGTTCCTGCAAATCGAACGTTCAACCGGCCAACAACACCGAGACGATAAAGAAGATGAAAGAACTGAATGACATCTTCAAAAGTATCTCCACAATTTACTCCGCATTGCAACGTAATCATGGTGGACAACCTGGACAAACAGGATCCACGAATCACCAAGGGGCAGGAGTTAGCAGTCATCAGTCCCTGAACTCTGTCAGTGGTAGCGGTGGTAGCGGTGGTGGTGGCGGTGGTACCGGTGGTACCGGTGTTGGTAGCGGTAGTAACAGTAGTTGTGGACAACACAGTCATCAATTAAAAGGACAACAGCACAATAATGGTTCGCATGGATCTCACGGATCTCATGGATCGCATGGATCCTCGCACGGATCCTCACATGGATCGTCACATGGTTCGTCTCACGGTTCCTCGCACGGTTCGTCGCGTGGATCCTCGCATGACACGATTTTACTATGATCCGCGCGATGCATCACTATATGTCTGTGAAGGAACACGAGGGAAGATGAAGAAGAAGAGAACAACATTGAAGAGGAGCAGGAAGAAGATGAAACAAAAGAAGAAAAGTCGGTCGTGATACCTCGAAAGCTGTACCTCACTACTAGCTACATTACTAGATCAACGATGTTTGCTTCGCATTGCTCTCAGATTCGCTTATCCGGGATTCATTCTCGTTGCTCATCGTTCGAGATATCGCTGATACTTAGCCCCGAAGACGTCGCTTTTGGTGTTCAGTTTTGTGGTTAAGCTAGATAGGATTCACGAGAGTCGCCGCCGATGCATTTCTCCGTGTGTCCGTTCATTCGTGCGTGTATGCATTGTTGTTGTTGTTGTTGTTGCGTTCTATTATTGCGCGAGGGCGAGTATGAGGTTATTGTGCCAAGGGGAGCCCCCGGCAACCGAGGATTCGCGCAACGTCGATGAATCGATTCGCTCGAGGCGCGTCTAAGGGTTCTATTCGGTTGACGGCATGCTAGCCACGACCAGCGGAGATAAAGCTTTACTCCGGGATTCTAAGCATTACTGGGCTGTTCGTGTGAAAAGGAATTTAATAATCAAAGGGCGCATACTCTACGTTGAATAGTATCATCCGGACTTTTTTTTAGGTCAGGGGATTCCCTCTTAACGTAATGCCGTCACCGATACGAAGCATAAGGGAACGTTGATTTTCTGAGGCAGAGAAAGATGAAGCTTTTACTTCTCTTTATTGTACGTATCGACACCATTTGTCTTTCGATATGAAATTATAATGTAATTTTTATCTGGAAAGAAACGATACCATTTGGTGAACGTACAAACCGGGGTATGGAAGAGTTGTGGAATTGATTAACGTGAGTGGTAATGAAATACGGAGGTATCGATGAATTTCGCTTGGGAATTTGCAACGATAAATTCGACACGAGATTCTATACCCTATGGTGAAATCGAGTACGCGCGGATGTTTTGGAACGTTTGATGCACGAAACGAAGTACGATGAAGAATCGTGTTTTATACGATTAATCGACTTTTGTCTTTTCTTTCTCCTCCGTTGAACGATTGAATTTTGATACTTTTCGACTCTGCACGTAACTCGTTAACGTTTTGTTTTCATCGACCTGTTTTATACCTTTCACACGGTAACGTTAAAACGTTGTCCGATAATTTTGCATTTTTATCGACTTATTTTTTTCTTCTTTTTCTCTATTTATTCCATTTTTTTTTTATCGTAAGCGTCGAACTGATCGACGGGCATTTAAAGTCTCGTTTACCATGCAGGAACAGCATCACGAAATGTTTTAAGATTGACGAGAACAACGGACGACGGGAATAAAGCATGAAATCCCCTCTGATCCGTTTTTTTCTTTTCTCGCTGCATTTTATATGAATTTTATAATTTGTAATATATTTAACGCATACATAAAGTTGTACATAGAAAAAATCAATTCTCTGCTCGAGAAGATTTATGAGCTTGACGTTTTCACGATTGCTAGAAATCGCACGATATATCCATCGATTTCCATTGATCCTTGAAACTAAAATGGCACGTATCTCTTCGTATCGTTCCGTATTATCGTACGACGTAGTCGAACAGTGAAATAAATCGCAAAACGAGAAAAAAAAAGAAACAACCGTGTCGAGAAACAAAGGGGAAACGACGCGCGCAAATCTCGAGAATTACCTCTGTCTCATGGCGACCCTGGCACAACGAAACCATGCTAATTTTAGTTTAAACGGAACGGTAAAAAGGTATAAAGAGCATCGTCACGTTGTCAGAAAATCGCAAGAAACGAGATGTGGATGTGCGCGAAACGATCAAAGAGAGGATAACGTGCAATATAACCGTGAGAAGAGAGTGCGAGGGATGAAAAAGAAAACAGAGGGTTGAAGGAGAAGAAAAAAAAAAGAATGAGTAGAAAGAAACGAAACGAACGAGTACGTGTAAAAGTACGATCGGAAGATCGTAAAACAATATCTGTTTTGGTCGACAATGAAGGAGAGGATCGACGTAGGAAGTCGACTTACGGGGGTTTTTTTGAAAGAGGGATGCAGGTAGACGCAGTTAAATCGTGATACTGAACAGGATGTCTTGTGATATGGAATTTAGGCGTATTGGAATTTATATTGATGAACATAGATGAATATATATAAATATATATATATATTACAATAAATATATATATATATATTACAATGTATGTATATTGTAAGTGCGTAAGATATCGTTGTAACGCTGACTAAACGCTAAAACGGATCCATAAAGAAGTACGTGCGTAGTGAGATATAGTTAGATAAAAAGAAAAGAACAAAAAAAGAAACATTAAGAGACACGAGAAAGAATACGGTCTCGTGAGACGTTGCACGAAATCATCGTTAAGGTCTCTTCTTTCTTTGGAAGACTTTTCATTTTTTTTTTTCTCGTTTTTGGAAAAGCGAAGGAAGAAAGAACGAGGAAGAAACTTAACGAGAGAATCACGTTCGTTCGGGTCCTTCGTTTTGTGGTAATCACGATTGCGAGTCTTTCGATTCTTATTACGAAGAGTGGGAAACGTCCCATTTTGTATTATGCGATAAAACGAGAGAACAGAGAAAAAAAAAGAAGAGAAAATTGAAATGCAACTTCATCCTACGATCCCGAAACGAAAGTGGAGAAATTACACGTATCGATCGGTTCTCGTGATCATAGGATTTCATTTCGTGTGAAATTTCTTCAAGAATAATTCTACACCATGATCCGTGAACCGATCGTTAAAATACCACTGCCAATACTTTCCTATGAGTTCGATTCTCGCTTTTTGAATTTTTTTTTTCTTCTTTTTCTACACTTGCGCATAGCAAATTTACACACACGAACAAACACACCCACGTATACGTATGTTATATACAAACCTAGTCCCTCTGCGAAATTTCTTCAATGGCGTTTACATTTTATTGTCGAAAGTCCATGGTGTTTATTGTATTTCAAACACCATTTTGTACTTTCACCCCATCGAGGATCGACACCTCGACGTTTATCTTGATTTTCTTATTAACGGCACGTGTCGTACCAATTACGCTGACTTAATTTATCAATTACTCACTGCTTTACTGTGATTAACGGTTACACTTCGTTGGTGCAACTTCGGCTCAAAAAAAAAACAAACAAACTCCCATATGTATATTTATAAATACATCGAACAACTTCCAATACGTATATATAAATATACATATGGGCGTATAAATACGTCGACTGATCTCGAAGAAGATTGCGCAGAAATCTGTTCAAGATCGTTCTTTTAATGATACCTAATATTTTAAGCAACTCTTTCGTTCATTTTTTACCCCCTCTATTTTTTTTTATTTTTTTTTAATCGCTTCTCACACAAATCATGCAACGCGTCCCGACGCCAATGACGTTTAAGTGATAGCTTTTAGGCTTACAATGTACGATCATGTTATAAGCGCAAAAAGGTTTCAAGGTCGAAGCTTTAACTCAAGGCAAACGAGGGTGTGTTCCGATTGTCTGAAAGACGCGCTCAGAGATTCCTCTTCCTATAAAGAACACATGGCACGTTTGTACGTATGTACAGGTGAATTCATGTGTGTATGTACTTTGGTTTTACGTGTGCTTCGTTGTTATCTGTTTCCCTTTTCCTGTTATTACCTTTTCGTTTATTAGTTCCACGAGTGTTCCTGGTACTTCGGCGGATGGTATCTGTGGAGAACACGTTGCACGAGATTCTTGGATTTGACGAAGGAGAAATGGACTTGTATGGGATCACGATGATTATGGGGGTTGGACGTGATGTTTTCAAGTGAAGAATTTAGAAGGAATATGATATCTATCACCATCATAGAAGAATAAGAATTATTGTTACTCGTAGGGATGATGGTGATGGAAAACTGAGAGTTAAAACTTATTAAAATGACAATAGTAGTTGCAGCTGATAGTGGAATAATTGTGAGAGAAAATGGAAGACATTTTGCACTGTGCATTTACATTGAAGATACTTCTACTTGAACATCGCATCCTCGATTGTACCAAAACCCCCTAAAGTCAAAGCTCTGTCCAAAAGATCGCTTGAAATTCAAACCATAAAGAATCTTTGGCAACCCACAGATACATCCATCGATAGAAATTAGTCCCATGAATCTTCCAAATTGTTGAAAGCCACAAAAGTCTGCCTACCATTAGTACCACCCCATACGTAGCAAAACCTAAGCGTCAAAGGACATTGCAACACCTTTCACCCTTGCGATTGAGACTGGTTCGATGACGAGGTGTATATATATATACATATACATATATTTATAATCCAGTACGAGCTAAGCGAACGATGAATCCCATAAAAACTAACTCGTTCAACATCAAAGCGAAACGTTCCATAAAACTAAAAAAGCCGCGGCGGATTTTCACGACGTTGTATCCGACGAAAATACACGTCAAACCTGACGACGGACTCCCATCGATAAACCGTGACGGTCGTCACCTGTGATACAAGAACGACGCGATAACCAGAAAAAGTTCTACGATATAAATTAATTCGTTGAACAATATTTAAAAAAAAAAGCAAAATCAATCGATGGACAAAAGAACAAACCGTTACAAGCCACGATGGTTTCCACCCCCGTCGTTTCTTCCCTTTTCTATCCCACAAATCAACGCTGCATCATCATTTGCTTAGCTCGTGCCGGCAAAGTGAGCATTAAGAACATAACGAAGGTTTGCGTGGGAGTAAGACGACATACCAAAACCTACTTGAGTGATTTCCAACGAAGCGGAGTAGATAAGAACGATTAAGCAAAGAGTTCCGTGGCTCCGATTGCCAATCATTCACTTTCGATCGTTTTAAAAAGAAAAAGAACAAGCAAATACGATGGAAATCAATGAAAAGAAAAAAGAGCGTCGTCTTTGTAAAAGCGGAAATGAGTTATTCGAATGTATTCCCTATAAATACGACATTCGGAATTTACGAAGACACGCATCTCGACGTTATCGTGACTACGCACGTGACACTTAATTAGGATATCGTACGTAGCATGCTCGTTGTATACATTACGATGCGTACTTAATACGCGCATTATTACGTCGATGGTAACATGTTAGAGTAGCGTGTATGCGTGTGCACGTGTGAGTATGCTTGACGAAGAGTGTATATAGATATAATGTAAAATACACGGTGGCACGTGTGTTACATCATTTTGGTATACTTCGACGTGCCTATCGGAGAAAACGACGATGAAATTACCATGAATTGGAAGAACGCGATACGGTACACGGTGACGACGTCGTCTTTAGTCGTTCACCAGGTACCACGTTCACGTGACCTCGACAAATAAACTCGTTTACCGTGGCGAACCTCTAGATTAATGGATGCGCGTGAAAAAATTTTTTACCTACGGTCAGTAGTCCCGATCGTTGAGGTGCGAGGATTATAATCCTAGGGAGAAACGGATATTCGTCGTTTTGCGAGACAACGGAAAGGCGTTGGATAACTGGATTTGTTTTTTTCATGGGAGAATGAGAGAGGGAGAGAAAGGGATGAATGGAGATAACGAGAGAAGCAGGCACGATAATCTACTTAGCGGAAATGGAGAGAAACTGGCTGGTTAAATCGAGGGGGTGAGTTTGGTGGGGAGGATATGGAAAAAAAAGGTGCAGTACTTATTTAAAGGGAGAAATATGAGGGAAAAGGGGATAGATGGAATTTTTTTGGGGGGAGAGGTCGAAAGAATAATGGCGAGGGATGACTGGATATTTCGAAATAGATACATATATAGGGTATATATGTGTAGCTATTGCTAAGTGTTTTTAATTCTACTTAAGCGTTTCGTAATTGAACTGTGGATCATTATTAGAGATTTTGTAAACACGTCGGTCAAGTCGATGTCTTTAGGAGTTCGATGAACGCGTTGACTCTCGCCTCTTGACCTACCCTCTTCTTGATCTTGCCATTTTAATGGATCGATTCGCATCTATCTCCTTTTTCTTATCATTTAATTTTTTGTCTTTTTATTCATTCTCCTTTCTCTCTCTTCCCCTCTCTCTCTCGTTTTATAAAACTAATTCAAAGTCGGAGGATACCTCGACGTTGTCTCACTCCGCTTCCGACAGGTCTCAAATCGTTGATGGCACTCGATCAATTTGCTAGATTTCCATCGATCAATCGGCCACGATCGATGCGCCAGAATGGAAAACGTGGTTTGTTTGACGGCCGAATGGTGAAAATTTCTCGAACGATCCGTAAAACGAAACACGAGCTTTGACGGCGTGAGATGAAACCGTAAAGGGAATAAGTTATAACAATTGATAAACGATAATAAATGGATAATACTAAATAATGATAATAATAATATTAAATCTAAGCGATGATAATATGTAAGCGAAAGAATTAGTGGTAAATGACTTGTAAGCCGTATAAATAAATCGACGAGGCGTTAGATAAGCGGATCCGTGCGGGAATTAAAGAAGGGGAGAAAGAAGGACGAAAAGCAGCGACAGCATCGCGCAGAAGAATGATAAAAAGTGAAAGAAACCGGGTGTTGGTTGTGCGTTTAGAGAATATTATAACCGCCGGGTTCTCCGTCTCTTTTCCTCCTTTCTTTTTTTTCTTCCGCCTTAGCGACAAGGACGATTGCGTCCCGATGTATATTTATTTCTTTATTGCGACCCTCCATCGCCGAGGGAACGACCAATTGATCGTACGCCATGGCGTGTCGCCTATTTCCTTCCCCACCTCCTTTTTTTTCCATTTTTTTTAATTATTATTATTACCTTTTTTCCTTCCATCAAAACGTGCATCTTCATTCGAACGAACTCTCCACCCCGTCGCCGTGTATTTTATTGGTAACTGATAACGGATATCGAGCTTTTACGGAATTCATTTCACCGATAACCGAGCTTATTTTATCCGGACATCTCTGTTCGTGTATCTGGAAGATCGACGAGGACAACAGAAAAAATTGAGAGAGATGAAACAAAAGCGAAGTACTGCGGGACAGGTCGTTGGTTTTGTACTCGCGGTTTACGAATCAATCCATTTCCGTGATTCTCTCCCGCGAAACAACTGTTTTTTTGTCTCGAGTGTCGGCCTCTCGCAATTTCACTGACACGATGTTCCGTGGGAAATTTCTGATTTTAGCGCAACGCGGAAATCGAGAGGAAGAGAGAGAGAGAGAGATAAAGGGGTTGATAGAGAAAAGCAATATCCTCGAATTCACGGAGATTTTTACGATCAAACGGAAACGGAAATTGCGCATCTTGCGCGTAGTTAACGCGGTTCTTCGGTCTTTGAGTAAAATGCAATATTGCAGTTTCGATAAAATACACGGTGTACAAAAACGAGAAACGGATCGATCTGTTGAAAAATGTAGAAAAAGAAATGTTTGAAAAATCTAGACTTTCCATTCCTATTTTTCTCTCTCTCTCTCTCTCTTCCTATCCGAGTCTCTTTCCAGTCTCTTTGTATCGAAAGAAGAGAGTAATTAAAAAGAAACACAGTGGAGCATGCTGCCGTTAGAAATTCACAGACTATCCCGCGCGTGTATGTTTGTACGGTGAAAATGAATTATTGCGAGAAACGAAAAATAAGAGAACATGTATACATGACATATACGAAAAAAAACCTACCAACAGTGTATCACATAGGTGTATGGAGGTTTTTGTAATTTAGTTTCGCACGTACGTCTTTCCACGCGCAACTTTTGTTTTCGCAATTCGAGCGCGCTTTTTTTTATTTCGTGTTACTCCAGAAAAAAAAGAGAAAAACGATGTTCGATCCTCTACCATCGTAATATTTCCAATTTGATCTTTTTTGTGCTATTTTTATTCTTCATCAACCTCTCTTTTTTCATTCCCTTTGAAACTTCGAACCCTTTCGCTACTATGTTGAGTTTATACGACATTGAACGTTGCACGTGGACGAATACGGTGTATAATTCCCCTTTGAAATTTTTTTTTATCACTCCCACGAATTTCATTGTGCTTTTTCTCCAACGCTGACGAACAGTGTTTATAATTACTCACTGAATTCTTTTTTTTTTATCCGGTAAATTTCATTGTCTCACAATAGAACAATTAAGTGCTTCTTATTTCAATGAAGTTGGAGAAAAAACGTGAGTGAAGCGTGAAATGTGATTTTGCCGGCACAGTACATACAATACAATCTATTTATTTCTTTCCTTTTTTAAAGAGTAAAATAAGCTTAACACTTTGCATTCCGAGGATTTTTATGATGAGCTACCAACTCGATTTACACAGTGCGAGTATAAATCTGTGGAAAATTGAAAATCTTTCTTTACCATTAAAAAATAAATGCATACATTTGAAAATTATATTTTACGACATGGAAAAATATAAAAATGTATTGGATTTATCTGACAAAAAATTATCAGCTTCTATTACAGTGTCCCCGCTAATATAACAATGAAATGTAAAGGGTTAAGCTTTAAAAAACCATTGGAATATTTTAACAAATTGATAATTTACTCAGTTATCAACTTATTAATAATTTCGTAGCGGAAGGGTTGATTTTTTTAATTAAAGAACAAAGTCATAGAGGCAAGTGGTGAAGGTAATTCGACGATAATATTACCTTCTCACTTGGAGAACATTTTATTGACACGCATCGTCCTCTTTTTCTTTCATACGCATTAATTCGATACATATGATTCATGCGTCACTTCATTGCACGTTATAAACTGCATTTGTAATCGTTCGTCATTTAAATTCATCGACACGCGAGTCTGTCCTGATTTGTACATAAAAGTTAGCGTCGATGACGAGGAGAAAACGGAGGCGGTGGAGGATGTTGAAGAGGAGGAGCAAGATTCTAAATAATAATTAAAGCAAATACCATCCGATATTATGTTAAAATAACACTTGTAACAAACTTTAATGCGGATGTTTGTGCTCGTCTCGTTTGAACACACAAGTGCACTGTTCTTGAAGTATTTCAAACTTTCCCGGCAAAGGGCCAGATCATCAATATTTCCTGTGGGTCAAGAGGCAAAATTGAGAACGTTATTTCACATTCATACGATAAATGAATTTATCCTTGTTTTTATATAAAAACAAAAGTAATTTATAATAATCTTAGTTAATTACGGGATAACTGCAGAATAATTACCTTCAACGACAGGATGGAAAATGGCGGTGGTGCCAGAGGTAAAATGTAGATCTAAATAGTGAATTACAATTTCCATCTCCGTGTCACCTCTGCACAACTTCCTCGCGTAATATTATTATGAAACTCATTTAAAACTATAAGTCGTCAACCAGATTACCACAGACGTTCAACGTTAGAAACTGCCAAGGCAATCAAACTGACTGCTTTCTCGATTTTTTTATAAAAATTCTGCATATTTATAAGGCAATCGTAGAGTAGATATTTTCCATCTATCTTATAAAACATAAATTACTAAATTAATTATCTTTTTCATAGGAATCTTCTTTTTCCAAGGTTCTTGTTTAATATATTTAAATATAGAAGATTTAACGTCGGTAGTTGTAGTATTAACACTACATCTACGGGTGTTAAATTTGTTATACTCAAATATATTACAATAGCGCTTCGAAAAGAGAAGTATCAAGCGACAAAGATGATCAATTAAGTAATTCATGAATTATACGATACATGTGGCATATCTACTGTACTCCTCGACCATAAATTATAGAAATGTTTATAAAAAAAGTAGAAAGCTTTTAATTTGACGGCTTTAGTAGTTTTAGCTGAATGCTAGAAATCTCAGCAGCACTTGCATTCTACGTTTTGTTCCTTCAAACGAAACCTACATAAATGTCCGCAGCCCTTAACGCTAATATCGTCGATAGTATTCGCTATGGTGCACATTAACGAGGAAGAATATCTCCATCGATTTACAACGGCAAAATTATACATTTTTTTTTAACCCTCATACTCATCAAATACATTTACGCAAAATATCATCGGATTAAATTTCACTCATTTTCTCTATACACTTCAATTAATATTATTCATAATTGTCATGGTACATTTTATTTTAATAATATCAAGTTACAACACATTTAAAAAAAGATAAAAAATCATTTAGTATCTGGAAATGAAAATTGAGTGAAATTTTACACGGTGGAGCATACGAGGGTTAATTTTTTAAAAAATACGGTTAAAATTACATGCCGTCATATCTTCCTCTAATTTTCCTTTATTCTCTCTCTCTCTCTCTCTCTCTCTCTCTCTCTCATTAATCTCTCTACCTCCTCTCTCTCTCCCCCATTGATATAATTTCTACGAGCTTAAGTTTGTTAGGATTAAAATCGTGGTTTGTTTCAATGCGACAATGCAAAGTTTGATCTCTTACTCGTACATACATCACTATAAATATATAAATATATAAATATACATATACATAGATATCAACGTGAATAATAATAATAATATTAATAATAATAACACGACAAATTCACCCTCGCCCACCCCCTCTTCTCGTCCTCGTGATCATCAGTACCGAGCTCGAGGGACTTTTCAAGTTCGCGTTCATCGTGCGTCCCTCCCTCGAGGAGGACATCGTAACTTATACATATATATCAAACTACACGATTACGAGCGTACATTTCGTAGAGGTGTATCGTTTTCAACCCCCATCCATCCCCCTTGCCACGCCTCCCCCGTGACCCCGTGGTCCAAGTGACGTTAATTGTAACGCGAGGTTTAGTCGATTGTAATTCTCGCCGTGAGTCGCGGTGAACATGCGAGGCAGAGATTTTTTAAAAGAACTGCGCCGTCTTGATTAAGAAACAAAATAAACGCTGCTTAAGACAGTTAAGTATTGTCGAAACTTTCTTTTACCTGTCATTCCATCAGTTTTGTTGTTTCGTGTCTTCATTTTCTTAAGGTGGTGAAACGAGATGGTGGAGCTAAGGCTTTATCTTGACTTGGAAGATCTTTTTAATATTTTTCTTTGTATATTTTGAATTGTGGGTGATGTTATTAATTTAGGTGATTTTTGGATCACCGGAGGTATGAGGTAAGTAGGAAATATTTAATTGGGAAGTGTTTCTCAGAGGGCGGAGGAGGATTTGAACTTTGGTCCGGTAATTCCGAGGTTGGGCCTTTGGTTCCTTACTTACTATAGCTGCTTTAATTACTGTGGTCCTTTCATCTAAGACCTACTGTGTTAGGTGGGTCCAAAATCACCGTGGATTTAATATATTAGATATTAAATTAGGAATAAATTTCCCAGAGATGATGGAGGTGCAGGAAAATTGTCAACCTTTCTATTCTACCCTCTTCTAGTAACGTGATTCGATGTTAGAAACCAAAGAGTTAACACTTCACCGACCGGTATTTTTTAACATCCTACCCATTTCTGATCGGTCACTTGCACGGAAATATTCCCCTGATACTGATATCTCTTCGAAAATTGCAAAGTTTCTTCACTGAGTCCTTGACACAGTTAACCGCAATGAAAAATAATTTCTTAATTGCCATAGCAACCAATTGATAAGTTAAAAGTCCAAAAGTGTTGGGCCCGAAAAGCCGATTAATCGGTTACCGGTCGGTAGCACAATAGACTCAAATCATTAAGCAAATTCAATTCTATCAGACACTACATTTACAGCATTACAAACGTAGATACCGTAATATATCTATTATAGATTAGACAGAACCTAGGATAGAATATTATAGATTAAGAGAACTTAGAATAATCTGACATACTTCTAGAAATCTCAAAGGAGTACTGTGAGCAAGAAATCTCAAAGTGTAGTTTCTTATCCGTTGCATTTATTAATACACTTAACTTATAACCACGATAATTCATCAAAGACAGGTACACTTGACGGAGCTTTAAGGATTGATAGATTTCCGGCTTGAAATAAAAAAAAAATAGAAGTAGGAAAAAATAAAACGAAGCAAACGGACGTAACGTCAAAGCTTCGTGACATCTGGTACGATGAGCTCAACGTCCGGGCTTTCTGCCAAAACATTAAATTTCAAACGGACGTCATTGACGAAAAGTTTCGTCTGGGAATCGTTCTACACCTCCGCCTTCATAGATCATGGAAAATCTCGAAGGCCGGCTAATAATTACGCCGATAATCGTGAAAGTAGCGCAGGTAAAAAATTTGTAAAAATTAACTTGCCATTTATGTATAAATACACATTTCAATGTAGCAAAAATCTCTTTGTAGAAATGATACAAAATTGAGCACTTTAATGGAATTGATAGGTGAGCGACACGTTTGCCAAATCGATTAATTCCATGAAACCCAAAGTGGAGAATATGATGAAATAGTATACACTTCTTTTTCAAATTCCTTTCAAAATATAATTAAATATTGCAGAATGTATAATTGCATGTACCTTTCACCTAAGAAAATATAAAATGAGATGGAGAAGCCTTGGAGTTAAGTAAATCTACTTCAACAATAAATTATTTATTATTCGTTGACCAAGAAAATTTCATCATTTCGTACAGTTAATCTTTATTATTAGAGAAATTTATTATAAACGGACAAAGTCAATAATTCAATCCAGTTATTTGATTCTTTAATTTGACCTAATTAAAAAAATTGACTTAATCGATTTGGCCTATGAACGACTCGATTGTGTCATTCTACAGAACTCAACGCCACGAAACAGAAATCGAAATATCTTGGAACAAAGGATAACTGATTTAGAACACTGTCAGAATTACCGGAACAATTCTCTTCCTTCATCTCCTGTCCACTTAAGCCGAACGTCCCGTCGTTGTATTTCCCATCGATCGAAAAATAAAGATGCAATCGACATTCTTCCGGTGCTCGAGAGTCCACGTTAAAAGACGGATTGAAATTATTCCAGCGTCTTAACACCGCATTGTGCGTTCGAGTGGTTCTCCAATAATTCAACGAGGACGAAAATCACAACAGAGAAAAGTCTCTGGCATCGAATAGGCGCCTGGATAATCCTTGACGCTCGTCTCCTAGAATCCTATCACCTCCTTCTGTTCATCGGTGGTTCCTGGAAATTGAGATATAAGAGGTGCTTGCCCATGCCAGCTATTCAAGTGCAAATAACTGCATAATAATTATCTCGCTTGACAAGAAGGTGCAGAATCCTTGGCCGAAACAGTCGTGGATCATCGTATTCAATGACGTAGATGGGTCCCAATTGCCTGCAAAGTAACAGAACTTTTACAGAGTCTTATGGGGATGTCGAAAAGTCGAAGAAATCCTCTAGCTGTTTAGGGGTAGATATTTTTTTGCACTTTTTCAGCTTCAACTGCTGCGATGATTTCACTGAGGATGTTTAAGATGAGTTGATATATTAAATTTTGAGCTGCGATATATTAAATACTAGCTGAAAGCTCCCGTGCTTCGCTATGGTTTAATCGAAACTAAAAAAAAAACTTAAAATTTGGAATTTTGAAAAATCCTTTCTTAGTGGGTGGTTATACCCTGGAAGGAACGCTCATGCAAAATTTCAAGTTTCTAGGTCAAGTAGTTTCGTCTCTGCGTTGATGAGTTTGGCCCATACTTTAACCCCCCAAAACCCCCCCTAAAATTTCTAATTTTTCAAAACCCTTTCTTAGTGAGCACCTACGACCCAAGGCAAGAGTATGTTCCAAATTTCATTGTAATCCGTTCTGTGATTTTTGAGATTTCGTGATGAGTGGATGAATGAGTCAGTCAATCAGTGGTATTTGAGCTTTATATAATAGATTTATCTAGGAAACATTTTCTAGAAGTAACAGTGAATTTTAACCCCTTGAGTGGGAAAAACGAGTGTCACTGACGTCAGAGGTTTTTGTGCAAAATTTAAGTGATGTCTTGCAATTGTTTTCAACAAAATTCCTTATTTTCTTCAAAGTTATTTGATAAATTCCTAAGTGCATGTTTCTCTGCCATAAAATCGCTGCAAATCGATTGAACTTTCCCGAGAAGTATGAGAATTAATTAATCATGTTATCGTCACCGGTCTTCTCACCCTTTCATCTATTTTTCATGCCATGCTCCTAAATAAGTCGTTAATCATTGACACTCCATACTGGTAGATTTCCGCGAGTATAAAGGGGATGAAATTTATCTCCAATACTTTTTCACCGATCATACGTGCAAGATGAAAAAAAAAGTAACAAAATGAAAAGCAAGTATTTATTTATACTACTGACACAATTATTTATTTTAATACTTTTCGTTCGGAAATCAATGTTACACTTTAGTTCGAGGAGACAGGAAAGAAAGGCACAGGACAACCAAGACAAGTAGAGGACATCCAAAGCATATACAGGATAGCAAAGGCGACATTTATTAAATAAACAATTCGTAATCTTAGAAACAATTTCCGATCGTTTCGTCAGAGCACATTCTACGTCTCTATCCTGCTCCTTTAAAAAATTGAAAAATCCTTTCATCATCATATACAATATAATTGATCAATCATCAGCAGATCCGACGTGAATCATCGATAAATATAGTGCTAAACCCAGGCAACACTTAACAATAAACTACCAAGGTGGTCGAAATGATCAGTCCCCATTATTTTCCAATAATTCTCAAAACTAATAATTAGACTGTGGATGTTTATGCAAATTTCGAGTTTCACAAATGCAGGTGAGACAGGAAAACCTATCTAGGGATTTATTGCACTCAATAAATATTACAACAAATACCATACTTTGGATATTTTAGATATATTTTTATATTATGTCCTTTTTGTATATTTTAGCCGTATTTAATTTGTCATAAATGCATAAAAATCCGCAGTCTGCTAATAATGGAACAAATAAACAATGTTCTTCCACCTTACAACATCGATACTACTTGATAGATCGTCTTTTTCGTCTCCTGATTCCTCTTTCTCCAAAGTACTCATTCAGTAGCTCTAACAATAAGTATACAAAGCGCAACGCCGGTAGTTCTAGCACTAATCATCGACAGATCCAGAGCTAAGACTCTGTAACTGTAATGCGAATAACTTTTTTTATCTACAGACTGAAAGAGTTACGAAAAGGACAGCCTATTCGAACAATGATCCCAAATGTTTCTGTGTTCGTTGGAGAGTAAACCGGTCTTTAAGAGCCGAGCGAGGAGATCGAACCCGTGTCACTGTTTCTGTCTCGGTACCGACCACTTATTTTCGGTCCATCCAAATTCAATGGCAAGCAATACTGGCCGTTTGCCAACAGTGCTCCAGCGCATTGCCTTTACACAGCCTCCTCGGAAATCACGTACAAGACATCCGAGTGCACTACGGGATTCCTTATAGAATAAAATAAGCGTCATTTGCATGTGAAACAGATAGCATTTTTACGTGGAAATTTATGTGGCAAATTTCTCTACTTCGGACAGATATGAATCTCTCGGTGTGTCGTGCCGTAACGATTGCCACTGTACTTTGAATTTTCTCGAACATGTGCTAGGAGAGAATGTTGTTTAGAATAATTCGAATGATTTAATAAACCTCGGGTGATTTTACAATGCGGTGGAATGTTTATTGTGTAATTGATATATAAGTATATGAATATTTGATATTGATTCTGGTAAATTCAATAAGTAACGATTTCGATGGAGAATATGAGTGTTGCCCGCATCAGTTTCCTGTGATGAATTTAAAGTCTGACAAATTAGATTTGTTCGGTGTTTTTATCTTTTTATTGTAAATTAAGAGATGTGAGTGGCGATCTAAGAATTTTAAATCGATCAATTGCAGTGTGAAATAAAACGATATATGTAAACCCAAATTGAATTGTGATGCAAGGGATGAAGTATATTTGGGTTGTGTTAATTTGAATTTTGAGTAAGTGTTCGAGAAATTGGCAGTAAAGATTGTAATTGCAATTGAAAGAGCGCGGTAATTAGTACTTAAGATGTATGGTGACAGAGGGAGCCACGTGCCAGGACAAAAAAAGAAAGTAGAGTTCAACCTCGCACCATGAAGTACTCCATGGTGAACAATACGGAGATATGTTCATTGATGACAAAATCGAAACGAGGCATTTATTTTTTAAATGTCACTACGTCTAGATTTCTATCGCGAAATCTTTGACGGTGCAGAAAATAATGCTTCTGTATCTTTTTTAAATTTTTCATATCAGGAATTGAAACAGTGAATTTTGTAAACATAGAAACATACCATAAAATAACGGCAACTTCAGTAACCTACGAACATTTAAAGCGCGCTCAAATCTTACCAATTAATGTACTATTTTGAAATACAAACGCAAGTAAAAATTAGAGTCTTTTGTTAATGTAAATTACAATTTTGTGTACACCATGTCGTAATCTCGCTGTGCTTTTGTGCGATCGGTACACATTAATTGAACATTGTACAATTAATCGTCCGCCCACCTGTTGAGTTCAAACTTTTTAACGTACGATGAGATACAAATACTTGCATATAACATAATAAATTGAGAACGCACAACAAACAATACTTTATAATTATTAGAAATATTTGACGAATTTGTGGAAGAAACATCTTTATTTATCGTAAATGGAATTACGTGAAATTTTAAAAACAGAACGGGAATAATGATCGGTTTAATATTTTTATTTTATATTTTCCGTTCGCTTGCGATCGATGGAAATATCGTATTAAAAGAACTAGGAGAAAAGCAATATCAGATGATAAAAAGTATGTAGAATGATTTTCATTTAGAAACGTAAAAGAATTGTCTCATTTATGAAGTTCCTTTGCAGCCAAAAGTTCGTTGCCTCAGCATGGAACCTGTTGGCACACTGCTCTTAAAACTATGAAGACTAGTTGCAATAATTTGAACGATCAGGAGCATTCAATTTTAGCTCTGAAATTAGCAAACTGTTTTTTGGAGGATTCTGGACACGTATCCTACGAGTGTCATCTTACTAGTTCGGAAGAGCAACGCAGGTTAATTGTATGAATTGAGATACAATCTCATTTGTCTGTTATGTTTTAATGAGTTTAATTTATTTACAGAGACTGTATACATCAAATGACAGATAGAGCATTTAGTGTTTACAATGAATTTTATACCCACACTATAAATATGTGTTTCTTTCTCAATTACGAAGCTTGGCAAAGTGAAACTGACAATACAATCAAGCTGTGAGTCTGCAGTGATTTATATAAATATTAATTACACGTTTTCACAAACAATCCATTGCAGATTGCATCAAACATCATTACTAATGAAGGAGCAATTAACAGAAGCCTCGGAAATACAGGGAGCCATGTTACAAAGTCAGAAGGAAGGGTTAATGATTCAAAATGAACTCTTAGATCATGGGAAAGAACTTGGCTCTATATTAAAATCTTCCTCTGAAACTGTTAATAACATGGTCCTAGATTTTAAGTAAGTTGATAAACTTGTACAGCTTGCATATCTTTTTTTTGAGAGAGAAAATGATCTTTTTCACTCAATTTTAGGGAATCTGCAAAGGATCAAAAGGAATTACTTTACGAAATATTTTCTTATATTCGTACTTTTCAAACTTGGGTAATCGGCGAAGTTTCCTGGTTTCAGTCAATTATTTATTATTCAGTTAGCTGCATTTTATGCGCACTATTTAGTTCCTCTAAGAGAACGATAGATGCTAGAGTGACGCTTTTCACAATTTTAAGTCTGAATGTTATAGTAGAAAGAATGTTGGTGCAGTATTATGATAATGTTGCTCACCATTCCGACGATAAGGTAAACGAACGATCCGTTTTACGAATACGGTTAACGTTTTTATTTGTTTTAAGCAATTTTTCGTAAAATTTTAGGAAACTTTAGTGAGTACAACATGGTGGTATAGAAAAATTGCACTTGCCCTTTGCGCTATTACGCTGTTGTGTACGTATTATTATCATAAAGATGAACAAGTAGAGAATTATAAGGTTTTAAAACGCATTGAGTATCAATTGAATAACATAGAAAAAGTTACATCCATCTATAATGTCGATCGTCCAATTCGTAAGTCTATTAGTTTCCTATTACATTTTATGGCTGATTAAAAAAGTGGAATAATACAAAATTGTAATATTTCCAGGTTATTATACACGATCAATGAAACAATTGCATACACGGGAAAGCAAACAAACAATGGAGAATTCTTTGGACCATTGATCTTGAAAACTGTACATTTGGATTGACTACTATTCTTAATAAAATTCTATTTGAAATAAATACAGATTATTCCTTTAAAAACAAGGACCACTGTACTTCATGAAAGTAAGGTTAATAACTTTACGAAAATCAATGAAAATATGTACAGAAATGTATTACCAAGTGTCTTTACTGTATTTCACATATATACAGTAAAACTTGAAAATTATATTGCTATTTACATTCGCACTATAACAAACATTCACAATTAAACATTTGGATATTTACGAAGAATATATGTTATTTGATTATGAGTAAGATTTTTCGAATTTGGCATTGGAACCTTGCTTAACTCTGCCAGTTTGTATGCCCTGTTAGTCGCCATGTAGTTATCATTACATTTCTCAAATGCTTTGATTTGTGGATCACAGAATTTGTTTTCAAAATTATTTTCATTCAAACATGTGAATAGTAACATCATCTCTTGGAAACAACTGAATTCTAAAAGAGAAAGAAAATTATTAGAAATATTATTTTTAATTGGAATACATTGTTAACAATGACGAAACTTACTTTCTCTGGTACTAGATTTTCCACTAACCCTCTCTTTCAACCTCAACGGCAGAATTTCTTGAAAAACCACTTTATTTGGATTTTGTGGTGTTCTAGGTCGTTTTCTCAAATTAACAAAGCTTAGTCTCATCTTCCTCAACGAAATTTATCAACGTTAAACAGTAAAAATTGAGGTTATCGATATACACTGGAAATTTTGCCACAGAGCAAAAGTACTTCGTGCTGCAACTGCGAATATTGTTCAGCTGAACCTTCAAAACTATACAAAAAAACTTGTTATTTGTTCTTAACAACAATTATTTATTTACAATATAAGTTGTACAGCCTCTTGTTAAGTCGTCTTTCACAAAAGAACTTTCATTCCAACAGATGGGGCTGCAATCATCTAAAATCAAATAGATCAAAACTAAAATCATTTCCATCATTCAACTCTAGCTACACGATGTAATCACAACTACCTTTATTATTACGAAAAATGTTGTCACACCAAATAAGTGTGAAATTTTCCTTCAACTTCTTAACAATACAATTCAAATATATTCTTTTGTATTACAGTAATTCCACACAATAAGATGCACATAAACACATAACCATGTTTAGTTCTTCGTTCTCTCGCCCTAAAATTATTTTTAACAATCCTTCAAAACTCGACAAATATCAAATCGTAAATTACCACGTATTGTTGCATCTAGTATACGTACACAGATTTAAGAAGATATTTTAACAATTATATAAAGCTACAAAAGATATGAAATAGTTTAAATTAACAGTTCGCATTTGAAAATGTTAATGATACCATTGGCGCAGGCGGTATCACGTGAAATGCGTAATCTTAACCTCAACATTGTGAAAGCAGATACATCGCATCGTCATTTTGGCGCGGTACAGAGAATCTGTTGATTTCTCTCGTGAAGTGTAATCGAATATCCCAAAATAAGGAAAGTGTTAACAAGAAAATTAACTTAATCATTAATCTTGAAACGCTACGACAAGCATAGAAAATGGATAAAGTTAAAAGAAGTAAGTCCCTTTCGTCCAAACCTTATTTTCTGATACTTGCCTCTTGTTTAGTATCTGGTACATTCAGTTTCGCTAATTTTAGATTTCTATTGAATTACCCAATTGTTTTCTAAAATATGCTATTCATGGTCAATTAAATTTACATTCAGTTTTTGTACATTCATTGTTTTTTTCGGAATCGTAGAAGCTTTCGTTGTTATTCGTTTTTCACCTTGAAGAATCTTTCCGAAGTTAAAACGGCATAGCGCTATTTATATCGAATTCGCTTGCGGATGATGATATTTGAAATATTGATCTATATAAGCTAATTAATAAGATATTTTTCTATTAAATATTTATCTTTTATTATTTCTTTTAGTCGGTGATACCGTTCAGTTTTTTTTTCATTGACAATTATGTACAGTTCTTATCTTCTGTTCACGCTTTCTTTAACGCGTTCTAAACTTTTATGTGGCTTTGTTTGCACACTTTCAATGCCATTGAACGTTTCGTTTGAGGCCAGTTTAAAAAGTAGGTCTGAGTCATTAATTTAGCGCCAGAGGCTTACATCACATCACATTCACTTTCTGAACTGTCAATCATGTTGCGGATAGTTAGTAATTTTCAAAAATATTAATTAAAATCAATAGATATGCAGAAACCTCGAAGCAAAGTCTATTGATCACGTGAAAGATATTCTTCTACAACAAAATTCTCGATGACCTACGCCATTTACGGTATCGTGACCTTTAAGAAAATTATTCCTTACGTTCGCTGACGTCGTTATCAGTAGAATTTTGTTGAAAGAACGAAATAAACTAGAAATTGAATGATATTTTTACATTTATCCGCCACTTTACACGGAAGATCCGATAAAATACCCGACAATTCGAAATTGTGTACCGTAGATAATAGTACAGCAGGGGTTCTCAAACTTTTAAAGGATTTGTTTCGTGGCAAGCAATTATTTACTTAGATAATGGTAAATTTCAGTTATCAGATATATATTCAATATATATTCAATGAAATGAAAATTGCAACTAATTAAAAGAGGCCTCTGAGGGTCTTAGAACAACAATGAGCAAACTTCAGTCTGCCACAAATTTGAAAATAATAGCGTAGAAATTCCCAATTGCATTGTTTTAAAGGAATAATATTTTTATTGAGTCCTTATTGAATTTTGTAATAAACTTATATTCCACTTTTAAAAAAGTTTGCCCACCATTAATCAAGAGGACTGTGAACTCCAGTTTAAGATGCACTGTTCAAGTCAATATATTTGTTGACACAGGAAATATTTATTTCTAACATTTCTTTTTTTAGAAGAAATCTCTGTAATATCGTGTCAATCGAGGGATGAGTGTATTTATAAAACCTTATCGATTGATAATAATTGGTAACTGATTGTGAGCATCTCCCGTCCAATATACGAGAATCCCGATGGTCGAATTGATTTTACAGAAAAATCCAGTCGAATTCTGAATTCAAATTATTCCACGAGTATTAAGATAATAGATATAGGATATCTTTGATTATGCGTGAATGCCGCGTCACGAATCACGCGAGTCAATCGTATGTTTCGTGTCGGTGATCTGCATATGAAAAAATGCTATCGATCAGTTATCAAATTGTATCACTGCAGTTTTTAGGAAACTTCACATATACACGCTTATCTCGTAGAAATTAATTCATCGAATTTATTCGATACAATTTTGTTTTACATTAGGAATGCTGAATGACTTAATAAACACTTTTTATTTTATTTAACCCGTACAACTGTTAAGTTGTTAATAATAACGAAGAGAAATTTTTATTTTATGTTATCAAAATCGTTAATCAACGAAGAAGACTTATAGCCTACTTGGCGTTAATCGATTTTTTTAACGATTACTTTACATTATCATTTATCTATCAGCAGTGATTGCCTCGATCTCGAAAATGTCATAATCATCGTGATGATACATCATTCTTAAAGAGTAAGGGCATTAAGTAACAAAAACTTTGTTATTTTTTCTTTTCTTTTCTATGAGCATACATAATTGCAATTGCAATCTGCACTGAAAAATCCATTATATCGATAAAGAAAAACAGCTTTTATTTTTGAGTCGTTATCGTTAAACTTAATCTTAACTGTTGATAATGGAACTTGAAATTCTTTTACATTGTGTAAAGTCATCTTTATATCGATTACTTAATCGAGATTTATAGTTGTTGAATACAAATTTTACACGACGTTTTAGAATTGTTTTACAAAGATGATTGAACACGATTCAGAAGAATTTTAACTTATTTTTACTTCCATTCCGTCGCATTTTGTTATGCAATGAATACAAATTTCGATTCACTTATTAACATAGTGAATACTTTCTCTTATTGCATCTTCATTGTGGAATTTAATTAATGCAAGACAATCATACATCCACGTCACATAAACACTCATGGAAACCTACATTCAAAGAACATTATCTCATATGTTAATTCGCTTTTTTTATTTTAAATAATCAAAAAACATTATCACCAAAAGTCGAACAATTCTATTTAAAAATTCACCTTAATGATTCTCATCGTGTGCTAATTAATCGACATCGATTTACACATCCTATCTCCATAGACATTGTTTCTAATGTCCTTGACATCGGTACGTTTCTCATGATTCCACTTAAACACATCACATTCGTGCAATTTAATCTTTTCGATTAAAATCAATACAATAATTACACTGTATTAAGAATTATTAATATCCTATAAATGTAAACGATTCGATACACCATTCATCTCTTTGGAAATCAAAAAGCACTTAGAATATCATTGACTCGATTCGAACTGTGGTTCTTTATTGCGAAGGAAAGAGAACGTATCATCCTATTGTTATATTACAAGAAAGACAGCACAAGAAAAGTGGTTACATTGGTTTCAAACTCTTTTACAACAAGAACACATAGATAACGTAATTACTACGCTTTGGTAAATTGATAGAACAGTGCCAAACAGAAATTGTCAACATAGTATTCTCTACATAATCGTGACCTTGACTATGAAACGTCACATGACATGCACATACGGTTAGCGTCATGCGCGATACTTAAACCATCGTTCTATTTAACTTCCTAGTGCCAATTTAATAATGAAATATCACTAAAAAGATCCACAATTAATTATTCTATAATTAAAATCTACTTAGAACTTATAAAACTCGATCTATCGCACCATCAATCCCATATAATTTCTCTCTCTAAAACTTTCTTTGGTCTCTTGCCTTCTAATTTAATTTTGAACTTAAATATACTATTTAAGATCGACTTAAAATATTTATATCACTGCTACATATATTAATCTACTCTTCGTTTATCATCCCTATTACATTTAGTATTTTACAATGGTAAGATAAAAATGCAAAATTTTATTCGTCCCTCGGTCTCTGTTTACTCAGACCGAGGAAAACTGTATACAATAAATTCATGTTATCCTCAATAAAGTTATTATAAGGAAAAAGTTCAGTATTCTTGCTCCTCCAACAAACAATAGACTAAAAAGCAGAAAAGAAACCAAGGGCTTTGGCGTGGCTTTTTAACACTAGAACTACCAAACCAGTCAAAATGACTGGTACACAATTTCTTGAAAAAATTCTCCAAATTTATATAAGAGTCATAGAATAAATATTCTACGTCTATATCAATAAACATAAATCACCAAATCGATCAAATTTTCCGCCGCTTTATTCTTCCTTTTTCGAAGTACTTATTTAATTTATTAAAATATGTTGGATTTGACGTCGGTAGTTCTAGTGTTAAAGGAATGGATGAAAGTTAATTGTACGAGAATTAGTGAAAAAGGATCTATCCTTTGATCACTTTAGGTCTCAGATTTTATAAGACGTATATTTAAGTCGCTTGAAAATAGAGAACATTCAAAGAAGCGCCTTAGGTTATCAATGCATATACATACGCGTAAAGTACTTCAGGTGTGTTTGTGCACGAAAGCCATGCATTTTCCTGAAGCAGCGAAACACCAGTACTCAACATCGATTCCTCGATCAGTTCGAGTGCCGCTGTCGATGTGATCGGTGGACGTTAAATCGTGGAGACTCAATTTGGATTAACAAGTCTTACGTTTAAGAATTGTGAGAATTTCAATTTTCTTTGTGATTCCATCTTCACGGAGTAATTGTCACGATGATGTCGAGTAAGTTGTACTTGTATACTCGTCTTTGGGTATTTTCCATGGCTGTTAATCACTGTTACGTGAACTATATCGTAGCATGAAATAAATTTGTGTATCATTAATTGTTTCAAGAATTTATGAACATTTTTCTGTGTAAATTTGTGCTTTTAATTAGTGTGCTTTTAGTTCAGTGGTTATTAAACATTTTGGGATTTCTTGCGTGACAGTCTCTGTCGAATTATAATGATTGTGAAGATCAGTTTCACGATAACGTAATTAGAAAATGATAAAGATAGTGTTTTAAATAATAAATTAAATATGATTTTTAAACACTGAATTGTAAAGACTTTTATAATATTCACAAGATAAATTATAATAGTTGAGAAAGTTAATAATTTAGGTTTGAAGAATAGAAATGTAGACGTGTCTTGCGTTACCGCAAAGTCACACAGGTCCATAGAGGATTAAAATTAATTGGAATTAATTATTTATTCGGTAAATGTTGAAATTTTCTGCGGGTTTTAAAGGATCACTTCTCGGTGCCTTTGAGTAGAGATGAGAAACTTTTTTAGTAGCGGGTCAAAAAGAAAAAAAGTTTCTCGTGCCAATATTATTCAGCAAATACTTTAATTTAAGTAAAAATGTTTGCATAACTAAAAAACGGACGATAATTTGGGAAACACTGTTTGAATTGACGAATTCCAATAGTAGCCATCGGTTTATCGGAAAACGTTATTACATTAGACTTATCATATTATTCATCGAATCCTTCCAATCAATCAATTCACTATAACTTTTTTACGTTACGGAAATCTGTTTCTGAAAGTAATAAAACAAACTCGATAATTTCAGTAACGTCAATAATTAAAATATCCACGGAATACTTTTTCCAATGGGAAATTGTTATTTTCAATTTCAATTTTAACTTTTTTAATCGTCTTTACATTTTTCGACAGTGTGATTTTTTTATAGCTCTTTTGAAATGATATGAAGAAGATATTTGCTGTCTTAGAAATGCGAAACAACGTGCGTATACAATTTTCAGAGATTAATTAGGCTATTTGGTGTAATAAACGCTGCTTTCGCGTTAATTCCAAATATTTCAAATACTGCTGAGTAATCTCTTTTACACGAAACAATGCAACAGTTTAAATGGAGTATTTCGTTTCGTTGAATTTATGATTATTTTTGTACTCTTTTTTTTCTTTTTTTTTTAAGCTTGCAATGATCGTATGATCCTGTTTTACATATGCAGGAGCATCGTAATTTGCATCTTCTTTAACACCTTTTTTTACACATACTCTTTCCTGTATTACGACGTAATCGCCGATGTTTTCAGATGGAATATTATTTAATTACGTAAAATTGATTTTACATTAATTAAAGCATTCTTTGTCGCTGTTGTTGATTTCATTAACATTTATTTATAATAAACAGTAACAAAGAAATTACTTTGTTTGCGTAAAACTTTCGGTAATTATTTATCTTCAACTTTATCGCACATCCGGAATGCTAATTAGTGTGATAATTATTGTAAAAGATCTCGAAACTCATGTTACCTTTCTGTAATTTAACGTCACTCCGTTATTATTGATAATGTAAATTATTTGTTTAATATTATGTCATTATATCAATATTAATAATAATTGCCATCCAGTTATTGTTAATTGTCACGAGCACAAAAATTTGCATTATAACGTTCCACGTTCTGAAACTTTTTTTATTAACATACTACAGATAATTTCAAATTAAAAAAAGTCAAATAATGCTGATAATTTCCATTGAAACATTTCGAAACGTAGAACTCAATTATTAGAGAAATTAAAAAAAGTTAATTATTACTATTCACACTGTCAGGTATTAAGATAATTTTACACCCGTTCGTTAATGATATTTATCAACAATATTCTCGCAGAAACATCGACGGAGGAGAGTCTGTGTTTCATCAGGCAATCACTGAAGTCTGATGAGATGGATCACCTTGAAGGAATTCACTTTGATGGACAATTTCCGCACGTGTTCATTACACTCGGTGCATCCGTAAGTCGACAATTTTCTTACGCTCCAAAGCCTTCGCAAAACTTTACAAACACAAAATACAGCTATTCAACTTTTACTTAAAATACGAATGAATAAATAGTATCAAATCCACAGGGCGACTTGGCGAAGAAAAAGATTTACCCGACGCTATGGTGGCTGTTCAGAGATAATCTCTTGCCCAAGACTACAACTTTCTTCGGTTACGCGAGAACAAATATGACCGTGAGTCAATTACGAGAGAAGTGTCATTCTTACATGAAGGTAAAGGCAGACGAACAGGAAAGATACGAAGAATTTTGGAAGCTCAATCATTACGTCGCTGGTCCTTACGATTCGAAAGAGGGATTCGAAATTCTCGACAAAGAAGTGCGCAAACATGAGCAGGGCTATACCGCAAATAGGCTGTTCTATTTGGCTTTACCACCTAGTGTATTTGAGACCGTTACAGTTCACATTAGAAACGTTTGCATGGGTGAAAAGTAAGCGAAGAATGTAGCCAATGATCAATTTTATAATTATTTAACATTAGTACTAATATATTTCTCTTTTTTCAGGGGATGGACTAGGATAATCATAGAGAAACCGTTTGGCCGAGATGCTATGACGTCGCAACTCTTATCCGACCATTTGGCGTCCCTGTTCAAGGAAGAACAGATCTATCGTATAGATCATTATCTTGGCAAGGAAATGGTGCAGAACTTAATGACTCTCAGGTTTGGCAATCGGATATTCAGTCCAACATGGAACAGAGACAATGTAGCCTCCGTTCAGATCACGTTCAAAGAACCATTTGGAACGCAAGGACGTGGCGGTTACTTCGATCAGTTTGGAATTATTAGAGACGTGATGCAGAATCATTTGCTGCAAATCTTGTCGCTGTTTGCGATGGAAAAACCGGCGTCTTGTCATCCAGATGATATAAGAAATGAGAAAGTGAAGGTGCTGAAGTGCATAAAACCTTTGGAACTGAAGGATGTAGTTTTAGGGCAATACGTTGGAAATCCGGATTCACCGGATCCTGAAGAACGATTGAGTTATTTGGATGATGATACTGTACCTTCTGATTCGAATACACCTACGTATTCGCTTGCAGTTTTGAGAATAAACAACGAAAGATGGGACGGAGTTCCATTTATCCTTAGATGCGGGAAAGGTAAATGGAATTTGAAATGTTTTGGAATTTAATAGATTTTCGTGGATTTATAGTAATTAATGTATTGTTTAGCTCTAAACGAGCGTAAGGCAGAAGTCAGAGTGCAGTATCAGGATGTACCTGGAGATATATTTGATGGAAAGGCGAAGAGAAACGAGTTAGTGATAAGAGTACAACCTGGTGAAGCTTTGTATATCAAAATGATGACAAAATCACCTGGCATCACGTTTGATATGGAGGAAACGGAATTGGATCTCACGTATGGCAATCGGTACAAAGTCAGTGTTGCTTGTAATTTTTGCAACTTTGAGTTTTTGTATTTCTTTCATTAACACGCTTATTCAATTCCGTAGAACTTAAAATTACCCGACGCATACGAACGATTGATCTTGGATGTATTTTGCGGATCGCAAATGCATTTTGTGCGCAGCGATGAACTCTCGGAAGCGTGGAGAATATTTACGCCATTGCTTCATCAAATTGAGAATGAGAAGATCAAACCAATACCGTACATGTAAGTTGGAAGCATGTACTGTGTGAATTTTTATTCAGGCGACACTATATCGTTTATATATTTATGTTATCCATGCAATTTTCAGATATGGCTCACGCGGACCTAAAGAAGCCGATGAAATGGCAAAATTACATAATTTTGTTTATTATGGTTCGTACAAATGGGTGAAACCACATTGATATACACTGCCATGACATGCTTACTGTTCAATGATGCACCCAGTACAAGGCCCATGGAAATTTTTCCGATGATACAATTATCTGTGATCATAACATTCCTCATGTTTTATACATACACGTACATATACATATATTTTCTTACACAGTCCTTTTTTGAAAATTTATATATAATATGTATATACGCGGTTTTCATAATCTGAGATATTTATATTTTTTGAGAAAATTTTCAATGTCCATTGAATTCTTTTATTGTCACACACATAAGGTGAAAATATGTTAATATCTTAAATAATGTTGAACAATTAATAACATTGATGATTACACATTTTTCAGACAATTTTCCATGTAAGAGATAATTGATATTGATAAGAATTTGAAATGCTTTCGTATAATAAATACGTATATGGCTTCCTAATAATTAATTGAATCGCCGTGGTTTAAGGAGAGTAAAATTTTCGCAGATCCGTAATATTATTTATTTTTGAGTATTTAAACATGACGCCAATAACATTAAATATACTGTACAGAGTATAAATCATGCTGTTTGGCGCTGAGGTTTTTCAATACACATTAAAAACGATACATGACAAATAAATAACAGAAAGTTGAAGTGCTCAGCTTATAATTTATACTATCTACAATACGTATATTTTAACTGTAAATGAAACAATGTAAAATAAGAACATCAGTTGTGTCCTTTGTGGATTTAAGAATGTAAGTTTATTGCATTGTTATGTTTCGTCGGTTAATTCTCGCAAAATGTACCAATTAAACGCAGAAATACATAGAATACTGCGTTTAAAAAAAAAAGAATGAAATTTAAAGCTATACAGTTTTAAATAAATATATTATGTACTTGAACGTCTATACCTTCGAAAATTTGATTACCATATATATTTATGTATATATAATATCACTGTCACGATGGAAAAATTGGTTACGTATAAAAATCATACAAAATACGGGAAGTTTAAGTGAGTCAATGATTCACAGAGTATTTGTTATTAAAAATTAATTTACAGAAACTTAAGCGATATAATGCGAAGAGTACGAATTATATATTTTGAATAAGTATCCTAACTGTTTATAATTACATAAGACATTATATACTCACTTACGATTACAGTTCTTTAATAGTAAAACATTGCTACAAGCAATAAACATTGCACAAATTAAATACGGACGATTAAATGTTAAAGAAAAAAAGAAATGGAAAAGAAATAAGAAGGTTACACGTTATCTTGTAAACAGACGTTTTTTTAAAATTCACTAGTCTTTCTCATTAAAAGTTTAATTCGATTAGGACCATTCAGTTGTAACGTGTATAAAGAGAACGTAACTTCAGTTTCCGATGTATGGATATGGCAATGTCCTTTGAACACGTTTCATAACAGTATGCAACTTGTAAAAATGTCAAAATTTGATCCAGGTCTGTGATTTGATGAAAATACGATATCTATACATATTAGAGTTATGAAAAACTTAAATTTCACACGCTGCGGGATCTAACAGTTCGTCCCAGTTTATGCTCCTTTGAAAAACTTCTTGCTGAAGCCATAGTTCGTAATGTTGTTTAAACTCTTCGGATAATTCTATATTTTCGCCAAGTACTGACGTTACACACGTGTCAACAGGTTCCATGTCTTTGTTTTTCGAAGAATTGGAATATCTTCGGTTATTGAACTGATCGACGCAAGTACGTAATTCGCATTCTTCAACTTGGAAATCCCATGGTCGTGCTTCTAAATCTAAAAAGAAACAAGACACAAAACAATTTCTTTGCCCTTGTACATCTACCTTGCATATTTTTTATACTTTTGCAAAATGTATCTTACCATTGCCATAGGCCCAGTCGTCGTTCAAGCGATGCCTAACTTTTGAATAAATTACACTAATTGTTTTCATATTCGTTTTCCGCCATTGCCGTCCTAAGTACTTCGTTTGCATTTTCAGCAATTTCAAAACGTACAATTGCATCATTGCATGTCTAACTTTTAATGTACCTTTTAATATGGGTGCAGATTTAAAAACAACTAGCATCTTCAAAGATAAGCAAAATCAGAGTGAGAAGAGCTGTCGAATACATGGTCAGGTTTACAATAATCGTTTCCATCTCTTACCATTATTCTGCTATGTTTCCATTTTGTCAACTTGTTAAGAATACGTAATAAATTGATGCACGAGAACACATTTCTCCATGAATAAGACTGACTGTCTCCAATTTCAAGATTTTCAGTTGTCAATTCCGGCTGATCCCCAATAACGCACATAGGAAAGTCCAAAATAGGAATACTGGAAATTTAAAAAATGTTCATAACGATTAGTCGTGTCTTCCTTGCAAAATTTGCTTGTAAGACACTGAGAAAATCGAAAATACGATATTGTGTTATTATTAATTAGTTGATCGATACAGAACTTACACATTTTTAGCTTCAATGTAAGCTAAAGTGTTCTGATTCAAGAATTTTAAAACGAGTGGTATGCAATTAGCAAAGACTAAATGTTGTGACATAAACTCGAATTGATATATGTGGTTTAGCTTGAAGTGCTTTAGAAGTAGAAGTAAAATCGCAGAAACAGCTTTAACAATGATTTCTTTATGCCTGTTAACGTCAATGCCGAGTTTCATCGACTGTAAGACTGTCATTCTGAAAAAATTGAAGATTAACTATCAGTAAAGAATTCTAAGTTTGGAAACATATATATTATAACTCGATCCGTGACAGATTTCAAACTTACGGCATCTCTTCCGGTAGGACATCAGCCATTATATTAATACTGTCGGTTTTAGATTTATTTGTAGGTGCAGCAGCAAGTAGAATTTTTAATAATGCAATCATATATTGTGGAAGATTTGGTAATATAGCTTGATATAACATTTCTGTTGGTCTTTGACGAACTGGAGGTTCCGGAGTACTCATGGGATTTTTAGCTATTTCTTCTTCCTTTTGTATTTGAACTTCAGCTAAAGATGTGTACATGTGCTGCAAGCAAAATTTAACTTTCTATCGTGCAATTTATTAATATTCTGTTGCAATAAACAGAAATATTTAACTCACTCTTTTAAGTGTATTAACACCTTCGTGAATTGGTTGCGGCAGACCTATTAAACTATCTCTATCTCCTTGCAACTTATAACCGACAAATTTTAATCTTGCAACTTCTAGAAAAGCGTCTAAATCTTTTTGTCTAACTTTCGGAGTCCACGGTAAGCCTGTAGTAAAATATTACGTTTAATTCGATTAGTTATAGGTATTGAGATTATAAATAATGCATCATTTAGAAAGTAGTACTGATTAAATTACCTCTTCCTTTGTCAGGCTGCGGAGTACTAGATCTCGTAGAGTCCTGAGACTGATTATTTCGATCTTCATAGTCAGTTCGCAGCCACCCAGGTGGTCGCATAGGAAAATACAATTTTCCATTGCCCTTTTCTGCGGCGATATTATTATCGACTTCTCCACTTTCAGATATCATATCTAAGCCTGGTTCGTCCAACGAACTTTGTTTCATCAAACTCTATAAGATTAAAGAGTTATTAAACAGTATTCGTAAATTTGTACAAATAAATAAAAAAAAATTATCCCATTTGCATCAGCCGCGGAATATTCCGCTCGCTATAGTTGTTAAACTATTTTGCACGGAAATGCACAGTATTACAGGTCGTCTGACGTGTTTACAGCTGTACTGCAAATGGGTTAAATAATGTTAATATGGTAACTTACTAGTCGGAGTAGCTTATTAGTTTTTCTCTTGTTTTGCGTCTCTGATAAGTATGCTGTATTGGTAGGAGGAGAGCTTGCTCTCATAGTTTTAGCAACTTCTATTGTATCTTCCTGGCGCGTATCAAGACCAGCTTCTTCGCGATATTGCTTCTTTAACTCCCTCAGGGTATCAATACCACCGAGAGATACTAAGATTAACTTCCATAAAAGTAAAAGTACTTTTTTCATAGGAAAGTGAGGCGCCGATCCACTGCAAAAACATGTCACCATGCCAAGAAGTTTAACAATAAGTAAGTCTTCACCATATGGATTTATTAGATCCTCTTTGAAAGATTCAACATGATGCTTATAAATACTGGAATTTATATTTTTCATTTCCTCCCTCATCACTTCCGTTATAATATATAAAACAGATAGAATTACTCTTAGATCAATAGAGTCAGCAAGGCTAACAGCTAATTTCCTCATTGCAGAACTAACTGTTGTGCTATTCCTGAAACAACGGAGCATTATTTTCATTAATCAAGCTTCACTGGCAATAAAATATTTCAGTATTAAATTTGAATATTATACATTGAAATCTTACTCAATTTCAATATTTAGAAGTTCAACAAATGCTGGAAATACTCCAGCTTCGTACAGTAACATAACATTTGTTCTAGTCCAGTCTTGTTGTTCTTTATCCGACTGCACTTCAGCCCAACATCCCTGAGCTAAGTACAAGATGCATCTTGCAGCTTTCATTCTCATTTGTTTATTGGAAACTTCTAACTGATCTAATAATTTATATATTACAGACTTCTGTTGAAGCTCCGTCAAGTTCAGCCACCATAGGCCTAACTTATACCACTCCATTTGATCCTCGAAGGCCTACAAAATTTGTACACCCCAATTAATCATTAAATTCCTAATGAAATGAAATCAATTACAATAACTCACTTCAAGATTAAGTTGTAATTCATGTTGTTCCGTATAGCTGTATAATTCAGCAATTTCATTGGCATGTGTATCTGCATCGTCATAAACAAAGTCCAAATCTGTAGGTGTAGGAGTTTCTTCATTGACCTCTTTCAACTAGAAATATGTTAAACACCGTAATGATATTATGCATTAATTTTTAATTGTTAGCAGTGAAAGTTATTTCTCGCGTGTAGCCTGAGTCGGTAAACAAATAACCCAGACATTTGTGGCTCATGGTTCTGTTTAAAGAAAGGGTTAGAAAATCTGATGATTTTGATAAGAAAATTGGTTATTAATCATTTGTAAGTTCTTGTCTACTTAATTGGCAATACATCTACTCACCTCAGAATTCAACATTTGCCCTCTGTTTCGATCAAAACTACTATTCCCATACCGATTCCCATTCCCATCCATAGCTACGTCACATACAGTCACATAGTACTTTGTAATAGCGATTGGAAATGCAGTATGAGATGCATCTCCGGTTTAATTTCTGAATCGATATTCTCCTCGATTAGTAGACATATTCATGATAATTCTATACAAATTATTCCATTTTACAGTTAAATATTACAACGATTGGACGATTGGTTCTATATTATACAATAATTATTAATGGACAATATATCCCGGGTGTATTCAAAATTTCATTCAATAACGAGCACACGGATTTCCTCGGAATTTTTGGAATTTTGAACAATCGTTGGCAACATTGATTGAAAATTTCTCGATTCGCGGAAACTGTTTAGTGAATTTTGTAATAATTTCTATAAATATTGGTATCGTGCAGCTTCCATTTTGAAAATCGAAGCTTGTCTAAAAGCGCGTTCAACTACTCTTGTAATAAAAGCGTCTGCATTGTGCGTCTACTTGACGAATGTAAAATTTCGAATGATAAGGTCTATAAATAATTGTAATATATATTATTAAATTGAAAAAAAAAACATGCAGGGAACTATAATCGAAAATTTGAGCGGCAAAAAGCTCTCTGTGCTTGTAATATTACTGATTGTCGCGCAAATAATTTGTTTTCTAATAGGCGGGCTCATCGGTAAGTCAAAGTATCCTATAATTTAAACTACTTGCGATAACGTCACAATATAAATGGCAATATAAATAAAGAAATAACATATAAATAATAGAATAAATAAAAATCAATATTTACAGTGTCACCATTTTCACTTTTTTTTTTAAATATATATACATATATATTACAAAAGAAAATTATCTATTTAATTCATGACAATATTTTCAGATAAAGGCATGTTCCATTTGAATTTCAACCCTTCATTTTTTTTATCAATCAGGGTTATGTTTTCATTGCCTTATAATATCAATAATTTATGTTTATGTTTGCTCATTAAGCACCTACACCTGCTAGTAGTCAAAACATACTTGGTACACCCTGCAAGGATATTCGTGTGAATGGAAGTGAGCTGGGAGGAGGAAAATGGTTTTATTCCAGAGGCAAAGGTTCATGCACGTCTGTGGACATGAACCGTTTTAGTTTTGATAGTCATCATCAAGCATACCAAGTTGTATATACGTTTCAGGTAAAAGATTTTCAAGTTATGAGAATTATATTCAACAATCACATCTAATGGAGAAACTTAATCAAATACTATTTCACACAGATGCCTGTACCACGAAACAGCATGCAATTAGATTATTCAAGATGGCAACAAAATTTAATAGGTGTCTTGCAAGTAGATATTGTCTACCATAGTCAAATAGAAATTGGTAATTTACATATACAAATGTGATACACAATGCATATCTTCTTACATTGTGAATATACAAATGAATATTCTTTATGTCTAGCTCCTAGAACTAAGATAACATTGGATGCAAGGCTTGCTTATAGAAACAAAGGGGATCCTGATGATGCATGGAAGCCTTATGCTGCCTCTGTAGTGGAAAGAATGTTGGATTGCAGTATAGATGATGTGAATATATACACGTTTATAATTTATATGTTGTTATACTTAATATCATTGCATGATATTTATATGAATTTTGTTACAGGCAATGGAGCAGTACAATTATAATTGCAGTGTTGTCCCATTATTTGAATTAGGATCACTGTTTCACGATTATTATCTCTTAAATATTCGTCTTCCTGCCGATACTGATAAAAATATTAATCAGGGTTTGGGACACATAACTGACTTATGGCTTACAGTAAATAGAAAACTCACTCTAGTTTCTTAATTTAAAGAAGTTTGTTTTAATAATAACATTTCGCTTTTTTTCAATTAGGCTATTAATCAAAATGGTGGATTTACGAAAGTTTGGGTGAGTTTGAAGACAATCTTTTTCCCAATTGTGTTATCCATCCTGTTTTGGTACTGGAGGCGTGTACATATGCTTTCAAGATCACCAGCTCTTTTGGAGTACATGCTCTTGGCACTGGGTATAGCCCTATCATTTTTAAATTGTATGTTATATTTTTCGTACAATATCGTAATTATTAACTTTAATTAGTCGAGTTTAATGCTAATTATTACATTTTTCAGTGCCTCTGGAGTACCTAACTCTTGCTTACGATATGCCATTTATGCTTTTATTGGGAGATATTAGACAAGGAGTATTTTACGCAATTCTCTTATCTTTCTGGCTTGTTTTTGCCGGAGAACATCTTATGGTAAGCATAATGACGCCATTCATCGATACATTATACTTTAAAGTTTCATTAATTAAGTACATCTCGTTTACACGCCATCCTCTGCCGAATTAGATACAGGTCAGTTATAAACAATTACTCCACCATTTCAACTATATTCTTTCCCAAACTAATTTAATGTATCACTATTTTTTTAGGAAGGCGAACAGAGAAATTCTTTAAAATGCTATTGGCGTCATCTTTCTGCAGTTGGCACTGGATGTCTATCATTATTCGTATTTGATATGTGCGAGCGCGGTGTACAATTAAGAAATCCATTTTATTCAATATGGGTCACGGATCTCGGCACCAAATTCGCTGTATCCTTTTACGAATTAATTTCTAACAATTTTAGAAATTCTTTTTCATTTACGTCAATTGCCATCGAATATGTTGCATTCCTTAAGTGAACGAAATCAGTTATCATTCATAATACTAGCCGGAATTTCTGCCGGAGTATACTTGATGTTTCTGACGTACATGATATGGAAAGTATTTACGAACATCAGTGCAAAAAGAGCTGCTTTGCCTAGTATGAGCTCAGCGCGACGTTTACATTACGAAGGTGTAATATATCGCTTTAAATTTCTGATGATAGCCACATTATTGTGCGCGTCACTGACTGTCATTGGATTCATTCTTGGCCAGGTATTTTATACTTGCATTGGTATCGTCGAAACCTTTCATTTGAATCACTCAATGATATTGTTGCGCCGGGAAGTATCGCCATACGACATAATTTATTTATAAAGGTTCTATATTTAACAATGTACAGATAGATCAGGGATTCGATCTGCTTCTCCGTGTCGTAGTCATTATCGGACTTTAATCTTCAACTACCTTGTTTAATCCGTTATTGTTCATACGTTCTTTGAGTCCTGATTATCGATATCTCCTAGAATACGTTCTCTAATCGATTTAATCGCCGAAGACAGCTTCGCTTCTTCATAACAATATATTAACATTTACATTACTCAGGTTGCAGAAGGTCAGTGGAAATGGGATGAGGAATTACACTTGGAAATGACGTCCGCATTTTTCACTGGCGTATATGGAATGTGGAACATTTATATCATAGCATTGCTCTGTCTTTATGCACCGTCGCACAAACAGTGGCCTATCGAACCATCCGGTAATATTTCTTATTTTTTATAATAATCGTGTGATAACGTAAGTATTTGCATGATCAAATTTCCCTTACAAATTTGAATAAGGCTCCTTGTAATTGGGTGTAAGTTGTAGATCTCGGACGAATGTAATATAAATTGAAATGCATTTTCAGAGAACAGTATCAGCGAGGAAATCGAATTCTCGCGTTTACCGACAGATCCTAACGAGATGTTATCCTTGACAGCGTTTGCAAGAAAAACAGCGGTAGAATAAATCGTATGGTATGTTTGAAAGAATAGACGAAGAGTAACAAGGAGTTGTTCTCGCATGTGTACTTAATCGTAACAAGTAAGAGGTATAAATTGGATGAATCACGATTCTTCGGTATTTATAAGAAAATATGACTGATAATACTCTTATCATAAGTAACTGTTTTATGCCAAAATTTCTTATTTATTATATAATCTCTCATCGCGTTTCATAACTTTCGTTACATTTATTGAATTCGTATTTGTGTTATCATCTGTTACTTTATGAATTAATCATAGGTCATTTCGTTTATAAATGTACTTGTTACTTCTTTTAATGCAAAAGTGACATTCATATTTTCAAAATGCATTAAAGTTTTCACAGGGCAGCATTTGTATCAGGAACTAGTGTTAACAACATCGGAATTAACATAATACAGTGAATCAGAGTCAAAATAATTTCATATTCAAGGAATATTCTATAAACATTGTTTCTTTAAGTTCAAAAACCACCGTTGTAACATTTAAATAAGTTTAAAAAGTCGAAATAATATCGTTATTACTTTATCGATAACATTTCTTAAAATCTACTTAAGGAAGAATATTATATTCTGTCATCTTAGAGTACATATCAATATTGGGCATTTATTCATAATTAATATTTGTAAATGTGCATTTAACCATAATTACATACTGTTAGAAATCAATATATACTCTTTTCTACAGCGTACAGGTTTTTTCTACCATAATGGATTTTACATTAAGAATTGAAATTTCAAAATATCCATAATTACAGGAAATATGTGCCAAATCAATTTTAATATCTAATATTATTCACTAGCGCACTTATACACGATTCATGAGTAACTTTCAAATGATTCAAATACCATTTATCACATTAATTATAATTCATCATTCCAGGTAGTCACACGAATTGTCGATTATATATTTCATAGATATTTTTACAAGCTATAATATTTAGATTTTAAGATGATGCAGAGTAGGATCGATGAAAGTGCAATACGAATTCTGATGTTCTTATTTAATGCATAAGGCAATTACATTACACGATAATAGAATTAATATTTTCCATGATACTTAAATATCCAGTCGAATGTACCGATAACGTTATCGTTTCGAAGCTTTTGTATTATATTGTCTACTATATTTTGTGAATAATTTTATAAATGGAACGTAACGAATATATGCAAGGTATTAATAATTGTATAACATATCAGTATTCTTCTGCGTGATTATATTGAATTTCAGCCAATTATTACGATAATCCATACGTATTTACATTATTATATTTCAGTGTACCGATTCACAATATTTCTGTTGTATCCAACGAAATTTTATAAGTTTTTTATACATTTTTTAAATAAATCAATTTGTTACCGTAACGTTCGTCGTCATATCATTGCATAGCATTACAGGAAGATAGCAGAGCGAAAACTCTGAATTTGTTGCGTCGACTGTAAGTACGTGTTTTGTTTCAACGATGTCAAAACGCTTGCATACAACGTGATTTGCATGACACGCTGTTTATATAATCAATTTAGTTACTAGTAAGTTTTTTCTATCTTCTAATTGCAATTTCATGAAGTGTACTTTTTAAAAAAAGTTTTCTGTTAATTATACAACCGCAATCCTTTCTTTAATTTAGCCCTACAAATGTGTGAGGGGTTAACTTCGAATGTCAAATCGCTCGAGCATCAAGGAATCTGAATTATCATCATTTCGGAAAGGTAATTAGAATATTCCGCAATTAATATAGCTATTATAAAAAAAAATCAAAACAAACTATGCGATGTACGCGCTTTATTTAAATTCAAATTTAAAATACGAAACGTGACGAATAAGAGTGCTACTCCTCAGTGCTGCCAAAGCCTAGTAACTTTTTGAAAGACTATTAAATATCTACCATTTTCGATACCGTGCGCATCGTATATACACTCACACCCCCATATATTTATTTTTTATTTATCATTACTCCCCCCCGAAGCAACAAGTCCAATAATTATATCTCAATAATAACAATCTCCATTCGTCCAAATACGAAAAAACATCTCCGCACAACAATACTTATCAAACAATACGTAAAAATCAACGTAAAATCAACATGAAAAGAACTCATTCATCCAATCTCTCTCTTTAAGTCGTACTCCTATAATCGTCAAATACATATCGAACACGATCTAATCCTCCACTTTTTGCATTCTCAATATAAACATTGACAATCATAAATGTTACAATACCTTTAACAGCATCATTAGAAGTTGTATTTGTAAGTGAAAAGAAAAAAGAATATTCGCCGCGTTGTTTAGCGCGGTCCTAGTAATATATCGGTCGAACTTGAGAACCGTGGCGGCTCACGGAGCATGTGCAGGGATTTTGGAGGCTGCGCGCGCATCCGCCACCACGACGGTTAGAGTGAGACAGACGCAGTAGCAGCGCAGGGAAGAGAGCAGTACAGGAACGGTAGTGGAGTCAGATGTGGTGAAGTCTGCGAGTTGACAGGTTGCGGGGTGCACGAGAGAACAGGCGTTACGAGGCGGCGGAGGCGGAGGAGGCTCAGGGGAAAGGGATTGTTTTCTGTGTGCGCGAGAGACGTGTCGAGAAGACGTGTTCCATGAACGGATCGTTGTTCGATCGGTGACGAAATGATCCTATAGTACGAAGATTTTTTTCATTTGATAACTCAACGGGACAAAGAAGAAGACCGTTTACGACGTAGCTGTTCCTCGAGGGAGATTCCGTGCTCTTTTAACAACCGTGGAAAGCATCGCCGTACGTTCTTGACGTTCCGGAATTCGTCTCGTGTTTTGTTTGTCTATTATCCTACTTCGTAAGCGGCCGTTGAAGAATCAAACGGACTGACTGCCGATCGTCGCGCGCGCGTGTCTTTGTTTTTCTTTTTAATACGGTGCCGAAGATACCTAACGCTCGAGTATTCGGAACACAGTGTGTTAACCAGAGTGGTGAAAGACCAGTTTCCTCGTGAGTCCTGCCTGTGGTGAAATAATCCGCAGCAGTCAGAGACCCTTCCGAAGACGATAGGTTGGAGCTCAGCTGATCCAAGGACTTGCTGCGAAGGGCCTCTGCTGCGATAACATACGATAAATATGTCGTCCCCCAGTGCTGGAAAACGACGTATGGACACGGACGTTATCAAATTGTATCCTTGAAATTCACTTTTGTTCCTCCTACTCGTCTACTGCTCTTTGCGTCTGTCTCTTTTCTTTTCCCCTCATTTTCTCTCCTCCACCTCCCTCCTCCCTTTCTGCGTCTTCTCTTGCTTCTCTTCTCCCCACCCTTTTCTCCTCCCACTGTATATACATTCTTTTTCTCTCTCTTTCTCCTTCTCTCTCTCTCTCTTGCCTCATCATCTACGTCTTTCTCTTTCTTTCTCTTTCTCGCTTTACCGCACGTGCTTGTAATCGAGTTTGAAGAGAGGGCTTGCACATGGTTGCGAATGCAACGCAACTCCATAGTACGCATATGCGTATAACGGCGAATCGCTTGTTTATCAGGTACGATTGCTTTCTGGGCTGATGAGAAACAAAAACGTACGCAATGTCAACGTTGTACAACGACAACGAGGGACATTTAATTCCTCGTTCCGTCGATGACGGGAACACAGCTGTTTTTAACCAGCTGACTCCACGTCCGCATTTATGTGTGCGCGCTGCTTTATCTTGTTCGCTAACGCATCACGGCGATCGCAGGTTCTTGAGGTTAGCTTTTACCTCTTTTTTTTTTCTCTTTCTTTCTCATATCGGTTTCTTTTGCGTCTCGATCATTCGATTCGAAGCTTCATGCAGCTTGGACATGATAATCGTGCTGTGACGGTATCAAGGAATATTTTATTTGAATCAACAAAAGTTCTGCGCATTTCGCGACGACAAATATTTCAAATTACCGCGCCTCAAAGAAACTACGTAACTTTAATACGGTGGAGAGCGCAACGAGCGCCCGATTGAGACGTCACTGGCGTGTTTCGGCCTGAATTCGACCAAAGGAATGACGCAAAGTGACAAATGCTTTACGGATGTCTATAAAAATAAAGCAGTGACGATGCACCGTAAGCTGATTGTTTTTCTTTTTCTTCTAAACGTATGAAACAATCAGTGTCATTCGAGAAAAGCTGATTTATTACGTGAAGTTATCGTTGTGTCTTTGGTATAATTAGAGACGTTGTTATACTTACGTCTTCTACGTCTTCATCGTTAACGATTGCCGTCAAAAGTCATCCGAGAAATTTTTATACTAAGCACAAACGCCGTATCGACGCGTTGAAAGTTATATGGGTTTTATGAATGTTACAAAAAATTAGCCTGACTTTTTAAAAGCTTAGCACGGACTTTTTTCTCTCGATTTAATATCGGAGCTTTTGTCATTCATGTAGCACCGTGTACGCGAATACGCTTTATGTTTTCCTTTTTCTAGAACGATCATAGTTTCTGCACCGAGCTCTTTCGTGTCCCGTAACATCGATCAGGCTTTGCCGAAGCTTGCATTAAAATTGCAACACTCAGGGAGCCAAGTGAATTGAATACTTTTTGGTTCAATACGCGTTCAGTGTTTCTTTTTTAAATTCCTGCGTTCTTTTTTTTCCCAATTACGTTAGAATCTTGCGTGCACGTTAAGTACTTTATTCGTGTTATTTCTTTTATATACATTAACTACCTCGTTTTCTCTCGTTCTCTGTCGTTTCCTCGCTCTCTCACGCATACATGCGGTAGGTACAACGATAGCAATAATCTATTTTTGGACTGCAGACGTCTTTGCACGTTTTTGTTTCTAAGTTCGCCTACGCCGTACAGAACTCGGCAGCACTTTGCTTTCATCGGGGATTTTACTGAATACGTTTTAACGATCGTTACCATTTTTAACGTGTCTGCCACACCGTTCCAGTTCTATTGATTCTAATATTTTTCCATTTCTCATCGTTTTTCTGCACTTGTTCACAATGATTCTGAACAAAAGACCATGAAATTCATTCGTGCTCCTTTCATAGCCCTCCGAGAGAAGGAAGGTAATACATATTTTTTTGAATTTCTTTTATTTATCTCAAAAGTTCTCATATTCATTTGTGGATTATCGATATATTTAATAGTCCAAGGACATACTTACTTTAATGGAATACCGTAAAATCGTTAAATCTACGTCGTCACGGGGTTCAAAGTTCACCGTAGAACGATAGACTCGACGTTATTAGCATTTAATCGATACGATTGGAAATTCGGTGGTTTTGATTGTAACGAAGGGAATTGGAGATTATGAAACAATTGTTTCATGTTGGAAATATTTTCCTTGGTTGAGGAAGCTTTTGAATCTTTTTTGTTGTAACGTTTCTGTATCATAACCTCAAAGTTGTAGTTCCTAACCTGAAATTGAGGGCTCTCGAACAAATGATCATAGACGTCGACGTAGAAAATATTAAAGTAACGATTAAAAATTAAAAGACTTTTAAATTATTCCATTGCGACATCGTCAACGAGACAGATAACAGCAACAGACGGAAATGTCGTTTCAGCTGATCTCTAAGTAGAATTGTCTAGAAAATTACAGACACCATGGATGATTTTCTAATTTCGTTCCATGCACGTGTATTCTTTTTCTTCCACGATGTCAGATACTCGTTTATACTTAGTTTACATTTTAGTATCTCCAATTTTCATTGTTTTCGAGGACTTAAAGGTTCTTGAAGATAAAACTTCAGCATTGTAATAATAACAATACAGATTAGGAGCATATCATTTATTTTAAGCAGCAAATACACGCAAATAATTCGTTTCGTCGACGTTGTGATTATATCAGCTTCAATTTCTCATAATTTAATCATCCAATCAACATCACATTCTAATTAATCCAACTAATCGTATTAATCATCTTACCACTAATTTCTCAATTTCTGATCTAAATAATCATCCTACCTTCGATTTCTCTATTTTTAGTAAACCAGCCGACATTAATGCCAATTAAAAGTACGTCTTTTCTGTGACAGAATTTCTCATAGAAATGCATTCCCCCATAGAAAATAATTCATCTGGATTACGCCGCATCAACTACTAATTGGCTTCCTCGTTCCTCTGTCTCTCTTTCTCCCATGGTTCAATTGTTTCGCTCCTTTTAGATACGAATTATATTTAATCGCACCGTAGCCAGGACATTTTGCAAAAATAAATAGAATAAAGGTGAATTCGTGAATATAAATAGAATAATTCCTCATGGCGTTTCACTCATTGGCATTCGCGCGAAGTTATATCAAAGTTTAACAAAGCGTCGGCAACATTCATACGTTCTATTCATACGGGAAATTAAACTTGAGAGACATCGCGAATGCATATGAGGGAACGATGCAACTCTTATCTCATCTTCGGTTTCTGTACGAATGAAATCAACTGGGTCGAGGCGTAGAGGAGGAAGGAAAAAGGAAAAAAGTCTGATTACTTTTTAAGAGTATTGCAAAACGTATCTATTCGAGCATACATCGTACGATCACGTAGACTCACCTTGAACGCCCACATGGCGCGAATGGCAAGGTTTACTTCCTCATCTAGAATTGCAACCACACGTACCGTGCGGCTCCACGGCCGTGTCACCTAGGAGGTAAGCCTGTTTCGGCAGAGCCTGATTCGCCAGGCGTCAAGCGTCATGCCTCTTGTCACATGTACACGAAGGCACTTGACGTTCTACCTCGCGATTCGTTAAAAGAGCTACACATACAAATCGAACTAAAAGACGAAAAGAGAGAACGCTGCAGATCGAAGCAAGGGAGACAACGCGATTTGGGTGGCGACAGTGAGGACATCGGCGTAGGCACCAGATTTCTAACATCTCTATAGTGAAAACAGAATAAACTCCGGCAGAATTACCCCCACCACATGGGGAGATTCTCCTTGATGAAACGAAGCGCGCGACGAGACAACAATGTAATACAATGTCTCGCTCCTCCAGACAAACTAATAAGAATATTTGAATGCTACGACTTTGTCGGGTGCTTCCTTTAAGAGGCTGAGCGAGTGGACTCCAAGAAACAAAATGGTACGAATAGGCGGTTGAAAACGAGAAGCTCCGCCGCCCAGGTGACACGGCTGTGGAGCCGCACGATATATACCCCTTACTATTTAAAGTATACGCCTTGAATCTATTCATTGTGACTGTTATCGTCTCTCGACAGTCAAAGTTGGAACGTTTTACAACTTTGATCGTTGGCACTTTTGATTCTTTGCATTGTATTCTTTCGGATTTTACTTGCTATGGTCATTTTATCTGGAAACTACTGTTTTAGGAGTCTGAATTACTGATAATATGATGTATTTAACGATAATTCGGGAGAAAGCTTTCTCAGGTGATGGAGAAGTTTAAATTTGATTTTACTAATAGGGAGTTTGCTGATTTAGAGTCAGACTCGTTGCTCTCTTTAATTTGTATGTTCAATTAACTTAGGTTCTACCGTTTTAGGCGATTCTGAGCCACGAAAGCTGCGATAGATTAGATGATAATTTGATAAATATTTCCTGGAGGTGCTGGAGAGTTGAACCTGATTTTACTAAAAGGGAGTTTGGCAATTTAGAGTCAGACTCGTTGCTCTCTTCAATTTCTATGTACATTCACTTAGGTTAAACCGTTTTAGGCGATTCTGAGCCACGAAAGCTGCGATAGATTAGATGATAATTGAATAAATATTTCCTGGAGGTGCTGGAGAGTTGAACCTGATTTTACTAAAAGGGAGTTTGGCAATTTAGAGTCAGACTCGTTGCTCTCTTCAACTCCTATGGTCATTTCACATAGGCTCTCCCATTTAAGGCGATTCTGAACCGGTGGAAATTGCAATAGATTAAATAATAATTTGATAAATATTTCCCGAGGGTGACGGGAGGATTTTAACTATATTACAGTAATTGGGAGTCCAGGCATTCAGTTTCAGACCAACCGTAGTCGCTTTAAAATCTATGATCATTTCGCCCAGTCTACAATTTTAGGTGATTCTGAACTATGGAAGGTAAGATAAATTAAATAACAAGTTGATAAATATTTCCCGAAGATTACAGGGGGATTTGAATTCGATTTCACTAATAAAGAGACCGAGTATTGAGCTTGAGATACACTACAGTCTCTTTAACTTCTATGACCATTTCGCCTAGGATCTACTGCTTTAGGATTTCGACATCAAATGATAATTTAGCAAAAATTTCCCAGAGATAACGAAGGACTTCAATTCGTGTCCACTAATTGCAACCTCAAGCCTTTACCTTCAAACCTACCGCAACTTCCTACCTCGATACTTTAGTTTTTCCACTTTCGACTGAAGTTTCTCTCCGTTCGTCGTCGATAATTTACAGCTTCAAGACTCTTGTGATTAATAAGTCACAAGAAAGTTCCTCGAAAGAGACTAATCGAGGATTAGAACTTTGATCCAACATTTGGCAGTTCCAGCTAGTATCATCCTTATCGTCCATGATAGCTCTTGGGCAAAAGTCTTCTCTTTGTAGCTTATCACTATAATCCAACGTTTCAAGGTACACTCGACCACTTTAAATGCTTCTTAAGTTTATCTCAGACTCAAAAGATCTTCAAGTACAATTTTAATATAGCGCCGATGAACATCGTACATATTGCTTTCGATGCAGGTGCAGGTATTTTGCGATTCTTCGTAAAACGTACCGCGAGGAATTGCATTTTCGAAATGCTTTCGGTGTATTGCGGTCTACTGGGAGTGCATAACTGCATAGTTGTGCGGTAAATTATATCGTGCCACTCTCTGTGTGTATCAGCCCGTAATTTCCATTAAGTCCCCGCGGTGTTCCATCGGCAATGCACATAGATGTCGTCCGGAAGTAATCCAATTTCAGATCGCCGATACTCGACGGACCTTTCGCGAGTTTCCTTGTGTTGTGTCCACTGAAATCAACCTAATCAATTAAGCGATAATTAACGTGGTTCCCGACACGGACCGTTAATGGCACGCTGTACATGCGCCACTGATTATTAAAGTGGTGGAGATGCAAAATTGAAAAAATTACACTTGTAGTCTATATTCTCTCCAATCGATATAACGTGATGAATATAGTTTCACAGAAAGTATACAAAATTAGGTGGTTGATAATTGGTAGTTTTCTCATTACAATCAGGTGAATGTGAACCTTTAATTGTTTGCACTACGAGGAATTTTTATTATGAGCTACCTGCTACTCCAGGACAATTTACACAATGCTATTTACATTTTTAATTATTTGTTTAATTATTAAATCTTTGGATACGAAAGATATATTACTTAAAGTACAGTTTAGAATTATAATCACGTGTGACTGTTATACGTAAGAAGGGAAAAATGTGCGATTTGTTTAGAAACTTAGTGAATAAATTTGCGAATATTTCAAAAATAGAACCAAGGACGTTGAAGAAGAAGAATATACATTACGTGTCTCGTTTTAACACCGTGTTACCATCACGTTTACAGTCGAACGTTAAGCAACCGGACCCAAGGACCGTGCAGAATGGGTGTCCGCGCGTGCGCGACTCTCCTTCGTGCATCTTATGTTATTACGTCGCACTATTCACTCGATTATCTACGTAAACACGATTCTCAGGTGCGTATAGAAGTATCGTAATACATACTCCTATTACTACCATCCAAAACGGTGAATAAAGTGCTAATATTTGACCTTGTTTACGATCAGGTTTACTTGGATTTTTCCTTACCGTAGCGTCTCTCATTGTTAGTTTGTCTCTCGTTCTGAACAGATTGCAGCATAGCGTGTTCCATAGTCATTCTTATATGTGGGACTTTTTGTTGAAGTTTCTTTTCTATTAGAAGATTCGTCATAAATGTCCATGCACGACCTTGTTATTCTTTGTTTCTTCTTTATTACTGTCATTACCTTTATTGAGGCCCATTGTGCATTGTATTGTAGATCCAGTACAAGAATTGTAAATTATATTATACATTAATCGCTTATGTTTGAATTCGAATAGGAGAACATAGAGAGTTAAAGCAGTAGAGGTTAGGTCATGGTCTGTTGTATATAATTGGAAGGAATTAATATTGGCACCTTCCAGCTCTGCTCGTCCCTTCCAGTTCTGCCAGTCTTGTAATTTTCCTGGTACATTGCTTAAAAGCTCATATTTTGGGAGGGAATGTGAAATTTTGTGGAAATCTGATTGAGCTTTTTAGTTTGAGCTATTATAGGTGAGCTTGCAAGCTCAGATGTAGTTGCTCAAACTAAAAAGCTCACTCGGATTTGACGAAATTTCGCGAAAAATTCGGAAATATTGCTCAAAAGCTCTTATTTTGGGAGGGAATGTGAAATTTTGTCGAAATCTGATTGAGCTTTTTAGTTTGAGCCATCAGGCGTGAGCTTGCAAGCTCAGATGTCGATGCTCAAACTAAAAAAGCTCAAATTTTTCGAGAAAATTTGAAATTTCTATTGAGCTTTTTAGTTTGAGCCATCAGGCGTGAGCTTGCAAGCTCAGTTGTCGATGCTCAAACTAAAAAAGCTCAAATTTTTCGAGAAAATTTGGAATTTTTATTGAGCTTTTTAGTTTGAGCCATCAGGCGTGAGCTTGCAAGCTCAGATGTCGATGCTCAAACTAAAAAAGCTCAAATTTTTCGAGAAAATTTGAAATTTTTATTGAGCTTTTTAGTTTGAGCCATCAGGCGTGAGCTTGCAAGCTCAGATGTCGATGCTCAAAGAAAAAAAGCTCAAATTTTTCGAGAAAATTTGGAATTTTTATTGAGCTTTTTAGTTTGAGCCATCAGGCGTGAGCTTGCAAGCTCAGATGTCGATGCTCAAACTAAAAAAGCTCAAATTTTTCGATAAAAGTTGGAATTTTTATTGAGCTTTTTAGTTTGAGCCATCAGGCGTGAGCTTGCAAGCTCAGATGTCGATGCTCAAACTAAAAAAGCTCAAATTTTTCGATAAAAGTTGGAATTTTTATTGAGCTTTTTAGTTTGAGCCATCAGGCGTGAGCTTGCAAGCTCAGATGTCGATGCTCAAACTAAAAAAGCTCAAATTTTTCGATAAAAGTTGGAATTTTTATTGAGCTTTTTAGTTTGAGCCATCAGGCGTGAGCTTGCAAGCTCAGATATCGATGCTCAAACTAAAAAAGCTCAAATTTTTCGAGAAAATTTGGAATTTTTATTGAGCTTTTTAGTTTGAGCCACCACGTGTGAGCTTGCAAGCTCAGATGTCGATGCTCAAACTAAAAAAGCTCAAATTTTTCGATAAAAGTTGGAATTTTTATTGAGCTTTTTAGTTTGAGCCATCAGGCGTGAGCTTGCAAGCTCAGATGTCGATGCTCAAACTAAAAAAGCTCAAATTTTTCGATAAAAGTTGGAATTTTTATTGAGCTTTTTAGTTTGAGCCACCACGTGTGAGCTTGCAAGCTCAGATATCGATGCTCAAACTAAAAAAGCTCAAATTTTTCGATAAAATTTGGGATTTTTATTGAGCTTTTTAGTTTGAGCCACCACGTGTGAGCTTGCAAGCTCAGATGTCGATGCTCAAACTAAAAAAGCTCAAATTTTTCGAGAAAATTTGGAATTTTTATTGAGCTTTTTACTTTGAGCCATCAGGCGTGAGCTTGCAAGCTCAGATATCGATGCTCAAACTAAAAAAGCTCAAATTTTTCGAGAAAATTTGGAATTTTTATTGAGCTTTTTAGTTTGAGCCATCAGGCGTGAGCTTGCAAGCTCAGATGTCGATGCTCAAACTAAAAAAGCTCAAATTTTTCGAGAAAATTTGGAATTTTTATTGAGCTTTTTAGTTTGAGCCATCAGGCGTGAGCTTGCAAGCTCGGATGTCGTTACTCAAACTAAAAGCTTACTCTTTATTATTTTATTGTATGAAACTCTTTATCCAAAGTATTCATTACATTTAAATATCATAAATATAACCTCATTAACTCTAGGCTCTCGAAGAGCTGTTTAAAAAGAAAAAAGGTACATCAAACCATCGCCCTCCACATTACGTAACTCCAGGCATTTGAGAAATTGATTTTGTAATCATTTTCCATCCACTTGTTAATACACCGTTCCGGCTAGGTGAAACGACGTATTAACATTCCACTCGAGAGGCTACATGGACACTAATGAATATTGAGCATCGTAACCAATATAATTTCAACAATAGATACCATTACGACCTAATGCTTCGTGTTATCGAACATCCGAGATAGAGAATCCAGAGACTTAGAGTTCTAAAAATAATATTGCCTCGGCGTAGGTAATGGAACGTTTAAAGAAGAACGTTATTTTCTACCAGAGTTAAACTCGGAAAAATAATCATGACTCGCATGAAAGTCCTTTTTTTCAAATTCTCTAACCCTGTGAGGACTAGCGACGCATATATCCGTCCACAGAAAAAATGTAATTATAGTACACTTTCCTGAGCGCCTATTTCCGTCCACAGTTCATATCGATAGTTTTCGCAGAACATATATATACGTCCACCGATCTAACACATATATGCGTCCATTATCTCCACCGATGGCTTTCGCAGGGCGCATATATACGCTCATAGCAGTAAAACGGTTAAAATGAAGGAGGAAAGAGGAAAGAACGAGCAGGTTTAGGGGGACGAGAGACAATGCAAGAAGTAGGAGTAACAGGGAGGGAGAAAGAACGAACGAAAGAAAAAGAAAGAAGAAGTAAGATAGAATAAGCTGACGGAGAAAGAGAACGAAAGATAGTACGCAGTTACAGAGTGGGAGGTTAAAGAAAGAAGGAAAGAAATGAACGATCAGGCTGTCCTCGGCGAAATGCTGGCTGGTTGGCTCGCTCGACATTGTAAACAACAACATCGCGCCAGAAGCAAACGCTCTGTAACGGTCCTCGAAGATTGAGCAATCGTTTCTCATTGTCTATCTCATTCTCTCTCTCTCTCTCTGTTATTTGTTCTTTTTCTCTTCTCCTCTCTTTTCCTCTTCGTTTATGGAGTACCTTGCGTATGCACACTTTCCGATCCTCGAGCCAACGGCGAGGTCATTAAAATCTCCCAGTAGCTTCCGCTCTTAATTGAACTAAATGTTTGTTATTTTCCGTTTTACACTTGACCGTTATCGAGATAAAAAGACAAAATTAACTGTTGGAATATTTTTCTCGAATTCTTTACAGTAAAATGTCCAATGTAAATGGATTAGAAGAATTGTCATTCTATTTATAAATTGTCACTGTCGTATTTCATTATTTTCTCTCTTTCATCGTTTTCCACGGGCCTGTATTTAACGAGAGGACGAATACAACGATAATAGACAGTACTGTCGAAACATATCCGTGCAATTTTGTCGTTATCAATAGTCAAATTGATTGCCTCGCAATTGTATGACGTACGTTACGTAACGAACGTATTCAACGAACCCGTTTCAATTGTTGAATTAACTTCTTTGCAGAAGGACAACGTGAATATTCCAAATGTTCAATTTACATAGGTAATTTCACCCTTGAACTACCGTTATTAAGTAAATTACCCTCGAAGAGAGATTTTAGACCTTTAACCCTTTAATTCTAGAATAGAATCTCTCTTGTGCCGAATCCGTTGATAGTTAATTTGAAATTCACACAAGAAGAGAACGGTATTATATTAACAAATTCTATCTGAGCCACCGATGGTGCATTTCTGCCATCGAACGTATGAAACTGTTCCTATTAAATTCACATCTTTACAAAGCAGAAACTTTAAAGATACAAATTAATAAATATTATATTACACCCCCATGGCAGTCAAAGAGTGAATGTTTGCAGTAAGACGTAGCATGAAGTCTTCGCGTGTCTATTCTAAGACCGTGTTCTTAATGAATCGAGAAAAGAATGGGAAGAAAAGCAACGGGAGACTTGGGGAGCATGGAAAAATATAATTTTAGTAATAGGGTCGCCTATGACCCTCGAGTGGTCTAGGGCTATTCAGGTCTTGCTTCAACAACCAAGGCGGACCTGATTATCAGTGGCGCCATAGGCGTCTGACGCTCGTTAACATGTTAAGTGTCTGCTTCGACACCGGTGATAGACGTTATTTTCTGATAGCAAATTGTATCTCCTTGTTTCCTTTTTGATTGTGGGACTTTGTCGCAGATAATTTGCTACTTCATGATATGGAATATGATGTAGTTTAGGAACTCAGCATATGAGGTTCTTCAAATGGCGATTAATCCTTTGACTTCTAAAAACGAATATATACGCTTTCAGAAGTCTATCAATATATGCGAAAGGCGAAAATATACGTCCTCACATATCCATCAGTATATACGAAAGGCGCAAATTTATTATTTTTTTTAATTGTTAGAATGGTATGCCCTGAAGTATGACGTAGTTTAGAAAAACAGCTGTAAGGTTCCTCAAATGGCAATTTAAAAATATGTTGCTTCTACAGATTTTTGTTACTTATCAAATGCATGATAAGATATGCTCAGAAGGCTCTGACCTTACAACTTCGCAATAAATTGGATTGAATTAAAGTTCAGTTCTTTTATGAGAAATTTGTCTAAGTTATCAATTAATGTGTCATAGATTCGATAGGTTGCAAGAGATGGAAAAAAAATCTTTAATTCTAGCTCGTTTGTTTAGGTTAGTTGAGGCTGGGTTAGATGTTTCAGCGATAGTTCTGGTGATACATGTTCCTCCTGTAGATTTCCGGTAGATAGAATGTGAGATGAATCAAGGGTTTGTACGCATCACGTACAATCACCATGATAGTGTATACTCCGTTGGATCATGTATATTCGCTCTTCGCAGGTAAATGGTTAACACGTTCAATCTACCTTGAGCTATCTGGGATTTAAGCACACGATCGCTGTATTATGGTCTGTCCATCGGGTATTCGAGACGTTGTGAACGCTCGATCGAATGTGGTGCTCGTTTGCACCAACTGCTCGAAATTAGAAATTTCTTTACACCTTGTTTTTATTCTTGTACAGTTTCTTAATATCTACAAAGCTGCATGTGGCAGTAACTCTTCTTTAAGAGAATAATTTCCTCATAAATGTAGCACACTTCATCCCCCTTTTTAAATAATTTTATTTTTCGTTTATATAAAGATAAACAAGGCACGTAGGACATGGAGGCCAGTTACTGTGGCTTTGATACATTAAATATTAATTTACATAAATTTGACTAGATATATCAGAAGATTTGAACTCGAGTCCACTAATTGAGAGTCCTAGTCATTAACTCCATGTCCATCCAGGCTCCTGCCTCTACGTGTCTTCCAATCTCTGACACATCAGATAATCCCGTCGTTCGAAATTACTCGTCACATTTGTATACTGCCATGCAATTCTAAATTCCATCATATAACTTGAGTCAAAGAGAGCAACAATTTAAATGAAATTTCCCAAAGGCAACGACCTATTTGTACTTGAGCCCATTGATCGAGAGTTCCAGCTTTCAGTTCCAGTACAATATTCCATTAAAGTTCACTTTGACTTCTTGACCGTTAGTGAGTTATCGTAGCTGTTATTACTTCTGGCACGGTGCATCCTCGTATTCCAGTTTATGCGTTTGTCGTTGCATGCCGACGGCATGGGAATTGAGCGGCTGCACCGATGCCGGAATCGAGTGCATTCACGGAACGTGGTCTTCCAGATAACAAAGCTCGAACCTGCCGCAGGTGAGAGCTCAATGTAACCTCGCCTTCGTCGTGTGTCGCCGTGTACGTTCGTATGACCGTTTGCCAAAACAAGAAAGTGGTTTACCGTACGTTGAATAACACGACACACATCGTCGTAATTCGATTTTACTTTTCAACGATTGCACACGTTTCCTGGTGCAGCGCGCATCGAGCTCGGGGAAATTAAAACGGCAGGGAATCGAGCTGCGGTGGTTTTTGGGGAAAATTCCGATGTAACGTGAAATTTCGATGGGTGAGGGCCTGATGGACGATTGTAAACACTAATATTATCACCAATATGTTAGTTAACTCTCTATGGACCGAATTTTCTGTCATATCTGAAGATTAGTTGCACGATAGGACATTAGAAAATAGCAAAGTACTATTATAAATAATAAATTTTACTTGACTTTGAAACGTTGGATTTTAGAGAATTCTATGGCTTTGAAGAGCTAACTCTTTAAGTTTGAAGAACTAACTCTATGGACTGAATTTTCTGTCATATCTGAAGATTAGTTGCACGATAGGACATTAGAAAATAGTCAAAGTTCTTTTATAAATAATAAATTTTACTTGATTTTGAAACGTTGGATTTTAGAGAATTACATGGCTTTGGAGAGCTAACTCTATGGACCGAATTTTCTGTTATATCTGAAGATTAGTTGCACGATAGGACATTAGAAAATAGTCAAAGTACTATTATAAATAATAAATTTTACTTGACTTTGAAACGTTGGATCTTAGAGAATTCTATGGCTTTGGAGAGCTAACTCTTTAACTTTGAAGAACTAACCCTATAGACCGAATTTTCTGTGATATCTGAAGATTAGTTGCACGATAGGACATTAGAAAATAGCAAAGTACTATTATAAATAATAAATTCTACTTACTTTGAAATGTTGGATTTTAGAGAATTCTATGGCTTTTGAGAGCTAACTCTTTAACTTTGAAGAACTCTATGGACCGAATTTTCTGTGATATCTGAAGATTGGTTGCACGATAGGACATTAGAAAATAGCAAAGTACTATTATAAATAATAAATTCTACTTGACTTTGAAACGTTGGATTTTAGAGAATTCCATGGATTTGAGGAGTTAACTTACAATATTTGAGAAAGTTAAAAAGTCGATTTTGAAAAATAAAAGTTTAGATTTGTTTTGTGTTACCTCGAAGTTACAAGGGCTCATAGAGGGTTAAATTAGTTAAATTCTATTTTGTTTAAATACAATTTTAACTCTGTTGGAGTTTCTTTGGTTTCAAGTAGGCTCATCTTGACTAGAACCCTATTGTTTTAGGTGGATTTTGAACTATCGAGGCTGTGATATGTTAAATGTTATCATTTTGAAGGAATTTTCCAGAAGTGATAACAAGATAATAGAGGAGATTTCCAATAGAGGCGATAGAGAATTTGAACTTGGTTCCACCGATTGCTCGCCCGATCCTTTTTCTCCTTTCCACAATAGGTCCTTTAACCCTAGATTACTAACCTTCGTCGATTCGACAATACGGATTTAATAAGTATGCCATATTAGTTAACGTTATCGTAATAAATAAATACCTATCTTTAATAATACAAAAAAACATGTTTAAATTTTATTTAAATAATACCCTTTAACTCCTTTTGTAAACACCGTAGTCGGAGAAACGAAGGTTAGTGTTAAGCGTCGAAAAATAAGGTTAGTGATCTAGGGTTAACATCTATGGTTATTTCATCTAGATTCCATTAGTTCAGGTAGGTTCTGAACCATCGACACTAAATAATACGTATCACACAGGTAAAATTTCCCATAGGTGACGGAAAATTTAATCTCAGAGACCCTATAGCACCTCCATGCTCTTATCTCCTTACTCACGATAATTCCCCTTCGAATTACCCGACTGACCACTTTGTTTCTTTCATATTTCTACACAAAAGCAAACCAATTAAATAAAAGTATTTCCCACCATTAAAAGCATCGTTCTCAATCACCCTTTCTTTTCGCCGTACCTCGTCGTACCTCGAATACTCCGCATTCCCGTCGTTTCCAAAGCAAATTCCATATTTATCCTCGATTAATCGCGCGGCAATGTAATTTTTACATATCCCGTCGGTTGGAATTATTTCATGATTGTATCGGAGACTAATTTCAATGGGGAATTGCGGGGAAAACAAGTTACGGCTAAATGATGCGCTCTGCCGAGTAAATATTTGATGGATATAATATCACGGGAATATCAGGGGCAAATGAGCGAAACCAGCATTTAGAATTAAATACAGATGGAAATTCGATGGCGCGTATTTGATCGCCCCCGGTTACGTGTTGGCATGTTATTAAATATTTCTCAAAGCCTCCTGTTACCCCCTACGTCGTTAACAGTTGTTTTAAACGTTTGTCGGTTTGCCGATGGGGTTCGGTCGTAATTGAAAAATTGTTTCGCCGCGATTGTATACTCTGTAAACTTTTGTCATTGTTGTTTTTTCTCGTTCTCTCGTTTTTTTTCCTTCCAAAAAAAAGAGAGAGAGATGAAACGGGGAGTAAAAACGTTGCGAGTTTCTGGTTGCAGAGGGAATTGAATTTTCTTCGTCGAACGCATCCGCAGAAAATTACACCTGCATTGATGTTGCATGGAACGTGATGCGCTTACATTATAATTTTTTCTTACTGCTGAATTATCGCGATGAAAAAAAGGGGAATACTTTCCGTGAAATTGTATTCTTCGGTGGAAAAAAGTGGAGTGAAGATAAACGGGATTGATGAAAAAAAAAGACGTTTGTCGAGGATAGAATTTTAATAAACATTATTACCGTGTATTCGAAGAAAGAATTACAAATATTGTTGCTGGAAAATAGTTAAAACTCATTAGGTGGAAAGAGGAGGGTTAATTTAATACTTAGAATTATTAATCGTAGAAACAGTAGTAAATTATTTAATCTTTTTGCTGAAATACCGTAACTGAATTGAAATTCGCGCCAAAAATATGGACGGTGCGCGTGGTTTTTGTAGGTACGTTTTTCTGAGTTTTAAGCCTTTTAGCTCCGGCTAAGAATATATCGTCGTTAGCAATAATGCTGACACTGCACATCAAAGGGTTAATATTCAATTTTCAATACGATATCAGTAATTTTATTGCAGGCAATTGTAAATACACAGTTTATGCTCTATATAACGTGTTCTATATGAAACTATCGCCAAATCACAATTCTTTTTATTTGAAACTACATTTGTCATTTAATTCATTCAATTTTTCCGATCGGCGCTAAAAGGATTAAATAACAACCGTGCTAAATAAAATAATCATTGCTCTAATGTACCATTAGCTCGTCGTATGGATGCCGCATATATGCGATTCTCGTACCCACAGATCGTCGAGTGTATGCCGCACATATACGGCTCACAGAGCGAAAGGGTTAATATATTAGGGGTACCGAAAAGTAATCAAATTTTGTTTTTTCTGGCGAAAAACATTTATTTGTTAAAAAAATCTTAAATACTAATCAAAAAAATAATTTCTATAATTTTCCAACACTTTTTGCCAGCGTAAAGGTACTTGTTCGATTCCCTTTTTAAAAGTCTTTCAATTTTTTGTTGAAAAGCATTTCCAATTACGTTTTTACTTCTCTACTTTTGATTACTTTTCGGTAACCCTAATATCATAGCTTTGACAATTAGGAACCGTTCTGAAGCAGCAGACAATATGACATAATAAGATCGTTTAACGCTGTATAATTCTACTTAAGTACACAGAGTGCATAAGTGCAGAACAGCTGGAGTATGTATAATGGAAATTATTCAAATTAATTTCACAGTCTCCTGATTCAGCTATTTTTTTAATTAGAAATTTCGTACGGTAATGCACTTCCACCGAGAATAATTGTTACGCTGATATTTAACAGACAACCGTCAGCCATACGTTTTATTAGTGTTTGTAATTTGCGCCACATTAATTCATCGTCGCATCGAACGACCTGTAATATTATGGCACATTTCCGACACGATTACATCCTTGCATTCTGCATCCACATCGATTTTGTGCAGTCCGTTGCACCGTTCCTCGTCGATGCGAAAATATTTGCATTTTCTGTTTGCATCTCTCTTTACCTTGCGCTCTAACCTCGTTCCTCGCCTCGTCTCTTTAATTCCTCTTTGATCCTCTTGTGCTTTTATTCTCTTTTCTTCAGTTTTTCTTTTCCCTTTCCTTCAAAACATTTTCTTAAACTCTTTTCAGGACAAATTTTCCTTAACTATTATGCGTGAAATAGAATAGAAAGCAAGCACGAGGTCACAATTCTAGGAGGGCTAAATGAATTCTCCGTCAAATTCTACGGTCCACGTGGCAGTGAGTAAAATATTTCTATTTTTTACTCTTTTCTATGGTGTATATTGATATCTCATAAATTTATTTTCGCACGGAATGTGGAAGTATTTTAAATGAGATACAGAGAGCATTGAATTTTCATATGATCCTTTTCGTGCGGAGTAAATTTATGATTGATCATATCATTTATTTTGGGAATAATAATTGCAGAGTGCAATTTAACTGTTCTATTTTGTAGGATGCTTATCGTCCTACTAATTTCCAGGTTTATTACATTATACTTGTAATCTTATGGATGTACTGAATAATTAGAAGCTTTCAGGGTAATTTATATTCCCTTAGTCCTGAAGTACACTCTGCAATTATGTCTTGTTTATTTCTATTTTCAGGATTTATCACGGTAATTTGTTAACTTGAATCGATTGAAATTTCATGGAGTGATTTAACACGTTGAACGCTACCGATTTTTCACTGAAGTGAAATTTTCTACATTAAAATCACATCTTTACAAAGCAGAAATCTTAAAGACACAGATAAATATATTGCCAGTAAGTCTTTACAATTTTAATGTCAATATTTAAATAATGAATCTACTAGAAAATTTGGGAATATTACAATTTAAAAGTCACAGGAAATTTCATCAATTTCAATAGCGCTGGTTATTGGTAACCCCATAGTGTTCAACGTGTTAAACATTCAATCTTAACACTAGATCTACCAACAATTGATTTAGTTTATTTACAATTTTCAAATAAGCATGAATTAAATAAATGAAGAGGAAAAAAACTTGATCCACCGAATCGCTTAAAATCTTCGATATAATCGTACAAAATTGAAAAAGAGTGTTAGAAATTTTAGAAACAATTTCAAAAAATTCAGAGGACGTCATTTCAACCACCTTAGTAGATCTAGTGTTAAAATACATGATTACAACTTATAATCACATTTAAAACTAGCTTTATATCTCAAAATATTGCACATCAATATTACTCCCAGGTTTACTGAATCCGTCAAATTGACTTACAATTAGTCCTACTTTCTTATAAACGTTTCTAAAATTTATATACAGACGGTATAGTAGATATTTCACATGTACCTTATAAAAAACACAAATCACTTAACATATTGCATGCGGGTGTTTTGAACCCTCCTCATTAAGCCTAAAGCAAGAAACTTCTTGGAAAAATAGGTTAATGTTATTTCTGCAAAAAAGTAATTTAAATTGGAATCTGTTTATTCTCCAAATTCAAAAGTATACTTCACTTTTCAACTCTAAGTGATTAATGCCATTAATCGTCATTTTTAGCAGTCTATTCTTCGCCGGTTGATTTCTTTTTCCTTTGAAGTAGGGGAGAGCGGGGCTAAAAGTTCCGATTTTTAGTTAACTTCAAAATTTGTTAAAATACTTGCTTTTAGTATTCACACGATGCGATCAAAATCAACTTACATATGTAACTTTGATATTAAGACAGTTATTTGGGTAATTTTTTGAGAGATTCTTTTATTATTAATTTTTTAATGCCTAAAATCGGAAAGTAACAACTTACCCCGACATGGGGAAAGTTGTTAACAAGCCGGGATAAGTTGTTGCCATATCTGATAAAGCTATTATTTGTGAAATAACAAACAATAAATGATTAAACCAAGTCTGTTTATTTAAGTACGACTCAACAATATCGTACGAATCATTCGTGAGATAGACCACAAATGCCACATGCGAAAATATTTTCTTACGTGGACCAGCAAGGCACGTGCTGTCGTTCCGTTCTTCCGGGTCCCACTCGTTTGATTAAAATGACTATTATCGGTGCAATGTGGCGTTCCATTTCATTACGAATTTACACATTATTCTTATCTCTTCTCTTCGCGGAGTTATTTCAATCGGAACAACTTACCTCGGTAACTTTTAGCCCCGCTCTCCCCTACTTATTCAATATATTTAAACGTATAAAATTAACTGCCCATAAATCTATCCTACATCCAAGCAAGAGTGACGCATCTACCATTAACCTTCGTCAAAACCGCACCTGAATTTCTAATCAGTCACTATCAATCAAAGATCGCAACAATAATCATTAAAAGAAAGAATCGATATCGACTCTCCATAATCGTATCTCTCTGACAGTGCAACGTACAGGATAAAACGAGAAGCAGCGATGTCGATGTTGCCTCTGCTACTGTTCCAGCTTGCATGAGATTGAATTTTATCGACTTTCCCGTCACCTTGCTCCGTTAAACACGCCCGTCGTTTCCGGGTATTCGCAGGCTTGCATCGCGAAATCGCGAAACAACGCGATGCCTCGGCAAACGGACGGAAGCTCTCGTTGAAGTTCCTACTATACGTGAAATACGATTCGCCGAGAACCGTTCGCTTTGAGCCGTTGTCTTTTGTTTTACGAGCTCACTGTGAGTTTCCAGCATTTCATATTCCAAGGTCGTCTCTTCTCCGTACCGGATATACTTATGCAACAACTGTGTGCATTTACGCTTCCCTTCAAATGGCCGGCGTGCAAAAAGTATTATCGATTGGGAGAAACCGTTCAATGAACGAAAGTCCCTTGACTTGAATCGTTTCTCTATGCGTCATACTCATGAAAGTCTTTCTCGAAGGAAGTTGTTGCATGTGGAATTGCAGTTTGTGGTTGTTACTGTGAAGTGAAGATTAGGTGGATCTATTTTTTTTGTGGTCAGTTCGTAGCTTTTTGAATTGTGGATGAGATTATGTTGAGAATGCAATTTTGTTGAAAGTGTAATGTTAATATCGTGGTTATGTTAATTTCTTATTTATTTGGAGCGATTGGTTTTTGTTGATTGACAGTGTTTTCAATGAATGATAGTCCGTTGAGTGGAATCGTTTCGATACGTCAAACTTAAGGAGGTATTCCTTGAAGGAAGTTGTTGTAGGTGGAGTTGTTTGTGCTTTGCTGTTGCGAATGATAGATCTATTTTTTATTTTTTTTGTGCTCAGTTAGGACGAATGTTATGGTTTTGTTAATTCCAAATTTATTTGGAGCGATTCGTAGAGAAGTCTTCGTCGATTGAGTGTTTTTTTAATAAATAAAAGTCCCTTGATTAGTGTCGTTTCAATGTCATCGAATTATCACACGAATTCCGTGAAACTCAAAGGGTTTTCCTCGAAGACAATTGCAGTAGGTGAAATTGCAGTGCTTTTCAACTGAATTTTTCGTCTCTATACTTGTTGAACCTATTTTTCCTCGCTTTCGTATTTTCCGGTTCAAGCGTTGCGATTGCTTTACTGGAGAGCAATAACTTTAATTGGGCTAGGAATTGACCAAAGTATGAAACCAATGTTAGATGGAAAAATTGAGTAAAAGCAACCACATTGTTTTATTAATTGCAAGCCCCGTTAAAACCATTGGTCCTCGGTAAAACAGTCGCAACGCTTGATTCAAACAATATAAAAAAAAAAAAAAAATATTCAGAATTGTATTTCGAGCTTAGCTGTTGCGTGCTTCCTGTGAATATTCGGTTGACCTATTTTTTGCGCTTTTTGTGGCTCTTTTTAATACCTTTGAATTCACGCGTTCCGGTTGTTTTGTTGAGTTGCAATGATTTTAAGTGGATTCCGAATGATCGAGTATACGAGGAACATTTCAGATTGAAAAATTAATTGGATCCTCTCATGGATCCATTTGGTACCTCGAAGCTGAGAATAGTGACGTTTATCTAACTCTTTGAAGGTCTTTATTAGAGTTCTTAATTTATACGTACAATTTTATATATAAAGCTCAAATACCACTGACTGACTCACTCACTCACTCATCACGAAATCTCAAAAACCAGAGAACGGATTGCAATGAAATTTGGAATATATCTTCTCCTTGGGTCTTAGGTGCCCACTAAGAAAGGGTTTTGAAAAATTCGAAATTTTAGGGGGGGTTTTGGGGGGATAAAGTATGGACCAAACTCATCAACGCAGAGCCAAAACTACTTGACCTAGAAATTTGAAATTTTACATGAGCGTTCCTTCTAGGGTATAAGCACCCACTAAGAAAGTATTTTTCAAAATCCGAAATTTTAAGGTTTTTTTTTAGTTTCGATTAAACCGTAGCGAAGAACGGGAACTTTTAGCTAGTATAATATATAGAATTGACTTCTGCGTCAATGCAATCAAAGTTCTTATAAAGTACAGGGTGTTTAAAAATTATACGTCATTGCTTGAAGGGGTTGTTCTCCACCTCTGGATCGATGGAGAATTGCGGAAAAAACCTGCCGCAAAATTCATAAAACGGTAGCAATTTTTTTTTAATTGGCTCATCGTATTCATCTCGTTACGTAGGCAAAGTGTCTGAGAGGAATCGTGGGTCAGAAACGAATCGTTTTCTCGCAAATTGACTTTTAATTGAGCCTTCCAATGTACATCAGAATCGCAGTGTATTATCTCCCTTTCTCACCATCGATTCAAGTATTTATTTTGCAATCTCTTGAGCATACTAATAAATATTTCGATCCATGACCATTGTGAAGTCCTCTAATAAAATCAACCTTTCGCACTCCAAGTATTTTTACTCTATATAAAATTATTACTCCGTAAGTTCATTTATTTACCGAGTAATTTTTAATAACTACATGTTATCAATTAGAATGTCTCTGCTGCGACGACACGAAGTGCAAAGGGTTAATATTCCGTTGATAAAAAAATAATTGCAACCATTAAGTAGGACTGCAAAGAATTTGAAAGAGTGATAAACTTTCAGTTACTCCGATTCGATACACTTTCGTGAGAATTCCATGCATTTATATCTATCCATTTAATATGTCTAATTAGATTCTTTCATCCTCCATTCATAAATCGACCTACATTCATGTCGATAAGTTTCTCTCGTGACACATAAAAATTATAAAATCCATCAACGATTCTCGAGCTCGTTTCGTTGGGCCGCAAGTTTTATCCTGTTCGTTCTACATCGTTGGAATGGAAGTTCGACGATGTGCGCGCACAATATTGCTAATTACCTCGAGCAGAAAGTTTCAGTTGTCGTACCAGTGAGATAATTGCTGCACTCAGATGAACCTCGTTGAACTAAATGCGAAAAAGTGATACCCTAGAAACGTCAGGCACGAACAATTATCGATATTCAACTCGGTTTAATTACGCACCGCGAATATTTATTGGAACGCGAATTAATTTATTGCCAACATTTCCTTCTACCTAATTAAACAATATAATAAAACGTCCACACAAAGTGGACGTGTGTAATCTTTTGTTCTTTCGTTCCGCTTAATCTGAACTCTGTAGCGTCGGTTTGCAACCCTTTAATTGTGTTGCATTTGCGAAGATTCTACTTCATTAATTCTTTGTAGTTTTAATTATTCTGGTAATTCTTTGGTAGCTACGTAACGATAGATTATGAAAATCACTCTAGTGTTAATTATTCATTTTAGTCGACACATTACCCAAAATTAATCAGATAGTCAGACCTTTCTCAGACCGGCGCTATTCAATTCTATGGAATTTCATATGACTTTTAAATTGCAATATTTACAAAGTTTCCAATGCATTCAATGTTTCCAATATTAGCATTAAAAAGGCAAAGTCCTGGTATCTATATGGACCGTTCATTTTGAAAGTGGTGCAAGTCCATTTGCAGCCTATAAATATACCTTATTCTAGTTAAATTCACCCAAAAGAAATTTATTTAATCAAATTACACAGTGATAAATTATTAGAAATAATGTCAGACTTGACGTAATTAACCAATATTCTTTAATTGACAGGTATGCTGATCATTGGTTTTCTCGAAACAACAGAAAATTATTAATTTCAATTATTGAATTTATTTCAATTGTTCATTTTAGTTCATAATAGAAATGTAGGTTTCGAGTAAAATATTAATTACAACAGAAAACTGTGTCGAATGTGGTTGTATATAAGACTGCAATCCACTATATTATTTTATTTATATCAACAATATCATTTGAAAAGAATGTCAATCCAAATCAAAGTTTTATTCTTGAACGTCTCAATCATTTTTATATCAATCGCAATGGAAAGCTATTGGACAAAGTAAATAAAAAAAAGAAGAGAGAGAATTTTCTGTTCGCTTTTATCAAACAATGAGAACCGATAAACCATGGAGGATCGAATTAGGTGCATTGCCTCTGAATTTTTCATCTCTGCGAAATCATATTCGTCGTTTTGAATATCTCGTTTCAGAGTTTCCAACGACGGACGCGTGTCAATCAATGACCACCGCATGCATTGAACTCGAATTCACGAAAATGTGATCGAAAAATGTTATTAAAGATCCATTTGTAATACGAACGATCACGGTAGCGGGTAAACGTCATTAAAACCGTACAAGCGTGTTTTTCCGACGCACTGTCCATCAGGATCGCTCGGGTAAAGGTCGTTGACCTTTTCAACGGCACGGACGAGAGCTCGTGTGGACTTAGGGAAACTACATTTAGGAAATTTCTTTGTATATTTGAAGCTAGCGCGAAAATGATCAGTGATTCAAGTGAATCAACATTATTACATTTTAATTGCTTTGATGTTCTTAGTAAATAAAGTATGTTTTAGAGAGTTATCATAATTATGAGGTTCACTTGTATTAATGAGCGGATTTCAGTTGTTGATTCTACGTTGATCATTTCAAACAGTTCATTGCTCACTTCTAATAATGTTTTTTTAATGACGCTTTATATCATTGTACGATTTGCACATTAATTTTGATAGATTCAGTGGAATTTCGAGATATCATCGACTCAATTTTCATGACAGCAGGAGGAAATGAAAATGATGAATGTTCTAGATGAATGACTATTATTACCTATTAATTGACTTCCTTTAGAGAGGTATTATAATTATTGGGTGTGTCCATTGCAATGATCCCGCCTAGGGTTTAATTTTATATTGATCATCTCTAGTGTTTTTTTTTTTATCATTGCTTCAGAGAATATTTTTGATACGTGCATCACAGTATTGATGGAATTCGATCTAAATCTGTGTCGTTTACAAATCTGGAGGATTTCCGTGAATTTGTAGTTTTTACAATTCAAATGTCGACAGTCTTAATCGAAAACTACCCAATTTGGAAAGCAAATAGCGAATCAAATAAAACAAAGAGTGGATCATCCGGCCACTGTCAGAGGATCATTTCCATGGCACTTTGTCATCGTTTTGTATTTCGGTCTTTACATCTATAGTCATTTCTCCTAAGATTTACTGTTTTAGGCTTCCGAATTATCAAGGCTATAGTGTATTAATTAATAATTTAGGAATAATTTTCGAAAGTCATCGGAGGAATTTAATTTCTATTATACTAATAAGAGAGTCAGGCCCTCCATAAACTGTTGAACTGCTATATTTTGGTAACAATCTATTGTTTGTTTTAGAGTTCCAAATCGTTGTAAGTATAGTATATTAAATGATAATTTAGAAACAATTTTCCAAAGCTATCGGATGAATTTAAATTCTATCATACTGAGGGGAGAGTTAGACCCTCCATGCCCTCTTTAACCCATTTGCATCATAGCGCGGATTAAACCGCGATCAGCGACTGTCTCCTATCACCAAGCACGGATAATTCCGCGAGCCGCGACAGTCTGCTATCACCGAGCGCAGAATATTCCGCAAGCACGCGACTGTCTGCACATACGACCGACCACGCGCGGTGATATTGGCCAGTCGTCAGTTGAACGTCGCAGATGCCTGGACAGGGCGCCTTAAGTAGGCGCCTGATGCAAATGGGTTAATTGCTATGACTTTCCACCTAGGATTTTCTATTTGTTTTACAGTTCCAAATTATTACAAGTGTCATATCAAATGACAATTGACAATTTAGGAAAAATTTTCAAATAGCGACGGGAACATTTCACCTTAAGTTTATAAACAGAGAGTCCAAACCTTTAACTCCAGACAAACCGTACCCACTTTAACCCTTTCAATACGGCGAAAAATCCAGTCCGAGTGCGCCCCATTACCGGGATCAGTTATTTCTCCATGCGATTATTAGATAAAATAATTTTATTTTACGAGTAACCTTAACAGTTGTCGCTTGTTTGATTAGATCGGGGACGATCGAGATGAGAAATTTATGGACTCAGAACGATTGAGAATCAATTTGGAGGCCCAACTTGGCCTTATTTTCTGTCCTAGATGTTTTTCAGTAACTGGGACATATGTTGTCCCAACCGTAATATTAAAAATTTTTCAGACTGAGACAGCACATGTCCCGTCCGGTGCGAAAGGATTACCTACTGTGATAATTTCACTTAAGAGCAATTCTTGCGAGTCGATTCCAAATCATTTAAGCTACGATATGCATAACACAGTGAAAAATTTTAATTTCCTAAAGGTGTCGAAGGATTTGAATTCTCCATGGGACGTCTGCATAAACCGCCAGAAATTGTGATAATGCGATCGCACCTGTCGAAGCCGGAGGATATAAAACCGTGAGAACGTATTATTCCGTCTATAGGTTGCAGACTCAATCGATACTTCGATATGGCACGAATAAATATTCCATCCATCGAGACCGTTCAATTCCGTGGTTCTCGGCATCTTCGAACTTCAACTTCTTCTTATCGTCTTCCAGAAGCTTATGTAAATTCGCACGATAGTTTTGCATCTTCCTCGAAAGAAAAAAAAACACCAAAGAAGAATAGAAAGCTTCATACCACTTTTCCACGTTGCGTAAAAAAAGGACGGTCTGTCTTTTCCATTCTTTCCCTTTTTTATCGGACAAATCGATATACCGCAGGAACGAATGTCCTCGGACAAATTGCAAGGTGTACGATACCCGATAAAGACCAATTGCGTTTATTCACATCTCGCGGACACGACACGCTTCCACTTTCGCCAATGAAACGGAATTACGTAACTTCGCGCCGGTATTTATTTTCGTTATCAGCGTCAGCCGAGCTGGAATTAATTTTTTTCTATGTTACCGCCGTTTTCATTCGGACGAATAAAAATACGCACACCGATGGAAAGCTGAATTTATTGAGCCAGATATTTTCGTCGGGATCCTACGAAAGCTGGGGGAAAAAAAAGCATAAGCTGAATAACTTCAACGTTGTACGATTGAGCGTTCACCATTGGATTCCATGGGCGTATTTATTCGACCGAGAAGTGTTAGACTTTGTACCATAGGTATGTGAATGGGTCTGATGGATTTCTTTGGTTTGGAATATCGAGAAATTCTCAGGGCTTGTAACTGTGCTTTTATAATTATTTTACTGTATTATAAACATCTGAGTATCAGCGGTAAAGCTTGCAGGTGTTTTTTCTTTCTTTTGCGTACTTTCGATAATTGATGCGGTTATTCTTGCACGTGTCGTGCCTGCTTTAGGGTGACTATGAATTAATAACGAGTAGTTCATTGAACACTGTTTTAATTGATCTTTAAAGCAGAAGAACTTTGATATATTTAAATTAAGAAACATTTCTCAAAAGTTACTAGAAACTTAAAAGCCGCCTTGCTGATAGCAAATTCGAGTCTTTACTTTCTTATTCACCATAGCCTCAAGTCCTACTGTCATTTCTTCTAAGACCCATTGTTTTAATTGACCTCTGAGGCAACAGAACTTTGATATATTTAATATTAAATTAAGAAACATTTCTTAACTCCTTGCGAACGGAGACCTTTTTTAAATATTGGGAATTAATCGTTTACTTGGCGATCAAAAACCTCCTTTTTATCGGAAAGTCAGAATATTAATATATAGGAATTATAAATTACTATCTGTAGAATCAGGTTTCAACAGTTACATTTCAATTTTTCATCTCTAACCGCGTATACATGTGTTAAAGGGTTAATGAAATGATTGCAATTGCATTCAAGTCTATTTATTTATTCATTATAGCCTGAAATGTCTACACAAAAGTACTGTGAAGAATTTCTAACACATTGAGAATTCGAGTGGGAGTATATTGTTAAATCACTCCAGGCTCCGTTTTCCGAGTTCGCACCTAAAATCACATTTATATCAATCCATTGTCCTCTCTAGTTTATCGCTGAAGAGATTTCTTTTTTTTTTAAACCGACGACGTGACTTCACACATCTGCCTTTCGCGTACTCGTTCGCTGAAAACGACGTGTTTTCTGCTGCGGCACCCTCGTGGACAGGTATTCGTAGCGTTTTGACGTTTTTATAGTCTACGGTTTCACAGGGGAAGCCCCATTCTCGTTGGATGTCTAGCGGTATACTATTCGATAAACCGTTTGTCAGTGTGGTAAACCGATGTGTGAGGTTAGAGGTTAATCAGCAAGGATTTATCAATTTTTTCATTGTTCAAATAGTGCAAATTACATCTTTGAAGATGTCTGTTCTTTTGTCAAAAGGATAAATTATGATCCACTCAACTTTTTAAAAGGTATTCAGCTTGCATTTCAGTAATAGCTACATATTCAATTTTATATTTAATAATAATAAAATAAAAAAATTAGTTACTATAAAGAATCAAAAAAATATTAAACTGTCAATTAAGAAGATTAATGTGTGTAGAATTTCTGCGATAATCGAACTTCGAAGCCTCATGGATTGTAAAGGTGTCAGAAAGCTAGGAACACCGTGACTGTACAGTGCGCTCGATAAATGTCGAGTAGAAGGGATACACCCTCCTCTCGGTCATTGTCCCTCTGCTAATTGTACCTCCACTTTCTCCCTCACTCTCATTCTTTTACTCATTACCTACCTATCTCGGAATCAAGTGAAAAATTCTATACATTCCATTCCTATTTGCTCCCATAATCCTGAAGCAAAGGAACAAACGTTTAAACCTGCCTTCCTTGCCAACCGAAGCATATAATCGGCATTCGAACGGCCAATAAATCATTCCATTCACGGTAGGCTTTCAATCGGAAAACCTTTGGGAAAGTTGACACCACTGTGCCCCGTGGATGAAACTTCAGGAATTTTTGATGTCACTGGACAAGTTATTTTCGGCTTCTAAGCTCCTGATAATTCAGCAGATGTTCTGCAGTCAACCACCGAAATTTAGCCGTACGAAAGAGCTCGGGGCAATCGCAGCAGTGAGTCACTCAGGACAGTGATATTTGTATGATAGTCTCGGTGGTTCGGAGCCCACCTAACACAGTAGGTCCGAGACTATGGTGGTAATGAGGAAAAGACGTGGACTCGCTACCAGTGGATCCAAGTTCAAAGCTCCCCATCACCTCTGGAAAAATTTTTTCTAAGTGATATGTATTTATCATAGTCTCGGTGGTTCGGAATCCTACTAAAACAGTAGGTCCAGGACTATGATGGCTCAGGAATTATAGGCTTGGACTCGCAATTAGTGACTTCAAGATCAAATTCAACCCCGTCACCACTGGGAAAATTTTTCTAAATTACTAACTAATATATCATAGCCTCGGTGGTTTGGAGTCCACCTACAGCAGTAGGTCCAATACAATGGTGACTAAGAAATTCGAGGCTTGGACTTGCAATTACTGAGTCCAAGTTCAAACTTACCCCCGTCACCTCTGGGAAAATTTGTTCTAAATATATTAATAGATATATCATAGTCTCGGTGGTTCGGAGCCCACCTAAAACTTTAGGTCCAGACCTATGACGACTCAGGAATTCTGGCTTGGACTCTGAATTAGTGACTTCAAGTTCAAATTCAACCCCGTCACCACTGGGAAAATTTTTCTAAATTACTAACTAATGTATCATAGCCTCGGTGGTTTGGAGTTCACCTACAGCAGTAGGTCTAACGCAATGGTGATTAAGAAATTGATGGCTTGGACTTTCAGTTACTGAGTCCTAGTTCAAATTCACCCCTATCACCTCTGGGAAAACTTGTTCTAAATATATTAATCAATACATCATAGTCTCGGTGGTTCGGAGGCGACCTAAAACAGTAGGTCCAAGCCTATGATGGCCTAAGAATTATAGTCTGGATTCGCAATTAGTGGCTTCAAGTTCAAATTCAACCCCGTCACCTCTGGGAAAACTTGTTCTAAATATATTAATCAATACATCATAGTCTCGGTGGTTCCGAGCCGACCTAAAACAGTAGGTCCAAGCCTATGATGGCCCAAGAATTATAGTCTGGATTCGCAATTAGTGGCTTCAAGCTAAAATTCAACCCCATCACCTCTGGGAAAATTTGTTCTAAATTACTAACTAATATATCATAGTCTCGGTGGTTCGTAGCTCACCTAAAACAGTATGACCAAGATGGAGAAAGAACCGAAGGCTTAGAAGGACACCACTGTTCCCCATGGGTGAAAGTTCAGGAATTTTTTATATCACCGTACAAGTTATTATCAGCTTCTAAGCTCCTGATAATTCAGCAGACGTTCCGCAGTAGCGAAACTTCGGTCGTACGAAGAAACTCCGGGCAAGTTTGCGCGCACCTCGAAACCTTTTCAGGGGCCGAGATACCGTCTGCCGTAGACAACGGAGATTTGTTAGTTCTGATAAGATTAGTTCACCTTTTGTTGTTTTTTTTCCCTTTTCACGTGGCAAGAAGAGACTTCTTTCATGTCGAGATAGTTGGTAAACTTACGTAACGTGTGCATCGCTCGCATAATAATGTTGTTGCGCGAAATGCTCCAAAAGCGAGCCGCATAATGAGAGATCCGCGGGAGGTTTGCGGCTCCTCGTTGTAAATTTCAGTTACTCCGCTAACGTAGGCAGAACGGAACAACGTTGAACTTTATCGAGCATTGTTTGTTCTTTAAACGTTCCGAGTTACGAGGTGCGCGGCTCTTTTATTTCGAAACTTGCCGCGGGAGCTTTCTGATTAGTCTTCAGGAAACTTCACTGTTTTTGCCTTCTTTGCAAACCTGATTAATTAAAAGTGAACACATCGTCCGCGAAAGAATACGAGGCACAAATACGGAAGAACGATATCCAGAAAAACAAACTCTGCCATCTTTAAATACTGGAGAAAAAAATTGTAAAAAAAATCAGTTCTTTTCTCTATATACAGTTGTCAGATGCACGTCTACTCGGATTATTGTTTTAATTTTGCTCTTTCAACGGTTTAATATAAAATATACAATATTCCCTTCCGTGAAATATGATTTAACATCGAGATAAAATAACAGCGTGAAAGTGGAGATGAATATTTTAACAAGCAATTTAGATTTCACGAGAGAGAATGTCGACGTAAAATGCAGAGATTTTTTTCCAGTTGTAATTTTCTTTTTTTTTTACAAAATTTTCTGTGAAAAGTTGAATACCATTTGCCGAAAGCTGTTCGATTTTCAACCGCCACGTATTGGATCGTTCTATGACCATATTACATTTGATCGCGGTATCCTTGGTGAACTTTCGAACGGAATTTCGTATCCTTCCCATTGCACTAGTGCATTTCAGCTTTCAAGCTTCTGCGCTGGACTGCACTCGACATTGCTTTCTGTCGTAGAGTACTTTGTGCCGAATTAATTCCGAGGCGGAATTTGCTAATAACTCTGTGTATTTGACCAAAGCGACCTCCGGTATCGACCGTTCTCAGTTTCAACCTCGTCTCTCTTTGAGGGAATGCGAATACATGACAAGTATTTTAACGAATTTCAATCTCACGTGGGATTTCCACCGAGTGAAAATAAAAAGGATTTCTTCCGAAAGGAATTATTACGCTCAAGGAATTTATTAAAGATTCTTTCAAATTGGCGGCGAATTCAATTTGTCTTTGAGACATTAGATTGAATCATTGGCCATGGAAATCCTTTGGTATCTGCAAAGCCTTCGTTGCCGTGGTCATTTGCTTTCTAACTTTGACTTTGATGCTCATTCGCTTTTGGATTTAACTACGATAATTATTTCTCCTAGGATTTCATCTATTTTAGGTGAAATTCAAATCAGAGAGGCTGTAATATTTCAAATAATAATTTAACACTGGGTTTACGGAAGCTGCCAAATTTACGGATACTTACTTTTTCAGAGACGTAACACAGTACATATTTCACATGTATTTTATAATATATAAATTACTTAAATGATCATTTTCTTTGCCGCTTGATTCCTCTATTTTTAAAGTATTTATTTAATATATTGCGATGTAATAGATTTCACGTCCGTAAATCTTGTGTTAAGAAAAGTTTGTCAGAGGTGACAATATATTGGAATTCGAACACTGTAATTAAAAGTGCAAGTCTCTATCTCCTTATCAACCGTAGTTCTATTAAATTAGTGTTCCATCATAGCAGTTTCAACTTCTATGATTATATTAGATACCGACCTAATTTTTTAAAATAACAGCCAAATATTACTAAACCTGATTCAGGGTCCAAACGGGAATTGTCACTTATCTCAAATTCCGTCATAGTTTTTCCTTCAAATAACAATTTATGAAAAATCTGCCAGAGACGATAAATTAAAATTTGGAGCCTGTAATTAGAAAAGTCTTTAACTCCTTATCAACCGTAGTTCTATTAATTAATTAATTTTAAATAAATATTTCTTTCAAAAACTGCTTTGAAGATCATCACTCTTAACGAAAGTCACCGGAAAAGGGATTGCCCTTTAATCGAAAGAAGTCGGGGTCAACCGAACCTCGATTATTACTGAATTCAGAGTCTTTTCAAAAACAGAGTGCTGTAAATTACAATACAACAATTATTTCGCCTACAAACTATTGATTCAGTGTGGAATCACCAAGTTTATGATATGTTCAATTGTAATTGAAGAAGAAACTTCCATAGGTGATGGAGAAAGATTTGATGTCCGTTTCACTAATTCCAAGCCTTTAACGTGATAATAATCGTGACTCCAAGTCTAGATTAATGATCCTCGCGACAGGAATTGCAAAGTGCAGCAGACCTAAAAGTTCCTGCATTGTGAAGCAGACTGCCGATTATAGAAATGGAAGTGGCCGTTGATAAGATTAACCAGACGAGCGTAGAGGTCTGTTACGCGTTGTGCCACGCGTACCTAAGAACGAGAGAGAGAGAGATTGTCCCCCTTGTGCAATTCTGAACGCAAAATCATTGACAGAGGATGAAGAAAGAGCATGCCGCTTGTACGACGACACGAAGGAAAACTATCTTTGATAGAATTACACTTAGGCATTCTCCATCCTCCGTTTATACTACGACAATACACGATGGTACCGATGTACATCCAAATATTAACCCTTTTAGTACCAACCGAAAAAACTGATTGAATTAATGACAAATGTAATTGCGAATAAAAAAATTGTCATTTGACAATAGTGTAGATAGAACACGCAACATAGAGCATAAACGGTGTACAGTAATCCCCCCTATAACACGGTAGATTCGTTCCGCGTTATACGAAAACGCGTTGTAGGAGTATTCTCGTACAACGCACTCTATGACCCCGTATAACGCGTTATGTACAAATGTTTCAAGTAAATCGAATATTAAGGAAAAAGTTACGGAAAGAGGGTCGTCTTCTTCAAAGCAACTCGACATCACGGCCGAGTATGTAGGAGACAATTTTGAAATTAACATCAAGATTCAGTAAATACCCCGAAAAACTATGGAAACACATAAGTTTCGCGGAAAAACAAGCAACACGTAACACAGAAACTCCTGAAGAGGGCATCGTAAGATGTTGAAACATGTAGAGTGAATAAAATAAAACAAAATAAGCTGTCAACCGAAATATTGGGAACAATTTGATTTATAATTAAGGAAAAACTAAACACGAGCGATATATGTGCATTTTATTAAAATCAAACTAAGAACATTTTAAATAAAAAAACTTATACATATGTAACTGAAAAACAGTTAATTTCAAAAAAATTCCAAAATTCCAAAAATAGTTATGTTACATGTTTATTCAATAACGTTCCACCGACATATTTTTTTAATAAAATGTTCCAAGCTTTCACAATTTGAATCAATGTTATTTACTTTACTTAAGAGCATATCTTCTTATTAGTCTATATTAATTGAAAATTCACTATCAAATTTTATAAGAACACAATTGATATAATGTGCAAACGTACGCGAAATTGATTATGTACAAATTCATTATAAATTTCACAGTACAGAAATATAACGTGAGAAATCCCCGCGTTATATAGGGGAAAACACGTGTTATACGAGGGACATGGAATCGCGTAATAAGAGTACCGTGTTATAGGGGGGATTATTGTATTTACAATTATCTGTGATAAAATTACTAATATCGTACTGTAAACTGAATTAACCCTTCGATATCCAATGTTAACACGATTTCTAACGGCGATATATCGACACTAAAAGAGTTAAAAGTAATTTATCAAAGAAATATTATATTTTACATCAAAACTTCTGTTCTTCTTGAGCTAATTCTGCAAAGAACTTCAACACGGCATTTGATCGTAACGCTAAAAGATAAGTTAACTTCCCCGACCTTTTTCATTCGAGATTCAAGTGCTTCTCTGAAACGATTGCTTACTTCGCTGAAAGCTGTTGAATTTTCTTACTTAAAAAAACTTCGTTCTAAAGTTCAAGCTTCATTTCTTACTTTCTACACATCAAAGATACTTACTCTTCAACGTAGTTGAAAGTTCGTTAAATAGACTTCAATTTACATCAGTCTATTTTCTCACAGGATTTCCCAGTGCTTCGATGAGATAGGTTGGAATTATATCCTAACTTCAAAAGACATCGTAATCCTCCGACAAAGCAACGACATTTCGACGGTAGACTGCAGTCTCTTTGAGTTCAAACACCGTTCACCATTGGATAGGTGTAGTCATCCTTTGCGGAAGGGGTTAACGTGAACGTAAATATGATATCCCTTGCCTTCTCGTTCCAGTCACGATCGTAGTACATTTCAGTGAGGACACGAAGCACACGTAGAGCCCTTTGAAAATGGCCTGTAAACTCGAACGGTCGACGATACGTTGGCGATGATACCGTCGCTTTGCACGGTGACCCAGTTAAACAGCAGGGGGTTATAATACACCCTGATATTTTCTGTACCCCCTTTAATGCTTTGCTCATGGTAAAATACTCGGTCGTCTTGGAAGGTATTGTTGGAAATAGTTGGGAATTCTATTTGAAATTGTTCAAGTAGTGCGGAGTTAGCAGGTTCGTTTGGAAGAGAGCGTGTCGGTGAGCTATTCGTATGGAGAGTGATTTGTGATTTGACGTTGAAGTAGTTGGAGGTCAAAGTGGTGAAATAGGACGTGAATAAAATGAGTGCCGTTTGGCGATGGGATTTTTAGGATTGGAGAGAAAACTGGAAATGTTGGGAAACTTGGTATGATAATGGTTATTTAGGAGTTGCAAATTAGGAGGAATGAAAATATGGGGCAGTGACTGTGGTCCCAAATGGTCCCACGAAGTAGAAAGCGAATAGATTTGGTATTATTTTGGTAATGGGGTTTTTGAGGGCTTGAAAGTTGGTCCAAATGTTTGGAAGCTTGGCAAGATAGTGTTTATTTAGGAATTGCAAATTAAGAGAAGTGAAAATATGGGGCAATTTTGGTCCCAAATGGTCCCACGAGATAGGGAGCAAATAGAATTGGTATTATTTTGGTAATGGGGTTTTTGAGGGCTTGAAAGTTGGTCCAAATGTTTGGAAGCTTGGCAAGATAGTGTTTATTTAGGAATTGCAAATTAAGAGAAGTGAAAATATGGGGCAATTTTGGTCCCAAATGGTCCCATGAGATAGGGAGCGAATAGAACTGGTGTCGCTTGGTAATTGAATTATTGAGGGTTTGAATGAGATTTTAAAATGTTTCTGAATTTGGTAGGATAGTGTTAATTTAGGAATTGCAAATTAGGAAGAATAAAAATATGTGGTAGCCTCTGTGGTCCCAAGTGGTCCCATGATATAGAGAGCGATTGAAATTGGTGTCGCTTGGTAATTGAATTTTTGAGGGTTTGAATGAGATTTTAAAAGGTTTGGGAATTTGGTAGGATAATATTAATTTACGTGTTGTGAATTAGAATAAAGGGAAAATGTGTGGCAGTGACTTGTGGTCCCAAGTGGTCCCATGATATAGAGTGCGAATAAAATTAGTGTAGTTTGGTAATTGAAATTTTGAAGGTTTGAAAAAGGTTTTAAAATGTTTCGAAATTTGGCAGGATTGTGTTAATATACGTGTTACGAATTAGAATGAAGGAAAAATATGTGGTAGTGATTGTGGTCCCAAATGGTCCCATGAAGGGGACATGAAGTTACATTGGTACCCTTTTCCCAAGGAATTTTTGAACGTTGGAAAAAGATTAGAAAACTTGATAGGATAATATTCATTTAGAAATTGCCAATTACAATGCATTGAAAATATGTAGAGACGCTTATTAATATTAAACATATTTGAAAATTCTATTCGGAATCGCTAAAGTATTTGAATTGAAGTTAGCATGTTCGTTTGTAAATGCGCGTGTCAGTGAATTATTCGTACGGCGCGTGATTTGCGGTGAGCCGTCGAGGCGGTCAGAGGTCAAACTGGTCCCATGAAATAGGGAGTGAATAAAACTGGTGTCATTTGGCGATGGAATTTTTGAGGGTTGGAATTGGGTTTGAAAATATTTGACAATTTAGTAGAATATAATCAATGCCAGAATTTGAATTACGACGTAATTAAAATACGCGAGAATAATTCCAAATCAGATTGACGCTATTAATTTGAAACATAAAACTTATCGTTCCTTTTATGATAACATGTTGAATCATTGACAGAAATGATAGTAAAATAAGTCTCTAAAAAATTGCAATACCTTGAAATTGCAAATAGATAAATTACTCTACCCAATTATCGTCAGATACACTAGCTTGAATTGATTCAGTAAAGGTAGTTAATACTGACACAAACATTTTTATATAATCACATACGTTTGTATCGTATTTATAATTCAAATTATTTAATTGAATATACCGAGCACTCCAATCTGCATACGCTGGGAAAATTTGAAAATTTAGTATGCCACTAGTGCAACGTGAGGTACACATTTAAATCAGGTTGTATTAGTGCACCAAAACTGTTGCGTCATAGTTGATTTTCCCAATTGCATCGTGGTAATGAAGGTGTTAATACGCATGCATAAGCTAAATCTGATTATAAGCAGGATTCATGGGTATTAGTATTTGGAGTTTATATCGGATACAGGATTTATTGATTGTGGAATTTATATGGGATTTTCCTTCGATACAATCTGCGGACTGATACGGAAACTCAAGAAAATTCATTTTTGCGCGTTTTATCACATCGATCAATACTTCCCAAGTTAGTTTAACAAAGTGCTCACTTCACAATCAAACAATTATTGATTGTCCACCGTATTATTTAGCTCGATTGAATGTTTATTAAATTAATGACATATATCAATTACAATTAATTCTTGTAAATATGTTAAACGTACATTTATGACCGAATTCAAATTTGTCGAATAAAATTTCTTTTACCTCGAAAAATACATCAAAATGTATAAGGTTTTAAACCAACAAACGCATTAAATGAAAATATAATTCATCGATGAGAACACAAAAAAAGATATTCATAAATTCTATTTCTGGTGTTTTACAATTAATTCGAGTACTGCAATTGGTTTTCATATTTTTAGATTGCGTTTGAAATATTCCACAGCGCATTCCTTTTAGCGAGAATATTTTTTTTGAAGCCGTTGATTAAAAACTGCACACGAGAAGTCCCTTTTGATGTTCTTCCATATTTTACATTTTGTAATTGCGTTTATACGACAACATAGAGACGATGAAAAAGTATTGAAAAAATAGAAATACAAAGAGACACGACGGTTTATTGTTTCCCTTTGAGTATCCGATGTTACTCAGTCAAGCTGTATTGGTTCGTATGAGTCAGAGGTCGAACACAGTGCGATGGCTGAGTGAAATCTAATCGAATTCACGAAAACAGATATAAGAACCGATCGATCCCGATATATTGGTTTCACTTTACGCGCGGACAATTGATAAATTCATTTATCATCGTACTATTTACTCTTGTTATTGTCCGCGATAGGATGGCGTTAACCGCGGTATCTTCTTTCTCTGTTTCTCCTCGTTCTATGTGCTACTTCGTCCTCTTTATTTCCACGATATGTCAGTTTCATTCAAGCGGGAGATAAATTTTAACGTGGCTACGGAAATTATACCGTACCGTTTGTGGCTTGTGGAGAGAACGATCGAGATAGAGTGGGAAAGGCTGAAAATAAAAGGAAGAAGGAGCGACAGAAAGAGATAGAGAGACAGAAGAGGGTACATGATAGAGAGGAAAAGGAGCATATCAGTAAATTTTTATTAGGATGGAGGCAGAGATTTTGACTTGCAATCGGTTGACTTGTTTTTGAGACTTTTTTCGTCACCTATGGGAAATTTTGATTTTTCCTATTTGATATATGCATCATAGTGATTCAGAGTCCACTTAAAATAGTAGGTGAAGGAGGAACTGGAGGATCAGACTCACAATTATTCGTCCTAAGTTCAACTTCTCTCGCCCACCTCTAGGAAGTTAAACAATTCTCTTGTGTGAATAGTTACAGTGATTCGGAAACCAACTAAAATAGTAGGTCTAAGGCTATAATGAAGAAGCAATTGAGGGCTCACACTTATAATTATAATTAGTGGATTTGATTTCAGCTTCTTTCTCTCACCTTTAGTAAATTAAACAACTCTCCACTGTGAACAGTCACGGTGATTCGGAACTCACCTAAAATAGTAGTTCCAAGACCATGGTGGAGAGGAAATTGAAGACTTAGACTCACAATCAAGAAACAGGAGTTCAAACTTTCTCTGCCCCTTTGGAAAATTTGCCATTAACACTAAACCTACCAAGCCGGTCAAAATGACCGGTTCTCAATTTTTTAAAAAGACTACCTAAATTGATAGGGGAGCCGTGAAGTAAAAATTCTACTTCTACCATACAAAGCCTAAATTATTAGGTGTACAAATTAATTCTCGGCCTTTTTTTGACTAACTTTGACATTTATTTATAACAATGTTGATATAAATTCAATATTAAATATAATCTTCTTCATTTTCTATACGTTTTTGCCATCTCCCAGGTAATTGTCGGATTCCAGATCGGAAAAATGATAGTGGTTCATATCAATGAAATCATTGAGGCATTTATAGACCTGTTCAACTTACTTGAATTGAGAATCAGTTAGGTGGTGTTGTAGTGTGGAGAATATTCGAAGTCTAAGTCTGGAGAATATTCGAAACTGTTGAAATCATTTCTTTCGCCTCTGTAGCGTTTCTTTTTTTTTTAGTTGAAACCGCGAAAAGAAGACAGTGCCTTAAATGTTGCTTATCGAACGACATCGTTTCTACACATGATTTTTCACGTTATGTCTGGAGTAGAGTCATGCGATATATCTTATTTTAAAGCTAACAAATGGTGCTTCAGAATGACTTCAAATTTGGAAAAATTCTAATCTGAATAAGTTTCGTGGTCGATGAAATCTGGGGACCGAGAATTAATTTGTACACCTAATAGTTAATTAACTAATCCTTTCACTTCTTGATTTATCCTCTTCCAAAGTACTTGTTCAAAAAATCTAAATTTTAGTAGATATAACGTCGGTAGTTTTACTGTTAATATATAATCCTCGCTGGTATGGAACCCATCTAAAACTATACGCGTCAGATGAAATGATCATAGCAAATAAAGCCAAGAAATACAAAAAAAAGTGTATTAAACCCTAGAAACGTAATAGAAGCAAGAGGAGAATACAAAGGATGATGCACAGAGTACTCTAACGACAGAGAGTAAGAACAGTGTCGAAAATAGAGCAAGAGAAAGGCAACAAAAAAGAGAGGCCGTTAACGAGAGACATTGAGAGCGCAGAGTACCGAAAAGAAACACCGAGGGATCTAAACAAAGAGGTGGATATTCGAAAAGAGGGGGCAAGCGAAAAGTACTCTCCATTAGTCTTTTCGTTTCCATTAATAGTTCACCGGCATCCCGTGGCTTCGAGCTTCAAATTCAATCGTAGAATCTGGTCCTTTCTCGTGGTCGTCGTTGAGTACACCAATTAATTGCCGCGTTTAAATTGCCAATAGCGATCATCATTAACAAAAGTGCCGGGCGTTCGATTGAAAAGCCTCTTCGACGGGACATTATTTCTTTGTCGAGCATCATGCGAAATTGGCTTATTGGTTTTTGCACCTTTGAAACGCACACGGGTGCGATTAAACTAAACGAGACCGTTTGGTAGCCTGAAATTTAGTTCTCTCTCACTCTCTTCTATGTTTCTTCCTCTTGCATTCTCTCTTTTCCACTTTCTCTCCCCCTTTATCTCGTTCTTCCCTACTCTCTGCTTCTCCCCTTTCTCTCTCAGACTCTTTTTCTCTCTCTGTCTCCTCTCTGGTACTCCCCGTTTTCTCTCAGTGTCTTTTTCACCCTTTCTCTCTGCTCTCTGTTCTCTGTTTCCCCCTTTCTCTCTCAGTATTTTTTCTCTCCCTCTCTCTCTGTCTCCTCTCCTTTACTCCCCTTTTTCTCTCAGTGTCTTTTTCACCCTTTCTCTCTGCTCTCTGCTCTCTGTTCTGTTTCCCCCTTTCTCTCTCAGTATTTTTTCTCTTTCTCTCTCTATCTGCGCTCTGTTTCTCTCCTTTCTCTCTGTCTAATCTCTGTTTCCCCCCTTTCTGTCTCAGTCTCTTTCTTTCTTTATGTCTGCACTCTGTTTATCCCCTTTCTCTCTCAATCTCTTTCTCTCTTTCAGTCTACTCTCTGTTTCTTCCCTTTCTCTCTCAGTGTCTTTCTCTCTCTCTCTCTCTGTCTGCTCTCTGTTTCTCCCCTTTCTCTCTCAATCTCTTTCTCTCTTTCAGTATACTCTCTGTTTCTTCCCTTTCTCTCTCAGTCTCAGTCTCTCTCTCTGTCTATTTTCTGCTTCTCCCCTTTCTCTCTCAGTCTCCCGCTCTTCCTCTCCCTCTCCTTTTTATTGGATCAAACAGTGCTTCAATCATCGCCCAATCTTTTTTCCACGTTTTGTTCTATGCGATTCTGGTTTAACTCGATTTCTGAACAAACGACGCGAGATCATCCGAAGTGTAATTAGCATCAGGAAGTTGTAATTAGCGTGTACCATGCGAGGCCACGTTTCTCAGCGTATCTTGCTAGTTTTCGCGCGCAAAATTTCCATCACGAAATATCACTCGTTTTTTAATCATACCGCGTGGACATTGATTGTCCAAGTCTTATTGAGTCAAAGTGACAGAGCAATCGTCATTTTATTTCTTTCTTTTTCGTACCTTATGCAGAGGCGATTCTCGTTGGACTTAATTCTTAGGTAAACAACGCGAGATCGTGTCGAGTAATTAGCATCTGGGAGGGTCAATTAGCGTGAGCGATGCGAGGCCACGGTCTTTCTTTGATCCTACTAGTTTTCCATGCACTGAATTTTCGTTTGAAAGACTTAATTCGACAAATATTTTATTCATCTAATTGTACTCGATATAATTGCAAATTAATACAAGTCTTTTTGCTTAAAGGAATTACCACTTTTTTAGAGAAATTTTGGGAAATATACTCTTCGGTTGCACAGCACAAATTGATTTATCTCTTCTTTTGGAAGAAATCAGGTAACACATTAACACTAGAACTAACAAGGTGGTCTAAATGACTCGTTCCTCATTTCTTCTAAAATCTTTTAAAGTTTATATGAGAATCATAAAGCAGATATTGTATAAAATATGAATTACTGAATTAGTCATATTCTGCGCCTTTCGATTCCACGATTTCTTAAGTATTTATTTCATGTATTGGAATATAATAAATTCAACGCCGGTAGTTCTCGTGTTAAACACCTAGACTTCTTTTTACATTTTGTATTTTGTAATTACAGTTTAGCAGAATTTTTGAGATCATCCAAAACAAAAATAGCGTCGAGAATGGCCAATTAGTATTCTTCCTGTTGCAAGGCCACATTTATTTTCTGATCTCGTTTCTCTCGCGTGCAAAATTCGCCTCGTCAAAGGCTCCTGGTCTTTTAGTCATATACCAGAAGTGCATTCGCAAAATAGAGGTGCAAGAAACAACGAGAGATTTGTCGTGCAAGAAACTACCAGCACGATTTACATCTAAATAGAATTGTCGGATTCGTTTGTCACGTGAAACTGAAATTCCTAGTTGTTGAATCCCTCCTTCGCTCTTCGTCGAAACTTATTGATTTTTGCTGTTCCCGAACAAAACGTTTTATTTGATACTTTTCGACTTTAATTGCTACGATCATTTGGTCTAGAATCTATTGTTTCAGGTAGCCAATTATTGCAGATACGGTAAATTAACCCTCCATGGGATCTTTGTGACTTTGAACTAGCACAAAATAAGTCTAATCTTCTATTCTTCAAAGTTAAATTTTTAATTTTGCCAAATATAATCTAACTCATGAAATTCTTTACAATTCAATGTTTAAAAATCAGGTTTAATATGTTAGTTAAAACGGGTTTGTATTATTTTCTAATTATGCTATAGAAAAATTGATTTTCGGTTATCACAAAAAATTCGGACTATGGAGGATTAAATTATAATTTCGGAGAAATTTTCCAGAGATAGGAAATATTCGAACATGAATCTACTAATTAAGAGAGCAATACTGTACTTGCTTTCCCGCCACAACATTTGCGAACAAAACGTATTTGCAATTTCCAAGCAAACGTCGAACGTCCTATTTTCAAGTGGAATTGCGTTATAAATGCAGTACGTAACATAACGAAGGAAGAGTAAATACGACGTTGTTATAATTAAAAAGGAAAAAAAAAAAAAAACTCGACAAACCTGCACGGATAACTCGATTCCGAGCGAAGCTATTCACGATGAAATCACATTACGAGGCAGTCGCGATGAAATCAAGTTACGAGGCATAGCTCGTGAATTAAATTAATTCTTCGATACGGAAAATAATTCCGTTACCCGTTGATATATATTTTCCTACACTCGTGAAAAATAGTCGATCGTTGAAATTATCAGAGAATTATTCTCTTCACTATTTTCCCAACAAAGATCCTGTTGAGTTTCAAATGTTATTTCAGCAGTACTTTCTAAACGTGGAATTAGAATCGCAAAAGTACGTTTATTTTCTTAGCCTGTCGTAAAATATAATGTATTTATATATTTTATAGATAGAAAGAAGATTTGGTAGGATAATATTAATTTACGTGTGGCGAAATATTTCCTCTGCGCATTATCCCCACAATGGAGGGAAAATGTGTGGCAGTCACTGTGGTCCCAAGTGGTCCCATGATGTAGAGAGCTAATGAAATTAGTGTAGTTTGGCAATTGAATTTTTGAGGATTTAAAAGAAGGTTTTAAAATGTTTGAAAACTTGGTAGGATAGTGTTAATTTAGCAATTGAAAATTAGGTAGAATGAAAATATGTGGCAGTGTCTGTGGTCCCAAGTGGTCCCATGATATAGAGAGCGAGTAAAATTAGTGTCGTTTGGTAATTGAATTTTTGAGAGTTTGAGAGAAGGTTTAACATGTTTGGAAACTTGTTAGCATAGTGTTAATTTAGGAATTACAATTTAGAATGGAATGAAAATATGTGGTAGCAACTGTGGTCCCAAGTGGTCCCATGATATAGAGAGCGAGTAAAATTAGTGTCGTTTGGTAATTGAATTTTTGAATGTTTAAGAGAAGGTTTTAAAATGTTTGGAAACTTGGTAGGATAGTGTTAATTTAGGAATTGAAAATTAGGTAGAATGAAAATATGTGGCAGTGACTGTGGTCCCAAGTGGTCCCATGATATAGAGAGCGAATAAAATTAGTGTCGTTTGGTAATTGAATTTTTGAGGATTTAAAAGAAGGTTTTAAAATGTTTGGAAACTTGGTAGGATAGTGTTAATTTAGGAATTGCAAATTAGGAAGAATGAAAATATGTGGCAGTGACTGTGGTCCCAAGTGGTCCCATTATATAGAGAGCTAATAAAATTAGTGTCGCTCGCCAATTGCATTTTTGAGGGTTGAAAAGAAGGTTTGATATTTTTGGAAGCTTGGTAAGATAGTGTTAATTTAGGAATTGCAAATTAGGAAGAATGAAAATATGTGGCAGTGACTGTGGTCCCAAGTGGTCCCATTATATAGAGAGCTAATAAAATTAGTGTCGTTTGGTAACTGAATTTTTGAGCTTTTAAAAGAAGGTTTCAAAATGTTTGGAAACTTGGTAGAATACTATTAATTTAGGGCTTCCAAATTAGGTATTTATTGTAAAAGAAATTTTCTTTGAACATTACGAGAAGAATTCTTCATTAATTATTCGATGACTGCAATCTCTTCGTGCTTAAGATCGCAGTTTATCGTCAATGAACGAAGACTGCTCGATTTTTATTTCAAATATTACTTCAACGATGTTTTCTCAGCGTTATAATAGAATTAGTGTACCAAAGATTCTTTTATTTTCTTACAACAAAGCAATCTTCTGTGCATATTGAGAAAAGAATTCTTCATTTCATTATTCCATAATTGCAATCTCTTCGAATTTGAGGGTCGCATCTCGCGAATAAACAGAGACTGCTCGATTTTCATTTCCAACATTATTTCAACGATGCTTTCTTAGCATTATCTTATTCTTAGAGGATCTCCAAGGTTCGTTTATTTCTTTATACTTATCAAACAATTTTCCTTTGAGTTTTCATAGAAGAATTTTTCATTAATTATTCAATGATTGCTATCTTTTCAAGTTTACGAGAAATCTCGACTACAGATGGAAAGGAGGTACTATGGCTTTTCAGCTATACTACTTCGTTGATGCTTTTGATCTTCCTCGTAGAATTCGCATCCCATGAACAATGGTGTCCCGTTTGTCGTTTAAAGTTCTCATTGAAACCTCAGTTCTACCGAAACCACAAACAGCGAATGTCGTTTAATCGATGCCCGCAGAAGTTCTTCAAAGTCCTGCGGGATGATTTGGGATTTAATCCTTTGAGAACTATGGACGTATATATTCGCTCTGAGGTAGCATCTCGTGATCTTATCGATGTGCATTTACGCAGCTACGGATCAAACATTGAAATTTAATTATTAAAGTATATTCTTGCAACTATTAACTCGTAATTTGTATATTTTCAAATAAAACCAAAGGTGCAATTTTTTCAAAATGTTAGGGGTGAATGATAGTTTTTAATTATTTTTTTAATATAATAACAATATTGTTCCTCTCGTTTTCTAATGAAAAGAGGCTTCTGTACTTTGGTCGAATATGAAATAGACTTTTTTAATTCAACTGGTTAATTTTACGTTAATTATGTTGCTTCCAACGATTCGGAAATTGTTCGAATATGCCATTTAATCGCACACTAATGCAAATTAGTGCTCATTAATGCCGCTCATAATGGATTTCAACGTTTCTCTACAAATTCATATCATTTTGATCAAGTAGAAACATTTTGAATGGGTAAATTCTCTCGATTCATCTTTTTTTTCCAAATATTTATTTGATTTATTCCAATAAAATAAATTTGAAGCTGGTATTACGAATTTTAATTACATTTTAGCAAATGTCAATTGCCATTTGGAATAATAATTTATGTTTTATAATGAATTGAATGTTTGATTTTAATGCAAGAGTTAGAATAATACCGGACCATTTCGGTTTGCAAACGACCATGGCATATTCGATGAATCGCCAATTTGATCCTCGACCGTGCTATTTGTTCTAATTGTGCATTAGTGACATTCATAACGATCGATTCGTAGCTTCATGATCAGAATCATCCGCATTATTTTTAGCAAACAATGCGACTCCATGAAATCTCACGTAGATTTCTTCCTACCAAACGTTTATTTCGAAATTCACGTATCACCGATAAATTCGTAATGAACTTAATTACAACGGATTGCAATTTCAACGGGACATTTTCGACGTGAATAGCCAGAGTTTATTCGACGAATATCAAATTGGTATTTTACCCATGCTATTTATCGTAATTGCACGATAATTCTGTAGTCATTAAAACTCCCTGTAACATCGTTGCAGTTAAAAATTATAATACTAAATTTAACGAAGTAGAAATTAATCACAATTTGTTTAAAAATTTGTTAAAAAAAATACTACAAAAATAGAATTGTAATTAAAAAATTCTTAATGCGAAAGTCAATATCATTATAATAACATTGCAACAAAATAATATTATTTTATTACAGATACAACATAAAAAAATAACTACGCTATAGATTAATGATTCAAAACTTTACAAATTTTGATAATCAGTTTATTACGCTAATGTAAATAGCGTGCTAGTTATTATTATTATTAATTTAATTCCTCTCCGATATAATGGAACCATCGTACACGAAATACAATATAAAAAATTCTTAATTCGAAAGTGAATATCATTATAATAATTCTACAACAAAGTGACATAATTCTACTGCAATTACAACATAAAAAATTAATAACGCTTTACATTAAGGATTCAAAACTTTGCAAAATTTTGAAAATCAGCTTATCATTCTAATATAGAATATTATCATTATTAATTTAACTCCTCTGATATAATGGAGGTATCGTACACGAAATATAATATAAAAAATTCTAGAGAAAGGTGGATGCAATGCAAGTTAGCTCAAAACTGATACACGTCTACCTGTAATTCGTCGAACGACGTGACGTTTATAGTGATTGCCTCTCACAAAAGAGTTTTCACCATAACGGCGCGAAATTTTTGCAGGTCCCGCGGCTGACGGCAGCTTTAGCGCCAAAACAACGCTCGGTTTGTCGGCATTTTTCAGACTGACGGCGTCCGTTCAATGTTCTCCTTTTTCACTTTTTACCTTCTCTCTCTCTTTTTTTTCTGCACAATTTTCCTCGCATTCGAAACAAGCATCAGTGGCAGAAATTGATTCGTAGGCATTAACTGCCCATTCCTTCAATTACTTACAGTCAAAGCTTTGAAATTCGAGTCACCTGTGATTTTGATAACGCTGATTGAAAATTCGGAATATTTTCCTTTTTATAAAAAGCACCGAGCGACTTTGCATCCCCAGCTTCGCGAATTTCGACTCGCTTTAACGCCATTTCGATCGGACAATTATTTTATTTATCGTATGGCTATCGTTTATCCATCTCGTGTTTCAACCCTTTGAGGACGAGCGACGCATAAAAAAATTTAATCATAGTTTATCTCCTTAAAGTTAGAGTTGAAAAATTGAAATACAACCGTTAAAATATGATTACAAAAATAGTATTTTATAATTTGTATTCGTTAACAGTTTAACTTCTTGATAAGAGGGTGGTTTTGAAATATCAAATAAATGATTATCTCTCTAACATTGAAAAATTTCAACGTCTGCAAAAGGTTAATCCTCTGATTTGAAAGATACAAATTTTTTAAAAATTGTTATATAGACAATAAATAGAAGATGTGAAATTATTTGATCTCAAATTTGAGAGAAAATCTTTTGTCCGCCTCGGCTTGTAATTCTCTGATTTGAAAGATACAAATTTTTAAAGATTGTTATATAGACAATAAATACAATAAATACTAGAATTAGAAATTATTTGATCTCAAATTTGAGAAAATGCACACACCCCCTGAGCAGATTCTGAAGCCAGTCAAAAAGGCGGGTTTCATTTGAGGAATAAAAAAATTGTAGAATAATTGCTTTTAATATATGCAAGTATTTAGTATTATACGTGTAGGAAAATTGGATAAATAACAGTTGTTTAATTAATATCATTTTTGTGGAGAATTAAAACTTTGTTTCTCTCGACAGACGAGTTGCAAAGCTAATAAACGAAGTGGTGTTTGTAAGGCTTCATGTGAGTAAAAAATAGCGGAGTAATTTTCATTTTCACGCGTTTCAAATTATTTCACCTGTGTAGAGATAAAAAGCGATAACTTCTGGTCATTAATATTGTTTCTATGGATAATTAAAACTTTCTCCACTGCGAAAACAACTTGCAGAGTCAGGGTGTCAAGCAGAATGTTTGAAGGAGGTACAAAATAGTGGAATAATTTTAATACTCGAGAATGTGCGAACGTCAAGAACAATTGTTTCTGTTCATCAGTACTGTCTCTGTGAATAATTAAAACTTTGTTCGGTCGAAAAGCAAATTTTAGAGACAGTATACTAACAGGGTGGTTTCCTTTGCTTGTAGAAATTGAAAAAAAAGCGAAATAAGTTTACTACTTCTACACTTTAAATTATCTCACTCTTCTGGCCGTGAAGGACAATTGTTTCTGCTTGTTAATACTAATTTTCTATATAATTAAAAGTTGGTTTGGCCCGAAAATTGTTTCCAAAACCAGAACTTTAAGGGGATGCAGAGAGGAATGGAAAATAGCGAAACTATTTTACTTCTTGTATATGATAAATTATCTCGCACCTCTAGCCGTGAAGGACAATTGTTTCTGCTTGTTAATACTAATTTTCTATATAATTAAAAGTTCGTTTGGTCCGAAAATAGTTTCCAAAACCAGAACTTTAAGGGGATGCAGAGAGGAATGGAAAATAGCGAAACAATTTTACTTCTTGTATATGATAAATTATCTCGCACCTCTGAACGTGAAGTACAATTGTTTCTGTGCGTTAATGTTGCCTTTGTTAATAATTAAAACTTGGCTTGTTGCGAAAACTGTTTCCAAAATCAGCACTTCCAGGGGATGCAGAGAGGAATAGAAAATGGTGAAACAGTTTTACCTCTTGTATATGTTAAATTATTTCGCACCTGTGCTAATTGCTTTCGTCAATAATTAACCCTGGAAATATCAAGAAAGTCAAAATGACCGATTTTTTCCAAAAATTCTAAGTTTATATTACAGCCATATGACAGATATTCTACATTGATTTTATAAGATACAAAATTACCGAATTAATCATCATTTCCACCATGTCTCTTTTTCCAAAGTACTTATTTAATATATTAAAATTTAATAGATTTAACGCCAGTAGTTCCAGTATTAACAATGGATTTATCTCAAAAATAGTTTTTAAATCCAGAACATCATAAGGCTGTAGGAGGGAAATAAGAAATAGCGTAATAAATTTAATAACTTTAATACTTCTGACAAATAATATCCATAATTATCAAATGTAGTAATAGAATATACTACAATAATAATTATCTCCTGACATAATCTTAACTCGTTAAAAAATCAATAATTTAAATTAATCAAATTTGCCATCCCAACCGATAAAAATACAATTTTCCACATTATATCAACACCGTCAGAAATTTCAGTTGGCATAAAAAAATCGCAGAATCTCACTTCAACCAGAAGCATTGGTTTTTCATAAAACTCGATATCAGTCGTAATAAAAGTGATTGAACAAAGAACATAAAGGCACAACCGTTATAGACGTTTTCATCGTGAGAGCCATTTGTGAATTATTTTTTCATATTTACCCCGACAGCTATCTCGCACTCTTTCCCTCCCTCGCATCCCCTTTCCTTCCTCATCCGACAAATATACCTCTCGTTTCTTTTCCACGATGAAAACTGATGCCTGATGCCCCGGATAATTGCCGTAAGAGGTAGAAAAGCGATAGAAGTGGATAATAAAAATCCAATAAATACCGAGCGACCATTTCCCTCGATTCTCTCGCGACGCTCAGGGAACGTTGCGAGAATCACTTTTCATTTTTCGTGGAGTTTAAATTACAGCACAGCCCAGTTGACCCAGTTTCATGGCAGAAAGCTGACTTGCGTCATACTGCAAATTATGTTGCGCATAAAGGACCCCCTCGGATAATCTCGTAGACCCAATCGCTTCTACGTGTGAAATTGATAAGCCTAACGATGAATTGGGCACTTTTTCTTAATGAGATTTCATTATTTCATTCCCTTCTTTATTTCTCCTCTTCCTTTAGAACTATTCTACAAGACTTTCAAGGTATTGGATTGCATCGCTATTGCAATTAGAAACTCCGTTTCATGGTGGATGATGATGCAAGTTTCATAGAGTTGCGATAATCGCGGGGGTATCGAGGATGTTCGGAAGATTAGGATCGAAACGTGGAATATGGCAGGTCAATGAACCTGAACGAGGGATAGCAAGGTTGATTAGACATTAGGGTTGATTGTGTATGATACTCTGTTTGATCTACCCGAATTGTTGATCATTTGGTTTTGGTCAATCGAGAATTCTATGTCGCTAGGTAGAACTGCTCTGTGTAATCTGTACGTATTGTTGATCATTTGGAATAGGTGGATTGAAAATATGACATTCCCAGAAACACTGTGCTGTCTAGTCGGATTATTGATCATTTGGCATCATTGATGAAAAGTTTCATGTAGGTAGGTATATTGTTCTGTTTGGTCTACTAGAATTGTTAATCATTTTGGATCGTTGAATCCAGAGGTTTGTATAGGTGTATTGTAACGTTTGAACTGTGGAGAATTGTTAATAATATTTGCACTAGGTGGATCGAAAGTGTAAGAAGGAATCGAATCAAACTGTATTCGTTTTTTTGTTTTTTTTTTGTGTTACGCCGACCATCTTTTTTTGTTCCGGTTCTTTCTTTCCACTGAATTAAATGTATCATATCTGCACATAGTTATAAGAGTTACAGAGCAACGTGTATACTAAACATATTGTAAACCGTGTTAATAAACGTTTCCAAAAGTATATTCATCAGAAAGAATAGGTGCAATGCAGGTGAAAATTTTAGACGGTGTGTTATTTCTATTCAATTAAATCCAGTGAGTTTGATATACTGGATAGTACGTTTAGCGTATTGTTTTTCAGTGAGCATCAAATATCTAAAAACTACGGTGCACCTGCTGATAGTATTTTCTATTCTCTCCCAGTATTTATTGGACACTGTGGATCGAGTGGTCGAAAGTAATTTCTCCTTCTTTCAAAGTTTCTATGTGTACGTTTTACTGTCTCTTTTCTCCCGTTTAGACATCGACGTGTTCACTCACTTTTTCTCGTGCCCTTTTTCTCTGGCGATGCAATCTCATTGTTGCTGGATTTGTATGAGAATATACACCTTTCAGTTGAAACTATACGACTTGTTTGTGTCTGTGCGTCATTGCTTTGATCTAATACACTTCGAATGGCATAAATGGAAAATTAATGCGTAGCCTAGTTTGCCTGCATTACCTGCGGACGTAGGCTCTGTCAGAGAGAGAGAAAGTGAGAGAGATTGTCATAGGGAAAGGGAGAGGGTGAGAGAGACAGACTTAGAAGAAGATACAGAGTGAGAGATAGACATAGAGGAAGGTTAAGAGTGAAATAGATGTATGGAAGGATAGAGAGTTAGAGGGATAGGTGTACAGAAAGTTAGAGAGCAAGAGAGATGGAGATAGGGAAAGATAGAAAGCGAGAGAGATACTTGTAGGAAAGTATAGTAGGAGAGAGATGGACGTGGACAAAGATACAGAGTGAAAGATAGATAGAAGAAAGTAGAGAGAGTGAGAGGGATAGGCATAGAGAAAGATAGAAAGTCAGAGAGATAGAAACACACAGATAGAGAGGGAGAGATATAGATATATAGAAAGATTGAGAGTGAGGGAGATAGACGTAGAAAATGATATAGAGTGGAAGATAGACATAGAGGAAGGTACAGAGTGAGAGAAATAGATATATTGAAAGATACAGGGTCAGAGAGATAGAAATAGAGAAATATAGATATACGGAAACATAGACAGTGAGAGAGATAGACGTAGAAAATGATACGCAGTGAAAGATAGACACAGAGAAAAGTAGAGAGAGAGAAGTAAATATATCGAAATATATAGCGTCAGAGAGATAGAGATAGAGAAATATAGATATATTTGAAAGATAGACAGTGAGAGAGATAGACGTAGAAAATGGTACACAGTGAAAGATAGACACAGAGAAAGGTAGAGAGTGAGAGAAGTAGATATATCGAAAGGTACAGGGCCAGAGAGATAGAGATAGAGAAATATAGATATATTTGAAAGATAGACAGTGAGAGAGATAGACGTAGAAAATGGTACACAGTGAACGATAGACACGGAGAAAGGTAGAGAGAGAGAGAAATAGATATATCGAAAGGTACAGGGCTAGAGAGATAGAGATAGAGAAATATAGATATATTTGAATGATAGACACAGAGAAAAGTAGAGAGAGAAGCAAATATATCGAAATATTTAGGGTCAGAGAGATAGAGATAGAGAAATATAGATATATTTGAAAGATAGACAGTGGGAGGGATAGACGTAGAAAATGATACGCATTGAAAGATAGACACAGAGAAAAGTAGAGAGAGAGAAGTAAATATATCGAAATGTATAGAGTCAGAGAGATAGAGATAGAGAAATATAGATATATTTGAAAGATAGACAGTGGGAGTGATAGACGTAGAAAATGATACGCAGTGAAAGATAGACACAGAGAGAAGTAAATATATCGAAATATATAGAGTCAGAGAGATAGAGATAGAGAAATATAGATATATTTGAAAGATAGACAGTGGGAGAGATAGACGTAGAAAATGATACGCAGTGAACGATAGACACAGAGAAAAGTAGAGAGAGAAGCAAATATATCGAAATATTTAGGGTCAGAGAGATAGAGATAGAGAAATATAGATATATTTGAAAGATAGGCAGTGAGAGAGATAAACGTAGAAAATGATACAGAGTGAACGATAGACACAGAGAAAAATAGAGAGAGAAGCAAATATATCGAAATATATAAGGTTAGAGAGATTGAGATAGAGAAATATAGATATATTTGAAAGATAGACAGTGAGAGAGATAAACGTAGAAAATGATAGAGAGTGAAAGATAGGCACAGAGAAAGGTACAGAGTGAGAGAAATAGATATATCGAAAGGTAAAGGGCCAGAGAGATAGAGATAGAAAAATATAGGTATATAGAAAGGTACACAGTGAGAGAGAAAGAAGTAGAAAATGAAACAGGGTGAAAGATAGACACAGAGAAAAGTAGAGAGAGAAGTAGATATGTCGAAAGATACAGGGTCAGAGAGGAAGATATACCAAAGGATAGAGAGCAAGGGAGATCGACAGGACACGTGAAAAAATGAGATAGAGAGAAGAGAGAAAGATGGAAAGAGAACCAGGGAGAGTGGGAGAATGTGAAGGACAGAAAAGGGAAAAAGGGCGAGAGAAGTGGTGGAAGAGAAGAGTAAGTAGGTCACTAGGCCAAGCTCGACGAGAGAAGCTTTCGCATCGAACTCCGCATCCTACATCTGCATACAGCCAACAGGGGTGACGTCTTTCGCGAAAATGCCTGGAATGGCCGTTCGAGGGTGAAAAATCTCTCGAGCATCGCACGAAGAATGATAGAAAAGGGTGAGAGAGAAACGTACATAGGGTTTACTCGCATTTCTAGCAATAAAGGAATTCCTTCGAATTGAGTATTCGAGAAAAACGATTCACCGTAGATCCATGTCTCTCGGATGATGTTGATATTTATTCGCAATATCAATATTGTTAATTCAGTTTGCATTGTTGAAACTATATATTAATATTCATTGAAGTAAACTTTACTATTCATGATTGCAAGAATATATTTTCTTACTTAAGGGTAGCTGTTTGCGAATGATAAACATCTATGAAGATCGTGGCTGTTTTTTTAATGTAAATTCGCTAAGAATCGACTGTGATTAAGTTGAGTTAAAACAATTTGTATTATTCATCATCGACGAGGGAAAGTGTTGTAGAATAAGCGACGAAAAGAATGTACCTGTGAATTATTTGCTTCTTTCGTTCTATCATTGTAATTAAACTGAATTAATATCAATAAACGCTGATCGATTTATTTTAAACAGCATGGAGAAATTGTAAAAAAGAAAATTCAAGGTGTTATTTAGCATCGTATTTTATGTTAAAAAATACCGAGGCGAAACGTTGTTCCGCTTTGTGAACGTTGCCAAACACCCACGGCGAGTCTATGATTCACTCAGGACGAGAACACTTTCGCACCGGTTTCAAAGAGTTCTATAGAAATGATTTTTAACGTCGCACGTTATTTTTTACAGGACGTTCTTTCATTCTTACATTATCGTCGACTAATCGCACCGTAAACGAGAATAATCACCGTTTTTATCGAGAAACTTTGCGTTTGTTTTTACCTTCCTAGGACATTTTCTCGATATTCTTTCTTTTTTTGGTTTTTCTTTTAATGTTTATTCTTTATGTGGACAATACGAACGTTAAAAAGAAGGAAAATTCGTGATATTTTTAAACCTTTAGTCTACAACAACGTGTGACACTCGTGGCGTGATAAATGGAATACAAAATTTGCAGTTTTCGCAAGACCTAGGAAATTGAGAGAATGTTAATTATAAAATTAAAAATTTTTTAAATATGGGGATTGACATAATGAAATAATTTCTTTAATATTTTGTGTCTGCCTTCGCAATGACACAAAATGTAATTGCTAAAATAAAAATTGTTAAGTGATTTTGACATATCAAGATATCAAAATCACGATGCAATTTTTATTTTAAATCAAATTCCTAATGTAAAAATAGTTTAGTGATTTTCATATATCAAGATATCAAAATCACGAAGCAATTTTTATTTTAAATCAAATTCCTAATATAAAAATTGTTTAGTGATTTTGATACAACAAGATGTTACCAGTGTCAAAATCACGAAGCAATTTTTATATGAAGAATTTAATTTAAAATAAAAATTGTTTAGTGATTTTGATACATCAAGATATTATCAATATCAAAATCACGAAGCAATTTTTATATTAGGAATTAAATTTTAAATAAAAATTGTTTAATGATTTTAATACATCAAGATATAAAAATGACGAAGCAATTTTTATTTTAGCAATTTGATTTTGTTTCATTGCGAAGGCAATCGCAAAAGGAATCATGAGGTATGGGGTTAAGGATCAAAAGCTATTCGTCTATTTCATGGCGAACGGCAAAGTCCAGAGGCAATTTCGATTGCCAGTCGATCAGAGTGATCGGAGTCGAGCGCTTCCGGTTTCCGTTTGGTTGCACTGTAATCGACCGTACGATTCTCTCTTAATCATTCGATAACTGTATTTCGTATCTGCGTGGCAGTTTTTCTAGTCATCTGGAAGGAATCTCTTCTTCTCGTGTGAATGAGCTTTTCCTCCTGTTGGTTCTGTGCGTTTATGTATTCGTCCAGGATGACTATTAGATTCCATCTTCCTGCAATTTACTTCCCTGATGCAATGATTGTGATATTAAATTTCCCGTTATTTATAATAAAAAATGATAGTATAAAGAAGCTCAGTGTATTTTAACACTAGAACTACCGGCCTCAAATCTATCATATTTTAATAAATTAAATAAGTACTTTGAAAAAGGTGGAATCAAGCGGCAGAAAATTTGATCGATTGGGTGATTTATATTTATTGATACAGACGTAGAATATTTATTCTATGACTCTTATGTAAACTTGGAGAATTTTTGGAAAAAATTGTGTACCAGTCATTTTGACTGGTTTGGTAGTTCTAGTGTTAATTGATATATTTAAAATATTTAATATTTAGCACATTTAACATATCTCATATTTGATATGTTTTAATATGCTGTGTCATTAAATATAGAAGTGAAAAGGTTTGACTAATTTAATGACTTTTGCGGAAGTGTTTACGATTTAATATTTAAATATTTATATATTCCATGGTTTTGCGGTGATATTACAAATTGGAGATACAAGAAACTAACAATAAGTATATTATTGATTAAATTTTCTCATTAGATCGTTTATTTTACGTCATTGGAGTAAACCAATTTAGCATAAAGTTTCATTATTATAATCTTAACTTTGGAGAAGCTTCTGACAAATTTAAACAGAGGGTACAAGCTCTTGAAGTTTACGCCCTCCCTTCTTCATGATACCTTGCATAAATGATATGCTAATTTTCGACTGAAATTATCTAAAATATTAGTTCCTCCGCGTCCATCAAAATAAGTAAAAACAAAAAACTTTGAAATTCCAGAAATCAATATATTAATGCGGCGACCCAGTTAATGAGCTGTGCGGGCTTTAGTGATAGTATTATCGTGTGTTAAAGACTTAAGTAGAATAAGCCTCACGAGGCTGATGGCGTCGAGTTTAGAAGCTTTGGATTGCTAAACACTGAATTCCAATTGAAATCCTCTCTCTATCATCTTCAACAAATTAATCCGACAAACACATCACAGCTTCTATGTCTTTAATATCATTAAAAATTATAATTTCCTATAAAATTCTAATTTAAATTGAAAGACACAGCAGAATAGTTAACACATTTTATGCGGGCCACGTAAAAATACGTTTTTTGGACTGTGCATAGACAGTTTAAAAAAGGCGATTCGTGGCAGTAATTACTTAGACTTGAAAAGTTAAGTACACTTTCGAATTTAGAGAGAAAGCAGTTACCAGCTTATATTAATTTTTTATAAAAATCAAATTCGTACAAATTTTTCAACAAGTTTTGCTCTTGAGTCTTAATGAAGCGTTACAAAACACCCGCATATAATGTGTTAAGTACAATATAATTTGATGGAATTTTATGGAACCAATTTAGAGATTTTCAATATTATCGTGTATCGAAGACTTAAGTAGAATAAACAATGCAAGGCTATCATGGCATTGAACATGGGAGCTTTGGATCGTTAAACAGTGGATTTAATTTTAATTCCTCACTCTGTCATCCTTCACATCTATTCGTCAAATACCCCATAGACTTTGTGGACTGAATCTCATCTGAAATTGTATATCTACAGGGTTATTAAAGTTAGAAAAAAATTAATTACATATTAATTGTAGCCCTGTATTAAGTTACACTCGACACAGAATTATCACTAGAACTACCTAGCCAGTAAAAAAGACTGATTCCCAATTTTTTTCAAAAATTCTGCAAGTTTATTAATCAATCACAGAACAGAAATTTCACATCCATCCTATAAAACATAAATTACCAAATCGATTATCCTTTTCACTTTTCAATTCTACTTGTTTCAAAGTACTTTTTTAATATATTAAACTATAATAGATTTAAGGACGGTAGTTTTAGTGTTAATAAACATTCCCGAGTACCTATAACTATTTCTATTATTAAATAAAAACTACTAACCAGCTTTAAACGATTTTCCCAAATTATTTACCTCAGCCGATGAAAATTGCAAGAAACTCATGTTTCAAAGGGTTGAAAAACAATTAGCAATTTCCCCTTTGTACTTGAACAATTTTACATCTCTTTTTGCGTCAAAATCAAAATACTCGCATTAAAATTAGACACAGAAAGAAATTATTTAATATATTGAACTATAATAGATTTAAGGACGGTAGTTTTAGTGTTAATAAATATTCCCGAGTACCTATAACTATTTCTATTATTAAATAAAAATTACTAACCAGCTTTAAAGAATTTTCCCAGATTATTTTACCTCAGCCGATGAAAATTGCAAGAAACTCATGTTTCAAAGGGTAGAAAAACAATTAGCAATTTTCCCCTTTGTACTTGAACAATTTTACATCTCTTTTTACGTGAAAATCGGTCGCCTGTTGTTGCATGCAAAATACTCGCATTAAAATTAGACACAGAAAGATATCTTGTACCTTTTATCACCAAACCCCAAGCTACTCCGATTACATTGGAACAATGCCGTCCGTTAATTAGCACGCTTGCAGATTTAAACGTTTATCAAATGAAATTGCAAACGACGAATTAAAGCGACGAGATCGAGGACAGAATATTCCCATCGATGGATCTACCATGGGTTAGAATCACGTTGGTGCGAAACTAGCGAGAATTCATTCGCGATAGGAAAATATAAGGGAAAAATCGTGCGGAGAACGTTAGAGGAACAAAGAGAGTAAATGAATTAAAAAGAACAAAAAAAAAACTGACGATTGTTTCTATTCGAATTGTTCTATTCTCCTGTCGACGGGCCTCTCTTAGCGAGACCGATTGCATATTGGAAAAAAAACCTTCGATGGAAAAACGTCGATAGTCCGATTTCGGAATTAATTCCCATGTAAATGGTGGCCGTTGATGGATGTGTTCTTTTACCGTCGTTTTTCATTAGATTTTACAAAATTCCATCCACGCGTTGTTGCCATATTTTTAACACTAGAACTACCGGCCTAAAATCTAACATATTTGAATAAATTAAATAAGTACTTCGAAATAGGGGCGATCAAGCGGCGGAAGATTTGATCGATTGGGTGATTTATGTTTATTGATATAGACATAGAATATTTATTCTATAACACTTATATAAACTTGGAGAATTTTTTGAAAAAATTGTATACCAGTCATTTTGACTGCTTTGGTAGTTCTAGTGTTAAGGAAAATTGTACGAGAGAGAGGGAGAGAGAAATAGATACTGAATTAATTCTGCAATAAACGTGTCGACTTTTCATAATGGAAATCAATATCGTGCCTGTTTCAATTATATGTGAAATAAAACTGATCTTCACGAGGGGATCCTCGTGGGAAATGTTTTCTCTATTATAAACGTATTGAACACGACTCGCAATTATACTCGTTAAATATTCGATTAAATGTTTCGACGCGTTGACGGTTGTCCTTTCTCTTTCATCGAGTGCTTCTTAATTCTTTTGATTTGTTGTATGCAGAGGAAAATTAATTATTTGATGGAACATTGTCGAATAATAAATGAAAGTTGAATTTAGTTAGGTTTTGCAATTCGTGTAAGTAGTATAAGACATTTACGTGGAATAAGTAGTATGTGGCAATAAATTAAGATGTCCAAACAAGTCAGTGTTTAGTAAAAGTATAAAATTATTAACCCCTTGCCTATAACGAGTGATACTCATGATGCTATAAATTGGAAAGGAAATTTTCAAGTTTTACAATATCTATTAAATTGAAAATATCAGTGAGATACGACACAATCAAATTATTTCTATAATATTACGTTAAATTATATTAGGGGTATCGAGAAGTAATCAGAACATTTTTTTCCCGGCGAAAATGATTTATTTATTAAATAAATCTTAAATATTAATCAACAATATAATTTCTATAATTTTCTAACACTTTTTGCTAGCGTCAAGGTAGTTGTTCAATTCCCTCTTTAAAAAAGTCCTTCGATTTTTTATTGAAAAACGTTTCCAATTACGTTTTCACTTCTCCAATTTCGATTACTATTCAGTACCCCTAATATTCTATATCAACAATCGCTGATAAATGTTTATTTTACTAATTTCATTTTCAATTATTGTGGAGGCAGTCACAAAGTTAATGGCACGGCAAGGGGTTAATTGTTTCAGCCTACAATTTGGAAAATTGACACCTCTTTTATTTTGAACTCATGCAAATTATAATATCTATCGTTTATTTTGCAAATGGGGCATAAGTTTCTTTCTTTTTGCATAAAGGAATTTAAAATTTGTGTTTTAACATGTTTAAAAATATTGATAGCAATTTTTGAAAAGTTTCACTTGGACGTGTTATCTTGGATACTTCACGTTTTCTCAGTATAAATAATTTCGTATAAAAATCTCCGGGTTTTATTACGCTAAAGTGAATTAGGCGACTTTTAAAATAAACAGCTCATATAGTGGACAAAAGGTAGAACGTTGAAATGAAACCGTAAAACCGTACTCCAAAGCAGAATTCTAAATATTTTGAAACGAGCAGTGAATAGCTTAAACGGCTGTCCTAATTACCAGCACATTTATTTATTTAAACTCCTATAACTTAGACAATTGCGATTAAGATAAAATAATCTTAATGCCCATAACTCTCAAAACATTAACCCTTTGTACTCCGAATTATTTTTTGATTTTCTTACAAGTAGCTTCAAAAACTTTTTAGTATTTCGCTTGAAATTTTGAACTGAAAAATAGAACAATTTAAATAAATAGAGGAAAAAACAAATGCTTTATTTGTGCTATTATTATATTTTGTAACTTGCAAGTGCATGATATCTCTCAAAAAAATTTCTAGGATGCAATTTTGGTTTTCTTTCACACGTTAACATCTACTGGTTTGAATGTGAAAGAAAGTCGAGTTAAATTCGACATAGAAGAACAAAGAATTAATACTTTTCGTCGTTATATTTATGTAAATAATACACGCCAAAGGAGGTTCACTTAAGACGTATATATACGTCAGTCATAGGAATCAATGGAAACACGGGAACGTACATATACGCTCAGGCATTTCAAAGACTTATGCCGACTAATTTTTAACCCGTCTTTCTCCTCACAAAGAGGAAAAACAAGGACTCTCGCTTGTGAAAGAAAAATACAGAACGATTCTCGAGGTTTGGCGAAGTCGCAACGGCAAACAGAAGCGAACTCCGCTCTCATTGCGTTCCCGCAGCTTTCGTTCTGCGTTGTCTCTTTGTATTTACTAACTCGACCTTTAGACCAACGAGTTTTAACGGTCTCCCTTGGTTTTTTTCCATTCAGGATGAAAATTCGTTGAAGTTAATCCAAAAAATAAGAAAATGCAAGTCTAATCGAGGTTCGAAGCAACGAGAAGATAACCATGCTCGTTGTTCTGCAATTTTGCGTTGTTTCTTTTAGTTTGTTATCCAATTTTTTAAGTACAGTGTTCTTTTCTTTTACCGGAGGAAAAGAAATGAAAACTGCGTATTGAGCGAGCTTGAAGTCATTTTGTCGCCTTTCAGCCTTTTAAAAGTTATTAAAAAAATTCCAATAGAAAGTCAATTAATTCGACTTGGTTTAGCTCTTATTAACACGTTGAACTACTGAAAAACTGAAAATACAACCGTATTTCGCTAGATTCACTGTTTCTCCTGAAGCGAAATTTTTTCTATTAAATTCACATCTTTATAAAACAGAAACTTTCAAAAAATAGATAGATAAGTATTCGACACACTTTTATCTTTTAAACACCAATATTTAAATATACAGTATGTCTGAAAATTCATAAATATTGCAATTTCAAAGTGACACAAAATTTCATAGAATTCAATAGCACCGGTCACCGGTGACCCCCACGGCAGTCAACGTGTTAAAAATACTTAATAAAGTCTCTACTCTATTCCTTAAAAAAGCTAATTTTCCACTAGACAAAATACGTGCAGCAATTATTTAATTTAAGAAAAATCACCAATAGAAACTCACTTCTTCTTTTTCATTTTGCTAGAAATTTCAGCCGTTTAAATTCCAACAATAACGAAAGAAAAGGAAGCCGTAGATAAAAAATACACAACGCTCATTCGTCGAGCAAACAAACAAAAGGAATTAATTCCTCGTTTCTCTCAACTCCGTGATCCTTTAAACAACGTCTATCCGTAGAGAATTAATATTCCAGAGGAAGAGAAAAAAATGTCCGGGAAACATGTTTTCGTCAAAATCGAAAAAAACAAACAGAAAAACACCGTTTGCATTCCCATAGTTGAACGATTCCGTATGGATATCGATACTTTCACCATGAATCCGTACTCGCTGGTGTTTGAAGTGCGTGCACGCACAGGTGGGTCATGCCTCTCTCGTCTACGTGCACCAGCATAATGCATTCATGCTTCGGTGCATCGTGAGCGCGTGCAATTGCAATTGTTGATTCTTCAAGGCAAAACTCAGCTTGTAGTGACGCCTCGAAAATAGGAAAGGTGCGATGGAGGAAGAGCAAGCGATAGAGAGAGAGAAAGTGAAGAAAAAGAGGTGTGATGTAATGGCAAATAAGGCTATTCGCTCTTCTGGATCCACTGGAATAAGAGAACTTTCTCTTTTTGACTTTGTTATACTATATTTAACCCTTTGAATCCTAAATTGCTTTTACGCAAAGTTAGATATTTTTTATTTATTTTTTTTATCAAAAATAGATACATTTTTGCCAGTTCTGACACTTTTTGCGAATCGGAATTGAGAATGTACTAATTACAGTATTACATGGCGGAACTAATTTATTAGAAACTAAAAATAATGCCCCCAATAGGGTTTATTTAAAGTAGAAAATTTAAGGTTTAACCCTTTTAGTGCAGACCGAAAGAAACTGATTGAATTAATGACTTAATATGAATTAATATTTCATATATTAGAGGGTACCGAAAAGTAATCAAAACTGGAAAAGTAAAAACGTAGTTGTAAACGTTTTTCAAGGAAAAATCGAAGGACTTTTTTAAAAAGGGAATCGAACAACTACCTTTACGCTGGCAGAAAGTGTTAGAAAATTATTTTGGTGATTAATATTTAAGATTTCTTTAATAAATAAATGTTTCTCGTCCGCAGAAAAAAAATTTGATTACGTTTCGGTACCCCTAATAGAACACGTAAAAAAAGAGCATAAACTGTCAATTTACAATGATTTGTCATAAAACTACTGATATCTTATTGGAAACTGAATATTAACCCTTCGTTGTCCAGTGTTAAAACTATCGCTAACGACGATATGACGACACTAAAAGGGTTAATCCTCTGTGGTCCCAATTTTTCGTGGTATCCGAAGACCAATTTCACGATAGGGCAATTAGAAAATGATAAAATTACAATTTTAGATAATAGATTAAAGCTGAATTTAAATATTGAATTGTAAAGAATTTTATGATTTTCACGAGATAAATTATAATTTGACTTTGAAGAATAGAAGGGGATTGTCTTGCGTTACCTCAAAGGTACAGGGGACTCAGAAGGAAAAGGAATAAAGAGAAAGACGGTGAGTAAAATGGAGAAAGAGGAAGAGAAAATGTTGGATAGGAGGAAGAAATGCAGCGGAGATGGGAACAAGAGAGAGGTATTATGAGCAAACGTAATAAGCAGCTCGTACTGGCATCGATTGGAGAACTCTCACCCTTTGACATCCAGAGAGTTATTTAATTCTGCCACTGTGATTTCGCTTGCGCTCTACTGCCCACTTTATGCGTCTTCTTCGTCTCTCTACGTACAGTGTCGTGTTAAATTTGCGTTTCGTGAACTCCCTGCACTCCCTGTCAATTGATATTAGAATCTCGGACTGTTCTATGATCGTATTAACACTAGAACTACCAAGTAACTCGAAATGACTGGTTCTCAATTTTTTCCAAAAATTTTTCACGTTTGTAGGAGAATTGTAGAATAGATATTTAACACATTGTACGCCGGCTAAATATCTGCTATCAAATTTCTTATATTTGATAATGTTACTATTTAAACCAATATAATTTTAAACACATTAAGTAATGCACAATTTAAACGCAATAATATTACCTTCTTTGTCCACTTTACCGTTTTCCTCAAGATAAAATAATTCGACTGATATTGATCGGTAAAATCCTAAAATCATATATTTGAAATCCCGCATTATCGCGGGACCGGCGTACAATGTGTTAACATTGGTCTTATAAAACATAGGTGGAAAAGATGATTAACACTAGATTTACTATTTATATATATGTAACACATTGGTTGGTTAATTTTTTAATAATCAATCTTTCGTTTAAATCAAAATGGAACTATTTCCTTTGCAAAAAACTTAATTTTTTTTGCTTACTTCAGAAAAATAGGTTTTGCGGCAGAAGTAACTCCTAATCAGACCATTTAAACGATATAATTTTTAAAACCTAGGCTAAAAAAGCTCTTGTGTATCCACATTTAGCAAATAAAAAGTTTTTGGTGATACCCCGTACCATTTTTTTTCTTATCCGCTGTTAAAATTTGGGATTTACTTCAGCCGCAACCTTTATATCAACATCCGTAAAGCTAGTGTCAATTAATTTAGGTTTTCTAAAATAAAAGTGGAATATTTAATTTCACGGCTACCCTATTAATTTAACACTAGAACTACCAAACCAGTCAAAATGACTGGTACACAATTTTTTCCAAAAATTCTCCAAGTTTACATAAGAGTCATACGATAAATATTCTACGTCTATATCAATAAACATAAATCACCGAATCGATGAAATTTTCCGCCGATTGATTCCGCCTTCTTCAAAGTACTTATTTAATTTATTAAAATATGTTAGATTGGAGGCCGGTAGTTCTAGCGTTAAATAATTTTTAGAAAAATCTTGGGACTGGTATTTTGACCGTTTTGGTAGGTTTAGTGTTAAAAAAATAAAATACCCGGAGTACTATTGAAATACATTGATTTCGTAGTCCTCAACGAGGTTTTGAAGTTGTAGGATGTTATTTTGTGAAAAGAGTAACAGTTTTGGAGTGGATATATCGATGGGAGTAGAGAAATACTTGGATCGATGATGAATCAAACGAGAGATTGGTAGCGTTCGAAGTTTCAAGTGGAAAGAGAGGGGAAAAAATACTCAAAGCCAATCCATTTGGTACTCGAAGCGCAAAGGATTAATACGTGACTTCGAAAGTGAAGTTCGAATAGGGCAGGCAATCAGAGGGAAATTTAATGCGCAAAATGGAGGGAGAGAGAGAGACAAAATACGCTCAAAGGATTTTTAGTGGAGTCCATTTGGTAATTTGAGTATCAGAGTTTAATGTAGAACCTTTTCACTGATAGAATTCTACATGTTAATCAGCAGGTAATTTAGCGCATTGAAAACAAAAAGGGAGTTATGTATTTATTATCTTAAGAATAATCTGCTTGTTGTTGTGTCTGTAGGTGAATCATTATTTTACATTGAATAAATTTAATCCTGCAATTTGCAACAAAACCCTCGAAATACTTCATTGCATATTCAATATTATAATTATTAAATATCAAAAATACGCTTGAAGGATTTCGAGCGTCGTTTATTTCGTAATTTTAGTGCTGCAAGTTTATGTATGACCTTTTCACCGATAGAATTTGACTTGGTAAGCTGCAAATAATTACTGGACTGTAAAAAAGGAGGGATATTATTTCGGCAATGATCAATTTGACGTTTCAACCGCGAAATATTATTATATTATTTCACCTTAATTGAAACGAAAACCTGCACTCAACGACGGATACGAAAAGTATTTTAGGTACTTCTTATTTAATACTCAAAAATAATTTAGATACCTTTCATATAGTACTAAAAATATTTTAGATCCCTGTCATTTAACACTAAAAATATTTTAGACAACTCTCATTTAATACTCACAAATATTTTAGATACTTTCCATTTAATACTTAAAACTATTTTAAGTCCCTGTCATTTGATACTAAAAATATTTAAGATACCTCTAATTTAATACTTACAATATTTTAGCTACCTCTCATTTAATACTCACAAATATTTTAGACACCTCTAATTTAATACTTAAAAATATTTTAGATCCCTGTCATTTAATACTAAAAATATTTTAGATACCTCTAATTTAATACTTACAATATTTTAGCTACCTCTCATTTAATACTCACAAATATTTTAGATACCTTCCATTTAATACTTAAAAATATTTTAAGTCCCTGTCATTTGATACTAAAAATATTTTAAATACCTCTCAATTAATACTTAAAAATATTTTAGATCCCTGTCATTTAATACTAAAAATATTTTAGATACCTCTAATTTAATACTTACAATATTTTACCTACCTCTCATTTAATACTTAAAAATATTTTACATACCTCTCACATAATACTTTGACGATAAAATATCGCCATGCAACGTCGCCCCAAAGGAAAATTGCACAAAGTATTTTCATCACAATCCATTAAACACTATCAACACAAAGAGCAAGTCCATAATTCTCTCTGGAATAAAATTCCAGTCAAAATCATATGAAATTTTCATACGCTGAAAATAAATATATCAAAGATACTTTTCATTATAATCCATTTAATATCGCGGTTTAAAAGGGTCAAAAGGTCAGGTACACCGGCATGGACGTTATAATTACCATCGTACCGAAACTTTCATCGATCGGAGAGTTAGTCGCGTCGTGCGAAATCGTTGTTCGTTAATTGATTATCGTCCGATGACGTTATTGCCACAATTTCGTCGCGGTGGATGAAATCCGTGGTTATAAGTGAACCTACCTGCATGATTTCATGTATCGACGTGGCCCGCGGGCTTTACCCCATTTCAATTCGATTACGACACGATGATACTTTGAATTCGGTATCTCCACGATAATCCGGCTTTAATATCCAAGTTCAATTAATTCACGTTATTAATTAACTGGAAAACGTATTTCACCGATATTTCGGACGAATTATCCATTAGATTGCAAGAAGACAAGAGTCTCGAAATATCAGACTTCCGACAGATCTCCAAGAATATCCGCTATTTTATAACGATTTTGCCAACTTTACAGAGTTATCTTGCAAAATTGTAGATTTTAATCCAATATTTGTAGAATTTTGAACGATAAAGGTATGAATATTTGTAAGATATGAATAACGTCTGTCTTTCAACGAGAATGAAGTCTATTTTGAAAATGGAGGTAGGTCGTTTACAGAAGCACCATTCGATGGTAACTTTAGTTGAAACTTTGCAGAATTTCGAGCGATAAAGAGATGAATTATTTGATTTACTTTACATATGTTTGTCCTCAAGTAAGAATGAAATCTGCCCTAAAAACAAAGACGTAATATTAACCCCATGCAGTTCAATTTCCTTTGTAATTACATCCGGAATAATTCCGAATTAAATTACTAAAATAAAAATTGCTCAGTTCTCATCGATATTTTTGATTCCATAAGCTTTGAAAAATTTGAAAATTTTCTATCTTAATTTATTGCATCAAGAGGTTTCCTCGTTCTTGCACGGCAGGGGGTTAAAAGAACACATTATATCTAACAAATCAGCGCAGTCAGAGAAGAAACTTTTACAAAAATCAGCTCATCTTCATCAGCTCAATACACGTTCAAACAACAGCTACAAAGAAGCGCGCACTTTTTCTTTTCTCACCGCGAATCATTGATCAAACAATGATGCATCGCTCTCGCTCCATTTTCCTCTCCGTCCTTCGTTCTCCGATCGAATACTACTTCACCTGACATTTCATTTAAAAAATTCTAATAATTCATGCACGAATGAAAACGCTACCTAGCGATTCTCTATGTAAACTGCCACAGAGAATAAATAACCGACGTGCTATTGTGAGCAATCTGCACGCGTCGAAAGGAGTCCAGCATCCTTGGAATTCGTATTGTTGATACACAGAAGTTTCTTCGCGATAGGGAGATCCTTTCGAGGGGAGCTCAGATCTTTGTTAACACACCCTCGGTCTTTGATGGATTCCTTGACAAAGAATGCTATTTCTCTTTCTTTCTTCCTCTCTCCCCTTGATTTTCTACCGTTCCTTTTTTTTCCACCTTTGTACATCACGTAGGATAACGCGCAACTCCGGAACTTTACCGTTCCAGCGCTCCAGTTTCCTTCTTCTGTTATGCTTCGTAATGTTATTCCTGAGTTTGCGGTTGCTGTACCATCGATAACTGTACCTATAATTTCGATAATCGAGGTTAAATCGTGACGTGATACCGTATCGATGCGATTGTATTCAAAAGCGTGTCGATCCTAGATCGAAGAATTGAACGATTGTGTTCTTTTTCTATATTTTTAATCATTTCTTCGCTGATACGCGATATTGTACTGATTTCTTTTGTACTTTTTATCTCCAATGTTGGAAGAAAGATAAGGTATAATCGTCGTTAAACGACATGTTTGCTTTGCAATGATTTTAAGAAAGAATTATTGTACATTTTTTGATGTTACGTGATACGAGTATGGCAGGATTGAATAACATGGAAAATAATTGAATTTTACAGCGCCTTACGAGGGTGGAATATGGAATGTGAGGGTTCATTTACCGGAGCACTACCCTTTCAAATCTCCTTCGATCGGTTTTATGAACAAAGTGTACCACCCCAACATCGACGAAGTTTCAGGCACGGTGTGTCTAGATGTTATAAACCAGGCATGGACTGCCCTTTACGGTGTGTATATTATCATATACTTTACATTTTTAATACTCTCATATTTTAAAAATTACACTACACTGAATATTACCAAAAAAAAATAATATTCACAAGGCTCACAAATATTTTCCAAAATTATAATACAAAATAAAAATCTCCATTCGACCAAAACGAATCAGAGTTCTAAACAAACCGCAAAAAGTTATACATAATCGATGAATCGTAACACGATACCTAGTTTATATTACATGTTGCCGATACAAACAGTCAGTTAATATCATTCTACGTATTTTCCTTTCAGATTTATCGAATATCTTCGAATCCTTCCTGCCCCAATTGTTAACATATCCCAATCCAATCGATCCGTTAAATGGCGACGCCGCGGCCATGTATCTTCACAAACCTGAAGAGTACAAGAAGAAGGTAGCGGGTAAGTGAATAAAACTTCATCAATTCATTTAACAATTCTCAAAGTATATTTCAATTATTCTTACATAATATAATACATAATAATTCTTCCAACAATCACTCTGTGTATATATATTATTTCTAATATATAAAACTATCTTTTATAATTCAGAATATAACACTATAAATTCCATTGGCAAGATGAAACTTGGAATTATTAACGAAATTACTACGCTGACAATTGGGATGCAATTTCCCTCTTGATTTCTCGGCAGATTACGTGAGGAAATACGCGACGGAGGAGGCTCTGAGGATCCAGGAGAACGACGGTACCGGAAACGGGATGTCGTCCGACAGCGAGTCTTCGATGAGCGATTTCAGCGAGGACGAGGCGCAGGACATGGAGTTGTAACCAAATATTTTACCATCCGTACCCATATCCTTAATCTCGATTCCTTGTAAACACCGATCGCTCGTCCTACCAAATAGATGCTTAAATCCGAACCTCTGAGCCTCACTGTCGGTTTAGGGCACGAGAAAAAGAAACAAAAAATTAAGAGAGAGAAAGAGAGAAATGAGAGAAAGAGGCACTCCCTCGTCACTTTGTTTCTCAGAGAATATCGATCTCGACCTGGGTCGTAGATTTTTTTTGTTGTCATCGGGAGGTCGAATGGCATGGATGCGACGAAACGAACATGAGAAATCACTCTTGAAATTCTCCTCTCTTAATGCGACCAATGGTTCTCTCCTTGTCGTCGATTAAAGGACGTTGAAGTCCATGTGTGTCCGAGAGAATGAGAAATAGAGAGAGAGATAAAAAAGAAATGAGGACCATCGTTGGAATTTTGTGGGTCTTGTGTCCCCATTATAAATCGATATATCGCTAGTGCCCCGACTTTGGCATCGATCCGAGCACAGGATCATCTCGCGATCGCGAGCACGATAAGACACAAGTTTCACCGGGAAACGCTTGAAACCCTTCGGCCGATTATTTCTCCTTGTCTTTGAATCATCGATTCACCATCTCTTTCTTTCTTCCTACACGTCGATCGTTTCAAACTGGACAGGTTTTCTACCAACTGTCTCTTCTTATTCTCCTCAACCGTTATTCTCCTCTTTCGACGTCCGATCACGAGACTCTCGATACCATGATTTATCACAAACTCTCCAAAAACAAACACTATATTTCTTCTTTCGAACTTCCAACAATCATTCGACTCTGTTCTACCAGTTTTACCAAGAATCCTCCGCCAACGTTCTCCAAAATGGAGGAATCGAAAGATCATGTAGTTAAAACAACACACTGGCAACGATGTGTGTTCTTCTCTTTTGATTCCAGCTTCTTAAGTTCTTCGTAACAGCGCTACCTTTATTTACCCGGTCGCTATCAAGTTTTCCTTTAAGCCTTTGACTGCTGTGGGCGTATATATGCGTCTTGCGATGAGCCATCGATGGAGTCTATGGACGCATATATACGTCTTACGAAATTTGTCCAAGGAGACTATAGACGCATATATGCGCTCTGCGCAAGCTATCTATGTAAACTATCAACGTATATATACGTCTTGCGAAGGCCACCGATGGAGACTATGGACGCATATATACGCTCTGCGAAAGCTATCGATGTAAACTATCGACGCATATATACGTCTTGCGAAGGCCATCGATGGAGACTATGAACGCATATACGCGCTTTACAAAAGCTATGGACGCAAATACGCGCCCAACGAACGCCTTAGCTGTTTACTATGGTCTCATATATATATTTGGCAATTGTTTCTATCGTACATATATTAACCCATTGCGGACTAGCGACGCATATATGCGGCCTGAGAAAAAATGTAGTTATAGGTTATCGCCGTACGTATACACGATTCAAAATGAAAAATTGAAGTAAAACCGGTGAGATATGATTAAAAGTGAACTAATTTATAATTCATATACATTAACAGCCCAAATTTCTGATAAAATGGTGGTTTTGGAACGCCGAATAAATGATTATCTATCAATATTCAAAAATGTCTCCGTCCGCAAAGGGTTAACAGTGCGCATAAAGGTTTACGGTCTTCAGCGATCACATCTGCAGACAAGCAAAGCTTCAACTTAAAACAGTCCACAGTCAAAGGGTTAAGATTATGATGCCTTGTTTCGTTTGTTTTTCGTTGCCCCTTTTTTCGTTTATTTTTTTTTTTTGAAAGAAGAAAAAAAAATGGTTACTAAGCACCATCCACCTTTTTCCTTTTCATCACCATCCCTGAACGTTTCCCCGTAGGGATCAGCACCGAGAGAAGACTACACCGGCAATGTCAAGGACAATGTCGTGTTTACGTTATAAACGACGGCTAAGTTGCGACTTTAATGCCGGCACATCCCAGCCAATGTTGAAATCGGCACGTTCGGCTATTCTCGGGAGAAGAGAAACGACGGAAGGCTCGACTAGATTTCGTCGAATGTCCTCATCGTCCTTCGAGATGCGATCTAACGTCTCGGGAGTGCGAAATTTCGGAGAGACGCCGGATGAAGACGCGACCTTCACGTCGGAATTGCATTAAAACCGTTCTGACGTTACTTAAATAGAAGGCAATTAATTTTTAGGAGATAACAAAAGAGAGAAAAAAAAACAACAAAAAAATCCAGACGTCCTATCATCGATATGTTTTTAATGAATTATAAAAATTGTTTCTTTTTTTTTCTTCCTTCTCCTTTAAAAAAAATGATCCTCTCGTGTGGACTGAGTCGTTGGAATTGGAAAAAATTTTAAAGTGCAACGATTACGTCGTTGCTTTATTTGATTTTCGTAAATTAATTTTGATACGGTCGATATTTTTGTAATGATTTTAACGCTGTATCTTGTCACTTTGCCGTTTTTGTTAATTTCTTTTCCATCATCCCACTTCCAAGTATTTTCTTCCCTCTAATTACTTCACGCTCGTACGCGGAATTTGTGAAATTTCGAGTCTCAGGGATTCTCCGTTCGACGATCAAACGGATTTTTTTTAAACAATTATAAAAGTCACTGAAATTAATTAGGGAGAAAGACGAGGACGGAAATCATGGTAAATCTGATGCGATAAGTAAAAATTCTCTTGGATGATTGACTGTCGATGATTTAAATATTGCAAACGAGAAGGATAAATGAGAAAATGATCAATTAACCGAATAGGGTATGAAGTCCATGGTAATGTGAAATTGTACAAATCTTTGGTGCACAATGATCACCGATTAAGTAGCATCTTTGCTTCGAATTGATCTCTTTCCTTTGCTTGGTTCACGTTTTAAAAAAAAAAACGATTAACCAGTGTACCACGCAATCTTAGGCATGATAATATCGTAGTGCCTTCTCAGGCAAAGAAAAAAAAAACAAATAAAGATAAAAAGTGTGTGCCTTATTACGTATGGGTAACCGTAAATAAACGTGAAAAAGGAAGAACTATACGCCGTTGAGTGAACAAAGGAAATTGAAACGACGAGCGCTGGAAAAGTTTGTTAAGTTCGAAATTCATTAATTAGAGTCAGCCGCTTGGAGTACTGCAAACTAATGATATAGAGTGCGCTTTTTATTTTCGAATGTAGAGGTGACATTAAACGGCAGGTTTTCTGCTTGATGAAACGCTCGATTATCGTTCAGATACTTTTTTAACGACACGTTGAAGAACGAGGATGAAAAATGCTACTACGAGAACAATTAAGAAAAAGTTTGAAAATTTATCGTTTTGTTTACACGGTCTGTAGGTTCACTCCTTAGTTTTTAACGAATGAATTTAATATTATTGTTCGATTAATATTATTATTATTATTATTATTATTATTATTATTACTTCTACTCTTTCCCCCCACTCCGATTACTCGGATCTTTACTATATAATTATCTTTATTACTATTATTATTAATGATACTTTCATTGTGTGAGCGCGTCTATTGTGACAATACTTTATTTCCTTTTATATTTTATAAACCAGAGTATTTTCTCTTCGTTGTTTATTAAAATGATGAATAAATCAAAGTTATATTTTTTAATCCACCTTTTGTACGATTTTATTTCTAGTTTATTTTTTAATAACGTGACGTTAATGAGAAATACGAAGGATGTTGTTGAAATTATTGGTAAACGTGTGATAGATGCGCTCGCAGAATTTTAATATGATTTCTTTCCTTTGATCCAAGGGAATTAATCATCCGTACGTAATTGTCTAATTGAAGATTTACATTAATTTACAAGAAGAATTTATTTAAGACTTTTCTTTTCCCCCCCTCTTCCTTTCTTCTTTTTTTTTTTGGTGGATTTCGTATAATTCTCTCGGCGGCTTTATCCGTTGATGAAGCGCATATAGAAATGTATTTACTAATTAGAGAAATGTTTATTAAAATGGAGTGAAACCAACACGGCGTTTTGTATGACTCATTAAAGCTAAGGCGTTCTCGTATGCCTTGATTAAACGTCTTTCTCAGGTACGAACGACATTATTGTACTCCTTCTCGTCGAATTACCGTGTTATCGTGACCAAATACTTTTGAAATTTTTTAACTATTTACTTAAACACTCTCTCCTGCAACTTTGTTCGGAGCACTTTAAAAAGTAGGTTGCACTTAACGAAGAATACACAGAAGATGCATAAAACTCTTTAACCCTTTGTGGACCAAGACTTTCTTTTGTGTAAATTGAAACTAATTATTTTTTAAGCAAGAAACACTTTTTATTAGAAGACCAAGAGATTGGAATGTGAAGATTATAAATTATAATTTCTGTGATCGTATTTAAACGTCTATGTTTCAATATTGCAACTTTAAGTGTGTATATATACGCCCCGATAAGTTATGATTCGAATTTTTCGGTCGTATATATGCGCTCGTGGTACTCAAGGGGTTAAACTGTTACTTAAAGAATCCATGGTATTTTTTTCAATACTGTATTACTCTACATGACACGTTCACCCTTAATTTGGTGTGATTTCTGGTGAAGTGACTTTAATGCGTCAATCTATAGAAACTTTAATTGTATCTCCACCCCATTGAAACCCCCATCCTTTCGTCTGTTTTTCATAAGACACGGTTAAATTTCATCGGACAAAAGTAAAAAATTATAAAAAGACCCTGCGCTTTTTTTGTAAATTGCATTGTTTTTTCCTGTTGAAGTCGAATTCAGAAGATCTCACGTTATTACTTTTGTAAATGTAACATATATACAGATATATATATATATATATATACACAAACATATATATATTATAGGTTTATGAATTAATTGTATGTTATTATCGATCTTATTCGCACAACACTATTATGTATAAATGGTTTTACTAACGTATTGTTTAACCAAAATCGAAGGATAGTTGTAATAATCATTTTTTATTTTTTTGCAAATGTTGTTTGTCTCCTCCTTTTATGTTTCATATCTTCATCGCGATTTGCTTTTGCGCTTTTTCGAGTTGCTTTTTAGATTACAACACACGTTGCCACTGTGAGTCTTAAAAGGAAAGAATACAGTTTGCCATAATTCTATATCTTGATGAGAATTCCAGGATATCAAAGCTAATTACTGCTCATTTCTCCCAAAGACATTTAACACAATTTATTTAACGCTAGAACTGCCGAGTTAGTCAAAATTACAACTTCTTAATTTCTTTTAAATTTCACAAAATAGAGATGCACATATAAGTCGATATTTTACGTGTAAATTACAATATATTAATTATTTAACTGATCATCTTTGCAATCTCATACCATTTTTACTTATTTAACACGGTGAATGTCATGGGGGTCACCGGTGACCGACACTATTAAATTCAATGAAATTTCGTGTAACTTTTAAATTGCAATATTTATAAATTTTCGGACGTATGGAATATTTCAATATAAGCGTCGAAAAGATAAAGGTTCGCTGGATATCTGTCTATCAGCGTCTTTAAAGTTTCTACTTTAGAAAAATGTAATTTTAACACTAAATTTACAGAGCCAATTTGGCTCATTCAAAAGTTAATTACTACATATATAATATATTGGTTGGTTAATTTTTCAATAATAAATCTTTCAATTAACACTTTGACTGCCATGGGGGTCATCGGTGACCGGAGCTATTAATTTCACTGAAATTTCGTGTAATATTTAAATTAATTAATAATTTAAATATCGACGTTAAAAAGATAAAGGTCTGCCGAATATCTATCTATCTGTATATTTAATATCTTGGCTTTATAAAGATATGACGTTAATAGAAAAAGTTCCACTTCTGTAGAAATGATGAAACTAGCAAAATACCGGTGGCGTTCAAAGTGTTAAATTGATTCGTTCTTTGAAGAAAACTTCAATTTTCTTGTATGAGTCAAATTGCCTCACTTCAGATAGATAGGTAATGTCAACATCCATAAATTTAGTGTTAATAGAGAAAGTTTTATGTCAGTAGAAATGATTAATTTAGCAAAATACCGGTAACATTCAACGTGTTACACTGTGAAAGTCATGGGGGTGAACGGTCACTGGTTCTATTGAATTCAATGAAATTTCGTGCAGCTTTTAATTGTCTTTTTCAAATTTACTAATACATACAATATTTAAATTGCTATGAAAAAGAGTACAGTACCGTTAAATAAATAACTTATTTTTTACTTTGACACTCTTGCTTTATAAAAATGGTATTTTAATAGAAAAAAGTCACTGCAGTAAGAATAATAAAACTAGAAAACAAACATGTGTCATTCAAAATGTTTAAGAAAATTTAAATTAAAAAATTAACGCCGGTAGTTCTAGTGTTAATTAGCGTTTCAACCCATGCAGTTTGATCGACTAACACTCATTTTGTATCGTACAGGAAATACTGATCTTTCATCAAGAAGAGTGCATGGAAAATTCGTTAAAAGTCCACTTCCTTTATAATGGTGTCCATAAACGTCCGAGTTTCAATGTGTGTACTAATTTCCTCTCTTTACAGTTTGACCATCAAGAAAGAACTTTTGACACATCACGAGATCTCTAACGACTTATCCAGATTATTCATCTGCCTTCTTCTGTGATATTTCGCATTGCCTGATATAAATCGTCATGATGCAGAGAAATCGTTAGAAATAATCGGATGTCTAGTAATAAACTAAGAAATTTCTATCGAAAAATTAAAACCAGCATTAGAGTAAATTGAAAAAAATACAATAAAAAGAAAAAACAAGAGAAATCTGCGAGCTGTAAATATAATTGGTCAATTGTTTTAGAATTTTCATCGTATGATCTTGATATTAAAATTTTAGGTCGGAAATATAAAAAAAAAACACGAGTTTGAATGCTTTGAGCTTCTAACAAAAACTACGCCATATTAAATTTCACGAAGGAAAATTCCTATATTTAACTCTTTGCACTCCAACACTAATTGAATTGGCCTTAAGTATTTCCTTTGTACCCTTGAAAAAACTAAATCATCCATACTTTTTGTGTCTATTAATATCGTTTACTCTCATTGCTCTACTTTTCTCATTAATGAGTCAAGGTTTGCGAGACTTTGTTTCCCCAAGTTTCAATGACTGACATTGTAAACTTGTTATTTATATCATAATTTATATATAAAATGTATGTACCGAGAGTGCAAAGGGTTCGAGCGCCAACATTAATAAAATGTATGACGAGCGATGTCATTCCTTGCAGATCGTTGCCAAAGTGAGCGTTAATTTTGCCAATTCGATGGTCCGATGGTGAGGGTCATGGTTTGCTCCATTTCGTGGCGAGCCAACAGGGCGCACGCTGAACTCTTTTTAGATGTAACAAATTTCAACCTACGATACGCACGCTGAGCTTCGTCAATTTAACATATTGTTAATTGGACACGTACAAATTTCCCTTATTTCCGTCCTTTTACATTATGGACCTTGAAAACTTTGAGTTCATTGAAATTTTTGATTGTGATTGTGATTGCCTTTGTGATTGTTTAATTTGGTATCTAATTTTTTAAGAGAGTGCCATAGAGTTGTATTTTTTTACATTTCATAGCGTTTGATTTCTTAAAATTCCGTAGCGTTTAATTTCTTAAAAGGTACCTTTAAGTTTTTTAAAAGATAACTCCTGGATGGTAGGATGTGGTAAGCAGTTATTCACTGATATCGAATTATAGAGACAATTGCAAGTATCGAGGAAAGGGTGAAGCAATTGGCAACTTAGAATTCAAAATTTACGCTTAAGAATCTTGCTGAGCTACTCTCAATATAGAAATTTGAAAAGATAAGATCTAAATGACCAATTAGAGAGCTCAAATTCAAATCTCTAACTCTTTCGTGTACAAGAAAAGTTAAATGCATACAACGCTTAGCGAGCTGGAGAAGATTAACGGATTTTTGTAAAATTATTATTTACTTCTTTGATATTTCAATTATTCAGAATCCACCTAAAATTGTAACTCCTATGCAAGTGACAGTAGTTAACGGGTTGAATGCCACCGATGTTTCCCTTATTTCGTCATTTGTACTGAATTGAAACTTTTTTTTATGAAAATCACATATTCATAAAACAGAAATTTTAAGGACACTGATTTATCTTCATTTTCTTAACGCCAAAATTTCAGTATTCAATGTGTTAGAAAATTGATAAATATTGCAATTTAAACGTAACATAAAATTTCATTCAATTCAATAACGCCGGTCACCGGTGACCCCCATGGCACTCAACCTGTTAATGTTGAAAAATACAAAAGCAGAAGTGACCTGTTAGTATTTTATTTTATTTTATTGAAAATCACATTAGTAAAAAATGACCGTGTGACATCTAGAGACAAAGAAATTTCGAGATTAGAAGAACAAACGAGGACTGTTTAACAATGTGTTGAATTGGAATCAGCAGATATAGAATTTCGATGCCGTGATCCGGAAGCTCGAAGGTAGTCACGCGAGTGACTCCAATGCATGTCAGAGCAAGAATAGTTGTTCCTCGCTCTTTCAGCACACGAAAAGAGAAGAGAAATGAAAACGACACTTGTAGATAGAAAGTTTTTATTCCACGAATGACGCTTCTGACCAGCAATACGATGCTGATGTTTAACGTAACACATCGAAAGGTAGAAGTAAAAATGTAACGTAGATTCTCGATGTTATTTCCTCTCGAAGTACGACTCAAACTATTCTTGCTCCGTCAGCTGAAATGTACGATTTCGCTTTGGATTTACCTTTGCAACGTAGAAAACGATAATTGAGTTGCGTGCGAAAAATAATTTGAGCGATTATAATCCAATATTCGGATAACTCTCATCGAGACAAGGAAATAGCAATATTTTTGCTACTCGTTCGTAATATTATATCATCGATGTTATTTAATGTGTTAATGGTGATAATGCTGATGATTATGATGACGATGACGTATGATGACGGATACAGATGTTGGCACATGCATTCGCAATAATAAATGGTTGGTCAAAGTTATAAAAATGCGATGGAACGATCGGAAAGATTGCAGTTAATTTCACAATAAATAACCAACAACAACGATGCCATTACTTTAAAGGAAGGTATACTTAAATTCGGTTATCTTTAATTCAGGTGTTAATTAGTTGTTACAGTTCAACGTGTATCTTTAATTTTTATGTATCTAGTTTAGAATCGACGAGGAAATGTTTGTATATTTGTTTCCAATTAGACATCGTAAGTGGATAAGAAATAACACGAAATTCTACGCCAAATTAAACAGTGAATGTCGAAGATGTCGGGGATTATTTAAAATAATTGAAGTATGAGGAAAGTTTCACAACAGTCGTTTGTTTAATAATTTCTGTGAATGTCATTATTCATAGTTTTGGTGCTGGAAAGAAGTCTCATGGAAGGAATTTGAAAAAAATTCTCTTGGCGGCAATGGTCGATAAATAGGTAAAGGATTAGAGACTCAATTCGTGGGCCTGAATTCAATTTTTTCGTCCCCTCTGTGAAAGCTGTCTTATGGGATCTGGCTATCATAGTCTCGGTGGTTCGGAGTACAACTAAAACAGGAGGACCAAGGCTATGGTGACGAAGGTGATACAAATTCATAGTTGCAATTAGTGGGTCCGAATGCAAAGTGTCCTCGTCACCACTGAGAAATTTAAAATTTTCCTTTGTCATATACGTGTCATAGCCTTGGTGGTTCAGAGCCCACCTAAGACAGTAGAATCAAGGCTATGGTGATGAAGGTGATAAAAATTCATAGTCGCAATTAGTAGGTCCGAATTCAAATTGTCCTCATCACTATTGGGAAATTTTTAATTTTCCTATGTGATATACGTATCACAGCCTCGGTGGTTCAGAGCCCACCTAAGACAGTAGGACCAAGGCTATGGTGATGAAGGTGGTAAAAATTTATATTCGTAATTATTGGGTCCGAATTCAATTTGTCCTCGTCACCGCTGAGAAATTTAAAATTTTCCTATTTGAATTACGTATCATAGCCTCGGTGGTTCAGAGCCCACCTAAGACCGTAGGTCCAAGGCTATGGCGACGAAGGTGATAAAAATTCATCGTCGCAATTAGTGAGTCCGAATTCAAATCCTCCTCGTCACCACTGAGAAATTTTAAATTTTCTTTTGTTATATACGCGTCATAGCCTCGGTGGTTCGGAGCCCACCTAAGACAGTAGGACACCAAGGCTATGGTGGTACCGAGGAAAATACTTGGATTCACTATCAATGGTCCCAGATTACCCCCGATCACCTCTAGAAAAATTTTTCCTATGTGATATATATATAATAGCCTCGGTGGTCCGGAACCCACCTAAAACAATAGGCCCCACTAGAAATTATCATAGCAATTGAAGCGGAGGAGTATAAAATCCTCATATACATTTTCGGATGTAACGTGCTATTCCGTGTAACGAAGGAGCCTAATAAGACATCCCGAGTCGAAAATTTGAAGCCCAAAATCCTCCTAAATTACCAAATAACTTAAGATATTTAGGCTGAATATGGAAAAATATGTTACATATAAAAGAATGCAAATTTTAATTCCACAATCGCCCTAAACTTGTCAATTTTTGCCAGTTTTGCCTAGTTTAGGATCAATTTAGGCTTCATACAGCCCAAAACAATCCTCAGCATTCTATAATGAGGAGTTTTACAATTGGATTGGAATTGGAGTGGAATGATCTAGGTCCAAAAAAATTCTCGATATACTAAAAATTAATTTGGTTTAGGAGATTTAGAATTTATATGGAATAAAATGATAATTTAATTCCTACTTGCTCCTGAAAGCCCTATTTTTAGAATATGAGTCGACAGACTTGGAACTTCTGAAATATTTTAAGGAGATGTCAGATTAAATTGGAATAAAAATTTCACCTGAACAGTTCCTATAACTCCTAAAAATCATATTTACAGGACTTTGAGGCGCGTAGACACACTAGTTGAGGATTTTGAGGTTCAAAATGGTATACATAATTAAGCGGCAAATGAGAACTCAAAAGAATCTAGAATTTGAAGTTTCTTTTTAGTCTGGACTTTTCGACTCGGGATTTCAGGCTTCGAGACTTCTTTCCAACGCCGCAAATAGAACTAACACTGTGCAATGTTAATGTCAAAGTACAAAGATACTTTGATTTAATTTCAAAGTGAAAAATACTTTACAAATAGAACGGCATAATCGACATTCATTGTTTCAAAAACAAAGTTAATTATCTACGTTCATTTGGGCTTGAATTCGTCCACAATCGAACAATACGTTATTTCCTTTAACGTAGATAAACTTAAGACGTACAATTTTTATTTTCTACCGATTATTTATGAGAAATAGTGTTGGTACTTAAATGTTGAAACGAATAACTTCGCTAAAGGAGGATTCTTGCACTGGTCAGAACTCATTGTTACGGATAAACGTTATCATGGGAAAAAGAATGTTGGTCATGGTCATCGAAAATGTAATTCAATGGATAACGTGAAAAGCATTGTTTTCATGCATACGAAAATTTCCAATCGAAACGCCGCAGATACGTTGCGTAACGTAAGCATGGTAGATTAACTAACGTTAAAGTAGGTGAAACCGATGGAGCAAGTATGCTGGCGTTAATCAAGGAATAATTTCCTACGTGATTGTCTGTGAGCCGAGTGTGTATAATAATATACATAGAGATAGCCGTTAGTATTGTGATGAAGAATGATCAGGAGCAGAGAAATGCACAATAACAGATAAAAGAAGAAAATATTTTCTTTTAGGCGCTTCTTATCGGCGAGTATCGGTTATATGGGATAAGAGACGCTTTGAATTGACTTTTACGAAAAGCTTTATCATTGGATGTAAATCTTTTGAAATTCAAATGACACATTATCATTTAATACACTGCAGTAATATTCATTTATCGTAATAATTCGACGAGAGAATTCTAAACACGACTATCGAGAAATCAATATAAATGTGTTCAATTCAATTCTGGTTGTAAGTCGTCAAAATATGAATTTAAAGCTATATAAGAAATTTCGATAAAAAGTGAAGTGAAATATTCTAAATCTGCAGGGTTTTCGGTCCATCGAGATATTCGTTAAAAGTCAAAGTAAAGCTTTGTGAAAGGTAAAAAGAAAAAAAAAAGAGAAAACGTGGCAAAAACATCCGGAGCACTTGTTCAAAATTTCATGAATGGGAAAGGAAAGAAAGCAAACTATATAGTTATTAACGTCTTTATGGGGAACTGTTTTCAATGTTCCACGTACAATCGTAAAATCGAATTATTGGTGTCTGTAGAGGTATATATATTTTCTTACTGTGTAACGGTAATTAGCTCCACTGCTTTGACACGCTAAGGCCTTAGTACGTTAAAATCAGTTACGGTGCAATTCTGACGTGACGAAACGAGGGAAACGATTTGAATATTCGTTCAATTTGACTTTGAATTGGATATCGACGATAAAGATAGCCTCTCCGGGCACACTGTTATATTGAAACTTTTTCAAAATGTTTAACGACGTACCTCGTTTATATTCTAAATTCAGCGGCTGATTTGAGGGAACTAGAGCCTTAAACTGGTTGTAAAATTTCCTTAGATATCTGTTGTTTCCACGTATTAATTGTCCGTGTCTCTGAATGCTCGTGTTGTTCAAAATTCTCTGAGGAATCATCAAGGAGAGAAAGAAAAAGGTGTCTCAGCAAAAACTTATATGTCTTTCCTTTATTAAAAAAGAAAAAAAGAAGAGAAAAAAAAAGAGGATATTGTCACGCGAAGAGGCAAATTAAGGTGACGACGTTTCTTGCTGGTTTGTCATTTACTTTTTGATGAACCTAATCAATCATACGGAGAATGTCTTTCTAGTTAGTATAGTGACGGTTAATTACGAACTCGCTGATTCCACATTCTCATGGCTCATGGCGACACAATAAAGAATAACAATGAAACACTACACTACTACAAATATTTATTATAAATAAGATATAACAAATATAAAGGATAAATATATTATATTGAATTAATTGTGATTGAATGAGATGACATTTTTTGGTACAATAAAATGAAAAGACCAAATCGGTTGAAGTGATTATTTCACACGAGAATTCCCTATGTTTTTGGAATAATCTTTTCGTTTTTAATTAACAATATTATATTTTCACGCCAGGAGTAAGAGCGTTACATGTATTATGTTTAAATAAACTGAGCAAGTACTTTGGAAAAAAAGAGATCAAGAGGAGAAACAGCTGATTTATATTTTGCAAAGTAGAAGTGGAATATTTACTGCATGTCTTTCCAATCAATTTGAGGAATTTTTTGAAAAATTTAGAGCCTGTCATTTTAACCGCCTTGACAGTTTATCTATTATATTTAAATATCTTGAGCAAATACTTTGGCAGAGGAGAAATCAAGAGTCAAAATAAAAGAATAAGAAGAGGAGTATTTACTTCATATTTCTGTGATCAGTTTGAAGACATTTTGAAAAAGTTGCGGTCCTGTCAGTTTTACCGCCTTGGAAGTTTCACATTAATTGTATTATCCTTTGGAGGTACAAAAGGATCCGATTTATATTTTATGGTCATACTCCTATGGGACACCAGCATTACCGATAATCACTCCATACGATGCACAGAGGGCAGTATTATCACAGTTTCGCCATGCAGTGCTGTCATCTTTTACCGGTACTAAAAAGTTGAAAACAGTCCTAAACAATTTGTATTGTTACAATTCTTATAAAAAAGAATAACCATACCCCTAACCGATCCCCTAAAATACTAAATTATTCTTTACAGTTCTCCATAATAAGCAAGCATTTCATGTCCTTCGATACTTTTGTCTTTATATCTATACAATTTTACAACTTGATTTAATTCGTTTAAAAGTCATCCTTAATTATGTAAAAATGATAGAAACAAATCATATTAACAAACATATCTTTCAGTGCAATGCATAGATTCATCTACATCTATTTTTATCTATCATTATCTATCATTCATCTACATATATGTATATCTATACCATTTTGCAACTTGATTTAATCTGCCTAAAAGTCATCCTTAATTATGTGAAAACAATATGTAGAAACAAATCATATTAACAAATGTATCGTTCAGTGCAATGCAAAGATTCCCATCTACATGTATGTATATCTATACCATTTTACAACTTGATTTAATTCGCTTAAAAGTCATCTTTAATTGTGTAAAAATGATAGAAACAAATCATATTAACAAACATATTTTTCAGTGCAATGCAAAGATTCCCATCTACATGTATGTATATCTATACCTTTTTACAACTTGATTTAATCTGCCTAAAAGTCATCCTTAATTATGTAAAAATGATAGAAACAAATCATATTAACATATCTTTCAGTGCAATGCAAAGATTCCCATCTACAATGTATGTATATCTATACCATTTTACAACTTGACTTAGTCTGCCTAAAAGTCATCCTCAATTATGTAAAAGCAATAAGTAGAAACAAATCATATTAACAAATGTATCGTTCAGTGCAATGCAAAGATTTCGATCTACATGACAATTCTGTATCTTATCGATACCAAGAAATCTCGTGCACGGCACGTGCTCCTTTCCCTTGCTTTTCTTCGACGTTATTTATTTTTCATCCAAGCAAACCGTCTCTATGTGTCATCTCTCTTTTTTTCACCGGTATGTGTGTTTATATATTAGTACTGACACTCGATGATCCCATACGTTGATTGGACGAGCTAACGCATAGACACCATGCATTTCGTGGAATTCTCTTGGGCTCGGAGAGGGGCTAAGAAGGAGACGAAAAAGAAGAAGAGGGTTAAAGAAGTTCGAAGTGTCAGTATCGAGCAGTCTGCTTTGGTCTCCTTACCATAATTGATCGTCTTCCTTCGTCATGGACATCGAAACGAAGCAAACTACCGGCGTCGAGAACAATATCGTCGGGGAGTATCAATTAACTATAAGATTATTAGAAATGTTACAAAAAACGAAGTACGAGCTTGTTCAAGAAAATGGCCAACGTCGTTTAACCGCACCAGAAATCGTTCGTGGTGAAAAGCAACGTGTGAAAGGTGCAGAGATTTTCCTCGGACGATTACCACGCGATTGTTACGAAGATGAATTAATGCCGATTCTCGAGAACGTTGGACGTTTGATGGAATTACGATTGATGTTGGATTTCTCTGGATCAACTCGTGGCTATGCGTTTGCGCTGTTCGAAGATTCAAAAATTGCACGATACGCATGCGCGAAACTCGACGGTTACGAAATAAGACCCGGACATCGAATCGGTGTTGTAAAGTCGGTTGACAATTGTCGCCTGTTTTTTGGTGGTGTACCGAAGCAAAAGAGCAAGGAGGAATTCTTGGAAGAACTCAATAAAATCCTGGAAGGCATCACGGATATTTATTTGTATCCCAGCGCGCATGATAAAACCTTGAATCGCGGTTTCATTTTTGTGGAATTCAAAGATCATAGAGCAGCCGCCATGGCACGACGTAAATTGATCCCTGGAAGAGTCGTGCTGTGGGATCATGAAATTGCTGTGGATTGGGCTGATCCTGAGCCTGGCGATCCGATAGACGAGGAAGTCATGGAAACGGTGAGTTTTTTTATCGCTAAACACCGTCGAGAAAGAAAGTTGTAGGTTTACGATGGGGTAAAAAGGTAGACTTGAACTTGTAATCAGGGGGCTCGACTTCAAATCCTCTACCTTCACCTTTGGGAAATTTGTTGTATATGGCACGTATATCATAGTCTTAGAGGTTCGAAAACCACCTGAATCAAGTAGATTCTAGGCAAAATGATCGTTTGTGTTAAATTCGACATCCAAGATAACAGAAATAAGACCAGTAACAATACTTCTATGTATGTAGATTCTCTGTTAGCATAGATTTCAAATTTCTATTTTATATATAGAATTAAAGGCTTAGATCCTCTGTTAATAGGACTAAAATCAAATTCCTAACATTTCTGAAACAAGTTTCTTTAATTATTACGCAATTTATCACAACGTCCATAATTCGACCCCCACCTGAAAGGTTAGGTTTTCGTCAAAGCGACTGTAACAGTTAAACGAAACAGACGAAGTAGAAAATTACAAAGAATATTCATCGCGCACGATTCAAAAGTTCCGTTTAATTCGAAAACATTTGAAAGTCCCCTTTTTCAATAATTATCCCCATTGTTGATCAGGTGACTGCTCTTTTCGTGCGTAATCTCACCCTGGAAATGACGCAGCAGAAAGTTCGAGATATTTTCCAGAAAAATACAAAGATCCCGATATTAAAACTCAAGAAGATCAATCATTTCGCTTTCATACATTACGAGAATCGTCAAGCCGCCCAGATCGTAATGAGTATCATGACAAGTGTGTATCAAATCGTTCATTAATAACAATTACATCGTTACAATTCGATGAGATTCTTAATTTTAAAGTGTCCAATAACGCAGGACCGAATAGCATCGCTGAAATGGAGGGCTGGGAAATACGTTGGGCGAAACCAATCGGAGCGACAAAAATTTTGGAAAGGCAACGATGCATAAACGAGGCTGTTGCTAAATCGAAGTCTCATAAAAACGAGCAACCACGCTCGAAAAGTCCATTCGTGAAAAAGGCTCAAAGCAAAATTGTCGAGACGAACGTAAACGTTCAAGCAAATACGTGCACGACTCATATGAATGCCTTGGGCAGCCTAGTTCGAAAAATATTCAATGCAACGTGTCACTTTAATTGTCTATACTTCCAAGATGTAGCTGGATACGTTTGTCAAGTAAATATTGTTCTATTTCTCTTCTTTATCTCGTTTATCAATTTGTTTATGATTCTAAGGGAACATTGATTGTTTCTTTTACAGATAAACATCTCCAGAGAGACGAACACCTTGCTGGAATATCATGGGGAATTAATGCCGACAAAGGCCAAAGCAATTATCGCAGCATGTTCAAAGGTGTACAAGATCGTTACAACTCAACCGCCGAACTTCGAGAAGGAAGTGAAACCCTGGTAAGTGCGTAGATTTAAAACAACCTTGAATCTAAAGATAGCTGAGAGTTCGGGTGATCTTGCGCTTTTTTTTATGTCGTGTAAGGGTAGGAATTTCCCCGTAACCGCATCGGGCAATGTAATTCGACACCGTGAGTTGTTTTGACGCGAACGACTTTATCTTCCATGAAATATTGCATTCTTCTTCTTCGTGGATCTTCGATTTTAAACGAATGCCTGATGCTTACTGAATTTTAATGTTTGGATGAATGGTAAAATTATTATAATTGATTGCTAAAATTTGCTACTTTCCTTACGGTGAATAATTCAGGTAGCCGTGAATGTTAATGTATTTTGAAGATTTTAAAAGGAAATATTTCCATTGATTTTTAATTGATTTGAATTTTTTGAAATGTTGTAATCAATGATGCAAGTAAATGCGCACTGTTACGGGTAACAAAAGGTTGGTATTAATCTTGCGGTTTGGATCACCGGTATGTCGAGGTAATGATATAGATTGTAATTAGATATTTTATTAAATAACGTTCGAATATGTTATCTACGAAATTACTGTTATTTATAACGTAGAGATCCGAAAGCATGATAGAAATTTTAACGAGAGCGGTGACATGAATTTGAAATTTGGACGGTATCCAATGGAATGTATTTCAGTTGATGATTACAGAAGGTCGACTGTTTTTCTTTTCTTTTTTTTATGAAATTTTCAGTTTTTACAGAATGCATCAACCGATCGATTTAATGTTACACGCTCTCGTGAAACGATGGTAAACAAAAATGTATTCACCGAATGTCATGCGATTTTTAATAATGTGATAGACTTTTAACGAAGATAGGAAGAACGGCATAATCAGAAATTAATGAAAGAAAAGGTTTAAGATTTGAGAAAGAAGGATAGATTTGAAGAAAATTTGACGATATTTATCTATCGTCAAGTATATAATTTCAATTGATATAATTATTTATTATTTATAATTTCTACACATCGACACTCTGACTTTCTAAAAAAGCTGCTTTTGGATGGTCAAATAGATCATCTTTTAATATTCAAAAATGCCTCATCAGGCTATCAACAGATTTACGTAATCGTGGATTCTCTACGTTGAATTAAATACTTTCTATAGTAATTTATCGAGATTAAATGAAACATTATTGTTATTAATCGAATATAATATTTATTTTGACTAACACACGTACTTAAATAAGATGTAACTGTGATTTATAAAAATAAGTACGTCGATTATCAATCGTTAGTAATCAAACGTCGCTGGAGCGCGAAGATTAACAATCATTGTTTAAACTTAATCATTGTTGGAACTTCGAAGGATCATTTTGTACGAATAATCGTCATGTTTAGTTGTTGGTAAACACCGTATGTAGTTCCTATTAGGACATAATAAATAATCAGATTTAATTCCCAATTATCTTCGATCCATCCTTCCATCGATGATCCATCATCAGGTAGGACAAGCAATATTGCAGGAAAAATTATTTATCAGGTTTGAAATCTTCAATTTTATAGGATTACATCATTTTTCTGCCTTTTCAATGAAAGTGAATTATTCTCTCTCACAGTATCGTTAATAATTGTTTAGGAGTAGAAATATACGATCTTCAGGAGATAAATTGTAATCAGAAATTGTCCGATTATTTTCTAAATAATAGCCTTTCATCCAGAGCCTCATCCTTTCAGGATTCCACCTTTGATCCCTCTCGTTGAAAAACTCGGCCAATTGTTGTTTTAAAAATTCCACACTCTCCATACAGGGGACAAATATTTTCAAACGCTCACCGTTCAATGTATGTACAACCACGCATGAATTACAATCGCACGATAATCCATCTGCAATCAGTTTTTGGAAAAAGAATTTTTATTTTATTCCGCCTCGTGTGGAATAACAAATAGTTACCGTTTTCCATAAATAAATGTTGCGCTTTCCTAGTTGTTCAAATATTACAATTATACATTACAATGTATCATTCTTTCACAGATGCAAATATTGTTATTTACCAATTTTAATTACTTCCTCGGCGATTTTAGTCTTTTTCAATCTATAGAATATTTTAAATAATTACAATTCTGAGGTAGGTTAAATGATGGATCCAATTTGACATTTTTCCCCCCAAAAAAAAGACAGATAATATTTATTCACTTGTTATTTATTCTGTTTTTTCATCGTTATTATACCTAATACATATTTTCTATCATTGTATACAGGGAATAATTATTAACCCCTTGCCATTCCATTTTTCTTATGACAAAATGTGCAATAACTCACAATTACACGTTAAACGCCGCCGATATTTTGCTTGTTTCCTCATTTCAACCGAAGTGAAACTTTTTGTATTAAAATCACATATTCACGAAGAAGAAATTTTAAAGACATTGATACATTGATATTCAGAAGACTTTTATTCTCTTAACGCCAGTATTTAAATATCCAATATGTTAGAAAGTTCATAAATATTGCAATTTAAACATAATATGAAATTTCATTGAATTTAATAGCGCCGGTCACCGGTGACCTTCATGGTAGTTAACGTGTTAATTGCTGAAATAGCAATCAATCTCTAATTTTGAATATAGTATATGAATTAGCGCAATATTGAATAGCATAGAATTCATTTTATTTTATTCTGACCCACTGATATTTTTAATTTCATAATTTTCGGTGACCTTCACTCGTTATTGTATGGCAAAGTGTTAATGGTAAATGTTATTTAAGGTTTAATTGTCGTATCAGTCGGAACTAAAAATGTACTTTGCGCTCTTGAGATTGGTTTCAAAACGGCAGCATAATCTTCCAGAATTTTCCTCGCAGTTTCGTTGTCCGTATTTCCAGTGGAGTTCTTTGGTCTCATGCAACTAACTAACCGTCTTGTCTCGACATAACATCCAACATATTGCTGTTTCGTTTCCTTCGGTACAGCTTCATAGGTAAAATTAAGCAACCTTTCGACGACGCAATCAAGAGCACTGTCATTTAGAACGTCTGCTTGACCATTTTCCATGCAATCTTTTACAACGACATTCATCCAACTCCAATCTTCCCATTCGTCGTTATACTGTACATGTTGATTTTCAAATTGCCATATCAGATTTGCACGGTATCTGCAATATTGTTTGTTGTTAGTCTTCCTTTATATTTTTAGATGGAGTAGTTAATTTTCTTCAACAGGTACATTCATACAGCTGAAGAATGATAGTTTCAGGTAAGTTGAAAATTATTTAGTTGCAGTTTCAAAGAGGCGATTGAAGAAGAATTTGACGATTTAGACTGAGAATTTGAAAGCTCGAAAATTTATTTCTGTCGTAATGAATTGTAATACTGTTGTTCTAGTTTTCTTTTATATTTGTTGATTTAATGGAGTTTTGTTAACAGCTACGTTTATATAGTTGAATAATGATAGTTTCTGATAGATTGAGAATTATTTAGTTGAAGTTTCAAAGAGATGATCGAAGAAGAATTTGTAGATTTAGACTGAGAATTTGGAAGCTCGAAAATTTATTTCTGTTGTGATCAATCGTAATTCTGTTGTTCTAGTTTTCTTTTATGTTTATTGATTTAACGGAATTTTGTCAACAGTTATATTTTTATAGTTGAAGAATGATAGTTTTCAATAGATTTCGAATTATAGTTAGTTGAAGCTCCAACGAGGTGATCGAAAAAGAATTTATCGATTTAGACTGAGAATTTGAAGCTCTAAAATTGATTTTTGTCGTCATCAATCTTAATTCTGTTGTTCTAGTTTTCGTTTGTTGATTTAATGGAGTTTTGTCAACAGTTTATATAGTTGAAAACTGATAGTTTCCGATAAATTGAGAATTATTTAATTGAAGTTTCTATAGCTCAAAAATGTATTTTTATCTCAATCAATAGCAATCATATCGTGTAGTTCTCTTTTTTCAGAGTTCCAACTGTACAGTTATAATGAATAACAATCCCGAGTTTTAGATAGGTTTCAGACTACTGAAACTATGGTACGCGGCAAATATCGAAGGAGTTAAATTAACTTTCGTGTCAGTTATATTTAATATATCTATGATTATTCACTTCAAAAACAACGCGATTCCTTTATACAATTCTCCAAGCATCGCAACTCATAAAAAATAGAAAAATACAATTACTCAATCACAGATATTTATAGCTATTACGAATTAAACGGAAGTACGCTACTGATAAGCAAAAGCATCTCCCGATCAAACTTTTTTTCTATGTAAAAATTAAGTACTATTCAAAATAATCTCAACAAAGTAAAAAAAAATCTTTGTAATATTTTATACGAATTATTCTAAATCATAAAAGGGACAATTTCATGCAATACTTACGGCCAAGACAGTGGATTCTTCCCAAACTTCACTCTTTTGAGGTATGGAAAATATCCGAACATATTAAAATTGATAAATTTGATTTGGTTGTAATCGAAATAAAAGTTCTCCAAATAGGGAAGTTTTTGAGAGAGGGTAGGATCGATTCGGGTTATGAGGTTGAACGACAAATCGAGAGTTCGTAAGTTGCCCGTATTCTGGAACCAATTTGCCTCAACCGATTCCAATTTATTGCCCCAAAGTATCAATCGTCTCAATCCAGCAAGATCTTTGAACGCCTCCTCTTGAATGGTCTTCACACCTGATCCGTGTATGTCCAAAGTTACGAGGGATGAGCCAAATTTTGCAAATCTAGACCTGTCCAATTTACAATTAAATCACTTTAAATAATCTAACATTAATAAAGTGAAAAACCCTCCAAGTAATTTAATCACATCGAGTGAAATTGAATCGTCAGAATTATAGTATTCTCAAATAATCATTAGAATTCATTACTTTTAACTTTTCATGAAATTTTATAAATGAAATTACTACAAATTTTCGCAATTAGGATAATTATCACTAGGTTTACGAAAGCCGTAAACTTGACGGACATCTACTTTTTTTAGAAACGCCTCCCAAAATACAGACGTGATACAGTAGATATTTCGCAAGTATCTTATAATATAAAAATTATTCCTCTATTTCTAAATTTATTCTAAATTTACCTTAATTATTCCTCTATTTCTAAAGTACTTATTTAATATATTACGATGTAATAAATTTCACGTCCATAAATCTAGTGTTAAACTTAAAATTTATAGAATCGTGATGAAAAAAAAGCATTTTGAAATATTTTTAACGTTGAATTAATTCTTACCTCATTATCGTGGGTATCGTGGAATCGGAAATTTCAATCGTTGTCGCTTGTGGTTTGATTTTTTGTAAAATTCCCAGTGACGTTAATTCTGTACACGTGACAACCATGGTTCTAGCGCGTTTCGACGTTATTATCTTACATGGTGAAACGTCTGCAGTTACGGATACCAGGAGGATTTGAATTAGTACGGTTATTATAAAGTATTTCATGATTTCGCATAAAATGACAGCCGGAGAGTATCGCACGAGAGCGTTTAATTAACTGAAGCCTTTTGATATAACGCATGATGTACAATAGAGCTGCGTGGGTGGCGTATCATTGTTTCTTGTTGCTCTTTCCTCTCGTTAGAGATAACGGAAATATTTTTTTACTCAAATAATACGCACTTTATCACGTTACAGCATTTTTATCGTTACTGGAGATTTTTAACTTGCGAAATTAATTTTAATGCATTAAAAAATTATTATTTAGGGTGCCGTAAGATCGGTGGTACGGAACCCACCTAAAATGTTAGGTTTATGGAAAAAGAACCATAATACTCAGTTTCAATAAAGTGTAATAGGAAAAAGGAGGTTTTAAGCAAAATAATCGTAATTAACCCCTTAATCTACGATTTTTTTTCATGGGGCGTGCAAGGACCCAAAATTAATTCTTGAAGTCAAAAGGTTTCACTGATTTCTGATATTTTGTATAACTGAACGTAATATTCACAGTATTGAAATGATGAGACCGTTTTGTGATTGGCTGATATTGTCAATTTAATAATTTTTGGAAGGCTTCAAAATTTCCTGTTCCATTTTCCGGCTAGGAGTCTCTCACGTAGTTGTAGGCTATGGGGTTAAAATCGAAATGCAGAATAAATTCTGATTTTACGAGAAGTGAGGATGGTTTCTCAATTGAGTCCAAGAAATTTCTTACATTTTCTATTTTCTAATTACTATGCTCAGATTCAAATCCATTGTCACCTTTGGGATTTTCCTTTTTTAAATTCTTCCTAAATTATTTAATTTGTCTAAACTGACAATGAGCCCATCTAAAATAGTAGGTCCTTAAAGAAACGACGATAGTACTTAGTTTCAATAAAGTGTAATAGAAAAAAAGTAGATTTTGAGCAAAATAACCGCAATTAAAATCGAAATGCAGAATAAATTCTGATTTTACGAAAGGTGAGGATGCTCTCTCAATTGAGCCCAAGAAATTTCTTACATTTTCTATTTTCTAATTACATACTATGCTCAGATTCAAGTCCATTGTCACCTTTGGGATTTTCCTTTTTTAAATTCTTCCTAAATTATTTAATTTGTCTAAACTGACAATGAGCCCATCTAAAACAGTAGATCCTTAGAGAAGCGACCGTAGTACTTGAATTCCACAAAATGGAATAGAAAAAAAGTAGATTTTATGTGAAGCAACCATAATTAAAACCGAATTGGAGAATAAATTCTGATTTTACGAGAAGCGACGATGATTTCTCAATTGAGTGCAAGAAATTTTCTGTATCTCCTGTTTCCGAATTACCAGATCCAGATTCAAATTCATTGTTACCTTTAAGATTTTTCTTTTTTAATTTTCCCTAAATTCTAATTTTTCTAAACTGAGTCGATTTGAAACAGTCGGTCCTCAGCGAAAAATATAAATTTAGGCAAACTGATGTTTGTTGGGAAAAGGGATGTTAATTAATTCGAATTATGGGGATGATAATGAATATACGCCATTGTAGAAACAACATTTATTGTCTTACGTATATACATGAATGCACAATGTTAAATTGAACGTAGATACGTAAACTCTAAAAGAGATTCACGTTCATGACATTTAACGATCAAGTACATAGAAGTGGATCCCTCCTCAACACATCGCATTAGTTCTTTGCAACTTATAAATTGTCATAACAAAATTAAGAATCCTTCAAAACTATGCGCAGAAAAAATGTTACAAAATATTACATATACGTCTGAAAATAAATACATATTCGGTCAAATACAATGCGAGATCATTAGAATTATCGTTAAACCTTCAATAGTCACACCTGTTCTGTCTCCTAACAGTAAGATTTCTCTTTGCTCGAAATAAATCTTTTCCCTGTTTGCAAATTTTATAGCCTTACAATAAAAAAAAATATAATAATAATTTTTATATAGCTTTGCAACAGAAAAAAATATAATTTTTTTATAACTGTGCAATAGAAAAAAATAGAATAACAATTTCCATCTACAAAACAAATTTAGTCCACTAACATTCTTTCTAATTGTCTTCAATAATAGGACAAAAAAAATCCACTTAGACCCCCAAAACTCCCAAATTTAATTTAACCCCAAAGCAAAAATTCCCAATTGTAATTATACCACCCAAAAAAAAATCGAAATAATTTCTAGTCAAACTTCAACATTTCATAAACCCTCCAAAAGATCCTATAATTTAATTTCCTTCCATAATGCAACCACCTATCACTTCCAATTCGAGTAATCATAAAGAACCACTCATCATCTCCGTGTATTCACTGAAGGTTCAACGAATGAAATTATTTCCGCCGTGGAACATCGACAATCATCAGAATTTACTTTTACGGCATTCTCCTCGTTTTCCATCGTATACATACAGCTACATTTATTGTCATAAAAACGGCTCGTTATTTACACCACAGAACGGTACACCGGTATCCATAATATCACATACGTAAGGGACAACACCTATGTTTCATTATGCAGGAAGTCTGTGTCGCAGTTCTTTCAAAAAAACAACAAGCATACGGTGTTCTAATACTGACAGAAGAGATATTAAAACATCGATGAAGACAATCTCTAGGGGTTACACAGTCGGTGGAATTGATTTTTAACAGGAATAAAAGCTCTGTTGGTGTGCATAGGGTCGGTTCACCAGGGAATGTTTTTTTTTTCTATATTTGTTCCTACCAGAGGACACAGTTTTCAGTTTGTACAGATAAAACCTAAATCTCCAATTATTAATTGCACGTTACTATCATTATGAAAGCGAACGTTAACCCAATGCAATAGAATTGAGCACGTTGGAGCGACGTGACACCATTTTGAACGTCCAGTTGCACCGGTACGAAGTGCGCTGGTGCAGGTGCCGGTGCAGGGTACGAGGAAGCTTTCGATTTCTTTGTATCGACATCCATATGGATGCTGGAATTATTCCTTCGCGATATCGGCGTAGTATGACCGAGATTCGCATTATTTTTCATCGTGAAACTTTGTTGACCGGATGCATGGACTTTTTCTTTCTTAGTACCTGACTTCCTCCAGCCATGCTTGTCTATGTAGTCGGTATTGGAATTGGGAGTTATCGTGGTCTTTGGTAAACGTAATTCTGAAATTGGGTTGACGATGATCTTTAAAACTAACCAGTGAGAATTAAAAGATTACACTGTATTGTAAGAGTATGACAGTGATGGGAAAACTACGAGTTCGGTTGAAATATTGCCAGATTAGAGGTTCGTTTAGAAGTATATTTAACGTTTTAGATACTGTACGTTATTGTAATGGTGTTCCGTGGATACCATCAATTTGATACAATTAACATTGTGATTTTTTATTTGTTTAACACTATTTCTACCGAGAGGTGTCAAAAGACACCTTCGAAATTTTAACTTAAAATTATTCTCTAAGTTGAATCATTTCTCCACAATGAATGTTTTGACTTTTCATACAATAGTTGTTAAATTAATTCAGCAATATCATTTTCCACCAGTACATCTTAGATTTAAAAATATGCATATGGTATACTTATTTCTATCATGAGGTGTCTTTTGACACTTTAAAGATTTCATGACAGTGCCTAATTTTAAACCATTTTGTATATAAATCAACACCATTTTGCAGCACCATATCAATTATAATCAAATTAGAGAAACCCGATTTCAGTTGTAACAGAAAATATGGGAGTTGCGCCATAACTTTGATATTCGTTTATTTCCCGCCATGTTACATTTTAGCGTACGCCGCTGCAGTGACTTTACAACTATGTAGCTGCACACCGCTGCTAGAATTTTCAAGCTGATTAAATAAATACGTACATCAATGTATCAATAGACATATTCCTCAAACTAGCTGAGGTACCCGGCTTCGCTCAGGGAGTTGATATGAGATTATGTGGTTGTTGGGATAAAATGATAAACTTTAAAATATGAGAGGTATAATTATAATGGGATATTTGTAAGTGGAATATAATATAATGTTCCACAATGATCTGGGATGTTCTCGAACATTCTACAATATTCTGTAATGTTGTGGAATGCTCTCGAATACTCTCGAATGTTCTGGACTGTTCAAGAAATTTCTAGAGGGCGAAAATTCCAACCCTTATATCTTCAAAATCATGCCCTTTAGGTAAAAACGGGAAACTTCTTCATAGACGGTATATAGAGGGCCACCACACTATATAACTGCCTTGATCGTACCGGGACTCATTTCTGAGTTTTAGCGGGACGCACATTGTACACTTTTCTTTATAATATATATTGATATGATTATGTACATTTAACTGATTATATGAAATCTCAACAGTTTTGGCAATTATTTGCATTCAAACGAAACGGTGTCAAAAGACACCTCTTAGTCGAAATAGGTATACAGAAAAACGTGGTAGAAATAGTGTTAAAATCTATTCTAAAGTAATGTCGCAATAGAAACAGTTTTTGTGCCATCCACGGCCAAGTGTGCAGTATCTAAAAGGTTAATAAGTTACGTTATAGTAATAAGGGGATAATAAGGTTAATAAGTTACATTGACAAAATTTTATTCCCCTTTTTGTCTTCTCCTAAGAAAGTTTGCCCATCACTAAAGCATAGGATCATAGAATAGAGATCGCAGAATAGAAATCATATGATGAGGTCAACGAACCTTGAAGTCTAATGGACCCTTCGGCCTTGCCGAAAGAGTTTTTCGCAGAACAGGTGTAATTGCCAAAATCACTCCTTCCTAAACATCTGATAGTTAGGATCAATTGATAAGCGTAATCATTGATCGTCGTTTCCGATACGTTGTACTTTGCATTCGTTAATAATTCTACACCTGCATGATCGAATCATTAAATCAATTTTGGAGGGAGTCTCTTTAACCAGTTAGCTGTGTTTGACGAGTACACTCGGCATGCGTAAAAGCTACCACTGGTTATTTAACCCTTTGCAATCCGAATTATGTTATTAATTTCATTCTGAGCTAAGTAAAATTAATTTTAATGATATCAATAACTATAGGTACTGACGAATGTTTAGGTGATATTACAAAATCATTATGAGACTAGAAAGTTAATATTAAATTGTCATCAAATAAAATCACGTAGAAAGCTGTGTCGAGTACTGCTCGACATAGGACCGGAAAGGATTAAATTGCAATTTTGCCGAAAACTAAAATATATTCGTAAATTTCAAGATGTCTGGAATATTTTGAGGCCATGCCGAAATGAAACGAATAATTAAAGGGTATAAATGATTTGGAATAGATTTATCGTCATCTCTCGATTTTCGTGACCCAAAATTCAACATTTCTGGCACAGTTAACTGGTTCTTTAAAGTTTACAATTATTCTTGGTATTTTCCATGGAGAAAAATATAATTACCGTTCTCTCTGTACCAAGTGTTCAAAGCTTTCGGTGAAGATTCGACGTAACAATGAAGAACGACGTCGCTATTAACAGGTGCGGCTACCAACTCGTTGGAGACTTTAATCAGTGGTTCGACTGCGACACGAGGGCTATGATTAATCATGTAAACTTACCCGAGAAGGCTCGGCACGTGAAGTATGTTTACTTACATGTCACGTTGACGTAATATCTTTTGCTGACCGCTGGCGGTACGTTGTTTGATGCGATACAAAAGTACGATCCCATTTCCTCTCGCTGTATCCCGTTTAAATGAAGCTCCTCTCCCTCGTATGATTTCACTGTAACAGATTATGTTTCTTTTTTCGTATTTTTTAAATACTCTTCAATCAATATTTATCAAATCGCATCGCCTGAGAGACTGTGGAAGATTGAATTACAGTTGCCGTGGTAAGGAGATAAATTATTGAACAGATCTGCGCGAAACGAAATTATCGAATGACTTCAACTCGATTCTTCTAAGTTATAAGGTCGCATAAAATATTGGTAAATATGTTTTAATCAAAACGGGAATTAAGTGTACAAAGTAGAGTCTCGTTTAATGCGAAGATATTGCGATTTTCTTAATATAATGCGATTCTGTTGTGGCAATAATAATTTCAAGGTTGTTTCAAGGTTTTGCTCAAGGACACAGAACAAATTAACCCCTTTGCAATTTCTATTTCAGTACAGAGTAACTCAGAATTAATTCCAAAAAGTAAACAATTAATGGATGAGTCCCATGGATGATAAACCATTTGCATCATATGACAAATTCAAAAACATATCTGTACTATCAAATTTCTTAATATTCAGTCTAAATCTAACAGTATTTCAAAAAGTGATATTGTACTTTAATCGACGAATGTTGTATAAATAATGTAAACTGTTCATATTTGTTGCTATTCACTCACAATGTGAATGCATAAATGCGTTTCGATGATAGTGACCAGAAAAAGTGCGCGCATATATACGCTTGTGATGCAAATGGGCTAAATAAACTTGGATGCATGATTTAAAGCCTTGTAGATTTATTAAATTAGCACCATGTCTTGTAATGTATTACAATGTTATTTATTAACATCTTTAGTACTTTTTATGAGGGTGATGTTTTGTAAAACAACAACCCTTGTGAAGTGGAGCAATAATTTCACTCTCATCACTAGAAATATCACTTGCTTCATTATAGTTTTCCAATTCATTATCACTTCTTATATCGAATAAATTATCCGCATAAATTTCCTGCAAAAAACTCTGTCCTCCTTGCCCTTTTTAAAGTTACAAAATTATTTAAAAATACCGCCTAAAAAGGCAAACTGCACAGTAGAATCAACTGACAATGAGACAGACACTATAATTAGTAGTATCAAGAAAAAAATAACACAAAAATTAATACAGTGTACTAAAAATTCAAGCCAAAACGTAAATCTACCTGGCCCGTCCTAGGAAGTCACCAAAAAAACCTAAATTCACGCGACCCATTCGTTAAGTGTCAATAACATTAAATAATTCAATCTTCTCGCAACCCACTGATAATTCTCAATTTAACACGTTTGGAAAAACTTCAAAATCTCCTATTCCATTTAACGTTGCGAGTATCACACATTATTGAAGGCTTAAGGTTTAACCCTTTGCAGTCCTATGTCAAGCTGCATTCTTCACAGATTTTTAATTTATTTTATTTTACAACGATTTAATATCGACTTTCCAATTTCATAATGATTTTGCAGCATCAAATAAATATTCGTCGAAACCTACAATTATTGCTGTCAATAAATAAAAATTAATGACCAATAATAGAAAGTACTGAAAAATTAATTTCATTTATCTTACTATCAAATTAACAAAATAATTCGGACTGCAAAGGATTAACCGTGTTACACGCAAATCTACTGTAAAAGTATCGCAATGTGTACTCCTTCAAATGCAATTTTTCGGATAGACGTGCACCGACGTAGATGGATTTAACGTTAAATCTATTCTCAACGAAACTGAGTCACCTTTTTTTCACCCTACCCGCCTAGAATTTTAGGGAAGATCGGAGAATTCTTCTGGCACGATATAGATACCGAAAGTGCACACTCTCGCGACGCAGTGTACACACTGAATATTGCAATCGGGTATGCGAATCGATAGGGTCGGCGAAGAGGAAATATATGTAAAGTCAACATCCATCACTCACAGTCAGAAAGGGTAATCGGATGGGTGATTTTCTGCAGGACATACCGGACCTAACTGTACGTCATTGCGTCACTTTCTACAGCTCACACGGAATCGTCTAGAAATCTCATTACGTTCTGGAACCATGATATTAAGGATTCGAGAGATTTCGCGTGAGTCGTTAGTGTTGCGACGGTTTGAGGTTTCCCGGTGTTAACCGCATCTAAAATTGGAAATGGACCCGATGTTCTAACGGCATTGCAGTTAGCTTCATCGAGGTCAGGATGAACGCTAATACCGGTGCTGAACTAATGCCGAAGTATCGAGTGTCTATTAGGTAGAACTCGTACTGAAGTATTAGTCCACTGAGTTAGGATCTGCGTTCAAGTATCAGTGTCTGTTTTAACCCTGATGAGACTCCTTACGATACCAATGACATTGGGGTCATTTCAGTTGCGATTTTCAATTAAGACGAATTGTTAACCCCTTGCCGTACAGTGCTACTTGTGACGCGATAAATGCTATAGTCAATTTTGAAGTATTCCAAAAATTATTATATTAGAAATGTTAGTGTGTCCTGATAAAATAAAATTAATTCTATGCTATTCAATGTTACGTTAACTCATACTATATCCGAAATTAAGGGCTAGGTTGTTATCTTAGTAATTAACACGGAGTTATTGCACATTCAATCACAGAAGGAATGGCGCGGCAAGGGGTTAAACCTTTACGGACTGCCGTATATATGCGTTCGTCCTAAATTATCAATTTGACCGAGAAACTCTTGTTTGACATAAACAATTGATATAGCCGAAAGACTCATGCATGCGTCTTTGAGAGCTATGAAAAAAAATCACGTTCAACGCGTTGATTGCCATGGGGGTCATCGGTGACCGGCATTATTGAATTCGATGAAATTTTATCTAACGTTTATAATGTAATATTTATGAATTCTCTAACAAATTCGATATTTAACACCAGATTTACCAGCGCGAAATCTATATATTTAAATATGTTAAATATGTACCTTAAAGCAAGGAAAATTAAGACGTGGAGAAGATGATAGTTTCAGTAATTTATGTTTTATACAAAAACACAAAATTGTGTGCCAGTCATTTTGACTAGCTTGGTAAATCTAATGTTAAATGACTATCGCGAAAGGTGGCTCGATCCCATAAGAATCCCATCCCCAGAAAGTTAAGGATCGGATGTCCTCTCCACGGATTAAAAGAGAATACCATGAAATAGACAAAACTGATGAAGAAGTTCCGGTTACGTTACCTTGTCTAACACCATGATTCGTGCGAAGAGTGATGTTATGGCCAATCTCACGTCGCCAGGTAACTACAGGCTGAGGTGTCCCCGTAGCGGAACACCATAATCGCAGATCACTGTTCTCCCTTGCCGTTAGTCGGTCCGCTGCTGAATCGTCCAAATCCATGATATCGGGTGGTATCACAACCTTCATGTAGCCAGTCTGTGCAAAGATCGTTAGAGGGTAGGGAACATACGGTTACATTTATCAGACAGTGGAAGAGATCCGGCTCTAGGTGGTCTTTGCTGGCTCTTCCTCTCGAAACATTTAAATCAAGCTTAGCTTCTGGACCCGGATAGCAATGTGGACGATTGCTCAGGAGGGACTTGGTTTTAATCTAGGTTTAGAGCCGAAAAAATACGGGGCAAATGTAACGATAAAGGAATGCAAATAGTACACGGTAATTCTTTACGATTTTATGCTTCTAATACGACGTAGACGTTATTGTAGTGATTTCTGGCGTAGTTTGTTTTTCTGAATTAAATTGTCGTGGTGTTCTTTCTTTCTTACTTTTTACAAGTTTGATTGATAGGGTTGAGAGAAGAAGTTATGATTTTGGATAGGAGAAGCTTCTTTTATTAGGCACCCTTCGTTCTGTGCCTTTTATTTAACCCTTTCGCTAAGGAACCAATTCCAGGTGCGAACGAGTATGTCTTAATGGCTAGTGACATTAAATAAAATAATAAATATAATAAACAATAAATAATTAATTCTTCATTCACATTACTATGCATGTAAAACATGAAAAATAAAAACGTACGGTGTTTAGAAAGTATCCAATTATAAAATATGATATAAGAAATAATTATGCGTGTAAAATTTTGATGGGTGACTATAATAAACCGAAAGGGTTGATTCGTCGGTGCATCCTCGACATGGGATATAACTTTTGACCCAGAGACAGGCACGTACGCCTGTAAAAGAACACCGACTGTTTAAGTCACCAAAAAACCTACGACACTAATCATTCGTATGTAAAATACAAACTACGAGATTTACAAGCGTTACTTGCAAAGTTATGAGATTTTGGACTAAAGAAATTCTTTGGTGGTGATGGACTCAGATTTTATTATTTCGAAGTACAAAGCTATGAAACCGAAATCCTTCCTGAGAATCGTGATACGCATGTATGGGGAAACGGACAGTTCATGAGCCTTGATCCTTTCGCTACGGCAACATCCAACGCAATGGTGGATGCATGGTATCGCCATTCAAGTCGTTGATACTACCTGTCCTCGTATCAAGACTTATTGTAGAACGAAGCACCTCAAGTCTTTTGACCATTTCCATTCATCTTAGCACGGTAAACATACATCCATCACTGGTCCCATTATAGAAATGATAGTAACGGTATAATTTCATCGATTCTAGAAAATCTACCACTCACATACTCCACTTTTAACCCTTTGTGCTCCGTTACTTTTTCGCGCATGGTTTTCACTAGGTACCGGAATCATTTGTTGTTTCAATTACTATTTCATTTATTAACTCTCCGGATAAAGAATGTAAAAAAAATCCAATCGTTGTGCTCCATTACTTTTTCGCGGTATGGTTTTCACTAGGTATCGGAATCATTTGTTGTTTCCATTACTATTTCATTTATTAACACTCCAGATAAAGAATGGAAAAAAATCCAATCGTTGTGCTCCATTACTTTTTCGCGTACGATTTTCACTAGGTACCCGAATCACTTGTTGTTTCAATTACTATTTCATTTATTAACACTCCGGATAAAGAATGGAAAAAAATCCAATCGTTGTGCTCCATTACTTTTTCGCGTACGATTTTCACTAGGTACCCGAATCACTTGTTGTTGCAATTACTATTTCATTTATTAACACTCCGGATAAAGAATGGAAAAAAAAACAATCGTTGTGCTCCATTACTTTTTCGCGTATGGTTTTCACTAGGTACCGGAATCATTTGTTGTTTCAATTACTATTTCATTTATTAACACTCCGGATAAAGAATGTAAAAAAAATCCAATCGTTGTTCGGCATTCAAACACAGTGCCATGGTCAGAATCATTTTTTCTGAGCGTTTCGCACATCCTGAGGAAGAACATGAAGATCTAACGAACCTACTTGCGGAACAATATAGCATCTTTATTAATTAAATTATAAATTATAAATTAATCGAAGATGTCGACACCGAACGAGCCATGGCAATTGAGACTCTTCTCTGTAGCACAAAGGGTTACCATCCAAAAAAGGTTGCATCAACGACTACACTTGAACAAGTCCACAATCAAGCAATTATCAATGCATAACATTGTCTACGTCAACGGAAAACTAATTGTCGCAGATAGCGAAAGGATCAAAGAATCGTCGCACCATGAAGACGAGCCGAAAACGACGACGTTTCAGGACAAACTTCCATGGATCAGCTTCACTAACCTGGCTCATCATAGGATCCGTATTAACTTGACACATGTACGTGCCGGAATCATTCGGCTGGACGTTAGTCACGTGCAGCTTCCACGTGTTATGTCCGTTGTGAGTGACGTATAAACGTGGGTTCTGGGCGACCATCTGTTTATGAATTGCCAGAATAGCTCTCGAGTCCGACTTTATCCAAGCAACCTGCATAATACAATCACGAGCACGGACATTCCGCAGCTTCAGCAGCTGATTATAAACCCCGGGTTCGCACCCGCATTACCTACACTGCCGGACGATAATACCATTTCCGGAATACTACCAACCGTGCCGTGGTTGGTGGTCCGTCTAAACAGCCTCGGTTCGAAGGCACGAAGCGCTAATAAATTACCCGACGACTTTACCTCGGTCGAATCGAGTGCTAGTTTGAGGATGAATAGTCGGACTTCCGAAATTATTATCGTCTATCGGTCTGGTCTTGTCGCAATGGACAGGTAGGATATTGATTTGAACGAAGGTGATATGGAATGATATACTATTTTGTGGAGGAGGGGGAGAAGAGAGAAAGGACCTTGGATCGAATGGGAGGAGGATAGGTGGATAAGGATTTAGAGGCTTGGACTTGCAATTAGTGAGTTCAAGTTCAAATTCAACTCCATCACTTTTAGGAATTTTTTTTCTAAATTAGTAATTAATATATTAGGGTCTAGGTGGTTCGGAGCACACCTAAAACAGTAGGTCCAAGATTATGATAGATTAGGAATTATAAGTTTGGACTCGCAATTATTGGATTAAAGTTCAAATTCAACCCCATCACTACTAGGAAAATTTTGTTCGTATTATTAATTAATATATTATAGTCTCGGTGGTTCGGAGCCCATCAAAACAATAGGTCCAAGGCTATGATAGATTAGGAATTATAAGTTTGGACTCGCTATTATTGGATTAAAGTTCAAATTCAACCCCATCACTACTGGGTAAAATTTTTTTCAAATTAGTAATTAATATATCATAGTCTCGGTGGTTCCAGGGCCACCTAAAATAGTAGGTCCAATGCAACAGTGACTAAGAAATTAGAGAGTTGGACTCGCAATTAGTGGGTCCAAGTTTGAACTGTGCTCCACCACCTCTGGAAAATTTTTACCTAAATTAGTAATTAATATATTATAGTATTGGTGGTTCGGAGCCCACCTAAAACAGTAGGTCCAATGCAATAGTGACTAAGAAATTAGAGACTTGAACTCGCAATTAGTGGGTTCAAGTTTGAACTGTGCCCCACCAACTGTGGAAATCTTTTTTCTAAATTAGTAATTGAAATAGCATAGTCTCGGTGGTTCGGAGCCCACCTAAAACAGTAGGTCCAAGGCTATGATAGATTATGAATTATAAGTTTAGACTCGCAATTATTGGGTTAAAGATCAAATTCAGCCCCATAACTACTAAGAAAACATTTTTTTCAAATTAGTAATTAATATATCATAGCCTCGGTGGTTCGGAGCCCACCTAAAACAGTAGGTCCAATGCAATAGTGACTAAGAAATTAGAGACTTGAACTCGCAATTAGTGGGTCCAAGTTTGAACTGTGCCCCGCCAACTGTGGAAATCTTTTTTCTAAATTAGTAATTAATATATCATAGTCTCGGTGGTTCAGAGCCCACCTACTACAGTAGGTCCAAGACTATCATAGCTCAAAAATTGAAGACTTGAACTCACGATTAATGAGTCCGAGTTTACTTCCTCTTCCTTCATTTCTAGGAAAATTTTCCCCCAATTATCAATTCATCATAGTCTCAGTAAAATCCACTTAAAGCACTACGTCCAAAGCAAAATGATTCTACCAAGCTAAAAAAGTGCAACGAGAGGAAGAAGGAGGATCTCTCAATATCTGATCCACACATAAAAGTACACCAGACACAATCGCCATTTAAACGGCCATCGAACGAGACTCGTCATTTTACATTTACTTCTTCATTAACCGAAGATATCGAGAGCACGTGTCCTGGCTCGATCGCACATAAAAAATAAATGACAAAAGTTTGATATTTCAATTCGCAGCCGGCAACATCGAACACGAGCCAGAAAACATACCATTTTTAGGTCGGAACTCGAGCTCCAATCGAGTCTGTACTTCCGTTGATCCTGTTGGTATCTATACTCCCTTCGCGCGTTCCATCTGTCATATTTCAGGTGACGTTTCTATTGAGCACACGAAGGGGCTTTTTAAATCGCAAACAAAAGCGCGTCACGTTTTGCATGGCAATAGAATTTAAGATATGCAGAAATAACCAGGATAGACCACAAACAAATTCCGGCACAGAGAAATCCGTAGTCCTATCGATTGAACATGTAGACTCCTCTTTTTCACGTTTTTTTTTTACATCGATAATCACTGGTTAAATATTTCTGTGCATTTCCAGCATCTGGTTATACATCTCACGCATCGCCTACCATTCAAATCGATTCACATACCGTGGCTGTAAATGAATGCACCTTCGATGTTGCATCGGCTATGCGTAATGGTACAATTGAATTTACGAAAGAGAGGGAAAAAAGGGAGATCAAATAAAACAAACAAATCTGTTGAACGTGTTTTTTTTCCAACTCGTTGGAATGAATTTTCACGTGGTCATATTTGACCGTGCACTTATTCTTTCGGGACATTTGGACACAATTCGAAGTGCCCATTTTGCAGAATATCAGGGAAACTCGTGACGCGGAACTTACGAACTTCGACGGGAGAATATGTACTTAAGATAGGAAAAAGATGGGGGAAATATCGAGGAGAGAAAAGGGAAAGGGTCTGTGCCTCAGTTAGCAAAAATCAGGGCCATTCATGTTGTACGGTATATTAGTAGCGAGTCTGATTTATGTTCCTTCTTTTGTGCTTCCTGTTCTCTTTTGGAAGCCTCTATCTTTTCTCTTTTACTCTATCTATACCCTCTTACTTTTTCGTTTCTTTCTCCTCGAGGTAGTAGCCCTCGGTATTCCTCGCGTTCCCACTTTTTCCACTTCTTCAGCTTCTTCTTCAACAACTGGGTAGCCCTTCTCGCTTTTTCCTTCTACCATATCTGGAAGGAACGAGTCCCCTGAACACGCGCCAAGAACGTTTCATCTCAGGATAGAAACGATTGTCGATTCGGACGCGCAATCAAAGTTGGACTTCTTCTCGAAAGTGAATTACTTGCCAGGTCTGTCCCACAAGGGCTCGCGGAGGGTACGTGGGTATGGGACACATGGAATTTAACACGTGTGCACTTTGTCATAATTTGGAGATGTGTAGACAATTAGGAGGGTGTACTTGTAGCTTTGGGATGAATTAATAAACTTCTACTAGTTTTATATATTTTTCAGGTCAATTTGTTACCATTATTTTGACTCTTACAGTAATGAATGACACTCGTGATCAAATAAATGGGACAAGAAATTTTGAAGTTTTCGAAAACATATTAAATTGGAAATATTGAGATGGGAAAATAATATTTTTCTAATATTAATGTTACGTTAAATTACAGGGCATATTAAGAATGATTGATTGATATTTATTTTAGTAATTGAATTGTGGATTATAGCGGAGGCAGTCAGGAAACAAATCGTAGTCCAAAGGGTTAAAGAGGAACAACTATTTTAAATTGATTAAGTATTCTTTGGAAAGGAGATATAAATTGGAAAAAAATTGTTTAGGAATGAGGAAAGGATTTAGACGTAATTCGACAGATTACAAGTAGTCCTTGTACTTATGGTGTCACGTGATAAAATAGATAGTAGAACACATTGAAATTCTGTAATGCTATTCTGGAAAATGAAAGCATTTTCAGTAGATTGTGTAGAATATATTCATCCAATGAACGACATCAATTGCAATAGGTGTTATTCAGTGTCAGATAATTTTGGAATCATTTGTCTCTTCATTTCCATTTCTAAAAAAAAAAATCCTCATCAACTGAAAACCCATCATACGTCACAAGTGACAGGGTATTTTTTTCAACTGCTCCGAAGCAATAGCCACACTGTATTTCGATGCCATATTGATTATATCAAGTACTCCACAAACGTATCAAACGTCCCAACAGCTTGCACAAGTGCTGTTCGAATCGAATGAAACGATGCTTAGATATTCTATTGATTCAGATCAATAACAACACGTCCAACTTGATTCCATTGCCACGTACGATCGTATGTAAACACGTGTCCGATCATTCAACTATGGAAGAGCCGATCAGATCGACGTAGAATTGTGTTCCTGGGCTATGGTGGGCAAGGAGATAAAGATTTGGATTTGCAATTAATGGGCCCGAGTTCAGCTCCTCTCCCATCACATCTGAGCAATTTTGCACATGTGATAAGTGTATTATAGCCTCGGTGGTTCGGAGCCCACCTAAAACAGTAGGTCCAGTGCTACGGTGTTCATGGTTTTAAAAGGTCGAACCAGTGGGTCTGATTGTGAGATCGAATTGTCTCTTACTTTTAGGATATTTGTGGTATGTGATATCTTTATCATAGTCTTGGTGGTTCGGAGCCGACTTAAAACGGTAGAATCAGTGTTACTGTGCTGACAGTGATAAAAGGTCGAACTAATGGGACCGAGTCGAATTATCCCTCACCTTTAGGATATTTGTGGTATGTGATATCTGTATCATATTCTCGGTGGTTCGGAGACCACCTAAAGCAGTAGGTCTAGGGCTATGATAGTACGGTGATAAAAGTCCGACTCAGTAGGCCTCCAGTTAAAATTATCCTTCATCTCTAGAAAATTTGCCCCATGTGTATCATAGTCTCGGTGGTTCGGGGCATACCCAACATAGTAGATCCAGTGCTATGGTGTTACAGTGACAAAAGTTCGAACTAATAGTACCGAGGTCAAGTTATCTGTCACCTTTAAAATATTTGTGGTAAACGATGTCTGTATCATATTCTCGGTGGTTCGCAATCCACCTAAAACAATAGGTCCAGTGCTACAATGCTCACGGTGATAAATTGTCGAACCAATAAGCCCCAGTTCAAATAATCCGTCACCTCTACGAAATTAATCCCATATGATACGTGTATCACAGTCTCGATGGTTCGAAACGGTGGATCCAAAGCAGGAGATTCTACGCGAAGTGACCATATCCATTGAAGCGTAAGAAATAAAAAATAAAAGACAAATCTTGTTCCTCATGGTCGTCACGAAATTTTCCTGTCTTCACGGAATATTCGAAGTAATACGAAGCGTCAGGATGCATCCTTTCCCACTGACGAATACATCGACACACGTCGTATATACATCGACCGGATATTGCGATAAACTTCTATACATCGCGAGCTCCTTTAGAAGTTTCATCCTCCTTCCTCCTCCTCCTCGTCGACTTCGCGCCTCACAACTTTAAATTTCTTCGAGAAAGCATTCCAACGATAAACACGAAATCCATCGATCCGATTGCAGGATAATTCCCTGTCGGTCTTTCTCGCTATTCTGGATGAATTATCATCGCACCGGGAGCAGTGTAAAGCGCTAATAGGCTGCAATTACAGCTAATTCCAGCCGTCATGTATCGCTTCGAGTATTTGCGGAAATACGATTTAGGCCGCTACTTAGAATTTCAGGGTCGTGCCCTTAATCGACTTACTAATTACACGGACGCATAGGTGCAATTACCTTGTAAGATTGAAGATGATTAACGACACAGGTGAACGAGACATCACGGCCCCGAGTGACCGTATGGTTCTCCAGAAGTGCCAGAAATTTTGGCTCGACCTCTGACTTCAGCATCGTCTGACCTAAATCGTGTAATTAACGATACTGTAATTAACCGAATTTTACATACGATTAACTTAACTCGACGGGTACATTGCAGAGATTAACCCATTTGCATCACAGCAGAAATCCCGTCACCTGTCTCTTATCACTGAGAGTGACCCTTTCGACGGCATCGTATCACTGACACGTACAATTGTCCATTTGCAATTTTCAGTCACTTGCAATTTTAAGTGTAACTTAAATACATCCAATTGTTTAACCCTTAAATGCGTGAATATTTATTTTTATTTTTAAAGTCAAAAATACATTAGTCAAAAATTACAATATGAAAAATACAAAAAAAAATCTAAACTAAGTTTTTATTCCAATTTTTTTTAGATATTTTCTTTCCAAATCGCTAGATTATGCATTTAAACGAAAATTACAAATTGTGAAAATTTTTAATACAGTTATCGTCTTTGTTTGGACATAGTTCAATACCACATTTATCGCATTTTGTTTGGGTACAACTTTTTACGGTTGGGGTATCTCATTTTTGATTCTAGATGAACAGGCCTGTGGCCAGTTTGGTCTGTACGTACTTATTTTGGGGAAAAATGTTTAGTTGGCCCTTTCTTTCAAAACTATATACATAAACAGTATGTATTCAATTGGTTACACTATGCAGTAAGCTAAAAGTTGTGTTTTGATTTGATTTACAGAACTAAATATGAGTATGTTGCCAAATGACAACTACATGCATTTAAGGGTTAATGATTTTTATTAATTATCACGATATACAGATGTACACTGTATGTTAATTTATGTTATATTATAATTAATTCGTATAGTCATAGGCAAATTGACTGTAGTAGTCAAAGTTAAAAAAATATTAATAAAATAGAATTGCTTGAAATCGCGCGGAATATTTCGCGTTCGATGATACAGAGTTGATATTCCTCTGGGCTATAGTGTATAGAGGGTTGTGATGGATAGGGAGCTATGGTGGAAAGGAGGTAAAAGCTCGGAATCAATGATGGGTGGCGCCGAGTTCAAATCCACCTCCGTACCTCTCTGAAATACTTGTTCTAAACTATTAATTAATAAATCACACCCTACACTGTTCAAAATCTATAAAAAATAATACTCCCTAGCCAAAATTAACCATAACGGCCTCAATAAACAAATGCAAAACATTCCTGAGTCTTTCGAAAGTCTCCCATCACCTTTACAATTTTTTTTTCTAAGCTATTAATTAGTATAACAATAGTTTCTCACCCATTTAAAGCAGTAACTCCTAGGTAGCACTTGCAAGTTCATAAAATACAACAGAAAAAATATATTCCACGTGAAATATTCCGTCTTAGGATGCAAATGGGTTAAATCCACTAAACGGCACAATATTGTGGATATTTCAAGTCGTCCGAATCTGTTCTCCACCGGACGATTGTCTGCATTCGTTTATTTACTATTGATTTTTTTTAATCTTCACATCTCTTTTGTCGCTCGGCTTAATCTAGTTTGTCATGCGTGTCGTTTTGTATATAACGTCGTGGCAGCTACGAATGCCGGAGTTATGGTGCGGTAATACCACTTTTTTTTTCGTTCTTTGTCATGGGACACCCGGTTTCGTTTCTCCGATTCGACTATGGGCACCCTTTGTCGCGTGGCAGTCAAACGCCGAGGAGAAAGGGGATGCAATCTCGCCTAGGGGGTGTTTATTAACCGCATCGCTGTCCCGATTTTGCGACACATTAGCATGAATTATAATCTTTTGTTGCATATATAGGAGACGCCTTTTTTTCCAACTTTGCCGTTAGATGTAATTTGATTTCGTGTCGGAAGAAAGTAGAGGAAAGTTCGTTATGTCAGGTCATTTAACACTGTGCCAACCGAGCGTTTATTTTATTAAAAATTATATTTCATGAAAACGGCAAGAGAGTTAATGAAGTGCAGTCGACTGAACTCGAAATTGACTAAATAATAGTAAAGAAAAAATGTAGAAAATTAAAGTACTATGAGCTACTGAGACAAAGATGAGTGAGCTTGGTTGGTTAGGTGTTAAAAGATATTCATAATTTGAATTAAAAAATTGAGAGTAATAGTGAGATTGTAATTAAGACGCGAAGCTAATTGATTGAGGGAAACGTGAATATATAAAGAAAATATTTCAAGTACGGCATAGATTTTAAGAGTTGGAATAAAATTATTTGATTCATATTTTATTTGAAAGTGTAACAAAATAATTTACATCACAATGAAAAATGACAAGTATTCATTTGATGTTTAATAATTAAAATTATTTAACACTAGATTTACGGATATTGATGCATCTATTTTTCTAAAGTATGCCAATTTGACTTATACAAGAAAACTGAAGTTTTTTGCAAAGAAAATGGTTCCAAACCAATTTAAATGAAAAGTTTATTATTCAAAAATTAACCAACCAATATATTATATATATAGTAATCAACTTTTGAATGAGCCAAATTTGCTCCGTAAATCTAGTGTTAAAGATACAAATTTCTAGTTTATAAAGGGTAATTATTCATTATATTACATGTATTATATTAAAGTCATTAAATAATAGCTATTAAATATTTCATAGTGTCATATTTTCACAAATAACCGAGATAAATCAAGATTGCAATCTTTACGCAAAGAAACCTAAACAAATTCAATTTCAATACAAATTGGCAAACTTTCCTTCACTATCTTGAAACGTTTAATCGACGAAAAGGGAAGTCGTAACTTTTATTCGTAATATCTTTGTAATTCTTCCTCCCATTTCCCAGCGAGAATGCATTTTCCAGAAACCTGAGACTTCCGATAGTACTCTCGGAAGGGTTTTATTTGATTTCAGTAAAAGTGGAGCAAAGAAAGTCATCGTACGAGAAAGAAACGATATGCCGTTACAACGACGAAATCGTCGTAATTTCGTATGAATTAAAAACTCGTAACTTTTCGTCTCTTTAACGTCCCGACAAGGAGTTATTTCGTTTTTATCCGAGAGAATCAGGTGAAGTGGCGTGTACTCGGTGTCTCCTCCAAAGTGGAATATCTCATTTGTCTCTTACCGAAAGTAGAATAGAGGAGAGACGCGAGAAAGGAGCAAAGAACAATTTCCAACGATGCCATGCCATAGAGTAGGCCATACGCCATACGTACTGTAACAGAAATCATATCAAACGATCAAAATCGTTCTTCGCCGGTGTACGGAAACTCGGCAGAGTAGACTTTCAATCCGATAAAAAATAGCGGGCGCGAAAAAAACTTGCGGGATTCTTCGTCGACAATAAATTGCAACGATAAAAATCGTGAAAATTGTGTCTTTGTTGGAAGAAAAGAATATCAAGGACAGCTATCGACGTTTTATACTTTTTAATAGTTTCGAATTTATACTAAATAGAAGTAATGTATGGTGTTTTAAAATTTGTAGTAATTTTTATAATTTACTTTCTATTAGTTTCTAATTTATACTAAATAGAAGTAATGTATGGTGTTTTAAAATTTGTAGTAATTTTTCCAATTTACTTTCTGATGGTTTCTAATTCATATTAAATAGAAATAATGTATGGTGTTTTAAAATTTGTAGTAATTTTTATAATTTACTTTTTAATAGTTTCTAATTTGTGCTAAATAGAAATAATTGTGATGTTTTTAAGTTTGTAGCAATTTTTAGCATGAATTTAAAATGTTTATAGACTTCATTGTATGGTAGTGAATTTTTATGACATTATGCTGGGGAAACTTGTGGAACAATGTTTACGTATGTGCAGTGAAAGTCTTTTTTTATTTCTAGATACATATGCTCTCTCTGTTTACGGAATTTTTTACGGCGTTTTTAATTTACACTGGTAGAAAATACATTTCCATGGAAGTTTTAAATGTAACAAGTGCATATAGTAGCTTTTATTCCCAATATTTTTTCTTCCATAGCGACAGCCTTTATTTACACGATTTTTATACGTGTAAAACGAATCCACGTGGAATCGATACCTCGTGTAAATTGACGGGTGTATTTAGAATTCTGGTTTAAAGAGCTCGTTCAATTCAGAAATAACTATCTATTCCTCTACAATTTCTTATCATCTTCACAAACCCACCACCATGTAATATAAAATGATACGTCATACAAATGCAATATATTGACCTCTACTAATTTCTTACCACTTAACTAACCCCCTGTGAAACTTCGATAAACAAAATACTCAATTTTTAAAGTATTCCAGAAATTCTGAAATTAAAAATCTCAGTGTCACGGTAAAATGAAATTAATTCTATGCTAATCAATATTACATAACTCACTAAAATTAAACTAAAATTATCATGTCAGCAATTAATTCAAAGTTATAGCGCATTCAGAAAAAAATGGCACGACAAGGGTTTAATTACCAGCACACAGTCTCTCCCATAATCTGAAACATATAATTCTCAACAATAATAATTATCACCCAACTGTTCCAAATTTCAAACATCATTCTTTCCATCAAACGTCACATTAATAAATCAACGACATCCACGGAATGACCCCATACGATTCCATATATCCACCATACCACCCATATACCCTATGCAACGTTAGGGGACCACAGAGACGGCTCGCATTCTCGGAAAAAGGAAGATACCCCGAGAATTTTCGCGACGTCGCCGTGTGCCAACGTAGTCAGGGGGGTAGGGGTCACCTCGAATCGCGTGAATATTAACTCGACAGTTGGTCGCCACATAAACGCCAACCGTTGATATATCCTATCCTCACCCTTCTTCAGCCAGCACCGCAATAATACTCGTACGATGGGTACCTCTTCCAGGCACCCTTCCCTTTTCGCATCCCCCGTGCCGTCCGTCCTCTTTCTCCTCCGGGAGGAGCATCGAGCACGCGATACGCATACTCGCGTCTCCGGAGTCACACGTGCGCCCCAGGAACGGTTTGCACACGCAGAGAGCAGTCAAATGAAAATTTTCCTCCTACCGATGTCTGCCCTTTATGACCTCGGGCCATGTTCTCTTTGCATTGCCGAAAATTGCGCCGCGGCTGACGTATTTAAGTTAAATAACCTAGGAAGAGAGGGTTGACGGTGAGGGTGCATGGAAAGGTATGGTGCATCGGGTTGTTTGTTGTTTATTGAACGATGACCGGAGGGAGGGAGGATTTGAAGGATTTGGAAGAAGGGAGATGATGGTTTGAGAGAGGTGAGAGAATCTTGTGGGGTGGAAGATGGGGGGAGGTGGAGATGAGGTGGCGGTTTGGAGGGATTTTAGGGGTTGATTTTAGAGGTGGAGGTTGGTGGAGGTTTCTTGGGTTGTTTTTGAGGGATGTGAGATGGGATTGGGAAGGGGAAGGAATTGGTTCTTTGCATGTAGGTATTTCTGGAAGACTATGGTAGAGCTGGAGACAGGGACTTGAAATCTTAATTAGTGGGAATGAGATAAATCGTACTTTGTTGGAGTGAGGAACATTTTTTTTAATTATTATTTAAGATGTTATAATTTGGGTGGTTCGGTGACTACCTAAAACAGTATGTCTAAGGAATCACAGGCTTAGACACCCAGTTAGTGGGTTAAAGTCTAACTCTTCTTCCGCCACCTCTAAGAAAATTTTTCCTGAATTCTCTGTTAGTATATCATAGTCTCGGTGGTTCGGAATCCACCTGAAACAGTGGATCCACAGCTATGGTGGGAAAGCAGGTAAACATACGAACTTGCAATTAATCGGTATGAGATCAATTCCCTTATCGTCATCTCTAGGAAATATTAAAATTTCCTATTTGATAGATGTATGATAGTCTCGGTGGTTCGGAGCCCCCTAAAACAGTAGGTCCATGGCTATGATGAAAAAGAAATTAGAAGTCTGGACTCGCAATTGGTCGACCTGAGATCAACTCCCTTCTTGTGACCCCTACAAAATATTAAAATTTCCAATGTGATATATGTATGATAGTCTCGGTGGTTTGGAGCCCACCTAAAACATTAGGTCCTCGGCTATAGTAGAAAAACAGATAAAGATTCGGACTTGCAATTAGCAGTTCTGAGATCAACTCCCTTTTCGTCATCTCTGGGAAATTTTGAAATTTCCTATGTGATATGTATATGATAGTCTCGGTGGTTTGGAGCCCACCTAAAACATTAGGTCCTCGGCTATAGTGGAAAAACAGATAAAGATTCGGACTTGCAATTAGCAGTTCTGAGATCAACTCCCTTTCCGTCACCTCTGGGAAATTTCGAAATTTCCTATGTGATACGTCTATGATAGTCTCGGTGTTTCGGAGCCCACCTAAAACATTAGGTCCTCGGCTATGATGTCAAACAAATTAGAAGCCTGCACTCGCAATTAATAGGTCCGATTGTGAGTCTAACTATTTATTACCCCATTATAAACCTTCACCCTTTGCAATCTTGCTACCAACAATAATTCAAAGCCTATATCTGCGCTTAATCGATTCCTCCCGTCACCTACAGTAAAACTAAACGCATCACACCCCAATCCATCACTTCTCATCTTCCCATTCAACCCCAGCAAGTAGTACAACCCCATCTCTTCTCCTCAAACTCGTAATCCAAAATTCAACTCTACCAACGGCACAAAAATCTACAAATCCATGGTTAGAAGTTCGATCCTATCGGTTCGTAGGTACGGTTGAATTTTCCAGGGTGCGACGAAAGCAATTCTTCTTCGTATAATAAACACGCGCGCTTCTGACAGTGACAAACGCATCGGTGCGTTTTCACGAGCGTATATTCGCCGGTACAGTACAACGGCCGAACGAATGAATGCGTGCAACCGTGCAAAAGTTTGGCCTTTAAAAAATTCACCCGCCCTTTTTCCTAGGTACACGGAACAGCAGAAATTACGATAGCACAGACGCACGCTGCGTACCACAATAGCAGAGGTGAATACGTTTTCGCGTTAAACAGTACCGTGCGAAAAAAAATATGCGCCTCAGGTACGATTCGAATCTGTTGTGTTCTTTTTTTTTTCTTTTTTTTTATTCCTCTCTACACAAAACTTCTCAGCGGGCGTCAGAATTGCTAGCACTTTTTTCCCACCTTTTCGTTTTTTTCTATCGTGGTGAATGCATTAGGATAGAAATTGTTTTTAAAAATTATTCCGATGACATTTTAAGGTCATAATTGTAATTGGATTATTGAAAAACGTCCTGTGTTGAGATGATAAATAATTAGCTTTTATTCTTGCTCGTTATTTGGATAATACTCTTGACAGTTGTATCTTTTTTTTCCTCTTTTTCGAAAAGATAAGAGGATTAATTTTAAACAGAGGTAATACTGGACGAATAAAAATTTGTAACGAAAGAATCTTCTTTCAGTTAGACACAAATTCGTGAAAAATGAAGATAACGAGATGGAAGAAGTACTTATTATGCATTCGCGATTAGATTTCAGTTTAACCCTGATGGTCTGCTCGGGTATGACCCGAAATGGAGATTATATTTTATAGATACTATGTTTTCAACACGTTAAGCGCCACGTCCGTTCTTAACCCCTTGCCTTACGATTTCTTTTGTGACCGAGTGTGCAATAAGTTAGAATTAATTATTAGAATAATAATCTATCAATGATTTTCGACATACCAGTATAAGTTAACGCAATATTAATAACACAAAACTAATTTCAACGTCTTCTGACCTACTGATACTTTCAATTTAATAGTTTTTAAAAAACTTAACAATTTTTACCGCCTCACGTGTGCCACACGTCATTGTAAGGCAAGGGGTTAAATACTGCTACTGCACTTTCCGTTAGGCCCTTTATTAGAAAAGATATCTTTCTATTTATTTTAATATACTACATTACTTAACACTACTTAACACTACTAATTATGACTCGGTTAGACGCGACAACGTACCTTAGGTAAAAAACTAATTGTTCATTTTCATTGATCAGTGTTAGCATAAACGAAAAATCAACGCCCGGTCCCTACGGACCGGTGTGGCCCTTAACGTGTTAAATATTAGTTCGTGATATTTAACACTAGATTTACGGAGCCAATTTGGCTCATTCAAAATTTGATTACTACATATATAATATATTGGTTGGTTAATTGTTTAATAATAAATTTTTCATTTCAATTGATTTGGAATTATTTTCTTTGCAAAAAATTTCACTTTTCTTCTATGATTCAAATTGGCTCACTTCAGAAAAAATAGGTATATCAACGTCCGCAAATCTAGTGTTAATATATTTAACATTTACCTGTTTCTATATTTTATGTTTCTTCAAATGCGAACCATTATTCGCCGGTTCACCATGACTGGAAGGAATATAAATATGAGTTATAAATGAACAGAACAGCAGGGGTTAAAGTTCGCAAGTTCGAAATTCGTGACAAGAGAGGATAATTCCAAGTTTAGTATCAATAAGAAAACGATACGGTGTCTTTTGCAATGGAGAATATGAGAAACGTTGGTGGCTGTTTGAAATTTTGTTGAATTTCGTAAAATATGTGAAAAAAAAAACAAGGATGGTTCGAATCGGCAGGCAGTTGGTAAATAGAGAAGTGACTGTAATTGAGGTAGTCAAACTTGAGCTCCTACGCTCGAGCAAATATTATTCTCACTCGACCTCTCTCTTAATTAGTTTGCCTTAATTTTTTATTGCTCGCATTCACGTTTACGTCCTACCGGGGTGAACACTTTTGCCCTTCGGCAATGAACAACTGCCTAGGGTAACTATCCCCTGTCTTTTCTTAATTTTATTTACTTTTATATGGTCTGTCTCATTTCATTTTATTATCAAAGACTGATATTCCATGGCGAGAAAGTATTATTCCCTTCGAAGATTAAAGTCTTAAGTTGAAAATTCCAGTTGTAATTCCAGGGAAAGTGCAAAAGTTCAATGAATAATAAAATTCAGATAAAAAGTTCACCGGAGTACTTAAATATCATGGAAGAGATTAAGTATTGACGATTTCGTATGTATGAAGTGATTATCGATAGTGAATTATTTAAAAAAAAATCGATAAACTTTATGTGCAAATCGATGATTGGTTTTTGCATGGATTTCTGCAATGTTCGAAGGTACGAATTTTTACCATTCAGGCTTGAGAAAAAAAAAGAGATGCTCCGACGAGTTCAGACAGTGAACCTTCGCTTCGGGAAATTTAATTAAATCTGCTCTTTGACTTTATCACATCGATCCGATGCATGATCACGATTGTCTGATACGAGCACAGACACGAGGAGTATGAGAAAAGAGGATTTTTAATTTTATATATCAAAAAGGCGATGAATTCTTCGTTGTTTACTGTGTTTTAACAGTCGTGAAAAATTATCGAAAGACAACGCTTCAATATTTTCTTCAAAATTCAATCAATAGTCAATCACAAACGTATGTGCTGTAATCGATGAATTTAAAATTATAAAACTAGATTATGAATCTTAAAAGGACGTAATAATTTTCGGCTTTTACAAAATAATGAATTCTGTAAGTCCTGATAATCGCGGGTTTATTTAAAAGGCAGCACTGAATATAAAATTGCAGCCAAACTGCAGCTAATGGTTAACAATGTATACAGCTCATATAATAAAAATTAAAACTCGGCCGAAGAGAAACAAATGAAATTAAAAATTCTTCCATCTACAAGTCGGCCAATTTCCCAACCTCGTTCCCACTTTTCAGTTACAAAAATAGGAAATAAAAGACCGGTATCCATGCCATAATAGTAATATTATTATCAAATTACCCCACACTTCAACTGCCCTCTGAAAATAAACGAATAAAAAAATAGAAAACCAAGCACAGGTTCACAAAATAAATATAAAACCTGCTCCATCTACAAAAGTCAACAAATTCCTCTACTCTTATCTCACTTCATCTCTCGTGAAAAAAGTAAATAAAAGCAAAGTATTCGTTCCACAATAGTAATATTATTATCAAATTACCCCACACTTCAACTGTCCTCTGATAATAAACGAATAAAAAAATAGAAAACCAAGCAAAGATTCACAAAACAAATACAAAATCCCCTCCATCTACAAGTCTGCAAAATCCTCAACCCCTCTTTCACTTTATCTTTCGCGAAAAAAGTAAATAAAAGCAAAGTATTCGTGCCACAATAGTAATGTTATTATCAAATTACCCCACACTTCAACTGCTCTCTGAAAATAAACGAATAAAAAAATAGAAAACCAAGCAAAGATTCATAAAATAAATATAAAATCTGTTCCATCTACAAGTCGACAAATTCCTCAACCCCTATCTCGCTTCATCGTCCACAGAGAGGCAACCAAACGATCGGTATTCATCGTGGAACAGTAACATTGTTATCAAATTACCCCACACTTCCACTGTCCTCTTTATTAACCTAATAAACCAATGAAAAAGGTGTCAATCACTTGAAAGACAAAATTACCCTACTGCAACCAACCATTCCATTTCCAGTCCAACCATGCGCGCAAGTACCGTTCTGTCCACCATAATATTCAAGCGGGAATCGTGGAATATAATTAAATGCAAAACAGTATCGCATGATCTTTTGAATATCCATCATTAGCTGTACTATAGGAAATTAAACATCGAAACCCCAATTTGAGCGTGATTCCGGCCACGAATTTGCATATCTATCCAAAGTATATGCATGCAGTATTATAAACATGTGGTGGAGAATTGCAAGCAACACTGTTTGAGAGAATAACAGGCAACGAGTGTCTCTACATGGATTCAATGAGCTGTTCTATTGGTCACTTCTGGCTAGAAGGAGACTGGACGTGGTTTGGTTACCAAAAGCGTCTTTGATTTCGTGTAAAGCCGGCTTCCGAGAACATCACGCAAAAGGACTTCCCCTCTGTGAATTGATATCCCTTTAGCATTACTATCAGGGAGTATTAAATGCCCGAGAGATAAGGAAATGTTCCTGATATAATATTCAACGATTTCAAGGATGTACTGTAGATTGGTGTATGGTTCAAGCTTGTATAGCAGAATTAATTCCTTTTGCGTTATACTGAAATTGTGTTGAGAGAAAGTTAATGAAACTCGTGCTGTGTGAGGTTTCAGTATGTTTGTTAAGACGGATAGGATAGAAACTGTTTGTGTGGTAGGGTCATTATGTGGAGATTGTTTTCCAAGTCCTCGCTTGCAAGAAAACTGTCAGAATTCAGTCCATTGTATTAAAAGAAAGTTAATGGGAGTATGGTGGGGTAAAGAGGTAAAGGCTTGGACTAGCAATTACGGAGTTGGATTTTCAAATTTTCCTACGTCATGTATGTCGTCATTGCCTCGTTGATTTGATATTTAAAACTGTAGATTTTAGGCGAAATGAGCATAGTGGTTGAAACCATAAAAGAATGCAAAAAGAAGAAATATTATTTTTTAATGCTGGATCCAGCGATGATTGATTTAATAAATTTAAAATTATCAGAGAAATGTGCCTCAATGAAACAAATTAACACTAGAACTACCGGCGTCAAATCCAACATATTTTAATAGATTAAATAAGTACTTTGAAAAAAGGGGAAATCAATCGGCGGAAAACTTGGTCGATTGAGTGATTTATGTTTATTGATATAGACGTAGAATATTTATTCTATGACTCCTATATAAACTTGGAGAATTTTTTGAAAAAATTGTGTACCAGTCATTTTGACTGGTTTGGTAGTTCTAGTGTTAAGGGAGTAAAAAAGTTGATTGATTTAATCGCCTACAGCCTTTAATCCTTTGCGGTCTTATCGAGCAGTATTCGACAGAATTTCATTTTATTTTATTTGCTAACAATTTAACATCAACTTTCTAATTTCACAATGATTTTGTAATATCATCTAAATATCAGTCAGTACCTATAACTATTGACACCAATAAAAGAAATGAATAACCAGTGATACAAAATGTAAAATTACTTTTATGTAGCTCACTAAAAAATTAACAAAATAATTCGGACCGCAGAGGGTTAAGATAGATGTAAAAAATTGTAAAAAAAACAACGTTAAAAAATTCGGAAACATTTTTAACCCTTTGCACTCCTATGTCGAGCTACACTCGACACAGCTTTCTGTGCTACTTAACGTGTTATCTATTAATTATTGACTTTTCAAAATCAACAATTTTGCATCTCAACATAAATATCCCGCGGTAATTACAAATCTTCTTAGTATAATGTAAAAATGAATAATTATCAGGAGACAATTTTCAGAGACTATATTTGCTTATCTGACGGATAGTTAGTAAAATAATTCGAAGCGCAAAGGGTTAGAGAATTCAGACCAAGGTTTTTTTAACCACCTTGGTAGATCTAGTTTTAAAAATTCCTCCATGAAAATTCTTAGACCATCAAATTGAAATGATATTCTCAAAGTAGCGTATTTTAAAAGAGTGAATCGTAGATCGTTAGAATTTACGGCAATGTTAATTGTACTTCCGCAATTCTCCATAGAAAATACGGTCATTACACGTGAATGCGTATTACATTGATACGGAATTAATCGATTTCGGGTGAAATCCTCGAAATTTTCACGACCTCTCGTTCCGGCTTATTTCGCTTATTGTTTCCAGTAATTGCGAGTACTATTACGCTTCTGTAATTTCTACGGTACGGCGAAAAATATTCTGCGCCAGGAAACGACTCGTTTTCTGCAACAGTGAGTGTACGTATGTTTGAAAAGCTTCAAAGTCTGGTTGCGGATTCTTAAACGTTAGTGCTTAACTGACAAGGGCGATACCATGTACGAGGGTTGCGAAGGTGGTGAAGAGAAAAGTAAGGAAAAAGGCGGGTAGGATTCCTCAGTTTCTTCTCTACGTCGAGTGGTTCCACCTTCTTTTCTTTACCATCTTTCGACGTCTATTCCACCCCTTCTTTTCTTCTTTTCTTTTACGTTTGTTTCGTCTGTTCTTCTTCTTCCTTCATTTCTTACCGATATATCTCCTCCCCCTTTTTCTGGTCGAAGCCCAGAAGCGTAGAAGGAAATAAAAGTCGCTCAGCAGCATCGTCTATCCGTTCATTTTACCAGGTTTGCTGTCAGACCTATTACTTACGGGTTTCAACCTTCCTCCACTTTCTATTTCTACTTTCGAACCTTTCCTTCTTATGTGTTCTTCTTTCTTCGCGTACATTCTAACGATACACCTTAGCCATTTCGACCACTTTCATTCTTGCCGATGATTCTTCCCTCGTTGCGAGAGTTTCCTTTGCATTTCGTTAATTTTCTCGACAAACTTTCAGTCTTTTACTTTACGAAGTAAGGAAAAAACACATGAGATGTAAGAGCTTTCTGCGGTCACAGAAAGGGTGATGAAGGGCATGAAGTTTGCTTGGATTCTTTATTGTTAGAATTGAGTGCTGATCCTCATTGTCTCTGGGGTATTTTTTAACCCATTGACTGCCAAAGAAACTAACGAGGGAACATACCGAACCCGTACACACCGATTTTGATGAAAATTATGTGATAGATAGATCTCGAAGAAATATTTGACACGTGTTTTTTTATATCTGCTGTCGTCTACATTGAAGGGGTGATATTAGCCCTCAAAGTTTGGGGTTGAAAACAGTTTTTTTTTAAATATCTCCGCAATTAAAGGGCGTAGGCAAAAGATTTTTTTCTCAAAACGTGCGTCCGAAATTACGAATCCATCGATATATGTAATAATTGCAAAAAATTATTTGTTTAAACAATATATTAAAATTTCGAAATTTTTGTTAACTTTTCGTTAGTTTTTCGTACTAAATGTTGTTCTTTTCTCGTGTAAAGTTATATGTGTAAAGTATAGACAAAATTAGTGAACACGTGTTTTTGGAATTTTTTGTTTTCTAACATTTAACGATAATTATATAACGTTTAACTTCTGCCCGTTTTTATTTAACACTTTAACGAATGGTATTTTTTTCACATCTTACATTGTAATTGGTCACTTGGCTGTAAATTCTTCCCTGATATTACAAATTAATTAAACTTACAAATTTTCGTCAGTGAGTCGTTGAGACAGTTAATTGCAATGATAAATAACAATTTATTAATTGCCGTCGTGTATTAATTTCTCACCATTTGTAGTCCACTAAAAGTTCTCAGGAAAATTCTCAATACAGAGAAAATACAGAGTAACCACGTTTTTGTAAATTACAAAGGAGATGTTTGCAAATATCGCGGCGCGTTTAATCGCGTTGAAAGGATCGATTTGTCGAGAATGTCGCTTGAAACTTCCCAGACGTAGAAATTAGAGAGGGTCAAAGACTGAGTAAAGAAGTGCATCTACGAATGCTTGCGACCAACGTGTTACTATCTCGTAATTCGATTCTACAGCAATTCATGCATCTTCCAACGGATAATACTGCGTTTCTGTGCAATCGCAGCGTGCATCCATTAGACCAGTTTAGAATCAGGCATTTGGTTAATACTACTTAAGTAGGTACACCAATCGATTTGAACTCCGATTCGCGCAGGAGTATGTAACAATCGAACGGTATTCTATTATTCCGGATTTGCGGTGATAAAAGGAGATAATTCAGGAAATGTTTGAATTACAATGCTTCTTCTAATATTAGATGATATTTAAAAATATATTAATATTCTAAATTGAGATATTGAGATGTTTATTTCAGCTGTTATATTGATTTTCTAAAATTGATAAGATTAACGTAACAATACTCGTTTTAGGAACGTTTCCGAAATTAGTTATACAATTAAACGCTTCTACCTATCACGATGAATTTCTATTTATGAAATTTAATCGTGTACATCCAGGAATTTCGACGTAAATAGAAAAGTTCCTCGATACACAATTATTCAAGTTAAATAAAACTACTATTCCAGAGATACTTTATTTGCAATTAATGTCACATCGAATATTAAAACGATCAACCAATTGAGAATATAATTGACACTCCGTAATTCAAATGACAATTACAAAAATCGTGCTGTATCGAACGAAGTAAACAATTCATGGTGAAGTCTATATCGCTAGGTCAAAGAAAGGACAATGAATCATTAGTTCATATTGGAGAACACGAGATTTATTGTTTCTTCTCTTACTTTCTCTCTACCTTCCCGTAGAAAATAATATATAATACTAGCTGAAAATTCCCCGTGCTTCGCTACGGTTTAATCGAAACTAAAGAAAACCCTTAAAATTTCGAATTTTGAAAACTCCTTTCTTAGTGGGTGCTTATACCCTAGAAGGACCGCTCATGCAAAATTTCAAGTTTCTAGGTCAAGTAGTTTCGGCTCTGCGTTGATGAGTTTGACCCATACTTTAACCCCCCCAAAACCCCCCTAAAATTTCGAATTTTTCAAAACCCTTTCTTAGTGAGCACCTAAGACTCAAGGGGAAGGTATGTTCCAAATTTCATTGCAATCCGTTCTGTGGTTTTGAGATTTAGTGATGAGTGAGTGAGTCAGTCAGTCAGTGATATTTGAACTTTCTATATATAGATTTGAGCTTTATATATTAGGGGTACCGAAAAGTAATCAAAATTTTTTCTCTGCCGGCGAAAAACATTTATTTATTGAAGAAAACTTAAATACTAATCAACAAAATAATTTCCATAATTTTCTAACACTTTTTGTCAGTGTAAAGGTAGTTATTCTTTTCCCTTCTTAAAAAAATTCCTTCGATTTTTTGTTAAAAAACTTTTCCAATTACATTTTCACTGCTCTAATTTTGATTACTTTTCGGTACCCCTAACATATATATTTAACACTAGATTTACTAAGCCAGTCAAAATGATTGGTACACAATTTTTTCCAAAAAATCCAAAAAAATAAATTACCGAATCTATCGTCCTTTCCACGTCTTAATTTTCCTTGCTTTAACCCATTCGAGACCAATTGCACACCGTGTGTGCAATGCATTTCCGAGCCAAAAAGACCGACTGCACACCGTCTGTGCAATGATCTTGAATTGCAATTATCAGTCATTATAGAAACAACAGCCTTCGAAATAAGTCTAGCTTAAAATAAAAGCTATCTTACAAATGTGTAAACATTACATTTGCTATTTGGTTCAATTTCGACCCTAAAGTAGGTCACCCAAAACCACAATCATTATAAATACAAGAAGCGGTAAAAATAAAGCGAAAAGTTGCCGGTATTTCTGAATAGTCTCCAAAAAAATTCACGGTCTCGAATGGGTTAAGGTACATATTTAACATATTTAAATATAATAGATTTCACGCCGGTAAATCTAGTGTTAAGCAAAAAAAAAGAGTTTCCATTCTCCGTAAAATTCCTCCTTTATACGGGTAACAAAACTTCTTTGGTATATTCATCCGCTCGCCTCGACTGATCTGGGAAAGTGCAACTGCTGTTTCCGGCGCGTTCGTTGCTCCTCTTCTTGGCCATTTCCTTCGGTGCTCTCTTCCTTCTTCCCTTTTGCGGTTCCTTGCTCCTTGCACCATCGGTCTTCCTTTCTCTCGGTTCGTTTCGCACTCGTTAACGTATCGAAAAACAGCGAAATAACGCTCGACCATGGACGAAGCCGTCGGTGGATGAAAGTAACACAACTTCTACGGACTTCTGCTCCGGTTTTATCGTTATCACGAATGTTATTGGTCGCAGTAAAGAGTATATAAAACTCGATGAGACCAAGTCCCTTTGGATCTCCTTGTTTAATCTTCGTAAGTCCTTCATTACGTGTTACAGTAAGTACAGGGTGTTTTCAAGTAGTTGTCATGGCTTTTAAGGATTATTCTACTGTTTTATCAATGGAGATTTGTGGAAAAAACCGTACCAGAATTCGCGAGAGAATGGTAAACATTTTTAATTGCCTCGTCGCATTTACCTTGTTACCTTGTCGGTAATATGTCTGAGAGGAACCGGAGGTCAGAAGTTGTGTTCTCACGCAAATTAACTTTTAATTGTATCTACGAGATAGAATTTTAGCTGAATAAATCAGGCTTCTAGGTCTCTGGCCTTTCAAGAAGGAACACACAATATATCTTTACTAATGTTACTTAATAAGGAAAGCACGTCTGATTTTTAAGATACATAGGGAAACATCAACAAATTCTTGTCCAGTTTGGCATTGTTTAAACATTTATAGCATTAAAATTACATTCAGGAGGGTTTCAACAATGAATTTATGCAAAATACTAAACCTCCAGCAGAAATTCCAATGCTAAGAGGCGACAGAACAAAACAATCTTTCTGTTATAATTTGTTTAACAAATATACATTTATTGTTTATGAGTTATTTTATAACTTTATGCGTTATTATACGTAGCTTGTTCTACAAATACATTTTTGTTTATGAATTACTTTCTGACAATAGCGCAGCGTTAAACAAATTACTATATTTGCAATGTTTAGTTATATAAATAAATAATATCGTTTAATTCGAGTTACAAATTTAAAATTATTCCTACGAGCGACGGTAGGAATTAGTTCCACTTGACTGGGCACGAGGTACCGCGACCGCGGCTTGTTATCAAAACATACTCGGCGGCCGTAACCTCCGGTAATCCTTTCCCGGAATCTTAACAATAAGGCATTCCGATGCTCACCTCGCCTCGCGATCAGTTCTCCCGTGACCGTCAACGGGTAATCAAGTGCTCCGCGATCGCGCTTAATTATTTTCACGCGTTAGTGCGCGTTTAATACTTTCAAAGAGGAGCTCCTGGATCATCAAATGCTTCTGCTTTTGCTGACTACGTGCGAATTCATCCCCACGGTGGTACCAACCCTTGGTTGACGGTGGTGCATCTACTCTCAGCCACCAAAGCACCTTCACCCTTGCCATCTTATGCCTACTCTCAGCCACCAAGGCAACCAATCAACACGTTTTTGAGGTACATGTAATTTTTAATAGGATTTTAGTAGGTTTTGTTTTAAGTGCGATTACATATTTTATTATTTACGAAACGCGACTAGAAAGAGTTAGATATCGTAATTAGTAAATAAGAAAGGTAAAGCGAGGTGCATAATTCTTCAGCACCCACGTCCGTGCGGCTGCGAAAGGGGTAGCAGGCCGTAACAAAAGAAGGATAGACTTTTGCTTTCTTTTAACCCTTATAGTGCCGAGCGACAAAATTGATGGAATTAATAGCAAATGTAATTGCGAATAAAAAGAATTGTCGTTTGGCGATAGTTGAGATAGAACACGCAATATAGAGTATAAACTGTGTATTTACAATTATCTATCATAAAATTACTAATATTGTATTGGAAAGGGAATATTAGCCCTTCGATATCCACTATTGCTAACGACGATATATCGTCGTCCGGCACTAAAAGGGTTAAATTCCTATTTTTTTTCTCGTCTCTGACACGGGGTTCTTTTTACAATTAGACATTTTACCTGCATAACAAAACGAATGCGGTGGGCCGTTAAAAATAATTTGCTACCCTTTCGCGAATTTTGCGGCGTTTTTTTAAAGTCTCCATCGATCCAAGGGTGTAAATAACTAACCCTTGAAAGCTATAGCAATTTCTTTTCAAACACCCTGTACCGGTATTAATCTCTATGGTGAATTCGTTGAGCCTATAGTAATCTTGCATATTAATTTCCATCGTACCAGAGAGAATAACTTATCAATTTTTATGATACCAGAAAATTTTTTCTATTGATCTTTAATGCGCCAGAGGAGTGTTTCTTATTGATTTTTACGGTATCAAGAGAATATGGTATCGGTTTCTATGACGAAAAGGGAATCATTTCCTTTCAAGAATCATTACTCACCTTCGACGTTGAAGATCCAATCGCCATGGAATTCTATACGATATCCCATGTAATAGAACGAATTATACCTCGTTCTATTCCCTTTTTCCTTTTTTTCCTAGCACAAACTAACACTTCCCTTTCGAAGAGATTGAGATTGATTTCTGATTCGAAGCGATTTCGTTCCAAAGAGATGGGAGATGAGTGTCTGATTGCGCTTACTCCAATTGTGACGTTCAAGAAGGGATATTGTTATCGAACGGACACTACCTCGCTAATTCCACGATTTTAGCATTATACGATAATAATGATCGATTAAGGATAGTACTAGAATAAAATTCCAATTTTTTAATCATTCATTCTTCTCGTCCAATTCGTTTACTTTGCGAAGGATACACGATACTCACAACCCTTGACGCTCATGGAGTTTACAATGTTGATTGCCATGAAGGTCACCGGTGACTGGCGCTATTCAATTCAATGAAATTTCTTCTAAAGTTTAATTTGCAATGTTTATGAATTCTCTAACATATTGAATATTTAAGTAGTGGCGTTAGAAAGATAAAGGTCTGCTGAATATCTGTCAGTGTCTTTAAAGAATCTGCTTTATAAAGATGTGATTTTAGTAAAGAAAGTTTTACTTCGATAGAAATAACAAAACTAACGGTGGCGTTCAACGTGTTAAATAGTGCAGATTTTAATGGAAAACTCAACGATGCCTCCTATTGTCATCTCCAAGAATGTCTATTGTCATCGAACGGACATTAATCGTCGCTAATTCTACGATTCTAGAATTTTACGATAATAATGATCATTTAACAAATACTATTAGTATAAAATTCTACTTTTTGATCACACATTCTTCTCGTCCAATATCACAAACAAGTCGTTCACTGCCAAAAGATGTACAATACTCACGACCTTAGAGTTTAACCCTACTGTTCTGCTCGGCTCTATATGTCCCAAAATTCAGATTATATTTTAATAGACACTGTGTTTCTAAGCATTAGCTTTTGATTTTCGATGTATTTGAAAGTTACGTCTACCTGTTTGCATATCTTATGTTTCTCAAAATGTGAACCTGGTCACCATGACTGGAAGAAATACAAATGTGAGATATAAATGAGCCGAACAGTAGGGTGAAATGATAGAGAGTTTAGCTTAGAAACCACAACGATGCCTCGAATTGTCATCTTCAAGAATGGATATTGTCATCGAACGGATACTACCTCGCTAATTCTACGATTCTAGAAATATATTATTAATAATAATCGTTGAACAGTTAGTATTAGTATAAAATTACATTTTTTAATCCTACATCCAATATCGCAAACAATTTGTTCCCTTTGCGAAAGACACACGACCATAGAGGCTGATGGAGTTTAACTCTGCTGTTCTACTCGGATCTATATGACCCGAAATTCAGATTACATTGTAACAGACACTATGTTTCTAAGCATTAGTATGTGATTTTCAATGTATTTGAAAGTTACGTCTACCTGTTTGCATATCTTATGTTTCTCAAAATGTGAACCTGGTCACCATGACTGGAAGAAATACAAATGTGAGATATAAATGAGCCGAACAGCAGGGTGAAATGATAGAGAGTTTAGCTTAGAAAACACAACGATGTTTCTCGCTAATTCTACGATTCTAAAATTATACATTAACCCTTTGCGGACAGAGACATTTTTGAATACTGACAGATAAACACTTATTTGGCTTTTTTTAAAAGCACCCTTTTATCAGAAATTTGAACCGTCAATCTATATAAATTATAAATTACTTTGCATTTAATCTTATCTCACCAGTTGTATTTGTATTTTTCAATTTTAACCGTGTATGCATACGGCGATACACTATAATTACATTTTTTCTCAAACCGCATATACGCGTCGCTAGTCCGCAAAGGGTTAACAATGATAGTTTAACAAATAGTATTAGTATAAAATTCTACTTTTTAATCCTACATTCTTCGCATCCAATATCGCAAACAATTCGTTCACTTTGCGAAAGATACACGATACTCACGAGCATAGAGGCTGATGGAGTTTAAATGGTACAGAGTTTAACTTGGAAAACGCAACGATGCCTCGAACAGCAGCCAGATCGAGTTTTGTCTGGTTTATAGACGAAACTGGGATACGGTGATTCTCATCGGTAGAAGTTTAGTATCTCGCACCGCGTATCGTCTTACCCGAGACGTAATAATTAGCAACGCCGCATCGAGCAAAAAGAGAGAGGCCGGGAGGCGTACTCTTAACTTCCATGATGGAAATTTCACCCTTTATTAAATTCTCCTCTCGTCATCGTCGATACGAGGGAATTCAGTTTTATTTTCATCCTCGTTATCCAACCTGATACATAAACGACGGTGTTTTATTCTTTCATGCGTTCGTACTTCCGCGTTACAATTTTGCGCCTTCCCTTTGTCGGTTGTTCGCATGGAAATGTTACATGATTTGAAATACAAGATTGCGGGTTCTTAAAGGCTTTTGAAGTACCTGGAGGCGATTCTGACATAGATTTTTCGTTTTAGCTCTTTATCAAAGTATTCGACTGTTTCGTTTTAAGAGATTTATATTTTTATTTAATTTATTTTGTGAATATTAAGATTTTAAATGTTGAATATATTTTGCTCGTTTTATTTCAATGGATATGAAATGTTTTTTTTTATTAACGTCATAGTTTGATGGAGTAGGATATTTTATTTGAAAGGTTAAAAATAACTGGAGATTTAATAGGTATTTATAGAGCAGATAGTGGAAATACAATGTCGCGTTTTTTTTTGTTTTTCTTTTTAAATATTATTCGTATATTTTTTGTTAGCAATTTCGAGAATATTGCTATTTAAATTTTGAAAGGAATTTCATTGAATTTTGCAGCTTTGATGAATGAAGAATTGTATTGGTTTTATTACAATGGTAAAAAATATTCTGATCCATGAAGTGTAATTGTATCAAACGAAAGTAAAAAGAGTGGCTGATTGTATACCGATTTGAATCACTTAAAGGTGCATCATTATTCTTCTTCCTTTGTTTTCGATCTTAATTGCTTTAGTTTCAGGTGTTTTTTAAACCATCGATATAATGTATTAAATCACGATTTGAGAAAGATCTCTCAAACTTGTTGAACACTTGAATTAATCCAAGCCTTCGATATCTTTTAGTTCTTAGTTCTTACAAAAGAAAACTTAACTTTAATTTATACTAATTGCCACCGACTTTCTACAATTTCAAGCCACTAGAAGGTTCGCATTTCCAACTTATTCAAATACATCGATGAATTCTGCTTTTTAATTTCTTTCAATTACAGACTTATCAACACATTAACTCGTTGCGAAGACAGACATTTTTTCATAGTGATAATTAATCGTTTATTTAACGAATGCAGATCGCCTTTTTATCGCAAACTCAGAGGATTAAGATGTACAAACAATAATTAAGTCAATTTTACTAAAAAATACCCGTCTTCCTTTCCTACTCTAAATAAATAGATAGAATCAAATGTCCTTCTGCTTTCCTCAGAAGAAAATCATCATAACACGTCGAACGCCACTGAAATTTCGCTCATTTTACCATTTCTACTAAAGTGATACTTTTTCTATTAAAATCCCAACTTTGTACAGCAGAAACATTAAAGATACAAATAGATATATATTCAGCAGAATTTTATCGTTTGAATGCCAGCATTTAAATACTGAAGGTGTTAAAAAATTTGTAAAAATTACATTTGAAAAGTCACATGAAACATTGAATTCAACAGCACCAATCACCGTTGACCTCCATGGGAATTTACCTTGCCCTACCATATATTTTGTGACTGCGAGCGCAACAATTAACAATTAATTTTTAAAATCAAACGTTTTCTAACTGAACGCAGTATTAATAGTATACAAACAACTTCACCATTACGGTACTAACAAATATTATCAATTGAATAATTTTTCAAAGACTTCAAAATTTCCTCTGCCATTCATCGCATCACGAATCTCACACGTTATTGTAGGCTAAGGGGTTAACAAATTACTATACACAAGTTTTCCAACAAACTTTCAAATATCTCAACATACAAACAAAGATATTTATATCACTTTCTTATAACCGCTCCATTTGTGCAATAATAATTCAATATTTAAACACCATCTGCATCTAAACATGATCCTAACATGCAATAAGATTGTTTCTCCCAGTGCATGTATGCATCTGCACTATCCAAAGGGTTAAATTTACCTCAGCGCACGACATTAGCCAACGCGCACAGTGTCGTCCGACCGCAAACGGACTTATACCACTAACAGCATCAACTACTCCCATATACCTCAATTCCAACGTCCGATTTTCATCAACCTCTCGAAATACGCATTCTATATATAAATGTCAATTGCAAAAGAACTAAAATCAATTCACCGCAAGTAACCACCAATACGTAATCCCATGGAAACGTAAATAATGGCCATCAATAGACGACTATCGATAAGCGCGGACCAGCAGGTCGAGTAATAGTCGCAGTTAGGGTTGCGCGCGAACACGGTCCACCGAGTTAGCTCACTCTCTGGTACGACGGAACTTAAGGATTGTGGTTTAAACTGTCTGTAAAGTTCGCTCCACCTTGACTTCGGGCTGGTCCGCTTTCTGGAGAACCGACACGCCGTAGTTTCGTGCTTCTACGACTTCGAAGCGTTTCTCTCCAGGTCTCTCAGGTTTTAGTGGTATCTCTGTCCCTTCGTTATACTTTGTCTTTCTTCCTTCCTTTTCTCTATCTATTGGATTTTCTTCTCTCTTTCCATCATTCTTTTTCCCTCTTTTTTCGTCACTCTTTCTATGTTTCTCTGTCTATTACATTTCCGCTATGGATATTCGCCATGGGGTGGAAAATATTCTAGGATTGATCCACTGTCTGGAGAACCGATACATCGTAGTTTTTGTGCTTCCAGAACTTCGAAATATTTTTCTTCTAGTCCCTCAGGTTTTAGTGACCCTTCGTTATACTTTGTATTTCTTCCTTCCTTTTCTCTGTCTGTTGGATTTTCTTCTGTCTTTCCATCATCCTGTTTCCCTCGTTTTTAGTCACTGTTCCTATGTTTCTCTGTCTATTACATTTTCGCTATGGATATCGAGCTAGCATGGGGTGGAAAATATTCTAGGGCTGATCCACTGTCTGGCATCGTAGTTTTTGTGCTTCCAGAACTTCGAAATATTTTTCTCCAAGTCTTTCAGGTTTTAGTGGTATCTCTGTCCCTTCGTTATACTTTGTCTTTCTTCCTTCCTTTTCTCTATCTATTAGATTTTCTTCTGCCTTTCCATCATCCCTTTTCCCTCTTTCTTCGTTACTGTTTCTATGTTTCTCTGTCTATTACATTTTCGCTATGGATATCGAGCTAGGATGGGGTGGAAAATATTCTAGGGTTGATCCACTGTCTGTAGAACCGGTACATCGTAGTTTTTGTGCTTCCAGAACTTCGAAATATTTTTTTCCTGGTTCCTCAGGTTTTAGTGGTACCTCAGTCTCTTCGTTATACTTGTTTTATTTTTTTTTATTTTCTTCTTCTCTCTATTAGCTTTTCTTCTATCTTCCTATCATCGTTTCTTCCTCTTCCTTCATCATTGTCTCTATGATTCTTTATCTGCCACATTCTCGCCATGAATATAGGACGAGCATGGGGTAGAAAATATCCTAGGGTTGGTCCACTGTCTGGAGAACCGATACATCGTAGTTTTTGTGCTTCCAGAATTTTTTTAATGATATCTCTATCCCTTCGTTACATTTTGTCTTTCTTCCCTCCTTTTCACTACCTGCCTATTGCCTTTTCTCTGTCTCTCTATCGGCTTTTCTTCTGTCTTTCCATCATCCTTTCTCCCTCTTTCTTCATCACTGTCTCTATGTTTCTCTGTCTACCACATTCTCGCCATGGATATCGGGCGAGCATGGGGTGGAAAATATTCTAGGGCTGGCTCGGACGAGGCAAAACTCAGTTATGCATTTCCGTCACACCGTAAATTGAGTCCGGGAGAAATGAGGCACGCAATCACGGCAACGATGCGGAAGAATATCGACGATCCATGAGACGCGTTCACCGATCAAGGTTGACATGAAAGTGAATCAAACGTGATTGATAGAATTAAGGTATCCCCCTTTCGGTAACGCTGATGGACAGAGGTTACTAGATGTTTACTACGTCCAGTTACCTTGATTTTACCTTGAAAGGACTTCCATTTTTTTCCCCCTCGAGGTCGTGTTATTGGAAAAATAAAAATTTTGACGTTCAAATGTAGAATTATAAGAAAGTACTTTGAAGAAGGAATATATGCGAATAATTGTTCGTTCGTGTAGGATTGCAGGAAAGTGAGGGACTATGTATGAGAACGTGAAGGGATGACAGAGAGAGATAGATAGATAGATATTTATTATGTCCATAGCAATGTTGGACAATTATTAGTCAGTACATAATAGTATAGGTTGTACATAAACATTAATAAAAGAAACATAACAGTACTTAAACTATATAACAAAAAATAACAAAAAATAGTAAACAAGACTTGCAATAGAATGAAATAAGATAAGTTTAAATAGAATTTTATTAAACTAAACCAAACCACCGTGCGCGGAATAAGAGAGAGAGAGAAAGTGAGAGAGTGAGTGCGTGGGACAGCGTATCCCCGATGCAGTTAGAGAGAATGTGTATCTGCGTATATTTGTATTTGTGGGGTGCAGGGCCTCCAAAGAAAATTCCTTGCCTCAGAGGCTCAGTGTGTTTTTTGAAAGCGAAACTACAGCGACAGCGATTAAGCGTATTTCATTATAGCGTAACTTACAATTAGTTTAACACTAGAACTACCGACGTCAAATCCAACATATTTTAATAAATTAAATAAGTACTTTGAAAAAGGTGGAATCAAGCGACGGAAAATTTGATTAATTGAGTGATTTATGTTTATTGATATAGACGTAGAATATTTATTCTATGACTCTTATGTAAACCTGGAGAATTTTTTGAAAAAATTGTGTACCAGTCATTTTGACTGGTTTGGTAGTTCTAGTGTTAAATGTATTTTGTGTTTATTTTAGTGTGTCTTTGCTTTTATTTTATATTTTATTAATAATCTTTTTTTTATAATTTAATAATCCTACATTCATGATTCTTTTTTTTTTGCGGTGAAGTATGTGGTTTTACCTACTCGAAGAAGGGAATGAAAAGGGGGGAAAAGGACGTAGAGAATTTTTCTTGTATTTTTTTTCGTTAGAGATGAATTGGCGATTATACTGAGAGCGGCTAATTGGAAGATCGAATTTCTATAGGTTCCATGGACCTCTGGAATATAATCGATTTAACGAGGAACGAAAATATTCATTCGGAATTCAGAAACGACCGACATTATATGGAGAATTGGTATTCCTTCTTGATAGGTATACAAAAAAATCGCCCTCCATAAACTTATCTGGTAGAGTTCGTCGAATGAAAGTGTAGCGATGTGTAGAATGGAAAGTAGCGTGTTCTATCAGACATATAAAATTGCATCGATTTGTAGCCAGAGTGGATTTACTATCTTTTTTTTTTTTTTATAGGAGAGACTGTACAATAGAAACGGTTCATTTGGACCACTATTTTCTCTCTAATAGAGGACAAATAGGTAATTTTCAGGTGCAAGCAACAAGTTATAAGGAATAAACGAGCCTTTGAGAGGAAATACGTATAGAATTGGAGTAAATTTTACTTTCCCGCGGCGATCAGCAATTCGTAAAGCGAGGTTGAAGCACGTGCCGTGGCAGCGAAAATTTTTGCTAGTGTTGCTTCGCACTCTCGTCATTCGAGAATGACGCTTATCGAGTTTTATTGTCGTCCTGATGAACTCTTTAAGCGATGGCTTTCGATGTTGCTAAAATGCACGGACTAAAACGTTCGATATTTAATATTTCACGTGTTTTTAAAGTTTCCGACGGTATTAAGTACAAGAATTTTCTATCCGTTTAATCGAATTCTAACGTAAAATCGCGACGTCGACGATGGAACAACAAATTCCAAAATCTCACTGGAAATGAGAATTTTCGAAAATAATTTTCCTCATACAAAGGTAGAATTTTACTAAAATCGCGTTTTTCATTAAAATGGTCATATTGCAAACAGAAGTCTCTGAACTTTATACGAAAAAGAGTGAATAGAAATATTGTCTTTCAATAGCACCGAAAACAAATTAATTTCTACATAGAAAATCTAGAAGGGAATTCTTGATAAGTAAATCAAAATGAACTCCTAAATAAAAACATAGAAAGAGTAATAAATTCAAGTAATAATAGTTTAGTTCTTTAGTTATAGTTTCTTTCTAAGTACAAAATCCTTAAAATTATAGTTGAAAAGTTACATTATACCGAGTTTTACATTTACATGCTCCTAACTTTATTAACTTCCAATCATGGAGACCTCAAATGATACCAAACAATGCCCGTATTTGTAAGAAATACGCAAACATTCGATGTAATCCCTATCGAGTACAAACTGTGTTTGCCATTGATTCAATTATGACACTCGGTTTGGTCAACGTGCATGCATAGCGCAGCAAATTCCCCGGGAGTTCGAAGATCCTTGGGTTCTGCATCGACCGAAGTTATCTCGCTATGGAGGAGCTTGCGGTCATTGTTAAAGGTTTTGGATACGTGAGAAAATATTTGATTACGTTACGTTATGTATTACTTGAGATTCCGAATTTACAAACCATAGAACGACACTTTAACCCCTTGACCTATGATTTCTTTTCTGACGGAGTGTGCAAAGAGTCAACATTTATTCCTGAAGTCAGAAGTTTTCACTGATTTCTGATATTTCGTGTAACTAAATATATTATTAATAGTGTAGAAATAATCAGACCGTTTCATTATCGACTGACGTTGTCAATTTCATAGTTTTTAAAATACTGCAAAATTTCCTATTCCATTTTCGCGATACGAGTTTTACACGTAGGTGTAGGGTAAAGGGTTAATAACCCCTGCGTCCCAAATTAGTTATTTATTTATTTATTTAATAGTTACCTTAATTAGTTACCGTTTGATGTGTAAATTGAGTAAAAAAATAGTTGTTCAATTTATAAAAAATACTTATACTTCTCAATTACAGGAGAAAGTCAGTTTTATTTAATATTAAATTACTGTTAGGGCTTACCATTTTCGAGGATTAAATATTAATTTAGTATTAAACTAGTGTTATTCTTTTGAGTTTATTTAATAGTAAATTATTATTAGGAATTACCATTTTAGAGGATTGCATATTAATTTAGTGTTAACTTAGTGTTATGCTTTTAAGTTTATTTAATATTAAATTGCTGTTAGGACTTACCGTTTCAAAGGATTGCATATTAATTTGCTATTAAATTAGCGTTATTTTTTTAAGTTCATTTGATATCAAATTAGTGTTACTTTATAGAAAATAAGTTTATAGGAAAAAGTAGAAACAGTTTATTCAGTATCTCTAAATACACAAGGAAATAGTTCAATATCGCTTAAAAGTCGCCAGGAATTTCCGTGAATTAACCAGCTTCGATTCTATGGCATTCAATGTGTTAATACACCCTCGTATGGATATCGGTGCAGCATCGATAACTGAATAAACAAGAGCAATAAGAATTTAATAACAAATCTACCCTATCGTACCAAAGATCGCCATTTCTGCTAGCATCATTAGCATGACCATATTGAGTAGCCGTTCCCTGATACGGGAAATCCAACGAAATAATGCAATATATATGCAGTTTCATGGGGAATAATTTAGTACGTGGTATATTACGTAGAAAGTGTAGCAGTTCGAGTTCCACCGAGATGCACAGCCCCACTGAAATTATCTCAACGCGAGAATTCTTGCCGGCATTGTTGACCGTTTCGCCATAACAGAAATTATTGTGTAAATCCGTAAAACCAGCTTAACGGCGCAAAATACACCGGTTTGTTGTACATCATAATCTCCGACGTGAAGAATGTTCAAGCGGAAGAAACTTCCGTATAAAATGGCAGGTTGATTAGCCAAAATTCCATTTCCTCTCTATCTCCGTTTCTCAAAATTAGTATTCCATCGTATAAATAAGTGTTCAATAAAATATTAGAATTCACAGTAAGAAGAATGTTATAAAAGACAGTTATAACGAGAAATCGGTGATAACGAGGTCGTTAGGAGCGGAAAGTTTGAAATGAGAGTCGAGGAGGAAAAAATCGTGCGAAATAGAAGAATAGAGAGGCTTAGAGACGATAGCTTGGCACGCGATACGACAGTAACACTTTGCAAAATCGTAAAATCTTTGTTTCGTCATTCGAAACCGGAAGCCACGATTCGTTCTGTATTCGTATATCGAGAATATACGTTCTCTATGATTCCGTAATTCTTTCCTAATTCAACGAGGTGTCCTCGCTGCTAATTGTTAGTAAAAGTAAACGGACGAGGGAATTTTTGAAATCAAGAAGAGTATACCGAGAATATACGTCCTCTGTCATTCGTTAATCCTCTCCTAATTCGACAAGATACCACGAGTCGAAGTTATGAATTTCTGTTGATTATCTCGGACCCTGAAATCATCATTTATGATTCTCTTACATTTTCTTCATATTTCTATTATTCTCCTTAGTTCTCTGTTAGTCGTTATATTTCTCTCTTGATTCTCTTTTATTTTCGGAAAATAAATATACAAATTTTTATTAATTAGACATCGAATTGTAATAGATTACAGTAAAAATCCTTTTATTTGTTAATTTGTTTCTTATTTATTTCATGTCAACAATGAACATAAAGATACAAATAATTAAATAAAACCAGCGAGAAATCATATTTTTCATCTTATAATTTAATCATTGTAAAGGTTACTATACATTCGTCTCTACAACTATCATTCTTTATATACATTTTTAGAATTTTATGAACTTTTAATTTGAGAAGTATTAGTCCTCGCTGCTAAATGTTAGTGAAAGTAAACGTACGTGGAAATTTTTGAAATTAAAAAGAGTATGTCGAGAATATACGTCCTCTGTCATTCGTTCATCCTTTCCTAATTCAACGAGGTGTCCTCGCTGCTAATTGTTAGTAAAAGTAAACGAACGAGGGAATTTTTGAAATTAAGAAGAGTATACCGAGAATATACATCCTTTATTATTCGTTATTCCTTTTCTAATTCAACGAGATGCCCTAACTCTTAATCAGTGATAAAAGTAAATAGAAGATGGATTTTTGAAAGAAGAGCAAAATATAATTCCACGTCAACGAAGACTATCTTACTAATTGAATTCCCTAGAAACAGAATGTTCTCCGTGTCGTCGTGCAACATCCCGAGAAACCTGAAACGATACACCCGATATGCAGCTAAATTATCGACGATCCTTCTTAAGCCGGTGCAACCAACGAAGGAAATTGCCGCAATAGACTATCCGAGCAATTGCCAACGAGGATTCATCCTTCTTAAGACGCAAGGTGCAGCCGCGACGATTAATTCGGTATCTCCATTGCCTGTCATCTTATTTTGTGATATGAAATCGAAGTCACTTTGCATTCGATCCTTGCAACATTGATGATTGACATTCGTAGACAAAAAGAATCGAGCAAAGGATAATAAAAAGTATCTTTTCATTTCTTTTTAAGACATTAGGAACATAGATTTATTTTTATTTTGTACGATTTAAACTTCTACGGTCATTTCATCAAGGACGTAGATTTTGAAGCGAGTTCCGAACTACCTGCTACCATGTATTACATGAGAATTTACAAAAAATCTCTCAAAGGCGATAGGGATTTAAACTCGGTCCCACTAATTGCCAGTGCGAGCCTTTAACTCCATACCTATCACAGTCCCATCCGATACCTCAATCGCCTTTGACCGTATTTTATAGCACGAACTTCACCTCCCTCTCTACACAACGAATCCCTGAACATCATTGTTCAACAAGTCTCTCAAACTTTCCCAATCTGCACTTCAAGAAGATGAACGAATTATATTTAAAATCTAATCGAGCAACGATCATCATTTTGTAATAAGATTCGATTAACAAGAAAAAGGAGAAATAGAAAGAACGTAAAATACTAAATGATGTTTCTGATGCCCTAATGTGGATAAAGTTTAATGTTTAATTGTCAGGATAAGATAAATTAAGAATAACAGACACTAAGATTACAGTATACTAATAAATAGAATATGTACTAGGCTATTATATATTTAGGGTATACCATTTTTTCATTACTAGTTAACCCACTCACTGCCAACTACGAGATATCTCGTGGTTGCACTATAAGTTTCAATTAATAAGTTGGCAATAAAAGCCGAACGCGTATAGCATCTTTGAAACAAAAATGTTCGTAGTATCGTTACAACTGTTGAGATTATATTTTTGAATAATTAAATTCATGTTTTAAAAACTTACTGTCGTTTTCTCAAAATTTTAACACGTAAGACAATATGTGTATTTTTTTTATCGGCAACCGTCCACATTAAAGGGGTGAAAACCACCCTCAAAGTTGAAAAAAAGTATTTTTTATCATATTGTTTAAACAAATGGGTTTTTTAAAAAAATGATTATACCATTGGATTCAAAATCTGAAGGCATTAATTTTCACTCTGTACGAAATTTTCGTATCTCTAATAGTTTTCGATATATTCGATAAAGAAGTTTCAGGACCCCAACTTTGAGGGTGTTTTTCACCCCTTTAACGTGGACGGTTGCCGATAAAAAAAATACGGGTCAAATATTTTCGCGAGGACTATATCATACTAAAATGTCATCCAAATCGGTGATTTACACCTCGGAATGTTCCCTTATTAGACTATCTATGTCTAATTATTATCCTACAATTTAAATGATCCTCATCGACCTCTCACATTTGACATCAACAAACCCAACTCTCTTTCCACGTACGTAGAACGCGTCTCGGTCGAGTTTCGGTAGGATCGAATCACGCTAGAAAAAGACAGGCAAAAACCGTGGCTGGTGAAAGAGCGAAAGAAGGTACAAGCGGAACTAACACAGGAAGCTCATTAAGTTGCACCCCGCGGGCTAGATTCCGTACAGGCAGTGATACACATCAGGTGCAACCCCTTCAACCCGTTCTCCGTGTAGATTCACCTCACCTGTTTCGCATGTCCCGTTGTCTGCCTCGATACCTCGGTGATGCGAGTCTTCTACGCGTTCGGTGTCACCTTCGTTAGGCGACATTGAGAAAAAATTATGATAATGACGATAGCGCCCGAGGGAATGGCGTTGGTGTGGCTTTCTCGAGACTTCAACCCTCCACGGCTTTCTCCAACCCCTTCCTCTCGTATTAGGCGCGACGTCGTGTTTCATCTACACCCCTCTGTAACCCTGGGCAAACCTACGACAGCCTTTTCAATCGTGCTGACGTTAAATGAAATCTTCGATACCCGGAGCACAGGTTGATTGATTTCATCGAATAATGATATTTACTTGCACGCTACTACCGATGATACGCTTGTAAACGTAGAAAATAGACGGAGTGTCTTATGATACGAGGAAATACGATTTGAGATTGGGAATGGTGGAAATTTCTTCGTCGTGGAGAATTTGTAGTACTTTGAAGATGTTTACTTTGGTAGGTCGTAGGAAGGTTTATAAGATATTTATTGAAGTATGTTTTGATGTAATTAGTTTCTTAGTGTATCGTTTGTAACATTGGAGACGTTTAAGTTGTTGAGTTTCATTCTTCTTATACTAGAAACACACACTTGAAAATATCTCTTTTCATCTCTTCTTTGAACTCTTTGAATATGTATATATTCTATTTTTTCAAAATAATAGATTGGTGAAAAAGAAATTCATTATTTTTACGCGAACTTCTAGACTTTATTTAACCCCTTAGCCTAGGACTACGTGTGACACTCGTGGCGCAGAAAATGAAATAGGAAATTTTGAAATCCTTCAAAAACTGTTAATTTGAAAATATCAATCGCTCAAAAAATGCTGTCATTATTTCTATACGGTTAATATTACAATCAGTTATACTAAATGTCGGACATCAGTGACGACTTTTGATTTCAGGAATTAATTTTGAGTCATTGCACGCTCAGACAGAAGAGAAATTGTAGGGCAAGGGGTTAACATGTTTCGGATTGTCCGATTTAAGTCAAATATGCAACGTTTTGTTCTATAATTTGTTGCCATTTTAAAGGTAGCTTCATAAACACCATTCACAATTTCAGCCGCCTGGCTTGCATTTTCGCCTTTATCAAAGAAAAACTGTGAAATGTACCGAATTTTCTCTTTGTTGACATCCATTTTTAACTCACAACTGAATGGACTAAGCAAAAAACAGCAAAAAGAATTTTTGTAATGCGAAATGTCACCCGTTCCAACGAGCATAAATCTGAATTTGTTTGCTCAATACTTTACGAGATATCGATCACTACAGGCATGTACTGAAAAATAATGAATTTCGTTTTCTCCGACCTAATATAATTTAAGTGGAGATTCAAGAGTTGACGAGAAAATTCTCAAAAATCGATCATTATCCTCCGATTAACAAAAGATCATTCCTCTATCACCGTACGGAATACCGGAAATGCACCCCTAATTATCTCTTTCTCCGATTCTTTCACTATGAATATTTCATTTTTTCCAAATATAATTCAACTCGCCGTGCATTCAAGAGACCACGAGAATATTCTCAAAAATCGATCATTATCCTTCGATTATCCTAACGTCATTCATCCACCATCGTACGAGATACCAGAAGTGCACCCCTAATTATCTCTTTCTCCAATTCTTTCACTATGAATATTTCATTTTTTCAAATATACTTCAACTCGCCAAGGATTTAAGAGACCAGGAAAAAATTCTCAAAAATCTGTCATTATCCTCCGATTATCCAAAATCTCCCTCCTCTACCACCATACAGAGTATTACAAATGCACCCCTAATTATCTCTCCTCCCAACTCTTTCAGTTTTTTCAAACATAATTCATCTCACCACAACTTCAAAAGACTACAAGAAAATTCTCAACAATCATTATCCCACAATTATCCAAATAACAGAAATGTACCTCTAACTATCTCTCCCTCCGATTCTTTCACTCCGCACACTCTATTTTCCCCAACATAATTCAACTCAGAAATAGAAAATATCCCAAAAAATTCTCAAATATCGATCACCACCCTTATCTACGATCATCCAAACTCTCATTCCCTCCCGCCTTGCTGAACACCAGAAATGCAGCCCTAACCATCCCTCCCCCAATCTCTCCTCCCATCGGAGGCTTCTTCAGCATCAACCCTCACCCGATCAATCTACCCAAGTTGTTCCCCAACCTGATATTCAATCGCAACGAAATTTCTCTCCAAAGAACACCGAGAACATCTCTACGCAGAAAATAAAAAGTATCTCTCACAGTAAACCATTCCCTATCCTACTAATGTCGAAGGAACCCATCGAATACCGGTCATCGTTGAAAGGTCATAGAAGAGCAACCAATAACACCCAACCGAGAACGGTATCATCAGTCAATCTGCTGGCACGGCATGTTTATTACGTGTGCGAGTTACTGTCGGTGGAACAAATGCCCCTAGCTGAACGGAAAGCCACTCTACCCAAACCTGTCCATTATTCCTGTCGTTCGCTTTTCGTCGCTACCCCTATATAGCGTCATTCTCGTTCCAAAGGGGGAGGGATGCAACCGTATGCAATGAAAGGAGGTGGATGCAGAAGCTGGGAATATCGCGAGCGGAAGAACGCGATAATAAGGTAGAGCAATTTTCGACATTAAAAGTCGCCATTACGGGATGCTTCTTTTAACATTCATGCACAGAGGGGATTATATTATTGCGTAATACTGTTCCGCAAAAAGCTTTATTTTCGTGTCACCGTATCGGGCTACATTTTTCGCGATTAAAGTGCACGCTTTGCTACGAGGAACATTTTGCCGGATGGAAACGTGGAGGATTTTCGATGGGGAATTGGAAACTTTTGAGCTTTTATCGGACGGTAGGAAAGGGGGGGGGCTTGGTATTTTTATGGGAGTTTCGAGGTGTTAAGATTGGTACGAAGTTGTAAGGAGTTAATAGAGTTTGTGGAAATTCTGATTATACGGTGGACTGTGCGATTGTTATTTATTTTTTGGGGGGAATATTTGTTACTTGGGGGAGTTTCTAGTGGAATTTATCTATTTAGGGGTTTCTTTTGCAGAAGGGTGGGAAGGTATTCGTAGATTGCATTTCAGGTGGAAAGGAGTAACTTAAGTTTAATAGAAGATATGTAGAAAACAAAGAAATTGATCAAATGATGGAGGTGCAGATAGAAATTATGATATATGGATCGTTCATTTTGAAAGTGGTGTAAGTCCATTTTCTCTTGTTTCGAGATATTTAACACAAGAACTACCGGCGTTAAATCTATCATATTTCAATATATTAAATAAGTACTTTAAAAAAGGAGAAATCGAGTGGCGGAAAGAATGATCATTTCGGTGATTTATGTCTTTTGTGATGGACGTAGAATTTTTGTTCGATGGATCTTCTATGAACTTGGAGAATTTTTGGGAAAAATTGTGTACCAGTCATTTTGACTGGTTTGGTAGTTCTAGTGTTAATGGTTAGCATATCTGTCAACTTAAAAATGTTGATTAATTATGACGAATCTGACAATGTTTCTATCAATTTATCAATATCTAATTTGATTATACAAATTTCTTTTAGGCGAATTTAACTAAAATTATGTATATTTACAGGCTGCAAATGGACTTACACCACTTTCAAAATAAACGGTCCATATATTGATTACTTGTAACAAATTCTTAAATATTGTGGCACTAAGTAATGATTCGAGTTAGTTAGAAATTCTTACTTCAATTCTCCTGTACTTTTTCTTCTGCCTCCTTTATTTTTTGGGGGGAAATATTTGTTAATTGTGGGACTTTCTGGTGGATTCTATCATGTTAGGTGTTTCTATTGTAAAATAGCGCTAAGGTATTCGTAAATTACATTTCAGGTGGAAAAGAGTAGCCTAAGTTTAATAGAAGATATATGGAAAGAAGTCAAAATCAAATGGTAGAAGTACAAATAGAAATTATGATATATATCTCTGTTAATTTTTACAGACTCTTAAATATTGTGGTGCTAAATGCTTCGAGTTCATTTGGAAATTCTTATTCTCTGTACTTTCACTTTTTTCCCCTTTTTTTTACGAATTGTTTTTCGCGCTTTCGAACAACAATCGCAGCAAATACGACGAGCGTCACCGAAAATGAAGTATTATATTCGCCGATGGAAATCCATAATGCAAATTTCCCGTCCAGCCGAGAAACTGTAATGTCAAAAGTTGATATTCATAGTTTTATCGCGCTACATTCGAGCTTTCGGTCCATGCGGAATTAGAAGTGGAATTTTCCGAAATTTGTTAAAATTATGTAAAAATTTCACGAATTCTGGGAATAACGATCGACAACGAAACGCGGAACGAGTCGGAATGGTAGATAAACCGTCGCTTTTCATCGAATGGAGGTAGAGAAAAAAAAAGAGAGAAAAAGAGAGAGAGAGAAAAACTCCAAATGCTCACAGGGAATCGAGAGCCTATAATGCGCAATTTTATCGTGTTACGTTCAAGTGGCCGATTCTCAGGTAGTACAAATGAAATTTCTGAAATAGCAAAAATTTCCCAATTCGATCAACGGCCCGTTTCAATTCGTTTTTAACACGACAAATCGCCCAGTCATTGGCACGAATTATTATACGCAAAAAGAGCGCGTAATTACGGCAGATTGAAACGTGTAATTATTCCAGATTGAAACTATCGCAAAGGTAATCAGAAATCCAGAAAATATCTCTCTTTGTATTTCTACTTTGTACCGTTCCTCGTTAATTTATTCCTCGCAATGAAATTACTTGAATAACTTCAAAACTGGCTTAAACTCAAATTGCAATATTTCATTTCATCGTGTCACGTCGAAACTGTGAAATTCTCGCGGATGCTGGTCTTCCCCTACTCCAAAACAAAAAAAAAACAATAAAACGGGAAAAGAAACCATCTAAAATCGTTAAAATTCCCAACTCGATCCAGAATCTCCCTTTAATCCTGCTTTAATCGAACAAATCGCGCAGCCAATAACGCATGTTGTTATACAGGAAAAGTATTCACTGTGTTCTCGCTTACATCGATATTCGAGCCTTTGCGTGGCTCGTTAGTTTGTGCAAAAATGTATTATATGCGTGTAAATGTAAGCAAATACAGGAGCAACGACGAAAAGCAAGCCAAACGGTGAGGATTTATTTATCTCGAATTTTTGCCATGCGCACTTTTCGCGTTTCACAACTGTCCACCCGTGCTTTATCGGACTCCGCGGGATATTCTAGTGTTACGTCTATTGTCTACGAGAAGATCAACGTTTTCGCCTATATTATTTTCCGTAAGACGAAAAACGGAGAGGAAATAGAAAATCCGGATTATTTCAGCAATTCTTTTTGTAATTATTTCAAGATTTGCGTGTAGCTTTAGTATCCGTCCGAGGACCTTACGATCGTTGAAGTTTTGTGTTTCGAAAATTGTTTTAATTGATAATCTGTTTTAGTTTGTAAAATTACAAGTTTTAAAATTGGAAAGTTCACAAATTATAAGGGTACTTTATTTGTTTGGAATCTTTGCAGTGCATCCATTTCGCTTTTAGCAACACCTTCATGTGCTTTATCGGACTCCGCAGGATTTTCTAGTGTTACGTCAATTGTCTACGAGAAGATCACCGTTTTTGCCTATATTATTTCCATATGACGAAAAATAGAGAGAAAATAGAAAAGATTAATTGTTTCTGCAATTTTTGAATATTTGTTTTTGGAGTCGTTTCAGGATTTTGCGCGTAGCTTTGATGTCCTTCGCAGGATCTTGCGAACATTGAAGATCTACATTTTGAAAATTGCTTTAATTGATAAATCGTGTTATTTTCTGGTTTTCTAAAATGGGAAGAGCGCTTTATTTGTCTGAAATCTTTGCAGTGCATGCATTTCGCTTTTCGCAACATCCTCGTGTGCTTTATCGGACTCCGCAGGATTTTCTAGTGTTACGTCAATTGTCTACGAGAAGATCAACGTTTTTGCCTATATTATTTCCATAAGACGAAAAACAGAGAGAAAATAGAAAAGATTAATTGTTTCTGCAATTTTTTAATTTTTGTTTTTGGAGTTGTTTCAGGATTTTGCGCGTAGTTTCGATGTCCTTCGCAGGATCTTGCGAACGTTGAAGATCTACATTTTGAAAAGTGCTTTAATTGATAAATCGTGTTATTTTCTAGTTTTCTAAAATGAGAAGAGCGCTTTATTTGTCTGAAATCTTTGCAGTGCATGCATTTCGCTTTTCGCAACATCCTCGTGTGCTTTATCGAGCTCGGCGGGATTTTCTAGTGTTACGTCTATTGTCTACGAGAAGATCTGCGTTCCTATCCATATTAATTACCGTAAGGCAGAAAGTAGAAGGGGAACAATGAAATTATATTATTTCTGCAATCTTTAAGTGCTTCATGATCTCTTCTTTTTCATTTAATTATATTCCCGTATACATGAGTATTCTTCCAAGAATCTTGCAAAAGTCGAAGTGGCTTCTTAGAAACATTATTAATTAGTTGCAGCCTTTGAATTATCTCGTGAAACGTGATACATTCGTTGTAAGAAAGTTCCAAGTCTTTCGAGAATAAATATAATTAGTAATGCTTCATACCTTCCGATTTCTTACAATGAAAATTACAAATTGTCAGTATTTCCAGTTCCTTCCGATTGTTGTATTTGTTCTATAAAATAACGATTACAGTTTTAAAATTATCTCATGACAGTGAATTATCTATGAACAACATTATAAATAATCTTCTACAATTTAAAATCAGAAATTTTCCATATTATTATCCCAAATGTAGAAACCAAGCAGAAAATTCCCTGTAAGAAGACATAATGCAGTTCTTTCTCTCTGTATATAAATTTATTTATAATGAGACGACATTCGATATTTCATGCAAAAACAATATTCCAGCCGATGGATAACAGGTATATTTCAATTCTCATTACGTATGTTTATATAATTAATTCGTAATATTCTCGTTAAAAATAGTGCTAAAGTAAAATTAAATTCAATGATCGCTTTCAACAGCATCATAAATTCATTCTCCAAGGATCTAGGAACGCGTTGGAAATTTGCTGCCGAAAAGATATCAGAAAATCTTCTATTTTGATTGCACAGAAGAAACTAAGATATCTGTTTTGCGTGAACACACTCGCGTACACACGAAGAAAATGAGATTTCCTATGCATAGAAAAATAAACTGAATCTTGTTTCCATTTCCCGTTACAACTATCTAAAATCCAATAGGCATTCGAAAGAATACAGATAGCGACTTGGAAAAAAAATGGAAAGATAAAAAAAGAAGAGTTAGATATCTATTTGGACAAAGATACATCCCATTTTTCTGTCTCCATTGGTAAACCATGGAAAAACTCCGACAAATGCCACGTACTTGATTTATAACCGAAAATTGCATTAAACCGTTGCTAACCGATTTTTATCCTCCGCGAGTTTATTTTATTCCGTTGCAATCAACGGGACGAAATTTGCAAAGGCGATAACGAGTCTTAATTATTTTTAATTTTCAGATTTTTAACTAACAAGGAACATTCCACGTATGAAATTATTTGCGACGAAATATCATTCACCGAAGAATTACTATTTTAGTATATTAATTAATAATTTACACATATTAATTAGGGACTTGGAGATAAGAACCTGATAACTAAGCAGTTACCTCAATTTCAACCCCCGCAAAATCTCCTATTTCTCTCAACAGATTTACCTCACTCTTCAACCACCGATTTTCCCATACACTTTGAAAATTCCATTAAACATAGACATTACTCCATACTATTGTTACCATAGGAACTTAACCAGTTCTATAAAAGTCAATTTATATTCGAATTTTCTTCTCGAATCATTTTACAACCCTACAAAGTTCCATCCTTGCAACCTGGACCACTTGGTCCGCGAAAAATCCAACAATTATCTCAATTTCACCCCACAAAATCTCCTATTTCTCTCAACAATTTTATCTCGCTCTTCAACCACCGATTTTCCCATACACTTTGAAAATTCCATTAAACATAGAGATTACTCCATACCATTGCCATCATAGGAACTTAACCAGTTCTATAAAAGTCAATTTATATTCGAATTTTCTCCTCGAATCATTCTACAACCTTACAAACTTCCATCCTTGCAATCTGGACCACTCGATCCACAACAAAATTCGGCAATTATCTCAATTTCACCCCACAAAATCTCCTATTTCTCTCAAAAGTTTTATCTCACTCTTCAACCACCGATTTTCCCATACACTTTGAAAATTCCATTAAACATAGACATTACTCCATACCATTGTCATCATAGAAACTTAATCAGTTCTATAAAAGTCAATGTATATTCGAATTTTCTCCTCGAATCATTCTACAACTCTACAAACTTCCACCCTTGCAATCTGGACCACTTGGTCCACAAATAATTCGACAATTATCTCAATTTCACCCCACAAAATCTCCTATTCCTTTCAACAGTTAACCCAATAAGGACCAAGCATTGAGATAACAGAAATATTTTAAATGCAACTATTTATTTGTTATAAGATTACAGAAATTGTAGGACTTAAGGTGATGAACAATTAGAGAACAAAAGTGCATAACTTAAGCCTTTGGTATGCTTTTTATTATGACATAGATTAAAATATAAATTAAATTAATCCGATTCCACGAAAAAAATTAAAAGTGAAATGTTGCGTTAACGCAACTTTGGGCATTAATGGGTTAACCTCGCTCTTCTATCACCGATTTTCCCACACACCTTGAAAATTCTATTAAAAATAGACGTTAGCTTGTATTGTTGAGAACAGAGGAACCTACGTAGCTCTACAAAAATGACATTCTTCTCAAATCATTCTACAGTCCCACAAACTTCCATCCTTGCATTCAGGGCTACTTGGTCCACAAAAAGGGGCATCGATTGCCGCAATTCCGCCCCAAAAAATCTCCTATTTGCCCTGGACTTTTCTTTTCCTCGTACGGTTTTACATCCTCCACTATCGTCGGCGGGGTTCCGGCCGAATTTTGAACATTAGTTTGCGAACCATTTAGCACAACTACTCGGTCTCTACAGCCGTAGTTCGAATCACGGCACATATATCGCCCTGCAGCTTAAACCGCAATGCTTAGTACCGTAGTACTCCCAGTGGTACAGTCATTGTACATTAAGCTCCACGAGTCATCATCCCTTTCTAACTGCACTCATAAAATCCCGTGCAAAAATAATGGAAAAATATGATTACACTGTTTACGCGACTTGAAACGTTGACGCTGAAACGCAGTAGTAAAAGATTTTTCCTTTCTTTCTTATTCGTATTTTCTTTCTTTCTATTTTATTGCAAATAAGATGTTCTCAGTGGTTGTTCTGTATAGGAGGGAAATTGTTTTTGTTAACACTTTACGTATCGGAAGTCTATTAATTGAATTTTCATTCGCGAAAGCTCATCGAACGATAGCCTATTATGGGAGTATTATAAATGATAATCAGATAAATCATTATTAAATTAATAATAAATTACAATTGAAATAGGTACAGTGTAATAAGTAAACCATCAGATTTCGATATTAAAGTTATAAAGCTTTAAAAATTGTAATTTAGATAAAGTTTTAAAGTGTGTGTTACAATAGGGGCTGGTATTTTTAGAATTTTTATGTCTTCATGGATCGCCAGGGTTATTTGAAGGTCATGGTGATTTGTAGGGTATCGTTTTTGAAGTTTCAGGGTTGAAAGATATTTTTTATTAAACTGAGGTTGCTTTATATTGGTTTTATATATGATGATAAGAATAATTGTGCTGATCAGTTTGTAAGTAGTTTAAGTTAAACGAATTTGTGAAATCAAACTGTTCAACAATATTGCATCATTGCGGAAGAGTCAATTACTCGCATCAAAACAGAAGTTTTAATATCTCAAAGGGCTTTTAGATTACTGTAAATCGCTACCGCAATTACATCGTTACGTTCAAACGATACTTATAAATTTATTTTGATTTTAATTCGCGTACAGTGTCAATAAAGATACACGGGTTGCAAAATAGCGAGTGGCACTGAAGATTTATTTTTTTTCAAATATTCTCTCGCAATGTTGAGTGGTAATATTTAGGACAAACGCAATAAAATGATCTGTATTTATATAAAATCGCTCGTTCAACGTTTTAAACGTTCCCATATAGTGTCTCCCATTTTTTTTTCCTTTTTTTTCCCCCGTTTAAAACTGCCGTTATTTATTTTCGTTATGGAATAACGTTTCACCGCTGGGAGAAATGTTTGAAAATCCGTGCAACATTGTTTGTGCATTAATGAAAAGGGAGTAGGAGCGATAAACAGAGCGTTTCGGTGTTTATCAAATTGCAAGCGAACGTTGTCCGCATTTTTTTCCATTTTTTATATTTTATGAAGCATTTTTTTTTTTTAAAAAGCATTTTCCCGCTTTTTTTATTGTTAATCAAACGTTGCGTAGAACGCGCCACTTTTTTTTGGGCACAATAGATCAAGAGATGCAATTACACGTTGTGCGCAATCGTTTAACAACGAGTATTACTTTTCGATTTTCGGTTAATTGCATCCCCATCCCGTTTGAAGATATTTCTTTCGAATTGCAAACCCTTTGACTGTCGGAAGCTCGAATTTCAATTAAATACAAAAACGCAGATTCCTTTTTTTGTTACTCCACCGTTCGCCCTTGCAGTTCTGCAATTTAATCCAACGCTAAACTCAATGCGACGATCTATAATTGCATTCATGCAATGAATTTCTCAACTTCCACGTACGAAACCTCACAAAGCATAATAACTCAGAACGATGAAACTTGAACGCGAATTCTCATCCCAGTTTCTCGATGTATATTCTATCATCGTACAAATATCATTATATTACGGACACATTAATACATATATTAATTATTATCGTCGCTACTTGCCTTTATTTCATGAACAGCCAAGCCGTTAATTCAAATAACGCCGAGGGAGAAAACTTTACAAATTATTTTAACAACCGCCCTCGTAAATAAACTTCTCCCGTTAAACATCCTTTACTCTCGTGCGAAAGAAAAATCTACAATACTTTAACATCACGAAGAAATAACGGCGTAAATTCATTTCAATTTTCTCATATTACTATATAAATCTATTTTGTATATTATAATTATACGCGCTTTTTATTTGTTAGAAGTTTCATGCATTGAGAACGTTTTTTTTTTAAATTATACTTTACTTACCGCACGCACACGCGTGACGAAGACTCAACGCTTGTATCGATCAAGGACGCGATGATCCTTTAGGATGTAACTGTTGCTCTTTGAAAGTTGATGACTCGAACGACGATATAACACAGGATTGGAGGAGTATCACGTCCTTACCAACGGACAGACGTTGCGCGACTGTGCGCCCAACACCCTCGCGATCTCCCTTTTATGGGCTCTCTCTTACGGCGCGTCCACTCGCACATCGACTCTCACGAGTTTGCTTGCACTCGATGCAAGTCCGTTCTAAAATCGTGCACCTTGCATTGATCGATTTACGATCTTGTCCTTGCTAGGTCGTAAATGATAACACAGCGTGTGCAGTTTCGAAAATCACGTTTATCGTGAGACACCGGTTTTCCTGAATAGTTGACGCTTCGCTTTACATTCATCTTCAGATCATGATACTTGAGAATGTTGCAAAGATAATATATGAAATTATAATGGACTTGAAAATGAACTGTGAAAAACTTGATTTTATTGCGTATATAAATACAAGATGTACATGGAAAAAGATTTTGGTAAAGGCTTTGTTATGGTAACTTCCTTTTTGTTGGCTCTTCGTGAACTCTAACTGGTAGCGTGGAACGCGGACCACATTTCCATACGTTGCCATCCTTGTCGAGGATACTTGCACTTGCCGTTACTTGATACTGACCGCCACCAGTGTTGGTATTGTTATTGCTATTCGTTGTATTGCTAGCACATGGTGTTGTACTCGCTGCTGTACTTCCAAGCGAGAGAAGGAATTCACAGGCGAAGAAGTCACGATGTGGTATCACAGTTTGTTGCAATTCGTTTGTATTTGAGTCCTAGTAACGGGGAATATTAGTATAAATAGATTAGTAGTATTGCGTGATTTTGTGAGATATTGTTTTTGATATTATTCCGTACCTTCTGATCCATGTTGATCTTCGACGGAGGAGTCGTTGAAATAGAAATGCATACGGCGGCCACAGAACGATAGAGAGAAGCACGACGACCATGTCGCAATACTCCCTCGACTTTCAATGCCAACTGGCTACCTTGAGGAACCGACACGGGTTCACCGAGAACCCTAGGTTGTGGCGATACCGACAGCTTCACGCTAGTCGCTTGCAAAGCTTGGAAGTAATATCGAGGTATAGGTAATCTCATTTTTCTCCCGGCAAGTAATATCACCTGAGAAATTAAGCAATTCACTCGCGAATGACTTATCGCTGCCGATTTATTTTCACCTATCCACGGAGGCGCGAGGCGACGCAATTCCGTGCAATAACGTGCCAACTGACGCATTTCTACTGTATCGCCAAAATCGAAGTTTACTTCATTCTGATTGTACGTACAGATGCCAGAACCTCCGCAAACTCGTTCCACGCTGTTTGCGAGTAAACGGCACATTTCCTGGAGTCTGTAGATAATGAGTTAAAGACATATTTCTTATGATTATTGGAACTGTAATTGTAAATTTCATTATTTGTTACTAATTCGATGTATATTGTAAGAAAGGATACGCTCGAATGTTTGCCAGAGTACCGGGATCGGCATCAAAGGCTGACTGATAAAGTTTTTGGTAATTCTCTGCACAATTCTTCAATTCTTGAGCAGATTTTCTCAGCTAAAGGGAAATGATTTTGTTAGTATAAGTAGTGTAATGATTTTAATGTATTGTAGAAGAAGGATATACCTGATGAGTAACACGGCCGTATCGTTGAAGGTCGTCTTTTGTTGTTAGTACCACTGTGACCGCGATAGCAGGCGGTGGTGCTGTGCAAAGAGATCTGCAAAGGCAGGTATTTGCATAGATTTTAGATATTAAATGAACTGTTCTATCGGATAGAGCGCATATTACAATACCTGCACGAGTGTAGAAGTTGGGCAATTGCTTGAAGAAATTCACAGCGTAATTTCGAATATTCGCTAGAAAATTGTAAGCTTCGCAAAGGTGTACTGGCTGCTTTTAACGATGCACACGCGCTCGCGTAGCGGGCAATAGCCCCGTTCAATTTTTCCACTATATCAACTTTTTTCCCTCCTTCCACCTCTTCCATCTTCTCCCTGTAAAGAAAGGGGGTACACGTAGAAAGTGTATTTACATATCCACCTATACACATTATACAATAAATTTAAAAAATATATACGTAAATACTTGAACAGAATACATCAATACATACATTAGATAACTTTCAGCCTTTGTAACTAATTCCAAACCTGACAACCAAAAGTGCAGTTGTTCCGATGCCACAGCTTCCTTCAAGCTTTTAAAGATTTGCGTTGCTGTCTCATGATGCCCGTACCTCGCCGCGCTACGTGCTATTCGATATTTTGCCCATCCGTCTATGTCTTTGACAACCTCTTCTACCGCTTCTGAACATTCTGTATTCCATTCATATGCTCCAGCTACTATTTGAAAAAGTAGTGTACACAGCATCACCTTCGGTAACAATTAGACATTCCAATTAGTTCATTGTATCATAACATTATTAATAGTTATTTGGAGATTTTACCTTTGTGTGTACATGTAAAGTTTGTTTAAGCTTTGCCAATATGTCTGGTAAAAGCGGAAGTAATGTATTGTCTCCTAAACTTCCAATAGCACCTAAAGCTTCGCACAAAGCAACGGCTTGCTTTTCACTTTGACCGTTCTCCATATTGGTGTTGATAAGTGTACTACCAATAGCATCAACAAATACTGCAGAATGACTTGGTTGCGCTTTGCATAATTTTACCGTTGAACGTAGACAAACCTTCAATTGATGTAAATACTTATCATCTAATACTAGTAACACAATCAAAGATTCAAGGCAAGATACAACATCCTGTATTCCATAAGCTGGTAAACCTTCTTCATAACTATAACATGGAAATTATTTGTTTATAAAGTTATTTCGTCTTGGACGATACTTCGACATGTAAACTCGTTAGAAAAATTAAGGGTAACGAAATAATATTGGGAATGACATACCAATAACATGCAACTCTGGCCAAAATAGTAATGGCCTTTACTGAGATAAAGGGATCAGGAGAATAACAGGCATTTACGCATAACGATAACAGTGGATTTCCTTCCTCCTTATTTGCATCACAGGTTACTGCATGCTGACTGAGTACCTGTATCGAACATTTTAACGATATACATGTCAATTTTCTAATACAATTCTGTATTCCTCTGTAAGTCTTTTATGCAAAATACCTCAATCACGTCTAATGTGCGCATAAGAAGATCCTTATTTCCTGCTCCATCTTGTAAAAGTGTTGTAGTACTTTCTGCAATGCGAAATCGTATAGAAAAAATAAATATTACATGTTTTATTACAATGTTATTAACACATTGCGCCGACTTTTAAATGCTCCAGAGATTTGGAATATCTAATATTATTTCTGATTATTTTGTACTCTTTTGGATATGCGATATACATTTATTTCGCTAAGTCTTAGTAAAGTCAAATACAATATATCTCGTTACCCGTTGCAATGTGTTAATTATACTATAAACGTACAAACGAAAAAAAGGAACAAAAGAAAGACACATAATTACCTATTAAATTATTAAGAGCACCTTGTGGCCAAAGATGTGCACCTCTTCTTGCTAAAGAATGTAAGAGATGCAAGGCATGCCTTTTAATGGACAATCTTGGGTCATCTTGGAGGTAACGTAATAGCAGCACAACTTGTTGTGGGATATCAATTAAAGTTGCAGAAGCCAATGTACTTAGAGCGCTTAATGTTACCCTAACAAACTCAACAGCTGGATAACTTGCAAGAAGTTCCATACACAGCTCGTTTACCTTTAATAAAAAATTATCATTTAGAATTCGCGAAACTATAAAATTGTAAGTTAATTTAAGTTTTTAACACATTACACGCCGGTCCCGCGATAACGCGGGATTTTAAATATATGATTGTAGATCTCGTCGATTAATATCTACCATATTATTTTATCTTCCTGGAAAACGGTAAAGTGGACAGACGAGATAGTATTATTTCATTTAAATTGTACATTATTGAATGGATTTAAATTTGCTATTGACTTAAATGGCAACATTATCAAATAGAACAAATTTTGCGACTGATATTTAATCGGCGTGTAATGTGTTAATTAACGTACTATCGATGCGGTAAAAGTATCATGATGCATGTATTGTAATATAGGAATAAGCTGTAGTTTCATAGATGCTGGTGTAGCTTGACCCCTAATCATGTCAGATATTTTACTGCACATAGACACAGCAAACAATTTCGATTGTGCTGCAAACATTTGAGCAGCATATATTGCTGCTTCAACTTCAACAGAGTCATGAGAGTCTAATGACCTTCGTATACTATGATGAACCTGTTAACATATACAAATTTATAGTATCAATTTATTATGTATATATTGGTATTAATTAATTTTTATTTTATATACCTAAGATATCCAGTATCACTGAATATCCTTATTTACCTGTTGTCTTTCAGGAATTATGCCAGCTACACTGCCTAATGTCCTTAGTGTTAATGCCCTAGCAACTGGATCGTTAGAATGTATAACGCTATAAATACGTCTTACAAATTCATCAACATTTAAAATTTTATCTAGATGCTTTTCACTCTGTTGACAAACTCTAAGTACCCAAACCCGTAAAAAATTGGTACCCGTTCGAAAAACCTCCGCCAACTTCAATAGAGAGGAATTAATCAGTATAGGGAATGGATATTTTTCGAATAATCGTGGAAACCGTACTATGGCTTCACATTGTTCTCCGATCTTTGCTGAACGTAAACCTAAAAACATATACCCAATGAATGAATTCTTGTCTAACGTAAAATCCAAGAGTATAATATTAAGTCAAACTAAAACATTGATACTTTTAATTTAAGTAATGCGCATACATTTTTTCCAGAAGCTCCAGAGCAACTACCATCATCTATATAAAGTACTACATTTTTATTTCTTTTTAAATCTCTTTATTTACAACTTTTACATACACATCTATACGACATTTAAATACAATACTTCTTAAGATAAGTTGAGGTTAAGCCGGAATTTATGAGCAAACCTTTATCCAATTCTATGAGTGCTGTATTCGCATCCTGTTCGGGTTCACCAAGTCCAGTATCGTTAAAAGCATTCATTCGCATCCCAATCATTTTCTTCGGTATAAAAAATACACTACATATAAAAAATGATTATTGCTCTTAATCGTATAAGCGTACAACTTAATTATATATATATATCTATATATCACTATATATACACAATGAATCGTTTAGGCTGAAGTATGCGCCGTATGCATTCTCGATACTGGAGATGGCGCAAAATCTCGAAAATTGATTTATCACTTATCACAGTGGTTAAAAAATTACAATCACAATTCATCATCCTTAGATAATTATTTAAATAACATTCCACAATTAATTTAACCCTTTGATGACCATATCCGCGAAATGAATATATTTCGTCCAACACAGTAGTAAATTAAATTCATTTTGAGGAATAAACTCCGTACATTAAACTTTGTAGAGAGTTTTAATATTCGATATAATTATATACACACATATAGAATTCAAGAAAAAAATATATCGGAGTGCGTTAATGCTCATTGAAAAGTTAAACTTTACCCATTTTTAAGAAACTGTATATTCGATATGATCTAAGGGCAAATTGTAGAAGAATAAGGATACAGTAGAATTGCAATTAGTTGATTAAAATAAACGGACAATGATACGTTATCGTCATGTATTTTCAAATGATTGTGAAAAAATCATTAAACATTGTCTGATAAGTAATAACTATGAGTCATTTGCGAACTTATTGCTAAGATATTATGATTGAATCTGGCGCAATTTACAGGTAGCATTCCGCGCCATCTCTACTTCGTATCATGTGTACAACATTTGTGAAAAGTAATGTCTCAATATCGGTACCCTACAATTAATATAATATTCGATGCATTAAATACTGATAAGTTATATAGCATTAATCTCCTTTGCTCTCTCTGCACGGAATTCGTGCAAATAATTTATCAGTTAGCGTATCGAGAAAAAAAATGACAGTGGTTCTCATTGAGATCCTTTCCTAGAAACGGAAAAGATTTCATTTTTAAATATTGTATTGCACGAATTTCTATTCACATCGTATAACAAAATTCAGGGTGAAGTATAGATAACACAATAAATTTAATTATTTTCTATTACATGTCAATAATATTTGTGGAATTTGAAAAATCAGTGATTTGATTCATCGAATCGCCTCGAAGTATCTCGCGCGGTTATAAGTTCTATGTACCTTCACGGCAGTAAACTTGACAATTTGACTCCAGGATCGTGTTGATATATTTGTTAAGATAAAAAACTAATTATTGCATTTCAGCTGCAATTATAAGTTAAGACGTACAAGGGAATAAATATCGTCGAGGAAAAGCAAGAATAAACCGGCGAAATAATGGTCGACTACAGCAAGTGGAAAGATATCGAAGTAAGATCCTGAATTTCGGTTTACTATACTTCTGGAATATTCTAGAGTGATGATAAAAATTTAAAAATATTCGATATTTCTGTCGTAAAAAATGCTGTAATACAGTTTCGAAGTGTAAAATTACGAATGCCAGTAGAAACAAAGTTGTATGTTGTTGTGATTTGTATGTTAAAATATTTGAAAACATTGTATATTTTGTCAAGCAATAATATTAGCACAACAAAGTTAACGCATATTTTCTAAGATAAATTATATTTTTAATAAACTTCCTACTCTATATGTTACTAGTTATTTGTAGTTTTGTTAAAAGTATTTTTTGCAACCAAACGACTGAGGTTAATACGAATGTGTAATAGAATTAAAGGAATAAAACATGTTTCTGTTATGTATTTTACGAACAGAATGTTGAACATACGATTTAAAGATTTCAGACGATGAAGATGATACCCATCCTAATATCGATACGCCGTCATTGTTCAGATGGCGTCATCAAGCAAGAATTCAAAGAATGGAAGCACGTAAACAAGAACAAGAAGAGCACGAAAAGGCAAAAGCAGAGTACGATTATTGTAACAATTAATATATATATATTTATTATGTCCTTTTATGTAATTATATGTTATATCTAGTTATTATAAGGTGTAAAAGAAATACTCATTTTTAGAACGTTAAGAAAATTGAAAGAGACTAAAGAAAAGCTTACAAAATTAGAAACTGATCAGCAGACTTCAGCTGACTTGTCATCATTGAAGAAGGTCTTGCAGGATCTTGAGGAAAAGGAAAAGAAAATAAAAGAAAAAGAAGAAGAGATGAAACACAAGGAAAAATTGACTCCTTGGAATGTTGATACAATCGGGCAAGACGGTTTTACAAAAACGGTAATCAATACAAGATTACCTCGCGCGGACGACGAAACTGGTTTATCGGACGAAGAGAAAGAGCAAAGAATGAAACAGTTTGTTAAAGAAAATGAGAAAAAATTGAAAGAATTAGGTATGCTCAGAAGGTACGACGATAGTAAAAAGTTTTTGACGGAAAATCCGCGATTGGTGTGCGATAATACAGTCAATTATTTAGTCATATGGTGCATTAACTTGGAAATGGAAGAAGTAAGTATATCAAATTCGAAAGATAGTTAACCAGGATTCAAATTATATTAATTACCTCATTTTAGAAACATGATCTTATGGAACATGTTGCTCATCAATGCATTTGCATGCAATATATCTTGGAGCTATCAAAACAACTCGACGTTGATCCAAGAGCGTGCGTTAGCTCCTTCTTCAGTCGGATTCAAGTTGCTGAAGTAGAGTATAAAAATTCCTTTGATGATGAACTTAGATCGTTCAAAGAAAGAATACGTAAGAGAGCTGCCGAAAAAGTAAATGAGGCGTTAAAAGAAGCTGAAGAGGAAGCAAGAATCGCGCGTCTTGGGCCAGGCGGTCTCGATCCGGTCGAAGTATTCGAATCTCTGCCCGAGGTGAAAAACTATCTTACAGTTCGCTGCAAAGGTCAAGACGTAACGTAATATTTATTATTCTACTGATATGCTCTTTTCAGTCCTTGCAAAAATGTTTTGAGTCGCAAGACATTAGTATGCTGCATCAAGCATTAGCAGAATTGAGTCATGAGGACGCATCGTATCATATGAAACGATGCATCGATAGTGGTCTTTGGTTACCCGGTGGGAAAAACGAAGAGAAAGAAGAAGGAAAAACCTCAGAAGAGCCGAAAGGCACACCTGATCCGGAATAATATGATTAAATGACACATTGTACTATTGATCACTCATGCGAGTATCCTTTAATATCGCACGTAACTTAAAATTGTATCGTTCAGAATTGGCAAGAAAAAAATTCTTCTCTTTATTAGCTATCTTTTGATTGTTACTCTCATCGTACTATTAGTTTACTCAATTAGCTTGTAAGACTGAAGTACTTCGTAAACCTTATTTCCTAAATGTTAAATGTGACTAATAGCAGAATTACAGGAGGAAAATTTAATAGAACACGATATTATCACAGTTGGAAGTTAATTTCGTCTCAAATGAAAATTTCATACTTACAAGTAACATTAGCACTGCTTGTACTTGGATGTATGTACCGAATAGTAATTACGGCATATGTGTATATATAAAATTTCACCATTGTGTAAACATTATTTTGTCTTGTATCGTTTCCTTGTTATTCTCGATGTATGTTAAAAATTGTAGACAGACCAAAACTATGATGTAAATAATGAAAATATATTAAACTTTCTGTATATTGTTACAGTGCATGGACAACAAAGCTATAAAAACGCGTATCTGAAAACGTAAAGTCTTGTCACTATCATATTTTAATTAATTCAATTTTTTTTTTAAATCTTTCCATTTTTTTTCAGTACTAACGAAACATTCATCTACCTATTTTATTTCAATAGTATATTCAAAGATTAATTTTATCCGTAATTTCAGTGAGGAAATACAATACAAATCCTTTCTTATTTCAGTGCCAATGCTCGTTTCGTATTTGTATTGCGCGCCACTCCTGCGATGTGAAGTTTGCCATATATTTTGCGAGAAATCGATAGTTCGACCGGAAGCTGTGAACAATCGTATATCGAACACCTGGGCTTCTCTTCCTTTTCCGGTACGACGTGCCACGGGTGTTTGGGTAATATTTTTCGTCTTTCATTCTGGCCATAATACGTTAGTTTCATCGCCTACGAAAACGCAAGCTGATTTTCATTGGAACGGGTAAAACATTTTGTTTTATTAGAAATAGCTTTTTTTCCATTCGAAGTGCTTAATAAACTGATAATAAGATTTGACTTATTTTGCCATTCGTCTGTACCCAATCTGATGGAAAACGGCGACTCCATAAATATTCTATCGCTTTACAAAAAACGCTTATGCACTCTGCATGATGACATCATTAACGTCTCATACAATCATGCACCTTAAACATATCACGTTCATTAGAATGGCTACTAAGTGTGGTTAAATTGTAGAAAGTAAAACGAGCAAGTTCCTGAGCATTTACGTACTGCACATTTACGGAAATAAGAGATTCTCATTTTTTTCTCTCTCGAAATATATCAACGTACTCTCTTTACGTTTAAATCTCACAAATATTAATAATCTCGAATGTAGAAATCGAATCATTTGTTTTCTCTCGTTCACGAAACGTCCGATTCGTTAAAAAATGTGACTCGATGTGAAAAAACTTCATGGGTACAAGAATAAATGAGGAGAGGTCAATGCATGTGGTATTCGTTCTTGGTAATTGCGCATATAACAAAGCAATCGAAAAACTGACGCCAGGCATTCTGGGTAAAATTTCCGTGTGTAATCAAAATGGCTGTCGTAAAACGATTTCCGTTCTGCGACTGTGTTTTGACGTAATTTTTGTAAAATCAATTTGTACCGTTTTATTTGTGGGATTTGAAAACGTTAAAGTGTATGTAATAACAAAAGACATTTTTTCAGATCTTAATACGACGTAATTTTTTTTCCGGTCGATAGAAATTTTTAATTGCATTTATGTGGCGCGAGGGACGTCGGGAGGGGGTTGGTTTAGGAGGGAAAGAGGGGAGGGCGCCCGTGTTGCATGATGGGACGATGGACGGGAGGATGGTCGGGGAGGGCTAAAGAACGAGTCGAGTTCACAAAATGGCGGCCAAGCTCAGGCCCGTGACCATATAGTACGTGAAAATTCGATAATTTTGCACGATGTTGCGACTCTATACATCAATAGTCGTTTAATATTACGACCACGTGTATACACAGTATTTTAATTGTTAAATTAACGGGAATTTGTGGATTGTGCGTGTAATATTGAGACTTCGGTGCGACGCGTAGACGGGACGATGCAGGTGAGTGGTCGGGTTCGAAAATTGTTTAATTTCGAGCTTTCCTCGGATTTTTTTTTATCGATAATTGTTTGTTTCTGTTGTCGAGACGAGCGTTAATGTTTTTTTTCACGTAAAATTTCCGTAATATGGCTGTGGTGTTGTTTGGAATAGGAAAAAATCACATTGTCACATGCGTTTGACTGAGCTGCTACTAGGAAAATGCTTGTAAAAATGAAAAAAATTATTGTGGTTTCGTCAAAAGGGTTTTTACGCGAAGGGCGGGGCCCTATTGACCTTATGAGCTCAGGAACTTGCCTCTGCTAAACCATAATTTTCCATAACTTTACATAGTTTCTAGTCTCTTAATAACCTATAAGTTTGTTTACATTTGTTCAATCTGACATTTATCACATAAAATATCGTTGTTCCAACCCAATTTTCGTTAAAAACGATTCCTCAGAGTCTCCTTTATCATACACCAAAGTTTATTCAAAAATTTAAAATAGACCCATTTTTGCAAATTAAGCTTAAAGATTGCAGTGTACTGTGTCTAGATTATGATGGAGATAGTGTAACATGATCATTTGCAAAAGCTGTACCATTTAAATGCATTTCACTTGAAAAATACTACAGATATTCAAAGTTTTTCCCTTTAAAAGCAAAGCAGAGCTTTCTTCAGTATTTCAACAATTTTTATATGTCATGGGTACCATCAGATTCATTGCCCATTTTCATATATATCTTACATTATCCATAAAACTTGATTTTGCACACAATCCTTCGTATCATACATTTTGGTTTATCTCAGTTATTAATTACAAAAACATAACATTTTTCTTTCACCATCAATTTTACTACAATCATGTTTTTTCAAAAAAATAACGGAAGAATAAGAGTGGAAATTTATTATTTGTATCCGTACATATAATAAATTTCTGTGTGTAATCTGTAACAAAAATTCTGAACAATGGATATTCTTTAATATAAGGAAACATTTTGTTCTGCTTTTAAAAGTTACATTCACAGTTATGTAACTTTACAAATACATGGTAAAATATTATTTGGCTTAATGCAGCAGTAAACAATAACAAAAAAGAAGAACTGTTATCATTTTTAACAGAGAAAAATCAGCGTTTCTATTAATGCTCCTAATGATTTCATTCTTTTAATGATTTCATGCATACTTTTAGGGAAGATGACATTATGCTAGAAAAGCTAAATATAAAAATTTTTAAAGCTGCTAAATATAGTTACGTTCTTATGACATTATTTCAAGTTGTTTCATCCTTTACATTGTAAGAGGTGAAATTATATGCCATTCTATAAGTATACTACTTATATGCATGTTTACAATGACTCCGTACACAGTTATAATCGGCTTCTTGTATCATTATTAAGGAATGATATGAAAGAATTTCAGTGTCCTTCGTGGTTTGCAGTACATTAAATTTAAGTCTCTGACTTTGTGTTCGAATCGATTCACATAACTTTTCTCAATATTGTTATTACAAGGAATAGAAATTTTCCATATTTGTTATACAGAGATGATAAAGCTGTATAAATATGGAAATCTTTACTCTGTTGTGTGATGTAGAAAAATGTGGGCCATATATCTTTCATAAATTACTAAAGAGCCTGATATTACAATGAGATTCAATTTTTCATTGGCTGTCTGCTTCACACAATGGATCTGTACTTTAATGAAATATCCCTTTAAATATGGAAGTTAAGGAAAGTGCTATATACTATAAGTATTTCAATGAATACTATAGCTTTATGATTAATTTTGAAGTACTGATGTATTTCATTCGATATAAATCATATTGCAATAATACACTATCAAGCAAAGAAATGTTAATTCTTAATTTCAGTCGAATGTTGCTTGTAATGTATTTGGCAATTATTCAATAAACTTGGAAAGTACTTAAGAAATGAATTATTATTATTTTAAAACACCCACTTTACCTTATGTTGGACAACTTACTTTGCAGGATGTTCTGCAGGTTTCCACCTGCTTCTTATTATTCAGAATATAGCTGTAATGGGGTACATAAGATATATTTTACTGAAATTGCAACGCTTCTTTCATTCATTCATGATATGCAATTTCATTTATTTACCAATGTAAATTTTACTATGATAATGGCAAATGGAAAGACTTTATACTTGTACTTTAATGTGTGGTACACTCTTTACAGCTATTTTAAACTATACTTTATATAATGAGATTGAATCTTTAGAAATGTTATACATGCAGTTTTCAGCATTTTATCTCGAATTCTGTGACTAGTTTTAAGTATACTGTTACACATTAAACTGCGAGATTGAGTATAGAAATTATGTACCATTTTATTCATAATTTTAAGGAGCCTTGAACCAAGTTGCTCTTTACTACAAAATGGTGGCCAAGAATTGTGAAATGGAGGATGGTATTTGTCATTGATAGGTGGCTCTGATATTCTGAATAAAATTTTTTACTTATGATATCCAAAATGCTTAAAGTAATAAAGCATAATTTACAGCGTTTTATTATAATACTTATTATTTTATTTATTATGTTTTAAGCATTATTTATTCTTAAAAACGAAAGCATTATTCTAAAAGGTATTATAATTAGCATTAGCCAGTGAGCATTATTCCAAACAACACCCAAGGACATAGATATTACTTAATATTAAATGATGTTAGAATGCTCTAATTAATTTGCAGAAAACATTAGAATCCGAGTCTGGTAAGGAATCCGGATCTGACTCTGAAAATGAAAGTAAGAGTGATAGTTCTTCTTCAGGAAGCAATTCAGGCTCTGGTTCAGGATCAGAGAGGTGGGTGTTGAGGCCAATTTATTTGATCCCCTTATACTCAGAAGGTCTCGTACATGAAGAAGTCAAATGTATTTAGTTATTTGTCTAATGGTTTTTTAATGTTATTTATATATCTCCACAGTGTGAGATAGATACATGTTTAAATGAACATGACAACTAATGAATATAATTATCATTTGTTTCAAAATTCAAAATAGATCATTTTGCTTATACATAAGTAACTGACATTGACTTATTCACACAAAAAAATGCCCCATTTATTCTTGATCTAATGTATTTGACTTTCTGATATGAAGAGGGCCTCTTAATGATATTCAATTCTGTGTTTTGCTATAGCTTCATATAGCACTAACATTGCTTTTGATAATCACATTAATTGTATGTACTCCTTTGGATTTTTTTTCTGTGAGCACAGTCCTTTAAAGTTTCTGTTTTCATGCAATAATACTTGTTTCTCTGTACCCCAACATAATTTAATTAAAGCTAGGTATATTTTTGAGTGTACATATATATATATGTATTAGATGTACCAAATCAGACTAGCTGTATTGAATCGTACAGAGCATACATAATCTTGAAACACATATCAAAAGTATGAAGCAGTAATTATATTCATGGTTTATCTTGAAATATGCATGTTGTTGATTTGAGGATGAAGTTGAAAGTTCATAGTCACAATGCAGTTAACAAATATTGTTACTATCAATTTTTCTTTAAGTTAAGTTCAATATTACATATTGTAGGATGCATGTAGCAGTAACATAAGAATTTTATTACATAAAACATTTGTCTCATTTAAATGAAATATCAACAAAAATAAGTATAACTATTCTGCTATTTGTAATTATACATCTAATCTTCAATAGAAATTCTGTATCCATTATCCATGGTATTATATAACTGAACTATTTGTCCCGTACTTCCATAAAAAAAAATCCAACACTTTCATTCTTATATATTTACAATGTAGTAGAAGCATATTTCAAGATATTTTATAATATTAATGAGACACGGAAAATGAAACGTTACCTCGCTGCTAATGCAGTGACTCTAGCTCCTCAAGTGGCTCCGGGTCTGGATCAGTTTCTGATTCTGACAAATCAGAGAAATCGGATGCACCTGCACAAAGCGATAGCTTCCAGAGCAAAAGTTCAAATCACAGCACAGAAACAAAAGTTAGGCTTAAAAATGAGTCTAGTCGCGAATGGGATGAGAATCCTGACATATATGGCATCAGGAGATCTGGCCGCTCTAGGAAAGAGCCGGAACGGCTTGCACCACAACGCGATAGTGATAGCGACAGTCGCAAGAAATTTAAGAAAAAAAGGTAAGTAGTGTGATCAATTAATTACCTAATTATCAGGAGTATAAATACTTTGAATAGAAATTGAGTAATTATCTGAAATGCTCTTTGTTTCTTGCACACTTAATTATGATGATATCTGAATGTCTTTAGAATTCAAGATAAAAATCAAGATCCAGGAATAACATTTAGAAAAAAGGATTCATAAGAGTTATTTTCTTCTGTTGTTAATATTATAAAATTAGACGATTTTTAAACAAAAAGAATTCCTTGTTTACTAAATCTTATTTAAGTCTCTCATAAAAGAATTTTATGAAAGTATTTTAGTAAGTAAGCTATCTAAATAACATCTGATTCATTAATCCATTATTACATGATATTCATAGTTATACTGAATTTTCTAGAATTAAACTGCAGTATACATTTATGCTTACGTTTTGTCATTTGTTTAGAATTAGAGAAATGTGTTGCACTTGATTTTCACTATGTACATGTATTTGTTCGTTTTGAGCAGCTCCTTATGTAATTATACAATATGATTAGGTGTCCACCTGCTCTATTTATATGATGTGTTAATTAACAATATTGCTTTGGATTACATTTTTAATACTTTTGATTTCTGTGTTATTTATATCATGTGATTGATTTATATGGAAAAAAAAAATTCAACACATCCATTGTTATTTACAAATTATATATTACTGGTGTACAATGTAACGATTTTTATTTATAAATATACAGATCTTCGAAAAATAAAAATTTCAACTTATCTTCTGTTCAGTTTACAACACATATTGCAAATCAATTATTTGATATCCATTGTAACAAGAAATTGTGATATCTTTTTGGTTTTTCTTGGAGTAAGTATGTTGAAGTTTCTAATATTTGCAATGATCTGGTATGTTGTTGGAATTTGTTAATTTTATGAAGTTCATAACACTCTCCGACAGATATCTAACACTGTAATAATGTAGAATTTATTGAATACTTAAAATTGTGTATGCTATTGCAAATATTTTCCTTGCAGTTCGCACAATTCATGGAATTCGGACAGCTCAGATTCGGAATCTGATGAAATTGAAAGTAGAAGACCCCCACCTAGTAAATCGTTAAATAGACGTGCAGCTCAGAAGGCCAAAGAAAAAGCCAGAGCTAGGAAAAAACGTATTTCCGAATCATCCGAAAATTCTTCTTTCGATAGCGATGACAACAGAAGGTGCTTACTGTTATCAGTTTAATGTTTAATATACTTTCCTCCGATCTAGTAAGAGTTTAAATCTGTAACAAATAAAAAAAGAAACGATATTATATATGTAAACGCATATGCGTATAGGTGATTGTTGTAATTAATAATGTAAGTACATCGTAGGCAAGTTACAAGAAGGACTGGTACTGCAGTTAGTTATAAGGAAGAAAGCGAAGAAGGTACTGACAGTGAAGATTTAGTGGAAGTCGATGAAGCTGCAACGACTACGGAACCCGATAATGCAGAAACAATTGAACGAATTTTGGCACAAAGGATTGGTAAAAAGGGAGGTCCGTTTCAGATACAATTATAAAAGATAAAAGGCAAAATATTTTTTGAGGTAAAATCACAGTATGTTTTCCTATAGTCACGGGGAATGTTACAACAATTTATGCTGTTGAGGAAAGCGGTGATCCTAATCCAGACGATCTATCCAACGAAGAGACAGAGGTGCAATTTGCAATAAAATGGAAAGGATGGTCTCACATACATAACACTTGGGAGTCGGAAGAATCGTTAAAAGCACAAAAAGTGAAAGGGCTAAAGAAATTAGATAATTTTATCAAGCGAGAACGCGAAATCAAACAGTGGAGAGATTATGCGGGACCCGAGGACATTGATTATTTCGAGTGTCAATTAGAACTGCAGCAAGATCTTCTGAAAAGTTATAATAATGTTGAAAGAATTATCGCTGAATATAATAAGCCAGACTCGGAACATCCAGATTATTATTGTAAGTGGGAAAGTTTGCCTTATGCCGAGGCTACATGGGAAGATGGTGCCCTTATCGTGAAGAAATGGCCGGAAAAGATAAAGGAATTTCGGGATCGTGAGGATTCAAAGAGAACACCTAGCAAACACTGTAAAGTTCTTAAATCAAGACCTAAGTTTCATCAAGTGAAAGGGCAACCGGAGTATATGGGCAAAGGACGTGATTTAACACTTCGAGATTATCAGATGGATGGTTTAAATTGGATGATACATTCTTGGTGTAAAGAAAACAGGTACATAGGATTCTACGATATTTCCGAAATTTAATAAACCATCTGACCTTCTACTTACTATCGATTTTAATAAATTATATTTCTCTTCAGTGTTATTTTAGCGGATGAAATGGGTCTTGGTAAAACCATTCAAACAATATGCTTCCTATATTACTTATTTCATACACACCAGCTTCATGGGCCGTTCTTATTAGTAGTTCCTTTATCAACAATGACTTCCTGGCAAAGAGAGATGTCTCAATGGGCACCAGATATGAATTTCGTTACGTATTTGGGTGATGTTACTTCTCGTAATGTTGTATGTATTTTATTGTTCCTCTTTACATTATTTATTTAAAGTTATATGCATCTACTTACATGTTCCATGTATTTTTTCAGATTAGAGAGTACGAGTGGTGTTATAGTTCGAAGAGACTAAAATTTAATGCCATACTTACGACATATGAAATAGTACTTAAAGACAAAGCGTTTCTGGGTGCCTTAAATTGGGCAGTATTGCTAGTAGATGAAGCACATAGATTAAAAAACGACGATTCTCTCCTGTACAAAGCGCTTACCGAATTTCATACAAACCATCGCCTTTTAATAACCGGTACTCCCTTACAGAACAGTTTAAAAGAATTATGGGCCTTATTACACTTCATAATGCCTGCCAAGTAAGTTATCTTTCATGAGTTTTTTTAAACTAATCTGTGTTAATTTATGATTTACACAATTTTACTGGATAATCAACATCCTCTAGGTTCAATTCGTGGGAAGAATTTGAGAAAGAGCACGATAACGCGGCTCAGAAAGGATATTCAAAGTTACATAAACAATTGGAACCGTTTATTTTACGACGTGTCAAAAAGGATGTAGAGAAATCTTTGCCTGCTAAAGTCGAGCAAATTTTACGGGTAGAAATGACGTCCCTGCAAAAGCAATATTACAAATGGATATTAACTAAGAATTATAACGCCTTACGAAAAGGAGTTAAAGGTTCAACCATGACTTTTCTAAATATCGTTATAGAATTGAAGAAGTGTTGTAATCATGCCTTCCTTACGAAACCTACCGATGGTGAAAGGAAAGAGAGTAACGAGGATTATTTACAACAAATAATTAGGGGCTCCGGGAAATTGGTACTTTTAGATAAATTGTTGGTGAGATTACGCGAAACGGGTCATAGAGTGTTAATATTTAGTCAAATGGTCAGAATGTTGGATATTCTTGGGGAATATCTGCAAAAGAGGCATTTTCCATTCCAAAGACTAGATGGAAGTATAAAGGGAGAATTAAGAAAGCAGGCACTAGATCATTTTAATGCCGAAGGATCACCAGACTTTTGCTTTTTATTATCAACAAGAGCAGGTGGTCTTGGTATCAATCTTGCTACCGCTGACACTGTAATTATTTTTGATTCTGATTGGAATCCACAAAATGACTTACAAGCGCAAGCGAGAGCTCATCGTATCGGACAAAAGAATCAGGTGCGCTTGACACTATTTTAATATGACCACGATTAATATTATTTAAAAATTTCATTCTCTAATTTCACTATTGCTCTTTCCAATATAGGTAAATATTTATCGACTGGTAACGAAAAATTCTGTGGAAGAAGAAATAGTAGAAAGGGCAAAGCAAAAAATGGTTCTTGATCACCTCGTAATACAACGTATGGACACAACGGGTCGAACAGTATTAGATAAGAAAAGTCCGGGGACCAATAATAATCCATTTAATAAAGAAGATTTGAACGCTATTTTGAAATTCGGCGCGGAAGATTTATTTAAAGACGAAGAAGATGGAGACGAGGAACCAACTGTACGTTAACAATATTTCTAATCTTTTTAACAACGGGTTTAATCAATTTTTGTAACAATAAATTTATGCTATTAGTGCGACATTGATGAAATCCTGAGAAGGGCAGAGACAAGGGATGAAGGTCCTGCGACAGTAGGGGATGAATTACTATCTGCTTTTAAAGTCGCTAGTTTCGCTGCGTTTGAGGAGGAATCTGAACCTGTTACTCAGCCAAATGATAATGACGACGAAAGTAAAGACTGGGTAATTAATTAGCATTTCTTGTAAAAATAAATTCGATACCTATTGTAATATACCTATTATACGATATATTGTACTTTAGGCGGAAATTATACCAGAAAACTTTAGGAAAAAGGTGGAGGAGGAAGAGAAATCAAAAGAAATGGAAGATCTTTACCTACCACCAAGAAGTCGGAAAACTTTGCAACAAATTAATCAAAGTGGAGAAGGTATGATATGAAGTATATGAATTTGTTTCTTATTTACAATTAAATCGTTTCAATCGATTGTGTATAATTTATTACAAAGGGAGGGGTAGGAAAAGAAAGAAGCTACCAGCGGATGACAGTGACGAAGGAGAAGATTCGGGAAGTGAAGTCGATGGAAGCGATGATGAACGCCCTAAAAAGAGAGGTAGACCAAGAGTCACACCTCGAGAAAACATAAAGAGCTTTACCGATGCAGAAGTATATATTTTCATTTGTTATAAAGTACTTAATCTGCGTATATGAAAGTGTTAAAAATATAACTCAACGTTTTCCAATGAATAGATACGAAGATTTGTCAAGAGTTATAAGAAGTTCCCTGCGCCTTTGAAACGATTAGATGATATTGCCGCAGATGCCGAATTACAAGAGAAACCCATGTCAGAATTACGTTTCTTAGGTGAACAATTGAAATCTAGATGCGATGCGTGCTTATCAGAATTTGAAAGTATTGCGAAAGAGAATAAAGGCGGTGAGGAAGAGGGCAAAGGTCCAGGCCGCAAAAGAGGCCGAGGTCCCACCTTTAAAATCGGTGGTGTTATGGTTAACGCAAAGTCTTTTTCGGCTGCTGTCAAAGAACTTGAGCCCTTGGAACAGGCTTTACCGTCAGACTTTGAGCAACGATCAAATTGGTATCTGGATATCAAGTACGTTATCGATATTTTCAGCTTTTTGTTTACATTCGAACTACCATAGCAATTGTAATGACTACGTCTTAATTTAGAACTAAGACTCTGAAATAAAAATTTATCAGTGATTTTTGACATGTCGTATACTTTCACGTAATATTAATATTAGTGAAATAATTTTATCATGTCGTGTCTCATGGATATTTTCAGTTTGAAAATTAGAACCGATGATTCTAGTTTTAATACACTTCTACGACACAATAACAGCGACGAAAAATAAAATTTTAAATAAGAGAAGCAAACATGTATATTATGTTATTTATTGCAGGTTAAAACCAGCAAATTTCGACTGTGATTGGAATTCTGAAGATGATTCCAGGCTGTTAAGAGGCATTTATCAGCATGGCATGGGTTCCTGGGAAGCAATAAAAATGGATAGTTCTTTAAAGCTCGGTGATAAAATTCTCTCGAATGGTAGCAAGGTTCAATTAAAACGAGTTAATGCTCGCGCCGAGTATCTTTTGAAAGTGTTAAAGAAACAAATCGATTTTAAATTAGGAGTGGTAAGAAAATACTATTTTATCTCTGTGCATTATCCTAAAACAAGTCCTTTATGTCTTCGTTCTATCCCAGGGTTATATTATTATTCCACAACCAGAATTCCATTCCAAGGTAATTTCCCAAATTCCTCACCTCCTTATGCACTTTTATTGGCAATAAATTTTATTTTTATTATACTTACCATTACTATACGATCTATGTGTGGCTTTTAAACTATTGCAGACGAGAATAAGAAAACCGCGAAAACCTAAGGAAGTGAAGACTGCGATTACGAAAGAAATCATTGAAGAAAATGATAGCTCGGGTGACGAGAACAGCAAGAAATCTAAAGTCGAGAAAGTGAGTCCGGTTAGCTTTCCACATATTTTATCATTAAAAAAAATCCTGTAACGAACAGTACATCCTCACGTTGTCATATTTTTATTAAAGCCGCCTGTTAAAAAAGAGGAAGAGGTCGTTGTAAAGAAAGAAGTTAAAGAGGAAGTTGAGGATGTGTACGAAGAGAAGAAGAAGGAGAAGAAAATTAAAAAGGAGAAGAAGGAAAACAAAAAGGCTAAGAAGAATAAACAAACCGCTGGACCTATGCATTTTACCGCTAATAATGAGCCAAGAGCCCTCGATGTTCTTGGAGATTTAGATCCTTCTATATTTAACGAGGTATTATATTTTATTTTGTGTAGTGGATTGAAATCTGTTAGTAACAACGAATATTATGTAATAATATATGGTAGTATAATCATGATTATGATATATTGTTTTACATAGTGTAAGGAAAAAATGAGGCCCGTTAAAAAAGCACTGAAGGCTCTGGATAGACCTGATCAATCCTTGAGCGAAGCTGAACAAGTCGCTCATACGCGCCAGTGTCTCGTTCAAATTGGAAATCAAATTAATACTTGCCTAGAGGAATATAGAGACCCTGAACAAATAAAAGAATGGAGAAGTAATCTATGGTATTTTGTATCGAAATTTACGGAATTCGATGCCAAGAAACTTTATAAATTGTATAAACACGCAACGAAAAAGGGAGGCGAAAGTAATACAAGTGCCACGTCTAGTCCAGAAAAGAAGGACGAATCGAATAACACCAAGGTATTGCAATTTTCCTTTTTGTATCATCTTTAACCGCTTAAGTTCACATTTTACCGAGATTCTGCCATTCCTCGTCAGGACTTTGACGGATAACTCAGTGGTTCTCAAACTTTTTCAATCCTCAACGGCCTCCCCAAAGCCAGATCTTCTCAAACTAACATACTGTGAGAACCACTGAATGAAGTAATAACATTCTAACAAAAGATTATTCCTTTTTTATAGAAACACGTGGAAAAATCGTACGAAAAACATATCGATAAGCAGCAAGTCGAACCTTCGAGTAAAGAAAGTAGGTTACAAAAACGTAGAATCGAAGACACGGAAGAAAACTCTAATAGTAGTACTCCAAGTAAAAAACATCTCTCGGCTATTTCTGCCGTGAGCAGTATTAGCAGTACGTCTACGGTTACCATTGGTGCTATAACAATAACTCCCATTACTTCAACCCCGAATTCTACGTCGAGCACTGCTAATAGCGCTGAAACTCCACGGCACAAGGAGAAGGAGTCGAAACATAAGGATGCAAAAAGAGACAGAGAACGGGAGAGAGATAGAGACAGAGCACATAGCGATAGAAGTATAGATAGGATAAGTGGAGGGAAGGATGAAAGGATTAGAAGAGATAGTGGTGGTTATAGTATAAGTGGACATTATAGTGGCAGTAGAGAAGACGATCATTGGTTGTCTCGGGATGGAGGCAGGGATATTAGAGACGGAAGGTATGAAAACAAATACATTTAATTATAATACGTTGATCAAATGATAATTCTTAATCAACACATGATTCTCATATTAATAATAAACTTAAAGATTCGGAGACCATAAGCGTGACCGTTTCGAATCGTACGGACGTATGTCTAGCGGATATCATCGAGAAAGAGAAAGAGAACGAGATCGTAATATGCACATAAATGATAAAAGAAGGTGAGTCGTTATGTGAAGTAAGTGATAAGATTAACATGAGTTAGCAAACTGGCGTTTAGTGATTATTACAGGTATCCATCAGGACCGCCAAGTTATGGATATGGTCCAGGAGGATACGGTGGAGGTGGTGGTGGCGGAGTTTATCCTCCAGCGGATATCGCTTCAAGTCATTTCAGAGGCCGGGGTTATCCCGGTGACGGTTATCCTAGTGATTGGCGACCGAACAAAGATTACAGAAGGGATTATGATAGAAGACCTCCTCCAAATGCTAATTCCTAGTGCTCCTTCCTTGTCACCGTCCTCGAATGCGTCGTAGAGCGGTTGTAATTAAAAATGGGGTCTCGTGTCGTTTTATCTGATCGTGTACTGATTTGTGCTCGTTCAAACACGTGGCTACATGCTAAATTCTATAACAGAGGTTTCTGTGATTTAGCACCAGTCGTGACTTGTACCTATGTATAAAATTTATTCCAATGCTTACTTAATACGGAAGTAATCCTACCATGTATGTATGGTCTTTTCGAGAGACTTTTGTGGAGAGGTTGTGCAAAGATGACAAATTGACATATATATATATATACATTCTTAGCGTGTAATGAATACTTTTTTATATATCAGATTTCGTGCAAATCAGCGATAATGAATTTTTAAGTTTGTACTCACTAATATTCGTCGCACGTGAAAAATTACGTTTATGTATTCGAATTGAATTTTATTACAGTGCAATTCCAGTAGATTTGATTCAACAATGAACTAAAGCATAAATTACTATCGTTTTTAGCAGGTTTCCTCTTTCGTTACAATTACGTACGATGCTATTTTGAAGCTCGTAATTTAACGCTAATGCCTTCCTATATAACATACAATGTATTTTGCATTTTTCAGTAATGAATCATGTACGTTTGATAGATGAACGGAATATCTAGCTTGTGTACAGTCATCTGCAACTGCAAACTATACATTTTTTTTCGACATACCTCTTCAAATTTCAAATATTCATTTATAGTATAATGATTTACTTAACATTGATTTATTCATTACAGTAGATATAAAGCCACCGATGTCTCGCTTCATACGATATTTGTAAAATTGTACAAATTGTATTAGTCATCGTTATAGAAAAATTTTCTATCAGAGAAGTCAGATATGTAAGATCGCGTAGCATCTTTCTGACAATGCGAATTTTAGGCGCATTGTCTTAATATGTATTTATTGTAAAAGTAGCAACTACCGAAACGGCGAGCATGATAATTGACAAGCGGTCATCACGTTTTACGCATAAATCAAAGATGAGAAGAGAAAAAAAACAGTCTCAACTTTCTTTTTTTCTCTTTCATAGGATTTATACTTTTACGATTCAAAAGTAGATAAGAATTCTATTTTTGCGTTCATTCTTTTAAAGTATCATAGTTTTGTATCCTATCAAAAGCAACAAAAAAAAAGATAATGTGAGATACTGTAAATACTACTAGTATAAGATAGTTATATTCGATTTATATTTAACTCCGTAGTTTTAACGAGATAGTGTTCTGCTTTTTTTTCTTTTCTTTCTTTTCTTATAGAAAGGATAAAAGACGGCTAGATCCCTCATTTTGCTTCAGTTAAGGATAAATACAGCTATAGATAATACCGCGACTAGAACGAGAGTACAGTTTTTAATTGTCCAATCGTAAAGAACTCTGAGAGAGAGTATTAATTAAAAATATTTTTCAATTAAGACTTAAATAATCGTAAGGATTTGTAAAGTACATGCATCCGAAGTAAAAGTGTAATGTATTATGCTGGTTTCTTTTTTCTGTTAATTTACGTGCGAGTGATATGCTAGATATTTTTTGGCAAACTTATAAATTTTCTATCCGTAAGTGAAAACAAAAGGAAGAAAGGTGATAAGTTCGATCTAATTACGTATTATTTTCTCATTATCCGAAAATTCACGGGAGTATAATGGACTTCTCATACAAATAGAGCAATTAATTTTCCATCGCTCGAGATGGTTTATTAAGCAGCGTGGCTGTATTAGGCCGTACAAGACACAGATAAATTATTTTGTAGATTACTTTACTCATAATGAGGCGGACTAATAAATAGGAAATGTTTTACAACTTTTAGCGTACATTTCTGTAAATAATAGAAATATACGAACGATATCAGGCCAGGACAATGTTGAACCACATAATTACTGTTAATGATACTTTGTGTCTTACATACCTGTGAAAAGAAGAGTACATTAAAAACTACACCGTGCTAGAAATTCGCTAGCTTAGATTTTTAATTGCAAAGTGATATTCTAAACAGTGAGCTATTTATAATTTATTACTAGAGGAATACAGACCGAGAATGATGAAGTAAACGAGATATATTGTAAATATAAAATAAGGAAAATAAATATAAGTGATGTAGTAAAATACTTTATTATTATACGTCTGATATAGTACGATCACGACGTATATTAACAATTCATCAATTCTAGATGCTCTCAATGCTTTTGAAAATCTTTCTAACAAATAAACATTTTTCCATGATAGTTGGAAACATCGTAAATTGCATTCGAATTCATCGAATACTTCCGGATTCTTCAAACTGTATCATAAAGTTTTTATTAATATTCTTACGGAATTCCCATTAATATTAACTTGTAAGAATAATTGGTAGATTATCGGAATTGCTAGTGACAATAGAAATATGAACATGCAATCAAATGAAATCCGTGAGACAAATGTAATATATCTATTCTTACATGAAAAATGATAATGGAAATTTTCTAGATATTTATATTTTATATGTTCAGTAAAATCTATGTTAAAAGGGCAATAATAATCTTTGAAATTGTTTAAGAATAAAGAACTATCTCAATATCGTATAAACAAGTTTTTGTTATGGTCGGAATAATCGATCAACAGGGAGAAACGAAGGAAGACAAGTTTTTAGAGCGCATTTTCCGCATAATTAGCAGTCGAGCCATAATACTTTGCATATTATTTGAGTTAGACTCTTTTATTTGTTTTATTTGTAGTTGTTGCTAACCGGACGTGCAATAATCTTGAATAATTTTACGGAGATCATATTCATAGTACATGGATCGCAAGTAATTGCAGCAGCGCATGAGCGAACTTTAAGACGCATCAGTCTCTTTGCTACTTTTGGTCAAATCCAATCACCATCGTCGATACGGCTAATAAAAGAACGTAATTAAAGGGCTACGTGCGACGTTGATACCGTGGTTTTTTTATAGGAGTTTAAGGACATCCCTTATTGCCTTGAATAACAGTAAGAATTACGTTTACATAGTATACATACAGAGATTTTCGCAATTATGTTCTGGAAACATCTTAAGATTATTCGGCATGACAAAGTCCGGTTGTCGGTACAATGAATGGAAGGATAATACGTTTTATTCGAACAATAATGCTTATCGTGTCATTTTAATCATGAAAGATGTTTCAGTGATCTCTATCTTTTAAATTATTACAATCTATTAGGTAGTAAAATTGTTTCTTTTTGTTTCATTTCCGTAAAAAATGCAATGTAATGGTATGATGAAACAATATTTTCTGTCATTACTTATGTTGCAATCAGTAGATGATAGGTGTATACATATATCTTAATTTATGGCATTTGTGGCGTTTAATTTGTAGGAATTATAAATATTGTAGATATTTCAATGAATTTTCATTGTATTTAAATACAGTAGAAGAATTGTATGCATAATGCAATTGGGAGTACATTGAACTGGAAATGGATATGATATTCATGCAAATCATACATTTATGTATTACTTACAGGCAAATTTCCATATGGCTAACAGTCGATTAGATCTTGTGATATTCGGTGCAACCGGATTCACTGGCAAATATACTGTTAAGGTTGCAGCACAGCATGCAAAGGAGAAAGATTTTAAATTTGGAATCGCCGGTCGCAGGAAGGAAGCATTGCAAGCTGTTGCAAAAGAATTCGCTCCTAACATTGGTAGAATTTTTATAAAAAAATATATATACTTTGTGTATATTGTTCAACTTTAGTGCTAATAATTATTTAAATTTTGTAGAAGACATAGCTATTATCGTTGCTGATATAGATGATGAAGAGTCTTTAAAAAACATGACAAGGCAAGCTAAAGTGCTTGTTAATTGCTGTGGTCCATACAGGTTTCTGGGAGAAGCTGTTGTAAAAGCATGCATTGCTACAAACACTCATCACATAGATGTCAGTGGTGAACCATGGGTAATAGATATTTTCTTTTTTATATTAATTATATAAAATCTTGTTTGTTCTTTGATTGTTAAATGTTCTGTGACTTTTGTAGTATATGGAGAAAATTCAATTGGACTACAATAAAGCAGCTCAAGATGCTGGAGTTTACATAATAAGCGCTTGTGGATTTGACAGTATGCCATGCGACCTTGGTGTAATTTTTACACAAAAGAAATTTGATGGAGAAATTAATTCCATTGAGTCATATTTGAATAGTTCATCAACAAAACCCGTTAAGGGTGCAATGATACATTATCAGACTTATGCTTCTCTCGTTTATGGCATTACTAATATGAAGGATCTTCGTCCATTGCGTACTAAATTGTATCCAGAGAAGTTACCTACTTTCAAGCCAAAATTAAAGACAAGGTTGAAATTATATTCTTATACCTGTATTTTATATAAATCGCGTAATATTAATTTTAATATTAATTATTTTAGAAGTTTCATTCACAAAAGCTCTATATCAGATGGATGGTCAACTGTATTTCCAGGCTCTGATCGTTCTGTAACTATGAGGTCTCAACGATTTTTGTACGAAAAATACAAGCAGAGACCTGTGCAGATTCAGACGTACTTTACTATGAAGTAAGTGTACGCTTAAAATGTTATTTAAGTTATTTAACTCTTTCGTTACTAACAACATTACTTTCTCCTTTCAGGTCATTGTTCAGCCTTATGATGCTGCTTTTCATGGGTATGATACTCCTTGTGCTGAGTAAATTTGAATTTGGTCGTAATATATTACTGAGGGTACGTGATATAAAAATTCTTTTAAACTATTTCTTATGCCCTAGCAAACTGTACATATTTTATTTATTATTTTCATAATTATTCGTTCATTATCTAGTATCCTAGTTTCTTCTCTCTGGGATACATAAGTCACGAAGGTCCATCGCAAGAGGCAATGGAGAATTTACATTTCTCGATAATATTCAAAGCAAAAGGTTGGACTGAAAAATTAGTTGATGTGACTGACAAACACAAGGACCCACCAAACAAGGAGATGATCACTAAAGTTAGCGGCGTAAATCCTGGATACGGTACCACATGCATTTGCGCTATATTGAGTGCTATAATGATACTTAAGGAATCTGATAAGATGCCAGATAAGTGCGTTTCTACTAATTTTTCTTAATTTCTGCAAAAAAAAAATTGATTATATAGCTTACATACGTTTTCTCTTTCAGTGGCGGAGTTTTACCTCCTGGTGCAGCATTCGCCAAAACGTCATTGATTGACGAATTGATTAAAAACGATGTAAAGTTCGAAGTTGTTTCGTCGATGGAAAAATAAAAGGTTTAAACTAATCGATATTATGATTAGAGGTGCAGGTGAGGTTACAAGTGACTGTCGTAAGTACGTTTGAACTGGGTATTAACATTTTTGAATTTTCAAGTAATACCAGCTAAGGGAAATCATTATTTTTTATATTAATATTACCGAGGATATTATTTGTTTGATATTTAAAGCCATTTATAAAACATGGCCAGTTTTTGTAGGCAACGCTGCGCCCTATACGAGCGTGGGTTTCTTTAACACAATAAAAGTGGCACAAATTATATTAAGTTATAGTGGTATTTTGACGTAACAGTTTTATTATTCTGTAGTTGCGGCAGATACTTCTCGAAATAAGAAGGTCATAATAGTAGATGATATTATTTTAATTTACGTTCTAAACGGGAATTATTTACGACCGTTAATGAGTAGACATTTGGGGAAACATGAGAAAATCAATTTAACAACATAAAGTCAGGTGGAAACTTGTTTTCCTTTTTTTATTCATTTAATTATATCCATTTACAATGCACATGTATTTATTATTTAATGTTTTTTTTTCTGCTATCAACATCAATGAGGATTTTATATTCGTCAAATAATTACTCCATAGAAATATGTCCTTTTTATCGATCATATAATCATGTAACCTAATATAAGGTTTACGCTGAATCGATATAATCAAAGTAAAATAAAATACAAAGTAAAACTATGAATGTAGGGATAATAAATATCCCTTCTTATAACTAAAAACGTGATAAACTGTTAACATGCTTTATTAACGCTTATTATAGTAGTATAGGATCGCGTTTTCACATAAGTTAATATTAATGTTTTGTTATTATATTATATATTTTAATATATATATATATATATATTATGGTAATTTGTACTGTGTTTTAAATAAAATTGCTTATACATTCTTAAAATTACAGGTAGTTACAATTTTGTATTTTAATGGGTGTAAATATCGTTAGTAGCACATACTTAGGTAGATAAATAACATGGAAACCTTTTTACCTGTATAGTACCATCAATATTATTTCATCAATTTTTGCCTTACGTAAAGCAAAATTATTGCACTTCAGATAAAATGCACGTTTGCTTACTTTCCTTTCTTTATGTGCAGGAAAGAGTACACAATTGTTTGTAAAGCTTATTGAAGTTATTTTGAAAATAATTGAAATTGCATTTTGATATAATCTAATATTTAAGCAAACTTTTATTTTTAGTCAATGGAACTTTCGATTGTCTGTGAAAAAAATAGAGTTATGAAAAGAAATAGTTCGATTTATCTATTTAATTTTGCTTTAGCTTTTTAGACAATTAAAGTGGCTACATATGAGCAGTTTATTCGGATATTCGGTAAACAATATTCGAGAGTATTTACTTGTATTTGTTACCTTGGATATTTATACTATTCTCAGTATAATTTTAAATAGTTGAAAAATCACTACTTTTCTGTTACGGTACAGTGCCTTATGCCACTTTCAAAATAAGCAGCTCATATGTAAATTTACATGTACAAGTATTTATCAATATTTGATCTCTGATATAACTTTGTGTCAATATTTAGATAGATGTTCATTTCCTACGATTCCCTTTAATACCTGTTATTAAAGTTCCAGTTCTAGAAGTAAAACTTGTTCTAGTAAGTCAACAAATGATGCTATGCCAACAGTCATTTCCTGGCATAAAAGGTGATACCACGAAATCACAGTCTTTTCATCGTAACAAAGGATTCCAGATCTATTTGACTCATTCGCGACGTTTTACTTCTTTTACTTTAATTTCCAGGTATAAAACTTACGACGTGTTTGAACCGTAGGCATGTCTTTTGATATTTCAATTAACTAAAGTAAATTGAATAATTCGAAATTGAATTTATTACTTCTTTACCTCCAACGTGATTACTTATAGCTTTCTCGAGAGAATACGTATAATAATTTTAAATGTCGTTAAATAGTAATAGTATAATAATTGTAAATTACTACTGAAATATATTTTTAATACTTTCAATAATATTCTGCTTATAGTTTCTTCGTTATATAATATTTAACGCAAACGAAGATTATTAACTTGCAGTGGAAGTTTGAAAATTCTTTTTAAATGATAATATAGAAAAGAAATAGATCATGTTCGTTTTCGTAAAATATTGTTTTACGAAGAAGTTATAGTCAGAATAATTCATTCTACGGTGCTCATTGCTCGCAATTAAAAAATATCAAACTAATTTACGTAATTATTGCAATATATAATATTTTATGCAATATTTTCGAAATTCTTAAAATTATTTGACAGCGATACGAACGTATATTATCTCGAAGCCCGATTCAGGCGTTTACCTTGAGTACTTATATTTTAGCGATATAAACAATTTCATACAGTCATTAAAAGTCACCATTTTACATTACGCTAAAGTGGCTTATACCACTTTCAAAATAAACGTCTATATCGCCTTTAAAGTTGCAAGGCAGTTAAAAGAATACGAACACAAAGTTACACCACTGTATAAACAGTATAATTACCAATTTTATATTAACATCAGCTGGCAATCAAATTATATAAAGTCGTACGATTTGAATACATTTTCATTCCCCCACATCGATTTCTCACTCTAACGATCCATAGATCGATAAATATCTGAACGATTGATGCAACGATGAATCGTGCAGAGCAGAAATGAGAAAGGTATCGAGACAATAGACGTTTTTTGGCCTCGGTGGACGTATAAATTCCGTTCTACGTACTCGAGCGTACTATTCGGTATTTTCCCTTCGAAGACACACGTTCCTCGTTCCACGAGCTTCGTTCTACCGATCGTTTAGCCAGTTAATTCTCATTTATTTCCTCATCGTGACATTTCTTAATTACGTCTATAACTAAATCAATCGACAAAGATGTACTCAAGAGGATATCACATAAGCCACGACGATTACAAGGAGAAGAACGGTGGTGAGACTTTTCACATATTTTTCATACAAATATCATTTCGTTCATTATCAATAGTTTTCATATATTCGTAGTTTTACCGCGAGTCGAACAATAGATATCGAACGAGTTCGATTATCGGTCCATTGCGATTTATCGTTATTAAGAATACAAATTGTCTGTGAAATACGTGCAGTGTGAAATGGCATCTGGCCAAGTCAGGTAGAAACTATGAGAGGAGTCGCGTGGGATTTATGTATCAATCGTGGCTACGATGAATATCAAGTTGGATGCAATTACACGCACTGCCATTTTTAAGCGTGTAAGTCACGCAATTGCACATTATTTGCACCGATACTCATTGCATTTCCTTTCGAAATGGATCGTTATGTCAGTAGTATTGGTTTATAAGTCCATTTCATATTGAGTGTCGTATTAGTATTACATATCAACACAATATTAAGTAACGATATCGAGTGTACATTTATTTAGGACACACGATGTAAATATGGTCGTTATTTTACCATTATACAATGTTAAATCGTTTAATCGTAATTGACAATAGGTGTAACGGCCATTTCTTGTTTGCCTATCTTTATGGACACGTAGTCTATTTGTCGTTCGATCGAAATTATACAATTTCTTTAAAAAAAAACAGGCATTATGGATTATTAATATGTGAATGAAATTATGAGATATATTAGGGGTACCGAAAAGTAATCAAAATTTTCTTTTGTTGGCGAAAACCATTTATTTATTACAGAAATCTTAAATACTAATCAACAAAATAATTTCCATAGTTTTCCAACACTTTTTGCAAGCGTAAAGGTTGTTCGATTTCTTTTTTAAAAAAGTCCTTCGATTTTTTGTTGAAAAACGTTTCCAACTACGTTTTCACTTCTTCAATTTCGATTACTTTTCGGTACCCCTAATATATATAATGTTGTGGAAGGGTTTATAAAAATTGTAATCACATTTCTTAATGGCCATACCGGTACAAATAGAATTATCACTTTTATAAACCTTAAGTTAATTTATTTTCTCGCATTGTGAGAATATTTGTGTGAAGTTTGTTGTTTAATATAATTTTAGTATTAGCATTCCCTATTCCGCATTTTCGTTGCACCTGAAAATCAGCTGCACGATATGATATTAGAAAATGTTAAAAGTACAATGTTAATTTATGGATTTAGTTTGATTCTTGAACCTTGGATTCTAAAGAATTTCGAGATCTTTAAGAAATTAAATTGTAATATTTGTGAAAGGTAAAAAATCAGCTTTAAATGAACGAAATTTAGATGCGTCACGTGTCACATTAAAGTGCAAGGGTGCATAGGGGGTTGATTCGAGAATCTCAATTTCATCCTCGTGTCCGACACATGATTGTTTTACATTAATGTTTAATTTCTTACACAACTAGCTCTTTTATCACTTTTATACTTCTTACTGCAACAATGATTTCACGAGTGCAGCCAATTTATTATGATTTATGCTTACATTACGATCGCCTCGAATTGACGCGTATTCATAGAGATAGGATAGAGAATTGCAAAATTAATTTGAAGATATGTGAATTAAAATTGAATCTCTTATATTCAATAAACGAATCTGGATATATCTCTATCCCGTTAAATGGATAAAAGTCGGTATAAATGTAAAAGAAAAGTAACTTTTTAAACTCTGCCATTTTGCTCATGAATTTCGCGATGCATAAAAATGGCGCGTTTCATAAACGTGATGTTAAAAAACTACGTAAAACGTCACCATGAATATTTCGCCAATGAGAAAGAATCAGTTTTTAGTTTTACAACGAAATTCTTTGGAAATAGGAAAATCAAAGGAAAACTATTTTAATGATAAGAACTCGTACTTCCTCATTTTTATAACAAGGACAGTTATATGGTCTCGAAGAAGCCTTGACTCAAATGTTTGAAGTTTTCAATGAAATGTTACAGTTACTAGATTTACGGCCGTTAAATCTACTATATTTAAATATATTTCATAATTATTTCGTAAAGAGAGGAATCACGAGATGAAAAAGATGATCGATAATTTATATTTTACAAAATGGGCGTGCAATGTCTATCTGGTTTCCTTTAATTTTTATAAAATAATTACAAACCTTAATTCTAACTTGCTTGATAGTTCTATCTTTAATCTTAATACATATAAATCATTGAGCCAGATTCAGAAATTCAGAGGCCAACTTCTCTCTACGCATGATTCTGTAATCGACCGAGTGCCGATCGAGTTTTTCGTAAAAATTGCTACTTCATTATCATTAATTAAAACCCCAACGCATAACGGTTAAGAAATATTGCTTTCATAACCAAACAATAATCGTCCTCTATTGCTGTATACAATTAGTTTATATAACATAGTTTTATAACAAACATTATTTACAAATAAGACATCGAAGGTCTCCTACTTCTCTGGGGATAAGTGGAAAAAAAAGATAAAAAAAAACTAGCTGCGTGTGGTTCGGGGTAGATCTAGTCCTCGAGTGCGTATCATTTGCTTTACGTTCGTGTGGCATTGATTTGTTCTCTCGTTACGTTATTACGGACTTTAATTCATCATTTCCATGCTTGACACATCGAGAAAAATATTAATTGACTTTCCATTTTTCTTTAAATTCAAAGATTCCATGCGACCATTCCTTTGTTCCGTTTGAATAAATTGTAAAAGTATTATTAATTCGCACAAGCCAATGCCACTAAGATAAAACAGTAGTCTTGCCATTTTTAACTTTTAAATAGAGCTTTTTAGTATTTGCATTTCAAAGTTTTCAACACTATTTCTGTCATGGTTTGGTGTGTACCTATTTTTATCAACGATGTCTTCTGTCGCTTCCGGATTTGAATGCAATTATCCTCAGAGTACTTGTTGAAAAGTAATTTGTTTTTAACATTTTTCATCTTATACGAAAGTGAATTCAACATTGTAACTTTATTAACTAAAAGATAGTGTTCAAAATGATGTATATTAACACTAGAAGTGCTGGCATTAAATCTAGTATATTTTAATATATTAGATAAGTGCTTTGGAAAAATAGGAATTTCTAGGTAGAAAAGATGATTGATTCAGTAATCTGTGTTTTATAAGATCGATATAAAATATTTGCTCTGTGACTCTCCTATGAACTTGGAGAATTTTTGAAAAAATGTAAAAATATCGATGTTAACTTCCGAGAAAATTTATTCATATTTACTGTTTAACGATATATATTTTACTTGGTATAAATAATCACGTGTAGTTATTGAAAATCACCAATTTTCATTACGATAAAGTGACTTATACCATTTTGAAACCAAGTTATACTTCTGACGCAATGCATCATACAATTTTCACGCATGAGATTAGCAATTTTATTACGTTTAATTAAACATACAATTTTTACTTTATATTCAATATTTCGTATAAAACTACAAGCAAGTGACAATCTTTCTCATTTGTTACTATCGCTCCTAATAAACGACTTTTTCTCCTTTTCTAGCAATGTTAGAGAACTATTATTCCTACGATTTTTCGCATAAATTGAAATACATTTATCATTAATATCATAAGTTTATTCCATAGGCTAGAAAACGTTTAAAAACTTTTTATTAAGAGCACTTTCGTGCATTGTATATTCGAGTACGAAATATTTCGCGATCCTTGAACGAATGGGTTGTATTGATTGCAAGTAGTGAAGGTCAGTTGAACTCGGACGAATCGCAGTAGTGCAACTATGAATAAGGTCGAAAGCTGTCGGTGTAGCAGCTTTTACGCAACACTGTTCGATGATTATTATCGATACGTTACGGAACAATCGAAAGTTGTCGCCACTTAATGCTAGATGGCCCCCCATGAAGTCCGTAAAGCAACAGGTACCATAAGCGCGCTATACTTTAAAGAAAGTTTTACGATCGATACTATATCGAAGTCTAAAAGGGTAAAGTTTGTTAACGAAGATAATTTCGTTAGAAGCTTCGACTCCTACTCGATTAAAGCTATTTTCATGTATGAATATCAAAATGGCAAATCGTTAATCGTACAACAGAGCATGATCCGTATATCGGTAATAGAATAGAAGAGATAAAAAATCATAATTGTTATTTGATGCACTTAATATTACCTTCCGATCTCTAATGGTTCTAGCTAGAATGACTATATGGCCTCGCAAACGGTTAAACTTAATTACTGAAAGAGGGAGTGGGCAGTTGAACGCCGCTATCATCGCTTTAATCATTGTCTGCGCTAATTACCAATAACAGAGTTTCGAGAATAAGGTACGCGATATCACGTTACGCGATTATTTCCGCCCTTCGAAGATATTGAAATATCCACGGGCGTTACATTACGCGTACATACTTGATATGTTATTAAAAAGATTTTAATAAATAAATTATTCAAAAGCGCGTAACGGATCGACTGGTATTATAAATGCAACGAGATTAATCCATTAATTGAAAGGTCAATGGAAATCGATCATACGCGTAACTGTAAACGCAATGATCGCATATTAATTACACTCCGATCTAATTTATTGCGATTTTTGCCCCATCGTATTTTTCATTCGCAACGACGTTATATAAATATGACAATTACCTGAGACTATCGCAAAAAAGGAAATTTCTTCAAAGACCAAAAAAAATCTATACAATTACATATAAAAAACATCCTTGTAACAGGAAAAAATTATCATAGCCCTCCAAGAAACAGGGATAAAGGGAAGTTACCATATAACCGGTTGATCCTGGAAACTCCGCTGACGTATACACCGTTCGTAGTTCTTAAAACCCAATTTCCATTTCTCTCATTCATCACGTCATTCGTTACATCTTTCCTCCTATCTTTTACCTTTTATCGTTTCTTCCCATTAAACGTAACACTCTCCTACGTCACGCGAACGTTTCAAAGTAGCATTTCGAGGTGTGTTTCTTTTTTATACATTAAACGAGTCCATCAAGGACTGATAAACTGGTATCTCTAATTATCCACGCCTATTACTTACCCATACGAGGTGTGCTATCCATTTAAAATGTATTACCAATACAAACGCATCCTATATTATCATAGTAAAGACGTACAACGAAAGAAAAAGTATTCAAAACAAATCTACAGGTGAATAAACGTAATATCAAGTCTGAAATCTTAGGACGCGCATGAAATCTCCGTAATTTCCACCAATCGTAGCGCTACCTGTCACGCAAGACCATGCGTCCTGTTGAACGAGCAAGCAGAAGCCGGGTATTTCCCTTTCGGCCACCGTAACGGGAGGATCGTGCTTGGAGGGAGTAGGTACTCACTCTCACATATCACTCTCACACCGTACACCTTGTCCGGATATATACCCAATGAGACGGGACACTTCGTTCGTCAGTCGCGGAAAGCTTGCATTTCGGACGATTGTATCGTACTCGGCACGAGGTGCGGTCAACTGTTTCTAGATAAAGAGACAGAAAAGGAGTCTGACGGAGAGAAAAATCAGAGAGAGAGAGACGGAAGAGACATAGGGGACGTTCGCATTCTCCACAGTTACGACGGTTCAGTCACACTGCGTCACTCGAGCAAGCGAGTTCGCAGTCCTCCTATACGTTCTTACTGTATTGACGGATTAACCCTTTTTTTTCTTTTTTTCTTTTCCTTCTTTGTTCATTACGATAACGTACGTTACTTGTCGGTTTTGATTTAATTGTTTCTCGTACTTGGAATATTTACGATTGTTATCGGTGACGATTTATTCGTCGTGACCGTGGATAGGGGTAACCGATCGACCGACGATTAGTTGTCATTGCGTGTCGGAACCTACGAAAAAGGTGTACGTACAGAACGAGTGATTGGACTCGACTGAGAGTAAGTTTCACGAGTTTGATTCTCAAAAGCTGATTCGCTGTAACGTGCCGAGCGCTACGCGCACTTGTAGATCACGTGGTAGAGTCATCGTGATACAAAATCGTGTATCAATTTTGTATAATAATGTTTATGTTGCGGTCTAAAGAATTTAGTATTTTAGTGTCCTTGATAGTGTCAGTATTAATAGTGTCATGGGAAAATTGTAAAGTTTGTAGAGACACGGTTATATTTGGAGAGGAGTATTGAAAATTGATGGTCCTTGTTGATTATTGGAAATCTTAAGTCAGCAGAGGGGTATTTGAAGGACGAAAATTACAGTGTTGAGATGATAGCAAAGTAATGTATCGTTTTGGATGTTAATAGATGATTAGATAAAGTGTTATTGTTGAAAACTCGGCACGTTTTATGTCAGCCTTTTGTGTATATACCGATTGTTTTGGTTCTCCGATCTCGGCATTATCGTAAGACAATTCGAATCGATTTTATCAGGCGCTCAACCCCTCCGTTTTCTACGAGCGATACGTCGAACAGGAAGTTGAGGAAAGGAGAAGATATTACGAGCATGAACGGGATTACGAATCAATGTACGAAAATCAAAGACATGAAGATTTATGACGGTGAAGAAGATCAAAAAGTGGTTGTGAAGAAACCGGCACCTCTGAGAACCGTCTCCTGGAATGAGAATGTCGAGGAAGACAATTTTGACGTTCCTGGAACACCGAGGACTCCTCGCACTTCCACCACACCAGGTATAAATTCTAGGAAGAGATCTCGAAAACTTTCGTAACTGATGACTTTGTGTTAAATTCGACTGAAATTTCAAAAAATGGAAGAGACTTAAAAGAAAATGGTAGCTTCAAGGAAGATACGATTGTCATATATTTTTCTATTACCTTTGTAGATGGAAAATTGAATGGTTTTGATACGAGAAGTGTTAAATTGATTTAATTGAAAATTAATAGAATTGATTTAATTTTGGTAGAAAATGGTAGCTTCGAGGAAGATACGATTGTCATATATTTTTCTAATACCTTTGTAGATGGAAAATTGAATGGTTTTGATGCGAGAAGTGTTAAATTGATTTAATTGGAAATTAATAGAATTGATTTAATTTTTGGTAAAGAATAGGTTATACAGTGGAAATAGACTCGGTTCAATTTCCGCGCAGGAATACGTTCGCCAGATTCACTTCCGGTACTATAGTAGATTGAGATAGGATTATCGTATTTTTAATTCTCATGGTAGATACATACAATAATATCAGACTCATCGTTTAATGACATTGTTAAATCCCTGAACTTGAAGAGATACTCTTCCAAAAATTGAAAACAATATCGTTATTTGTCCGTGCGAAGAATGACTCGAGCAGCCAAATTGTTAGATAAAGAAATCAATTAATAAGAAGTTAATTACCACTGGCCTGAGTTTATTTAGCTGATAAATCGAGAAAAGTAAATATTCGTGCTATTATCCTCAAACCAATTCTCGTCGATTATTATGTTTTGGACTAAGTATTTTTACCGATAACAGCCTTTCGAATATTCCGCACATTTTGCCCGAAAATGTGCGCACAAATGGACAATTGAGAATTACCAAAAACTTTTTGAACATCAAAAATATCTAATGTACAATTAAGTACATTCCTTTTTATTTACTCCATTCATAATAATATCTTTTTTTTAAGTTTCTATTGCTGCATATCATTACTCGTTCTTTTTCTATTTATCGAAATTGCTATAGGTTAAATAAATTATAGTTTTTACCAAGGTGAAAAGAAAGACACCCCCTTAATTTTTCTTTATCGCTGTAGAATCATTGACATTGAAATATAGCCGATCTTTTTAGTTGAACGTTACGTTAGCAACTCTATTATCGTCGGAGTCTTGGAGAACGGAAAATTTGGAGAACACGCGACGACGTAGTCCTCGTTTTCGGGTTAATTGTGCCCGCTGATCTTAAAATGATAAAATACCTTGGAACTCACGGGGTACAGTTATGGTCACGAGTTAACGCATAACTGTAACGTTACGAATGTACGATCCACGGAAGGTGGACTATCGACTTTACGTGAGGGAACGAGCCATTTAAAGGGAGAAAAAGGGACGTATATTGGTCCTACGGGATTACCTCGTAGAATGAAATCGATTTTACACTTGCACGATTCTCTTTTCAAAAGAGGGTGTGAAATATGTTTTGAATGAAGTGAGTTTCATTGAACTTTTAAAAGAGGATCAATTTCTATGGCAGAATTTTATTTAAAAATATTTTTATATCACTTTGAACCACCAAGGTGAACGACGTGTTTTCAATTTTTATAGAAACATTCTACAAACTTATAGGGAATCCATAGAATAGTCTGTGGCTAATAAACCATAAATTAACGAGTCAGCTGTGTTTGACGACTATATCTATCATGGAAAAATGACAGTATCTCGTGTCATGTCGACTATATCCGTCACGTGGAAAATTTAGTTATCATTAATTAACCAGTTAGCAGCGGTAGACGAGTATAATCGAATTCGAAAGAAGTCACCACAATTAACTGGTTAATTAATAGATCAAATTTTCCACCTTCTCATTTCACTTCTTTGACAGCAGTTATTTGATATATTTAACACTAAACCTACCGACGTTATATCTACTAAAATCTAAATATACTCAATAACGACCTTACACAAAGAGAAGTGGCGAGATAAAGAAGATAATTAATTAACTCATTTTGCTTGTGTAAGATAGAAGTGGAATATTTACTTCATGGCTACTCTATTAATTTAGATAATTTTTAGAAAATATTTTGGAATTGGTCTTTTGACCGCCTTGGTAGGTTTAGTGTTAAATGTAATATCACTAGTTCTAATATCAAGAATAGAAGTAATTTAGTTTATAATTTCTTTCTAAATCGTAACAGATTATACTTGGTCCTCTTTAGTATCTTTTTTCTCTTATAGTTTTCGATTCTACGTGGTCTGTTCATTTAGTTTAGAACTCATTGTTTCACGTTTCACCAATTGTAACTGGTTTACAATTCTTTAAGAACAAGAAAAAGGGTAAATATCATATACACAAAAGAGAACCAATGTCACCAGTGCCTTAAGTTGGTCCACGTTCCGAGCGCGCAAGTAGAATCAGACGTCAAGCACAGACGAAATTGCATCAACAAGTGTCTCCTCGTCAGTAGCAGAGAAAAACCTGATATTTTCTCACATCTCGATTAACTCAGAACCTTCCCGAATCGTAAAAAAACTTCATTCTAAATAGAACATAAGAATTTCTTCGTAGTTTCTTCCGCAAAATCTCGAATAAGACACGTTTCATTCCTCGAATCTTCAATACGATGATCTAAGAATATTTCCGACGAACTTTGCATCACATAATCATCGTTGGATGTTACGTGATATGGTTCATTAGTACAAAATGTCTTAACTCAGTTTTCAGATTGAATAGGCCACATTAAGCTGCCTGATTTGAACCTTAGATTTCTAGAAATAGTACGCTCATGAAGAGCGAGAAATTGTCTCGTTTAATACTCCCCATGTCTTCTCGCATCTTCCTCGCGATACCCTCGTATCGTCGATAAATTATTTCTATCGTCAGAGGCCGTTATCGTCTTTGACGTATTTTCACATTTCCTCAAACAATTCCTTATGTATCAACGAATTATAAATCGTTACGTAATACCTTAGGTAATACGTGACATTAAAAAAAAAAGGATAACATATCCTTCCTTTTGCTCGAGATCAATTATACGGTAGATTCGTATCTGTCAATTTATATCTGCGATATATCAGCCGTTAATTAATGCAAAATCGATTATGAGGCTTTAAGCGATCGAATAAATAAAAGAATAAGAAAAAAAATGGAAATAATCTATAACCAGTTTTGATATCGGACACGCGAGTCTTATTGTTTTATGGCACGATTCACACTGTCACTGTTTCTTTTTTTCTTCTTACTTTCCTTTTTCCTTCTTCTTTTGATCGGCACGAAATCGTGGAAACTCGTATGACTAAGTCTCGGAAGCGTTTAATGCGAAGATCGGCAACGATCTGGACGTTTGTCATCTACCGCGATAATGGGACTGAATGAAAGATAAAAAGTACGATGGTGTATTACAAAAGAGTTATCGGACGGTACCAGAAAGGAGTATGGATTTTACATAAGAAAAAGAAACCGTAATGATTTCTGTCACCACACGCAGATCTGCCATGCTGTTGTGAATCCTCACACTTGTCATCGCGGGTCATGGCAAGTGATAACACCGATGTTTATACGTATTTTGCACCAGCACGAATTGAAAAACCGCGGCAGGTTTCATAATTATTAAAGGGGCTGATGGAGTCTCGACACATGACGAACGGTGATCGTTTTATCGTTTGTCAAATTCATAAAATTAATTAATTTCAACGGTACTTCAGGATTTACACAGAACCAATACGTATCTCGTATTTTATTAATGTTGAAGAACATTTAATTCGTCGATTGAAAAATTCTGGTCGATATCGAAAATAAGATCATCGATTTTTTGTAATTATTAGAGCTTACTTTGAAAGCACTTTTATTATATAATAATATGATATAGTGATATTATTATGTAAGGCATAATTACATAATGTATGTATACAAAGAGAGTGATATTTATAGAGATATATCGCGATTAAGAGTATGTATAATAGTATGCATTTCATGACTAGTCATCTCACATGCAAAAGTACATGTTAATGGCTGAGCATTTTTTACAGGATCTACATAAATGATTTTTCCTTTCTATCAATACCATTGATAAACTCATCTTCACGTGTAATTATTTATCTAACTTCTTTAATAGTTTCATGACTAATCATCTTCGTATGTAAACGGTACATAGAGTTAAATAAGTTCAATGTTCCACATGTTAAAGTAGATTTCATGGATGAGTAACGATTTTAGAATCAAAAACGTTGAATTTTTACTAACACGTTTAAATTTTGTTTTTCAGGTCACGAAAAATGCACCTTCCACCACGATTTAGAGTTGGACCACCGACCGCCAACGCGCGAGGCTTTGCTTCCAGAAATGTCGAGGAGTTACAGATTACTTTTGAGCTCCCTTGGCGAAGATCCTGATCGTCAGGGACTCCTGAAGACCCCAGAACGTGCCGCCAAGGCTATGCTCTTCTTCACCAAGGGCTACGACCAAAGTATCGACGGTGAGTTTCTTTTCTGCAGTGAATCTAAGTTTAGATCTTCTCAGGAACAATTACTTTTAAAATTAATTGGTATATCATAGCCTCGGTGGTGCGGAAGCCACCTAAAATAGTAGGTCCTGGGCTATGTTGAGAAATTAGAGACTTGAAATCCTAATTAGTGAGTCTTACAATTAGGTAAAATTTCTCCCATCTCTACTATATTCACTATGTATCACTAATTTATTGTAATATTAAGAAATGAAACGATACTGCGCAGATATGACATCTCTTTAACACTAAACCTACCAAGCCGGTCAAAATGACCGGTTCTCAATTTTTTAAAAAAACTACCTAAATTGATAGGGGAGCCGTGAAGTAAAAATTCTACTTCTACCATACAAAGCCTAAATTAGTTAATTAACTAATCCTTTCACTTCTTGATTTATCCTCTTCCAAAGTACTTGTTCAAAAAATCTAAATTTTAGTAGATATAACGTCGGTAATTTTAGTGTTAAAACTTTTTCAAGGCTTTCCTCGCAATTATTCTACGTTCGGTAGATGACGGTATAATCGCGGTATATCATGATGAAGTTACAAGCAGTATTTTAAACATTAGCGAATTCCTAGCTTTCAACCCTTTGCAGTACTCTACATAGATTTTCATTTGACTTTATCTCCTGACAATTTAATACCGACTTTCCAATGTCACGATGACTTTGTAATACCACCTAAATGTCCATCAAGACCTATAGTTATTGATATCATTGAAAAAAATTAATAACCTATGATAGAAAATATTGCAAAATTAATTTTATTTAGCTTATTACTAGACTGCGGATGTTTATGCAAATTTCGAGTTTCACAAATGCAGGTGAGACAGGAAAACCTATCTAGGGATTTATTGTACTTAATAAATATTACAACAAGTACCATACTTTGGAAATTTTAGATATATTTTTATATTACGTTCTTTTTATATATTTTAGTCGTATTTAATTTGTCATAAATGCATAAAAATCCGCAGTCTACTTATTACCAATGTGAACAAAATAATTCGGACCGCAAAGGGTTAAAATTAAGTGATAATGTTATACATTTAAGAAATTTAAGAAGGCTATTCGAAGAATCTGTGTTTAGTTAATATAGTATTAATATTATACCGTCAAAGTGATTGCTATCTGAGAACGATACATAAAAAGGCGTTACTGATGAAACCTTGAAGGCTTTATTACTAACGTGCAAGGCTCGCGACGGGAATGCGAGTAGCGTGACTTTTAAGTCATAATTACGCACTCGATTGCAAACCATCGATTGTTGCTTAACACCAGTAGTTAGTTGACGGTGAGCATTCCACGAATCTGGCTTCCTAGTGTTGTAATTAAACGTTCCTTACGACATTTTTGCGCCTCCAATTCACGGTCGACTGGATTGTCAAAAACGCGCTCACTTTATTTAACACTAGGTTTACGGATATTGATATACCTATTTTTCTAAAGCGAGCCAATTTGACTTATACAAATAATTGAAGTTTTTAGCAAAGAAAATAGTTTCAAATCATTTTAAATGAAAGATTTATTATTAAAGAAATTAACCAACCAATATAGTTTATATGTTATATATTATCGAATTTTGAACGAGCCAATTTGACTCCGTAAATCTAATGTTAAGTCCCTGATTACCAGATCTTCAAGAAAAAAGACTTCTATGATAAAAAATTATTTCCTTATCAATTGATTCGACACAAAGGTTTATTTTATTGATTTCAAAATGTTAAATTACCTTTAAACGTTGAATACCTTTATATCATTTCCTCGGATAATTTGACTCTACTTGGTATTTTCAATTTCATTATTCCTTTAAGAATGAAACAATTGTATGGTACATTTCTTGAACAGTGACGTTCATACAATGGAAGGGTCTTGAATATACCGTGGTTTAAAAGGTATTGCAATCCTCGTTCCTTCCATCTTCAACCTACTTGAATTCCGTCACGATAAAAGAAAGAGGGAAAGACTTAAGAACGATTCAGAAAAGAGAGCGTAAAGCTCTTGATATAAATGGGTCTCAGGGACGCACAGCAGTTCGAAAAGAATCCCCTTCACCTTTTTCTTCCGCCCGATGTGTATCAAATAGAATAACATACGGTTCTTTATTTAATATTTGTAATCCTAAACCACAAAATTAAATATCATCATAAGAAGTACCTAAATGTAACAATAATTTCGATACACAGTAAAATCATTCTAAGCTCTGTAAAATCTACTCTGTCGAATCATATTGGCTTCCAGAACTATCGAAGGAAACGGATAATCTCATAATTTCTCCTACAAATTACTCTCATTTATAGTAATCTCTAATCACTAAAGTTTATTCTAGTATCACTCTAATCGCTAGTGTGTCTTTTAGTATCACTTTAATCACTAAAGTTTCTTCTAAAAATGACTCAAATCTGAAACGACGTAACTCTCCTTTAAACTCGAATATTATAATTTCTCCTTCAAATTACTCTCGTTTAGAGTAATCTCTAATCACTAAAATCTCTTTTGGTATCACTCTAATCACCAAAGTTTCTTCTAAAAATGACTCAAATCTGAAACGACGTAACTCTCCTTTAAACTCGAATATTATAATTTCTCTTTCAAATTACTCTCATTTAGAGTAATCTCTAATCACTAAAGTTTATTCTAGTATCACTCTAATCGCTAGTGTTTCTTCTAGTATCACTTTAATCACTAAAGTTTCTTCTAAAAATGACTCAAATCTGAAACGACGTAATTCTCCTTTAAACTCGAATATTATAATTTCTCCTTCAAATTACTCTAATTTAGAGTAATCTCTAATCACTAAACTCTCTTTTGGTATCACTCTAATCACCAAAGTTTCTTCTAAAAATGACTCAAATCTGAAACAACGTAACTCTCCTTTAAACTCGAATATTATAATTTCTCCTTCAAATTACTCTCGTTTAGAGTAATCTCTAATCACTAAAGTCTCTTTTGGTATCACTCTAATCACCAAAGTTTCTTCTAAAAATGACTCAAATCTGAAACGACGTAACTCTCCTTTAAACTCGAATATTCTAATTCTCCTTCAAATTACTCTCATTTAGAGTAATCTCTAATCACTAAAGTCTCTTTTAGTATCACTCTAATAAACAAAGTATCTTCTAAAAATGACTCAAATCTGGTACGATGTAATTGTTCTTTAAACTCGAATATTGCACTCGTTTATTCATCTTTTTTCAAATTGGTTCACTAGGAGAAAAATTAGTCATTGGAAAATTTGAGATTTCTACCAAGCAGTCTCGTTCCATTTTTCGCAGCGTAAATCTGACCCTGTAGAGACGTAAAGATACGTCGGAGCAGCTACAGGTGGTGCAGGGACTTTAATTCACTTCGACTTAGCCCCTCCATGTTCTCCAGTGAAACCACCCTCGAGATAAGTCCGGTTAACGACAGTCGGACTCGCCCCAGTGAATCTGAAACGAGCCTCGAGCACTTTCCTACGAAAACTCGGCCACCCTCGGTCTAACTATCCTCTCACCCTGTCGGAAGCAACCCCCTTTGACGATTTCTCTTTGCCTTTCATTGTCGATAAGCTTGGCTGAATTCTCATTCGCAGATAACAGAAACCGGGTGGTATTATTATTAATGGCGGGCACTTGTTGAGGATTTTATTAAACTTTTGACCCGAGAAATTGACTTAATTTGAGAGAAAGTTGACTTTGTAAATAAAATATCTTTAGACACCTGGTGTATTTTTAGATTAGTGGTTTCATGTTTAATTGTGGCGTGTCAGAGAAGAAATCGTAATGTAAAGGATTTACCGATGAAAGATCGTGTATTGCTCGGTGTATTGGCGGATGTGGATCAAGAATTTGGTGAACGGTTCGATCGAGCAGCGAGACTGATTCGCAAAGATCGATGTATGATTTCATTTCAAGGATAATTGTACTTGGAAAGTCAGGTGTCCTGTAAGCGTGAGGCAGAACTTGTTAAATTAAGATCGAACGTGAATCGCTTCTATTCATCGAGTTGGAAAATCAAACTTCACACTTGGAGCGCGTTAGAGATAGTAAATAGGGAGCAGGAAATTGCTTAAATTGGACGTAGAGAAGCGCAAAAGGCTTTCGACTTTCCTTCAACCGTGAGAGGATTCTGTGAAATTTCCACTTGGCACCCAAACTTTCTTACGTACATCCACTGGACAGTATAAAAATATTCCAAAATTCTTTTCATCCAAGATCGAAAAATAACTTGGTTCACCAAAAAGTAAATTAGTTGGACCGTCGATTACATCTTTCCTCAATTAGAAGTCCTAAAATATCTACAACAACCCTACATAATATTACAAATCATCACCCTCATAAAATAATACATAAACTCTCTTTCCCCATGGTTTCGTCAAAGCGCATATTCCTTCCACCATAGATTCCTAAAGCTACTTTTTTTAGTAATTTAGAAACCCTAAAATATTCACCGCCACCCTAAACAATCTTGCAAATCATCACAATGACTTGTAAAATAATACAAAAAATCCTTTTCACCCTATGATGAAAAATACACTTGGTTCACCAGGACGCGAATTCGTTTTATCATTGTCGGTCATTGCGAAGGTGTTTCTTGTTAAGGTTGCCGTGGAAACCGTGGAGAGCACCCTCCATTACCTATCTACCAACACCTACCAACCACTGATATCCACCTACACACCAACATCAGTGCTTGCGCTGTAGTAAGTAGGTCAATATCGAGTAAATCACAGCCAGGATCGTGAGGACCTTAACCCACGTAGCGGGATGTTCTTTCGCAGAACAATTTAAACGACAATGCTGGGATATTCCGGTGTTTATGCGAGCCGAGCACGAATGGAACACGTTTCTTCCTACTCACGTTCGTCGTAGCTTAACGATTCCATGACGATTGTACGGACTTCTTTGTGGATTATGTAAAACTGACACTGATAGTGGACGTTTTGAAATTTTACCAATTCCTAGAATTAACAAGCACATTGTACATTTATCAGATGTGTTTAGGGGTGATAGAATCACAATTTTATGATGTGGCATTGATTCTTTCTATTTGATGGGTTTTTGAAATTTCAAGGTTTTTGTAATTCAATTTCTGCGCCGTGGGAGTCGCTGTTGTTGAAAAATATTTTTTACCAATTCCTGGAATTGAAAAGGACATTGCACCTTTATCAGATGTGTTTAGGGGTGATAGAATCACAATTTTATGATGTGGCATTGATTCTTTCTATTTGATGGGTTTTTGTAATTCAATTTCTGCGCCGTGGGAGTCGCTGTTGTTGAAAAATATTTTTTACCAATTCCTAGAATTGAGAAGGACATTGCACATTTATCAGATGTGTTTAGGGGTGATAGAATCACAATTTTATGATGTGGCATTGATTCTTTCTATTTGATGGGTTTTTGAAATTTCAAGGTTTTTGTAATTCAATTCCTGCGCCGTGGGAGTCGCTGTTGTTGAAAAATATTTTTTACCAATTCCTGGAATTGAGAAGGACATTGTACATTTATCAGATGTGTTTAGGGTTGATAGAATCACAATTTTATGATGTGGCATTGATTCTTTCTATTTGATGGGTTTTTGAAATTTCAAGGTTTTTGTAACTCATTTTTTACACCGTGGGAGTCGCTGTTGTTGAAAAATGTTTTTTATGTCACAGATTACTCTTATGATGTTTGGTAATTGAATGGAGGAATTGCTTGTCAAATAAAACTAATTTTGCAATATTTTCTATCGTTAGTTGTCAATTTGTTTAAATGATATCAATAACTATAGGTACCGACGGACATCCCGGGTAAAAAAAATTATATATAATATCATTTATAATTATATATGGAAAATGGCCTTATATAATTATATGTGAATTAAATATAATTATATATAGTTATATATAACTACATATAATCATATGTGAACTATATATAATTATATATGGTTATATATAATTTTTTTTCCCCAGGATCATTATGTAGTTGGAAAGTCAACATTAGATTGTCAGAAAATAAAATGAAATGAAATCTATGTCGAGTACAACTCGACATAGAACCGCAGGGGGTTGAAAATTTAACTACGGTTTAAAACAGAGTAGAAATTTATCAGTGGATTTGTTGCGGATTTAGAAATAATATTGATAGTACAAAAATAACTGTATGATATCGTGTTCCACTGATTCTTTCAATTTACCCAGCATTTTTATTCAACTTTCTGTGCAACTAGTGTCACTCGTTACAGTCAAACAACGTGTTAATTATCCCCGACTTTATTATACTTATTTACAGTAGGAACCAACAAGTTTTAAAGTCAGCTGTAAACTATAATACAAAAAAAATACTTCGCGCATTACTCCATTAAAAAAGGAAGTCTCGTTCCACTTCAAAACTGCCATCAACTTTATTAATCACCATGGAACAAGTCACAATAAAGATGTAAATAGAGATAACTGTAACAATAGCTTCATTATAAAACAAACTCCACCGAAGACCACTTGTAAAATGATTCTAATTTGAATCCACACAACTGTAGTCATAACTGTGAACAAGATTTTCTTTCATCTGCTTTCAGACGTCATAAACGACGCCGTCTTCGACGAGGACCACGACGAGATGGTCGTCGTAAAGGACATCGAGATGTTCTCCATGTGCGAGCATCATCTTGTGCCATTCTACGGCAAAGTTTCGATCGGTTATCTTCCCTGCAAGAAAATCCTTGGTCTCAGTAAATTAGCAAGGTAATGAAAAATAGTTCTCGCTATAAAAGCAATTACACGAAGCAAAATTGACACTGGTAAGGTAGAACGGTAGGGCAATTAGCAGCGTCGAGATTAAAATGAGGACAGACGACAAGAATAAAAGGAAGAGGCGTAAGAGGTGGAATGATATCTCCTTCATCGAGAAATTAAAATTAATTGCACTTCACTATTACCACGTACTCGAATCGGATTGCTTGATTGAATTGTCAACCGTTGAATTTTTCTTGGATATTTCAAGTCCCATAATAAAATCGTGAATTAAATGAAAGGTTTGAAACGAAATTTTACGTTTCATTCTGATTTCTTAAGGAAATATGAGTTTAAGGAAAGAAGTATTATTTAAATTAACGAATATATAGCAAATTTATTCATGAATGATGAAATACGAGAGATTAATCTGAAAGGCGTCTAAAGATATCGATATCCGAGTTTTTCTTTCACGACTCGAAACTCAAGATATGTAATTGAAATAAGTAATTACTCATTTCTATATGTAATTGTATTGTCTCGATGCGATTAACGTGTCGGGCTGTGTCTCGCCAAGAGCGACAATTCGATGGCTGAAACGAAATCGAATCGACTGGAATTTTAACGCTTTGTTAAATTCACATGGAGTGTCGATGGTGGTACAGGCATGGTTCTATGTTTCGCAATGTTGCAACAAATTGCAATCGACTTCACTTAAATTTATCGATAGGAGACGCATTAAAAAAGAAATGCAAAGCAACAAATTAGCTGGAGACTATTAGATAAAGGCTCGGACTTACAATCAGGGGCTCGCGTTAAAATCATTGTGTTCTATTTTTGAAAAACTTGATTTAAATTATTAGGAGTACAAATAAGTTTCCGCCGTTTTAAGAAAATGGTGCTGCACAAGGCTTAGGTTAAAATTGCCTGATGAAAATTGGCATAAAGTAAGTTTGGTCATTTAGTAACAACAGAACCTTAAATTATTATTGACTTCATATCAGCATCATATATTTTTCTTCGTCCAAAAATGTCTAAATTTGTGCCAAATAAGCATCATTTGCGGGAACTTTTAATTTATTCCTTTAATTTAAAAAAATCTGCTGCTAAGCCGCATCGATTGCTTGTAGAAGCATATGGTGAGGCTGCTTTAAGTGAGAGAAGTTGTCGTGAGTGGTTTGCGAAATTTAAGAACGGTGAGTTTGACGTCGAAGACAAAGAACGTAGCGGAAGGCCGAAAGTGTACGAAGATGCGGAATTGGAAGCATTATTGGAAGAAGATTCGTGCTAAACGCAAGAAGAACTTGCAGTTACCTTAGGAGTGACTCAACAAGCAATTTCACACCGTTTAAAATCATTAGGAATGATTCAAAAGCAAGGGAATTGGGTTTCATACGAACTGAAACCGAGGAACATTGAACGTCGACTTTGCATATGTGAAAATATGCTCGTCCACATGTTGCGGCACCGGTCAAAACCTACCTGAAAACTGTCAATTGGGAAGTCCTACCTCACCCGCCGTATTCACCAGATATTGCCCCTTTCGATTATCATTTATTCCGGTCGATGGTACATGGCCTGTCTGAACAGCACTTAACATCATATGAAGATACCAGAAATTGGATCCAATCATGGATAGCCTCAAAAGACGAAGAGTTCTTCCGACGCGGTATCCGTATGCTGCCAGAAAGATGGGCAAAAGTTATAGCTAACGATGGACAATACTTTGAATAAAACATAACGTACCGTTCTTTCGCAATAAATGCCCAATTCTTGATAAAAAACGGCGGAAACTTATTTGTACTCCCAATACTATTTGATACACCATAGCTGGAAAAGTCCGGAAACCACATAAAGCAGTGCGTTTAGGACTACGGTAGCTAAAGAGCTAAAGATTGAGACTCGCAATCATAAGAAACCGATGGGCCAGAGGTCAAATCCTCCTCTGCCATCTTTGGGAAATTTTATTTACATTGTTATTTAATAGATCGCAGCATTCGTGATACGCAAGTAAAAAAATATTTTTTAAACGAGAAGATTGTAGAATATAACACAGGAATTACAGTCATTAAAAGAATCTTTAAATATATTTACACTAGATTTATCAATGTGGTTGAAGTAACTTGGTTTAAATTTTCTGAAAATATTCCTTTTCCTCATTCTGTTTCTTTATCAATTTTTTACGTCGATCTTAAAGACTTTAGGTGACTGAAAATCGCCTTAAATTAAAATCGCGCGTTAAAATTGTGAAAATTAGTCATTGTTATATATAACTATATTTTCTCAATGCGATTAACATGTTGCGTTGTTAAATCTGAACTGAATGGAATTTTATCTCATGGAAACATTGACATAGAATATCGGCAGTGATAGAGGCATGGCTCTATGTTTCGCAACGTTGATACAACAAATTGCAATCGACCCTACTCGCGGCCTTGATCGAAGGCATATTAAAAGCAAAAAGAAAAGAATACAACAGTTCTGATCGTAGGCAGGCCAAGAACTTTCACGTACTCGTTCGAGCGAGTATCCATTTACTGTTTAAGCAACTTCTTGGAGAAGCTGTAAATGAGGAAAGTCGTGAACACGAATCTTCGCACTTTGAGCATCCTGTTTGATGAGAATCTGTGTCTTTAATCATTCGCGTTTTTCTTTGCAGAATCGTGGAAATCTTCAGTCGACGTCTTCAGGTTCAAGAACGTCTCACGAAGCAAATAGCAGTTGCAGTTACCAAAGCGGTGCAACCTGCAGGAGTGGCTGTTGTCGTCGAAGGAGTGTACGTATTGTTGTTTCTCATAAAAATACTAATTGATACATTATCGCTAATTATCACATTCATCTTGTAATGACTGTAGGAGATTCACTTCTAGAAACTTTTTAAAAATGATCACTCAATGTACCGTAGTCTCTGCAATTTAAAATTCATCTGAACTAAAAGTCCTTAGAAAAATTACCTTGCCAGTTACAATAAAAAAATATTGTCCTTTGTACTTTCTTCCATAGAGCAGAGTAATCTGAAGTTGCAAATTTGAACTCCTAAATTTTTAATAAATTATAATTCACTGTACCCTTCGTGATTTGAAATCCATTTAAACTGAAAATTCTAGGCGAAACGATCTATTCAAATAAAAAAAATATTATCACTTGTACCTTCTTCGAAAAAGCAGAGTAATCTGAAGTTGCAAATTAGCATTCCTAAATTTTCAAAAAATTGTCATTCACTGTACCCTCTGTGATTGGAAATCCATTTAAACTGAAAATTCTAGGCTAAACGATCAATTAAAATAAAAAAAAATATTATCACTTGAACCTTCTTCGACAAAAGCAGAGTAATCTGAAGTTGTAAATTTGCACTCCTAAATTTTTAAAAAATTGTCATTCACTGTACCCTCTGTGATTGGAAATCCATTTAAACTGAAAATTCTAGGCGAAACGATCAATTAAAATAAGAAAATATCATCACTTGTACCTTCTTCGATCGAATGCACCCGAGACTTAAGTAATACTTTTTGCAAGGACTAATCGCGCATGTAAGAACAGCACGCGACCTTGTGCTAATAAGGTGCTATCTCTTGGTGGTAAATAAGGGGCATTCTCTTATGGCGAGAGAACGCGTTATATTCCTACGCTCAGAGTCCCGTAATTATAATTCCTCATGCAACGATTTCGCACAGTATCCTTTGAGTTACGCATGTAAATCGACGTAACACTTTACTCGTCGTCCTTAGGGTGTAAACGATGTTGTCTTAACGAAAGTAACGGTGTCGTTACGGAATTAAAATACCTTACAAATGTCGGAGACGATTAAACGCATACGATCCTTAATTAATTGCACACGTGATCGTTAGAAATAAACAGTCGGTCGAGAGTCTGAAATGATTTCGAGTGAAAAACATGTTTCATAATAATGAAGATCTCTCGCGCGGTTCAATAACGCACCCGGGGGGAAAAGAATGGATAATGAGATTGACGTTTCATTGAAATCGTGTCCTTGGGAAGGAAATAATTCTTGTCTTTTTCTTTCGAATGGCCTTTTAAGTACTGATTATAGTAATTACGAAACGTTACTTAACGAGAGACCGGTTTACGGTGATTAACAATAATCCATGATCGCTTTGAACTAATTAATAGCATAGTCGTGGAGTATGGATTGAAGTGAAACTGTACAAATGCAAAATCGAAGCATTTCACGTTGCATTGCACCTACGTTTCATGAAGTAAAACTATGCAAACTGTAACTATCAACGGGCGATTACGTAGAGAGAAAGGAAAGCATTTTTTCAATAAGCCATGGCACCTTTGAACTAATTAACAGCACAATCACCGAATACGGATGAAACTAAAATTGCTTTTCGGATCATTTCACTTTGCATCACACCTACCCTTGATAAATTATGCAAATTGTGACTAGCAATGGATAACTACAAAGCGACAAAGGAAAAGAATTTTTTCACTAGTCCATCGTACAAAGTAATTAATATTAATTACAGAATACAGATGAAAATAAAACAGCTTTTCGAATCATATCACTTTGCATCACACCTACGCTTGATAAATTATGCAATTTGTGACTATCAACGGATAATTACAAAGCGACAAAGGATAGGATTTTTTCACTAGTCCGTCAGTGCAAATTAATTAATATAATTACGGAATACCGATGAAAATAAAACAGCTTTTTCAATCATATCACTTTGCATCACACCTACACTTGATAAGTTATGCAATTTGTGACTATCGGCGGATAATTACAAAGCGAGAAAGGAAAGGATTTTTTCACTAGTCCATCGTGCAAATTAATTAATATAATTACGGAATACAGATGAAACTAAAACTGTTTTTTGGATCATTTCACTATGCATCACACCAACGCTCAATAAATTATGCAAATTGTGACTATCTGTGGATAATTACATAGCAAGAGAGAAAAGAATTTTGGCACTGACCCATAACCGCTGCAAATTACTAACATGGTCACCGAATACGGATGAAACTAATCTGCTTTTCGGATCATATCACTTTGCATCACACCTACGCTTAATAAACTATGCAAACTGCGACTATAAGCAGATAATTATATAGCCAGAACGGGAAAAGAATGTTGTTCTTCGTTGCAGGCACATGTGCATGGTAATGAGAGGAGTGCAGAAAATCAACAGCAAGACAGTAACGTCGACGATGCTAGGAGTATTCCGGGACGATCCGAAGACCCGTGAGGAATTCCTGAATTTGGTTCACAACAAATAAATCAGCCACTTTCTTCCCCCTTTGAAACCTCCGCAATATCATTGTTATCGATCTCGAGGGACCAGATATCCGCGAAGGCCCCAGTGTGATTGTCATCCCGACATTTTTCTCATTCCTACCTCACCGTGAAAAGTGTCCAAAAATCGATTTGACGGGTTACTTTCATTTTTCCTATTTCTTTTATTCGGCGGTACCAAAAGAAAAGGAAAGGAAAAAAAAAAGAAGAAATGTCCAATGTATGCTTCAGGAGAAAGGGCATTTTACATTAAAATCATATATTGGAATTAAAATAATTATCATTAGGTATCATCAGCCGAACGTATAAAAAGATTGGACGATGTTGTCTAAGACGTTTTAATTAATTAAGACGTTCTTAAACTGCTGATCGAGTGACACAGAGACAATATGGTGATCGTTTTGCCGGAACTTCTCGCACGTTGCTTCACGACAGGTTTGATACTTGTTGATACGAAAGAAAAATAATTATCGTTGTTTTGTCGCGAGGTAATTAATACTTGCGAAGAGTTTCGGCAAATTTAATGAACGTAGATGGAGGAAAAAACCATAGGGATGACGTTTTTCCTCAGGATTGTACGACTCGGGGAATATATTAGTAACATTACCGTGCTGCTGGACCAGCAATTATAATTATCTTTGATTGTTAATATTTTATGGGATATATTACGTAATGTTATTAATGTATTGCGAGATTACACGATACGTTTCGAAGCACACGTGAAATTGTGTCGCTAATTTCAACGTGAAATTGTATGAAAATTTCGGGAAAAAAAATATCGTAAGCGGCACAGAAATGACAAAAAGATAATCGTTTGCCGAGACACTCTCATCGATGGCCTCAGTACTTGTGACAATAAATTATTTTAAGTCCACTAAATAATTATTTTATATAAGCGTTTGATGCGCATCATGCCGATCGAGAAAGTTCTATTTGACTTTGCATTAATCGATGATGGTTGCTCATTGCAGTGAAAGAAGGATAAGAAAGGATTTTAAAAAAAAAAGAACACATATTACAATGGTGCTTCCAATTCTTGTCGTTGTTCCGTGGTTGTAAAATGTCCCAGCCATACGTTTTACAACCTGAAACGTTTTGCAACGTACAATCAATTTTGATCTTACTTTCCATTCCATTATTATGTGATCGTTTTTTGTTTGTTTGAATTCCTGTAAATAACTTTTTCAAACCCTCTCACTGACTACTCGTTATCCTAAATGAAATTTATGTCGTTTAAAATCTTCCAAATAATTGTTAGTATGTATGTGATCTTGAAAGTATATTTAACGAATTGAAAATTCCCAATAGTGAACTTAAAATTTCTCTACAGTGCACGTTGTTTCAGCCATACAAAGTGCAGTGTAGCTTTAAAGGAAGCTATTAAATTTATCAACCGGTTATACAGTACCATCTTAAATATAGCTTTGGAATTATTTCACGATCAGATGGCATCATTACATCATTCGTTGCATTTTGTCTCATCGAAGTATTCCACTTAAAAGAACGTGCATCGGATTAAGCGATAGGAGACAAACGTTTAAACTTGTATGGCTATTTATTATATTCGACAATGTCATGATGTACGTCGATTGTAAATTTTCACTGTTATACTTCGTTAGAATGTCCAAAGTTACTTTCGTGTTTCGTTAAAATCATTCTGATTGTTAGGATCGAAGACAATATTGAATCTCATTAATTATCTAACATTTTGTTAAACGTCCAAAACTTAATTCGCGCTTTCATCCACAGTCCTTTTTTTATAATGATACAAAACCCTTTAGTGTTTCGTTAAAATTATTCTAATACTTAAAATGGAAGACAATATCGAATCATATTGTTTTATTTTTAATGTTGCGCTTCTAACAATTTGTTAAACGTCCAAAAATTAATTCGCGCTTTCATCCACAGTCCTTTTTTTTATAATGATACAAAACACTTTAGTGTTTCGTTAAAAAATATTCTTATACTTAAAATGGAAGACAATATCGAATCATATTGTTCTATTTTTAATGTCGCACTTCTAACAATTTGTTAAACGTCCAAAACTTAATTCGCTCTTTCATCCTCTGTCTTATTTTTTTTAATGTAATCTTCTGTTCCGTTAAAATCTGTTAATTATGAACGAAGACAATATCGAATCATATTACTTTATTTTTAATGTTGCGTCTCTAACATTTTGTTACCTGTCCAGAACTTAAATCGGGACTGGGTCCACGTTCAATTGCAAATTGTAATTGAAGTTTTCACAATTGCGAGATAGATGTATTTTTCTCTTTCGACGGGTATCAGGTATTATTTGATGGATCGTGGAAATAATGTAAGAATAACATTTGTTACGTCTTCGTTGTACTTCTACTCATAAAAGCGCCGCGTACGAAGTAACAAGTACGGCATTCCCCATACCAAAAGTTACGTAACCGTTCACGTACCCTCCGATTCTATTTTTCCGATATCGAGAAAACAAAACAAGAAGTTTAAAAATTATTTATGTAAACGAATGTTTAATATTTATAATATTTTTCTGACGATGTTATATAAAGTTATATTTATACTTTAAAAGACGATTGTATTTTATATCCCTTTTGCAGCTCCTGAATGGAATTTCACAGAAAATCCATTTCCATTCTATTTAACGCCAGAACTGCCAAGGAAGTCGAACTGAATTATTTCTAATTTGTTATAAAAATTCTCCTTTATAGAGAAGTCATAGACTAGAGATTCTACGTCCATTTTACAAGGCATAAATTACTGTATTTATTATATTTTCCCACTTTTGATTCCTCATTTTCTAAAGCACTTATTTAATGATTTAAATATGATATATTTAACACCAGTAGTTCTGGTGTTAATGGGCAAAAAAGATTAGAATTCAAAGGAGTATTAATAGAAAAACTATCGGTCAATTTCTATACATATATGTCTTAAAAGACAAAATAGAAACAAGGAAGAATTAAGAAATTCTTAAATTATGCTTGTCCTGAGATTAAATTATTATGAAATTTGAGTCTTTAAAATATGTAAGGTCGATGATCGCAAAAGGTAATACAGTAGAAGCCCCATATAAAGCGGGAGCTACGTTTCGCTTTATGTTTCACTTCAAATCGGCAATAACAGTAAGAAGAAAAACGATTTAGTCATTCTACGTGAATTTCTCAGAGACAACACGCTATTTACAACGAATGGAACTTTCCTTTTTTCTCTTAATGCAATTCTCAACCTTTCAAGTTATTACCGACGTAGACGTCACGCGCAACGTTTCCCCAGGATGACGTATTCGCCAAACGCAAAACTAGGACGTCATAACTATTTCCTCTTCCTCTTAATCTATTCCTCTTTATCAAAACGTATACTCCTTTTATCGTAATCCCATATAAATTTTAACACAAAAACCATCAAGTAAGTTACATCAGCTAAGTATAACATTTGAGTGAAGGTAAAAACAGTCGAAAGTAGACATTTATTTATGAACACCCGGGTAAAAAAAATTACATATAATTAGATATAATTATATATAATATCATATATAATTATATATGGAAAATGGCCTTATATAATTACATATGAATTATATATAATTATATATAGTTAGATATAGAGTAAGATAGATATAACTATATATAAATTTCTCTATGTGAACTATATATAATTTTATGTAATTATATGTGGTTATATATAATTTTTTTTCCCCGGGCATATTTTTCACACTATTTCCGACCATAAACTCCATTAAGATAAAACTATCAAATAGAATGGCAGTAAATAAGAGAACTTAGATAATATTCATTAAAAACTTACTTCTTGCTACGCGCATAAATCAAATATTTAAGCTCATAAACTTTATAACCAGTTATTAAATATGTGACTCAGAACGAACAAGGGAAATGTTTCACGCTAGATAAGCAAATACCTATTTATGCGAACAAGTAATTTAATTAGAAATGCACAATTTTTCCGCCACATTTATGTCAATCGGTAATATATATTTGAAAGGGTAATTATGTATGATATTTTAAATCCATTAAAGGGAAAGAAACAATACCGGGTACGTAACACTTAAAATATTCGTGTCGCATTATCTTCAGACAGTTCAACATAAGACCGTGTCCCCAACCCGAATTCCAGACTAGTTTCTAATAGAACCTCGTCAACTTCTCTATTTATCGCTCTCTTGCTCAAGATTTGTCACGCATTTTTTTCCTACGACATGACTGGTGCAATTACAAATGGCATTGACCACAAACGGACACCATTCAAACGTGGCAATTTAGCATTCGAATATTTAAGACTAGACATAGGCGTACGTTTTGATAGAGTTACTGTTAAACTCTTTCACTCTGTACCACACTTTTAATATATTCCATGCATCGATGAACGCTGATAACAAACGATTATGATCTTAAGTAGCTTGTTTCTGAACGATGAAGGATTTATATGTCAGTCTGTATAATTCGCATTATTCAGTGATTTAAATGATATTCATGAATTATTATTAAAATTTCTTATTAGAATATTTTAAGTAGAATTGCTGTTGTTGCTTGATTGCAAACGAGATTAACTCACGAATTTTGTTGCGGCTATGCTAGTGCCGTTTTATTGAAATTTGCAATTTTTATCATAATCGTAAATTAGTTTGATTAGGGAGTACTCTGGACATTTGGTCCGAAATCTCAAAGTCAAATTGTACGGCAACCATTGAAATGCGTAGCTGCCTAAACTTGCAAATTCTAAAACACAAGGTTGTTTAAATTTTCGATGTCAAGGCGCAAATTGCCTACATTTTGATATCTCGCAGTGCGAAATTACCCAAATCTCACTTAATTAAAGTCTCAGTTACCTAAATTTCAAAGTTACCTAAATCCTGAGACCTAAAAGTCCACAGTGGCCCAAATCTAGAAGTCTCAAACTACAAAGTCACCTGACATAAATCCTTCCACAACCGAAACATAAATTGAACATTCCACGCAAAAGTCATTCAGTAATTTTATTTACTAAATCTCGGACACGGTGGAATTTCAATTTTCTTCATGATAGGTGAGCCACATGCACGCGATATCGGATTATCATTTCCAGTGCATATATTCCCAGCATCTCCCTGTCGTAACAGGAAGATCATGCCGCTGTCTGTCGTGGACTTCCGACTCTTTCCCGCCGAGCAGCAAGGACTCCCGCAAGGTCGTTTGACGGTGCAACTACCTCGCTCGTGACCGCTACTCTTTGCGCTGTCATTACGTTGGCAATTAGTGTAGTTCTTGGACGTCCCGTGTCCCGAAATGTCCTTCGCCGTCTTGCACGTCGTAATCGGCTCCCTGAAAGTGAAACTTCGATGACTCAAGATCGACCTTGATCGTATAACGATCGATGAAATAGACGATCTTTCCTTAGACTGATTCGAAGGACTTGCGACTACTGACGGACATAGGATTCTGTATTATTCCGAATTTAGTATTGTATTCTTCAAATTAATAATGTGAAGAACTAATATGAAAGTAGACATTATTAACACTAGAACTACCAAACCAGTCACAATGACTGGTACACAATTTTTTCAGACAATTCTCCAAGATTACGTAAGAGTCATAAAATAAATATTCTACGTCTATATCAATAAACATAAACCACCCAATCGATCAAATTTTCCGCCGCTTGATTCCCCCTTTTTCAAAGTACTTATTTCATTAATTAAAATATGATAGATTTGAGGCCGGTACTTCTAGTGTTAATCAGTTAACTGTAACGAAAATTTTGGTTCACGAAAATCGAGAATCTATCTCAAATTATTTATACCCTTTAGTTATTCGTTTTGTTTCGGTATGGCCTCAAAATAATCCAAATATCTTGAAATTTACGAATGTATTTTAGTTTTTGTCAAAATTACAATTTAAATAACCAGTGGTAGCTTTTATGCATGACGAGTATATACACGTCAAACACAGCTAACTGGTTTTAAAGTAGTCTTTGGATTTGCATTAAAAATTTTATCGTTAAAGAATAATGAAAGTTTTAAAGCACTATATATACTTAAAATTCAATTACAAAGTAGCAATTAGTGAAACTTTGACATGTTGAAGATGAATAACGAGATATCTTGCGTTGAATAACTGTGCGATTTATGCGTTGATAAGGTGTCACAAAGTAGGAACGAGTAGGACGGTGTAGAATTATTTTGATAATTTGTAAACACAAATAGATTTTGGAAGTCGTTTAAATATCAAGAAAAAGAAGAGTGATTTAAATTCGATAAACTGATTAGATATCTTACGCAGTGGCAGAAGCAGGACAAGGGGCGCAAGGTGAACAACAAGGTATCGGCGGACACCGTAAGACTCTCAGAGCTTCAACGTTTAAAGACGACACTCCTCTCAACAATGCCCTTTGTATCGCATTTTCATACTCTGCACGATCTTTCATGATTCGCTCGTTTTCTTTCCGCAAGCGTGATATTTCACCCTCGAGCTGCTCGAACAAAGAATCCCCAATAATGAAATGAACAACATTTCTTCAGTTTTCAAACAGTACATGTTGCAAAGTATTTCTAGAACTCGATAAGAGAATAGATACATCGATATACCTCAATTTCTCGTTTCACTTTCTCTTTATCTCTCGTGCAGATTTGCACCGCTGCATCCGTGAGATGCAAATCTGCTGTTTTGACAATTATTTCTTCTTCCGGTTGATCTTTCAATTTACGTTCGACAGTTTGAATTTCTTCTGGCTTCTCTTCGACTTGTGTTTGAGTCTGAATCTTATCTGGGATCGCAGATCGGAATAAAGGGTCGTACTCTGTAAGAGTGCTGGCTTCTACTGTTTTTCTTTCTTTCTGTGCTTCCTTCTAAAATAGTTGGAATATTGAAATTTATTATACTCGAAGTTACAGCTTTAAGAGAGTTGTAATTTCTTCCGCAATTTCTGGGTTTGAGAGTTTTGATTGTTTTATGAATGAAGAACTTTATTGTCTACAGTCTGAAGTGGATTACGAAACGAGACGGGAACTGTAATGAGTAGATGTAAAGAGTTAGACTCATAATTAGTGAGCTCCAGTTCAAAATCTTAAATTGTTAATTAGTGTATTGTCTCGGTAGTTCGAAACCCACTTAACCCATTAAGGACCAAGCATTGTAATGAAGAAAGAAATTTATAATTAGTTTTTGGGTTACATAATGTTGCGTTAACGCAACTTTGGGCTTACGTGGTACCTTATAGTGCATAAATTAAGCCTTTAGTATGTTTTTTTACTATGACATAGGTTAAATTATAAATTAAATTAATCCGATTCCCCGAAAAAAATTAGAAGTGAAATGTTGCGTTAACGCAACTTTCGGCCTTAATGAGTTAAAGCTGGAAGTTCTAAGCGAAATGACACCGTAATAATTAAAGGTGAAAAGTATAAAGCAAAAATGATACTAAAACTATTGCTAAATTCCGTTAATTAGGAGTTGTCGAGGAATTACTGTCATTGGATTATTGTTATTTATTATTATTTGTATAAGGAATGTAATTATGCCGGTAATTATGGTCCGAGTTCTCCATTTTCCTTTTCGAAATATTTCGTCTGTTATTTTGGGGTTCATGATTGTCGTGATCGTTGTAATAATGAAACAATTATCAATTCTGTTTAAAGAGCTCAATTATTTGTCATTTTTCCAAGTAGTTTCGTCGTATTCTGACGTAATGCAATATAAAGTGAAAGATAAGTTCAGCGCTGCGTACTTTTTACTTGCGTAACTTTTATAACAACCGGCATAATTATAAATAATTGTTTCAGTTATTACCTATTACTATTATCCTAGTAATTTAATAATTATTAATAATTATAATTTTAATCAGTCTTCCAATTATTTCTAAAAAACGATATTAAAAATTAGGAGATAGTAAGAGAAACGCGCCTGTTGCTCGCACTGCGCCAATTTCGCTTTCAAATTGGCGATTTCGCACATTCGCGCTATTAATTCTTTTCGCAGAGCTTCAATATCGAGTTTGCAATTATCCAACTTGTTCTGCACAGCGCTGGTCCATTGTTGTATGCGTCCCAAAATGTCAACGAACATCAGCTTTGACAAAAAGAAATTTAATTTGCAGTCCAAATAGAAATACCATCCTAATCTATTATTAGCGTAAGATTAATTTCCTTTGTTATTGAAAAAGAAAAAAAAATAACGCACACATAGATTCTTTCTCATAGAAATCGGCATAACGGTGAAAGCAAAGCTTTTATTAGTCTTACGAAATTGGGAGTATTATCAAAAGGCAACGTGAGAAATTAGATTTCCGAATTTTGACGAAAATGGAAGTAACTTTAAAATACGAGTTCATTCCGGTATCCTCGCCACATACTCCCCCAAGTCGTCCCAATTTCATCATGGCTCTATTTTTGTGCAGGGCTCAACCTTTGAGTCGTGTTCAAAGTTCTCGCTTAATGTTGCCAACGCTTTACCAGCTTCCTGAAGATTCTGATGCACGTAGTCTATCATTTCGTCCACCTTCTTATCTCTGTACTTGCAAACATGGAAATATTCTTTTTAATTTATGCTCCAATAACTGTTAACCGATAAATAATTCAATTTATTTCAGTAAGTCAAATAAATACGTTTAAAAAAAAGAAATTACAGAGGCAAAGAACTTGCTAGATTTCGAATCTGCAAGATAAAGACAGAAAGAGAAAAAACTAACGCTGGAAATGTTTATAGAAAATTTGTAGGTCTAGTATTAATCATCAAATTTCTTAGAGGAAGACGCAGATAATAAATGCATCTTCTATAACTGATTGTTTCACTATTTTAGCTAATAATAAATAAAATATACAATCAATTTAAATGATTCGTATACCCAGTTGATGCTGCAGTCTGTCCCATGCAGAAGCAGCAAGGTCCGCTTGGAGAAACAACATTTTCTGTTTCATTTTCCTTTTTTTGTTCTTTGGGGATCATTGCAACCGGTTCTCCAACTTCCTCTTCCGGTGAGGCCGATATCGTGGCCGTTTGTTCGACTTCCGTTGTGTCTGCACCACCCGTCAAACGATCTGGATCATTGATGTCGGTAGTGCATTTACGAAGTAACGTAGGTGATTTTTTCAATTTATGTGGTTTAGTGGGTGGCTTCCGGGCTTCATCGGTCGAGAGCCCTACGAAAAATTATGTCATAGGATTTTCTATTGATATTAATCTAAATGACGATTAGGTAGTAAAATTTCTATCCCTTACCCCTTTTAGGTATGCTTAAATTTGAGCGAGGCATTTTTTATTATGTCATGGTCACGAAAAGCTACTTCTTGAGGTACCGTTTAAATAACTTGTTAATTTATTCGTTAATTTTTGTAGACCAGTTTTGGCAGATTACGATAGGAGTAAAGTCACACGCGAATGTTACAGTGAATATCATTTGTTTTTGTTTTTTTACAATTCAGTTATACGAGAAGTAGATCCCTGTAAAAAACAGTCAAGTATCTAAAAGTTGAACGTACCAGGTATCATATGATTTTTTAAAGGGTTCGCAAATGAAACACAGAATGTATATCATTGAATCAATTTGTATTCGTAGTCGTGAAAGTATAATTGAAAATGGTCATTCGAGATATTTAAAATATAAACTTTATATTAAACAAACATACATTCACGGTCTCTTTCGATGTACCAATTATACAGACAAGTTAATGGAATTGTGCTTTTACGCGAAAAAGAAAAGCACAGAGTGACCTGTATAAAAGTTAGCTTCCTCTTATATTACAAATGTCCGTCTCGTTCTCTTACATTTAATGAAATGTTCGAAATTGCTATGATCAATCGAAACTTATTACATGTATTCCGAGTGATGAACGGTCAATAATGATTTAAACTGAACTTAATTATATATATATATACACATATTTATAGTCTAGGTGGCTTTTTTAGGTGGCGGCCTAAAGACGCCGACTACGACTGCATGGTCTCTCTCGTAAGGTTCTAGTGTGATCTGTTCTTGAGGTTTCAATTTGTCTGCAATGAGCTTCTTTACTTCTGCCGCAAATACTGCTTCTGGTTGAGCTGTCGAGTCTATACAACTGGCCTGGAAAATAATCGAGATTAAATATACCATGAATGCAGTACAAAAGAAAGTAACATTTTCTCGTTTGTTCGATATATTTTAAGCATACTTTGATAGATATGACAAAGTGTCCTCCATTCCTCAGGAAATATTGTGCATTGAGAGAAACTATTCTAGCTTGATCGGGCTGTGCTACATCCGCAAATATTGTGTCTACCATTCCGACGAGCATTCTGTACTTGTGAGGATGCCTCGCGTCTTCGATTATAGGTATGATATTCGTCCTCTTTTTAGCGACGTTTATAAGATCTCTACCCGATCTGTGAGAGAATTCTACTGCGTAAACTAAGCCTTCCTGAAAACGTAAAAAAAACGATATATGTATATGATAGAAATTTCTTCATTTAAAGTGAAGGATCTAATAGATTACGAAAATAATAATTGTACGCGCGTTTTTTTTTTGAGTAAAACTCTAAATGTTTTGCTCATGAAAAAAACGGGTATGTAATTTTTATAGCATTACTTCGACACCAAATCAGTGGTAGGAAACTAATCTGGCTCTAATGTATGCAACACAACTTGTACATTCCTGATTACCAGAGTAATCAAACTTTTACTATTTAGGATATGGATATTGTAGGAACTCACTGGGCCAACCACATCAGCTACATGAGATACTGTAGTTCCTGAAGCAGCACCTAAATATAAAACTTTACTTCCAGGTGGCATATGAATTTGATCTACTCCTCCAAGAATGGCTGCTGCCAATTTTGATCTGAATGGATTCCACACTCTGTATTCAATTTTTTCGCCATTTTCTCCCTGTAATATTTTTTTATATGACTTACATTTATCAGAGTTAATATATATTAAATATTTTATATCACTTACATCAACACTGATCCTCTTTTCTCCATAAACTTCAGATCCAGGAACCAAATTCAATGTGACTAATGCATCTTCTTTACCCCTGGCTATAAAAACTCCTTCGTGACGATGAGGTTCTATTACAACAGTTTTGCCACCTTTGAAACCACCTCCTCCACGTCCTCTACCACCCCCTCGGCCACCACCACGTCCGCGTGGAGTACCACCACCTCTGCCTCCTCCTCTACCACCACCACGTCCACCAAAACCACCTCCACCGCCTCTACCTCCTCCTCCTCCTCTTCCTCCTCTAAAACCTCCACCACCTCCTCTGCCACCTCTAAATCCACCACCGCCTCCACCTGGTGAAAATCCTGTAATGGAGTAAATTTCATAATGAAATATATTCTTTTATTATTTAAAAATGTTTGTATAGCATTTTCGTAAACGTTAAATTTATGAATTGCAGTTAATTAATATGTTTTATTTGATAAACTTATTATCTTATAAAGTCATTGAGAATTAGATTTTTCTTAAGCTTTAATTTATTTGTGTATTTCGTTGATCTACTAACTTTAAAATAACTATTTATTTCACGTCGATGTATTATAGTTCGATGAAAATATTTATTATTGCGATATATAGACACGTGGTATATACAAACGCAACGAGCACCGAAGTTTTAGGTTACCGACAAGTAGCAAGAAATGTACATATTCTTCTCGTTAAAACTCATCAACTATATGATATTAATATTTTTCGAATTCAATATTACCTGGTTTACCCATGTTAAACTTTTAAAACACGGGTAATTTGTAATAAATTTATATTTAACTTTTTACAATTTTACGCACACGTGCGTCACAGACGCCGTCTTCACGGAAATTGTGGACGTTTACAAAACTTCCCTTCCGGTGCAGGATCAGTATCGACTCGAAGTATCGATATTTCTTCTATCGATTTTCATCTCTAAAAAGTACGTTCTATTCGTACGTAATAATTTACTTTGAAATATGGAATATAAATGTTGCTTTACGAACGCAACACGCATCGATGTTAAAAGTAAAAGCTACGCTTAGTTTACTAGTTAGCAGAATACAACTTTATGCAAATTCGTTGTAGGCTTGTTAGCTGATGAAACGAACGATCGTTACGTGCTTTTAAACGATTAACAGATCATCGTTTTTATCGAAGCAAATAAACGATATCTTCTTTAATGAAATTTACATTAATGTCGCAGGGACATTTAAAAATATGAAGTAAATATAACGATTTTCATTAGAAATCAAAGGCGAATTCTCGAGATAATAAATTGACCATTTTTGTTTACAGAATCAGCGTTGACGGTTTGATTGTATATTTTCCTTACGATTACATTTATCCAGAGCAATATGCGTATATGCTCGAGCTCAAACGTGGCTTGGATGCCAAAGTAGATACTTTTTAATTGTTATTACGCATTATACCAAAAGAAAAATATTTATTTGTAATTAAAATTAATTTCGTTATTATTATTCAGATGTTAATGTTTAATTTTAGGGTCATTGTCTGTTGGAAATGCCTTCTGGCACTGGCAAGACAATAACATTATTATCATTAATTGTAGCTTATATGCTGGAGAATCCGTTAGATGTGACAAAGCTAATCTACTGTTCTCGAACTGTCCCAGAGATAGAGAAAGTTATAGAGGAATTGAAAAAACTTATAGATTACTATGAAAAGGAAACAAAGAGTAAGCCTAAAATTGTTGGTCTGGTACTCAGTTCAAGGAAAAACATGTGTATACATCCTGAGGTAATTGATATTGAATATATCTTCCTGAAATTCTATACTAATATAATGAATATTTTAGGTGAGCAGAGAACGTGAAGGTAAAATTGTGGATGGACGTTGTCATTCTCTTACTGCATCTTATGTTCGTGAGAGACATAATTATGATGATTCAACACCTATCTGTAGTTTTTATGAAGGATTTGATATGGAAGGTAGAGAACAAATTGTACCACCAGGCATTTATTCAATTGATGATTTAAAGGAATATGGAAGAGACCGGAATTGGTGTCCATATTTTCTTGCAAGGTTTACAGTAAGCATTTATGAAAAGATGTATGCCAATCTTTTATAAACGAAATATTACTGTGTATGTATGATTTTAGATTTTACATGCACAAATTGTAGTATACAGTTACCATTATTTATTGGATCCCAAAATTGCAGAGACTGTGTCTAAAGAATTAAATAAAAACTCAGTAGTAGTTTTTGATGAGGCTCACAATATAGGTATGATAATCTTCTTTCAAACGTTGTACGAAAAAAATATTGGATAACACGAAATTAATTGTTATAAATTGATTACAGATAATGTCTGCATTGATTCCATGAGTATTAAAATAAACAGAAGATCAATGGAAAAAAGTTCTGCCAATATACAACTTTTGGAAAAGACTGTAGCAGAGTAAGTTAAATCTAAATCTCTAACGTGAATTATAATTATTTGCAATAATATCTCAAACAAACTTTTGTAATTTAGAATGAGGGAAGAAGATGTAAATAAGTTAAGGGAGGAATACGAAAGATTAGTGGAAGGATTGAGAGATGCGCAAATGACAAGAGAAACTGATGTAATTTTAGCTAATCCTATCTTACCAGATGAAGTACTAGAAGGTATATTTTAATGTGTAATATAACCAAAGTATAAAATTAATCTTTCATATTTTTACAGAGGTGGTTCCTGGTAATATAAGAAACGCGGAACATTTCGTTAGCTTTTTAAAAAGATTTGTGGAATACTTAAAAACGCGTTTACGTGTGCAGCATGTGGTACAGGAATCTCCAGCAGCATTTTTACGAGATATGCAGTCGAAAGTTGCGATCGAACGGAAACCGTTACGATTTTGTGCCGAAAGATTAGCCTCTCTTTTACGTACTATGGAGATAACTGATTTAACTGATTTTTCTCCAATAATCTTGGTGACACATCTTGCAACATTGATTTCAACATACACAAAAGGATTTACTATCATTGTAGAACCATTCGACGATAAAACTCCTACAGTCTTAAATCCAGTTTTACAATTTAGTTGTTTAGATTCTTCGATAGCTATGAAGCCAGTATTCGATAGATTTCAATCAGTAGTAATTACTTCAGGAACATTATCGCCGTTAGATATGTATCCTAAAATCTTGAACTTTCACCCAGTCATAATGTCATCTTTTACTATGACATTGGCAAGACCATGTCTTTTACCTATGGTAAGTTTCAACATATTATCTGCAAATGCTGAATTGATACTATAGAATTAATTTGTTCAAATTTCAGATCGTAGCAAAGGGTAACGATCAAGTCGCCATATCATCGAAGTACGAAACTAGGGAGGATGTTGCTGTTATAAGAAATTATGGTCAATTATTGGTTGAGTTTGCCGCCACTGTTCCCGATGGTTTAGTTTGCTTCTTTACATCGTATTTATACATGGAATCTGTCGTGGCTGCATGGTTAGTTTTAATAGAATTACTTGAAGTATTTTAAAGGAATTTTAAATCATTATTCTTACAGGTATGACCAAGGTGTCGTGGACCAACTCCAAAGGCATAAATTATTATTTATCGAAACTCAAGACTCCGCAGAAACTAGTTTAGCGCTTATAAATTATATAAAGGCTTGCGAAAATGGAAGGGGTGCCGTTCTTCTTTCAGTAGCACGTGGAAAAGTATCCGAAGGAGTTGATTTCGATCATCATTTGGGTAGAGCTGTTTTAATGTTTGGTATACCCTATGTATATACGCAGTCACGTATTCTAAAAGCACGATTAGAATATCTTCGCGATCAATTCCAAGTAAGCAATTATTTTGTTTTATCTAGCTGTTATAAATAAGGTTACTAACAAATTCATTCCGTTTCAAAACTTTTAGATAAGGGAAAATGACTTTTTAACTTTTGATGCTATGCGACACGCTGCGCAATGCGTTGGTCGGGCAATCAGAGGAAAAACTGATTATGGCATTATGGTATTCGCTGATAAGGTAATTTTATTGTTATTTTCTCTTTGTAATACCATTAATTTCATATGTTCTTATGATTTCAGAGGTTTTCAAGGGCAGACAAAAGATGTAAGTTACCAAAGTGGATACAGGAACATTTGACTGATAGTTTATGTAATTTATCGACTGAAGAAGCTGTACAGGTAAATTATTAACGTTTTTCGGAATGTTTAATTACATTATGGAAGTAATAATGAAACATTTATTATATATTTAAATCTTTAGATAAGTAAGAGATGGTTACGACAAATGGCGCAACCCTTTACGCGTGAAAATCAATTAGGATTATCGTTATTAACGAGAGAGCAACTTGAAAAAGAAGAAAATAGTAAAATTGAACAAAAGGCACAGCAGAATTAAACATTTAATATCAATTCCAACAAATTTTCTGTGCCATTCACAAAGAATATACTTTATATGATATGTAAAAATGTTTACACGGTAATTTGTACTTCGTAATGTATTTATATCTAAAGAAATATTTTTCTTCAAAGTATAAAGTTATTAAAAAAACAATCTAAGACATAATACTACCCTTACGTATTCACGAGTGAAAACAAAGTTTGAGAAATCGTTAATGGGAATACAGAGATACTTCTATGCAATTAAAAAAGTTTAATAACAAAGTACGACGATGGATTTTAACAGTGTACAAAATACAGTTATATCTATGAACAAGTCATTAATATCACCACCTCACAAGAACTTGGTCACCGTCTTGTATCGAATAGTAGCTGAGTTCCTGAAGTGGTTTATCCAATGGAATCTCATCTTTTGAAAGCTAAAACGGATTATATTGTATTACAGGTATGTTGAGCGATCTTACATACTATACTTACATCATGTTGTATAAATGAAAGTGCTGGTATCTTTCCCCCAGTTTTAAATAGTCTCTGAACAAGACCAATCACCTTTTGAACTTCCATATCTTTCAAAAGTTTCCTTTTAATTCCTCTCGATTGATGAGGACGATCCGGGCATACAAATTCCACCGTTATAACATTGGAGACCATCTCTACTTTTGCTTTAGATGACGGAATATCGGAAATTCCATATTCTACGAATAATTTCACGTCATTGATTACCTTTAGCATAATGTATCGATGTTTCGATCAAAAGATCAGGAATTATTTGCATACTTTCCACTAATGCAGGATACCGAGGATGCTCGGTAATAAATTCATTCCTCTTTTCAACGTCGCTCTCCGTTTCAGTCCATTTTGGTAAAAATAATTTTAAATAATCATATTCGGCACCTCTTCTTTCGTCATGTAAAATTTCTGTACTATTTAGGTAGCGCAATTTTGATATCCTTGCGATTATTAATTGTCGTGTAGTTTCTAAGCTCTCATTTTTCAAAATTGGGTTTTCCCTAAACTTCAGATCTTCAAGATTGTTAAGCTTCTCTAATTCAGATATAGATTGCCACTAAAAATTTAAGAAAGTACAGTGATTTTTCTTGATAAGCGTTTACATGCAGGATACCCGTATTTGCTTTACCTCTGATATGTTATTTTCGGATATATGTAATTGTCGTAAGACTGGAAAAGATTTAGTCTTCTCTGTTGGTTTATCAGATGGGAATCTTATCTTGCTTATTTTATTACAATTTACGTTGAGATACTCCAAACTGTAAGACGAAATCTTGTAATATAAATGATCTTCGATGTAATTGTTTTTTTTTTTTCAATTATTAATTTTGTAGAAAATGAACTTTAAAAGTACTGAAGCAATTATGACTTGCCATGGTAGTGACCCCAATTTAAGTATTTCATCCCAACTTGAAATTAAATTTCCTTCAAGTGTTAATTTTGATATTCTCATTAAATTACTATCATCTAAGGGCTTCTGCATAGTGCTGATCAGATTAAAAGACACTGATAATTCCTCAAGAGCTGGGAAAATACTTATACATTTTTGAATATCAAACCAGTTGTAACCCATTCTTGCCATAGTCAAATGATTAACTGTTGCAAAAGAGTTACTTAACATCTTAATATTTTCTTCTGTTGATAAATGATTTTCGCTAAAAAGAAAGAAGATAATGAGTTAATTAAAAAAACATTTAAACGCCCTAAATAATCTTAGAAATAAATGTACCTGATATTAAGGCGTGTAAGTGAATGAAGCTGACAGCACACATCAGCTAAAGCTTGCCAAGAATTTATTAAATTTCTAGATAAGTCTAACTCTTCCAAATTTGGGCACAATTCTTCCAATTCTCCAGGCTTACCAGCATTACTAACATATTGTCCTCTCAGCCATACTACTTTCAGCTGATCAAATTTACTTTGTTTCTTATTAACTTTAGAAAAGCCAACAACCTCCAGGAAAGGAGCATTAATCTCTTTTTGTAGGCTCATTAATGTATCCCTATCAATACCCGCTAATTCATCATTAATGAGACCATAACGCATTTTAATAGCTTGTGGGCAAGATACTCCCAATCTTGCTTTACCTGGACGTATAAATGAACCTGATGTAGGATGCCTGAAATAAAGCATACAAAATTTATTACTCTTATAAAATATTAAGGATATCATAAATTTCTATCAACATAATGTTTTACCTAGCTTTAAAATATTCTAGTCCTTCGTATGTACCATTGTGTTTTCCACGTGTTGGATCATCCCAATCTATGCCTAGCCACTGACCTTTAGTATCACCAACTGGACCAACATATTTTAAGGTACCTTGGTGTCCATCACACTCAATTCTACTGTCAATTTCATACCTTTTATCTTCTACCATACTAAAAAAGGAATTTCACTGATATTTTAAGGTTATCAGTAGAATAGTATTAAAATAGTATATATCTTTAGAACGCTGCCGCTAAACAATCTGTATTTATAAAATAACGTTGGGAAATAATTGAGAAAAATGTACATAATTCATGTTGCGGTTAAAAGTCTAACCTCAATATAGTAGATGATCATTGAAGACCAAGGCAAGTAAAGTATCACTATAGACGATATAAAACAACCGATTATTGAAAAATACTATAAAAAATAGTTGTTACAATGATGACAGAATACCATGGGTTTATGATTCTGTCAAAATTAAGAGTCATACAATACAGTATGACATTTCTCTGTTTGTACTGCAAAAATACCGAAGAGCTCTATGGTGGAAGATACTCCTATCCTGTCGACACGACTGCCGTCGAGTATCACATTTTGGAACTAATTTTTCGAATATATATTGCTAATTTAATTTCACCTCATTAAAGTAACTTTTTAGAAAAGTAAATCATTTAGATATATTAGTTTACGTAATAATATTCTACTTTAACTACTTTAACTATGCAACAGCATAATGTAAATGATCGAAACATGAATTTTTATTTTTCTTCTTCTATCATTTAGAAGTTCTCGATCACCTCAATTATTAATATATATTTGATGCATTTAATTGAAAAACAAGGTCTATCTTCTAGTATATTAATTCTGAATATTTTAACTTCGGTAAAATAGAAAGAAAAGTAACATCCTCGATGTTATGGAAATATACACGCAGTGACGTAAAAATGCACTGACGTAATATTACCCACTTACACACACACGATACACATCGCAAACAATTATCAGCCTCACCAATGCATTAAGATTGCATGCTAGATATATCTTTTTACACTACATGGGAACAACAGCAATGACGAATGAAAAATAAATATTTTGATTTTATTTGCCAAAGGGTGTATAGGTATTACATAATAGACGAACTATACATATAACACAATTTAGTAAGAATGTACAAGTGCTATAAAATATAGTATATATATGTATAAATATGAATAGTTAGTCTTATTTCATATATACGTATATACACGTTTGTATACATATACAGCAGATTCCATTATGCTTGTAATTATTGTATCTCTCTACTTCGACTTTAATTCTTATGACTGCTTCATCTGGGAGTATTAGTCATAAAATTATTATGCTCATGATAACTGTATTCGTAAAAGACGTTTGTTTGCTGTATTAATAAAATTCGTACATTGTACTTAAATATAATTAAAAAAGATGAATCGTTTTAAACGCTCAAAATGCTGGCTGGATTTAGAATTTCGATCCAATAACCATCCGGATCTTTAATAAAAGCAATTCCCTTCATTTTCCCATCATTGGGCTTCTTAACAAACTCTACATTAAATTCCTCGAATCTTTTGCATGCTGCTTCAACATCAGGTACTGTAATTCCAATGTGGCCTGTAGGATAACAAATTAATTTTTTTTATGTTATTTATTATCATAAATTATTTCTTTGACTGCTTGTACAATGTGTCTTACCAAATCCTCTTGGCTCAGAGTTCCCATTATGATACACTGCATCAGGATCTGTTTCTGTACCCCAGTTACTAAAAAGACACATTATTTATGCATATGTAATTATGTATCTGTAAGTTTTAAATTGTTCATTTTAATACAAGATTCCTACACTATTAAAATTGAGGATATACTAATATGATAAGAAGAGTCTATATACAAGTGATAAGAAACATACTGAGTAAGTTCTATAGTAGCTTTACGTGTGAATGTCCATTCAATACTTTCTCTCTTATCATGAGGTATATCTTTTGCATCTTCATATCCAAGAAAGTATAAAGAGAATTTCATTTCAGGGAAATCAAGTTTCTGTAGTAATCTCATTCCAAGAACTTCAGTGTAAAATGGCAGTGACTTCCTTGGATCTTTAATACGATACATTGTTTGCTGCATTATGTAGTTTTTAGTAGCAGGATCCGGTTCTTTGCACAGTTTACGTGCTTCAGTATTTGATAATCCTGTAGGTTCACCCATCTGGAATAAAATTACCAATATTACTTATGATTTAATGTTAAAATCGTTAAATAATTCTTACTGTATCAAACAAGAAAAAATTGCAGACATACAGTTTGTAATCCTGCACAGTGACCATTTAAAAAATTATAATTATTAACTAAGATTTTGTTACAATATGATTTCACTACAGTAGATAATCTCTTGCAGAATGACATTATTTTCAGCCTCTTTTTCTCACTTAACAGCGAATAAATAATTTTCCACAAAATCGAAAAAAATAAGAAGATATATGTATGCACAAGTAAAATGTAAATCTTTTTAGTTAAAGTTAAAAAAACTTATATCGCAGATAATTGCAGGTTAGATAATAGATGATTTTTTTTTTCACTCCAGACCAAGCAAGTTTTACAATATTAAAATATATTTAATCCCTCCAATGTAGTGTTAAATCATAAATAATCGTAAGTCCCGATTATTTAACTGTTACCTTCGGTAAAGTAGTAAATTGTACAGCAAACGAGTAGAAAGTAAGGAAGAGTAGCCGAACGCAACCAGGACTAACTTGTTGAACTCAGTCGGAGCACTCGAATCAGTCCATGAAACGGAAGTTGTCCACATAATTGCGATGTTGCGTCGTTTACATTCGGTGCGTTCTGCTCGCCAGTTTTGCCCAGAAGTGGAATATCTTTCGATACATGTAGCGTTCCGGTTGTCATTGACTACTCGGCTTACCTTGGTTTACCTTATCTGTCAAAACTGACAAATAGTGGGAGCACTTGACTGAAGAGACATCGTTAACTTGTACATTTTACATCGATAGATATTGTTGGACATTTTTAACGAAATGGCACACTGGTTTCATCGTAATGTACTGAAAGCTACGACTAATCAGAAATTTGAATTGAAAGTGGCAAGTCCTACAGATGCTACTAGAAAATTATGCAGGTTAGTGATTTATATCAAATAATTTAGAAGTGTGCATGTTATTCTTATGATATTTAAGTATTTTGTAATGTTTTCAGCGACTTAAAGCTCTCGAGGAGTCGTCTACTGGAATTGGTGAAAAATCCAAATAATTCAAGTGACACGATAGATCCAGCTTTTCATAGCTATTTGAGTTTATTGTATGGATTTATATGGGAGATAAATACATCTGCAGAGGAGAGCCAACATGTTGGAAGACCAAGTCCTAGTAAACTTAGAAATGTCCTTGTATTTAAATGGACACATACACTTTTGGGAACAGGCACTTAGTAATACATTTTTCATATATATTATATAAGAGAGTTCTGTTGACATTTAATGTTATTAAAATTGTTATTATACTCTTACAGTTCTAGTGCTGATTCAGTTTATGAAGCAGCCAATATGAGTATTAACATAGGGCTGTGGTTTATGAAACATGCTGCAATGATAGCTGCAAAAGATGAGTAAGTATAATATAGAAATGTTTAACAGACAACTACTTAATTAATATAAGAATTTAACATAACTTTTATGTCATCTTTCAGTATAAGCATGGATGAGGCAAAAGATGTACATACTATGTTGAGAAGAGCAGCAGGAATTTTTACATTTGTACAAACAGAATTTTTGCCACAGTTGGCAAATCCTCCAACATTAGGAAGTGATTTAGATCCAAGAGTGATAAATGCATACATAAATCAATGCACTGCAGAAGCACAAGAAGGTTCTTTTTTTATTATTCAGCACAATTAACTTATCTAGCTGAATGATTTTACTCAACTTATATTGTATTACAGTTACTGTAGCAAGAGCAGTAGAACTGAAACACAATGCTAGTTTGATATCAGCATTAGCTAATGAAACAAGTAAATTATTTTTGGATGCTGCTAACACTTTGCGCCCTTTTAAACCAGAAATATCAGCACAGTGGATTAAATATTTGGAGCTTAAAGCAGAATTTTATCGTTCTTATGTAAGCATAAAATTATTAGTTATTAAAAAATATCCATCTAACATGAATAAATATTTTTGCAGGCTTACAACTACTGTGGTGAGAACTTACTGGCCATGGATAAATGTGGAGAAGCGATTCGAGCTTTACAAGAGAGTGATGCTTGTCTGAAAAAAGCAAAACTACTGTGTCAAGAATATGGAAAAACAAGTGGTCCAGCATCTCGCGCGAAACCAGATCAGCATATTGTATTTAAAAGATTGGCACCCATAGTGAAGCTTACACTCGATAAATGTAATCGAGAAAATGGTTTAATGTAAGTAACATGCTTATATGAATTTACAGGTGACAGGATTAAATAATTTCTTTAATGATTTTTATGTAGATATCACCATACAGTACCAAAAGAACTTCCAGTTCTGGACACCAAAGCTACATATGGTTTAGTTAGTCCAATCGATTTTCGAATGCCATCTCACAATACTGTATGGAATTTGAATACGTATAATGCGTTAATTGGCGTGACACCCGCAAAAACGGAAAGAGAACAGAATTTGCCACCTGTTAAAGAGGATGCAATTCATCAGAGTACTAAAGATCCCAAAAACGAGAGCGGATGTATATTACAGTAAATTGTTTATCGTAAACGTGTAAATACGAATAAGTGCTTTACTTTCTCACTATGATATGAATCACGGCTGTTGAACCTACACAATAATTTATTTAAAAAGTATCCTTTGTATACATTAGTAGAGGTATACTGAAAAAATCGAATTAGCATTTAAATATTTTGATGATTATATACAGTGATGTTACACGTACGAGTAACATATTTAAATTTTACAAACTAAAGACATATATCTTATTTATTTATTACATGATTTTATATGTAACGAATATGTGCAATATCAAATATTCGCATGATTATATCCTGTTCTTCACGCACGATGTAACAAAGTATACTATCGTTACTGCTACTGAAATAATTCTAATTGTCATCACTGAAAGTGAAGAACTCTATTATTAAGAACACCGCAATTAATATTACTATTATAAACTAAAACTAGTCAATGTAATAAAATTAATCATATATTTTATGTATTAATTAGGACAACGTCAACTAATGTTAAAATCGAGTAATAATGTTTCTACATTAAAGTAGATTGAAATGTTTTTCTATGAAATCTATTTTTCAAAAAAAGTATTATACTCGTGGAATCTAAAATCGCAATTATATACATGTGTTGTATATACCTAAAGAAAAGTGTACTTTGAAATTATGTTTTATAATTATTTAAGAAGAAGAAGAACGTTGCATATTATATTTAATAAATTTGTTACAGCTTTCTGTAAGTAGCAAAGTATGACCGATGCACCAATTTTTATGAATACAATTTAAAAAGCATAACATGAATGAACTGTATTTCCTAACAAACTTCAATAATTTCAAAACGATAAGAACGATACAAGATACTAATTATCAGTGAAACCTATTTAAAAATATTCTCAATATCATATATCACGATATAAACAAGCTTAGTATTTCTGTATGATGAAATACCACAATTTCATTGTTCTGACGAAAGAAATTTAAAATTCCTCTACGAAGCGTGCGATAAAATCGTGCATGCGCACAACGAATGAAATCTCGTACGTAAGTCTCAGGTTATCTCTTTCTAATCTGCAGCCGTTCAAGACAGCATTAGCATTTACATTTACTTTAGCCAGTCTGCTTCCTGCTGTCTTGCAGTCTCATGTCAACGGGAAATGGCGTGCAACACGAAATAATATTTTTTCTACCGCTCAATAGAATTTCACTTTCTGCTGCAGTGTCAGTGACTGTGAAATACACTACGAATAATTCTTCACATCGTAAAAAATATCTTTTATTTAAAAAAAAATAAGATTTTCCAAGTTTTTTTCATACTTCGATTACGAGTTAATTGTGAGCATAGTGAAAGTTGTTCGTGTCTTTGACCTAATTCAGTCGATCTTTTCCTTGGACATGGTTAACTCCTGATACATTCCACACTATATGCAGTATACATTCAAAATATAGTAATTAACGAAAAGTGTTATAATCTGCAAGCTGTAAAAAAAGAAACATAGGAATTTAAATCACGGTGATGACGAGCTCAAACACACGTGACGTAATCCGAGTTGGATCTCGGAAAAGTGAGGTAAATTCCAATGAATATTAATCTCATGAAGTGAAATTGATATGAACGTGATTTAAATGTCCGTACGTATTGTCATAGTTTTTGCTGATGGGAAAAAATAAGTACTTAATGATGTGAGAAATTTTAATTAACGATCGGAGTATTATCAACTTCATAATCAGATGTTTCCGTACAAGAAACTGATAAGTATGTAGTTTCGTAGGTTTTGGGAAGCTTGTCATTAGCGTGACACGCTGAAAAATATAATTGCATCTCATTTGGCATAATAAGCACGTTAAAACATGTTCGTAAACAACATAAAATCCAGCTGCATAGAATTCTAAGATTACTATTGTTTTTTTCTTCTTATCCGCGATTAGTCAGCAGTTTTATAATCATTTAAGCCAAAAAAGTTCGTACAGTATTACGATTTCAATAATTATCAATCTTTCTGTCATCCCCTTTTTGTTCGTAAAATGACAGTATAAAATTAATTTTGAAACTGAATACAAAATACATGGATATTGCAATATTTAATCTGTATATACTTATGGTTTCAGTTGGCCTTAATACAGACAAGATATGTGATAGAATGTTTGAAAGAATTTCATCAAAAAAAGGATTTTGAAATTGGTAAGATGATTTTTAAACTACAGCAAAATGTTGTCTCAAAATAATAACATGATAGTACAAAAAAACAACTATTTCTAACTATTGCTTTGCTTATATTAATTTGTTCAAACTTCTTTTTATTCTAAATGTTATATAACATATAATATACATTTCTTTTGAAGAAGAAACTCTTATATAATTCTGAAAGCAATCACACTTTGTATTGACATATATACAAGTGCTTTCTGGTAATAGCATAGATCTGAACATATTTCTATTTTGACATGATCAATAATAGAAAGAAATATATTTTGTTTTCTTGCTGAGACAAATTACAGTATTTAAAGTAATATTTGCAGTTACAATGAACACTAAGGGTGACAAGATTTTGGATAAGTCTTTGCCAAAGATCGGAGAAAAGTCATTATTTACTGAGGAATTGGAGCTTGCTTTAGAAAGTGGCCGGGTTGATTTTGTGGTACATTCACTGAAGGATTTGCCAACCACACTGCCAGATGGAATGGCCTTAGGTGCAATATTAAAGTGAGTATGTGAAACAAAAGAAGTTAAACAACTTAGAAACATACTTCTTATATTTTTAGTAGGTATACGAATTTGATTCACTATTCCAGCCACATTGTAGCTGGCTAGCAATGAATTATACATTACAAATTTAAATTCGTGGAGAAATTATCATTTTCATGAAATAAACATTTGAGAGATATATATGCTTAAACTGTTTCTGGAACTCCATACAGTTTGAACCAAATATAATTGTCTGTAAATATCCTTAAAAACATCTAAAGATATTGATTGCAAGCAAGGCTTATTTAATTTGATATTGCCTAATACCACTATATCACTCTTAGACCAAATATTTATAAATAGATTTATGTAACCATAGTTTTATATTATGACTTATAAACATTTTTCTATTAACTATTTGTAAAACTATTTATTTATATATAAAAAAATTAATTTATATAATATACGAAAATACATACATCGCGTGTAATATCTTAATAATGAAATAACTCTGTTTTTGTAGGCGTGAAGATCCATGTGATGCAGTTGTCATGTCTAAAAAGTACAAAGATAAAACATTATCCACCCTACCTGAGGGTAGTGTCATTGGTACTAGTTCATTGCGCAGATCTGCTCAATTAGCTAGAAATATGCCTCACCTGAAAGTAGAAAATATTCGTGGTAATTTGAATACTAGATTAAAGAAACTAGATGATGAAGAGGGTCCGTTTGCTGCAATTATTTTAGCTGCTGCAGGATTAAAAAGAATGGGATGGGAAGATAGAATAAGTCAGGTATATACACGTTTATTAGTGTAACAAAATATTAATTTATTTCGTACATGTTCATGTTTATAATTGCTTACATTACATTCACAGATTCTAGAACCAGAAGAGGTTTTGTATGCTGTTGGTCAAGGTGCATTAGGAGTTGAATGTAGAGAGTCAGATTGGAAAATATTATCTCTTTTAGAACCATTATACGATGTAGATACGACATTACGATGTGTGTGTGAACGTTCGTTTTTAAAAACTCTGGGTGGTGGATGTTCTGCACCAGTTGCAGTTTCTTCAACATTAGTAGATAAGTACCTAACTATTACTGGTGCAGTATGGTCTTTGGACGGACAAACACTTATCAAAGACACTTCTAAAAGTAAACTTTACATACCTGATGACGATGGAGAGCCTCCAAAGTAAGTATACAACACTTCACTTTCGTAATCCGTACTGTTAATGTAGAACAGGGATGTACGATATCTTCATGACAGTCGATGCTTCTCGAAAAACAGCTCTGGTGTGCAGATCTCGTGCACCTCTGTACGTAGAATGTATTATATTTCAATATCATTCTTTGTCATTGCAGAAAGTGTCCTTATCGAGAACCACGACTTTACTGCAGTGTTACACCTGGCAAAGTAAGCAGTATAAGTCTTCTTGGTGCTGAACAACTTGGTAAAGACCTTGCAAAAAGTCTTATAGAGAAAAATGCTCTTGATATTATGATCCAAGCTAGAAATGAAATTTTAAATTCGAAATAGGTCTATTAAAGAAACAGTTAACACGTTGAGCCTTAGGCGATTGCGTTTATCTACTTTTCGTTCGGCACACAGAGGAAGTGTTTGCTTATAAAAATTTTCTGATCAAATGAGTGCATTATTGAGAAAGCTTATTGAGGAAAAGTGTAAAATGGTACAGCAAGGTATTTTAGCGATCAACCTATTTTTAAATACTGCTGTTGTACCTCGTTTATGCTCTACTGTGTAGTAGGAAGAAAAATGTCAGGGACTAATGCCACCTGAACGAATAATTCACTGTCAGCCTTCAGTCGGTCGTCACGGTTTAACGTCTTAATTGTTTGATACTGAGAAATCATTGAAGAGGAAAGAATATATGAGATATTCACGAAAGGAACGTCGTTATCTGCAGTAATCGATTTAACTCGCGATGGAAACTATCACATTATGACGATGTTTATTTTGATCAGTGTTCCTGTAGCTCATAAAATAATTTTAAACTTTACATCTTCCTACTGTTGTTATTCCTAAAAAGTACAAAAATATTGTAAAAAGCAAAAAGACTATATTTTGCATTACAAATTACGTTTTAACTAAAAATTTCCAATAATTTTACCGATAATTTCCACTTCCTTCTTTACAGTCTTATATAACCGAAGAAAATAATCATTCTACCTCCATATCGCAGCTTAAAAGATTTTATTCTATATTTGATAATGATACAAAAAATAATATATAATGTAAATTATTAACAGTCCAAAGAAAATTTATATAAAAGCCATACACTGCCATATACCATCAGGTTGCTGGAAATATTTTGAATTGCGCGAAATAGATGCTCATAACTTTTTCATTAATTTATGGAAATCTTAAATATCGCAAATGATAACTCAGTCTTTTTTATACATATGTACATACTTTTGTATTTTAAGGAAAAAATTTTGCGTTACTTCGTTTAACTTCGCCGAGTGATTATTATCTGGTTATCATTGCCGAGAAAATTGATTACTTTATACAAAAAAATATAGTATTATTTAATGGATGATATTTATGAAATATTACGTGGTAGAAAGTTTATAAATTTGTTACTACGATTGTAATATTCTAATTATTCCTTGTACATTGAAAGATCCCTATGAAAATGTTCTTTGTATAAAATGTTATATAGGTATGTTATCGCTGTATATTGAACGATATTGGAAAAATGATAAATTGTATACAGAGCTTTTATATATTAATAAAAAAAAAGCGAAGGTACAGGTATAACATAGTTAATCGTAAATCTTGTTCCCAAAGAAAATTTTACTTTCTTCCTTACATTGCATACATGTACTTAAGAATAGGATATTGTAGATACAATGACGAATCGTAGAACTCTTTCATTTTTATTAATAACATCCAATTTATGTTTGCATAATACAGATTTTCCGACAGTTTTTTTTTATCCAATAGAAACTATGACACTCTTATTGGCCTTACCTTTATAAGAATGAAATACTTTTTTTATACAAAAAATAATTATAGTGTTTAGTTTGCTAGTGAGTACCATTGAAAATAATATTTTATTTTTATATTTAAAGTGATGAATGTATGAAGATGTTGGTACTATATCCATGAATTAGAATACACATTTGCATGTAGTTGTGCAAATTTTATAAAATATAATCAGTAACAATAATATTTCGTAATCAATTGTAAATGCATTGTGGAGATGGGTATAAGATTCCATGATCACATCTTACATGAATTTCTTAATGGAGGAGCATTGCAGCTTAATATACTACGACTATTAACAAAACAAGGTATGTTAAAATTCCTACATGATCAGGTAGAATACTCTAGCTGTGCTAGGTTTCTAATTACGTCAATACTTTGTTATATATCCTCAATAGCTATTAACACGTTTACACATTTTAAAATCAGGAAATGCTTAAATGAATATAATTAATTTGCTTTGGTCATTTTGCATTTGACAAAAAAAAAAATCTTGTACGACTAGATATTATTTTGTATTTTGCACATTATCTTAATATTTGACCGCTTCATTCGATGAAATGCAGTCTTTTTTTGCATCATAAATCATCTTGCTGCAGCAACCGGAAACATCGAAAGTTTAAAATGCATCTTAAGAGAAAATTTGACATTTAATGAACCGCCACTTAATTAGTAATTGAATATAGAACTATCGAGGAGCATGGAAGTTCAATTAAGGTCAACAGCATATGCAATCATAAAGTTTTCCCAGATCAGAAAGTTAAGTACAAATCTATGTTACTAAAAAAAAGCGTACAGTTTCTACTAATAGTTGGATTTTATTTAGAAATATTCAACGGAATTTTATATTGTTTTATTCAACATCTTCCTCAGCCATTGCAGTTTGAGATGCTATTTTCTGTAACAGCAAGTAAAAACCAAAGTTTCACCTAATTCTTTAGGATCATGCTTATTTCATTGGAATACATACTTGGCCAGTTGCTGGTAAACTGATCAACAGCAGTTGGAAAACTTGTGGTGGCAGTGTTCTTTGAAGAACTTGTAGTAACTGTGTCGGTTGTCCACAAACTGCGACTGCATTAGCTAGATGTTCAACTGCACCATCTATGTCTCCGCAAGTAAGCATTTCTTCTCCAAGTTGTACCTATACATATTTGTATCCACAATTTAAAGCAAACATTTCTTTCAATACAAATTGAATTATACTCATTGGTAATTAAAGTTAAAGTAAAATTTGTTAATATTAACCTCTTGCAAGAAGAATCTTTGCACAAGATCATGATCCTTTAAGTCTGGTATTCTCGAGGTAACTTTCTGAGCTTGCTTTTGAGCCTTCCTACCTATAAGTGTAACAAATTTATGATAAGTAGTAGCATTTTTTTTTGTGAAATTCGTAATAATAAAATTCATGTATAATAAAAATACGATTTTCTAACAAAGAGATTACATTTTCAATGTATTATTTAAATGTCATGAATTTAATATTACGTTGTTGTTAATATCTATGTATATGTATATTAAACTGGCTTTTCGTAGATCAAATGATTGCGACAATATTTCGAAAATATATAAATTTATTGCTCAACTTACGGTCACGCAATTTCTTTTTGAAATCTGGATCGCTGCGACGCTTTTGATCAAAATAAAAGCAGTATCCAACGAATATTCCGGCTATGCCAACAGCGATACCTACAGCTGCCTTTGATATCATGGTCATTTTAATATATAAATTTAAATATTACAATGACGAAATTTACAAACTCCTCATTGCAGCTTCAACTATCCTAGAAAAGGCTGTGTCTGCTATCGAACGCACAGAATTTAGTAGCAGAAACAGAATTTACGTATATTCATCAGAATGACGCTATAACATTCACGAATTCCCTAGGTTATTTATAATTTTTTATCCCCTTGTTCCATATTTTATTTACATGCCAATTATATATTCTACACAGTATATATTATGTATCATATTTTAAATACTACACTACAAATTTAAGATCATTTTAATGTTGCTTGTTGCGAACAGAAGCATTTCCTTTAAAAATAACTTTTATAGAAATTGTTACGAAAAGTAATTACTTTGTATTTCGATATATTGATGCTTATAATTTTTTTACAATTCCTTTTTAATTATACGCTGCAATTTTTATTGTAAGTTTGACTATTTTCTTTGCAGTGATAAGATTTCTTTTTGTTTCGGGTTTCTTTTCTATTTCCCACGTTTTAAACAGTAATTATACGATACATATTTACAATTAAATAATTTACTTCTTCACAAATTATTCGTTAACAAGGTATTATTCGATAACATTAAAGAAATTAAAAAAAAATAAATGAAAATAAACATTCGCTGAAGTTAAGTTCAAAATCTATAGAATATTCAGTCGAAGGAATAATCGGCAACGCGCCAAAATACGTGCCTAAAGAGAACAGGAATTTGCAACACAGCTATTCAAATGTTTGCTGTTCCTTTAATGGAATAAACGATAAAATGCCATTAATACGAAAGCCTATGCGATATGCACATCCAGAAGGACATACTGACGTTTGTTATTTTACCGGTGAAAAGTAAGCAAAAATATTTGTGTTCGAAAAAGTTTTTGAATTATATTTTCCAACAACTCGCCGTGACAATATTTCTCATAAAATAAACTATATTTTCTGTACTAACAGAAGGTGTTCATCTTTCTTTTGCAAGTATAATCATCCGTAAAAGTAATTCAGGGAAATATATAAAACTTTTTCAAATAATATTAGCATGTTTTTTTTTTTGACAAAAGGTTTTAAGATTGATTATGATTATAGGAGAGGCCTTCTTACTTGTGGATCAGATGGCGATGTTAGATCCTGGTTAAACTTGATGGATGATGATCCAGCTACTAGTTGCATATCGGAACAATCTATATCTGTGATCTCAAAGGTGATCACAATATTTGCATAAAGTAACAAAGAATACTTGTTAATGCTAGTACTACCAAGCAAATCAAAATGACTGGGTATCAATTGTTTCCAAAAATTTTCCAAGTTCATATGGGAGTCATACACTAGATATTTTACATTGATCTTATAAAACTCTTGATTCCTCTTTTCCCATAGTACTTATTGATATATTTGATTATAATTTTTTTAATGCTGATAATTCTAGCGTTGAACTGAATTTGTACAATAGATGTTGGTATTTTTACTAACATGTTTTATTATGGCATAAAAATCCATGATGAAGGAATCTTTAAAAAAGTTTGTTATTTTAGGATGGAAAGATATTTGTTGGCAATGACAACAATACAGTACAAATCCTTAGTTATCCTGATCTTGAAAAAGATGGAATAGTGACTAGATTCTCAGCACCTGTATCTGCATTAGCTACAGCAAAAGACAGTGATATTATAGTTTCAGGAGCATGGTAAATTTAATTATTTATTTTCGATGTTTTATTTTTTATTGTAAAATATAATGATATATCTTTTTCAGTGATATGAGGATACAAGTAACTAATATGAAAACATTGGAAAGTAATGATTTGGAAGGTCACACAGCCCCTATATTAGGTTTATCTTTAGATCCCAAGGAACAATTTGTGGTAAATTATCTTCTACAGTTGCTAAATTTCGAGTACATACTAAATTGAAATCTATATTAAAATATCGAAAAATATTTAGGCATCATCTAGTGCAGATGGATCAATAAGAGTATGGAGCATTAGGGAAAAACGGGCTGTAAACATCTGGAATAATATTGTACCTACTTGCAATTCTTTCTTCACTGCAAAATCATACTGTATGCCTTCATTTCACTGTAAAAATGGAAGTTGCCTTGCATATCCATACAACAAAGATGTAATTATTGTCGAAAGAAATACTTGGAAAGAACTGTTTCGTTTAAAGTGCATCAACATAAAAACTGTAAGTGTTTGGATGAAATTTAAATTAAACATTTCACTTGTATTGCTTTCTTATTATTCAGGAAATCAGTATATGCAAGTTTTCCGAATGTGGTACCAGATTAGCTGCAAGTACAGTACATGGAGAAATAATTGTTTGGAATGTAGAGTCAAAGGATCTTATTGGATATATTGAGCATCAACAAAATGCTAAAATCACTGCATTAGCTTGGAGCATCGATAATCCCGATGAAATTGCATTCTGCGATTTTATGGGACAATTAGGGTGCATTGATGTAGTAAGTATATGCAAATATTTTTCATGCACATTTCAGTAACATGCTTATTTTATTTGTATCTTTGTTTTTTTTCAGATAGCCAGTGATGACTCGAAAAATGACGCAACTTCTGCAGATGAAAGTAAAACTCTTAAAGAAAGCAATGATTTGATAACAAATGAAGGTGATGACGATGAAGATGGCGAGAGTGTTCTGTCGTTGAATAACATTAAATCGTCAGCGGAGATCGAAGACGATCAGAAAAGTCAATCTGATGCAGAATCTGAAAAATCAGCGCGCCGTGGAAAGACTTTTGCACCTGAAATATGTCTGCAACAGCACTTTCAACCTAGCTCATCACCAAATCATTTGTTATCACGTTTTATGGTGAGGTATATTCTAACAAATGAAGAAAAATAACATTTAAATATTTCTGAAATATCGATATCTTCTACCTTATAGGTATGGAACGATACGGGTATGGTTAGATGCTTTAATTCCGAAGACGGTGAAGAATCGAGTATCGAAGTAGAGTTTCACGATGTCGCGGTTCATCGTAGTATGCACATTAACAATTATTTAAGACACACAATAGCAGCTTTATCGCCACAAGCACTTGCATTAAGTTGTCCCGCCTCCGAAGATACACTGAGTAAAATTGTTGTAGTAGTGTTACAAGGTTTGCAATTTAATATTATTAATACAATTAGAAAATTTCTTAATTATCTCTAACATGATACAATTAATCGAAATAGGCTGGGGTTCTGGAAACAAAGAATGGTCATTGGATCTTCCCGAAGGAGAAGAGGGACAGTGTATCGCAGCTGGTGATAATTTCGTAGCTATTTCAACATCGAAAAGGAATCTAAGAATTTTCACAGTAGCTGGAACACAGCGGGAAATCATATGTTTACCTGGTCCTATTGTTACAATGAATGGACTTGCAAATAATCTTGTAGCTGCATATCATAATGGAATAGGTGAATCTTTCTCCTCAATCGTTTAAATTTCCTATTATCTGGTATAATGGCGGTATTGTTAATACAGGAACGTCGGGCGATCAGTGTATGAATTTATTATGGATACAAATTCGTGGAGCAAATTTGCGCAATCAAACGTTAAGTCTTCCTTTATCACCGTCATCGGAACTTATGTGGTTAGGCCTTTCTGATTTAGGATCTCCGACGATAATGGATACTGATGATATTATTCGAGTTTATAACAAAAGGTCTTCTGTATGGAAAGTCGTTAGTGATTTGAGCGCCCAGGTAATTTCATTTCAACGAAAACTGCAAATCTCAGTGTATGCATAATTGGTACACAATTAATTGATTAAATTTAGTCCAAGGGAAAGGCAGATCATTACTTCATAATTGGAATTAGCGAACAACAGAGCACAGCTCGTTGTGTACTTTGCAAAGGAAGCTTTTATCCTCCGACGACACCGCGTCCTGTAATTTCTGAAATACCTTTAACTCCTCCACTTTGTGAAATACAATCAGAAAAAACAGAGAAGGAATTGAAATTATGGCAATTGGGAAGTAATATTTCGGAGGAAAATGAGTCTGTCCTATCTCTCATTGCGGTATATTGATTTTTTTAAATTATCAAAATAAAATTCATTTAGTATTTTTACTTATTAAGTATATTTAATTAGCTGGCATGCCGAAGCAACTTGGAATATCGCGCAGTAGAATTGTGCGAACAGATTGCAACCGAAAAGGTCATAGAATTGGCAATTAAATATGCTCGTCGAATAAATCGAATGGCTTTATCGACTAAATTGGAAGCTATCGCTGATGCTAAAGACAAAGAAAATCCAAAAGAAGATGAGGAAGATAGCAACACGTTGTCTAAGGATGACAACGAATGCGAAGATGATGAGGCTGAAGAACCTGCTTTGCTACTTCCCGTTGCAAAGAAACCAGATATAGAAATCAAGCCGTTAACTATGAGCGGATCGCTGTCAATGAGAAGAAGCAATCCATTTTTAAAAAGTGGAAACTCACCAGCAACAAAAGGTATCGTATACGTTTCACGTGTGTTACTTCGTCGAATATAAATTTCATTTCTACGTAATATCAGGTTTAGCTGGATTGGATACTGCCCTGGAAAAGACACAGAAAGTATTGAACCCAAAAGTAACATCTGCAAAGCCAAAGAATAAAGATACGAAAGATGTACCGAAAAAAGAAACGTTCGTTAGCTGGTATGCAAAGAACAAAAAGAGCTTCCAGGAAGAATTCCCAGAATTAAGTCCCGCCGAATTAACAAAAACTGCCTTGCTAAGATATAAAACAGAAGTACTTCAACAAGATACAAATACTCCGGATACTTCGGATTCGAAGAAAAGGAAAATTTCAAGTCCTGAAAATGAAGAGAACGAACCAAAAAGATCGGCGAACAAATTATTGGCTTTTATGAAATCATAGTATATGATACGTTTAATATGTGTTTTATATTTTTTATAGTTCTAACTAATAAATTATTTGCCTTTTTATATTTTAGCTTTTCTTCTGTTATATATCATATATTTTATTATAAAACATCGCAGTGTTGTGTATCTAAAAGGAATATCATTTTTTAAGCAATTATACTAATAACTTTTCAGAGCTAATGAACTGGATTATAGGTAAGATGTCTGTAAATATTTGCAGTATTTAAATGTACAGTAACTGACGATTAGTAGTATTGTACTTATTGTTGATAGACATCGGTAACATAGGCATTCTCTATGATTTATATTATTTTTCTTGTCGATAAAACAGGTGAAGAGTAACATTTAGATCTGTCCTCAGTTTGTTAAAGTCACCCGACAAGGATCAGCCTTGTGCAGACTGCACATGCGGTATTTTACGCGGTAGCAGTAAGTGCACCGGTTCAAACCGAATTGGAGCAGAGGCCGAATCACATAAACAGAATGTTCGAAAAGGCAATGAAAGGTAAACGATTCGACTTGACACACTTATACAATTATTCGTCTTGAAATCCGAACAGCTAGCGGATCTAAATATACATTCAAGTTGATTGTACAATACGCGCGTCTTAAATTGCATCATCACAGTCCTCTCACGAAAAAATTACGAATTCACTTTCACCGTGAAATAAATCAATTAAAGAATATTGATGTATTTATGTCAAATGTGAAATTACAATAGACGAGTGAATTAAATGCTTAAATGTAATTAAATCCATAACATTCCAGATTGAAGATAGAGTTATTCAGTTACCGTTTTCACATTTTTTATGGGCGTTTCAATAATCATATAACGTCATCGTTGTAAATTTCAAATAAAAAATTAATATATATATATTTTTTTTTACAGTTTGGTTTAATAAATTATGTTGCTTGACATTAAATCTGTCTACACTTCCAAAAAATGTGCGCGCGAAGATAATTTTACGTTCATAGAATTTCTTTGAATCAGCATTTTATTCTTAGCGATCATATTTCGTTTCTTTGGATGGAAATACAGACGAATAGAAATTTAATTTAGAAAATATATTTTGTATAACGAACTTTTTAACTTTTGGGCTGAAAGAAATGTAAGATTATGTCGTTTTAGGGAGAACTATAATTTAAATTAGGGTGATAATAACGATACTTCCTTTTTCCAGAAGATTAAACAGTTAATCGCTAAATTACATGTGTTAAATTATTGTTGTACTACTTCATTTTAACATACTGTACTTATATTGTTTCAGGAGGTGTGCCATTTGACGTCATCCAAAATGCTATGGGTGTTATGGGACCCTGGCACATTGTAATTGCAATAGCTCTGTCTTTTGTAAAATTCCCAGTCGCCTGGCATCAGCTTTCCATTGTATTTCTTGCACCTCCTACAAATTTTACATGTATTTCACCCGCATCAACGACCAATGAATCTATGTCGATGAAGTGTTATGTAGACGTAGGAAATGGCACAATGGAGAAATGTACAGATTTTAAATACGATAAGCGCATCTTCAAAGAGACTATCGTTAGTAAGGTAAGATTAAATCGTTTCTAAATGTTTCTAGTTATAGTAAACAAATTTAAAAAAAAAACAACAACTGGATAGATATATTATTGTTTTCAAAATGAAATGACTTTCAGTGGAACTTGGTCTGCGACAGAGAACAGTTGGCGAATTTTGCCCAGACCTGCATCATGTTTGGTGTCCTCGTCGGAAATCTAGTGTTCAGTATGATGGCTGATCGGTATACTCATTTCTTTACTTTAACTTTTCTATATTCGTATAAAACAAAATTTAATATTCAATAGTAATGATTAGGGGATAAAAGGATAGAAAAAGAATAATAAAAATGGTATAAATGATTGTAGGATCGGTAGAAAGAAACCATTGATGATTGCCATTGCACTGCAATCAATAACAGGACTCATAAGTGCATATGCCCCTTGGTACGAATTATTTATACTATTTAAATTTATTTCTGCTGTCACTACTGGTGGGACCATGCTTGTTAGTTTTGTTTTACGTAAGTCATGTTTTGCATGTAAATAAGTTTTTAATCATACGCAAGATTAGATACATGTATAACTTAACCGTTTGAATACCGGGAGGGTTTTAAAAAATTACTTCGAAAAAAGCCAAAAACCACTTTCGCTCTCTTGAGATTTTATTTCAAAATAAGCTAAAGTCGGTGTTTTATTTTATGTAGTGCACAACAAGAACAATCTTCTCGTGCTTGTATCCTAATTTGGAATTACTTTATATTACAAAAGAGGAACCTGATGCATTCTTAACAAAATATCTTAACAAAGTCTTCCTTCAATTGTCAACATTGAAAAAATGTCCTGGGGTTTTTCGACATAAAAACTGAAGAGCACGAAAGTGGCTCGTGATACGCAAACGGTTAAATAATATTTCAGTTATGGAAATCGTGGGAGTCGAATGGCGTGCGATTATGTCAGTTTTATTTCATCTGCCTCTAATGTTGGGACACTTGATGAATCCTCTCATTTCCCATTTAACGCGTACATGGTATGGTTTTCAAATGGCAATATCGATACCATCGATATTCCTATTATCATATTATTGGTACGTACATACTTTGCATGTATAGTATGTTAATTATTTATTGATACATTAGTATTACTTATAATCATATTGCTATAACTCAGGATTATCCCAGAATCGCCAAGATGGTTGCTCGCAGTTGGCAAATTATCAAAAGCAGAACAGGTTTTAGTTAAAGCTGCTGACAGAAATAAGATACCGCTCGAAAATGTGAGGATGGCAATCGAAACGTATGACAATAATGCGACAATTAGAAACAGGAAGACTAAGGAGAAGCATAATATAACGCATTTGTTTAAAACTCCGAATTTAAGAATGAAGACAGTGTATATATGTATTAATTGGTTCGTTTGTGGAATATGCTTTTTCGGATTGGCACAGTATATGGGATATCTCGATGGCAATATATTTATAAATGTTGCTATTTCAGGTAAACATAACATGAACTTAACCATTACATATTTATGGTCAATCGTATAATTTGAAATTTATCTTTGTAGCGGCCGTTGAACTGCCAGGGATTCTAGTAACTCTACTTTTGATATCACGCATATCACGACTAAAAATTCTAATTGGAGGCCATGTATTCGTTGGCTTATGTCTTCTTTCAATAACCATAGTAACAAATTCATCTGCCGTAGTATCCTTAGCTAGTTTAGGTCTCGCGGGAATGACAGTTAGTTTTGGAACAATATATTTATATAGTAGCGAAGTATTTCCGACTGTTGTCAGAAATGCAGGAATTGGATTAGGAAGTGTTTGTGCAAGAATTGGAAGTATGATCGCGCCATATGTTGCGACTATGGTAATTTATTCTTCACTTTACCTTACTCTACATTACCTTAACACGTTTGCTACCAGCCAGAATTAGTTTTGTGTAATACTGTTCAAAAATATATAGCGAACGTGTTAAGGAATTTTCTATGAAATATATATTTCATTCAAAACTTTCAGGGGAAGATCGAACCTTGGCTGCCTCCAGTAATATTTGGAGTAGCACCGTTAGTTGGTGCTGTACTGTGTCTCTTACTGCCAGAAACTATGAATTGCGAATTACCAGAAACAATCGAAGATGGTGAAAAATTTGGGAAGTATGTATAAAAGAAGAGAATATTTTTCTATTATTATATTTTCCACTTGCAAGTAAGATACATTAAATAATAATATATCTTACAGGAAAGAAATCGGAGAGAGATCATAGAGATAATATGTACATATATTAGAAATTGATAACAGATAACACTTAAAGTATTATTGTCAGAAATTAAGTCACAAGAAGCTGACAAGTGTTTCTGATATTTTCGAGAGTAACAGGAAATTTACCGGAATTGTACGCAACGTAAGTGTATTAATATAATTTCCATATCCTTCATAGAACAATGCTTCTTTTTCGTTAATAAATTATATAATTGAGTATGCGCTTTTATCGTTTGCATATATTAGAATATTAAAAACATTAATGCCTGAGATTCGCATCTGAGATGAAGTTCATGTTATTTTGTTACAATTTTTTTGCATAATACAATATACATTTTTATAATATTATTCCTACTTCAATTGCAATATATATGTACAAATGGTATATTCGATTTTTTTGATATAGCTACCTTAAGTATTCGGTAATTACTTATTCTTTGATATATCTAACAATAAAAGTATATATATAAATGTCTTTGTAAAAATTATGGTACATTGCATATGATACTCTTCACTGTTGTGAATATCAGATTCATGACTTAGTTCTAAATACATTATTGAACTTGAATAATTCGTATATAAAATTAAACATAGGCAAAACACTAAAATATAAATATCTTCGTGAATAATATTAATATGGGTAATGAGACAATTTTTTATGGGACTATCTTACGTTTAAGATATACACGTATATATATATATATAAATATGAAAATAAATCGATGTAAGTCAGCCTTGTTGAGTTTCAAAGAGCACACTTAAAATATATTAATATTAGATCATTTCTTACGTGCCTCATAGCCATGAATAAGGACTTAAAACGATAACAAAATTTATTGTTACGTTAATTTGTTGTTTGTCCTAAGTAAAGTACCTTGCTGGGCAATACATTTACTACACCATTAGTCTTTTTATGCACTGCATCGAACATCTGATTGCCATACTTCACAGTGCTACTTAAAGATCCGAACCAAGAGGACACGATACTCTTAGATGGTGTTTTTTCCGTGTTATACGAGGTACCTAAAGCAGCAATTTCTACTTATACTACAAAATAATTTTTAAATTGTTTCTTTGTTAAAAGATCATGTTGAGTAACGCACCCATAAAAAATTTGATGATCGCTTTATTTACAATATCTGGCTTCTCCTGATGGGGGAAGTGTCGAGCTCCTATAACTACTTTTATATTAAACTTTTCTACATACTCAGAACTTTGTACGATATTCTCCATTGTTATAATAGGATCGATATTTCCAACAATAAGTAATGTTTGAGTGTATATCTGTTCCGAGGTTTCAATGTTTAATCTCGTGAATGGAAGATTACGATAATAATTAATTGCACCGGTCCAGTCCTCTGTAAGAAGCAGACTTTAATATTCTCTATATTCATAAACATTATTATTTGAAAGGAACAATTAATTTTACCTTTCCTACTAAATGCATACTTATATGCTTCTACATAATTTTTTTCACCATCTGATTGATTTATTTGAAGATGTTGAAACGTGTCATTTATAACTGACAAGTCCTCCTTCAGAACATCAATCTCAGGCAAAAATGGTAATCTGCTGAAATGTATCCATCTATGGAATACAAAAATATGTTACATAAACGGAAAGATATTTTTAAACAATTATTAGCCGATTATGTGTACTTTGCATCAAAAGCAGAATTTCCAGAGAGTCTGTTCCAATAGAAATTAGGATGTGGACATGAAATTGCAACAAACTTGTGAATCATATCACTGTGTAATGCAACCATGTACCATCCTAATAATCCTCCCAAATCATGACCAATTATGCTGCAGGATGTCACTCCAAAAGTCAATATAAATTGTTTCAATTCTTCAATTAAAATTTCAATCTTATAGGAACGTCTAGTTGATGGTTTATCACTGTCTCCAAAACCCTTTAAGTCTATTGCCACTACCCTGTAGAAACATTTATATTATTATGTTAATCATACTCCAAAGAATTATGGAGAATTGAAGAATTGAAGAAATTCATAAACATGCCTGTAATATTCAGCAAGAAATGGTATTTGTTCCCTCCATGATAACCAACAATCAGGGAAACCGTGTAGTAACAACAAAAGTTGTTTATCCTTGTTTCCAGCTTCTACATAATGAAATTTCACACCCTGAATATAAGAAAGAAAATGTATGTAATACAATAAACCTAAAATGACCACATATACAACAATATTCGAAATATGAACGATATACATTTCGAATTAAATTCATGAAATTTTATTCATGTTATTGCATTCCTTTGCGTGCATTCTCTCACGTTGTAAATACGATTAAATTCTATGGCCGAGACTGTACTATGATCCGTTATCACGACATTTTTGTCGAATTAATGAGTGGATCAATTAAAAGCGACAAGTGAACTTATAGTTCTGCACATATAATAAATGACAGATTTATGCAACATATCTTCTATCAACAAAATACAATTTTCATATATGTTCCATCGTTTTATACGAGGACATTGGATCAAAGTTTCTCTCGAGTACGTTTGCCTCCAATAATTTTCAAAATTCTGATTACTGCAGTTGCGACTGTCAATTATTATTACGAAGAGCAAATAGGTATTTTTATCGATTGAAATAAAGCGTGTGTATAGAAACAGTTTGTCGAGTCAAGGGTTATCGGAGGTCATACAATCTTGCACGTTCTTTCGAATTATTTTACGACAACTCTATCTCATATTCATACGACAAAACTCAATAAAAACAATCGACGCTCAAGACTCACCTTAATTTTCACGTAAGAATGTATCCCCAGATTATTATCTACCAAACATGGCGGGGGTTTATCCCTTTGTTGCATCACGAAGAAGTTCTTTGGGTCCCAGGCCCATTTAAGAAGTCGTTTTACTATTACATATAAACCATATGCAAACGATAGAAAATGTAATTTAACTATTTCGCACGGTGGTACATGTGCGATCTTGTCCTCCATGACCATGATCGTCGATGAAGAGAACTTACGATCCTCCCATGTACTTTACAATTAGCCTCGATCTTTAGAACACGTTTAACACGGATGAATAAAGCAGAAAATAATTATCTGCAGAAACGATGTATCTTCAATTGTAATAGAAAAAATTCTTTTCGCATCCACATATGCCACATATATACAAATATACAGGAACTTAAACTTCACGCTCGCTCCGTTCACGAAAGGGCAGAAGGAAACGATCGGATGATTATTGTGATCTCTCGAGAGATGCAAGCCGAAAGTCACAAGGTTATATACTATTTGAACGTAAATCTTGGAATGTTTTCGACGTAGCTGACCGTATATCACTGATACTTTCGTTCATATACGTATGATCGCTGATGCCACCCCGAAGTTGGAGTATCTTCTTATCGGATACGTAGACAGCGTCGGAGATGAATTCCACGAAAGAATTTTTCGTATACTTGCTTCGAGAAGACTATTTTATTTTCTTGAAAACGCTACGACACCTACAGGCCGTTCTGTATTACTCCAGGTAGTTTGTTTGAGTGAAGAGAAACTGTCAGTGGACTGCGACCTCATGCTTGAGCTTCTAATCTCCCTGATATTGTTGGCCCACAAAAAGAAGTCAGTTGATAAGTATAGTTTACTCGGATTCACGCAATGGATAGAGGCATCGCTCGTCTTCACGTATTGTAGATTCTGACTGGCTGGAAAAGCACTTAACGAAGAAATATCTGTTTAGTTTTCGTTTGTCATTTGGCGAACTTAGGTTTCAATTGCGAGAACAGTCTCCCTTACCCCGTACTTCAAGTCAAGTGACTTCTTTTCGTTGGCTACTTATATCTTGTTTCTGTACATTGGGGTGATGCGATGTGTGACGTATTAGTATCTCGTTTTAAAGTGATGTCGTGTAAAATGAGTCATATCTTTTCGGAATTACGTGATTATGAGTTATTAGGTAATGTAATATTACATCGAATTTTCATTATCTGAGATTTTACGCTGATACTCAACTTTGCGTCAGCCGGACGTACAAACTTGTACTCTTTCGTCATACACAATTAGGTATGGTTTTTGTTAATTTTTATGGAAAAACAAAGTATTAATAACTATATTAAATGTAAATTATATTTATTATAAATGATAGAATACAAGTATGTGGAAAGAGTACGAGTTCTGTGCGGTATTAAATAGGGGTTGGTAGTTCGCTACAAATAAAGCGACTTTCATATTTTCGTTAATTTAATAGTAAAACTATATTTTATACGTAGCATCGTGTTGTAGTCTGTTACTATTTATATATAAAATGTTATAGTAATAGGTTATAGATAAAAAATTTGCGTTTAATATAAAGTGTAGGAAAATAAGATTTCTTTCCATCCTCTTAAACACAAATTGCATAGAACGTATATCGAAGAGTAGTGAAAGAGAAATAAAATGAAGTTCGCTTAAAAGAGGTGATTTCTAAACCATTCTGTTTTATCAATTTAATTTCTATCTCCGTCGAAAATATCGATTATATTAATATTTATCGGCAGTAGTTAAAGTACCGATAGTAAAGATCCCTACCTTGATAAAAGTTCTGCGTTATCGCTCTTCACTTTATACAACGTTAACAAACTTTTTAATAATTCTGTTTCAGAATACATCATCCACCGGAATGAACATCGTTAAACATTGAAAGTCAAAAAGTACAAAAAAATTGGCAGCGGTGGGATTCGAACCCACGCCTCCGAAGAGACTGGTGCCTTAAACCAGCGCCTTAGACCGCTCGGCCACGCTACCATTGTTGAGAACTCTCTCCAAAATACATCATTTCAACCGAGATTAATTTACTACACCAAGATCTCCAACATCCAACAAAAAAAGGAACAAATTCACAAAATATTCTAAACAAAAAACCTCAAACTCCCCTCAAAGAGTACATTTCTACATCAAGTACTCAAATCATTACCAACTATATATCATTCTTTGTAAATATCACAAAATCCTTTTTCATACTTAAAAAAAACCTAAATCAAAAGTCAAGCATGAAGGTTGAAGACATCAATCCAAAAGGACACCCATACAAGCGCATTCCATCATCGTTTACACAGACGGACCAAAATTAAATTTATAATCGCAGTAAGTGTATATCTTACGTCATCAAATTCCCTCACGCGTTTCGATTCCTGACGTCTGCAGCGTATGGTAGCCGGAGATTAGGATCCCGTCGAGAGACAAATCCGTTTGTTGGCCACATGTCGTGGGCGTTGGTGGAATGGATTAAACAAAGGCAGTCTCCGGGCGGGGCTTTCGATCCGTATTACCGGCGCATGCGCAGAATACGAGTTTTCATCTCCCGCGTGACGTCGTAATCGTAGACGAACCGGCATGTGCCACGGAGAAGCGAGAGGAGCAAATGTATCCCTATTTTTTTTCCCGCCTCGCGACGGCCATTTTGTTCGTCGACTTAATATTCACCTCTCATTTTCTCCCTTCGCCTCTGTAACTCTATATTCACGCGATGAGATTCAATTGTCACACTGGTGGTCCTTTGTTCTCGCGAGTCCAAGCCGTAATCGAGTCAGTTAGCGCCGTTACGATGCGAATACTGACGATTCTATGGCTGGATTAGTCATCGATCGGTAACGATTACCGATCCGTCGAGACCCTCGATGACAGGTGGTTAACGGAAATGGAAAGTTAATCTAATCGGATGGCAGTGAGAGGGAATGATGTTTTGACAATGTTGGAATCGATAGAGTAGGGTTTCATGGATAGATATACAGTCTTATGTCTTCTTTTGATCATTTTATTGTAGATTTTTATGAAACTATACTTCTCTGTAGATTAAAATAGTGTAGTTTATATTTCTATTGAAATTTTGTCGTGTTGTATAGAATCCTCAGAGAAAAATTCCAGGAACGCAATAATAGAGCTATGCTACCATTTTCTAAAAGTACTTAGTATTTTTTACCAGCTACCATTGGGAATAAACTCATAAACACGATTTAAGTTATCAGGTAGAAAAATTAGGATGAACACTTTGCAGTCCAAAATTATTTCCCTACAGCTAGCCAGGGCAGGACTTAATAATCGCACAGACAAGAAAGTCTTGAATTAACTCGACGATGATATTTATAGAGATGATAAAAGAGTCGGTTAACAGCGACGCAAAGTCGAAGATTCTGCTAGCGCTCGTCTATGGCGGACGAGGCGTAGGAGCATCCTCGTGGTGAATTAATCATTTCAACAGCTGCTGTCGCATTAGCGAGAGCGGATAAGACAAATGAACGTCGTGCAGCTTGTTAAGACGTAATCCGAGAGATGTGTCTGCGTCGTCTCCCGCTTCCACCTTCACCTCCGTCATCCGCTACCATCGCCAGCATCACTACCACCGTCGCATCCGTCGTCTCATCCGGGATTAGACGCCTGTATATCGAGTCGCCATTTTGCGCCAAGGCCCTTCTTTGTTTATCATGAAAAGCAGCGACTGCTATTATTTATATTCATTTTCTCTTGCTAAGCGATCAAGGACGGTTGCTCTTGGTGTCTCGGGTTTATCATAATCTTGGATTTTGAGGGTACAAGTTAGTTTTCGGCCCAACGTACAGTCTGAGATGGGACCTTGCAGATCCTTTTACTAATTGCAAGTTGAGATTGGAAAAATAATATTGTTCTTGATGGATACTAATTAGAGAACAATTCATCAAGGTCTCGATCGTTACCATTTAATTTTGTTCTCTTCCAGGGATGAAAAACAGTTTGGATCATATTTAATTGATGACGGTGTGGATTATTCTTGAACCATTGGAATTTTTGATTTTGACGAGCCGGAAGTTACGTTTATCGCTGTTTTTAAGGTGAAATTGATAAAATGCGATGACCTTTCTTGAGTCTCCATTAGTATTAATAAGATGATGTTTAGTCTTATCATCATTTATATTTTTCCTCCTTTCAAGGATCAATGGAGGTTACACCGCTTATATTCGAATCATGGGAAATCCATCGAGAATCTTGAACTTCGAGGTAGTGCGAGTTGTGCAGGAAATATGCTGGAAGATAGGATCTCCAGGTTCCTCGTTTTCTAAGTTGAGCTTAGTGAAACGTTATGGCTCCTTCTGGGTATGCCCATGGGTCGAAGGACCATCGATGACAGATAGCGTCAATGCGGGTGCCGTTGAACGATGCGAACGCGTGAAATTGTACCGGTGCCTGTGAGGCTGTCTAGTTTTTATTGTTATGTAAAGCAGCTTGGTTGCATGCACCGTTTTCATGCGTAAGCGCGAAGAATCGAAGGGACGATCTGCACACTCGATGGTGTGAAAAAAGGGGATGCAATGGAATCGAATGAATTCAAGGGTGAACTTGCATTCCTACGTTTAATATGATTCGTTTAATATTAATAATAGAAAAAATGAAGGTATGAACGGACGGTCAGCTAAGTAATTTCAATTCTATAAGATAGAAGTGGAATATTCATTGTATTTCTTTCATTTCGACTTGAGAAATTTTTAGAAAATATTGTAAACCGGTTATTTTATCACCTTGAAATGTATTGTATCAATTTTTCACAGTCAGACCTTCAACCTTCAATCTCAGTGATCATGGTAAAGATTACTGATCCTCAAACACTAGTTGGAAAAAGAAGATCAATCTTAACACTTTACCGACCGGTAGTCGATTAATCGACTTTTCAGGCCCAACACTTTTGGGCTTTCAACTTATTAATTGGTCGCAATTAATAAATTATTATTTTTCATTGCGGTTAACTGTGCCAAGGACTCAGTGAAGAAACTTTGCAATTTTCGAAGAGATATCAGTATCAGAGAAATATTTGCGTGCAAGTGACCGATCAGAAGTGGGTAGGATGTTAAAAAGTACCGGTCGGTAAAGTGTTAACATTGAGAAAATTGAAAGTTCTCCAAGCCGCTACAAAAACAAAAGTCCTCCAAGTAAAATTCCAAATTCAAGAAAGAAAGAAAAAGAGCCTTGATAAAAAAAACATCCCTCCTCAATAAGTTCCTATACAAATTCACAATTTCTTCCGTCTCCGCCCTAACACTTCCCGCGGAACTCTATCCAACCAATTTCCCAAGAATCCTTCGAGAGCACCTTCTAATTCGCAAGTTTCAACAAAGACGAACGGTTTCTTTCAAACGGGCAGAATTTTAATCATCCTCCGGTGCATTAGCGCGAAACATTACGTGATTCAAGTTACACGGTACACGTACAGATCCCGTCTTCCAAGATACAAATACACGGCTGAAGGAGTTCTTCGATTCTACTTCGCTTTTGTCGGGCCGAGTATTGCGCCTCTCCATTTTGTCATCCCCCTAACGGGGTTTCAATGTTGTAACCATGGAGACGTCGCGTTTCCGCAAGGGGAACGTATAAAGGGTGTCGGGCGTACGTAGGCGAGTATGGTGAGGCTGCCATTGTTAAAATTCGTGGCTGTGCTACGTGTCCAATTTGATGATCATGAAAGTACGATACTGTCGTGAGCGTTCCATGATTGACATTTCTGTCTGAAATCTTATTTCCGTGTTTGACGGTTCACCCTTAAAATACTTTTTAATTGCTACGAACGTTTGGGCTTTTATGAACTTCAATTTGATAGCTTTGAGAGTTTGCTTGATGAGGAATTACACCTTTGAGTTGCTTTTAACTTAGAGAGTTGATTGCAATGAGGTGGCTGTGATTAGTAAATAATTGAAAGGTATTTGAGAATTGCTCTCAGTGTTTGAGCTTTCATGAAATGCATTTTGATAGTGTTGAGAGTTTGATTGATGAGGAATGCATCTTTAAGTTGCTCTTAACTTTTAGAGACTTGGTTGCAATGAGGTGGCTGTGATTAGTAAATAAATGAAAGGTATTTGAGAATTTCTCTGCGTTTGAGCTTTTATGGACTTCTATTTGATCATTTTGAGAGTTTTGTTAACTCTAACTGAGAGAGTTGACAGCAATGAGGTGGCTGTGATTAGTAAATAATTAAAACATGTTTAAGACTTTAATTTTGCTATTTAAGATTTTTATTTGAGAATTACTTTAAATGTTTAAGGTTTTATATATTGCATTTTGATAGTGTTGAGAGTTTGGTCGATTTTTTAACGTAGTCGATAATTTAAAGGAGGAAATTGATCGAGAAGAGGTGGCTACGATTAGCAAATAAATGGCAAAGTTAGTATAGTTTATTGTTGTTATGTAACTTATGTAGTTTGCTATTAATGCAATGCCATTTAAGATAAGGTGATTAATTGACGTCTAGTGTTACAATTTGCAAGGATAAAATTGGGAAAAGGTGCGACGCAGACGAGAACGATTGACGAGAAAATTCGCCCTCGAGCTCGTCAATCTTTCAATGTTTCTCGGCGCGTCCTCGGCGTTAAATGGCCAATGAGTTTCATAGGAGCCATTAAGGGGTCCTTGATTCGTAATGAGACACTCAAGGAGAATCTTACGATTATCCCCCATTAGGACAATAGAGAATAATAGCGAAGAAGTCTATCGGGCGTTTCATTTGCAACGCTTAAATTTCATCGAACTAACAATTTGAATTTTAACTACAATACTCCCATAATTATTGTTATTCACGAATGTTTTATATTCGTATCTGAAACGTATCGTTTGCGAAGAATTTCAAGTGGAAAACGATTACAGGAAATACCGTGCAACTTCGTTATTTCTTCCTCTCGGTTGCACAATTTTTACAACGTCGCGCATGCAGGAAAAAGGGGATGAAGAAAAAAAATAATCATCGCTTTCCAAGCGAAGGAACCATTTGTTAGTTCTGGACCATGTCACGAACGCAATTAGTGAGTGATTCGTCAAGCACTGCGAAGTCCTCCACAGTAATAGCGAAGGGCCCTTCAGCGCGTCGAGTACTCTTCCGGTAGCGACTGCATTTTGATTTGCGCTTCAATGTGCTTCCTTAAAGTGCAAGTTCACTTTAACGCAAACCAGCGAGCATTGCCTTAACGGTCGTTCTTTTTTTTTTATTCACACATTCTTTACACATTCTTGCTTTCATTTTGTTGTGAGTCCACGTTGGAAAAAAAAGATAGGGTTGAATGAATACAGAAATATTGTTGTATCCGAGCAAATCATTCCACTTTTTTGCTAATGGCACTTTCAAGAATAGCTTCAGATAATAGAAATGGACTTTCGATGGATTAAAATATTTCCTTTATCAAAATGTTCTCCAGAGGACATTTTACATTCGGTTAGATTTAGATTAGATCTTCTTGCATGTTCACATTGAAAAAAACTGTAGGAATATTAACACTAGAACTATCAAGCAAGTCAAAAACTTGTTCCCAATTTTTTCCAAAAGCTCTTTAAATTTGTAGGACAGTCATAGAGCAGATATTATCGGTTGATCTTGTAAAATACAGCGATCATCTTTTCCTCTTTCCGATTTTTCTTTTTCCAAACTTCTAGTATTAACATTAATTTGTCTAAACAAATTATTCTACTTTTCTGTCAATAGCAGCTTTAAAAATAACTTTAGACGACAGAAAACACTATCCGACGGTAGCAACACCAAGCCACGTCTGCAAAGCAGCTCTCTCCCATAAAATACCAATATCTCAACGCAAAGTAGAAGAAATTATTTTCCACTAAGAATTCTTCCACCAGTTTTTCTCTCAACCTGATCTCTTCCGGTCAAATTACAAGAATTCTTCTCCATCGATCTCTCCACGTTTTCACATCCAAGGTATTATTCCATCTTAAGTAGCCGATATATTTCTCAAGTTTTCCGTAGATAAAGATAATACCGGATGTCGAGTGGTACCATTCTCCTCCGTCGTTTGTCGTATCGTATTTTTCTTTTTTGACCTTGCCAAGGAAAATGTAATATTTCCTCGACAAAAGATCCGATCGATGGTCTCCGTGGCTGTTTACACGCGCGAGAAAAGTAACGAAGATGGTTAAAGGTTTCGTTGTAACCGGACTCCCATTAAAGCAACACCTATTGTAGCAAGAGAGGGCATTGTGGAGACATTATTGTATGTGGCATAGGGCGCATTATAATTCATTGTGTTCTCATAGCGTGACCCATACCTTGGCGTCTAGTACGACACCTGGTAGGTGTAACGTTGCCGCCATTTTCTATTATAAGGATAATTTGATACATATCGCGAGAAGGGACTCACAATGGTCCTGTCGGGGTTCCCGTAAGTCCTCGCTGCTAAATTCGAGGCGATACCTTTGAGGTGTACCACGGTTGCTGGAATAATCTTGATCGAAATTTTCTCAAGTTGGAAGAATTCTGGTAAAACTCGTAACGGTATTGCGTGGTACCCAGCTATACATTGTGTTGGGTGAAATTATGGTGGTACAGCAACTGATGGTATGGCTTCTTTCTTCCGTTTTTCGGTTTTGCTGCGATTGATTTGCCTGAGGTCTTCTGTTGAGATTCTAAACTTTAGAGTTTTGAATCATTGAAGCAACGATGTCGGATAATTGAGAAATATCTTCCACAGGAGATGGAAGATTTGAACTCGGATCAATTGATTGAGAGTCTGAGCTTTTACCTTCGAAAGCTTCGTAGTTCTGGACCTACTGTTTTAGGTCGATTTCGAATCATCGTGTCTATGATATACACGATAAATAAGGTGGTGCAAGGACAGTCTCCTTTTATTCTGTATAATCTCTCTATACTTTGTAATACCTCATACCGAGCGACTTCTTAGTCTATCCGATATATAGTTCATTTTATACGCATTGTTTGGTAAGGTTGAAATAATGTACAGCAATGTTATAAAAATTATTTTATTGTGTCATATTAGGAGAATACAGATCAAACATGGTAGTAGATCAACGATCATTTTTGTTAATGCACGTTTACAAATTGTGCGCGCAGCGTATACGCAATTTTGGTATCCACTTGGATTTTGGTCACGTAGGAAGCCCATAACGAAGTTACCCTGGAAGCTCCTTCTACTGGCGGACCTTCGTATAACGTGTCTCGATTCCAAGAGCCCCGTATACTCGAGAGCCCATAGAACCAAACTCAATATGGCGGAGTCAATTGGACGCTCCGTATTACTTTAGGGCCCCCTCTTCCTCTCCCTCTTAGTTCTCCTTCTCTCTCTATTTCTCTCTTGTGCTCTCTCTTCCTCTATCTTCCTCTTTCTTTCTCTTTCTCGTTCTCTCTCTCTCTTTCGTCCATTCACTCACTTTTTTAGACTCTCATCGCACATTTCTCTCCTCCTTTCTCTTTATCTCTCTCTTTGATTCATTCACTCACTCTTTTTTCTACTCTCTCTCATCTATTCCTAACATTTTTCATCTCTCTCTCTACCCGTTCCTCCCTCTTTTTCGTTTACCACACAGGACACCCGGATCTCTGCTTTCTCCTTCTTTCTTTCTCATCCGCGAGCATAATGGAGACACGGTCGACTTTGAAACACAATCGATAGTTACGGAGCCCACGGAGAGAAAAAGCCATGGCTCACCTACTCGTCGACTTTGAATGGCACACACGGGACCATCCCCTTTGCAGGGGTGATTCCCTCGGCCCTTCCACTATACGTGCATTAACATCCCACGGAAGCGTATAGAACAGACGCCATTTTGTTTTCGATACAAAAGCTCCAACGATTAGATAGACGTCGAGAATCGTCGATTCGTAGATAACACGAATTCTTCGTAGCTGAACGTTTGTGTACTTCGGGTTTTTTATAGGATTTCAAAGAGGTAGATACAAGATGTATGAAAAACTGTTTGCCACGACTTATCAGGCATTGTATATAAATACTGGAACATGTTTGTCGATACGTCAGTTGATAATAGTTACTGAGTTGTGCTTCCACGAGCAGCAGAGAATTTTTTGGTACCTTCCAGTTCTTTGTCATAGGTGCTACGATGAGGAAGCTTTGAAGGATGCGGAGTTACTTTACTTATAGACTGGATACACGAAGATGTCACTTGGTATGAGGTATGGAATAAGGAGAGACTCTCCTTGCACCACATTGAAGCTTGATACTTGAATTCAGCGGATAATAACCGAAAACTAAACTCTTATTTCGTCGTTAAGTTCATTTTCGGTCAGTCACGCAATAGAATCAAAAGTGCGTGAGGACGGGGGACGTCTCTTACCCTTTGGGCGAATCAGAGTCCAAGATTCACTTATCAAGTGACTTCTTCCTAAATCTTCGGAGTAGGAATAGTAAAACCTTTTCCGATTGCCATTTTCATTCGCCTTGCTGCTAAAATGTCCAATTTGTTTTTTTCTCGGTGATTGGCTAAGTATCAACCCTTGACGGACCGCATGTACCTATGCGTTCCTCCTAAACCATCAATTTGGGCGAGGATCCCATATATGCGTTCAACAAAAACAATAGATATAGCAAAAAGACTTATATGTGTCTTGGAGTGTTGTGAGCAAAAATTAAATTGTGTGTTAGCAATTTGAAATGACTATCGCGACAGCGGCTCGCTTACTTCGAACCGTCCCGTTTGCAAAGGGTTAAAACCCCATCGTTACACAGTGTATACGTTAAAACTAAAAATACTCAGCAACACTTCATTTTTTCCTCCAATTAAAAAAAAAAAAAACCCATTACAAAACCGACAACCTCAAAATAAAAGTATTATCCCATAGAGAAGCCGCAAGCCAAAATTCCATCGAGCATCGTACCAAAACCGCGCAACCCTCGCAATATTCACCGTTAACCCAACAATGTTATCACAGAGGCGGTTGAAAAACCAAAGCCAACGGACGAAAATCTATCCGCGGTTGAGTTTAAAACGCCGATCGTCGAGTCGAATCGCCATGGCGACGGACGTAGACGTTATAGAGAACGGCGCTCATTTGTTTGTCATTTCCTCGCGGTGACTCGCGGAAACAAAGGCCACGGCACAAAGCACGAAACAAAGAGCAATCCAGCGTCGACGGGTGAGCAAACGCGAACACCGGGGGAGAATGCTAGCACGAACACGAACAGGGGGGTGTTGGATAGGTCGATGGGAGGGTTAGGGGTTGCTCGTTGTCGGCTGGCGAGGACAGTGGGACGAGGCAAAACGGGGGTGGCCCAACGACGGTGTTGTCGGGGCCAGATGGAAGGAGAGAGAAACGCCGTGAATTACCTGTTCGGAAGAGAGCATCTCGTCATCGTTTTTATTTCGTTTCCGCGGAAAAACTCGTCTATCGAATGGCGGGAAACGTTCTCCGGCGGATCGTCACGCTTCTTCGAAGATTGAGGAAATGTCATGGGGTGGAAGTTTACCGGATCTTTTAAGGAGTTTATTGATTTTTCTGAAAAATATAAGAGCCAAGAGACTCGTAATATCATCGCGGATGCGACGCGATATCGGATACTTTTCAACTTTACTGCCTTCTTACTCGCTCCTGGATACTAGGATAAATAACATTATGATTTTCTTCGTTTAGGAGACGCCGATCGGTTTGCTGCTTGGAGAACGATCAAGTGGATGGAGGATGGAGAGAGTTTAGGATGAAACATCGATGTTTCGGTGGCGAAGGATGGCCGAGGATGGATGATGATGTTATAACTTGATATTGGGTACTAACTTCTAGCTAAATATTCGGCCTTTTAAATTCTTCCAAGTTAATGACATTGTAAGAAACTGTAATACGAATGAACTTCAAGGGTTGAATTATCGATCAACGAAATTGAGTTCAAATTCTCACGATTTTTTTCCAAGTTATCGTTTAATACTTGGCAAGTCATTTAGAACTGTAAGTCCCAATTAACCCCTGTGTTCTACAATGACGTACAGCTCTCGTGATGCGGTAAACGGAAAAAGAAATATTTAACGAGATGCTAAAATTAATTCTATACCAGTGGTATTACATTAACTAATACATTGCATCAGAAATCAGTGATAATTTTTTATTTCAGCAATATAAAGTTGTTGCGCATTCACTCCACAAAGAAATCGTAGGACAAGGGGTTAAAAGTGATGGTACCAGTGAAACCCAAAAAGTACAAGGGAACGAAAAACGGGGAAGAATCATAAGCAGGAACTCGCGAATACTTTGTTCATGGAGTTCAACAATATCGAGTAGAATTTAACGGTAACAATCGCAATAGGTTACACAGTAATCTGCATTGAGAATCTTAACAATAGCGATGTTATCTGTCGCGAAGGACGGATATACGTTTGAAAGAAGAATGTCAATGGTGACCTCCACAGTCCGTCGTGATCGTTAGCGACGATGACTCTTCGACTTTCAAGATCCGCAGGCAACGTACGGCTAAAATGTCTTTTCGTCTCGCGGTAGCCGAGTGTCGATTACATATGCCGTGGATATAAATAAACCCACGTAGAAATTAGTCTACGAAGAGTTCCTTTCTCGCTTCTCACCGGATTAGCCGTCAACTTCTTTTCAAAGTGGCAGGTACAATTTTAAGTAGGCGCTTACGTAATCAATTTCCATTTTAATTGTACAGACGTTACGATTCTGCCGTGTTGGCAGGAAGTAACGTGATTTTATATGGCCATCAACCAATTACTTTTTATACAATTCTACGATGTTTCTTAATTACGAAGGTATCTGACGATAAGCGACGTTTCTTTTCCTTCTCCTTAATGAAAGCCATCCGTACAAAACGGAGAATCGTTCGTTTTTAACTATCGGTAAAGTTCTTAGTCGAAGTTCTGCGTCGTACGTGCGTTTAATCGAGGGAAAGATCCGCGAAAAGTGTTGTCAGTAGATTTCTGTCGATAACACTACTCTTTTAAATTAACGGAAAGTGATTTTACGAAGAGTTATAGGAAGAACTTTGGATTTAACGTCGATAGTATTTTATATCGTTCGAGGATGTCGTTGGTTCTTGTGATTTCATATTTTCTTTTTTTTTTGCGTAATTCTATCGCTCTTCGATGCACGAAGAGGAGATGGGATGGATTGAAAAAATGTATGGATACTTTAGGTAAAAGCTTAGACGTTTAATAGGGAGTGATTAACGGACACCAACATTAACAATTACTATCCAGTGATAAGGATATTGACGGTGTTATGTCGATCGATGCACCTATCATCGTCGTTTAGAGGCTTCCTCTACGTTCATTCGTTTTGTCAACGTTGGAAGGTTTTTTTCGGCAGGAAAACGTTTACTTTTAGACGCTAAAACATGTCTGGCTATAACGGGACAGGTAAAGTGGTGTATTACTATATTATATTTCGCATCGAGTCTGTTTCGTTTGGCACGATGTTTTAAAAAGAGGCTTTTAAAGTGTACAAGTGAAGTTCGAGAATTGATACACACCGATTTTTATAAAACTTTGTTCAAATATTTATTAAACCTACCTAAGAAGATAGTGATAATTTATGCGTCTCCTTGAGGGAGATATCAACCTCTTCGACCTTTCCGAACCAAACCAATTCCAATCCAGTTTACTTAAAAAAAAAGAAATTTCTATCGTGTCATATCTCACTGATATTTTTAATCTAATAGTTTTTAAAACACTTCAAAATTTCCTCCTCCCTTCACCGCATCACGAGTGCCACTTACCGTAGGACATGTTAACCCCTGAACCCTTGAACCGAACACCATATAACATTCTAAATTTTCAACAAATCTCCAACTTTCTACGTTCAACGTCGAAACACCTGGCCGAATAACAGTTCTGCGTTCCAATTGTGAAGAAACTTTCTTCCAATTTATTTACTCCCTGAAAATCCGCCAACCAGAATTGCTATCAAATTTTCCACGATAATTACGTAAATTCGCAAGAACAACTTGCTCGCACAATCTAACAAGGCTAGACATTCTCGTAGTGGTGGTAAGTGATTAACAGGCATATTATCCACGTTATACGAGGCGTCGCAACCCCTATAATACTCCTCCGCACCCTCTTTGGATAACCGGCCGAGAGGCCCATTGACTTCGTTCATTGATTTTACGTCAATCTGCAGAGAGTACCCTTGTGGGGTCTCTGTGATGCGTTTACCATAAGCGATAAGGGAGAGGACATGGGTGGGGTGTGAGGCTGCTCGACACACCCCATGAAAGGGAAATAGAATAGAAATGACCCCCCGCGGGAGTCGCATTAGGGACACATGGCCAAGCGACAAAGCCCGATTCTCTGGCAACCCTCTAGGATCTTAGGCATGTATACGGTTACATAACGTTGCGTGCTTGTCACCCTCGAATCGGAGGGGTTGGTGCGAGGGTTGGGATATAGATTCGTACCACCCCTCGAGGGTAGAAAGCGCCATTTTGTACATTGAGGAAGAACGTACCGATCGGACATTTTTCTATTCAGAATTTACCTCCTTGTGATCAGTGGTGCGGATTTTATCGAAGTTAAGATCTAACGGAGGATTTTTCGTTGATCTTTTTTTTAACTGTCCTGGTAAATAGCTGAATAGGCAATTATTGATCATTGGTTTTTTCGTTCTTGGAATGATTGTTGCTTCAGGAATTAAATCGAGGCTTTAATTAGTTTCTGAAATAGTTTGAATAGAGGTGAGATTAGTGAAATGATCTTAGATTGTGTAGAGTTGTTTTTCAATTGTGTCAGGAGAAGTTTGAAGGATCTGTTTATAATACTTTTGGTGTTTCTAAGCGGCGAAACGGTAGAACCGATCGCTGCAAATGGACTCGACGAAGCGTACCGTGTAAACCAGAAGATTTGTCGATCCGTATCGAGATCCTCTGGACACCTGTTGTGTCACCGAGGATAGTTTTAGTTTCGCGTTATCGCGACCAGTTGAGTGAGTTTTCGTGTAAACTCGACATATCGAGGAGAGTGGGAGGGTTGGTGGAAGAGGAGACAAAGGTTAATTTGGTACGAGCTATAATCCCTCTCATCCGTCGGATGGAGCTCCAGGACCCCAGGACGGATGACAGGAGCTCGGATTAGTGCCTTGTTCCGTCAAGGATTATATCGAGCGCGAAAAAAAGATTAATCGATATTTCTACTCTACCCGTTTGACACGTACTTTTAATGAAGTCACTTCTACAGACGTTGCGGGCGTGCATGAAACGCAGAATATCAATTTTCGCGATACTGGAACGTGCCATTGCTTCGTCCAGATGATAGCCAAATTCTTCTCTTCTTAACATTTTCAAAATTTCGTCAAATTATTTCATAATGGAACATTAAGTCAAATGGGATTGAAGATTTGTTTGGCTGTGAAAGCAAAGGCAGATTTCCTGCTGTAGAATATATTGTTATCGATGGTTGTTATCACTGTCCTAACATTTTTTATATTAATGAAATTGCTATGGACACATAGACATTACAGTATTTTCAAGTATAGTTATACTATGCTAGTATAATTATTGCAGGAAAGGCACTAATATCCAAGGTCAACAAGGTCACCCAGAATCATTCCTACTAGAAACCATTAATAACTTTTCCTCCACCTCAACACAGATTACCCAAATTCATCAAATACTCTATCTCATTCCCTACCAACATCATAATTTATTTATTGTCAAAATCATGACATCCAAGTCATGAAAATTTTCTTCAACTCCTCATCCGAGGGAGAATCATTCCTCAGTTAAAATAGCTCTTAATTGCACCTCCCGTTGAGAGAGGCCCCCCTCTAAAAAAAACATACATTACATTTGCACCCCTGGAAATTCTTGAATGTCGTCCAGCCAATTAAGCGACCAAAAATACATTTTTCTATGCCGTTATCAGAGGCAGGAAGATGGAGAAGGGTAAAGTATGAAATTTGGAAAATGGTCGCCTTCCGCCGGACTTCAATTAACGAGGCACAGTGCCGCCTCCGCGCTCGATTTGCCTCGCCACGGTTAGGGAAACGTGCCCTGGATCGCGATGTTACCATTGTTCGCCACGGTAACATTACGATACGCGTGTAACCATTGCGGGGCTGGGAAGTCGAGCTGGCGTGTTCGTCTCGTCGTTAATATAATGGGGAAAATGGTGAAACGGGCCGACATCACGTAGAGGTAATTCGGCACGCGTACACTCGTCTATCAAATTGATTTCCACACTTGGCGTCCTTACGGGCACGTTTATTTCGTCACGTTTGCTGGACGCTGGGTAGTAATGCAACATCGCTGATAAATAACGAGGGATGCCAAAGGATAGTTTCTTTTACGTTGAGAGAAATTGTGGTGGAATTTTTCTGAGGGCCGATCATTGGGAGTTCAATTTCGTTAGAGGAGCTAGAATTTTTGGTATTTCTGGCGCGATGGATTCGGAAATTTTTTCAGACATGGCGATTAATGGAGGTTTAGTGTCGTTGTAGGTTCTGAGATGTTTGGTATTTCTGGCGCAATGGATGTTGCAATTTTTTCGGAGTTTGCAATCAGTGGAAGTTCAGTTTCGTTGGAGGAGCTAGAATTTTTGGTATTTCTGGCGCGATGGATTCGTACATTTTTTCAGAGATGGCGATTAATGGAGGCTCAGTGTTGTTGTAAGTTTTGAGATGTTTGGTATTTCTGGCGCGATGGATGTTGCAATTTTTTCGGAGTTTGCAATTAGTGGAAGTTCAATTTTATTAGAGGATGTAAAATATTTGGTAATTCTGGTGCGATTATTTTGTAATTTTTTTCAAAGTTTGCGATAAATGGAAATTCAGTGTTGGAGGATCTAAAATGGGATTTCTAGCGCGATAGATTTCGCAATTTTTAAATTATTTGCTTGCTGCTGAAATTGACTATTTCAGACTTGCGTTATTGGAATTCTGCAATGTGGGAGTTTTAGCTATTGAAAATAATATAGAATAACAGAAACTGAACTAATTATGTAAGGGTGAAAGTCCAGTCAACTTTCCAAATCCTTCTTCACGTCAGAAGAATTTCAATTATTTTAGGTAACATTTAATGATCTGACGTCTACGTGTTACGGTTTAGACGGGACATCTTAGCAAGCAGGATAATAGTGAGAACCACCTTATGGAGAACGTGTATTTTTCTACGTCTACGAAAGTCCTGACTCTTGTAAATGATTCGAAGAGTCAGAAACGGTAGCCAGAAGAATTTTGGACAGGACGTGACGAGACACTTTTGGCACGCCTTGAAACGAAGAGGCAGAAGAAGTATAAGCCCATAACCATCGCACCATTTCGTCGTTCTGCCTCTGGAGCCTTCCTAATTGACCCGCGTCAGCAGCTAATCGGGAGTCAAATTATAGGTCTTGAGGAAAGGGACGATTATCAACCAAATAGTGACCATAAACAAACAGTAATGACTAGAGTTTCTGACTGTGGTGAGTAAATAGAAATGTTGCACGAATTGTCGGTGGTAAGTTTAATTATTTCAACTGACGGTCCATTATACGATTTTGTCGGTACCAATGAGAAATCCTGGGGTACCCATTTCGGAAATGCAATTTTATTTGCATTCATTTTGCACGAAATACCTGCTAAACTATTTGCTAAATTTGTTGATTAATTGCTTGGGATATTCACCATTTAATACTGAAATTATCTATTGATTTAATATAGTTAGGCAGACTACATAAAAGTATTCGAACAAGCTACTATCCAGTCGCTTACGAATTTACATAATATTTTGGAATTTCGACAAATTTTAGAAATTCGTATCTTTAGCATACGAAACATTTCAAAAGTTTGGATCTTTAGAATTTCAAGTACTTGAGAAGTCCAAATCTTTAGAAATGTGAAACATTTCAGAAATTCGAGTTTCTAGACTCTGAAAGATTTCGACAACAGTTTTAAAAACTCATTACCTTGACCACCAATAGAAGAAAAACTATATCCAATAAATCAATAAAATCGTTTAAATTTAATCCTCATCGTTGAAATCACCATAAAAATATTAACACTTTTCAAAAACATCGATTACTTCCAAGCAACCAATCCCACCTCCGAGAAATCGCAGTCGCAGATGTGGCTGGATATATAAAAAGGGTGGCGTTAAAGAGCAGATCGAAATCTTCTCGATATATAAGGACGTTCATAGACATGATGGGTTCACACTCGACTCGGCTACGTCCAATTTATCGAGCTTGACGAGACGACGATAACAACGGCTACAAAACCTTCCTCGACGATGAAGATCACAGTAATAATCATAATAATGGCAGTACCACCACCAACGGCGACATAGGACCAAACCCAAACGTAGAACCCACCGCGTCATTGGTGTTGGTACCGTAATAAAGCCAAAAGAGGGCACACTTTTGCGATTCAAATCCAGCGTGTGGCATTTCAAAGGTCTACTTAGCATTCGGTGTCACGTAGAGCCCACGGTTTAATACATCAAAAACTCCGGAATCCGTCGTCTCCCTCTCGGTCCTTCTTCACGTCGCGACACCCCCGGGGGGGTTTCACGGTATTCATTTGTTCCGACTTGCAACCCTCTCGAGGACGGTGCGTGCCTTTTGTTTTGGCCGACACGAGTTCTGATTGGATCGTTCGTCGGGTTCTGCCGGCCATGGCAGCCTTTTCCCGTGCTAGGGTTATCGGGCCAATAGCCTCCTCGAGGGCGTTCCTGGGCGGAGATTCAAACGCGTCCTACATCTGTCGCTGTTGTCATTATTATTATTATTATCATCGCAGTTCGTTGGATGTACACCTTTATGAGTTTCCGGCCGTACCCGCATCGTTGGTAAAGTCGGTTTCGTTCGTGTGGGTTCGGACGTTCTTTAGGAGATGGCGATAGTGGTACACTTTTTGGACGTCTTGATATATATTATTGGTCAACCAAAAGAAGTCACTTTTTTTAAGTGGTTTGCTCCGATTCGCCTGACGGATAGAGATATTCCTTGTTTTCACGTATTTTCGATTTGGACTGCTTGAAAAGTACTTAAAGATGAAATAAATGTTTAGTTTTTGGTAGTCATTCGTCGAGATTAAGTTTTAAGGGCTGATATGATGGAAATAGACTGGGAGAACAGTTTCCTCTTACTCTATATTTCAAGCTGAGAGACTTCATTGCGTTGGTGACTTATATTTATTATTGTTAATTGGAGAATTAAAAAATGTAGCAAATATCTGAATGTAGAGCTTGTTGAATGATCCGATAAGGAATTAAGTATGGATTAACTGTTAGTGTAAATCAATAATCATTTTCATAAAAAGATTTATAGACACTTCACCATGTATCTATGTTTCACGTAGTAATTAGTTGACACTGATCGAGAAAGACGCGTTCGTTTCGAAAGTTCGGTGATGCAGTGTTATTTCCGTTAAAATTAGTATACGTGAAATTAGTACGCCTCGTTTATCGATTCGCTATTTACCTAAACATTGTTTGAACGCGATTAGCTCTGATTAGAATAGAGTAGTGCCGAAATAATTGTGATAATCTGATTTTTGTTCGTTCGATCAGCTGGGTGAGACAGGACAGATTCCTGGAAGAAACTCAATTGCATTTAGTGCTCGTTTCGATTGTTTAAATCTATCCAATGAATTTCCCCTGATCCCAGAGTTCGACGGAGTTCGCAGCACCATAATTCATTGGCCGAGATGCTTCGAACTGCCTGTTGAACGTCCGTGCAGGAACGTCTTGGCGGGTAAGTCAATTTTGCCCCTGCAATTCCATAAAGAAAACGTCGCGACAGACTGTACGTAAGCGTATATATACGTGCAGTCAGCGCACTTTGGTATATGCGATTCATCCTGCCAAAGGTCAGAGGTTTTAATATCCTGTGCTGGACACCCACTTAGCAGCGATAATTCGAATTAATAAGCGCAAATTGCCAAGTCGTATTTAATAAAGTCTGTTTCGGCAGTTAGCTCGCCGACAAGTATAGAATATTGCAATGCGTCGATATATATGGAGTTATTTCGTGGATGGAAATGTGATCGATACGATCGATCGATTAATCGATTGTACGGACACTAAATATATTCTGTGCTTATTGAAATTTTATGGTGGGAATAAACTATCGATATAACGACCGTCAAATATAGCGTAATAAGGTCAAACGTATTCACGTCGGACCGAGTATCGGGTTACATTGACCTGCGCGTAATTCCTGCGCTACATAGCGTGAACCAACGGTTTTCAACCTCTTTGAACTTGTGCGTATTGTATTACAAAATCGCTTATCGTTAGTTGTATATCTATTATCGTATATGGCTGTATATCTGTTTCGGAGCCGGATAAATGCGGAGACATATTTATTGCTTTGCCATTTTGTAGTTGTGAGTATTTGTGCGTGGATGGTAGATTGAAAACCATTAATTTTAACAATATATTGTGAAGTTGGTAAAAAATTTCTCAAGACTTCTGCAAACTAGGTTCTCGAAATGTAAATGTTCGTCTGCTCAAAATCTTATACCTCAAAAAGTTTCTCTCGTTTGTATGTATCTATTATATGGATGTCACACTTTTGATAGGTAAAAACGTGTTTTAATCAAAATAAGCTAACTCGATAACTATTCGTTTCAAAGGTAAAATACATAGATGTAAGTTTCATAGTACTACAGAGAGAATAAAATATTTATTTTCTGTCAAAACAGGCAGGAGAGAGGCTAGAGAGAGGCTGGAGAGCCAGGACATTCCCAGAACAGGCAGTGCAGGCGCAGGATAAGGAGTATAGGAACAAGACAGGCACCGAGCAGTCAGAACAGGATTTATTAATTAAGTAATTTATAGTCTTAGAAATACACAACTTTATTTTATGATGTGTAATACAAATGGTAATATGAATAAGGAATAAAGCATTTGTTACATCTAAAACGCTGTTACACTTTACTAACCTTCACTAACCTTTCTTCCATCCACAAAATTCCTTCCCCATTAATGCCTAGCGAGCGTATCATAATTATAAGTTCTCTAATATGGTATACACCAGTTTGAGGCATACAGTGAGGTAAGTAGAGTGAGATATTATTGGTTTACTCCACTGGTGACCTTGAACATTATTCGACAAAATTTTACAAGTGGGTAAGTATTACGGGTTGATGATAAGTCAGAGAAAGCTAAAAGTCGGTCTGAGAAATTTCGGGTTATACTACTGAATTCACTTTTCACATCTGTCTGCAAAATTAAAGTGAGCAAGTAGTAAAGTCGACGATAAGTCAGACGGAGCTAAAAGTCGGTCTGAGAAATTTCGGGTTATACTACTTGCTGGGTTTGCAAATTTTTCGGAAAAATCGCAAAGTGAGCAAGTAGTACGAGTCAGTGATAAGTCAGACGGAGCTAAAAGTCGGTCTGAGAAATTTCGGGTTATACTACTTGCTGGGTTTGCAAATTTTTCGGAAAAATCGCAAAGTGAACAAGTAGTACGAGTCAGTGATAAGTCAGACGGAGCTAAAAGTCGGTCTGAGAAATTTCGGGTTATACTACTTGCCGGGTTTGCAAATTTTTCGGAAAAATCGCAAAGTGAACAAGTAGTACGAGTCAGTGATAAGTCAGACGGAGCTAAAAGTCGGTCTGAGAAATTTCGGGTTATACTACTTGCTGGGTTTGCAAATTTTTCGGAAAAATCGCAAAGTGAGCAAGTAGTACGAGTCAGTGATAAGTCAGACGGAGCTAAAAGTCGGTCTGAGAAATTTCGGGTTATACTACTTGCTAAGATTGCAAATTTTTCGGAAAAATCGCAAAGTGAGCAAGTAGTATAGTCGACGATAAGTCAAACGCAAAATTAGGGCTGACTTATCCTAGTTTATACTACTTGCTGGATTCGGAAATTTTTCGGAAAAATCACAAATTGATTAAGTAGTACAGTCGACGATAAGTCAAACGCAAAAGTAGGGCTGACTTATCCTAGTTTATACTACTTGCTGGGTTTGCAAATTTTTCGCAAAAATTTCAAAGTGAGTAAGTAGTAAAGTCGACGATAAGTCAGACGGAGCTTAAAGTCGGTCTGAGAAATTTCGGACTATACTACTGAATTAACTTTTCACACTGTTTACACGACAAAGTCGTTTTGAGATACTTTATTTAGCCTACTTTCGGAAAGTGACAATTTTTCAGCAGAACTTTACGAACGAGCAAGTAGTACGAGTCGGTGATAAGTCAGACTGAGCGAAAATTCTTCTAAGACTATTTCAAGGTCAAATTTGGGACCAGGTAGGAAAGGATTTGATAAATAAGTAACTCATAGTTTTAGAAACCACAGAATTTTATTTTCTCATGTGTAATACAAATAATGTTGTGTAATACAAGTAATGAATAAAGAATTTGTTAAATTTATAACACTGTTAAACATTTATTCGCTGCTCTTGTACCTCTACTGCCTGCTCCTGTTTTGCCTGTCCTGTGTCTCCTCGGTCTGACCTGCACTTGTACTACTTGTCCTTCGTCTACACTGCTTGTCCTGCTCTTATACAGATTTTTCTTTGTCTCTTCTGCTGGTCCTCCGTCTGCGCTGGCTGTCCTGCGTGTGATGTACCTCTTCTGTGTGCCTGGCTATTTATTGTACTGCTTGACCTGCATCTGTACTGCCTGCCCTCTATTATTGGTTCACTCCATTTGAGTTGAAGCTCATTCCTGGAACAATTTGATAATATTACAAGTGATACGAGTCAGTCATACTTCAGACAGAAAAATTCGTCTGAGATATTAGTTTAGACAGGACAAGTAGGAGAGTGAGAGGACAGACAGAATAGCATTTATTAAATAAATAATTTCTAGTCTTAGAAACACACATACTTATTTTAAAAATGTTACATCATATAGGTGTATGTTTATTTTCTGTAATACAATTGATGAATAAAGAATTTATGAAATCGAAAACACTGTTTCGAAAATTTTCACTCAAACCACTCTCACACTCAGCGACATCCCTTAAATCCAAAAATATCCAAAACCATATGCAACCCGTTAAGACAGCACCTATACGTTCTTTCTACTAATAGACTTTTTAATCGTTCGGGATTCATACCGGTGGCACGCGTTATTGTTGCGCCACAACGAAAAAGCGCGCCGTTCGAGCGTGCTAGCTCAAATTAATATTTTTCATTTTCTCACCGCCTCGACGTTCCATTCGTCATAATCGAGGGCATTCACGTATTCTCGTCTATCGTGACGGTGTTGGACGCGTCGATACGCGTTCCTGACAAGAGCAAATACGTAGGGAAACAAACACAAAAAAAGGCGAGAGAAAAAAAGCAAGTAGGAAAGCACCTGCAGAGAGCAATGGCCATTCGATACTCTCTTTTTCGAGTTTTCGTACAGCTCGATCGCCGAGGAGGTTTCTGAAACGCTTCGATAATTATTCGCTGTTGGGAATTCTCCGTCAAATGTGGATACTTTTGAGAGTTTCTGTTGAACGGCTTCAATTGTTCGTTCTTCAGTATTTCAAGCTGAAATTTTCGTTTCAAGGAAGCCGATTGAGCTTTGTTCTTTGAAACTCTATTTTATCGTTGATGATGGACGTGATGGTGATTACAAAGGTGGTATATCAGTAGAAAATTAAGAAATTTAAACTTATCACTTGTGTTGCATCAATATATTATACATTGCAGTATAGTATATTACAAGTTAGTGAATCTTGAGAAGAATCTTTGTAAGAAGTTAGTCTGACTATCAAAAAAACTTTGAACCTTCTCAAAGCAAAAATAACTTACTCAAAATTAAGCCAGCCTTCTAATCATCAACACACATACTTATCAATTTTCATTCTCTATTCGAAAACTCTTCATTTCACCACACTATCACTTACCATCATTCCAAACCATATTCCCTCTTTTTTCAAATCTCATTTCAATTAAACATGAAGATACCTCTATGACAAATTCTCAAAAATAGACCAAACTCTTTCAAAGTAGTTCTCCAGCGCTGCAATACAACCCACGACTTTTTCAAAAGAATGAAATATTTTCCCGCCACAACGTTTAGTAGAATCGAAGTGATTCAAACTGATTGCAAGCCCAACGTTTCTCGCATCAGCGAGATGAGCGTGCCCATGGTTCTCCTATTCGTAGCAGGGGTGAGCACACAAATGGCACTCATTTGTCCTGATAGGGATCGTCGGTCGTCTTGTAAAAAGTGCGGGGCTTAACGACCGAGATGCGCCTATGCGATATCTCGTCACAGATCCGTCAGTGATATCGAGCGTGGCTCAACGATGCGCCTACCGGAATTAAAAATGTATTATGCAAGGTGTCGTTCGCTTGGGTTCCATTTAATCGACTCGATTCTCCCTGCAACGTCAAATTAGAACAACGTTGCAGTGATCCGACTATAGGCGCTGATTTTTGCTCGAAGATCTATCCTTCGTTGGCTCGCACAATCCACTGAGTTCTTGAACAAACGGAGGTTCGATTGATAATGACAATCTTGAGGATCAAAACGCATTATTTAATAAATTCTATAATGGACGAATTTACTAAATGTGAATTTTGACAGAACGGAATTTCTTGTAACGATTTTTATTTGGAATTTATAACAAGTTTTAGTTTTTATCGTGGGATGAGTTTTACGATAGTTTTCTGGGATTTTGAAAACTTATTGGGAGGATGTTAAGGATTTACGTTTTTGGAGAGAGTTAATACTTTAAGAACTTTAAAATCTGATTATATTATATCGAAGTATATTAAATAAGTACTTTGGAAAACTAGGAGTAGCAAAGTTGAAAAGATTATTGACTTAGTAATATATGATTTATAAGATGGATGTGCAATATCTATTCTATGGTTTTCCTATCTTGAATATTTTTACAAAACATCAAAGACTAATTAACACTTTGCCGTCCGCACGTCTCATCAAAATTTGTTTGCTTGGCGGCGGTAGGACTGTTTCAGATCATTCCTCTTGTCATAAATCCTCAAGTTTTACTAATCTCATCGTCAGTTCTCTTGAGGTTTTAATCCTGTCCCTCTATTTTCATGAATATTATATTATATTTATATATATTTTCATTCGAGGATATATATATATATATGTAAATAAATGTAAAATTCTTTTGTTTTATATATTTCTTATTTATATTTTGCGCACGACACCACAGCGGTGTCGTCGGCCGGCAAAGTGTTAATTATATTGATTTGGTAGTTCGAATATTTAAAGGAAAACCGCACGGTCTTTATCCTATACCTAATTTCCCTCACCACAGACTTATTGTTCTGCAAATATGTCAAGGTCTCTTTATACCAAACAGAACCATCCAATTTTCACTTACACCCATAAAAAAACACATAGAAAGAACCTTTTGAAAGAGAAGATCAGTCAAACCAACCACTTACAATCTCATCTCGCAATTACACTTTTCTCCGTCTCCCGCCACTCCCGAATGGTACACGCGAACTTCCGGTTCTATTTCGAACGTCAACTGTCCCTCGTCGTCAGATATTAATTATATTATCAAGCACGTCCGTCCGTAATATCAGCAGCTTACATTACACTAATTCCCCGTGTTATCTAATGGAAGGATTTGCGGTTAGTGGAATTCCAAAGCGGCATGCGAATACGGGTCTTACGCTCAGTTTAAGCAAAGATCAACTCCGACGATCGTCGGGGTGGCAGGTTCGCGTTTGAATCGACAGGAATTTCGAGCGATTTGCCGGATCGCACGAGCCGCGGTGAGCGATGCAGGCCGAAGATGATAATTAGCAGGATAATGCGAATGATTGTGTAGAACGCAGCCCGTGTTAATTATACGTTCCTGGATATCGCGCCGTGCAATATTGCATCTACGTATACTATCCGATTTATCGCCGACGGACGTTTAGACGGATGCGCGCCGTGCACCGTTGTGCATGATGCATAATGCAGTATGCAACACGGTGCAACGCGTTAAGCGTCCCTCGCGTGGAAGTACAATGCATCATACTTCACTGACGTTTTGCTTAGAAGAATCATGAAAATGTTACAATTTGCTTTGAGTGGGAGAATTTCGATTTGAGACGATGAGCATTGTATTTGAAGAGTTTGGGTTTTGAGGATTGGTATAGGAATGTTGAAATGAATGGGAGTAATTTGGAAAATTGTCGGAGGAGGTGATAATTAGGATGTGGAATTGAAAGCGATATCTTAAGAGTATGTTTATATGTTGAATACTGGCTGTATTTAACTTGTTTCGATATTTACTATTTGTGGAGTGAACACATTGCAGATAAGAGTATCTTAATAGGACGGATATCGGCTGTATGCAACTTGCTTGATGTTATTTTTATTGAAACGGAAACTTGTGCTGTGATATCACCTTAATAGAGTGGAAGCATTTCTGATAAGGCTGATCGTTTATTCGGTACAACCTTGTTTAGATTATGCTACTATTTCAGCCAGGGAATTTGCGAAAATGATCACTTAAAAGTCATAAGAAACAGATCAATTTTCTTGATACCAGTTACCTACAAATGTCACAGCTCATGCTTTAAATTGCTGTGAACAGTCGTATCAAATATTCCTTATCAAAAGCTAGATACTTCAGAAATAATAATTCCCTGCATCAATTAATCCTTTGCACTCCCAATTATTCTACCAACTTTTCGCCAGGTAAGCAAATATAGTCTCGAAAAATTATTTACTGTTGATTATACATTTTTATTTAATACTAGGAATAATTGTAGGTATCGCCGTATATTAAAATGCAAAATTATTGTTGACTTCGAAAAGTGGGTAATTAGTAGATGAAACGTTAAGTACTAGAGAAAGCTGTGTCGAGTGTAGCTCGACATAAGTGTGCAAAGGGTTAAAACAGTCAGTATTATTCTGCCTGCTGAACAATTCTATTTATTAAAATGATTTAATAATATACTTTAATCAACAATACAATTACCACTGATGAACACTTGCTACTCACTCAGAGATCATAAATATTGAGCTATCCATTCTTAATTTATAGCACTTTGTCTTTCTCTCAATTTCTCTTATCACCTTATTCACTCTCTTTCTTTTCTTCGTTCTACAATTTCACCCGGTACTTTCTCAAAGTATCCTACGCCATAAAAAAAAATTAAAAAAAGCGGGCTTCTTCCGCAGTAACGAGACGTATCCTCGTAGATTCACGCAGCCGTGAATTTCGCAACTAGGAAGTGCGATACGCTAAATGCTTACTATCAACCTCGATACGGCCTTGCTTCTGCGAGACCGTTACCATGATTTTCTTCATCCTCGGTATTTTATACGTCGTCCTCGTTGTCATTGTCCTCACACTTTGTAATATTTCGAGGAAGAAGGCACAGCAAAATGAGAGCTCGATAGAAAAAGAAAAGGAGGAGGGTAGAGAGAGAAAAAAAACAGGCGGGAAGAACGTCGTAGCACGGCAGAAGGAGTTGAGAAATGTCAGCCGGTAAATTGGAAGCGGGTCGAGTACGGCAGCCCCGACGTCAAATAAACATGCCAGGACGAGCAATTTCGAATATTAGAAGGTCCCGCAGAGTAGGTGCATCCTGCGTCAGAGCGCGTGAGCTACGGTGATGACGTTTGACCGCAGGACGCATCAGGGACTCACTTGCATAGCCGATGCAATTGCAAGTGCCGACCGCAAAGTAAATGGGCACTGGCTGGTGGGAATTAAGGATCCTACGGAGAGCGTGCCAGACCGAAATTGCGAGGGTTAGCCGATAGCTCTTGGTTCCGCAATATGGGAATAGACAAGTGTTCGCATTGCCACTTGCCGTCTCTTCGAACGATAGTTGAACTTGATGGGAATTCGTTCGATAGGTGTACGAACCATCTTTGATTGCCCACTTTGAGGAACTAGATTTTGGTATTTCGAATAGAGCAGTTGTAAATTATTTTGGATGATTTTTGCATTTTTAATTGTGATGGTTTGGAAGCAGCGTTGATCTTGGATTAAATGAAAATTAAACTAAGATACAGGTGGAGTGTAGCACTAGAACTACTGGCCTCAAATCTATCATATTTTAAATAATGAAATAAGTACTTTGAAAAAGGGGGAATCAAGTGGCGGAAAATTTGATCGATTGGGCGATTTATGTTTAGTGATATAGACGTAGTATATTTATTCTCTTACTCTTATGTAAACTTGGAGAATTTTTTGAAAAAATTCTGTACCAGTCATTTTGACTGGTTTGGTAGTTCTAGTGTTAAAATCATGATTTGTAGAATTCTGCTTGATTTGAGCTTTTATGGCAGTGATTTTCGATGAGTAATTAGAGACAAATTATCGGTGGAATTGTATAGTAGTTATTTGAGATTGGGAAGAATGTGATTATTTTAAAAATTTTGCATATTTATTGGTGGGAAGATTTGTTTTTATGTTATAAGCTATTGGGTAATGTGGTTGTTGAGAATTTTTATCGAATATATTAGAATGGAGTTTAGAATTCTTATCTGGGAAGATGCGATTTGATCTGGGTGACAATTCTTCTTGAGTTCTTCGTTGGCAGACGTTGATGAAAATAGTTGGTTGTCTCTGCGGTTGACGGCAGGTGATTTAGTAGACGTTTCGAAGAGTGACTATAATGAACGCCTTTTTTTATACCACGCAACGATAATTTAGCGTTGCGTAATTGAAGCAGGAATTGCGGCTACACGATCGGATCGTAAATCGAACGATTTATGTACTTACATTTATTGCTAATAACAAGCGCGATAAAATGTAACATTACATAATTTTCTTCCTTCATGGACAACGTATCGAACGACAGAAATCTCTCGATCGTAGGATAGGGGAAATTGATAAAACCAACCTCCAATTTACCCTTCTTTTTCCTTTCAATTATACAAATTCCCCAATTGAAACTCTCGAATGCTTTACACTCATTTAGTACCTTCTCCTTCTACCCAATTTAAAAAATTAACGCTGATACAAACAGATAGAAAAGTAATTACCGCACAGTGGCGCAAATGAGTTCTTTTATTTTCGTAGTTCTTTACAATGGCTATAATTATTTATATATATATAATATCAAGTAAATTGGAGGCGATGATGAATCTTCACTTATAAATCTATCATTCTTCATCTTCAATTCAACTACCCAACAAATACTTAGTCCATTAATTATTATTTATTCTAATTAAAATTTCCCTCCAGACTTTGATTCGCAATATAGGCATCCCTCTAATTTCGCACATTTGTGAAAATTCAATTTTTAAAGATTTTTGTCTCTCCTCAAAAAAATCTTCACTATAGAACTAGTAATATAATATATAGTGACTATAATACTATAGTAACTAGAAATATAATTTCTAGCATTGCCCACTAAATATTATAAAATCTGAAATTCGCAAAGGAACATTCAACATTCGCACACATTTCCAGGGATCAATTAGGATTGAATTTAATCGACTTTACTATGTGGAAAGTCGAGGGCCGACCGTATCCAATTTTCCTCCAAGGCAATAATCAAAAAAACAATAAAATATTCGCCAACAATTACTCCAAAACAAAGCAGTCACCCCAAATTTCAACTGGTCACAATACAAGGCAAGAATCTTTCTTCTACGGTATCAAATTAAAATAATCTTCCAGACGTCGATTCGCAAGGGTGGCGCACCCTGTAATCTCAGCCACGTGCAACACCATCGTACATAAGGGGGAGAAAAATCGGCTGAGCAAAATGTTCGAACGAGTCGATGTCAGTCGATGAACGAAAACGATAAGTATCTAATAGGAATGTACTACGAGATCTCGTAACAGCGTTGCACAATGGATCTGGTCTGTGGGCACGTCGTGAAAAGTTTCTTCGATCTTGCACTGCCACGGATCCTCGATCGATGCAGCTTTTTTTTCAACATTGCCAGGTTGGAAGGCTATCGAACCGAAGGTCCGCACTCGAGAGTGCAATTCGCCAAATCTAATTTACATGCAATCGAACATGGAGAGTCTCGCTCGAACGTGAAGTCCTCCGGAGGAAAAGTTGACGGTGCGGTGGATGTAGGGAAAAAAAAGGATGAATGAGGGGCGAGGTTAAAAAAGTTTCGCAATTACTGCGTTTTACGGGTGGTCGATTAGACGTCGATGTAATGCGGGCTTTTACATTGTCCCGGGATTTGATTGAAGTTCGTTTAATTTCATTAAAACCTACGATAGACGTGTAAATCGTAATTACGAGCGCGTCAGTTTTGGAATTGCGGGAAGAACTTATTTTAGACGATTAGGGACGTAAGTTGATCACTGAATTTAAGCTATTTTTACATTACATTAACACTAGATTTACGGAGCCAATTTGGCTCATTCAGATTTAATTACTATATATATATAATATATTGGTTGGGTAATTTTTTAATAATAAATCTTCCATTTAAATTGATTTGGAACTATTTTCTTTGCAGAAAACTTCAGTTTTCTTGTATATGTCAAATCGGCACACTTTAGAAAAATAGGTGTATCAACATCCGTAAATCTAGTGTTAACACGATGACCGTCATGAGGGTCATGACCGGTGCTATTGAATTCAATGAAATTTCATGTAACGTTTAAATTGCAATATTTATAAATTTTCTATCATATTGAATATTTAAATATCGGCGTTTAAAACATAAAGATCTGCTGCATATCTAACTGTTAGTATCTTTAAAGTCTCTGCTTCATAAAGATGTCATTTTGATAAAAAAAAGATTCATTTCAGTAGAAATGGAAAAATTAGCGAAAACCAGTTGCGTCCCACGTTTTAAAGTTACAGTAGAGTCAAAATGACCCTTTCAAACTTAAGTCTCAGATCCACCAACAAAATTACCAATTTCTCATCCTCCACCCTCAAATTTCAAATCACTCCTGCACCCTACAATCTCCGTTCACTAAACCAATTATCACCATCATCAAAATCATATTCGCAATGATCCATTCTTCCATTAGATCCTCAAACCAGTCAAAGACCTCCTCTTACGGCGATTCGTTAAAATCATAACTCTCAACATTGTCGAGGCAAGAGAGGAAATACGAGGGCGCAGGGATCATCTCGATAATATCGATAAATTCAAAGAACGATCGAAAGGATCCAACAGTTCGAAATGCCAGATCCATTTCGCGCCAACACGATCCAGTCTAAGGGCAATCCAGTGCCGTAGGAACTGTTACCACTCTAAGGGGAAGTGTCGCTCCCTTTCCTCTCCTCTTTGACTCTCCCACCGGGAGATTGGCCGTGGTTTCCATCGTGAAACTGGCAAGGAACGGTCATGGTGGCGCGAGGAGGTTCAGAAGGGGCCAAGAAGGAGGCATGTAACGTGCCGACGACGTCTCGAGGATGACTGGTGCATCCTGCTCGAGACGCGAACGAGAGAGCCGTGATTCTGAGAAAAGGCCAGCCTGCCCGAGCCTTCGTCCGATAGAGTCATCACGTGTCGGCGCTAGGATAGTGCTTTTATTGTAACGTATCGAAGGTAGATATACCAGTCGGGGGCCATGGTCGTGATGGTGAGAGATAGAACGAGATGAAGAGAGAATTGGAAAGAGAGAGGTGGATTTTTCGGGCACGTTCTTTCGGGGCAGCAGCCACGAGGAGAAGAAACGAATTGCGGGGCTAGTTGTCCCGTATCTCACAGCGGGATGTCCGAATGCACGGTGTATGATTGATCTGACACGTAGCAGGGGCACGGTGCCTTCGTCGCACGTACCTGGTGCTCCTCGATTGTTTAACCCTCGATCCTTCTCGCTTTGTTCGCGCATGCTGTCGATACTGCAAACTTTGCCTCGCGTTCTCTTGTAATAGAAAACCGAGTAGCTCCTAGATGGATTTGGTTACAGTGACTCCTTTTGTCGAGGGTCGAGAAGATTCGAGAATGGGTGATTTTTTGGGTGAAGATTGTAAATTCATTTTATATTCGTTGGGATTGAAGAAGAATTTGTTGTTTGTTCATAGTAGGGTAATTTCTTGGTATTCTTGATTAGTCTGATATTGGAGAGGAGAATAAGAGGGATAGAATAGGGGTGCTTTGAGAAGAATAATAAAATGAAAACGCAACGCTCGCTGTTTTCGTCGATGTCGACGATAGGTTTGCTCTCGTGCGAGGAGATGCATTATCGTAAGCACAAGATTGCGTGTTTCAATTATGAGAAGATTCGCTCGGAGGTAGATCGGGATTGTTTCCGTCCTTCTCTCGCGTCTTCTTCGCGGTCCATACGGGGAGAATCGCTTCATCATAATCGGTCATCCAACGTTTTTCTACAGACCGGACCCCCTGCCGTTGGTACGCCCGGATATCTTAGCATCGAAATGCCGCGCTGACAGGCAAAGAATTTGATATCGTGATTAGCTCGTTACGGTATTGTGCGTTAACGCGTTGCCACGAACCACGAACCTCTCTCTTTCTCGATCGATGTTTCGTGCTCCGGCTCTACCACGAGGAACGCCACTTTCGCGGGTCAAAGATGCGCAGTAATTGATTTCAGACTCTGCATGCAAATCACGATACGGACAGTGTGTCTTGTACTTTCCATGCGAGTTTATTTTAATTGTCGCTTCGTACCATTTGTCTCGTTTCTTTCGACCAGAAAGTTCTCTGGGGGCGGATGATGGTACGTCTATCTTGAAAGGGTAAGAAAACATCTCTCGATGATTAATTATGAAAGTGATGCACACAGAGGTCCTTTTTGTGATTCCTTGATCGTTGTATAGAAGAAAGTCATTGTAGTGTTGTAAAGTACTTCAACGTTCGATATTTAAACGTCAAACAATACTTCAACAATGTCCTGTCGAATGTTGCCACCGGTAAATGTAATGAAACGTTGACAGGACATTAGACTTCTTAATTAGCCATCAATAAACAGTATGAAACTATTTATATGATTCAACGCAAAATCGGAAAGCTGGACTATAGTTCACCTCGTCGCTATTGGTCTGGTTCTTTTGGACGAATAGTAAACTCTGTGGGGGTGGATGATAGCATCTCTATCTTGGGAGTGCAAGAAACTGTCTCTTGATGATTAATTATGAAAGAGATCTATACAAAGTGTTCTTTTCGCGATTTCTTGATCGCTTTACAGAAGAAACTCATTGTAGGGTTGCAAAGTATCTCGAGGTTCAGTATTTAGTCGCCAAACAGTACTTAACGCTTTCGCACCGGACGGGACATGTGCTGTCCCAGGCTAACAAATTTTTGATATTACGGCTGGGACAAAATATGTGAAAAACATCTAGGGGAGAAAATAAGGCCAAGTTGGACCTCCGAACTGATTCTCAATCGTTCTGAGTCCATAAGTTTCTCATCTCGATCGTCCCCGATCTAATCAAATAAGCGACAACTGTTAAGGTTGCTCAGTTTTCGACATAAAAATTATTTTATCTAATAATCGCTTGAAGGAGAAATAACTGATCCCGGTAATGGGGGGCACTCGGACTGGATTTTTCGCCGTATTGAAAGGGTTCAACCGTATCCTATCGAATGTTGCCACCAATAAATGCGATGAGACGTTGACAGAGCATTAGACTTCTCAATTAATCATCAGTAAACGACAGAAAACAATGTAGATTATTCAACTATTCTTTACACTATGACGTCCGGTGACACCACACTGGTGACATTCACAAAGAATTGCCTGACGGCCGGTGACACCTCATTGGTGTCGTGCGCAAAATATAAATAAGAAAATATAAATAAAGAAATATATAAAACAAAAAAGTTTTACATATATTTACATATATATATCCTCGAAACTTCATGAAAAAAGAGGTTACAGGATTAAAAACTCAAGAGAATTGACGATGAGATTAGTAAAACTTGACGAATTATGACAAGAGGAATGATCTGAAACAGTCCTACCGGCGTCAAGCACACAAATTTTGATGAGACGTGCGGCCGCCAAAGTGTTAACATCGAGCACAACTTCGCCTTATAAATCAAAAACAGGAAAGCAGCACCATACTTCACCTCGTCGCTATTATCCCACGATCGCCGTTGGTGTTCAAACGGTTAATCCCCACCCAATAAAAGGTCGAACTCGAAGTCGCGTGTTCGTTGTTTGCGAAAAGTGCTCGTCGAGAAGTTTCTTGGCAGGACTATCGGATAGATCGTTGCCGAGATTCTCGAAGTATTGAAAGGTGTTACTATAATTCAAACTCCTCGCGCTCTTCTATTTGCCGTTCGAATCCCTTCTTTTCGACAGGGGTGTACCACCCCGTTGCTCAACCATGGCCTCATTACCAAAGCAAATATTTTATAGTCCTCGCCCTCGACGACGACTCGAGTAAGAAGCCGAAGACGAGATGCCGCCGGAATCGATGTAAAAAAAAAAAGGCCTCGAGTAAAGCGCGAAGTTCCTTCTTCCTGTCTTCCAATCTCTGTCCCCCGACCTTTCCCTCGTCCCTCGTCATCGAGGATGGAGGAACGGGGAGCAGCACGGGAATAAAAAGAATCTCTTTTCACCGGCTCTTCCCGATTTACCTTTCAACTCGCTTGTTTTACATCCAGACCCCTCCTCGGGCTCTCGGGTCGTCGATATTCCGAGGTGAGACGATCGGCGTTAAAAATTAGATGGGTCGCGACTCCCTCTCCATCTCTGGCCTTCTGACTCGCGAAAGATGGGGTGGAATCGATGAGGTTGGGTGAAAATGAATTCTCTCTTTGCCACGAATATCTGCGCAGAGAGGAATACGATATTGTCGGGGAATCGAGAGAAGAGAATTTCATTCTTTTATGGGACTCGTGGGAGATTTTCATAGTTTTTTTTCTTCGTGGAGAGGATTCATCCTTTGAGAGGAAGTAGTCCTTTGTAGGAAGTTGTACAGTGGATACGATGTTTGCGAGATTCAGAAGATTGAAAGGACTTTTTGTTAGATATTTTAACCCTCTGTGATCATACGTTTGTTCTTGTATTTTGTTACCAAAGTAGTTTTACTGCTGCTATTGTAAATCCAATCTCAGCAATTCTAGCAAAAAGTTAACACGTTTCTATATAATTTGTACTATGTTTTTATTACCTTCGTTTCAAGTGCACTTACACATTTTGTTCTTAACCCCTTGAATACTGATAGCGCCTATAGGCGCTCGACGTAATTTAGTTTTTTGATGCGGAGGGCACTTTTAAATTTGTAATATCAATGGTAATACAGTTCAGAGAAATATATCATATTCTTTTAATGTAATGAAATTTAGTTTATTGATTATTGAAATATGTTTTTACAAAAATGCACACCCAAAAGTGCTCCATTCTCGGTGTAACGTGACTCAATACCTGTCGTATGCTACGACCGGCTCGTCTCAAAGTCTCCCATAGTGAAAGGGTTAATGAAACTCGATAGCAAAGAGGGTTAATACTTGAAGTTGGTCCATAGATATCTCTCCTCTGTTCAAATTTCCGTTTAAATCGGCATCGCTATCGTGCGAGTTGAAAGACGAGGCTATCTCCAGCCATTAAGGATGAAATCCATGGCGTTCGATCAATTTCCATAATACCCTTAAATTGATCCTTTGGCTAACGGTGGCACTGGCGCACTGTATCAGCCGGTATTCGATTGAATCGTCAATTTGTCTAGCATTATCCAGGACGTAAGGAAAGGACGGGTAAAAGCGTAGGGTGGTAGGCCATGACTAGGAAAGGAGATGAGAGAGACGATAGATAGAAGAGAGAGAGAGAGAGAGACAAGGAGAGAGGGTAGATCCAAAGGCGGACCGAGCGTCTCCAAAGGATTTCGTGTATTTAGGATAACAAGCTGCTCCGCCCCCGAATTGGTATGCAGAGACCCACCGGTAACTCCTTTATATTGACATATCGTGGAACGTGATCCAAATACATGCGACATTATACCGAATTGCGAACAAAGCTGGTACCGCTGCCGTTTCTGCTGCCAGTGCCGCGTCGGCCTCGTCAAATTGTCCATGAATAGAAAACAAATCGTCCGTGAGGGAAATTCCTGCCTTCGAATGCTAACCTACGTACGAATCGATTACGTGCGAGTCGATTTTGCGACCGTCAACTTTGCGCATAAATTTCGGGACAGCGGTTTCCTGGGTTAGACGCGATAATACTTTCGAATCGTTGGATATACTCTTGACTTTTGGAATACCGATTTATTCTGAGCATTTAGAATGAAGTCACTTGATAAGTGGTTTGCTCTGATTCGCTTGACGGTTAAGAGATGTCCTTCGTCCTTACGCAGTTCCGATTCTAACGTGACTGACCGAAAAAGTACTTAGAGACGAAATAAAAGTTTAGTTTTCGGTTGACATTCGCCATGGTGAGGTTTTTAGGGCTGATACGATGGGAATGAGGCGATACGAGGACACTCTCTCCTTATCAAGTATCTCATACTGACAATGAGTGACTTCTTTCTAAATCTTGAGACTAAGTAGATTTATTTCGTGTATCTAGTCTGTGCTGTACTTAATCATTGAGTTTCGCTCGCAATTTTAATTCAGTTAAATCTTGTCTCCGTTTGAGATACACTTGCCGGAGGCAACGTCGAACATCGAATACGGAAAAACGTTATTAAATGGTTAGAAGGGTGAAAAAGTAAAGAAAAAGGAAAGTTTGACTCTTTTCCGCGATCGCACCGGCCAAATAACAAAGTAACCGAAGATGGATATCCGTTTCAAATATTCACGCCCTTTTCGCGCCGTGGCGTGAAATTGATGCGTTTAGGAACCCCTTTACTGGTAGGCGGACAGTTACGACGGCATAAATATTGCCAAGAGCCCTGCTGACCACATGGCACAGATACGGCCCTGAATAATGTGCGTTCCTGCGTACGTGGCCGCAGGCTAACCGAAAGATGCAATACGACCGAAAGTTGCCGAGTCGTGTCTCTTTCGATGTCGCAGTGAATCGATTCCGGTTCATCCTTGTTGTTCTTATTTTGTGTTTCGATATTATCTGATATGGCAATTTTACCTAGAACTTGCAGCTTGGCTTTAGCAAAATCGATATTCGTTCTATCAGCTCAAGTATCAGATAGTATCACAAACTACTTGCCAACTCGCAAAGCAACTGACTTCTCATTAATACTTTTCGATCCGAACTAAATTTTTCTAGCAAGAAAAAGGTGTTGTTTATTGCCGCACATTACCTTCAAAGTAGAAAAAAAGTTGAGGCACTGTTAGATAATCACTGGGACCTATGTTGTACTTTATTTATCGTTAATTCACAGGATCACCTAAGAATTTATTTAAAATATAGTTTTATCATACAAATTTCAGGAACAAAGGAGCTAAAATATAGATTCTCTAAGACTTAAATATTCTCAAAGTACTTAAAAATATTGCTCTTCCTACAATTTGACACAATAATCGCAAAAAGAACTCCGTAACGCAAAGCAACTTCTCACTAATCCTTTCCGACCCGAATTGAATTCTTCTAATAAAAAGAAAAATTTGTGACTAATTGTTATTTATTGTAAATTCACAGGATCACTGGCTATCACTCAACAATTTTCTTAAAATATACTTTCACCATAAGAATCCCAGAAACAAGGAGTTTAAAATAAATATTCCCCAAAGCCTAAGTATTCCCAAAGTATTTCAAAAATTCAATATCAAAATATCGTTCTTCCTACAGTTATGCCCAATAATTGCAAACTTAAGTACTCCACTGCAATACATCAAAGACACCTTTATCCAAAATCAACATGCGTTACCAAGCTCCTCGCAAGAATCCTCTCAGCACTCTCTACACGAACGGATTACATTCTCAACAAAATCGTCGTCGAGCAAGTAATTTCATCGTCTTCCCCTGATATTTGCATCGTACACGAGTATTTGGAGAACAGTCGCGCGCAAACCATTTGATGCAAGGAAAGTCGCGACTGCACTCGGATGCATCGTATTTGTCTCAACATGGTTACATCGGTCTGCGAAGGTAGGAGGAGATATTTGTTCAGGCATCCCGGTAGGAAATTCTAGGCGACTAAGAGATTATTCGCGGCACCCGTTGCGTGAATATATAATAGCGCCTCGTGTTTATATATCCAGCTATGACAGGCACTTCCGTTTCCGTCGAGCGCTCTTGACTTCGTTCCGTTTCTGAACGCGTAAATGTGTTTACATCGTCCTGTCGTCCGTCATTGGCTGCCACCGACTAACACCATGCTTCTACTCGACAAGCAATTTTTTATTTCACGATTATTATATCAAACTCGATTTATCAAAACCTCTTTATCAATTTATACGAATATATATCTTTTAAACAACTTCAATCGTATCGATCACGATTAAATTCATGGATTTCGGTGGATGCAACGAGCCGTGACGGTTTTATCGGGAATACGGTACGTGTTAAGTACGTTTGTGGTTGAGCGAGCTATAATTAACGTTACGAAACGTGTAATTATCGGCAAGTAGTAAATAGCGGGAGATCATTTGAAATTTTCCTCGTAGATCATATGCGAAAATGAAATTCATCTAGTTTAGTGATGATTTCATCTGGTACGATAAATTTATGGATTTTCATAGACGTAACAGGTCGATATCGTTTTAATAGAAACACGAAACCCGTTCAGTACTTGTTGCAGTTTGGTAAACTATAATTAACTGTACGGTACACGGAGCAAAGCAATTATATTATTCGGAATTAATCGTTTGAAATTCTTAATGTTACGTTCTTCCAGCATCATTTAATTTCCTTCAGACTTCTCCGCCAGTTGTCCATTAACTCTATTAATTAACTTTTCTCATCTGCCACCGTCGGACGCGACGACGTTGGTGTTACCTGAGTGTCAAATTAACGAACGTGTTCCTGAAAAATGAAAGGACCCCGCCCGTCTCAGGTGTTAATTGTTTCGTACACGAATACCCTCGTTGGAGCGAATGCCAACGGTTTGTACAACACTAATCGCCATCTGTTCCGCCAAGTGACTTCACACGTTGCAATATTATTAATTATTCAAATTTACATCACACCGTTACACTTCACCTACCATTCGCAATCTTTTCCAAAACAAAAATGTGTCCAAATTATAAATACCTCCATTACCTTACCATTTCTCAAAACTTCTCAAAAAATCCTTCAAATTCATTGACCTCTCGCCACCACCATGCTTCCACCCCACGATATTTCATGTACCACCGTAATTAAGAAAGCGAGCACTACTCGTTCGGTGCTCTTTGAAAATCAGAATGCAAATCATCTCGTGCATAACATTTCCACGGGCAATTAAACACACCTAGCGCTTCCTCAGGATCGTGCACCATCAGAGACCGATAAAAGACGATCGTAATTCGAGTTTGAGAACAGCAACGACAGTAACGGCAGCAGTAGAAGTGGCACAGAGAGACAGGAATTGGCAGCTTTCTTTTCCGTCTCCCTTTACTCTCGTCTTTTCTCCTTTTATCTCTTCAAGCGTATGGTATATCATTGGCTCAGTCTGGGCGGAGTACGACGTAAAGTTGGCGCCGCCAGCGATAGATACCGCTAATTATCGATCGTAAATAACGTCGCGGGGTGCACGGCAGCCCGATCCTATCGGTTCTGGGGCCGGTTTCACCCCCCAGTTCCGCGGCCTTTCGATGATATAGGTGCCACGTCGCTTCGAAAAACGGGGTTGGCCGAACCTCCAAGGAACTGAGACCTCCTTCTTCTTCGCCTTCTCTTGCGATCCTCTCAGGGTGGCTTGGATATATTACAAGCGCTCCTTCGTGCACGGTTATTACAACGAGTGCGCGGTTATAATTGCGGACGAGGGGAGAGAAACATTGGGCCTTGATACGCGTACGGACTTGAAACGTGTGATTTGTTCTCCCGCAGGAAGCACATGGGCTACCTGCCATGATTCTACCTATGTGCATTCATCGCCGTTGGTGAAGGTGTTCGTGCACGTATTCACGCCGTTACATTGCCACGGGTCGTAAAACGTTCCCGTATCGATTGTCATTCCGATAGCGGTGGTCTCCTTTTGCGAGAAAATCGGGCCTCGCGTGCTCGTTCAGCAGCGCTATCAAAAAGTTTATCGGCTGGATACTGTTTCCGGGTGAGATTGTATCCAATTTCGAAAATTGCACGGCGACTGGTGAATGTACGAGGGTTGGTAGTCGATTGAAATTTTGTGTGGATGTTACGGGGTGTGGTTACGTTTGGAGGATTAAAAGGTGGAGGAATTACATTTAAAAGTACTTGCTGGATAGAATTCTGAGTGTATGTCTCTATAAAATGGAGATAGATCGGTATCGTGGAGAGGTAAGAGCAACAGTCATATATTTGATAACGAAGAAAGAGGAAAAGTAGACAAAGATATAAAACTTCCTTGTAATTTCTTCAGAGACGAAACAATTATAAAACAATCTTATCCAGTAATGAAATATCTCTCACCCCTTAAACCAAATCGCAATTTATCTTCAAGATCAAAAAACAACCGACTCCCCGACTCGTTTCATTTCGTCCTCTTTGAGTCAGGTATTCTCCCTCTTTTCGGGTAATGGCTCATACCAAAGTTTGCGCCTCTGCTGGCACTGCAGTTGACACCTCCGAAGTAACGATATTTCCTTACGTGCTCCACCTACCCTCACGTAAGTGGAGGAAGTCTCTCTGCGAAAGAGGTCGTCGTTCGTACCAAGGGTGGGGTTCTCCTCGTGGGTGTTGGGTTAAAACGGAGGAGAGGGGTAGGGTATGCCCTATCATGCGGGGGCGATATCGCGTTACTAGACCGGGCTTTGATCTTGCGACACTTACAATTTTCCCGACTGGCGATACACCCTTATTTCGCATCGCGCCACGCGAGTCCTAATGAGAGGCTATGCTCTGCACCCAGCACCCTCGACTACCCCCTCTGTACCAGGGCCACCGGTAATCACAAGGCATGATGGCTCGTTTCTGCCGCTGGGTAACGTACCACCCCCGCCATCAACGCCAACTACCCCATCCCCGTTGTCCGTTGCTTTCGCGCACCCCCGACGACGAGCTGGAACAACGTCCAACGTTATCCTCCTTCTCGCCCTGTGAAACGCTAATGTAACGGGCGTCGCTCGCGTTTAGAGTGTCAGGAGATAGTACGATAACACTGGCAAACCTTGCAAACCGGAGTCATTGGTTTTGTGAAGGGACGAGAAGAGAAAGTGAAATGTTAGACGGTATATCATGGCAATTGGAAATTTTGAGTTGGGATAAATTCTGTATTAGTATGGGGTGAAGAGGGATCTGTAGTAATAGAGAATTGTAGGATTTTTATTGTATTCTGTATTGGAACGTTGCAACTATTTGAACTATTTTTAAACTGAAATGTTAGACGGTGGGAATGAGGCAATTGGAAATTTTGAGTTGAGATGAATTCTGTATTGGTTAGGGGGTAACAGGTTCGGTGTCTGTGGTGCCAAAGAATATAGGATTTCTATTTATTCTGCATTGAAATGTTGCAATTAGATTTGAATTATTTTTAAATTGAAATGTTAGGAGAATATCATAGCAATTGGAAATTTTGAGTTGAGATTCTGTATTGATTAGGGGTGGAAAGGTTCTGTGTCTGCAGTGCCAAAGAATATAGGACTTCAATTTATTCTGCATTGAAATGTTGCAATTACATTTGAATTATTTTTAAATTGAAATGTTAGGAGAATATCATAGCAATTGGAAATTTTGAGTTGAGATGGATACTGTATTGATTAGGGGTGGAAAGGTCCTGTGTCTGCAATGCCACAGAGTATAGGACTTCTATTTATTTTGCATTGAAATGTTGCAATTACATTTGAATTATTTTTAAATTGAAATGTTATGTGAATATCATAGCAATTGGAAATTTTGAGTTGAGATGGATACTGTATTGATTAAGGGTGGAAAGGTTCTATGTCTGCAGTGCCAGAGAGTATAGGATTTATTGTAATTTGCATTGGAACGTTATAATTAGATTTGAATTATTTTTATCAGTCATCTATGTACCACGTTGAACAGTTGATTCATCAAAGTCCTTGATACCGTTTAGTATTAAGCTTGAGAAAGGTGGTAGATGCACAGGTGTATACACTTCAAGATCCTAGAGTCCTCTTCAGAGATCCTTAACAGCAACCACGTAACTCGTTATACGATCTCCGTCTCTCGTATCGAGACGGATATTTCCGAATTCGAAGACCGAAATGTTCTCCGTGACGAGGGGTGAAGAATACGAGGAAGAAAATAGGAGAAGTTTGCCACCGTGCACAGTCGTGTCCGAGCGATTGCTCGAAGCTTCGGTGTAAATACAATAACCCTTTATTTGTTCCCCTTTCCTCACGGGGCTGGCCGTGATTCAACAATACTCGACGTGTAGGCGGCAAACATCGCCGCCTCGTCGAGCCACTCGCCCTCGGCGATTTTCGCGAAATTCACCGACGAATCCAACCTACGAGGATGCCCTTTCGGGGATGAAGAGTCGTATCGAGTGAGATTCGAGAGCATCAGGAGATAAAGGAAGATGAGAAATCTACCGACATCGTAGGGAGACTGACACGTGATGAGGTTGAGGAAACTTTCGGAATAAAAGGGAAGAAAAAAAATGTGAGAATGATCGAAACGAAGAGAGAACGTTGTTGGACACAAGGGTAAACACTTCGGGAGATTGCCGTTTCTGCGTTGCAATGCCTTTTACCTCCTTCCTATCCACGGAAATCCTTACTTTACCCCAAAATCTGTAATCTTCCTGAGGGGCGAGGATTAATTCCCTGGATTTGTCACGTGTGGCTACACGTTCGTTGATCGGGATAGAAGTAATCGTCGTGGATGAAGAGACAATCTACTTCGCCTATATTCTGAGATATTGGATAGTTAAGCGGTACGATTAGAATATATTTTTGGAAAATTAATTACGAGTTACTACTCACCAGTTTTCTCCGAGAGATGCGATTATTCAAAACAATACTGTCTTAGAATTCGTAAATTTCACGAAGAAACTATCTACTTAGAGATTGGATAGATGGTTAATCGGTACGATTCAAATATGCTTGTCGGGAAAATTAATTTTGAATTAGTACTCATCAGTATTCTCTGAGAGAGACGATTATTTAGAATAATACTACCTTAGAATTACGTAAGTTTCACGAGGAATCAATCTACATCGCCTATATTCTGAGATATTGGATAGTTAAGCGGTATGATTAGAATATATTTTTGGAAAATTACTTACGAATTACTACTCATCAGTTTTCTCTGAGAGATGTGATTATTCAAAACAATACTATCTTAGAATTCGTAAATTTCACGAAGAAACTATCTACTTAGAGATTGGATAGATGGTTAATCGGTACGATTCAAATATACCTTTGGAAAATTAGTTACGAGTTGCTATCCCTCTCAGAGAAAACTGATTTGCGATTATATAGAACAATACTATCTTAGAATTACGTAAGTAAGTTTCACGCAGAATCGATCTACATCGCCTATATTCTGAGACCTTGGATAGACAGTTAATCGGTGCGATTATAATATATTTATAGAGATACTTAATTACTAGTTACTACTAATCAATTTTCTCTAAATTATGTACGTTTCAAGAAGACACCACCTAACATCACCAAGTTCACTCCGTCCTTTCCCATTTTCATCGAACGATCGAATTGAATAGCAGAAAGATCTTAAAGTTATCACGACCTCACGAACAATCACTTTTATCTCCGAGTGGTAGTTTTATCTTAGAGTGTAGCTCGGTCTCGCGCAGGTGGAATGTTAAGAACTCGTTTGGATATATCCTTAACCTCCGTGCTGATTCTGCGCTTCACGAGCTGCCGGGGGAGGGTCCTGAAGGAGCAATTAAGCTTGAAGTGTTTCCTGCAAGGTGTGACTCGTAGAAACGAACGGACGGGAACGAGAACGCCGGCCACCTGACACGAGAGACGACTTCTCTCGGACGTCAAACGGTAGTAATTCAACTTTTATTCGAGAGGGATGCAATATATTCATTGGTATGTCGACTCGAGCCAGGTCGATGCTCGATGAGTTACGATGAACTTACAACATGTAACTGTAACTCGTTGCCTTACCGGTACAAGGGAACATGGACGGATAAAACGATAAACCATACATATATATATATATATGTATATATTTTCCAAGTGACGATAAGAGATTATCGCGAGTTAATTGGATATAACGCCGAAGAGGCGGAGATTCCGTGGGGAATTATTTCCGCACATCGTAAACCGAGAGAAACTGGTAGCACGTACGATGAAAGTGCATCGAAGCAAACGTTTAACTGAACGATAAGAGGTTGGAATAAGAAACCGTGCTCTTCTCTGACGGATAAAAGAACATATAGTACAAGATTGCTTCCTTTGCCTTTTCTCACATATTTTATGAAGTTACGGTGCTTCCATTGTATCATACTTTTCAAGTAGAATATCCACTAATCGTGAGAAATTCAGCGGGTATGCGTTTACATTGGATGAACATTTCGATGCGATGGCTACGCGGGATAATAAAACATCGTTGTTTCTAGCGAAGAGAATGAAAAAGAGATGAAAGAAAGAAAGGAGGAAAGAAAGAAGATGGGATCCTACATCGGACGTGGCACGGTGAGCATTTTAGTTTGCGGCCATTGTCGCGCGTTCGCCACTTCTCTCCTTCGGGTGCTTCTTAATTGCGGGAATAATAATCACGAAGTTGTCACGCCAGCGAAGCCTGTCTACGTGGTTCGCGCGAGGAGAGAAGAAGCTGGCATAAAAGAGAGAATTGAATTAAATTTTGGCCCGTCATGCCGCGGATAAATTTGAATTAATTAAGCGGTTTCGGGCTAGACTTTCAATCGTTCCTTTCTGCATTTCTTATTTCCCTTCCTCTTCGAAGCTATACTTCGCCGAGACTTCGCGCCTTTCCTTTCCCTCTCTTTCTGTTTCCTCCTTTTTTCTTCTTCTTCACGTCGAGGTTTCGTGGTAACTTAAACGCGGGAGCCATTCGGTAGCTGATGGGTTAATTGAGAGCCGAACTAGCCCTCAGACACAAAAGGCTTTCGTGGATCAACGAGAATGCGTCCTGAAGTTACATTTGGGTTTATATCGGTTTTTTTTTATTCTTTCAAAACCGGAAAGATACAACTCTTAATGGTTTCATCCTATGCGTTCAGTCGCGAAGATTCGTCGATTGTTTCTGCATCCTCATTGATGCTATAGTTGCACTAATAATTTTGAATAATTTGTTTCTCTACATATTCTAAGCTAAATGACCTAAGCACTTAAAGCCGAATAATGGAGTAGGAGAAGAAGAAAACTTCTATTGAATTTTCTCTAAGCGATGTCAGAAAGCTGTAACAACAACATGAATATTTCATCTCATCCTCCATCGTTCGTCGACAGAAACCCTTTCAAATGACACCCCAATTCGACCTCTTTAGGTCATCAAAGCCCGTTAATTGTCATCGATGGTGCAAAATTCTGACGTCCTTGAGACTGGTTCTTCCACCTATAGTCTCCATGTTTCTGCAGCTTGCAGCAGCATCCGGTAATGACGTCCCAGCATCAGGTTCCTGGACCAGTTTGTCTTTGGTCCACTGTTTTCCTTCCCTTTTTTCCCTTCTCTTATGGGATGGCCGATGGTCAACCCAGTGGTTAAGTAACTGGTTCGTTAGAATGTTTATTTGCTTAGGGGTCTTTTGTCAGGCCTTCGACTAATGTTATGACGACCTGTTATCGTCCCTGGTTTCTCCTCGTCGCATATGTTCGTCCAAGGGACGGCTCTCGATTGTCCTGTTAGCCTCTTCCTTAAAATCTCACGTTCTCCTAGGTGAAACCAACGACAAATATTCCATAATCCTCGTATTCTCTCCTTAGAAACTTACAGCAACATCTTAGAAGCTTAAATAATCATCTTAAACTTAAATCCTTAATCTTCTAGATACGGTGCTCGGTTGCGAATGTAACAAAAATGGCTTCCACTGCGAAATTACTTTCGAATAGATTTTAAATGAACACGAAACGTATAATACTTTCAGAAATCATGATATACACGAAAGCCACCATAGTGGCGTACTGTATCTAAAAGGTTGAGTATTTCATCATCTCAGAGTGTATTATATCATTTTAAACTTGAATCCTTAATCTTTTCGATGCGGCGCTTGGATGCGAATTTCACGGATAACGGTTTCTACTGCAAAATTTCTTTGGAACAGAATTTAAATGAATACGATATGAAACGTATAATACTGTCAAAAATCATGGTATCCACGAGAGCTACTATAGTGGCGTACCGTTCAAATTGATGGCATCCGCGGAAGTTACTATAGTACCCTATCTAAAAAATTAAATATTCCATCATCTCAGAGTGTCTAATCTCATCTAAAATTCTAATAATTATATAAAATCGAAATAGTTCTACTCTTTTATCGCAAGTATTCAAAGTCCTTGATCGAAAGGGTGGTAGATGTATCGTAGAACGAGCTCGCATTAGACCCGAAGAGGAAGACGTTTTGATAGTATCTAAAAAGTTAAGTATTTCATCATCTCAGAGTGTATTGTCTCATCTAAAATTCTAATAATTATATAAAATCAAAACGGTGCAACTCTTTTATCGCAAGTATTCAAAGTTCTTAATCGAAAGGGTGGTAGAAGTATCTTAGAACAAGCTCGCATTAGACCCGAAGAGGAAGACGTTTTGATAGTATCTAAAAAGTTAAGTATTTCAATATGTTATAATGTATTATCTCATCTAAAATTCTAATAATTATATAAAATCCAAGTCGTTCAACCCTTTTGTCGCAACTATTCAAAGTTCTTGATCGGAAGGGTGGTAGAAGTATGTATCTTAGAAGGAGCTCGCATTAGACCCGAAGATGAAGACGTTTCGGTGGTGAAAACTCCTTTCATCAATTATGTCGTCGACGTGCGGGACAGTAGCCGTTCATTAAAAGCGTATATACGAGACTGCTCGTTGCTCGAAGAAAAATACGCTAACGATACCGCTCGTGAACGTGTTCTGAATACTCCGTTCGCGCTCTCTTGTGTGTTCGTAATCCCCCCAGTGTCTGATTCTTGGCCGAACGTGGCGTTCGGGAATAATGCAAAGTGTGGAGTCACCCAGTGGATGGTAGTCAGGTATCGCTTCTGCTTCTTATTTATATAAATGACCAGCGCATAACTCCGAGCACCCGAGAGACTAACGCGCGCCTATTTCCACGATGAATGCGCCCGCTAACGTGTGTCGACCCGATGATAAATTAATTGTGAAGCCGTACGAATGTTATGGTTAATTTTCAAGACTCAATCCCTCCACGAATTTATCCGGTATTCCATCCAACGGTAGTACAGTTAGAGCGGATTTCAGGTAATTCTTTTTCTTCATATTTTTCTCTTTCTTCGGATTGTTTGTAATTTTTTCAAACCACCATACGATTTCTTATGATCAACTATGGCATGGATACTTTTAAATCTGTCGTCTGGTTGGAATGCCAGCATCGCGAGACCGGTAACTGGTTGCCCGTACGTTTAAACGACGTGGCGGATGGATCGGTTATGGTGTTCATTGTTGACTCGTCACGGCTTTCAAGGGTTGCCTTCCTGCTTGAAAGGACCATAACTTGTCACGTTGCATCCGTAGACTACCGTGCCTTCAAGATTGCACTCGCTCTTTCTACCTTACTATGGTTAATCGCGAGGGTTGAGAAACGTGGGGAAAAAGGTGTCGATTACCGATAGATTCACCCTGTGTTCCTCCCCTTTTTTTCATCCGATACAATATTCTACTCGTTATTTATTTCATATTAAAAATTCAACCTTTCATCGACCTCTCTATCGCTCTTCGTCTTCTCCAGGTTACCAGCGTAAATGGTGGTTTCGTTCCGATATCAAATTGCTACAGACCCGGCATACATCCAATTTCACCTCTCCATCTTTCCTTCCGCGGAGATGCACGAAAGATTCGCTTCTTCATTGTGTATATCCACCCTCGAAATAATAGACCGCTCAACCATCGAGCTTGGTTAACCCCATTTACTTTTCATTCACCAAGGAATGCCCGTGTTCCCTTTTGTAGAAAACAATCGCGCTCGTCGTTGCACGTAAACGTGTATCGGGCATCTTCGGAGGGGGTGGTTTCTGACGTAACATTGCAGTGTTTCTCATTCTTCTTCCTATACTTCCATTCCTCTTCAATTCTACACATGTACTTTACCTAGAAGTTGCAATCTTCTATATGCGCTAATAGACTAACTTCTCATTCATTTCGTAAAGATGTGTAACCCTTATCGCTCCAAGTGTGTCTCTCAGGCACCACCGTGTACGGGGTTCTACTCCAAGTGTGCTTGTGAGGCACCCCTAATTTGAAACGTGCTGCTCCAAGTGTACTTTTTACTTCGGATATTGTTCGGGTCGTTATGAATATAAATATGAAATGAATAACGATTGTTTTCAATGACTTTTCACAGTTAGGTGAAATTACGAATTCTGGCCCAAGAAATCTCAAATTTTTTTTATATTCGCAAACACATCGGTATGCAAATTAAACCACGTCTCTAACATAATCTTAGCAAACAGAAGAAGCAAAGAATTTAATCATAGAGTTAAATATCTTTGGTAGACTAAACAGGGTACACCGATTTCTACTTGACGCACCGCCCGTGACTGTCAATGGGTTAACACGTTCACGGACACTAAAAATTTCAGTGACCTTCAAAAATAGACAGAACGATGAATCAGTTGGTCATTACTTTCAAAGGTATATTAACTATAAAAACTTAAGGTTGTATAAAATTAAATGAATAAAAATTGTCTTTAAAATTTAAATCCTATAGTATCCATGTAATTTTCCATCACTATGACAATGAATGCTATAGCATTCACGTCCACGAACGTGTTAATATCATTATTTACACGTAATTGTAGCATGTGAAGTCTAACACTCGAAAACTTGCAAGTGAAAATATGACGAGAATAAGTTAGAGTTGTCGATTGATATTCACACTTAAAAGTTGTAGCGTTAAGTGTTAACATTTTCGTTTCTTCACCTTTTGGTAGACGGTCCACGGCGATTCATGATCGAGTCGATTGTAATCAGAGCCCATCGAAAATCATCCAGGATCCGACTGGGTATATGGCAGTAAGCGATGAATATTAACCAGCAAACAGCGCTGCCTTGGCTGCTGTTGGAACGAAGCGCAGTCAGGGCGGCGGGAGTGGACCGTGCTGGAGTAGCGAGTACCAGAGTAGGAGGGTACATATTCATGACGTTAACGAGCCTCCGTCGAACGTTTAATTCCGCCAACCGCCTGAGTTGGGTTAGGGTAACTCGCTCAGCAAACACGAGCCCTAACTAACCGTGCATCTCCCAGTCCTACGCTTGCTTCGTTCATCTCTCTCTCTCTCACCCTTCTACTCTCTATATAGATGTATCTATCTATACCTCTCTCTCTGTACTACCCTCTGACTCTCTTCATTTCTCTCCATCACAAATGCAGGTATACCTTTCTCTATTCCTCTCATTCTGTGACCTGTGTCCTCTATATTTGTCTTTCCACACGGCGAAAGGACAACTCCAGTGACGATAGCAAGTGCGGTTCTCGCTGCTTATGACATTTATGAATGCAGTTATTGCAGAGCTTTTGTTGGAACTGGTTACCAACGACGTTTAGTCAGGGGTTCGAACTTTTAACTTGATTATCGTGAAAAAGACTGTACAGATATTAGATAATTTTCATGCAAAGAGTCTACCATTGAATTCTCAATCCACGGTGTATTTTATCAACGTCAGAAGCAGGAACAACAACGGAACGTAGGTACTTTGCCTGAACGATACGTCAATCGCTCTGCGTTTAACCGCTCTATAAATTACTAGACATGGTGCTATGATCCATATATACTTAGCTCGAATAGTAATCTGGTCGGATAACACCGTCGAACCGTACGGACCGATCGAAAGACTCGGTGAGTTAATGCGTTTTGCATCGATCAGGCTTGTCTCGCTCTCGATACTAACACGGTTCGCTAATGCAACGGCAGGTAACTCTCGAGTAATACCAGAGCTGGAAACGAGCACGAGAAACAGCACCGGCCTACGTACATTCCGGTGATCGGATATCTGGAGCCCACCTTCTCTCGGGACGTCTTACTTATAATACCGGGCTCTGGACGAGCCTTGGGTTAACGTGTTACAAGAGTGACTTGCGACTTGGTAATTTCATCCCCGGCGTGGTGCCTCTTTTTTCTTCCCTTTTTATTTCACGAGCCACTACCTCCATCTCCATGATCATCATCTTCGTCTACGTCGTTATTTTCGTCCTCCTCCTCGTCGTTCTCTTCCATCTCTAACATCCTCTTCTTCCTCCTCCACCTCATCGTCGTCATCGTCGCCATTGTATTTGTACCTTTCATCTTGTAGTTATCAACCGCATTTTCACCAAGACACGTCCCAAGATGTTCACCAAAGACCGAGGAATTCTGTTTGCCTACAAACAATCCTCTTCAACGTAACCTCCGTCTCTCGTATGCATTTCCTCCAGCCGTCACCCTCTCCAGAAACTTCTCCCTCTGTCTTTTAACTCTCTCCTTCTCTCCGTATTCATCTCTCTTTGTCTCCTCGAGCAGAAGCGAGTTAGCGTAACGCGTAGACATCTCGAGGCACGTTTTCCCACGTGGAAGCACCTCCGTTTCATTGTTCTGACAATCATTGAACGACCAGATTACGTCGGGGACAATTCGGGAGAGGCTTAAGCCAAGGATGTTGTATCCTTGCATCGTACTCTCGCGAGGAGATAACGACAAGATCGGGAGACGACTTGGTGGTGCAACTTTGAGCCACATCTCCTCTAACTAATCCATTATTAGAGCTCTTTTATAGATTAGACGTGTCATACTTTGGTGAACGTAGGCGTAACATCGTTCTGGATGAATTCTTTTTAATACGGATCAGGGTTGTATCGATGCAACGAGCGAGAGAGATCCAGCGATACCCTTATATCCATTTTGACAGCTGGCCTTTTGTTTTACTCGGTGGATGATGATGATGACCGAGGAGGTTTCTCGGACCACCGTCTCACCATCCCCTGTTAGAATATAATATGAGAATACTTCGTCTAGATCTCTCGTGGGCGTCCGTAGGTGGTGTTAGTGGCGCCAAAGATAATCCTCGTGATAGTTTCCCCTCTTTTTTTCCCTCACGTCAATCAGGATTGGATTCGGTTTAGAGCTCTCTATAGCCGAACCCGTCGTATCAGAGGTGCTCAAATGCCACTCGATAGCCATCCATTATTGTATCTCCTTTCTTGTTTTCAATATCCTACCAACTTTTCAATTTCTCACTCCAATATCCTCCTACTTCAGAAACTCTGTTACGAGTTATCGACTAGTATAAAATTCTAGAAATCATAAATGAAAGATATCTACTCAAGGACATCATTGCACGAATCTTGCTTTCGTTTCCTCGTACTTTGGGATTGACTTCCGGCCAGAAAACTCGCATATACGTTCATCCACTCGGCACGGTTCTGTCGGTGGGTACTTAATGGCTATTTAATTCCTAATCCAGCATGCCGCTTCGCCGACGGCGCTACTTTCGCAGTAATCTGCAGTCAGTTGCTCCGTCTTCCTCGAAAACAGAAATACGGCAAAGACGGTCTAATCCGGCGCATCTGGGATTCATGAATCCCTCTGGCTCCTCGACGCCGTTGCGCCACCGCCGTCCTCTAGGTTCACCTCCTCCTGCTACTGCCTCCTCATCCACGGAACGACGGGATGGTAACTCCCTACCCGCCTACCGGGTCTACCCAATCGCCCGACGGCTCCCACTCTTCCACTTTGTAGAGAGCTACTTCCATATTTACATGGGAGGTAGTCGCAAAAGCGAAGTTAGTGCGGCTAAGCTGATTTAAGCATTCGTTATTATAATTCTTGGAGAAGCGGCTGTGCTTTCCACCTTGAGCCACACTCAACTTCTCTCTCTCTCTCTCCGGACGAGGTGCGCCGGGGTGAGTTTGCCTGCTAAAAGGATGCTCCGACGGAGATACTCTTTGCTTCATCACCCTACAATTCTCATTTTTTTTTTCTTTCTTTCTTCGACGAACTCTCGAGGAAATCAATTTAAGTAGGATTCTTATTTTATCTTTCTTCTGCTTCCTTTTTTTTTCTACCTCTTCGTTTAACGTGATATGGTTATTTCGATTGGGGGATGCACGGTTTTAGGGGTGTTTTGAGAGGCTGAGGTTGATATATTAGATGTTAATTTAACTGGAATCTTTAAGAACCGAGGAGGATCTCAATTTGGGCTGAGTAATTGGGGGGCTGAGCTATTAACTGAGACTCTAACTTCATTTTGAGTGTTACTTGGGAAGGATAGTAACTTAATGCTGACCGTACCGGCAGTTTATGGATACTTATTCTTACTATTCTTCTGAAAGGACTGCAGGAGAGCGTCAACTTCGTGCAGGAAGCAACGTATTTACTAAACTATTTTTATTTACTTATGGTACAAGAAATGGTATGTTTTTATATCACTGAACCGATCGTTTGACTGCAAATGTTAAGGTTCGGGTCAAGAGACAATGGTTAATTATATTAGATAAGATTCTGTTAATAATCAGATTGTTTTTATCGTTTGACTTTAACGTTAACAACAATGAGCTAATTGGCGCCTTTTTGAGCTTCCACAGTTACTTTAATGCTAACCGTACCGGAAGTTTATGGACACCTATTGTTACCGTAGCAGATTACGAAATAACGATGATACTTTTCTGAATGATTGCAGGAGAATGTCAACTTCGTGCGAGGAAACAATCTACTAAACTGTTTTTACTTATGGTACAAGTAATGGCATGTTTTCATATCATTGAACCGATCGTTGGACTGCGAATGTTATGGTTTGTGGTAGGAGACAGTTGTTTATTACATTAGGTATAGAATTCTGTTAATAATCTAAAATTGCTGTTTAGGTGTGACTTTACTGTGGAAGAAAAACAACAGTGAGCTGATTGGCGCCTTTTTTAGTTTCTACAGATACCATCCCATTTATTATCGATCGCGTTCAAATTCCCACCGTAGAACTTATCGAAGTTCGGCTCTTTAAAAAAGAATCGCATCTGCAGAGATGCTCCGTGACCCTTCGTTACGCCGGAGACCCAATTTTTCACATAAATTATCGCGGAAATGAGCTCAAACTTTTTACCATTCCATTCACGGAAACGAGTCTTCCTTTCGGAGCAGCGAATTTGGAGAACGTAATTTCACTCTTAATTAAGTGTCTCGGACCTTTAAATTTCAATCTCTCCCATATACTTTCTCAATTCTCCTGTTTCGTTTTAAACCCTCATTAACCAATACACGAAAAATTCCCCAAAAAAACTTGATCCCAAGATCGACCAAAGTTTCATCCATTTAAAAAATAAAAACATTTGCCATCGAATCTTGAAAAACATAGAATCTAGTCTTTAAGTAGCAAAAGTGGCAGAAATGTTGCCGGATAGTCGGTGATGATTTCTTGATGAATCTCGTCATTAGTCGTTTTTGTAGTAATTAACAGGTCTAAGACACCTTTCCTCCTTTCGCCCGACGACGTACGCTTCTGCAGGTTTCGCACCCTGGTGATAATTAAGTCCGGTCTTCCTAGCACGTGCAGTCCTAGCCTAAAGGTATCCGTATCCCGGCATGGTCGGTCTCCTAACTTCAAAATCCATCGTGTACGATTAATTTCCCGGGGTCCCCTGGGCGAATTTCAGACCGTACGATCGCTTCGCCCGTCCATCCGTCCGTCCGTCCGTATTCTTAATTAATAACCAAGGCAGCTGCCCTGACGCTGACGTCATTACCAGCCTTTTTGCCTTTCTTCCTCTTACTTCGTGTCATTTTTTTTTATTTCTTCTTATTCCCGTTCCCACTGGTGAGATATCGCCGATATACATCACTAGCGCCACCAACGGTGTACCGTGGAAAGCCTTAATGAAGCCGTACACCGGCGTCTGCCGTATTAAACTTAACTTCTAAGCCGACAGTGAAACGACCCGACCAGACGATCGTCGTAGACGAGACGAATGCACCGGCCGCTGTGAAATTCGCTTAAACAAATGTCGCTCGTTTCTGCCCCCTGAAAGCTATCGACTATATCCTCTACCCCGCGTGTCTGTCATCGTACGGGGTAAAGGAACTCCTCGGCTATCTGCGTGCCAACGCGTGGCTCTTCAATCCAACCGACTGCCGGTGGATGCACCGTAATGGCGATAATGATGATGGTGATAGAGGCTTTATGGGTCTTCAGAAAAACTGACGTCGGAGTATGCGTGGAAATGCACGAACCAGGGACTAACCGCCCGTTGCGCTTGGTTAAGTCCGCCGATGCGGACACTCGACTCGTTGCTGAGTTTAAGCGATCGCATCGAGTTATTGACGTGTTCTACCCCTATATCTCTCTATATATATGTGCCCTAATGTAGTAACTATTGTTGTCAAATACGATAGAAAATTCAATTTCGTATAGAAAATATTTCATTATCTCAAACTATATTTTTTATCTGGAAGGTGTTGAACTTATTCTCACCTTCAAGAAGGTATCGCTTGATGATTCATCGAGCAATTTGTACGTTGGAATTCTTAACAACCGTTCGTTATCCAATCTTTCATGCGATAGAGCGCGTAACGATTTGTCAAATTATTATCTCGATCTTGGTACCGATCTTGAGATATTCCGGCACACGTAGCATTACGTAGAAACAAGCGCGAGTATATAAGTCCCAAAGAATCGTGATCGTCAAGAGTCCCCTCTATATCTTGCGTTGATCTTCCGTCGAGAGTTTCGCGCCGGTGTCGCGGGGCCCGACAGAGGTTAGTCGAGTCGAGACCCGATAACGAATGGCCGGTCGTTACGGTAAATGTCTTACTCCGGGCCCCGAACGACCGATGGAGACCACTGGGATAATGATATTATTACGGCCATCTTGATTCTCCAGGGCCCGCACTATCATCATACGTCACCCGTTGCGCGCGGACGCGCTGAATCCACGGCGTATTACGGGCATATATTTCCTGGCGTGTCCTGCCGGAGCAGTTGCTTTTTGCCATGCGGTTACAAAGTATGATGATCCTGCGAGGACGGGCCTGATGAAATCATCAGGCCACGCGGCACCTGATCGTACGCGGTTCGAGTTAATATCGACTGGATGACGACTGTCAGAACGAAACGCTCCGTTTCTTCGTACGGAATGAAGCAATTTGCTGGGTACGGTCGGCGAATGCCGTGTGCTGAAGAACAGACCGCGTGACTTCCGCAATCACCATTCCTTCTTGCTATTCGAGAACGTACTTGGTCTTCGTGCACTACGAAATAACCGGAATAATTGATTAAAGAGGGATAATGCAATACGTGCAACGACGAGTTGAGAGAGTTTATCCTTTCAATGGATTTACATGCGTGATGGTGGAAAAGAGTGGATTGATCTTTCAAGATGTCCATGTCTTTGAACTTGTACCGATAAAAGAGTTTTAAGAATTTCTAAATGAATATGTTGATTTATGCTGAGAATTGTGACGAGAATGAAGAGAAATATGAAGCTGAAATGACAAAGTTTGTAACTGAATGGAAGAAAAGGTCGTTGGAGAGGAATTCTGGCTTAAAATTCAAATGAAGAGAATTAGAGGTATATGGCACACGAGCGAGGTTCATTTAGGCGGTGTATAATTATCCGCATGAAACACATCTTACGAGAACTCGGTTGTAACGTGGGTTCCTCGCGTTCGTTTGCAAATGTGGGTCAGCCTGTTTGTCAATCAATCCTTAATATAGTCTTCCTCCCCCCTTATCGAGCATACTGCAGTCTGAAGCGTATATAGCACCGTGTGGAGTTACACTGATGAGGATGAACGTCTATTGTCCTTATTAAATTCGTGTTTGCTCTCTTCACGAAATTCTTCAATTACAACCCTTATCCTTCGTCTCTTTTTACTTCAGTATCAATGAAAATAGCTTACTTTCAAAGAATCAATCGTGTGGAAATCGATCGAGGTCCTTCGTGTTTAAACTATCAACAATCCTCGATTGTTTGCTGTTCCGACATCGATATTGCAATTCCAATAATTGCAACTCGAAACTCGTTTGCTCTAAACGCTTCGCAAGAGATGATCAACGGTTTTAGCGCCAGGACAAAGGGCGAAAGAGAGCGACAAATTAACCGAGAGAGGCTGCGGCTTGACCCCATTGCCCATGGTGGAATCAGAATACAAGAAGGATGTGCCGCGAGGGACGAAGATGGTATGAGAAACGGTAGAAGGCCCCGAAGAAAAGAAGAGACGGAGGTCCGCCAGTCCCAGCATCCTCTCTGATGAATTACACTCTGGCAATCAGTCGTTCCCAACTGTTTTTAAGATGGAAATGAGCTTGGCGAAGGAAATCTGAAAGTTGTGGTAACTGAGAACCACTGGCGGCTGCTGAACCGAGTAATAGGAGTTCTGTATCCTACCGTGCGATTTTTCAGGAATTTCCTTCTACAAAGCATCTATGGTTACTTCGAGAGGTTTATCCTTTATTTTTCCTCGTCCTTTATCACTACGTGACATTTTTGTATTCTAAAGTTCGTAGTTTTGTATCAAAGGTCATTTAAGTTCAACGTGTTGGAGAACAGTGGAAGGGTAATTCTTGAGTACAGTCTACTAATTGATTTACGCGACCTTTAGAATCATATTTCTAATTTTTCATTTTCTAAGGTCAGAAGATTTGTGATAGAGCTCATTTAACTTCAACATGGTGGAGAACAATGGAAGTATAATTGTTGAAAGATTATCAACTGATTAACATACCTATTAGAAGCATATTTGTAATTTTTTTATTCTAAGGTTAGAATGTTTATATTAGAGCTCATTTAACTTCAAGGTGCTGGAGAACAATGGAAGTATAATTCTTGAAAGAGTACTAAGTGATTAACAAATTTTTTAGGATCAGATTATTAACTTGCAAGGTCGAGTTCGACTTGTTGTTAGAATTGAGCATTTTTTGGAAATTGTTATTTGGATAATATTATGTCTATGGTTCGGAACTGATGTAAAATTGTAAGTCTTATGAATGCTCCTATATCTACGTGAAACTCTATCTTACGTTTTCCATCTCCTCGAAACGATAACGAGCCTCTTTGAGAACCTCTCGTTGAAAGCAATCGGAACCAGGGAACTTCCACCTTCTTTTCGCACCGAAGCGTAACGTATTTCCACGCAATCTTGCAGAATCCATCGCGCAGATCCGTACCCGATCTACGTCGACGTCGTCAACGACGTCCTCGTCGTTTTCGCCCACCGGTGGCGCACAATGAAATATGAAACGCCAACTCGTGGGCTCCTCACCCCACCGGGGAGGAACTTACCGATTAACTCATCTATCAGAGGCATTGTTGCCCTCAATGAGAGGATACCGGTCGCGTTTATTATGGGTATCGCGTTATTATACTAACCTACACGCTTTTGTGCGGCGATATAAGTTTTCCGGTCGTCGGTCCGCCGACCCGCCGTAGAAATCATCGCCAAAGAACTTTGGTCCATGCATTATATGCTGCTGGAGAGAACTCCAGTGACAGGTATTTGGGACAAATGCTCTAATTTAGAAACTTCAAACGTGCCTTTCTTCGCATGAATTTTTGAATTTATTATATTATTTGGTGAATTTTTATGTGCACTAATTGAACGGGCTAACGGTGAAGCAAATTAGACACTTTGAAATACAGCGAGACCAAAGTATCCATTATATTGGGTTGGCAAGAAAGTAATTTCGGTTTTGTAGTGTGAAATGCAACTTAATTTTTTTTAACAAAGAATTTTTTTGATTACCTTTTTCCATCGTTTTGACAAATTCGTGATTCCGTTTTTATAGAAATACTGGCCCATGTCAACAAAAAACTGAACCCAATGCAATTTTAGGCTATCATCGCCACTGAAAGTTTTACCATCCAAAAAGTTTTGCAAGTTGAAAAATAAATGGTAATCTAATGGTGTCAGATCAGGGCTACATGAAGCTTAGATTTTGCAAAAAATAAAAAAGTAAAACATATCAGAAATGTTCGTTTTTCACTCTATGTTAAAATTCTCCTAAACAAACAATTACAAACAAAATAAAGCGCAATTTGTTTCTAAGCCAAGTGAAACGTGACAACTTTCGATTGTCAGAAGAAAAAAATCATAACATTGTCAGAAATCATTGAGAACAAACGTAACGCTCGCTCTCATCAAAAACCGAAATTACTTTCTTGCTGACCCAATATTTCAATACACTTAGCAGGTATTTTCGAAAAGGAGAAATACAGATGTGAAAAAGATAGTCAATTGAGTAATTTACGTTTTATAAAATAGAAGTAAAATACTTACTTCGTGGCTCCCCTAATAATCTGTGGAAGTTTTAGAAAAAGTTGAGTACCAGTCATATTGAACACCTTGGTGACTTTAGTGTCACCCCTAAAACGATTCATATCAAATAAGTACTTTGAAAGAAGAGAAATCAAAAGGATAGAAAAAGGAACAATTTCATAATTTAGGTTTTATAACGTCAGAATGAAATATTTACTGCGTAAATATTTACTACTATAATACCTCATCAATTTTCGAAAAGATTGAGAACCAGTCGCTTTGACCGCCATGATACTTTGATTTAACTCTGCACCGTCCCATGAGACTTCTTTCCATCACCGTGCAATAGTTCCTCACTCTTTCCACAATGCTTAGATCCATTAGCGTGATTCGACTCCGCGAAATGGTGGCTTATGAAAATTCAATTTCCTCCTATCTCTTTGCGATAACGAGCCTGAGACAATGCAAGCGCATTTTTCACTCGGCTCGCGGGTTACTCTTTTGCATCGAATCGCATCGAATCGCAACGAATTGCATCGCACCACGGAAGTCGGCTTAAGTGAACGAACAAAGGACCGATCTCTCAGCAACATTCAAGGAGTTACTATCGATCGCGAGACTTCTCTCCGAGAACGTTTTCTCCCATCGGGTTTCGTTGAACCAACGTACCTCGTAAAAACGTATCCCTGTTTATCGCTGCAAATAGCTGGTAATCGTCGGATCAATCTGCAATTTGTATCACGAAAGTCCCGGTATCGTTAAGATTTTAATCACCGGCTATTAATGTCGCATTAAGAAGGGAAAGATTGATCATCGTCCGGCCTCGACGAGCCGTCCGAGATGCGTGCTTTTGTAATCGTTACGTTACCGAGTAATGTTTTAAATTGCTTCATTTCAAACATACAAGCAGAATATCTTCTTTTACTATTTTTTTTTTCTCTTTTTAATCCATCTTTAACTTTCGATAGATTATTCCTATGTTTTCACGAGTACTTCGAGCTACTATACCAACTACCAGGATAATTGAGATTAATAAGTCAACTGTTACGATGACTAAGGTGAATGTTGAGATTTATTTTCGAATAAATCAATTATCACAAACCATTTGTTGAGGGACGAGGTTACACTGTTATTAATTCTTATTTGAAAAATTTTACAGCCTTCCTCGACATGACAAGCCGTCCGAGATGCATGCTTTTATAATTGTTACTTTACCTAGTATTTCGAACATATAAGCAGAATATATTTTTTTATTTTTTAAAATTTTTTAATCCATCTTGAATTTTCGATAGATTATTCCTATGTTTTTACGAGTCTTACGGACTACTATAACGAACGGCTGGATAATTGAGATTAAGAAGTCCACTGTTACGATGCTTACGGTGAATGTTGAGATTTACTTTCAAATAAATCAATTACCACGAACCATTAAAATCATCGTTACCGCGGGGACCATTGGCGAAGTATAAGTTTACACTGTTATTATTTCTTATATGATTATTTAACAGCCTTCCTCGATAAAACATGCTGTCGAGATGCGCGCTTTTATAATTGTTGTTACTTTACGTATTTCGAACATATAAGCAGAATATCTTCGTTTATTTATTTTTTTTAATTCATCTTTAAATTTCGATAGATTATTCCTATGTTTTCACGAATCTTACGGACTATTATAACGAACGGCTGGATAATTGAGATTAAGAAGTCCACTGTTACGATGCTTACGATGAATGTTGAGATTTACTTTCAAATAAATCAATTATTACGATCCATAAAAATCATCGTTACCGCGGGGATCATTGGCGAAGTATAAGTTTACACTGTTATTATTTCTTATTTGGTTATTTAAAAGCCTTCCTCGATAAAACGTGCTGTCCGAGTTGCATGCTTTTATATTTGTTATTACTTTACCTATTTCTAACATATAAGCAGAATATATTTTTTTATTTTTTTTATTTTTTAATACATCTTTAATTTTTGATACATTATTCCTATATTTTCACGAATCTTACGGACTACAACAACGAACGGCTGGATAATTGAGATTAGTAAATCCAATGTTACGATGCTTACGGTGAATGTTGAGATTTACTTTCAAATAAATCAATTATCACGAGCCATTCAAATCATTATCGCGGGGACCATTGGCAAAGGACGAGGTTACACTGTTATTATTTCTTATTTGATTATTTAAAAGCCTCCCTCGATACGACTCGCCTTGAATGTATGCGAAAGCAACTGCCAATCCGGTGAAATTGACATTTGCAATTTGCCCGATGATCTTTTGCCGAGAATCTTGGCACGTTCGATCCTGCAAGCGTGTAAACACCTTTCCAACAGCTTACTTTGAGAGAGGGAAAGAGAGGAGAGTGAAGAGAGAGAGAGAAAGATCGGATATACGTACACGCTTGCCGGATAAGTATCAAGTATACAGGTCGGGCAGATATAGTCGGCCAGTATCGACCGGGTAGCCAAGTTCAACAGCCAATCCTCGGCTGCGCGTTAAAACCACGCCCTTTATTTCGCGGTTACATTAACCACATCTCGTTGGTTATATTTGTGTCATGCCGGGATACTTTAATCTCTCGTAGAACAAAAAGAAACCACCCTTTGCGCACTTACTTTGAAATGGTTCTTCGTGTAGCTCACGATGGTAGGATTTCATTGATGTACTTTTCAACAATTTTCGAAGTTTTGATGATAAATGGAGTGGTAAATCTGTTTAATGTCACGATTGGAATTGATGGTTTAAGGAAATTCAACGATATCGATTGCTCCGAATGCGGAAAATCATTTATGGGAGAATCTATGGTGAACGGAGCCGTGGGCATTGATACAGGAGCATTGGGGAGATTCATTGACGATTAATTGAATTCATTTGTACGTAACGAGAATGAATAATTGCCCTCGACGCGCCCGTATCCTAGTGTTACAAATCACCGGGAAGAAAGTATCATTAAAAGTGACCATAATCACGGTACGATGCTTTCCGTCACGTGTCTGTCGATAAATTGCTTTTATTACCGCGAGATTAGTGCGGAGGAGAATTCTGAGAATTACTGTTCGTTGGAGGAGTAGGATAATAATGTTACATCAAGTTCATCGTGATAGTAAATTCTATTACGTGATTATTACATGTATATGTATATCTATTTAGTGGCAGCCAATTTACTTGAATTTGCGTTTTAATTTGATGTTGACAAAGAAGTAAATATGAATTGAATTGTTCTTTACTTTTGAGACTAGTCATTTAAGTCTGTAATGGATCCTGTTGGAAGAAATTGAAATTTTGGAGACTATATAATAACTTAATCTAAATTAATTTATTCGTATCTCCTTTCACCAAAAGGAGAACAAAAACTGGCATATATGTATTAAATTAATCGAAATGCGATTCTTTCAATAGAGCCGGAGCTATTGATTCAAATCCGCATCGATCCTCTCTGAAGAAATAAAAATTTATTATAATATGTATATAATAATTTAATCCAAACCAATTCATTCTTATCTCTTCTCACCAAAACGAGACCAAAAATTGGCAAATATAAATTCAATTAATCGAAACGCGATTCCTTCCATACAGCTGCAGCTATTAATTCAAATCCTCATCGATCCTCTCTGAAGAAATAAAAATTAACAAGAACACCTAACAATTTCGTGCCATCCAATTTGTTAGTATTTCTCCTCACCAAAACGATTCAAAAAAATTGGCAAACATAAATCAAATTAAGCAAGAGAAATGATCTATTCAATGTCGCTTCAGCTATTAACCCCCATCGATTTTTCCTAGAAAATAAAAATTTACAAGAATACCTAACAATTTCGTGTCATCGAATTTGTTAGCATTTTTTTTTTCATCAAAGTGATACAAAAAAATGGCAAACATAAATCAAATTATGGTCGAAAAGTGATCCATTCGGCACTGCCGCAATTATTAATTTAAATTCGCATTGGACCTCTCTAAAAGGACTTCTAGAAATATCAGTTGAAACCAAGGTCCTTTTTCGCAAAGTATTTACCAACGACGAAAGAAACTCCACGCGCTAGCGAAAGCGGTGAGAAATTTGCCGCGATTCTCTGCCATTAAAAGGCTCGTATTTATGTAAATAAGGAATTCGACGTCCCATGGAAAAGGAGTGGCGAAGGGTAGAAGCCGGTTTCAGGGTCTCCACGTTAAAGATATCGGGTAGTTGACGGTAGGTGCGTCGCAGCAGCGGCTTCGAGACGAAGGAACAGAAAGCTCTCGTTAATGAGCTTCCTCACCCTCAAAGCTTTGAAAGCCGGTTACACTCGTCTCGCTCACCCTGCCAGAGTGAGAGGGTCGTTCAATTCAAAGCTACCGAGAAATTATACGTCTGTTACCGTTCTATATTGCTGCAAAGGCTCAAACTCCTGTCTAATAGCGGCAATAGCGTATTTTAATCTCAGCACGAGGAAGTGCATTTGTCGTTTCTCAGTCGTGCAAAAGCTTCTCGTCTTTGAAACTGCAATGCACCGAGATGATTGTCCGTTCAATGCGGTTTCGTCGTCAAAATATACACTGTTAGAACATAGACACGTTTGGATTACTGCATATGAATTCTTTCACTTGTCAAATCGATTAACTCCATAAATATCAAGTGAAAAAACATGACAAAGTAATATAAAATTCCTATCTTAACGTTTATTATTTTCAATTTTGTAGTGATCTAAATAAAATTAATATCACACATTTTCTATCATTGGTTAGTAATTTTTTTTAATAGTATCAATAACTGTAGATACTGACAGAATTTAAGTGACAAAATCATGAAATTAGAAAGTCAATATTAAATAGTTAGAAAATAAAATCAAAACCTCGACATAGAACCGCAAGAGGTTAACACCTAACTTGAAAATGACCATTTCTCTATTTTTCCTAAAAATTGCCAAAACTAATTGGTGAACCACACAGTAAATATTCCATCATGTAAAATAAAAATTAATCATTATTTTCACCTCTTGGTTTCTCTTTTTGCAAAGTACTTAATTAGTAAATTAAAATATAATGGATCCAAAGCCAAAATAGTTTTAGAGTTAAAAGCCGCAACCCGGAAGTCTGAGAAAAATCCTTGCAACCCCTAACAGACTGTGAGCCATGACGTGAGCCACTCCGGCCTCGAAAAATGTATTCAAACTTTTCTGGCAGTTTGTCAGAGTCTTCTTAACATCGCGTATCATGGCAGAGAGTGTCCTTCGTCCTCCTAGATGTCTTTTCACGAGCGGGGTATTAGAAGGGCCATCTGGCCGTGGTACTTGGATGCTAAAGTATTCCACGGAACGGAGTTTCGACTTGGCTGCAATGCCGTCACGGCAATTTCTCTGGGGGATGGTTACTTACAGTGTTGGCTTAAACAACATACTTAACCGGGCTACTTAGTACTCACAGGCGCAGACGTACCCCTTGCAATAATAACATTTCACCCCCTTTAATCCGCAGCCTGCTGTTAGTCCTCGGCTAAGTATCTGCCCTCCTCTTGCTCGCCATTCTCGTTCCATCGCACCACGGCCGAAATCAAAACACGGAAAAGCCGATACAGTTTTGCGTAATACCCTCGTCAGGGAAACTTCTCCACGAATGTTTTCGGTTGTGTCGTTAAAAGAAGACCGCCAGTGGCTGGGGATTGTTTTTCGTACAAATTGCAGAGACTTTGGGAAATTTTAATTGAACGTACCCCAGGATACTTGATTATTAGTCTGTGCGTAGATTTCAGTCGGTGGTGGATTTTTCAGGGGATGAATTTTGGAGTTATGAATTAATATGTAATTATAGGATGAGGGGGAGGATGAGGATTTAACACTAGAAGTACCATGTATTTATTTAGTATTAGCTGAAAGTTCCCGTGCTTCGCTACGGTTTAATCGAAACTAAAAAAAAAATCTTAAAATTTCGAATTTTGAAAAATCCTTTCTTAGTGGGTGCTTATACCGTAGAAGGAACGCTCATGCCGAATTTCAAGTTTCTAGGTCAAGTAGTTTCGGCTCTGCGTTGATGAGTTTGGCCCATACTTTAACCCCCCAAAACCTCCCTAAAATTTCGAATTTTTCAAAACCCTTTCTTAGTGAGCACCTAAGACCCAAGGGGAAGGTATGTTCCAAATTTCATTGCAATCCGTTCTGTGGTTTTTGAGATTTCATGATGAGTGCGTGAGTCAGTCAGTCAGTGGTATTTGACCTTTATATATATAGATATTCAAAAATTCTAGATAAATATTTTGGAAGAAGGAGATTTAATTTTTCACGTTTTACAAGGTAGGTATAAAAAATTAAATGGTACAGCTGCCAAAATTTCAGCAATGTTTTTAAAAAATTTAGTTCAAGTGATTTTGACCCCCTTGGTGGATCTAGTGTTAAATAAAATTTAGAGAAATAATAAAAGGTTTGGGATATGATAGATGTTCAGGTTTCTTTAAGGTGTAGAATATGAATTTTAATTTGAAGACAGAACTTACATATCGTCACATCATGGATAAACTGAGATACACGTCTAAATGCATCTAGCTGTTCATTGGACTTCGAAGAGCATCTCGTCGGCACCATATGTATGGTCGAAGGATAAGGTAATCTACGGTAGGCGGGGTATGGATTCCCATGTAAGTTCTATGGAGGTCGGAGATACCCCATCGGGCATAACGTAAACCCCATAGTGCTAAGCGGCTTAGTACCTCGCAAGGGCAGTGACGCCTGACATCCGTATACATTTACCGCATCTAGATGCATGACAGTTTTCATGTAGATTTCCACCTCAAAGCTTTTTCTCTGTTATCTCGAAAGTGTAATGTTATTTCTATCTTTGCATCGCGATAAGAATTTTAGCGAATTTAACATTCTCCACTGTCTCAGAGCTGCGAAATTTCAAAGAAACTGTAGGGGTAGTTGTCTGACATCAGAATGTAGGTAGACAGTTTGCATATAGAATTTATAACTAAAAACTTTTTCTCTAATATTGTCTAAACGTGATGTTAATTCTATGTTAACATCGCGTTACTAATTTTAGTGAATTCGACATTCTCCACTGTCTCAGAGCTGCGAAAAATTTCAAAGAAATTGGAAGGGTAGCGATGGCTGACATCAAAATTTGGTCAGACCGTTTCCATATAGAATTTTGAATTCTAAACTTTTTCTCTAATATTTTCTAAGAGTGATATTATTTCTATGTTTTCATGGCAATAATAATTTTAGTGAATTTCCTTTCTCTAGTTTCTCAGAGTTAAGAAGTTCAAAAGAAATTGCAAGGGTAGCGATGTCTGACAGCTTCTATAAGATTTCCAACTCAATGATTTTTCTCTACTATTTTTAAAATGTGCTGTTAATTTTATTGTTACAATGCAATGATAATTTTAGCGAATTTCACTTGTCTAAATATTTCAAAATTCAAAGGGCAATACAATTACCATTCATTGCGTTCAACCTCCTCTATTTTTCTACACTCAACGAATTGTTTGCAAAATTGTATATATTACGATCGAGAATACAGTCAGCCGGGGTATTACAGTTGGCTAAATATTTTGCTTTTTCCCATGACGATGGCGCGCACCCATGGAAGGGGCTAAGGGCAACGCGTGACACACCCCCATTGAAATCCTATGCACGGGATATACTTAAATTAAATGGACGCCGGTGTCACATTATGGCACAGAATGGCAAGTTATATCTAACCTCTCATTAACCCCGTGTGAACCCGGATGCAGGACCCCTCCTGAAAGCCGAGACGTTGATTTGAGAATTCGAAATTCGCACTGGGGGCAGTTTGTTATGTATCGCGACGAATCATATGGGGGATATCCAGAGAATCTCTTTAAATAACTCACCATTTTTTTTCTCCACGAATTTCCTGAGAGATTTCAAAATAAATATAATTTTCTATAAGGTGCAAAAACTCAATTTCAAATTAGTGGGGCAGTCAAAGTGGCTAATTCACAATTAAAAAAAATTTAATTGTGGATGATACAGCATTTAGGTATTTCACATTTATTTTATAAAATGCAAAATTACTAAATTGATGTGAATTGAAATTGATTTGTACCTTTTCATCCCCCTTCTGCCCAAATAGTTACTTGCCATATTTAAATATCATAGAAATATTAAATATTATAGATCTATCATAGATTTAATTTCTTATGTATGAAGAGAATGTTTGTTTATTTTACCAAAATATTTCCTATGAACGAATCAACCAACGATTTGCCGCATCGGTAATCGTTCTGCGTCACCGTTGCACCATTATTCCCTCGTAGCGCAGTCCTCTCGGCACAATGCCGATTTCTCTCGGCGTGTTACGTGGCTCTTCCTTTTTTCCAAAGTCCTTCTCGCCCCCTTAAGCAGCTAAGAGCCCATGATCCATCGCCGGAAGCAGAGATCGAAAATATCGAACGTCCACGAGCGCAAAATAAGAGGGGCGAAATAGAGATAGACTGAGAGAAAAGTGAAAAAGCAAGAAAAGGGGGGGAGCATTAGAGAAAAGGAGAAAGGAAACACAGATAGAGTAAAGCCTGAAAAACTTCTTACCGCAACAATGGCTAGTAGCGATTTTAAAAAGATCCTACGAAGATTTACCATCACTTTCACACCTCTCCATGGCACCCCAGAGCCAACGAAAGGCCTACAACAAATACCTGGTGGGCATCGTAATCTCACTAAGGCCTCCCATAGTGGGGTCCCGATGGGGCCCCCATTATGATTTTCGCGGCATTGTCATGGTGTCGAATCTGTCTACAAATAACCACTAGAGAAATGGTTACTCTGTCGATACTCTTTTTCCTGATCTCCTTCTGTCTCCTTCTATCTGATCTATCCCCGTACGGTTAGCCTCGTTTCGTTTCTTCCTACGTCGACACCGTCGAAAATCTCCCCTCTTACCCTCTCGCCCGCACTCATTCCGGCTCTCTGCCATTCAGAGTGGACTACATTATTTTGTTGTAAGGCCCCGACCACACCGTATTATCCTAAACATCTAAATCCGGACAGCTGGATCTCCGTTCAGAGGCTCTCAATCGACTGGGGAAACTTTGACGTTGAATTCCAATCGAACGAATAAATAATAATCGACGGAACGTTTCTCGATTGCGAACGATGGAGGAGGAGAGAGAGAGAGAGAAATGGAAAGAAAAAAGATTTTACTCGGATATTATTCCAACGGCGAGCTCGAAGCAAATGCCGGATACGGGATTTGCGATAAATTTCCGCAATGAAATGCGAGATATTTCATCGAAATCCCCGTGCGCATTTCGGATGGGATTTCACTCTTTCCCTCGTTGCTTTTAAATACGTAATGGTTATTTCCGTCCATTAGCAGCGATGCGTTATTGATAACGCCCGGGAGGTTATCGATAATGCTATCAATTTTCCAAGTGCAATCACCGTTAGAGGGAACGCATCGTATGCGAACGATAGAAAATAATCTGTCGTGATAACGTTTTTATTTCACGTCAAGAATAATAAAATCTCTCTTTTTCTCTTTCTCGCTCGTCGAACATTTTATGGTGGAGTTTGAGAGCCACTTTCTAATGAATGTGCCAGAGGTGTCGGAGCAGCAACTGTCAAAACACGACTGGCAAGACGGCGACCGTGCCATCCAGTGTGCGACGAAGATGAACTCGCCCTTTGAAAAAAGGGACAGAGAATGGCCCTTTTCACGCCATATTGGATGTACCTTGAAAACGGTACACGGGCCCGATGCCTATCGATAATCGCGACACTCATCCTTTCGCTCTTATGCACCAAATTCCTAAACCATGTCGTGTGCACTTAGACAGTGTATCATTCTTGACAGATATTCGGTGAGAAATAGTTCACGATTTTGATCCATCCCTTGTTAAATAATTATTCAATAATTCACCAATTGTTTGTTAAAAGGTAACGAGATATTATTGTAATCTCTAGAAGAAATGATTATTGGAATCTAAATTGTGTTAATCCTTAATTAGCGAATCAATTATGCATTTCATTAGAATTATTTGCAAACTATCGGTGCATACTTAATACCCTAATTTTCCCTCAAATTCCAATAGCACCGACCTAATAATCTTTAACTCTACAAACCTATTCCACTGATCTGTAAATTCATATTTCCCAAACATTTCACCCCTTTTACCCAAAACTCATCCATCATCCTCAACATCCACCCCCAATCATCATCTCTAACCCAAGTGTCCCCTCAGTTCATCCTCTCAGTTCAATCTCTCCCCTCTCATCGTCATTATGCGAATCCTCGACGATTAGCCCTCTCTGAACTCCTCGTCTAAACACATTTCGTCCAAGAACCAGTTTGAATTACTCCGAACTTGTCGAACGAGTAAACCGAGGACTCCTTCGAGACACTGTCCGCGTACTGTCTCCATTCTCCGTCGGCTAGGACTCCATCTTCGAGCATACGGAATCCACCCAGCTGTCGAGAACTTTCGCCAAGTAAGGAAGAAAGAGAGGGGATTTAGTGAAGAGCGGGAAGTACGAGGTTCGCGGAGGAAGAGAAGAGGACGTTCGCAAAGGAAAGGAAGGGACGTACAGGTGAAAAGAGGTGGAGGTAGGCTGCTGCTGGCCATCCGGGGGAGGAAAAGAGAGGGAGGTAAAAGAGAGTGGGATAGAATGAGAGAGGGGAAAAAGGAAGTGGTCGCATGTGCAAGTATCGAGACAGGGTGGAGTCGAAGACGAGGATGGTTAGGCGTGCGCTCTGGGTATATCGGCTTTTCAGGAGAAGTCTTGGTCGATGTTCCTGGTTCCTGGTTAACCCGCGGGATCGGTTACAAGGCAACCCAGCCAGCGGATTGGTCCATTTTGTCAGCGACACCCGCCCACGCCACGTTATCGCGCAGCTACTCTCTTCCTTTCTCTCTCATTCGTTCTCCATTTCTCTCTCTCTTTTCACCATTCTCTCTCTCTCTCTCTCTCTCTATCTTTATTCGATAATACGAACGTATAACACATGCTCTCTACCTACACATTGATCCTAACTTATGTGAACGTATAAAACCCCTGCGTTTCTTTCTCCCTATCCTATCGTGTCGATAACCCTCGGTTCCTTCTCCCTTTGAATTTCCCTCTTCCTCCTTCGTTTCCTCTTTCGTGGCTGACGTTTCTGCGCGCTTTGACCTTCGGCCGAAGATCCGCTTTTCGAATGCGAAACTTCGAGATCGTTAACGGGGAGCCGCGTGACTCTGCGAATTCGATGGGTCGAGGTTCGTCCGTGGAGAACCTCGTAACGTTTAAATTGTGGGAAGTAACCGCGAGCTCCCGAATCTCCTTTCTCGTTTATCATTTCTCGTTTCTCATTCTCGCGTTCCAAGTTTCATTGTTTGTTTTTTTTTTTCTTTAATTCGTCCTTTCTTTGGGACCAAGGTGAAGAAGTAATCACGAATGAAGATGTAGCGAGTGCAAAAATGTAATGAAAATTGCCCGACCGTAGACGAGAAGCATGACATTAACAACCGCGCGAATTCGTCATGGGATTACAATAGAAAGGGCGTGAGAGTACCGACGGCGTAAATGTTGTAAACGAAACGTATGATTATAATGCGCTCATTAATGTAAGAGGATTAATTCCGGTTGCACGGCGTCAATTTAGGTAGTCATCGGACCGACGGCGTAAACGAGTAGGATGGAATGAATGGTTTTCGGTTCAAGGACACGTATAGAACACATTGACAATCGTTTTTGTTTTGTAATGTCATAATAATCTGTTAATATATTTTCGCGTGAATGTATTTACAGGCGCAAATAATAATATTAATAATATTATTAATAATAATGCATCATTTCCTCGTGTATCTTATATATACATATACAATGTATATATACGTGTGTGTTTGCGTGTGTATCATTTATACATATGTATGTATACAGAATTCCATGTTAATAGTCTTTTTTTTTAACGTAAGGTACCTAAATGCGTTATGTATAGCCATATTATGTTCATATTTATAGGACCGATTATACAAGAAATTCGCTAACGAGTCTATCTACAGGGAGCGGGAAGAGTGCCAACATGTTCGTATGGAGTTTTTTTTCTCTCCATCATCGTCTCGTTTAATAAAATCGAACGGCTCCAACGTCAGTGGCAATCTTCGAGCACGGGGTTTTTTAGCGTTTTTACTCTCGGAGTAACGGGTTCCTCGGAAGCTGAGTCGATTAATGAAATTTACAAACAGCTAATTTCTACTTAGACTAAAAGTAGGAGAGAGTGAGAGAGGACGAAGGATGAAAGGGATGTTGGGTGAGAGTGGGTGGGTCCGCAAAGTATCTTAAATTAGTCCGACCGGCGTTTCGGCTTTTCGCGATAATTCTTTTGTTCTCTATGTTCGACGATAAATGTCATTGTGCGATTAACGCATCGCTCGTGCGATTCTCCGTGGGATTGGGAAAAAACGGTGCTGTAAATTCGTTGGACAAAAGTAGTCTTAATCGTTCGGCAATACGGCGCGATATTGCATTTCTGCTTTTTTCCACGTGTACCTTTCTTTTTTTTTAAACGGCACAAAAATTTGTATCACGCTATGGATCGTTACGAAGTTACGCTCCGACGAAACGAAGTTCACGCGTGAATGGTTTCAATTCGATCTATCGATACGAATTTGACCCAGATTGTATTCACGACGATCGAAATTCGACCACTTTGCGTACGGAAATTCACGCGGCTCTATCTCCTCGATTTTCTCTTCGCTCTCGTCTCTCCTCTCTCGTTTAAGTTTATCTCGCGATTTTTTACCATTTCGTCGATGAAACGCGTAACACACAGTTCGAGGAGGCGACGTGATTTCGGGAAACGATTACACCGTAGAACGATTTCAGGAAAGCTTTGCTATTTACAAACTACACGACTTCACTACACTCGGACGTCATCGACCTCGAAACCAAGTCGAATCGTTCACGTAGATCTTCCGTACCGTCGATTCTCGTGATGTCGATATTATTTACACATCCCGACCACTCGTATCTCAATTCCGAGGTATTGCACTCGTCTAATTTGTGCGGTTGACTCAACGACGCACCGACACTTCCGTATTCTGGCCACTTTTCTTCAGCACCTTCAACGATTCATTCAAAACTCCATCAACAATTCATCCTTCTACTTTGTTCTTAACGATCAACGTTGAAAAGTCTCTCCAATATTGAAATTCTTCAACATAGAATTAGTACATGACTTTGAATACATTCAAAGTATCAAGAATTCTCGCAATCACGAATTATAACGAGTATTCTTCCATCATCTTCATCGACGCCATTGTATTCGTTGGATCGTTGGATCCTTTTCAACGATTTTTCATCAACGTCTCTCGTTCCATTGTTTTCACAAGACTTCGAAACGTCTTCCAATGAAACTACGTCCAACATCGAACGAATTCTTTCTCGTTATCATCGTTCGATCTATCGTCTTTTCCCCCGAGACAGTTTCTTCCGGTTTGCCACCCTTGTCGTATCACGCCGGCGAGAAAGGTCTGTGAATCTGCGGTGGTTTTGGATTCGGTGGAGGCGTCGTGACCCTAATCAACCCTTGACCTTGAGACTGACCCTGCGGAGTCTGCTGACTCGCTGGTGGACTACCCCGTGACGATGGGGTGTGAGGACTCGGTACAGCCACCCTCAATGGACCCGTCACCGACAGATTCGTTGCCATTAATGGCGGGCTGTGCGCTTCCGATAGGCTGTCCGAGAGTCGCGATATTCCACCGTCGGAGAGTCGCGAGCCTTCCGATATCCTCGATATTCCTTCCGGTAGCTGATGCTGAGGGTGAGGATGGTGAAGCAGACCGTCGTGGGGATGCAATCTCGGCGGTGGCAATCCTAGAGGATCCGGCAATCTGAAATTCAAGGGGGTGGGTGATGTTAGAGAGATCGATTGTCGGGATGAATATGTGTACAGTAATTCTAAGTTTTTGGATGTAGAGTTTTGTTTGGGCTATTATGATAATTACATTGCGAATGAATCAATTGAAAGAATTTTTTGACGGTGAGGAATTAAGATTTTTTTTCATACTTTGAATGCGGTTGAGTTAAATATTTTTTGTGACGTCGTTGTGAGACTTATTGGTTTGATAATGTGATTGATATTGAGATACCATATATTCAATGTCTTTAGTCTAGAAAGTTGAGATATGTCAGGAGTTCAACGTTTCAATATCAGAAAGTTTTTGGGTGTGGAGTTTTGTGTGTACTATTATGATAATTATATTGCGAATGAATCAATTGAAAGAATTTTTTGACGGCGAGGAATTAAGATTTTTTTTCATATTTTGAATGCGGTTGAGTTAAATATTTTTCGTGACGTCTTTGTGAGACTTATTGGTTTGATGGTGTAATTGATATTGAAATACGATATATTCAATGCCTTTAGTCTAGAAAGTTGAGATATGTCAGGAGTTCAACGTTTCAATATCAGAAAGTTTTTGGGTGTGGAGTTTTGTGTGTACTATTATGATAATTATATTGCGAATGAATCAATTGAAAGAATTTTTTCACGATGAGGAATTAAGTTTTTTTTTCATATTTTGAATGCGGTTGAGATAAATATTTTTTGTGACGTCAAATTTGTGAGATTTATTGGTTTGATGGTGTGATTGATATTGAGATACGATATATTCAATGTCTTTAGTCTAGAAAGTTGAGATATGTCAGGAGTTCAACGTTTCAATATCAGAAAGTTTTTGGGTTTGAAGTTTTGTGTGTACTATTATGATAATTATATTGCGAATGAATCAATTGAAAGAATTTTTTGACGGTGAGGAATTAAGATTTTTTTTCATATTTTGAATGCAGTTGAGTTAAATATTTTTTGTGACGTCTTTGTGAGACTTATTGGTTTGATGTTGTAATTGATATTGAAATACGATGTATTCAATGTCTTTAGTCTAGAAAGTTGAAATATGTTAGGAGTTCCACGTTTTAAAATCAGAAAGAATCAGAGTTTCTTGCTTTATTGTTTATTATTATTTTCTTATAAATGTATAATTTTGAGAGGGACCTACCTCGATCCGAGATCTCCCCTAGGGCCTACAGCTTGAAAAGGGCTGGTTTCCGTGAGCCTGAAGATTCCTCCAGCTGAGATATTCGGATGATTGTGTTGCGGGCTGTGCGGTCCAAACCGGAAGCCCGTCGGCGGGAATTTAAAGGCTGTCGCGTGGCTAAATCGAAACTGCGATTGCGTAGGATCGAAGCGGAAATTCAAGGATGGAGGAGGCAGAGGTCCGAGGGGCCCAAGAGGAACCGGAGATGGTTGATGAGTAGGTGGAGGAGAGGAACTCGGCGACGGAGGTGATGTTCCTCCGAGAGAAATATCGGAATCCTCCGAATCGCTGCCACCCGGTCCGGGGCTCAAGGTGCGTCGTGTATTTCCGTTTCCTGTGCCCGATTGCTGTTGCATTCTGGAAAATAGAACGGAACGACGACATTAGAGGAACGTTCCAACGATACATCGACATTTGTTCATCTTCCAGCGAGAAATCTTAAACGACATAACAAAAAATTGTTACTATCAACAATGATTTAATATTCTGCAATTTTCTCTACTCTTCTAACTTGAAGCAGATCTTCCAGAGCTTTTACTAATCTTATCTATCAATGTTCTTCACAATAAATATAAAATTTTGCAATACACAAAGATAATTAAAAATTACATGTACAATTCACCAGCTACTTTTACATTTTCATATCAAAAAATATTTATTAACCCCACGAAGTTAACACCTCCTTCAAATACTACAATTAACCCCTTGCCATACCTTATCTTTCGTGACTGAATGTGCAATAACTCTAAATCAGTTACTGGAATAATAATCTACACCTATTTTTAGATATATTATACAACCTAAAACAATATTGAATAGCACAGAATTAATTTCATTTTATCACGACCCACAATGTTTAATTCAATAAAGTTTGAAGTATTTCAAAATTGACTGCTCCATTTATTGAGTCACGAGTGGCACATTGTACACCAAGGGGTTAATTTACTGAAATCTGTCGAATCTGCCTAAGACACTAAATAAAACCACCCCCGTCTTTTAATTCAGGCTACCAGCAAATAAAATTCATATCTACGCCATAGACCCAAAGACGAACCACCCATCAAGTGTCCTCCTTGGATCTTATGCGTATCAATTGCTCGCTGATGCACCTCGCATCGCAGAGGTCAACGAAGAGGGTCATCGGTTATTCGCGGCAAGTCGGTCAGTTTGATCATAAGCATAGACCACGTAGGCGTTCGAATCGCGATGAGAATTTTAATACGTTCCTGTTTGCGATGGCACAGGTGGATATACGGTCATAGACGGCACTGAAAACACTTTGTTTCCAGTCATCGCCGCGGAGCGACTATAATTAATGAGCGGGCTCATCCTTCCCAGGTGAGCAAGGATTCACGGCAGAGTAACGATGATTCCCCGACGACGAGACTCACCTACGAAAGAGGGATCCACCTCATTACTCGTGAGATTACGAATAGATACGGAAATACCGAGGACTTCTCACGCGGCCACGTCTTCCGCGGGGAGATAAATGACGAATGGCCGCAATACAATCGAAACGGATGTTTCGACTCGCCGACAGGAAAGTATTATTCACCTTTCGGGGCCACCTACGAAGCGTTTTGCAAACATATCGTGCGTTGGGGAGAAAGTACATTATGATTCGTACCGCCCAAGTATCCTCCTGCTTTATGTTAATTGTTTGCAGTGTTCTTCTTGTTTTTTTTCCCCCCTATCTTTAGACTCTGACTATTATGATTATACTGTTATGATTGTATGGTTTAGGATTTGAGTTTTGGATGCTTGATGTAGATGAATTTGAGGCTAATTGTCTGACTCTCGTCATACGACTTCCGCCTCTTCTCGAAGCGAAAAAGAATACGATGATATATGAGCCGAAATGACTTTCAATTTGCGTAAAAAGTAGATTTCCTAATTTCCACGTCCTTTCCGCTCGATAAGAAAAATACGATCGCGTTGGAATAATATTTTTCCAAATGGAAATACCCGAGCTAGCCGGTCGGGTATGAAGAGAAAGGAGAATCACTCTTCGGTCTGCCAAAGACAATGAGACGTTGCGGTCGTCTTAAAAGCCTCTTCGCTCCAGATCGATTCTACGCCGGAGCACCCGAGATCCGACCGTATTTTCTTTGCTAATCGAGTTTCGAGCTCGTACTGTTACCACGGTAACACCTCGAATCGTTCCGAACAGGTTGGCCGTCCGAGTGCGAATCCTTGGGACCGTCTGCTTCCTCATGCATCGAAAAAAGAACGATCGCGACGATGAGTGGTGACTCGGACTGATTCTACCTTATGCGAATTTAGATACGCTTTACGCTTGAACAATCTGGCAATTGATGATCATTTATCGACGAGATACGCATAATTTTATCATAAATATTTGCTCATTTTTTATTTCATCCACTTAGCACGAGGCTATGGACTGACGACCTTTCAAGTCTCTCTATTTTTAGTGTAGCTATAGGTTGACATTAACTACTGGTGCTATATCCAATAGCAATACTAATTAGTAATTAACATTACAAACTGAAGGCTCTTGTCTCCATTGTTTCGTGCATTGAGTTGAATATCTTCTGCATTTGTTTCCAAAAAAATATTATTATTTCTAATCGATCAGGTACGGCCAGTACGGATAGTGTTGAGGTATGATCACTTAAACGAAGCTCAGAATATTTTTCTATTTTTAACCTGTCATATGTACAGTTTAAGATATTTATTTCTTTGCCATAAGAATAAATAATATACTTGAATATCTATGGCGAACGATACCACCTTCCGGACATCGTGGAAAGGATTAAGTTCGAGTATCGTGAATATGTCACATTGTTCGGTCGGTGACAAGGCTCTAACGTTGGGTTTCTTTTATTAGTATCTGAAAGCGATTTGTTCGATTCTGATACCGAAGAAATGCGCCGAAGAAAAGGCATAGTGAGACGTAATACGAGGTGAACCACTCTCGCGTGTGGACCTGTTTGAAACGCGTTGGACACGGTAATCGAACCCGTACCTGGTTCTTTCGTTTTCTCTCCTCTTTTTTTTCCACCTTTTTCTTTCTCTCGCACTCTGTCTCTCTTCTTTACCGGGACACTCGACGCGTTTTAATTATGCCCTGAGACCGCTCTCCTTTGTCTTCGTCCTTTCACGAGACACCCGCACGAGCGGCACGACTTATTATGTGCCAGCCTCTCTCGTTTTGTTCCACTTAGTGCTCCTCACCGCCGATCGTTGTCCCCATTCAGCCTGTCTTAATGTCGTGGTATTAAAGTGCGGAGACTCGGGCTCACGGTGTCAATTTTTCGGCGTGAATGGGAGGAAAGGCATTAATTTATCTGATCCTCCGCTCGACGAGATGCTCCCGACTACCTCGAGGAATGATTTGCTAACGTGGTTAGAAAGAGTCGTTGATCGGTTTTTCTCAGAGAGAAGTATCTTTTTTATTTTTCATAATGGAATGGGATTCTGTGGAGTTTGAATTGCAGCGAGACGTTCGATCAACTCTATGAAGGATAATCGGATGGGATGGAATCCCTCTTGTATTCTTTCTCCTGTGGTAAATATATTTGTTTCTTTTGTTAGCAAAGGATTCAATCGTTAATTTCGAGATTTCTTTGTTACTTCGAGTATTCCACTCTGCCAAGAGCATTTTAATTTGGCTGAAATTCCCAATTCTTAGATTCCTCTCGCGGAAATCTCGTTGCGACCTCATTAACCCTCTATACTCCGAATTATTCTTGGTATTCGAAGATCAGTTTCACGACAGCACAATTAGAAATTGATAAAACTACTATTTTAAATGATCAATAAGATCTGAATTCTTGGCAGAGATAAAAATTTGATTTTAACCCCCCGATCTACGATTCGTTTCGTGACTGCCTCCGTTACAATTTAGAATTTAATTCCTAAAATAAAAATTGCTCAGTGATTCTTAATATTCCGTGTTATTTAAAATAACATCGATGTCATAGAAATAATATTATCATCTCATGTCTCCGTAAAATTTTCAATTTAACCCCTTAGCCTACAACTCACGTGTGAGACTCGTAGCGGGGAAAATGGAACAGGAAATTTTGAAGTAATCCAAAAACTATTCAGTCGATCACGAAATGGTCTCATTATTTCTGTACTATTACTATTAGTATCACATTCAGTTATACGAACTACCAGAAATCAATGGAACATTTTGATTTCAGGAATTAATTTTGTACTCCCCATCAGAAAGGAAATCGTAAGTAAAAGGCACTAAAAGGGTTAATAAGTTTTGAAAAACTTCATAATTTCCTATCTCATTTACCTCATCACGAGTGTCACTCACTATTGTAAGGGGTTGAAGTATAGAATCTTAGAAATGTTTACCCATTTTTATTATTATTTAATTTACCTTCACCCCAAAGACCCAGGAGTCCATAGACAGTTTAACGTTTAATTCTCCAAAGGAATCACTTTTTTTATCACATCCTATCGCAACATATAAACGCACGATTACCATGTGGATGAAAATCGCAGGTTATCCCCGTTGTTTTCACCACCACGTAGCCAATAGCTTTGGTTCTCCATTCCAGGTTGGATTTTTGCATGCAACGTCCGCCGAATGAAAAGGGATTAACGAGCGAGCCGGGCATTTTAACCGAGTTCCTTTTTTCGTTCGAGTAATGCGTTCGCGTATATGTCTGTCCGCGCGTGCACGCGTCCGTTCGAATTCGCGTGGCGAATCGAGAGCCGCGTCGAAAAGCCCGATACACCAGGGCCACAGGTGACGCTGTACTTTCGGCTCCACCATCGTCCATGATTAAAAAAGAAATTCATCAGTGCCGGGGGAAAGTATCAGGTGCAACCAAGAAGCCTCGATGAGGATGCGCCCCACCGTTAAGTATTTATGCCGCATGACGAGTCACTTTTGTAATCCCTCAGTATGTTGTAAAAGTATTATGCACGCGGACGACGACGAGAACTCAAACCGTGACGGAAGCTACTGTAATTACGCGCAAGATGGTCGTCCTTGCTAGAGCCGTCGATTGATCTCTGATCGAGGTACTCGTGGTGAAAGGATTCCAAGTTTTACGCTGGAATCGAGAAGCTTGAGAATTTGTGTTTTTACTTTTCGTCGTCTCTTTCATCCTTCTCGCATGATCGTTCCAAGTATCGGAAGGATTCCAGCTTCGTTGAGCTAAGTTTCGTTGAGATCAACTTGGATCGAGTCAAGTTTAACCCCTTTGAAACAAAGTGTATATTCGTTTGGATAATACTTAACCCTTTTAGTGCCGGACGACGATATATCGTCTTTAGCAATAGTGCTAACACTGGATATCGAAGGGTTAATATTCAGTTTCCGATACGATATCAGTAATTTTATGATAGATAATTGGAAATACACAGTTCATGCTCTATATTGCGTATTCTATCTAAATTATTGTCAAACGACAATTATTTTATTCGCAGTTACATGTATTATTAATTCCATCAATTTTTTCACTTGGCACTAAAAGGGTTAAATTCTTATCGTGATAAATAGAAGATCTTTGGAGAAATTCTTACAAATTGACTCAGTCGTGCACTGAATTGAAATTCAGTTCGCTTTTGGAAAAAGCGAAAGAGTCCTAAAGACTCGTGTAAGAGGAAGACATCGGAGTCCTCTGTAGAAACGAGTTTCTACAATTTCCCGTTTGTACCGGTATAAAGGAAAAAACGATCGATTTCGATGCTATATCGGAATCGGATCTCGATCGGTAGGAGAGTGACGAGGGATATCATTTTAACAAAATCTACCCCGCGCGAGGGTACAGCGTGGATTTTGATGCGTGGTACGAGGCTATCCCGCTTCCCTTCCCCTGGTCCCCTCGATTCGGACCAACCCCGTGCCATGCTAAATACCCGGTGCACACAATGGAGAACATATCATTCGAAAATCTGAGCCATACGAAGGCCTCCACAAAAGGTAACTGGATACCGGTACGAGGAGGAGACGGTATGTGAACAGAGGGCCCGCGATTTCAAGCGAGCGGGACCCCCTCGTCTCTCTTCTTCCCCCGTCCCTGCACCCCCGTGCCCTCGAAACCCTGCTTTTTTTGGCCCGCTAGCTCATTTTTAATAGCCGCTAATAGAGACGTTAAAACGATACGGGCCCTCTTGCTCGACTCGCTCCCGATGCTCAATTCTTTCTTCACCGTAGAGTTTTTCTTTTTCCCCCTCTCCCCTTTCACTCTCACCCTCTTTATTTCTTCTCTCTTTCTCTGTACAACTCGAAAAGGCACCTTCCACCCTCGAGTTTGCGCGTCACGTTTGCCGTTTAATCTCTCTCTCCTCTTGGCAAGATTTCTGACACGAGGAAAACTCATCTTGTTTCGAATTTTTCAACTGGATCGTAACGAAAGATTCGAGGATTTCTTCGCCAGTGGTTAGTTCATTGTGAAGATAAGAAAGAAAATTCTTGTACGGCAGGAACGACGTAACGAATCGCCATATCCGTAGCGCGTTCGCGAAATCGCGCGAATTTTATCTTCCCTTGGTACGTTTCGGCGAACGAGCGGTTCGAAACAAAGAAATCGTGACTCGGTGGCACGAGGGAAAACGTAGCTACGGTGCAACGAACGCCGGCGTAGCTTGAACAGGTAGTCCATGATTTGCAATATTTTAATCCGGGCTAAGATCGGAAAGTCGTCGTCGTCGGGGTGCATCATGGCGTCGAAAACGGCCAACGAGAGCGCTCGCATTGGTACCGTTTTGTATCTACGGATCGACGTTCCTTTTTCATCTTTCTGTCACCCTTAGGGTAACCCTGAGAAACCGGGCAAATGTTTGCTCGCGAACAAAGAGTATCTACTGACGTCGCCTTGCTCGTTTCGTCCTTCCTGTCCCCGAATCTTGATCTGTTTGGCGAGATTTTTAAGCGCACGGTGCGCCTACCGAAAAACGATATCCACGTGCCTTTTTCTTGGACAAACTTTTACAAATGGAGTGGCCAAGTTTGTGACTGAATTGGAGTCACTCAATTGGCGGCGCTTTGCAAAGGTTTTTTTTATCGTTGAATACGCGGTTTTGTTACGAAGGGGTTGCTTTTGTTTGGATCGTCTTTGGAACGACTATTTCTTGAATTGGAATTTCTTGAGGGTAGTTTAATAACATACATAGAAATATCCTGATTCACCCCGTTTAGGGATGGACCTTGTTGTCTTCAGTCGAGACGTAATCTATAGTCAGACAACTGAAAGATGTCTACGGAAGACCGGAGTTTCTCATTTTCAACTGCTTACTCCCGTCATTTTATTTTTCGAGTCACCAAACTCGCCCTCCCAAAGTAAACGACTATTCGGAGTGTTTAATTCAGCAAACTGAGCTTGGGAATTTCAAATCCGAAATGGCGGGAATTGGCGTTTGAAAAGGAGAGGTTCCGCCTCTCCCCAGCCATCTTTCAGTTGTCGGACTATACATTTCATATTCTAGTTAGTTACATCATCACAACATCAATTCCAACACTGCCCATCCCTCTACAAATTCTTTCATCAGTTCCTTTGAATCATTCACAAAACTCGTCACCTTAACACATCACCTACACATCGACTTTACCAAAGAGTTTCATTCGACTCATAAAAGTTAATCCAATTGGTAGAAAGCTAATTAGCGACTGGAAAACTCCGAGCAAAATCGACTGCAACGGTAAACCCTTTCATCCCTAACTGCACCCACTCATGTTGAAATCTCCATGGGTGCATTTCCAGCTAGAAGAGAACTGGTCATTCACCATGGACGACAAATAGTTTCCTACAGCAGCAGCACAGACATTTCGAGTGTTTGCGAAGGTCCTCGAGCAAGACATCTACTAGGCTCTGACCGCGTCCGTGGGAAAAATCCTTGGAAATTAAATCCTTGCTTGGGCCTCCACCGGCGAGGATATCCCGTCAGAACTAATCCCGTTGTTTTAGGCTGAACGGCCGTCCTTTTTCGAGCTACTCCGGAGGAAAAATTACTCCCGGTTCGTTAGTCATTGCGAGCAGGCTTGCTGCATTCGAAAGATCGTCGGTTGAACGAGACTCGGAACAAATGTTAGTAGCACTCGAGCGGGATAAACGGGAGGATAATTTTAAAATGCGCCTTTTTTTCGTATTCCTGGGTGAAACGGGAGAATGTTTCGAAATGGACGAAAAATAGGGAGAAACTTGTACGAAGGCAATTACCGATCGACGACTTAACGATCCGTGAAACTGATTGGCCACTTTGCTTATTTTTTTTTTCTCCATAGATAACATCTTCGCGGAGTTCGTTTGTATTTATGGGGTCGTTAGACGTTTGAGTGGCACGGGTTTTGGTGAAAATGTAGACGGAATATGCCAATTGCACATGTTGAAAAGCAGGAGGACGAGAAATCTTGATATTTTCAGGTTGCAAGCAAGAAATATTTTTAATTAGCAATTCTGTGCACTTAAACCTGTTTTCCTCGGTACTTTTTTGCTTTATGTAAAACTAAAGCTTATCAAGCGCATGTTGTGAATAAGAAGTCATTTTTAAAGAACGCGTAAGGAAGGACTACATAAAAACAGGTTTGAGAGTGGTTGATTGATCTGGCTTTCAAACTATTAACATTGTAACGTGATGATACAAATACGTCCGAGGAAGAGAGACCTCAGAATGTTATAAGGTATCATTAGATTTTTTTATTTATCCTAGGTCGCCTTAATCATCTTTGTCAGAGAGTCACTACAAAAGATTGCACAAGAATTCTGAGTTAGATATAATTTAACATCAAAATCCAGCGTGGATTGCTGATCGTCCACGTGGTAATCAACCTGTTAACCTCTTGCCCTACAATAACGAGTGACTCTCGTTACGCGTTAATTGGAATAGGAAACATTCAAACTCCCTAGAAACTATTAAATTGAAAATATTAATGGTTCACGCAACCCTCAACCTACTTCTATACTATCAACATTGTATTAAATAGTACAAAATATTAGAAATCAATAAAAATTGTTAATTTCAGCAATTAATTCCAAGTTATTTCACCCTCAGATACAAAAGATCGTAGGGCAAAGGGTGAAAATATGCGACGTATCTCCTCAAGGTTGTCTTTTCACGTCAAAAGAACAAACTCGTATGGAGAATGTATATTGGGTACTAATATCCCCGATATTAGTTGCATGAAGGGATAAAATGTTATTTTTGTGTTACTCGAAATATTTACCGAGGAATATAGAATATACAAAGTCGATTCTCAATGAGAATTCGGCGTCTCATTTAATTTAATGACCCGCTCTCGAGAGCCTGTTCGGTACATACGTCAGAAATCGCTCGGTAAATAATTAATGTGTAATCAGACTCCGTTTGTGTGCGAGAGTGAAAGGGACGAATGTGCTTGGACTCATGAGGTAGCAAGGGCGCCATCGAGGCAACGCGAGAACGAAGGGTGTTTGCTAGCAAACACCATGAAGGACCTCTTAACGTAGTCCTAAACCTATGCCTGGGGTTCCTTTCCATGGAGAAGGTGACGCGAAAGATTGCAGAAGGAATCGTTCGTGATTGTACTTTTTCCTCTATTAAAATTCTTCACATTTTAAAATAACTTCTCAAAACGACAAAAAACCTGCCATCTCTATCAACTACGAGACAAATTTTGAAAAACAATTAATAAAATAATCCAAATAACCAGTGTCCAATTTTTACAAAAACTCCAACTTTGTAAACGAGCCATAAAATAGAAACTCTACATTCATCTTTTAAAATAGAAATTATAAAATTAATCAACCTCTCTATTCTTCCATTTTTCTAAAGTAATTATTATATTTAATTATAATAAATGAAGGAACTCGTTATACAAAAGTCTACTTCGTAGAAAAATATCTTATTTCGTGAACGAAGAATCCTAGGCAAAGTTTGCTTTGATATTCTTGACATTTTTACCGTCCCTTTTATCAAACGTTATAAATTTGTCTCGATTTCGATCACAGTCGATGTATCGGTAAGTATAGAATCGAGAAAGGACGACAGTGTAATCGATGTCTCTCAATTATCGCATGACGAGAAAGAGAGGAACCTCAATGGCATCCGATCGAGGCACGCGCCGTCGCTTAGAGGCTCTTCGAGGTTCGAGGGCCCTCGAATTGATTCGAGTCCCGTGGCACACTTCGGGGCAAATTAAGTTTCGCTCCTGAAATATGCTCTCTCTTCTACCTCCATCTCTTCCCTTTCGTTCTCATTCTTTCCTCTATCATTCACCTTTGCCTCTCTTTCACCTTTCGAGGTCGCTACGACGAATCGCGTTTCACGCCGTTACGAATTACACCGGGGACGATTGTGTTCCTGGTAACAAAAAGAACCTACGTTTACAAGAAAGAGAAGAAACTACGTTGAGAAGACACGTTGAAGAGAACAGATAAAAAAAAAGAGTCCAAGAGAAGATAAAAGACCAGACTGCACGGCCGACTCCGAGGAAATCGCTTCTATCGAGTGAATGAAAAACTTTTTAATTCCTTTTACCCTCCTGATCGTGAAACGTAACATAAGGAGTCCTCGAGGAAGCTAGTGAACCGAGAAGGAAACAGAAGAGGAACCAGGCCTACGGAATTGAGGAGGAGGATGAGACGAAACGCCTCAGGGAGCAAAAAGAGGAAACCAGCCCCCGGTTACCTCTCGTTTGCACCGGCGCACGCTCAATTAACCATTTTCAGGGAAAAAATTCACCGGCCAAATTCTGCGCGACAGCCCGTGAAGTCCGCGGCTCGTGTTCACCGCGAGGCAACCGAGCCGTAGGATGAAAAGAAGAAGAAGAAGAAGGAAAGAGGGCACTGGAGAACGAAAAGAAGTACACCAAGGAAGAGAGACTTTAGAAAGAAGGGTGAAGAGACGAAAAAGAAAGAAAGAAGTGAAAGTAAGGTAGAGGATGGACCATTGAGGTAACCCTGTATCGTTTTTCAAAGGGGGCCGTTTTCGTCTGCTTCTTTTTCTCTTCCTCCTCGACTTTTCTTCCCTTGTTCTTCGTCTCTTCCGTTGTCTTTCTTTTTGTCTCTTCTACCGCGAATATCGTACGGTGGGGTTGGGTGTAAGATTTCACGTATACACGCGGGATGGATCAGATTGGCCTGGCCTTAAGCCGTCGCAAATTACCCCGTAAGCCTTTTAGTCGCCGTGTGTGTTTTGCTGGCTGCACCCTAAAACCTCCATCCAGGTTATCTCTCTCTCTCTTCCTAATCTAGCCTCTCTTCTAGCTTCTCTCTCGTTCACTCTTTCCCTCTTACTGTCTTTCTCCGTTACATTCTTCCTTGTCCTTTCACTCTCTCTCTCTGTTCCTGCTCGTTCCGTCACCTCCACCCGCGTTATTATTTTGTTGCTTGGTAATATCCCCCAAAACCCCCATGGGGCTTTGTCAGACCGCTCTAAAGGGAATCTAACTGGAGCTCGTGGCACAGGGTATATTACAGAAATAGCTCGAAACCTGGGAAATTATCAACCGAGTACGGAAGCTCCTCGAGGTAGCGGACAAAGGGACGATTGAATATTAACAAATCTGCTTAGATAGGACGATATTCTAATGTATTTTAAACGATGTTTCGAAGTCTTTGCGACAAAATGGGACAGAAAGGATTATAGAGAGATAAGACGATCATGGGGAGAGACGTTTGGTGAAATAGCAATTTAAAATATCCAATATCGTTGTACAGATACATCATCTTTATCCAGCTGGTAGAACGAGCATCAAAAGACCAAGATTCGAGGCCCTCGGGGTGGAGGAGGAAAAATTTAACGCAATTCTTAGTGATTATCGTGGCTCGTTCTCCGATACACCCCCTTATACATCCACCCCTTGATTGGCTTACATTGTCGATGCTTAACTGTTTCATGCACCACTGACCGACTAGGGGGATATCATTGCTCGCGATAGGGGTAACGTTTTCATAGCCCGAGGGTGGCTGGCGTCATTGTGAAGATTCAAATGTAAAAATCTCGCTGTTATATTATCATCTGTGTTTCACGCTTTGCGGTTTAAGTTATCCTAAATAAACTACCCTGTTGGAACATTATCCTTTTGCAAGTTGGAAAATTAATAGAACAGTGCACAATAGTGAAAACTGAAAGCAAAACTAACGTAAATAATTTCAAGAATTTTTCAAAGAGTAACCTTGATTGACCAAGGGCTAACCCCTTGGCCTACGACTTCTATTTTGACCGCGCCTCCAATAGCGTAGAATTGATTGCTAAAATAAAAATTGTTCTTCGCATAATTGATCGTAACATTAACACTAGAACTACCCAACCAGTCAAAGTGACTGGTACACAATTTTTTCAAAAAATTCTCCAAGTTTATATAAGAGTCATAGAATAAATATTCTACGTCTATATTAATAAACATAAATCACCCAATCGATCAAATTTTCCGCCGCTTGATTCACACTTTTCTAAAGTACTTATTGAATTTATTAAAATATGTTGGATTCGACGCCGGTAGTCCTAGTGTTAATAATATAAAAGTAACTTGATCCTATCGTCTCCATCTGATATTCAAATGAATACATTTTGGAAAATTTTAAAGTTTCCTGTTACATTTACTATACACATTGTAGGCTAAGGGGTTAAACGTTATTGCAAAATACTTTCATCGTTTCTCGAAGGATCGAGGAGGAGGGATAACTTCTCGTGTCTTATTCGAGCGACAAAGAATTTACTTGGGTCACTCGATACCTCTGGTTCTTACTATAATACGCACATCGTGCATGCACGCACTGCGGGCAGGTATACGTACACGTCGAATGTGTATAAGCATCGCGTTCAGGACGTCGGAGATACCATCTCATTCAAGGATCAGGATCAGGACTGCAGTGTTGCATTACATCACCGGTTACGGTTATCCCTTAATATACCGGGTGTTCTCTTAACGAGACCACAAACGAGCGTCGTATTACAGAAGGCTTCGTTCTCCGAGAAAAAAAAAACAAACTCCTGTCGATTCATCCCCTTACAAAGTGTTCGTCGAGGCTGTCTTACATCGTGAAGTACTCGTTGCATCAATCGAAAACTACTGGCGTTAAATCTACTGTATTTTCTTTTTAAAAAAAAATACAAAAGTCTTTTGAATAATGTAAAAAATTTTTATCAAGCTGAGAAAAATTCAACGACTACTTTCTCAGTTAGACAGTGATGTGTTTCGACTAATAATTTCATATGGGTTTACGCAATCTCGTGAACGTGTGCTGGGAGATCCCCGAAGGATTCGCAGCGGCACGTTAAATTCTCCGATTATAGTCATTGTAACGCGAACAAAAGATGATAGATAACCATACATCAACGAGCAGGCCGCTTGGAGGCAATAATTTGATATCGGTTTCACCGATAGAGGAAGAGAGAAGGATGTCTCGTGTCGTGTGTAAATGCCTGTGTCGCAAGATTTACTACGTCTGATTAAGCAATTAAGCCGCACCGAGGAGCTTTACGGTGTTTTTGCCGGTGGCCAACGGCAGCGGCTTCTCTCATGGTTACAAATTCTGCCTGTTTCGATATGAAACCTGTCCTGAGGTTCTTCTTTTCTACACTCACTTTTTTTATTTAATTGCTACAGTCATTTTACCTAAGATATACTAATACGGATGATCTGAATCGCTGAGATCTTGATATACATTACAGGAAAAGATTTGAATTTGGATCCTCAGATTGGAGCTTCAATCGTTAGAATTCTCACCGTTCGTAATCACCTGCAAATTCTTGATCGTGTAGTGGTTTTCGTCGTCGGTGATCAAGTTAGTGGGACAACGACGGACAAGAGAAATACGTCGGAAATCTCGTCACTATTCTCCTGAGGTTCTCCTTTTCTACATCCACATTTTTTTATTTATTTTATTTAATTACTACGGTCATTTTACCTAAGATATACTAATACGGATGATCTGAATCGCTGAGATCATGATATACATTACAGGAAAAGATTTGCAAGAGTAAGATTTGAATTTGGATCCTCAGATTGGAGCTTCAGTCGTTAGAATTCTCACCGTTCGTCATCCACCTGCAAATTCTTGATCGTGTAGTGGTTTTCGTCGTCGGTGATCAAGTTAGTGGAACAACGACGGAAAAGAGAAATACGTCAGATATCTCGTCACTGTTCTCCTGAGGTTCTCCTTTTCTACATCCACATTTTTTTATTTAATTTCTACGGTCATTTTACCTAAGATATACTAATACGGATGATCTTAATCGCTGAGATTTTGATATACATTACAGGAAAAGTTTTGCAACAGTAAGATTTGAATTTGGACCCTCAGATTGGAGCTTCAATCGTTAGAATTCTCACCGTTCTTCATCCATCTGCAAATTCTTGATCGTCATAGTGGTTTTCGTCGTCGGTGATCAAGTTAGTGGGACAACGACGGAAAAGAGAAATACGTCAGAAATCTCGTCACGGTATAAACCGTTGCTTAATTGTCGCTATAATCCAGACGGCGAGACCGAAATTCCTGGTTGTTAGAGACTAACGATTGCGCCGTCGCGAACAGGGGAAGAGTAGAGGGGCCGTTAATTATCCCGGCTAATAACGCAAACCTGAGCGGTTACAAGTCGATCCTGTGACTTTATATCGCGCAACTCGACTACTTTCCAGTCGTTTTTGTTTTAATCGTAATGTCGGTAGCGACGATCAAAAATAACGACGCTAGCGAATCTACAGAGGCTACGTTGATGAGTTACGATTCTTCTGGTCAAATTAACGCGTTCCGTCTCAATGACGTAAGATCTTGTACTTGAAGGAAATACATACCTGCCTGACGATTACGGAGTATTCGTGTTTTTACAGAGATTATGTGAAGTTGTTTGCAATGATAGCTTGAAGCAGAATATTTAAGTTCAATCTTCTCAATGATACAGGTTTGATTCAAGTATTCAACAGAGTTTCTAAATTTACAGACGAGGATTCGTCAGTTCCGATATTGCTAACCGATCGATAGAAAATTAGTGAACCTTGGAGCATCGGTAAATTCAAGGTTCGCCATTTAATTATTTGAACGTGATTAGACAATGAAAATCACGAGAAATGAGGAGCGGATTGACGCCGGGAAAGAATCCGTTTAGCTAATTTGCCTCGGCGGAGAGTCGAGGAGGAGTTAGCCACCCCCGCAACGGCGGCTGTTGATTCATTTTATTAATTTTTCTCATTCCCCAAGATAACTCGATCCGGAGACGAGAGCAGAGGCGTCTTCGTCGACCGGTGAATTAAAGACGTTACCAGAAGTCACCCCCGAAATCGCTTCGTTCGAGCGAGCTCCTTTTCTTTTCTCCCTTTCGCGAGACGAGGGTGGAGAAGGAAGAAATTACCGGCCTGTGCCCATGAAAACGAAGAACCAACGGCTTGTTTATTATCGTCGTTAGTTAACGTTATCAGCTTGAAATTCTTCTTCTTCCATCCTTTTAAACCAATATGCAATTTTATTTTTATCGAGCTACTTTGATACTTACTTATGGAGATTTTAAACTGTTTTTCACCAACGTTAAAAGTGTTCTTGTAGTTTTTGAAAAAGGAAGTGTGCGCGTTAAATTTTTTTTTGTTGGGAAAGAAATGGGAGATCGTATCGTCCAGTCTATGGGGAATAAACGTAGCCAGGCAGAAAAATTAAACGCATTCAGTATCCCAGAGGGTGGACGGAAGAGAGCGCGAATCAATTTCTGACGTGCCGGCCGTGCTCGTGTAAACCAATTTCAGGCAATTTCGCGCCAAGAATAGCCTCTTCAACAATGAATTGACCCACGCGAGGACCTTTCCAATTTTAACCGATCTCGAGAATACTTCTTCGAGAACATCCCCCGATCTTCGACGTGGAACCGAGGACTTCCCCTTTCATCCCCCTACGGCTAAACGAGCACCAATGCCAAGACGAATCCGATTCGCTTGAATTTTCGTTGACCGAAAAATCTTGCCTCTTTACTTTTCGTCACTTGGTTCTTGACGACTTAAGAGAAGCAAGCTTTCACCATAAAAATACATGTGACTTCTACGATGTCGATATTCATCATTCAAGGGGTGATGGATGCAAATTGTTTATGAAATTTGCAATTTTAAAATGTGCTTTAACTTGACAATTTCTTTTGCATTGTTCTCTATATTACATTTTCAATCTCGCGCATTTCTTTTGAAAATATACCGCCATTGTTAAATAACCTGCCGAATGATTGGCTATGGTGAGAATAGATACACATAAACTACTGTCAGGGTTAAAGTTAAATGAATTTAGATTATAGAAATAAAGACAATTGATTAATTCTGGTGATTTAGTAAATTATTAAATTTCACATTCTAAAAATTTAAATAATCGGGTATAATAATAATTTAGTTGGTTGCAAAATCTTTGTGAAATTCAAAGATTATCACCTTATTAAGGCTCGTTTTAATCAATCATCCTATTTCGAGTAGATTTGTTGGCGTTTTTCTGAGTTTTCAAAGCGCAAGAGAAGATCGCAATACGATCCGATTTTCCCATGGGATTTTGTATCGTGCTGGGACAATTTTATCGGTGGAGTATTTTCACGGAGTTGCGTGGCCGCGTGGCCGGGGTAAAATTAGCGAATCCCCGTTCCCCCGAGGCGTTGGAATACGTCGCGTCCATGGGGGTGGTTGCGCCGCTCGATGGGGTAACCATCCTCCTCCTATATTCCGGTTGATGTTCTTGGTCCCTTTTCAATGTTCCGAGTTCTTGAAGTGTCAAATTTAATAAGCTCGCTATTCTCCATGTTCTTGCGACTCTATCACGCATCGAGAAACCGAGACGAGAATAATATTCCGCGTGTGCGAAAATGTGCTCATTTTGCAGAATTTTTCGCATTTGTCTTAGAGTCTTTTACCTATAATGCATGTAGTCATTTAGATTGATATCTTCATTTTAAATGAATTTCAAACTGGAAAGGTGGTACCTAAATGGAAAAATATTTCCTTCCAAGAATTTTTTCTCTCGCGTAAATTCAACACTAAAACTATCTACTTTAAATCTATTATATTTAAGTATTAAATAAGCACTTTAAACAAGGAAGAATCCAAAGATAGAAGAGAAGATTAATTCAGTAATTTATATTTCATAAGGTGCACGTAGGAACTTGTTAAAAAATGAGGAACCAGTTATTCGAAGTGCCTAGTATTAAAATTCTTGAGATTTTCAAATTAGTTTCATGAATTTAATGTATCAAGGCTAAAAAAGGCAGATGTTTATCAAATGCAAAAAAAAATTGAAGGGAAAATGGGCAACAATATTTTACTGCTACTCATAATGCTACATCGTTTTAATTTCCTAGCACCGACAATATTCCAGGCTAAACGTACCACCGAAATTTCGTAGCTCGATTTCCCGACATTTAATGAAAGTGCGCTCTAGTAATTTTCGTGATACCGTTTCGTAGAACGTCACGTTAAATAGTAATCTAGCTACACCGCGTAATTTGCCTAGACGTCGTCTCGAAATTTATTACGCACCCCACAAAGGAACGAACCTTACGTTTCAGGGAAACTCAATTACCGAGGGCGCATAAATTGCTGATAGCTCTATCTAGCCTCCGCCATGATTCCTCATTCCCTCTCTCTCTCGCCCTTCTCTTTCTCTCCCTGAAATTTCCGCTCTCCATTTTTCGCGTTAGGCCCACAAGGAAATATCCCTACAGCCATCAGTATTAATTATGTTAATGCGTCATACTGTTAAGATCAACGCGTATCGATAAGAACATACGTGGAGATATATCAAACGTATCCTTATATCGATCCCGTTCGCACGATAAAACCTCGAAAGCCGGCGGGATACTGTACGAAGCGAAAGGAAAGGACAAGAAACTGAAATATTGCTTTTAAGACTAATACGTAAGATGGTCGTGTAATTACACACACTGTGTAATAACCGAGTCCTTGTTAAAATGTTCGCACCGCGTTGAAAACATTACCTGTTAGATACACTGTCGTTAACATCGAGATTCCATCGAGAAGCACACGGTGGTAAAGTGCATCCCTTTACGGGAACACATTAAAATGAAATTTACAAATTTCTTTTTCTCCCCTCTTATATATTTTCACCTCATGGTATTACAAAGTTGCGAATTTTACAAGGAAGTTAATGACCAGCGAGAAAACCCTTACTGTTACTTTTACATCGTTGATCTACCGATAAGAGAAAAAGGGAGGTGGGGTACTTTAATATAAACTTCTTCAGGAATTATCTCTCCCTACCTCGACATCAATCTCCGTGTTTCCTCGGGACGCACCGTGGCAGAATTACATGCAGATTTCGGTAGCTACGTTCCCCCCTGACTGGTCGTTACAGTTTTTTGCTTCAGGTTTACACATTTGGCGAGGACTTTCGTGTATTGCGAAATGGATGCGTGCACATGCACGCGCGAAACTCCCGTACGATGAGATCGTATCGTTGCGGCTGTTTACGCCAAAAAGGAGCGAGAGGACACCAAAGAAAAGGGACTCAGGTATACGTTGTACTTACTCACGGGAGCATGTTGCGCGTCTGGAGGTAATTAACCCGTTATCTCTACCATCCGGTCACGATTAATTTTACGTTTTAACGTACCGACTATATTCGTCACGCGTGTCTTGCACCGCGTACACTCGCGTATGTACGTCTTTGTAACGATTAGTCGTGGTTAGGTACCAAAGTTTTACAAAGACAGAAGAAAAACCACTTGATATTTATGGCAGATCAGTAAGTAGTTTTAATCGTTTTAATTGATTCAAACGAGATTTTAATAATCGTACCATGTCGTATACGATGTGGACGTTTAACTTGTTGTATAATTTAAAGAGACACGGGATTTCGATTAAATTTACTGTATACCTATCTCGATCCAACGATACACTTTTAACCATGAAACGATCCCGTTTTTCACCTATGTATCATTGACAGGGGGAGAAATGTCGAATGGGTTTTCAAGATAAACGAGAAACTTGGAAATATTGCATAATTAAATTCTACGATTCCACGGTTGGAGCCCACCGCTTGATAAAATGATCGTAAAGAGGAACGTCGATCGATTGACGAGTCGAAGTCACGTTTGCTGCTTCTCGTTTAGAACGTTGATGAAAAAAGGTACGAGACACTTGGTACAGTTAATAGTCAGTGGCATATAAATTCTCCTTTCTTGCACGCCCAACATTTTCCTCGGTCTGAAACGGCAGGTTGATTTTTTGAGACTTTGTAATGCAGCCGACAACGCAACCGGTTTCTCTGTTATGTAGAAAGTGCTCCGTTTTTTTCCGATAGCGAGCGACGATATCGCAGATCGGCAGGGTACGATTATAGCTGGACAGTGAGAACCGGCAAAATAGCCGAAGCTCCCTAACTAATGCGCTTCATCATCTTTCTCTCTCTCCTTCTCTCTCTTCTCTCTATCTCTCCCTGATTCTCTTAGCACGAAATTTTTTCAGATACCATTACCACTGCCTTTTAAGGATCGGTGACATTTCACGACTCGTCACAGTGTGACTCGGAATGGAACCTCTTCGATCGAGATGATAGGGAGGAATTCCACGTCGCGGAAATGTCTTTCAAATTGCACGACATCGAGAGTAACGAATAACGCAGCAACATCCACCGTTCCTTCACGAAATATTCTAATGGATGACTCTAATAGTGATGTTTCTCGGAATTACATTCCACGTTGGATCCAAGTACATAGTAATTACACTAATTCCACCGGTGACAAAATTCGATTACACTAATAGTGTCGGATAAGTGCACGCATCTGCAAGACGTAATCTCGATCGACGTTAAGAATGTAAGATCTCGAGGACGTAGAACGAAGGTAATTTTTCATCGTGAGCACGGCTTAACGCAAAGAACCAGCTTCTGTCGCTGGTACCAGAAGAACGTGTTAATATTCCACGCACCGTTAATTGATTTATGCCCATATATAAATTCTTCATTAAAGTAATATCGATACGGGAGACAGTTATCGAAAAAAATCCCGATATAAGTTAGCCGTCTCGTCTCGTCGAGTATAATTACTCAGAGCGATTATCGTTCATGTTAAACATCATTCTCGTACACCCGCTTGGTGCAGGAAGCGATACGTAGAGAAGCAGAGAGGAGATCACGTTCTGAACGATATATCCAACGAGCCTCGGCCATTTACCGGTGTATCCCCTTCCCCTTCGATCGTGCACCAGCGTTATGTAACAGCAACGTTCAATGCGCGGCATTATGTCTCATTCTTCCATTTTTTTTTTCTTTTTTTTTTTCTCTCTGTTTTACTTCGTACTTCTCTCCCGCCCCTTGCCAATAGAGGTTGCGGCGTTTCGATATCGCCGGCGCATTTGTCATTTTTCCATTTCCGCTGTAATTAGAACGTTGACCGTGCCGACACGAGCGAGAGAGTACGCGTCTTGGAAACTTGGCCGTTGCTACCACTTGGTCTGCACGTGCTCGGAATTAGCAGCGGGCTTTTGCGTAACGCGAGAATGAAATTACTCTGTCCCATTGTCCCTGTCCTTTTTAGCGGATATTTTTCCGATGTGTCGACTGTCTTTGTCGGTGTGCCGATTACGAGGTGTCCATTTGCTTGTTTCAGGGAGGAAACATGGATTGTTGGTGCTGTATCGGTGCGCATCGATAGGAGAATCGTCATTTTGGTTTTTAATCTATTAATAGTGTATTCCGTAACAATCACGAACGTTTTCCGTTTAGTCTGTCAAAGATATCTAAGTCTATGACTAGATTCTTTGCTTCCTCTATTTTCTAAGATTATTCTAATTGAATTAGGAGGCGTGGTTTGATTTGCACACCGACGTGTTTTCGAATGTAACAAAAACTAGACATTTTTTGGACCGGAATTTGTAATTTTAACTCACTGTGAAAGGGTTGATGCTAGGATTATGAAGGCTGAATGACTGATTTATGGATTTTTTTTTAAATTATCCAAATTTAAGGGAAGTATAAGTTACTGAATCGATGTGACTCCTCTCACGCTGAAGGGAAGACTTAAGGGTTAATTTTTCGAGGAGCATGGGTGTCTATAGTCCAACAATTAGAGGGTGGCTAGCGATTAAAAGAGCCTCTCGTTTTTAGCCGGCCATTCCTGCCATTTCGTTTTTGAAATCCTAAAATCCAGTGTTCTAAAATAAACAACTAAATTGAGTGTTTATTTCAGGAGAATGGGTTAGGTGATTCCAAAAATAAAATGGCAAGAATGGGCGGTTACAAACGAGATACTTTGCGCTCTCTAGCCATCTTTCAGTTGTCGGGCAGTACATCTATGTTGTCTGCGAGGAAATCTGATTATAGTTTGTCGGTGCAAGTATATGTAGTTGGAATTAAAAAATTGAAGTGTAACTGTTAGCGAGTGATTACGCAAATGGCAATTTACGACTTCTATACATCAACAGTCTGTCCTTCTGATGAAAAGGTGGTTGTTGATCGTCAAAGATATGTATATTTCTCGGTATTCTAAAGAGTCTTAGACCATATAGGTTTCATATATTTAAATGTGATAGATTTGCCATGATACGCTACGATAATGAGTATACATTTTTCTAATAATCTGTATAATAGCACTTAATATCGTCGTTTCAATGCTCACGAGCTTAATAAAGCTCTTAGAATGTTGCATGGTCCAGCGGCGTCGAAATTATCCCGAAGGTGTCTCCGTTTAGAAGTCACCGAGCTCCAGCAAAGAAATTTCGATTCGACAAAACGATAAAACCGGTTTAGAACGATCCCGCTGGATTAATAGTACACTTTTTCTCAACGTCAAGAGCCAAGAAATTTATACGCCGCTCACGGGTATTGGTCTTACGATTAGAGCGATCGTATTACCGGATACCATGGAAAAATCGAAATATTATATCCCACGCGGAGAATAATCGGTGCGAATGAAATGTTGAATAAAGTGAACCATTGCCGAAAGAAAACGTCGCTTGAAACTTTAAAACTCACAAGAGCCTTATCACGAGTGGTGATCTTTCCTCGGTCGAAAAGTTCACTTTTCTCCTTTAAATTAAAGGGCCCGCGGCTATTTTCGATGGCGGATGTGACGCTGCAGCCTTCGGAAGTGGCCCTTTTTGCCGTAGTCTGTCGGTCGGCCACTTAATAGCAGTATGTTGCCCTTGTCGCTCGTTTGCGAGTCGAAGGGTAAGAAGGTTTTTAGCGACCAACGAAATTTCGCTACCTCGAAAGTGACTTTTTGTCCAACACTCCAGAGAATCGTCGATTTTAATCGTAACGTGTCTTAAAAATGCTAATTTCCTTGGTGAAGTCACTCGTCCGAACTTGACTCGATTCAGAGTGCAGATCTCTGCGCAGTTGAATTTTTTTCCACGATGAATTACCGGAATTGAGGCTTTTATTTTTATTTATTTCACGACGAAACGTGATTGGATTCGTTTGATTTTCAATTGCAAAACGTAAACTTACTTTGCTCCTCGTGCATCGTATAAGATTTACTCGATGCTGGTGAGTGAAAGAGTTGGAGAAAGAGCAAAGAAGAGAAAGAGGGAGAGGTGATAAAAAACCATCCGAATAATGACCTTCTCTTTGAACGATAATGATCCCCTCGATAATTCGGGACACGTATAAGAAGAAGCGCCTCGCTGGAAAGGTTATAATGATCGTGTAACGAAATGCGAGACGAGGCGTTTCTCCCTTTCTCTTGCTCGCTTCTTCATCTTATTCTCTTTCTCTTTGATATCCATCCCTCTCTCTTTTTCTATCTTCCCGGCTACACCTTGAAAGCGAACGAATGAGACGGCGATTTTTTCGTGATCCCGAGCTTTAACAGGCGTGCAGCCCGTTCACCAAAATGACGACGTTCGGTAACGGGGATTATCGAGAGCTCGTTAACCATCCAGCGTAAGTAAGGACAAGACTCTCTCGTCTAATTAATTGTAAAAACAGATTTACGCTGGGTCAGTTGTACAACGAAGGGAAAAATTAGGGAGAATTTTGGCAAATTACGGTAGATGGTTCGAACAGACCCCAGTTTGACCGGCCGGTCTGCAAAATTCCACCGCTGGAGACCAGGGCCCTTAATGGAACGATTCGATGATTCTCCAAGTGGCTGACTCGGCGGCTCTTTTCGATTTTATATTCGATTCCTCGCGCTTTTATCGAACGAACCAGGCGGATTTCACCGGGTATAAAGCGCGTCTCGTAGTTTTGCCGGATGAAAAGCAGGAAACTCGACAACAGGGATTATCGAGAGCTCGTTAACCATCCAGCGTAAGTAAGGACAAGACTCTCTCGTCTAATTAATTGTAAAAGCAGATTTACGTTGGGTCAGTTGTACAACGAAGGGAAAAATTAACAAGGATTTTGGCAAATTACGGTAGATGGATCGAACGGACCCCAGGTTGACCAGTCGGTCTGCAAAACTCTACCGCTGGAGAACAGGGCCCTTAATGGAACGATGCGATGATTCTCCAAGTGGCTGACTCGGCGGCTCTTTTCGATTTTAAATTCGATTCCTCGCGCTTTTATCGAACGAACCAGGCAGATTTCACCGGGAATAAAGCGCGTCTCGTAGTTTTGTCGAATGAAAAGCAGGAAACTCGACAACAGGGATTATGGAGAGCTCGTTAACCATCCAGCGTAAGTAACGACAAGACTCTCTCGTCTAATTAATTGTAAAAACAGATTTACGCTGGGTCAGTTGTACAACGGAGGGAAAAATTAAGGAGGATTTTGGCAAATTACGGTAGATGGTTCGAACGGACCTCAGTTTGACCGGTCGGTCTGCAAAACCCTACCGCTGGAGAACAGGGCCCTTAATGGAACGATTCGATGATTCTCCAAGTGGCTGACTCGGCGGCTCTCTTCGATTTTAAATTCGATTCCTTCGCGCTTTTATCGAACGAACCCGTCGGATTTCACCGGGAATAAAGCGCGTCTCGTAATTTCGTCGGATGAAAAGCAGGAAACGATCGCGAAACCACCTGTCGTTCTCGGCTAGTTACGTCCCATGGAATTCTTCGCTTTGACGATCCGTGTCATTTGCGATTTCGTGCCGCTGGAATTCCAACGATTTTTTGCCCCTCTTTCCATCGTCGTTTGACGGATGAAAGACGAGTTATCTAGGAGAGCCTGAATTCACGAATGCCACGGAACAGGAAATGCAAGTGTCAGAGAAACGTGAAATTTTATTCTAGAATATGTTCGATCGTTTCACGATTCAATCTTGATCTAAGATCGACAAATCGGCATAGACAGGAAGAGACACTTCACGACGTTTACGCAACGACTGGACGACGATGCTGCAAACGTTTCACCTCACCTTCCGTCCCGGAAAAGAAGAAAAGAAGTTTACCGCGATTATGACGCTTGGAACGCACGATGACGTCCGGAAAGTCGTAAGATTTATGCATCGTCGGTGTACGCGCGATTTAAGGCAGAAAACGGCCATCTTCTTGCGCGTTTCCCTCCGCGAAAGGTGGCTATGTAGGTTGCGTCGGCCATGCGGTTAATTATCCCTTACTAATCAGCCAGAGGTGAGGCCTCCATCTGGTCCTCCGGCAGGCCCCAAAGGCAACCATGGGCACGATGGTACGACGATAATCGCAAATTGGATTATAATTTGCGGGAGATAAGTCACGCTCGTCACCTCGACTGCGAAATGGCCAAGGATGAGAGAGAAAGAGAAAGAGATGGAAAGAATGAGAAAGAGAGGAGGCTGCAAAGAGGATAAGCGTATATGCGCTTCTTCGAGGGCCCTTCGACTCCCCTCTCTCCTTCCTCTATCTTTCTCGTCGTTCTCGAGTGCCACCCTCTCCGTCAATTATTTAGTAATTGAATGCGAAGAAGCCGAGAGTCATCGTTTAAATTATCATTCTTGCTAAGCCACCGCCGGGGTTATTGTTTATCCGTGGCACGACATAGGAACGAGGAAGGCAAAGGAGGCGTAGAGTCAAGTAAGTGTAAGAAGAAGACCAAGAAGTAACGATTCGTTCCTTTACGATTCTCGCTTGACTTCTTTCGAGTATACTTCGTTCAGATTACAATTGTTCCTTCGAGCACAAACGTGAAGAGTTTCCACCGTTGTCTCGATCGTGAACCTTGTCAATCGTGCTAAATCGAAAAGATAAAATAAGTGCCCGATCGACGAGAAAAACGATCTCGGAAATGGTCCCGCGAAGAAACCAATCTACGAGATAACGAATCGACGTTCCGTCCTGGTTCCGTTCAGGATATCGAATACCCAACGACGACCATAAAGAGAGAGAGATGGAAAGGATGGAAGAAAGAGAGAAAGATCTTTTCCTCGTTCTCGCCTAACAGCGAGTAGAATCACGGAGTCACGAATCGAACCTGGGGTCCGTTTAAATCTAACCTATTCCACTGGTTCTCGTGCGAGAGAGGAACACACCGCATCCGGATGATTCTTATCCGGGCTAATAAATAGCTCGAGACGTGACTACAATGTTTCGTGACAAGTTAATCAGCCGGCGAAGGACCGATCCATCCTTGGGGAGGAATCGCGGGGGTGCGCGATGGATGAATCCACAGAAAGTGCACATATTTATGTAAATGCGCTGAGGCGTTCGTACCTAGCTTCTTTGTTTTACAAATATGGTACTCGACGCCAGGATGGCGGCCATCTTTGTTTGATGACTTGGCACTAATGCCCATCACTGCCTCTGCTACGGCAACTCCGCCGATCATCGCCGCCCGATTGGCATACGATTAACATTAATTATGTGCCCTGAGTTTGGATCGAATACACACTATCGCTTGGAGCTACGTTGCTATCGTTTCTATGTATAGGGTGCAAAGAAACTAATGGGGATGGCTGTCGGGGGTTGCTACACCTTTGGATCTATGGAGATTTGAGACAAAGACCGACTGCAATATTTGCAAATAGGAAGGGAATTTTTAAGAGGAAGGATGGGTCAGAAATTAGCTTTTCTCTGGCAAATGGAGGACTCAGTTAATGGAACAGCAAGAAAAATGCAAGTGTTTATGTTCTTCTACCTAGGGGGGCCCTAACACCGAAAGTAGATCATTGACATCTTCGTACCCCCGAAAAATTACATAGATTACGTTGGAAATGAAGTCTTTTTCACAAGCTTGATACAGAAAGAGATTGATAAAAAATATACGTGTTAAACATTCCTTCGAAACCCATCTCTAGGTAAGATTAAAAAAATCGGCGTTCAGATGGTCAACGGAGACGAAGGCGACATCTAGGAAGAGAGCAAAAGTATCTATGTTCTGTTGTTGGTGACCGTTAGACTGTTTTAAACTGTTAAATCAACATTTGGCACCCCTATGTGCACGAATACCGAAGAATTAAGCAGCTCGCAATACCGTTCTAATTACGAATCTTTCTTACTTACAAGTCAGGATATTTATGTTATAAAAATGTAAAACCGCACTTAAAACAAACCTACTAAAATCTTAGTCTAAATTATATATACCTCAGAAACATGGTGATTCTCTGCTTTGGTGGCTGAAAGTAGAATATCAACTGCCAACGGGGGGTTAATGCCACTGTAGGGATGAATTTGCAAGTAGTCCGCAAAAAGAGAGGCATTTGGTGCTCCAGGAACTCGTCTTCGAAAGTGTTATACGCGCACTAACAGGTGAAAATAACTGGACGCGATCGCGGAGCACTGTGTACTCGTCGGCGGTCACGGGGGAACTGATAGCGAGGCGAGGCGAGCACCGAAATCGTTTATTGTTAAGATTCTCGGAAAAGATACCTGAAGGTTACGCTCGCCGAGCTCCGCCGAGTATGTTTTGATAACACGCAGAGATCACCGTACTTCTTGGTCGTTAAAGTGGAAATAATTGCTCTCGTTGCTCGTAGAATTAATTTTAAAATTGCTAATAGAATTTAACAATATTATTATTTATTTATTAAACTCTTTCTTCCTAGATATCGCTCTCGTCTTCTTTGACCATCTGAGCGCTGATTTTTATTCAATTTCCCTGAGAAATGGTCTCGAAGGAATGTTAAATCTATAATATTTAAATATATTAAGTAAATAATTTTTCAAAACAGAAACAAAGAGATGATCAATACAATTATTTATATTTTGTAACATGTGAAATATCTATCTGTACAGCTCCTCTATAAATTTTGGAGTACAGTTGTTAATGTTCATTTGTTCTACAGCCACATCGAAGATTCTATCTGCTTTGTGTGCTATCAAGTTAACAAAGAGAAATAAAAGAACTGAACGTAGAAAGCCAGAAAACTACAAAGTACCCTCGCAAAAAAAGTCTGATGTCCGATAGAAATCATTTTCCAGGCACACTCAACGATTCTTTCGCCAGGGCTTAAAGCTATCCTCTTACTTCACCCTCGCGCTCCATCGTTTTACATTTTAGGTGGTTATGTTTGTACTCCTCCACGGTGCAACGACGGTGGAGGGGGGATTAGTCCAAATGGTAATCCCATAGGCAAAGCATGGCATTACACGCGGTAGCTGGGACGCTGTTTTTACAACGGGGACACGTTAACGCCCCGTCACTTGTTTCGTGTTTGTTCGCTCGTTTGATCTTTAAGCACGCTTCATTTGACGCTTATTTGCCCTGCGAGCACGGTGTATGCGCTTCGTCTCGCGTGTCTACGTCCGCGAGTTGCAACATAAGGCTGAGATTTCACAGCTCGCATTTGACTTGGAATAAAAGGCAAACGTCTACTGAGCATCCGTCGAAGACGCGCCATTACTTCCGAGCGAACGGTCCTCGAAGTTCAAAACGTTGCCTTTGCTGGCTTCAAAAGGTGATCGATTTCTCACCAGATCGTGATTATCACAAAAATATGTCTTTGATGAATTGCAAGGTCTTTGACACAATTAAAATTGCTTCGATCATAAAGACACTGAAGAAGAAAAACACTCTAATTCGAAGTGTATCCAAAAGCTTATTATTTCTGAGGAGGTAGTCCCCCAAATGGATCATTTCTGGTAAATATCCGCTCTATACAAAAATAAAATATCGTCATTTCAAATCCAAAGTTCCCGAATGAGCAAAATGATCCAATGTGGGGCACGTCACGTCGAAAAACTCAATTACTCGAATTAATCATCCTCCGTGAAATGACGTGCGGCCGACAATTTCCGGGGAAAATTGGAAAGAAAGTTCCATCGACGTCGAACCGCGAGCCACGATCAATTTTTCTCTAACTCGCCGTCAGGACGTGTGGATATGAAAAATTTCGAGCAGCCGGTAATGAGGTACGTTCACAAAAGAGCCGCGTTCACGTTTGGACAGCCACTGTCATTTGTTCTCGGATCCACGGTCATTTGTCTGGACTCGGCCGGGCCTGTCTTTTGTTACACCGTCAAAACAGCATTGTGCCGGACTAACGACGTTCATCTCGCGCCACCCTAGACCATGGATAGATAGAAAGGCTCTTCTTCGATTTCCTTCTACCTATACGTAACATCTACTGTTGCAATCTGCCCGTGCTGAGACGATCCTTAACCCCTTGCGATTTTACGTCGAGCTGAATTAAGTCCTATGTCGAATTAACCCTCTCGTCAACGAGGATCGTCGCGGTCAAACGTGTGTGTACAAAGGGCGAGTATAGTCGTTCCGTGGACGAAGAGCGACTAGTCATCCGCTTAGGTAAAGCGCGGTCAGTCTGCTGTTTATTTAAGTCCAGCCACTGTACAGGGTGTATGAAAATTATTTGTCACTTCATACCGGGTGTACTTGCAGGCTGGGGGTGTCCAATCGTTTAACTTCCTATGGCCACGTTGAAAAAAACGAGTAACTCTGAGCTGCATATAAATATGCTATTGGTAACGAATACTTTGCGGTATTGGTATTGATAGTTTTAGTTACAATCAAGTCAAGTTTGTAAGGTGATGAATTTTTGATGGACAGCAAATGGAGTCACAGAGAGAGTGTTGCACCTGAGAGATCTAATAGGTGAATATGAGCAAGAAATAAATGTTACGGTTTATGATTATTATTGGAAAAGGAAAAGCGCTGTTAGTCCGCTGTTTATTTAAGACTAGGGACTGTACAGGGTCTATAAAAATTATTTGTCACTTCATACTGGGTGTATTTGCAGACTAGGGGTGTCCAATCGTTCAGTTCCTATGGCCACGTTGAAAAAAACGAGTAACTCTGAGCTGAATATAAATATGCTAATGGTAACGAATACTTTGCGGTATTGGTATTGATAGTTTTAGTTACAGTCAAGTCAAGTTTGTAAGTTGATGATTTTTTGTTGGACAGCAAATGTAGTCACAGAGAGAGTGTTGCACCTGAGAGATCTAATAGGTGAATATGAGCAAGAAATAAATGCTACGGCTTATGATTATTATCGGAAAAGGAAAAGCGCTGTTAGTCCGCTGTTTATTTTAATCTGGGGACTGTACAGGGTGTATGAAAATTATTTGTCACTTCATACCGGGTGTATTGCAGACTGGGGGTGTCCAATCGTTTAATTTTTCTGGGCCGTGTTGAAAAATGGAGTAACTCTAACTAACGAATACCTGACGGTAATGTTATTGGTAATTTTAGTTACAATCAAATCGAGCTTGTAATTTGACGATTTTTTGTTGCACCGCGAGTATAGCCACAGAGAAAGAGTTGCACCTCACGATCAAGTTGAGTTTGTAAGTTGATGATTTTTTGTTGGACCGCAAAAGTAGTCACAGAGAGAGTGTTGTACGATTCATGGACAACCGTAGCGAAAGCATTGATACAATTTCTAATGGGCCTCGTCGTTCTCGATGTTAACACCGTCGAGATCTAATATCTCGAGTACTCGCAAGAAATAAATCCTACGATTTATCATTATCATCGGAAAAGGAAAAACGCGATTATACGAAAAACACTCTCGCAAGAAGATCATCGTGCCATGAAATATGCAAGTTCGTAGTTCGACAAAAGCGTAATGCCGGTATCCATTAGGCAACTCTGTTGGATAAAGGAGCGAGAGAGAGAGAGAGAAGAAATTAAAAAAAAAACTGACAGAGGAACCCTTCCAGGTGGAATAAACTTCCGTCGTGTTAATTACTGGCGCGTGATTCCTATCGGGTCTTAACAGATATCGCGCACCCGAGATCGCCGCACGAAGCTGTCGGCGATTGGCGAAACATTAATCAAACTAGTTTTATTAAACGGAAATTGTAACATCACCCGTTATCTCGCTTTCTTCTGTTACGCCTTTTGATATCACGACGTCGTATAAATCATCCGAGTCCTCGATGTAATTCGAAGTAGCTTTCCAGTTTCACGATATTCTTGTTTGCAATCGATTCATACCGTGGCTAATCCTTGATCATGTTCGTACAAAATTGAATGATTAATTGTAAACGATCGTTCCTCTGAATATCACGAGAAACAAAGTAGATGGAAAATTGATGATGTAACCGTTTCAAATTGAATGAAAGATCTTCATCGACCGGATGTCCGTTGACAATCAGTGGCAACCACCCACGGAGAAGGAGCGGTTATTATTGGCATCGCGAAACAATTGACTGCCGCAGGTTACGACAGCACGAGAAACCCCATGAATTTATCGTAATTTTATGTATGGCACAATCAGCGAGCTCGGATAAAAAGGAACGCGAAGCCCATGATTTACTACCTTTTAAAGAACACGATGCCCCATGGAACGGTACTAGGACCACACAGTGGCGCAGGTTACGTGACTTTGATGCAACACCTTGAAATCGATACTGTCTGAATCATTTACCGAGAATAGACATAATTTGTAACACCTTTACGCTTCGACATCTATCGATGTTACTTTAATCGACTATCATTGATTCCGTCCGATATCGTTGGCCAACTCATTAAGAATCACCAAGAACAGGAATGATCAGCCGCGTACACTGTTTCTCAGTGAAATGTAGTCATGAGAGTAGCGTGTTGGGACTCTGCGCCTGCGTTTCATAACGGAAAGGTGCTTATGAATATTTACGTCATGAAAACACTGTATAAATTATTGCTCCTTAATTAAGTATTTTTACCGAAACCCACGATATTACCAAGTACCGGTTGTCGAGCGTGTTAATGCATAAACTTTGTTCTCCAGCGGCTAATTTCCTTTCCATCTCGTCAGCTTTTCTTTTTGTAATCTCTTCTTCAACGATTCCCTTCGCTTCGTCTATTCCAATTGCAGTTTAACCGATCTGCATCGTAGCTTCACCGATCTCGGAGGTTAATGATCGAAATTTCGATACGAAAATTCCCCACAGGCGATGATTCAAAGTCTCGATTCTCCGAGCAACTTTATCCCCATCGCCATCGTAGACCCCCTCGTTCTCTCTCGACCTCTTTAACGACATCATCGCGGTATACATCACGTCCGGTGGCCAATGTTCGTTTCTTTTTTCTCTTCTCCATGCGTGCATGGAAGCCAACGGCAAGATAAACGACGAAAGGATTAATCGTCTCGATCGGTAGGACGAGCCGGAAACACCGTCGGCTTGAAAACTGTGTAATCTTTGAGTCGGTGAGTAACACAGTCGGTTAATCGGACTTGCGCGAGTTATTTATGCCACGTGCAATCACTGCCTCGAATTGAGGCGTCTAGATGAAAAAGGACGAGAATGTTTCACCAGAAAGATTTACAGTCTTCCGTGCAAACTCGGGACTACCGATTAAACGGAAGAAAATGGGCGCATGCACGATCTCCTCTGAGAAACAGGTAAACACAACGATATGAAGTACTAGCTGAAAGCCCCCGTGCTTCGCTACGGTCCAATCGAAACTAAAAAAAAACCCTAAAATTTCGAATTTTGAAAAATCCTTTCTTTGTGGGTGCTTATACCCTAGAAGGAACGCTCATGCAAAATTTCAAGTTTCTAGGTCAAGTAGTTTCGGCCTCTGCGTTGATGAGTTTGGCCCATACTTTAACCCCCCAAAACCCCCCCTAAAATTTCGAATTTTTCAAAACCCTTTCTTAGTGAGCACCTACGACCCAAGGCAAGAGTATGTTCCAAATTTCATTGTAATCCGTTCTGTGGTTTTTGAGATTTCGTGATGAGAGGATGAATGAGTCAGTCAGTCAGTGGTATTTGAGCTTTATATAATAGATTTAGAAGAAAAAAAATCATAGCTTTACGTGGAATTTATTAGATGGTTCAATCTACATTAATCGGTTAATATTATTAATGCAATTATATCGTTTTATCTGTACCGCGCTTGATGCCCAACGGCCTTATCCTCGAGGCTCTTTCGTGAATCTTAGTTATTTGCATTGATGACGCCGCACGCGGCTGTTGGTCCCGTGTAGAGACGAAGAAGATGAAAAAGGAAGAGAAAAAAGAATTCGAAAATCCGGAAATTCGAGTCGATTTGGTTATCGCGATGATCTCAAACGACCGGTGCGTAAGATGAATCTCGACAGGCTCGCTCGTCCTTGAAGGTAGATCGGATCACCGGTTGGCTTTTCCTAACGATCGGAAACGATCTCTTCGAGCTCTTGCTTCCTCTCTTCTCTCTTCATCCATCTTTCTCTCTTCATCATTCAAGTTGGAAAGTGCAAGATGACGATGAAGTCCCAGTATACTTTGTAACCTCATATACCGTGGCTAATTGACACGCGAGGCGTAGGGTATCGCGTCGTACGGGCGACGATAATCTGGGAAACACCGAGTCCGGTATTATACTTTATAATGGGACCGGTGGCCAAGGAGAAAGAGGAAAAAAAAAAGGAGAACGAACGAGGAATCGACGCCGACATTCAATTTTCTTGCCGCACGGCAAGCATGGCGAGGGGCGATGGAGAGAGCGAGAGAGAGAGAGAAAAAAAATGAAATGAACGACGTCGGGGCGACGGAAAAAGTCGTCCTGGTGGGCCGGTGCTTGGTTGAAACACTTTTATGCCACGCGAGCTGTACGATCGACGCGTAATGAAGACGTATTATTTAATGTACGACCGTCGGTTCACCGCGATTCCACACGGGGCCACCGTTGTGGATTTTACACACCGTAATCGTCGGATTTATCGAGCCACTCGGCCGTTCGCTTGCCGGAAACTTCCTGAGAACTTTGAAATATTTTACGTCCGATTATCGTGCCGACACCAAGAATGTAAATGCTTCCTCTAGCTTGAATTGTGCCGAACACCGAAGATGAAATTGATGTTGCGATGAGATGTTTTCGGCGGTGAGGGTGGCTGCATTTGGTGCACACTTTTTTGATCAGTAATTATTGAAATAGAAAGATGATCAAGATTGACGTATTGATCGGTAATTATTGAAATAGAAAGCTGAAATTGCTTTATAGGGATTATTAGGTATTAACCTCTACGCAGTAGAGACATCCGCCATTTTGGTTCACCAAATAACTCTTGTATATGGTGCTCCAAGGCTTACAAGCATTAAAATTATACAAAAGTGATCTCATCCTCCTTTCTTTTACCATAAAATCAGCAACAATATATCTCACCTTCCACACAGTACCAAAAATTAAAAATTCCCTCGCGTAGAATTTTCATCCCCCGATTTTCATCGTTCTCCAGTCATGTGAAGTGGGATTTAATGCGACAAGAAAATAGAAAGATCTATTTTTTTCTAAAGGACAAAGAAGATACGTTGCAATTTTCTCGCGAAATCCTTTAAATCTTGCGGCGCGCTACCACGAAGAAGAGTTCCATGATCGTTATGGTGTAAGCTTTTTGTCGAAGGGCGATGGCATCGCGTTCTCGATGCGGGGGCAACAGCCACGGTGAAATTCTGGAGTGCGAAAAGGAGAAAAGCAAAGTACACTCGGAAGACCACCGGCGAATCGAGTGTCACTTGTCTTCGGCGTACGAAACGTCCCCCTGGGCATTCGTCGAGTGCGTTCTCGCCAAGGGGAGAAGCGGTCAAATCGATACAGTGTTTTGTTTTAAGTGACGTTAAAAGGGTCGGACGAGACAAAACATCGGAGACACCCTCCCTCTATGGTGGTGCTTTCTTTTTTCATGCACCTTTTTCCCCGATGCGATATTAACACTCAAGGAACCACTCATCTGGAGTTTCGTTTCGAGGCGAACAGTGAAAACATCGGTTGCACGAGATGGTATTTAACCCTGCAACCACCGTGGCAGTCAAAGTGACTAGTTTATAATTTTCTTAACACGTTGACTGCCATGGGGGTCACTGGTGACCGGCGCTATTGAATTCAATGAAATTTCATGTGACTTTTGAATTGTTATATTTACGAATTTTCTTACACATTCAATATTTAAATACTGGCGTTTAAAAGATAAAATCCTGCTGAATATATATCTATTAATGTCTGTAAAGTTTCTTCTTTACGAAAATGAGATTTTAATAAGAAACATATGATTTCAGTAGAAATGATAAAACGAGCGAAATACCATTGGCGTTCAACGTGTTAATTTATGGGGACACTGTATAGTAGATATTCCACGTGTATCTAATAAAATGCAAATTACTGTATCGATAATTTTTTGCACATATTAATTCCACTTTTACCAATGTATTTATTTAGCATAATTAATTATTTTCAGCATCGGTACTTTTAGTGTTAAACGAGCTTACGTATTATTGAGAATATTGAAATTTTGTTGCAATATTGTGCATCGTTCCTGGCGATGGCCAAGCCTCAAAAACGTGATATTCTAATGCAAAGGATATTGATAATATAATGCTATTAATTTATCTAGTATATAGTATATTCTATATTATCTCTATAGTATCTAGTATATGATTCATAGTATAAAATAATTGTATCAGTGTACAACGATGGGAATGAAAATATTGGAGAAGTTGAGTTTTCCAATGTTTCACATGGAATATTGTCATAATCGTCAGGAAAAGTATAATACAATAGTAAAGAGGTGTTTAATTATTGGGAATGAGCGAATTTGCGATAAAATCATGGATTGCCAAAAATGTTTCATTCTTTTTTCGACCTTTTCACCGCTATTCACGTTTGCAGAATTTTCAACGAGACTTTAAGCAGTAACGGATGGAAGTTTCGTTAAAAACCGCTAAAAATGTTGAATTATTCGTAACCGCATTACACTGTTAACATTTCAAGAACCACTCCCAAGATACATAATGTCAACGCCAAGAATATAAATAACGTATAGACATGAATCGACATAAATGTTCTGTCACGAATTATCGATAACGCATAAACGAGTTTACGAATTCAAACGTGCAATTCGAAAACCTCGCGGCTTTCCCATGTGTTCAGGGTGGAAAAAGCAGGTTTATAAACCGTGCGATAGCAAACCGTGAGATAACTTGAAAATTCGTCCCTTCCTTTAAACGTTAATATCAAACCGGGAATTCGTTGGAAACGATTTTCCACCAGCCCCCGGACGGTTAATTATTCCTCGAGTAATTTTCCATTAAACGTTAATGAATTATGAGAAAAATCGTTTTCCCCCCCTCGTTGAAATTCAGAGAAACGTATAAAACGTCCGGTTCGTCCGTTCGTTGCGACCATTGTTCGAAGGAAAGAGAGTCGAAAAACATTAACGATTCGATTGCACCCCACCTCCATCTCTACCCTCTTTCACCCTTGTTCTCCGGTTAAAAATTTTTCTATCGCTAGCGGTTAAAAGCCAGCAAAAAGCACGGATCATTAAGTATGAATAACCGTTCGATATAAAATATGCACGGACGATAGGACCGAAGAGAAATCCGTCCGCAATTTACCTCCTCTTTTGTATCAACCACCAGTCGTATAATCGCGTTGATAATTTTTTTTTCCAATTTACAAACGTTACAAAACAAACGCGTTGCCTTCGGTGACGGGACGTAGGGGTGATAGTGGGGGGGAGGATTGTTGCGTAGGTGGGGGATTTCGAGGGTGCGTTCGGTCGATCAAAGCATCGTGGCATTGTGACGAGAAACACGAATTCCTGGTCTGGAAACGAGTGTTTTAACAACTCCCCCCCTCGCGGACCCCCCGGAGCCTGGGCACGGCTCTCTCAAAATCTATTTTCATCGTCGGACAGATGTAACTTCGCTCTCTCGTGGCAGCGACGCGTGCATCGATCGTCAGATGTCTCTCCGACCCCCTGGCCCCTGACCCCCCCCTCATGCTCTCTCTTCAATCTGCAGTCAATTGTTTCCAGCTAAACTGTTTGCCTTTCAGTCGGCACCCTTTTGCCGCACGGCACCGTCTATTTGCTCCGTTTAATGTGGCGCGCTTTCGAGACTCGCCGAATTTTCGAGCAAGACCGCCGACACCGCCGACGTCGACGTCGAACGTCCTTCGTCCTTCGTTTACGTCTTCTCCTTCGTCCTTATTCTGACTCTCGTCTTCGTACTTACTCGCGTCCTTTCCATGGTGATGAAACGAACGGAAGAAAGTCGCGGAGATCGAAAGGAGATTTGCAGTCAATCCTGACATAATTCGATACCCATCGGAATTTCATGTAAATCGATGTTACGAATTTCACGATGGATATCAACGATTCGTGGATGGCGTTTGCAGTTTCCGGCAACGAGCTTCCTTTAATTTAACATTTTCTCGACTGGTAGTCTATTAGGGCCTTTTTGAGATCAACGCTTTTGGAGTTTTAACCATTTGCACTCCTATGTCGAGCTACACTCGACACAGCTTTCTGTGACACTTAATCTTTCATATACTAATTATTGACTTTTCGAAATTAAGAATAATTATGCATTTCAATAGGAATACACTACAGTATCTACAATTGTTCCTAGTATTAAATAAAAACGAATAATCAACAGTAGAAAATTTTTCCGAGATTATATTTGCTTATCTGACAAAAAGTTAATAAAAAATTCGGAGCGCAAAGGGTTAACTTATTAATTACTTGCCGCGGAAATTAATAAATTGTAATTTATCATTATGGTTTACTGCGACAAGGACTCGGTAACGAGAATTTGCAATTTTCGAAGAGATATCGGTATCAGGGTAGTATTTGCAGCCAATAGACCGATCAGAAGTTGGTAGGATGTTAAAAAAGTATCGGTCAATAAAGTATTAATGAATCTATCTTTGGAGAAGGAAAGAGACTTATAGAATATACTTGAGTAAAATTAATAAATTGTTATTTATCACTGTGGTTTACTGCGACAAAGACTCAGTGACGAGAATTTGCAATTTTCGAAGAGATATCGGTATCAGGATAGTATTTGCAGTCAAGTGACCAATCAGAAGTTGGTAGGTTGTTAAAAAAGTATCGGTCAGTAAAGTGTTAATGAATCTATCTTTGAAGAAGGAAAGAGACTTATAGAATATACTTGAGTAAAAGTACACAGTAATACAGTCTGACTTAAAACGAACCTTTTGTCATGGCGGTTAACAAGGATGGACTTTGATCAGGATGGTGTACGAAAAAGTAAGATTATTTTTGGTTCCCTTTTGTCGATTAATTTCCAACGTCGAGAAGATCGTCTCGCATTTTAGCCGAGTAGTAGGATGAAATTAAGACGGCACAGCGATAGGTTTTCAATTCGAAAACAATTAATCACCACCGCCTCCCGCACGTCCGTACCTTATCCGGTAACGGCTTAATTATAAAACAATCACGCAGTGCCGGGGTACCGGTACACGTAAAAGGCGATCGAGACGCGAACGAGGCTCTCGGTGGAATATGTGCTAAATCATCTACTGGTCGTTTGTTGGCAGGTACCGGAGCCGCCTCCTGGTGTAACTATCAGCCGTGAGGCCACGAAACGAGAGACGATGCCTTCGATACTTCGCCGCTATAATCCGCTCTCGTTTCTTCTCGGTTCACTTCGATGAACCCATGAAACGCTCCATGAAGTCTCACCACGATATGGATTCACGTTGAGTGAAAAACTCTTACGAGAATCTCCGATGACAAACCTGTCGCAGATTTTGTTCCTTCGATCGACCAACTTACCACTCCTCTTTCATAATATCTTAGAAAATTAAGATACCTTCTATCCTCAACTCCATCGACTCTCTATACAATGTAGAAACGATAATCTCCCGTCTCATTTTCGTGATTCGATATCCTAGAAACTTCTCGAAACCGCTCTTCCATTCTGAAAACCATTTCATCGTTCTATCCGATCTAAGGAAGCCCCAATTCTTCGACCATTCTTAAACCGCACGGAACCACCGCGAAGGTTGACGGCTCGTTCGCTCCTATTTGCCGGAAAGTTCTAAAAACATCCATCGACGATCGTTCGCGGTCAGGTCTTCCTAAGGTGGCCTGGTAATCAGGATGATCGATATCTCATACCGTCCCTCCTCTTCCTCTCTCATCCTCCTCATCTCCTCTCGCCGACGTCTTCTCTTCATTCATGCTCGAGGAATTCCTTCTGTTTACGAGTTCCTGAAGATCGCGGGCCCCCCTGGCCGCTAACCGTCTCGTGGTCAGATTGTCAGCCGCTTAATTAACCGTGAAACGAGCGAGGGGTAGCCGGACACCATAGACGAGACCGCACGATGGCAGGACATTCGATACACCCCCGAACTCTCTTACCGAGGAAAAAAGAGTAAGACTGAGAGAGAGAGGAGGAGGTAAAAAGAGAGAAAGAGAAGGTGGAGTAGGTTGGTCGGTGTATAAGGTAGTCCACGGAGAGGAACGTAGTTTCGTAGGCTCTCCGAGCAGGTAACCGGACACTCTGATCACGGACCAGTGGAACTCTATATCACAGGTGGTACTGGTTACGTCCGAAGGTCCCCTGACTCTCGTTGGTCGATCTTCTCCATCCTTTTTCACCATAAGAAGAAAGCTTCCGTCCTCGAAGAGCCACGGACTTCAATTAGAAGCGGTATTGGCAATTTCGCCGCGTTACCGCGACACTGATAGCGCTGCTTTCGAAATCTATCGGAAAATTGCCGTGCCAATCTCGACGGACGAGTCGAACGAAGTTTTCCCGGAGTTCCCGAACGATTGCCCAGCTGTCGGTGACGTTAATTGATTCGTAGCTTCATCGATTAGCGTAACACCGGTTTTCGTTTCGATTCGTATCATTTTAGAACGGCTAGAATTTACTCCAAGTTGACTCTCCAAGATATAGTGGAATTGAGAGGAGATAAGAAACTTGGAAATGAAAACGGATGATCAAATTTTTTTTTTGCGAGGTTGATGCATGGTTGATTCACGTGGGTATCTGAATATCGTTAATTAACTAGTCGATCGTTACGAGAAGCGTGTAACGAGCGATGTCTTGAGTAGATCGTAACTCGTTTTAGCTCGGATCGGTTAGAGGCATTGAGGTCAGCCTGTGTGTATCTCATCGTCGGCCCTTTTCAACGTTACTTAACATCATGCGTTATAATAACCGTGATGCATCGATGGTAACACGTCGTTCGACACCTGCTTAGGAATCATCTTCGAGAGAAATCCATAGTCGACGATCTCCCGTAGGCTGAACACGTAGCAAGGACCTTCGATAAAATATGCGACGAAACGACCTTTGAACTTTTACATTCTCAGAGCGTAGAATTTGATATTTCATGTTCGTTTGAGCGAAACTTTAAATGGATTATCGACAACTCGACGAGAACATTCAGTGGTATGCTCCGTTTGGAATATTATCTCCGTCGGATATATTAATACACTCCGAATCCAATCAACCGTGCACACCGATCTAACTTCGCTTTATCGTAAACGGTGAGATTGACAATCATCGTAATTAAATCTCTGGCTCATCAACGTCGCGATATCCTACGCGTAATCGTCGAGCGTTCCCGCGAATCACGTTGATGTAATACAAATTGCCCCGATTTCAAAGGTCGAGAACGAAGGAATTCTCGAAACGGAGAGAAAATCTTAATATTTCATTGTTATATTTCATTTTAAGGTGTGAAAACAAAGTAACTTTAGGGAGTGGATATCAGTTACCTCATAAGCTCCCTGGTGTACCTCGAGTACTCTTTTCAACGCCTTCCAGAGACCTTTCCTCCTCATCTTCCTCTTACCCTCCGCTTCAAATCTTACCTCTTTATTTTTTTTCTTATTTTTTTTTCTCTTTCTCTTCGACTCCTCCTCGTAACGCGTTTCTACCTCATCTTTCTCTCTCTCTCACGAGTTCCCTCGACACGGCGATCTCCGGCAGGACGTTCCTTCTTTTCAGCGCGCATAATACGCTCCTTTAGCCCCCTAATGAGCGGCAATTACGGTGTCTCTACGGCTAACGATCAGTGACGATCGATGATCCCTGCTCGCGGAGGGAGAGCACGCCCTCCGTGAACCTTCAGTCATTTGTTCGCCGTGGAAAACAAAAGGAAGTGGAAGGAGCCGTATGTGCGGTATGATAACGCGTCGTGTTAGATGAATCGATGGGGTCACACGAGGATCGTCGTTATGCGCGAAGGGAAAACGCGCACGGTGATCGAAGGCGTGAGCGATGACGATGGACGATTCGTCCATCAGATACTACCGACAGAACCGACTGCCCATTGGTGAAACAAAGCTTTGCTTCGATTCGGTCTTTTGTACAAATAACGACCCGATAACGCTTCGTCATTCTTCAAAAGCTCTCCAACGCTCCAATTCGAGTGAGTCCCGATAATTGAATTATTTCCAAGCTGATTTTTACGAGAACAATGGCGAATGATACCGAAGAAGGTATCTTCCTTAAATGATGTTTGGAGAGAGAGAAGTTCGAGAGGAAAATCCTATCGGTGAACGATCCAACAACACGGTATCGAAGGTCGATCGAGTCCATTGACGAAACATCGGTTCAAATAGAATTAACCTTCGCTTAAACGACAGTGTGCGTTAGATGGACTCCCGCTGGTCGCGCAAAGTGCATTTGCGGTTTAATATTAGTCTCGCGATTGAACCATCGCGCGGTTGAATTATTTATATCCCGGGCCGTTCAATAATTCAGAATTACTCACGTCCATTGATACCATCATGGATATCCTGGAATGATCGTTCTATTTTTTTTGCCATTCTCCTCGACGACCTGTGGCAAACATTGCTGCGAAAAGTATTATCGCCGGACAACGAGATCGATTGACTTGTACGAATTTCATTTCCATCGTTTTCACCCCAAAGTAGAAATCTTTGTTGTGAGGGTAGATCTTGGAAAGACGACCTCGAGGAGATGCGTAAAGGAAGTGGCACAAAGGTCGTTTGGAGAAAGGACAAAGGCGTTAGGAAGAATGTCGGCAGCGTCTTTAAGAGTCCTGCCAGGACATTCGAGGAGGGAAATGAATGAGAGACGATATACACGCAAGGATTGACGGGAGGAGGAGAGAAAAATTGGTGGATACACGTCAATGGACGATTCCGTGTCCGAATCGATATCACCGTACGAATTAGTAGCTTGTGGTCCAATATCTCGCCCTAATATTTCGAAACCTTTTGCCTCCCTCCTGGGTAGAGTTGGCTCGTGCACATACGTTTCACCATCCGCGGTTCGTGCACTAGGGGAACCCCCATGGAGACGGCGTGAAAACAGGCACCAGGCATTTCTCTCTCTCTTTCTATGCCTCTCGAGAACGAAACAAAGAGCGAATGTCAAGGAAACAAGTGACAGCTGGCCCACGCACGTCAATTACCTATTTGCACTTCCCACCCTTTTTTTCCCTTCCTCGACTTCTCGCATGGGTCGCGAGTGTATCTAATTACGGGCCGTCTTGAAAGGAGGAAAAGTTACTTTTTGGGGGTGAAAAGATTTTTTTTTCGAGCTTTGTCTACGGTGTTTGAGGAAGAGCTTTGATTTTGGCTTTGATTGTTTGAAAGTGAAAATGTTTGATTCTTCGAAGAAAAACTATATCGATATTTTCGATATTAACCCTTTGCAGTACCATTTGTTTGAGGACTATTTCTACTATAATTGAGAATTTTTTCCCTTCCTCGACTTCTCGCATGGATTGCGAGTGTATCTAATTAGGGGCCGTCTTGAAAGGAGGAAAGTTACTTTTTGGGGGTGAAAAGATTTTTTTTTACGAGGTTTGTCGACGGTTTTTGAGGAAGAGCTTTGATTGGTGGACAGTGAAAGTGTTTGCTTCTTCGAAGAAAAACTGTATAGATAACTTCGATGTTAACCCTTTGCAGTACTAATTATTTTAGGACTGCTTCTACTATAATTCAGAATTTAATTGATAAAATAAAAGTTGATCAGGGATTTTTAATATACCGTATAATTTAGCGTAATATTATGTTTGAGAAATAATATTACGGCGTTGGGTCTCATTAATATTTTCAATTTAATACGTTTTCGAAAACTTGAAAATTTCCTATCCCATTTACCTGATCGCGAGAGTCACTCGTTATTGTAAGGCAAGGGGTTAAATTCATTTTTTATCATAAAATTAATATAAAATATAGAAATATGAAAAAAAATATCTATATGGACTACTGAAGTATTAGAATCGCTGATCGAAGGAAAGTTCTAGCGATTCTAACCGCAAGAACTTATGAAGACTCGCTAACAAGTATTGTGAAAAGAGCAAAAAAAAACATGGAAAAGAGGATAATGGGAATAAGTGCGCGTACAATCATTCGATCGGGGTTAAGAGAACGATGGAACGACGGAAGGTGTTTTTCCATCGATTTGCGAGGGCTGTTAAGAATCTCGTGATACATGGAAGTAAAGAACGTCGTTGGCGCAGATCGAAATCGACTCGCGGGGGTGGCAGATAGCCTCGTAGATATCGTCGGGTCACTTTAAGTCCCTTTCGATACATTAAGGGAGAAAGCTCGCGACGTTTCATTCCCCGATAAAAAATACGCTTATCTTACATCGAAACAAACACTGAACATTGTCTCTAATTTACAAAAGTACAACGATCGACTTAACGTTCCAACTGTTACATACAATCACTATCAATTTCCCCATAATGCCCAAATCAAGCATGACTCAAGTAAAATCTTCAACTTTGTCACCATTCATGATTATTCACGTAACATTTAATTCCCAAAAATGAAACACCATTATACGAATATTCTCGTATCAACGTCTCTCTTCTGAAAATAGACGAATGTTTCCCCGCTTCTTATTAATTCACCGTTTTCCCCGCGGTCTCGTTTCTGACCGAGCGCGAATTCTCGTGATTCGAGAACACTGGTGCTCCTTGCTCCTACCATCAATCACGTTACGTCCTGACAGGCTTTGACAAAAAGCTGCCACGCGAATTCCGTGACCACCCTGAGCGAGTGGCAGTAATACCAGAGTCCTTTTTCATTGCTTCCTGAATATCGCCCAGAATGTCGAAATACGGAATCATTAGTAACCGCCATGAACGATACAGCGCGATCCTCTCTTTCTCCTTGACTGCTAGCCCCGGTAATCTATCACGAAGGGCTCGTGCGAGCAGGTGTCATGGCAGTCTGCCGCTAATGATCCTGGACATCCAACGTGGAATTAATCATTGCCTTTGTCTCTCCCGGTTTTTGCCAGAGTATACGCGAACCGTTGCTGCCGAGGTGACTTTTTGGATCTCTCCAGAATACCAAGATAATACGAGTCTTCTTCGTTGATCTTCTCTTATCATTATACTAGTTAATTTCATTGACCATGAGTTGACTGGCGGTTTCGATGATTCTTTCAACGTATGATTCTCTTCAGAGATATTTCAGATCATCGGAAATATGGATGGAGAACACGTGGGAAGACGTGAAGTTTCAAAGAGGATGTTGGAAGTTTTGTCTTTCCCGTTAGAAGGGTACGAAATCGGACGTCTTTCGCGCTCAAAGTGATTTTCTCTGTAAATATCTATTTACGGTTTCACGTACACCGGAGAGAACATCGTGTTTTCTCGTGTCTGGGAAACGATTAACCCCGTGGATGAAGAAGAGACGTTCTCTCGTTCTGTCCATTTCTCTGTCTCTTTTGCTTCTCATTCTATCCCACGTATCCGGCAATTTTCTCGCGTGGGATGTCGGCTCTTTCTCTCTTTTTCGAAACGGGAATTTCTGTTCGTTTCGTCAGGCAGCTGTTGCCCGTCGTCCCGGGTGGACGGTACCCGAGGACCACGTCGAGACAGGACGTATTTTTCGCCGCGGAAGATTGCGCAACGGCGACGATGACATTCGCGTATTCTGTATTCCTTTCTCGTTTGAGATCATCAAGATAACGGAGAGGAGGCCCTGACTGACACTTGACCGTGACTGAACGAAGCGAACGGTTACCGAGAATCTTCGTGGTAATGATTGCCAAAGAGGGAACCAACGGATTTCATTTTGCTCGAGGAAACGCCATGATCATAATAAATCCTGCACGGATGAATTTTCGTGCTACTGGTTGGAAATTAAATTGAAATCGTCGATGATTTTTGCTCTTAACCCCTTAGCCTGCAACTTGTGACACTCGGGGGGCAGAAAATGGAGTAGGAAATTTGAAAGACTTTCAAAAATTGTTAAATTGAAAATATCAGCAGGTCGCGAAATGGTTTCGTTATTTCTGTACTATTAATCCTTTGCAGTAGAGGACTTTTTACTCAGGTGAAGTAGCAATTCGAGACGATTTCCGCTAAATTAGGCAAGTGTTTTACAGGTACTGTCAACTGATTTTGTACTAAGATTACTATCTGAACCGGGTCAATGAAAAAAACTGGGTTTAGGGACACCTTATCGTATCGAAAACAAAAATATGGAGCTCGAGAAATTTGAGAAACACCAGAGCACCGTAGTGTCGCGTCTCGAGTGCAAAGGGTTAATATTACGTGCACTTGTACGAAACATATACATTCTACAACGTGTGACACTCGTGACGCGAAAAAAGGAACAGCAAATTTTAAAACCTTGCAAAAACTATTAAATTAAAATTATCAACCGGTCGAGAAACTGTCTTATTATTTCCATACTATTAAGATTACGTTCAATTAAATGAAATATGAGAAATTAGAGAAAACTTCTGATTTTAGGAATTAATTTTGAGTCTCTGCACACCCGAGAAAAGAAATCGTAGATCAAGGGGTTAATTTGCTATTTTGAAGTTGGAGACTTGATTGGAAATTATTGGAGAACGATGAATTTTATCAAAGGAGGATACATGGGGGTGGAAAGATTGGGAGGTTCATGGCAATCATGGATTACCTATGTGTCGACACTCCGTCGGAAGAAGAAGGAAAGATGAATCTTCTTTGGAGTGTTGGTCTGACGGGAAGAAAGAAACTGGCGACGTGGATCTCGATGAAAATGCCAGAGACGAGGGGGTGGAGCGAACTCGGTGGCAACCAGACAGGATCTGCGTGGAAACGCAAACAGCGCGGCTCTCTAATACACCGGGGACTTTATCAAAATCTGATAACTTCCAAGACGAAGGAAACGCCGAGAGAACGTTGGAGAGAGGAGGAAAGATAGAGGAGAAGAGAGAAAGAGAAGTGAAACGCGCCCGAGCTAAGCCACCCCCGAAAAGGCAGCAACGCGGAGGGTCGTTGAGGTGGTTATCCCCTCCTACTTTACCCCTCTGGAAAGCTTCGTCGTTTCTGCGAGCTGCTCGAATCTCCTTGGATGTAACGTAGTACGCTTGAAAATTTGTATTCGAGTTGGAATACGCGTTTGCAGCCTGCTATGGAATCTCCCTCGTCTCTCCTCGGATCTGCAGATTCGTCGCTTTACTTTGCCTCATGCGATACTTTAGAATTGAACTCGCAAACGTTATAAATACTCGTCTAAGGTGTAATCAACATTTTTCTCTTACAAATTGCCACTTATGTTTTCGCAAAAGGAACTGTGCCCCAAGATAAGGGTTGTTCTCGAATCAAACTCAACACGAATGCAAATTTACAATTAACTTTGCTATCAACTTTTTCCTCTCTCAAGTTACCACCTATGTCTTCGCAAAAGCAACTGTGCCCCAAGATAAGGGTTGTTCTCGACTCAAGCTCAACACGGAAGAAAATTTGCAATTAATATTCGCATCTATCGTCACAAACATCTTTGCACTCTCCGAATTTTTCAACCTACCAGTATCCAAGTTGCAAATCAAATTTGTCCCTCCTTAAATTATCTCCTATGTCTTCGCAAAAGCAACTGTGCCCCAAGATAAGGGTTGTTCTCGACTCAAGCTCAACACGAGTGCAAATTTGTAATTAATATTCGCATCTACCGTCAAAAACATCTTTGCACTCTCCGAATTTTTCAACCTACCAGTATCCAAGTTGCAATCAAATTTGTCCCTCCTTAAATTATCTCCTATGTCTTCGCAAAAGCAACTGTGCCCCAAGATAAGGGTTGTTCTCGACTCAAGCTCAACACGAGTGCAAATTTGTAATTAATATTCGCATCTACCGTCAAAAACATCTTTGCACTCTCCGAATTTTTCAACCTACCAGTATCCAAGTTACAATCAAATTTGTCCCTCATTAAATTACCACCTATGTCTTCGCAAAAGCAACTGTGCCCCAAAATAAGGGTTGTTCTTGACTCAAGCTCAACACGGAAGCAAATTTGCAATTAATATTCGCATCTATCGTCAAAAACATCTTTGCACTCTCCGAATTTTTCAACCTACCAGTATCCAAGTTGCAATCAAATTTGTCCCTCCTTAAATTACCACCTATGTCTTCGCAAAAGCAACTGTGCCCCAAGAAAAGGGTTGTTCTCGACTCAATCTCAACACGAATACAAATTTGCAATTAATATTCGAATCTACGGTCAAAAACATCTTTGCACTCTCCGAATTTTTCAACCTACCAGTATCCAAGTTACAATCAATTTTTTCCTCCCTCAAATTAGCACCTATGTCTTTAAAAAAGTAACTTTGCCCCAAGAAGAACCTCGAGACAAGGAATGCTCTCAAGCTCAACACGAGTCCCTACTCATAATTAATATCCACATCTACCTCGACAAATTTTTCCATCAACCTATCACCATTCAAATTAACGAAGCAAACTTTCAATCCACGAGTCCAACTCCACGACGAATCTCAAAGCGCGACCGATTCCATTCTCTCAGCAGCAACACGAACCAGAACTTACTCGTACCAGCCTCCTTCTCGTAACGTTCCAGTCCCCATACGTATCCCATAAATACATAAATACATACACGACGCACGTACATACGGAGAAACACTGACTATATGAACGCATATACAAGAGACACAGCACATAGGTGGGGTATATAGAGGAACGTGCTCGCACGGAGATTGCTCCGGGGCTTTCGGGGTTGAGCATATTGAATAACTCGCTCGCTGGACCGCGAAAATATACCGCGAGGCTGGCAGTATGCGGATCGACGTTCCTGAAAGGACCTTCCAGGATCCTCGGGGCGGGCACTGGATCCCGTCTACGTGTCTGCCTAACCCACCCCGTGAGCAAAACCGGCGACGACTATACGATGGAAGAGACTCGTCCGGGGATTACCTCTCTGCCGTGGCTGAAAATGCATCTCCAAGGGAATTTCGTTGCAGCTATGTTCCTAGGGTCTCTATAGCTTTCGACACGTGACAAAGAGCTTTTTTTTCACGGGTCTCGCCGATCCTGTGATTCTCGTGTGCGCGCATACGAGACTTTGCCGATTTTTATCGAGTTGAGGCTTTCAAATTGAACGTTACGTTTTAGGAATCTCGATGTTTCGTGACATCTGCACGATGGAGAGAAGAAGAGAGAGATTTACGATTGACTTTCACCCGTGAAAAGTTGTCGAGCATGTCGCCCTTCTTTTCCGTCTGGACGACGAGTGAAATTGTGGGGAGAGAAAATTTATGATACGAAATCGAACCCGTTAAACGACTTGGTCGCGTGCTTCGAAAGCTACGATTCGGGAATCGAAGGTTTTCTCTTGTAAGAGGGAATCTATAGTCCGTGGAGATGAGTATCGACGAAGGGACGTGGAAAGAGGAGGAGGATCGTTCCAGGATTACGAGAAGGAAAATGTGGCTTCGGGCCAGAGACGGAATGTCGTTACGAGAGTAACGATAGGTACGGCCATTGTTGGATAACCTGACTAGAATACACACGGTCCTTGGATCGTACGGATAGTAAAGTGAATTGGTCAGTGGAATCACGAGTTTCTTTGAAAATCTACAATACCCGATACTGCACTCTTTTGCTTTCGCGCGGTTATTCGCTGTGGAACGTTTGCTGGGGCGAAAAGTAGAAAGCTGGAGGAGAAAGATAAAGAGAGAGAGAAACATAGAGGAAATATATATCTAACGATTCTTAACCCTCTATGGACCCGAGCTTTTGGGGTAGTTGAGAATCAATTGCAGGATGGCACACGAGGAAATGATAAAGATACAATTTTAGATCTGACTTGATTTTGAAATATTGAATGCAAAGGGTTTCTTGATTTTGAAGTACTAAAAAGATAATACTTGACACAGTTACAATTTCTTTTCTAATTGGGCAAGCAGCAACTCGAAATTAATTCCTGAAATCAAAAGTTCCCACTGATTTCTGATATTTCGCATAACTGATTGTAATATTAATTAAATGGAAAATACTGTTAAATTGAAAATATCTGCCAGTCGAGAAACTGTCTTATTATTATACTGTTTCTCGACTGGCTGATATTTTCAATTTAATAGTTTTTGAAAGACTTCTAAATTTCCTACTCCATTTTCCACGTCACGAGTATCACGTTTTAGACTAACGGGTTAAAAATCTACTTTGAACAGTAGAAACAAAAATGGGTCTTGTGTTACCATAAAATCTCAAGGACTCATAAAGGGTTAATTCATCTATATTGAATTTTTCTGTATTTTTCTACTTGTCTTCCATCTTCGTCTACTCTCGTTCCTTTCAGTTCTCCAGTTTTTTCCTATGTTTTTTCTCCCTTTCTATCTTTCTGTTGTCTGACTCTCATCACGCTAATGGAGAATTGAACGGCTCGCACACCGCCAAAACCACAAAGTCGCTAATGTTTATCATATATTTTAATGAGCGCAAACGTATCCGGATGCTGAACAAGTACGGCGCAAGACTGAAACGTGTAATCTTTTCCCGCTGCGCGCGCTCATCAAGATCAATTAGACCAGTATGGTCGGACGATCGTCGGCCGTTAACGATATATCAATTACAGCGTAGACGTAGATAATGACTATTAATGACTTCATTCAGAGCGAAATAATTACAGATGTCCAGTGCACGGCGACGAATCTGGGTCGAAACGACTTTCCGTTCGGGAGAACGGCACGAATTTAGCACCGGTGAAAAACTCTACGCGACGCCGTATACGGCCGATTGAAATAACCGGTCGCTACCAAGTAAAATGATTTTTCCGAGTTTTCGGTGGAATGCCCGAGGGTACGTGAACTTTCGAATGGTTCCTCAGACGGACTAAATTGACCAATCCCGGTTTGACCTGCGTCGATCGCGACCAATTCATTTTTCATTACAAAAATGAAAATACTCGGCCAATGTAACCAGCAGGGCGAAAAAAAAATGAGTGAAGTAAAAAACGATGAAATTAAAAATTGATCGTATGTTATGGAAAAATATGGAACGAATATTTGCAAAAAAATAAAAAACATAATTATCGTAGAAGTTCGTAATGCAAATCTATAATCACTCGTTAAATTCCTTTGTATTTGACAAAATTTTGTAAATTTTCATTTAACAAAACGAATACGATTGTCCTACCGTCGAAATAATTGTTTTACAATTCGTTCTACCGTTTGTACATTTAGATATATATGTAACTCGGATATATGTAGAAAAATATGTACAAGAAATCGGTATAAGCAGCCGAAATCATTTCTAAAGAAAATCATAGGTTTTCCCCAGTTATAAATCAAAGTAAAATCACAGGGGTTGTTTTCAAGTACTCGATGTACGGTTCCTTAACGGCAAAGGGAGAATATTATCCTTGCTCGAAAGGATCGAGTCGTGGGCCACGGGGAAAAACCCACTCGGACTTTTCCCTCTTATAAGGAAATAATGGCGGCGCTATTCGCCGACGACAAATAGCCGAACAATACGGCCACCAGGCGATACCTGCGCGATCGAGGTGTCTAGAATCCAAACGACAGGTGGTATCCTATTCCTCGACGTAGGTATTCCGTTTTTCAACGATCTGCCTTCCGGTGACGACACCTTAACGAGGACCAGTCGTGACTAATCGAGGGTGGAAGGATTAACACCCCCTTTTCTTTCACTCTACGACTCGAAGAGAAACCTTTCTAAAATTATGACCGGTTTACGAGATGGTCCGTTAGACCATTCATTCTTTTTTTTTTAATATACTAACCAACGATCTCTACTGTCGACAAAACCAACGATCTTTTTACTCGAGTTTCCAATGAAACGAGATAAACGATGGTTTGAAAACGTCGCGATTCGATGTCGTAGAAATCGAAGGGACATCGCTGCGGGCGTAACAATTTGACACGGAAAACAAACGTAAAGGGAATAGGAAGAGTATATGGAAACACCGATATGGTTACTTCGTTGGAGAATTCGTTTCATTTCCTGTAGCAAACGAAGAAAGCGAGGATCTGAAATTGATTCGAATGGCGTTCCGAAGGGATTTGCGTAGGACCTTTTCTATCTCTGTTTACGATACCGAGATGAAAGGAGAGAGAAAGCATCGTCGAAATACAATTTGAAAGACGTAATTCGAAAATCGTTGTTCGCCCGACGGCAGCGACCCTCCGTCGGACGTCAAAATGAAATTACGCGACCCTCCGCGCGGGGACCTTGGGGCAGGCACAAAGGCTCGTTTGCCGAGGACACGGCACAACAATCCGGCTAAAGGGACCTAAACCACTAATCGTTTCGCGATTAACTTCCATTAAACGCTACTTAATGAACAAAACTTTCGTGTCTTCGTACGACCAACCGCAGACGTTTACAAAAGAAACTCATGGAAGACGAGTGAATTCATTATTAACCCGTCCGAGTGAATTCTCTCGAAAGATTCACCGAGCGATAGTAGACTGTTTCGGTTGAGAAATCGTCGTACGGTGGTATATTAATCGACTATAACATCATTTCCGCTTAGAGTCGCGCTAAATATTCTTTCAACTGGGAGAAATTCGTGAGAGCGACGATTCCTTTTTCAAAGGCGAACAAACTTTATAACTTTCCAACCCCCTTTTTTTACTCCAAGACCTTTTACTTTGACTACTTCAATCCTATTACCCATCATTGCATCTACAAGTTTACAATCTTCCTCAAGAAACTACCTTTCTACCAAAATATTTACACTCCGTAAGATCAATAACTTCAAGTAGAATATTTGTTTAACGATAACTCCATAGTTTGTCGAATCCTCTGATCTTTATACTAAGAAACAACAATCACAAACATACCTGTTTTTCGCTGCAGCAGCACGATCCCTCTGTCTCCTGTTCTTGAACCAATTTCCAACCTGCGTCGGCGTGAGTCCCGTAGCAGCGGCCAGTTCTCTCTTCTTCCCAGGATTTGGATAAGGGTCCTGTAGGTACCACTCTCTCAACAACGACCTGGTTCTCTCCTTGAAGCAGTGTGTCTTCTGCTCACCATCCCAAATGGTTCTCGGTAGTGGGAATTTCTTCCTTACTCGATACTTGTCCACCGGGCCCAAGGGCCTACCTCGTAGTTTCTCCGCTTCTTGATAATGTGCCTCAAGCCACATAGCTTGAAGTTTACCGTGGGAATCCTTGGTGAACTTGTGCCTCTCGAGGATGGCGTAAAGTTCTCTATAATGTCCAGAATGAAAGGCAACGATAGCTCGAGCCCTCAGGACAGCCTCGTTTTGATTCAATTCCTGGATGTTAGGATGAGCAACTGGAAGACTCCAGAGGAACCTTGCCAATCTTTCGATGTCGCCGCTCTCCTCGAGCGTCTCGCAAACGGTTGCCACTTGACCGACGGTGAAGGACAGCGTCGGCAATGCGAATACTGGAGCTGGAACGATGGGACCGTTTACATTAGGCGCCGTGGCACCGGTTCCCGCTGGTGCTACCGCCGACATTTTTCTCCCCTCGATCGTCGATCGAATCACGATCCACCTGACTCCTCTATGATCGTTACTCGTGTCAGCGTCTGATCGATCTCAGAGCATCGATGTCACCGAGATCGTCGGACTCAGGAAATCGTCCGACTCGATTTGTGCTTGCTCCTCGAACTTCTCATTGCTCTGCGTGAACTTCTCTTCTTCACCGCACACTATGTCAATATCCGATCCACTTTGCAACCTGCACCGTACGAATTTGATAGTTTTTTAATTAAACTTCTAATGTCACTGTCCTAGACACGCGTGGACCATCGGAGTACCGTGGTCCGTTTGAATAGTTCTCTCACTGGTAGCACCTATTATGCGACTCTTGCTACCAATAAATCCCTCTCCCAAGTTGCACACGAAGATGGTTTTTCTCGACTCGACTCATCGACTGACGAATCACGAATTATTCTCCAACGAGAACCAAACGAACGAATGATCCCGAACGGTCGGTCTGCACGACTTTGGTACTCGCCCCCGGCGTTACCGTCGGATGACTCGCGACACGGTTGACGTTCTCCAGGTAGATATCCTCGAGGTCACCGACGAAAAGCGCACGCTGACGTTCTTCTCGCTCGTGGGGATATCACGCGAGGCCGCTGTTGCCTGGATCGTATCGGATAGCAAACTGGTTTCGTTTACAAGCCGGCATCTCGGCACCGGCCCTACCCAGCATGATACGTTTGTACGCGCCCGTTGCAACCGGGTAGTCCCGCCGGCTCTTACGACCTACCTCTACTTCGTTCCCTCTCGCTCGCACCCTAGTCCTCTCACCCAGCCTACTGTTCGTGTCAGCAAAGAGGGGCTACCGCGAAAAAGAGACGGCGATAGAAACCTCGGGGGCAAATGCCCAAGCCACGCCTACCAGACCAACCGGGATTGGCCGGATCCCATCCACGTAGCCATGGTAACCTTTCTTCGCCCTTCCGTGCGACAGTTCGGTGTATACGTTTGCGTTGGTTTAATTATCCCCACCAACGTCTATCCAAGTTACCGTGGTATCCACGTTTCCCCCACTTTTCCATGGTTTCCCCCACTTTTCGCGATTCTCCTGTCTCCCCTCGGGCCCCGTCTCGTTGGTTATCGCTCTCTTTGCTTCCTCTTTGCTCCCTCCACCGTGGCCTCTCACGCCCCCTCTCTCGTTGGGGGAAAGAGACGGGTGTCGGGAGAGAGAGAACGATCGATCCAACGATACAAAAGTGGGACGGAGAGTGAGAAAAGTGGGGAAGCAACGGAGGGGAGGGTACCGTTGCCGCTGGTGCTGTTGTTGTTGCTGCTACTGCTGGTGGTGCTGCTGGTGCTGCTCCTGATGGTGCTGCCGCCACTACCGCTGATGTTTCTTCCGTTGCTTCCGTTGCCGTGATCTCTCGACGAGAGAACTCGGTGTTCGCTGATAGCGAGACCAGATCGAAGGCTTTTCGCCCTGTTTGCAGCTCGCTTGAGGATCGCTTATTTTCTGCGATCACGTTGTGGTATTCTTTCTTCAAAGTTGTCTCGATTTTTGGAGAGAATATTTAGATGTCATTTTTATGCCGTATTGTTAGCTTGAGTTATTTGATGTTACTTTGTTTCTGGTATTTTTGGTTAAGATTGATTTTGAGCGTTTGAACTTGGATGTTAAGTAGACATTTTTAGAAGTGGTCCTGGGTAGTAATCTTTTTTAAGTTTATTAGGTAAAAGGTCTGGGTAATTCTTGAACAAAGCTACCTCGATGAGGAGGGAACCGTGCGCTTTTTATTAGGCTGACAAAGGATTAAATTCCAACGAGTTCGTTAATTGTCTTCCGTTGTATAATGACTTTTTTTTTAACAATTGCAAGTCTACTGGTATTATTGTGAGTCTAAGGAATCGAAGAAAAAGTCAGACAATGGAAAGTCTATACACGTGCGATATCGGGGATGAAAGTTTTTAGAGCGCGAAACATTATTTCGTTCGCCTCGAAAATCCAGGGAAATATATGCTCGAAAGAGATGGGTGGGTGTGAGTCTATTGAAACGCGAGTAGATTTCATTTCTCGACAAGAAGACGAGAAGGCAGATGCATGCGTATCGAGGAGTCGAAGACGCGCGACGGCGCCGAAGGCTTCTCCGTTTTATCGAACGCACAGCCACCGCAGAAGCCTCAGTCTCTCGATAAATATTCCGATTCGAGACTCTGACATATCAGGACTAAGATATCGACGTTATCCTTATAAAATATTTCTTGAAATTTAAAAAAAAAATTTAACATTTCTTCTTTTCCCAATTGTGCCCTTTACGACCTTAGAAATGGACTCTCTCGAGTATACTCCATTTCATTGATGGTACAAGTATCGTAGAAGTCTCAATCTCTCTACAAATATTTTGACTCGAGACTCTGACATGACAAAATCAAAAAATCGACGTTGTCCTTGCGAAAGAAGTCTTACAATTAAAAAAAAATTGACATTTATTCTTTGGCCAAATTGTGACCTCTATGACCTTAGAAATGGACTCTCTCGAGTATACTCCATTTCATTGATGGCACAGGCATCGTAGAAGTCTCAACCTCTCTACAAATATTTTGACTCGAGAATCTGACATGACAAAATCAAAAAATTCGACGTTGTCCTTACGAAAGAAGTCGTACAATTAAAAAAAATTGACAATTATTCTTTGGCCAAATCGTGACCTTTATGACCTTAGAAATGGACTCTCTCGAGTGTACTCCATTTCATTGATGGTACAGGTCTCGCAGAAGTTTCAACCTCTCCACAAATATTCTGACTCGAAACTCTGACATAACGAAATCAAAAAATCGACGTTATCCTTGCGAAAGAAGTCTTAAAATTTGAAAAAAATTGACAATTCTTCTTGGGCCAAATTGTGACCTTTATGACCTTAGAAATGGACTCTCTGGAGTATACTCCATTTTATTGATGGTACAGGTCTCGTAAAAGTCTTAATCCCCCGACAAATATTCTGACTTGAGACTCTGAAATGTCAAAACCAAAAACTCGGCGTTATCCTTTCGAAAGAAGTCTTAAAATTAAAACAAAAAGTTCTAATTATTCTCACCCCAATTTCTCTCCTTGCAATGCTCATTGCAAATTACTCCCAATTACAAACTACTCATCAAAATTTTAAAAAACTCCTATTTCTCTATCTACACCCTTCAAAATCAAATCCCTTTTTCAATTATATTCCTATCTCAAGCTAAACGTAACTTCGCAATAGTCATTTCAATCATCATTTCCCTCAATGACCAAATTTTCCTTCGATCTCAACAAAATCGAAATTCTACCACCCCGACGACTACGCCAATCGTGAAACGTTTCTCTACGATAAGTTTCTTAGAATCGCATCCTCCTCGTTCCTTAAAGAAGGAAATACAATCCCGGTCGTCGATGATGCTTTCAATTGCTCTCGTTTGCAATCGTTCGTTCCGTTATACGAACCGACACCCGACGACTGGCCGTAGTTAAATCGGATTACCCGGAAAGTAGGATTACGAGTTTTTCGAAAAGACATCATCCTCGTTCGTTCTCGAACCAGGCCATGGGTTTTTCCCGTGCCGCGATCTGCCATCGATCCGTCTATGAAACGTTCATCTATATGCTTCTACCAGCCGCTACCTGATAGCTAAACCGAAAAAGGGGTTGAAACGCGCTTTTAGATGTTCAATGGCAATGCCACGAAATCGTCTACTGTAATCTACCGTCGCAACAATGGAGTACCTGCGGGATTGGTACCAGATAATAGCATGACTTTATTGTCGAGGTCTAACGCGAATTTACCACCCCTTCTTCCACATCATCCTCTATACCATCGTTTTCACTCGTTACGATCGACAATTTTCACGTTTATTTTAAACGAATGAAATTTCATTGTCTACGATATTTTAGCGACTCTTCTTTGATATTGAATTTTTCATATGATCCTTCGTTTCTCGTTAAAATCAACGATTCGTAGGACGATACGGTTAAAACTGTTCCTGATATAATTCATTTTGTCGTGGATTTTGTAGAGATTACAATTTTCTACGACAATAGGAAGATGAACAGGTAAATTATTTTTACCGGTGCATCGTTAACGATGGTTCTTCGTCTCTTTGTATTCTTTCATCGGTGCACTTGGTTTAATGCATGGATTTTCAAATGCGTTGGTAATATTCATAACGGAACACTTCGAAGTTCAATAAAAATGGTGTATTTTTATGAGAGAGATTTATGGGTAGTTCGCAGTATTCGTTGTTGTCGAAGGGGAGGGTGGTTGGAAATCAGGTGTAATATTTCTAGAAGGTGATTCTTCCCAATCCGAAACACATGTTTCGACCGTGTCCACAGCGGTGTCCTATGGAAAGTAGGGAAGTGCGAAACTTTGGAATTTCCCAGGGGAATTCCCAAGGATACGTCGGGTAGGTACGTCGGAGGGAAACAATGGGGTACCAGCAGACCCCCGTGGAGACGAGCGACCGACCACCAAAATCGAGAGGTGGTAAATACTTATAGGGTCCAATTATCCATCGACTGGTGGCTTCATTCTCCGTACACTGTCATGGGAACCGACACTCCTGGATCTTTCTCATTCTTCTTGATAATTCTCTACCTTCCTACCTCTTCCGGGATCTTCTCCAACTTGTAATACTTCTTCCTAAGCTTTCAACATTTCTATAAATGTAAAGAGAAAACAAAGTACCTAATATTTAAAAATTCTCTCATTATTCAAATTTTTCGTCGAGTTCAAAGCACACGGTTGTTTTCCATTTATAGGGTGGTTAATCTTTGAAATGCCGGTCATTAATATGTTAAAACATTATAAATAAAAAAAAGCGAAAAAATTGTAAAGAAAATCAATTAATTGATTTAATAGCTTATAATTTTGCAAGATGGACGCGAAAAATCAAAAAACTTTCACTTTCAAAAATATTTTTAACGCTAAAACTGCTCAGGCGATTAATACGATCAGTTCTCAATATTCCAAAAATATTTCCAAATTGACAGAGCAACTGTGCACAAACTATTCCGCTTCTATCCTATAAAATTTAAACTATTGAATTAAACGCCTTTTTCTCCGACGCAATTCCTCGTTTTCCTAAGTATTTAAGTCTAATAGACGTAACGTCGGCATTTCTAACGTTAAATAATCAGGAACCAGTCGTTCTAACTACCTTAAAAAGATTCACAATTAAGCAACAACTTCTGTACCAATTAAAAAACAAGTGTCCCTGCCATCTTCATTATGTAGTTTAGATTAAAACGCAAATCTCGCAATCGTTTCACGTAATTGTTAAATCTTAATCCCCGAGGCCGGTTAACATACCAACGTCCAATCGTTCGCGTACTAGCGAGATTAATGAACATTTCCATCCGCACGATGCACCCTCGATAAACGCGTCAGATACGATCTCAGGCTGTTATGATATTGCAAAGTTCAGACAAACGTCGCTGCACGTGCAATTTCTACCCGTATTACCGTGGATATTAAAGTTCCCCGTGAATTATCCACGTTTCTAACCGGGATTAATGTGCACATTTACATTGCCGGTGTTAGAAAATACGTTTAAACTGGAACTACAATATGGCCGATTCTTTGCACGACCTTAAACCTGCCTTTAATCTTCACGAACGGCTTGCAATTAATCATCGCTCGTAACAGATAAATTCCTTCGATTGTACGCATTACTTGGGGCCCATGGAACGTCTATGTATCTGCAAATGTAGATGGATCTATGGGGTAATGAGCCGTGCATAATATATGGCGGGATATCGAATGCAGAATTCCTCACTGACGATCAGTTTGTACAAATTTACAGCCGTAGAATGTTGATTGATGTTTTTACAAGTCTTTCTGAAATATTTTTCTGTTTATTTAAAAATTGTGCAATTATACGAAATTTTGTAATTAATATGAATTGTATATTAGTGAAATTATTAGATGCAGAGAAAATTCAAAGCATTACCGTTTGTCAAGGTGTGGAAGGAGGGTAGAAGGGAGGAAGAAAAAAAAACAAATTCTTGTCGCTCGATTATGCAAATCCGAAGGCGTTTAAAGTTGCGTCGTTATTTACACTGTAATCAAGGTGCACGCGTAACGGATAATTACACAGGGAGAAGAGGAGCGCAGAGAGACAATGAATTACATACGTCGGCGTGGATCATAATAGAATATCGGGGCACGGAATGTCTCGCAGATAAATGTCGCGATAACGACGGGTAGGCCGTCGCTATTACACCGTTCCATCATCCCACCCTCGATTACGTGGATCGATCTATCGTTCCATGGTGTCGTTTGTTTTCCCACCACTGGCTTTCGTGGACAAATGATTTCACCTCACGGCAGCCCATTTTAACCTTCCTACCCCTCGTACTTTTCGTATTTTTAATATCTTCTTTTTTTTTCCTGTCTTTTTTGAGTCCGTTTATGATGATATTACGGTGTCAGGTTGATGAGAGGAGTAACAGGATATCAGGTTTGCAATTACGGGTTGGATACTGTGCTATAAACTGATTTAAGTCTTGTCAATCTAAGTGTCAATAATATTGTTAACATTTCCGATTACAGTTTCGAAGAGAATTTTCTTCCGTTTTGGATTTATTCTAAAGTGTTGGTGTTGCATGATACATTTAACCATAGTATAGTTTAACCCTTTGCGGTCCGAATTATTTCGTTAATTTTGGTAGTGAGTTAAATGTAATTAATTATGCAATACTTTCTATCGTTGGTTATCCATTGTTTTAAATGATATCAATAACTATAGGTATTGACGGACATTTAGGTGATATTACAAAATCATTGTGTAAATTGGAAAGTTAATATTAAATTGTCAGAAAATAAAATCAAGTGGAAATGTATGTCGAGTACTGCTCGACATAGGACCGCAAAGGGTTAATACTGAGAATTGTATGAAGGAAAATCGTATTGTTATCATTTTTATTGTAATCTCACTTCCAACGGCACTGGTCGATGTGTCTGCCTTTTCCTGTTGTCTGGACGAATTTGCAGACAAAACGGAGAGAATTCGTCTCCAGGCAGAAAACATTTGTCCTTCTTAGCACGTGTTTCCATTTGTATTTATAACAAGCTTGCCTGTACGTACGGGCCAGGAGCGCACAAAGGTTCTTTTATTGAATTCCGTCGGACGGTGCTATTACTTTCCGCGATGAGAACTGTCAAGCGAGACTCGTTACCGAGGGTAGATTAATCACGCTCTAGAAACCAAAGAAAGGAAAATGTTGCTCGACGTAGATTCAACTTGTACGCCTGTAGGTTCGAGCATCGAAGATATTACCTGGACGATGAACAGTGGATTACAATTGTCCGTCGATATTGCATACCTCAGAGCCTCGAGTCCTTCAGGTGCACTTTGAGAGCGGAAGTTGTCGTTTTACGAGCAATAATAATGAGAAGACGACAGAAGTTTGAGGTGTCTGACATTGGATTGGAATTTGTTTCGAGGTTGATGATAATTCAAACTTGGATTCGAATTTTGTATCATGGCTGATGACAACTCAAAGTAGAATTGCTATTTTTTATCATGTTTGATGGTCACTCAACCTCGGATTGGGATTTTGTGTCAAGGTTGATGAGAACTCAAAGTAGGATTACTATTTTTTATCACATTTGATGGTTACTCAACATGGGATTGGAATTTTGCATCAAGGTTGATGTGAACTCAAAGTAGGATTACTGTTTTTTATCGCATTTAATGGTCCCGCAACCACGGATTGGAATTTTGCATCAAGGTTGATGAGAACTCAAAGTAGGATTACTGTTTTTCATCACATTTGATGGTCACTCAACCTCGGATTGGGATTTTGTGTCAAGGTTGATGATGATTAAAACTTGGACTAAGTTTTCGCATCAAGGTTGATGATAATTGAGACATCAATTGGAATTTTGTATCAAACATGGTGGTAATTCAAATTTAGACTAGGTTTTCGCATCAAACTTGATAATAATTCAGACTCCAATTAGAATTTTGTATCAGTGCGAATGATAACTGAAAGTTGGATAGTTATTTTTAATTACATTTGTTGGTAACTCAACCTCGGATTGAAATTTCGTATAAAAGTTGATGATGATGATAATTGATCCCTCTGTATGCCGAATTCTTTCGACATCAACTGTTAATTTTGATTCTCCTCTACATCCCAGCCCCCATAAAAAGGAATAAAGAACTAAGTGCAAGGGGATTGATTCAGGATTATCGTCTCCTACCAAAATTATTTTCAGAAGAAGTCAACGGATGCTATGACAAACGATTATCGTATAGTTCCATCTGTACCGTTGAATCGAAACGTCCAAATCACCGTCGATGATTCTGTCGAACTTAAGCTCCAATTGTTATGGGGAACGTTTCGTACGTGATTGCGAGTTACACGTTACTGCTCGTGTCGGAGAAGCAAAAGGGGGAGCGCGAGACGTATCGTTGTGGGATAATCCTCTTCTGGTTGCACGGACTATGGGGTGTCCGCTCCTAATATGGTAGCTTTATTATTTAACGGCCTCTAATGGGGCGTTGCTTGTATCGAACTACCCATAGATCCGTGCGACGTTGTTACATCGACAATCGAGTAAAATTAACCTCCTCTTTCCACAATATTTCTTTTCAACATCCTCCTTTCTACTTCAACCCCCTCGACTTCCACCTCACAAATTCTTCCTCCCACTCCGCCCCAAAGATCCAAAAATACTTTCAAATATTCAAAAAAATCCTCTCCAAATACAAATCCTAAGTTTCATCCCTTTCACAAGAGCAATCCTCCTCTCTTAATTACACCAAGAGCGACCATAACCATCCAGTAGCCATCGACTTACCATTCTCTCCTCGATCCACCCAAGGGCTTAACTTTCTCCTATCTCTGACGATCAGCCAACATCGGTGCCGCCTCTTCTTCGGCAAAATTCTCGTCAGAACTTCCCGAGGAATCCTTAAGGGAAGAAGTCGGCGAAGTCGAGAAGTCGATTTCGGCTAGAACTCAGCAGAGGGTTGCGAGTGGCGCCTGGGTAGTCCCTCCTCAGGGTTTGTTTACAGAGGCACCTCGGAAGCCAGGGATGAAATTCGAGGTTGAAAACGCCACCGAGGTTGACGTGAGGGTCGCTCTCATGGAGAAAGAAAAACCCGTAGAAAATCAGTGGACCCAGTTGGTTTGACGGGACTCATCTGTACGATGGCGCCATGGCCATTTGTTTGTTTTACTTTTCTGACTGCCTTCTAACCTGGCCCTTCATCTAAACGTGGGTTAATGAGGTCGTTAACGAGGGTTCTACTAATTCCGCTATCTTGAGAGGAGGCTGCACCTTGGCTTCTCTCCTTTGGTCAGATAATATCGCCACCTTCTTCTTGCGGTCTGAAGGCTACCTTCTTTGATTTCGTTTTCGTTTCATTCGTCCCCTCGATGAGAAACGTGTCGGTGAACCTCGAGAAGTCACTTGTTACGACTTCTCTTCGTTTCGGTCGACGTATTACTTTTTTCTACTTTGTAAATCATTTCGTTTATTCGTGGCTTCTTTATTTTCAAAGTTTTTAAGTACCGAAGGCTGGGCGAGTCGTTGCGTGTTATTTTTTCACGGTAACGTCGAGAAGGGTAGAGTTTGCCACCGTTTAAAAACCTCGTCGTCGCACATAATCGTCAAACCGGTTAAACAGCGCGACGGAGAAAATGTATCTCCTATAAATTGGATTCGTTAAAAAATTGCTCTCCGCGGAACCGCGTTTAGGCGCTCATGTTAGCACGGATGTGTTTTACCTCCTCGTGGAAAATCTCATCGACCAATTTCCTCGCGAAATACCGAAGACTCGACGCGACAGGCTTTTTCAAGGCATCTCTTTCCGATTTTCCTGGACGAGGGGTCTGCGTTGCCAGAGCGCGTCGATTAAACGATCGATGTTTTTCATGTTTTTTTTTCCCTCCATGTTTCCTCCCATCGCTTTTCCCCTTTTACACTTTGCCATTTTCTTCTCTGCTCCTGGTATATATTTTTCTTTCAACTTTGATTTCCCTCTGACATTTGTCTTTGTTCTTCAAGCTTTAACATCTTATCGCTATTCTTATAATTTTCATTCTCATTCCATCCTTTTCTTTGGTCACTCTACATCCCTCCTCTTCATCCCCGTCAAACTATTTTCTCTTTTCGTACCCTTTTCCCCTCCACATTCCCAAACTGTCCAATATCCCTTCGTTCCGTGCGATCACTCTCGTCATTTTTCCCTCACCCTTTCGCTCTCTTCCTCTCTCTTTCCTCTCATTGGACCTCTTTCTCATCCCATTTCTCTTCCTCCCTCTCCCAATCACCTCTCTCGCGGCCGTTCTCGTCATTACGCTTTTTCGTCGTCCGACGACAACTCATTATTATTTTTCGCACGGTTTGCCACGCGTGCCGTCGCTCGAGCGACCGATAAATTTTGCCGCGATATTGCGTTTGGCATTATCGCAATCATGAACGCAAGTACCCTTTCTCCACCCTGTGCCCCTCATCCCTTCGTCCACCTCTCGTCGCGCCTATCAGTCCACGTACACACTCTACCGAATTTACATCGCGCTTTTAACATCACGAGCTCCGCCATAATTTCCCGCTCTACGCAAAGCTGGCCGACCGGAATGCGCGGCTCATTACGTTTTATCGCGCGTACCGACACTCGAATTTTACCTCGAAATATGTACAAAGAACGCACCATGACGCGCACGTAATTCGCCGACGAACGGGATGATTTGACGTTCGATGGAAAATACATGGCGCTTGCTATTAACGGCCTGGGAATTTACATTTTTTCGATCGGTACTAGTTTTCATTTGGGCGATGAAAAACTCATGGGAGGCTACGATGGAATTGTTGGAATCGAATCGATTTGAATTAATAATATCAGACCAATGCGAGGATGGTTGTACTTTTTCTGTGGCTCTTGTAAGGTTTAAAGATTCATCCCTTGGGATACCATTTTTTTGTGATTGCTTTCGTAATAGTTTACGATTAATGCCTTTTTTTGTGACTGAATGTACAGCGAATTAAAATTAATTAGTGACATAACAATCTGTGTCATATTTCTTGTATGGATTATGACTTAACAGAATATTAATAGCATAGTAATAATTTGATCCTGTCGTGGGCCTATGATATTTAATTTGGTAGTTATTGGAAAATTTGACAATTTCCTAATCCATTTATCGCGTCGACTGTGTCTTTCATTATTGTACGGCAAGGGGTTGCAAGTATAACTACCGACCTTATGTCTATTAAAATTTAGGTGTACTTAAGGAGTTAGTACTTCGGGAAAAGGGAAATGAATGGGTGGAAAAGATTATTAATTAAGTAATTTAGCTTTTACAGCACAGAAATGGATTATTTACTCATAGTTATTCTATTAGTTTGGAAAGTTTTTGAAAAAATTGGGAAGTGGTAATTTTGACAACATTGGTAGTTTCAGGATTAAAGAATTAAACTTCTAGCTGTGATTCATCCCACCTGAAACGGTAGATTCTACGTTAAACTGTAGCAATTCCAGCCAAAAAAGTGCTTAAACCGCAGCTGCAATCGAATATTCGCATCAACCAGCGTTCTCCACCGTTCTCCACCGGAGAAATACTCGTTTGCATTTCGCGCCATGCTGCTGCACCTATTAGAATGGTATTTTCGTATGATTGTTCGTTTTGTAACGAAGGAGAAGAAAAAATACACGTTCGCGACTAAATGCACTCGTGAGAAGGTCTATTCTCGATGTCTTCAAGGGTGGCACTCGTCACTCCGCGAGACGTCAAGTCGCCGACTGCAACGGCGCCACGAAGAGGAGAAAGAAGGAGACCCCGACGACGAAGACGACGATGAAGAAGCGCAGGAAGTACCCGGGAACTCGATATCGCGCCGGGGCAAATACGTTTCCTCGAGCTGTTTGTTATGTTACATCTTTGCCCCGACGAACGGGGTGGCCTTTTAAAACGCCTCGTTGTCACTTCGACAACGACCGTAGCGATGTTTCTCTTCTCTTCGAAAATGCGGGAGGACTGCTTGTCGTCAGGATCTTGGAAAAATTCGCGCGCTTTTATAAAATCTCCCTCTTCACCTCTTCGATGTTTCATCTTGAAATTAAACGTTACACGTTTCCTTCTTGTTCCTCGTTGACGCTGTAAAATCACGGATGGGGGTGTAACGTAAACTGATGTTAAAGTTTGACCTCATTCTGACATTGATAGAGTAACGGAAACATGAAGTAATTGACCTCTTGATCCTAAAATGAAATTTTTAGATTAACCTCTTGCCGAACTATTTCATTCCTGGCTGTCTTCTGTATAATACAGAATTAACCCCTTGCCTTACAATGACGAGTCACACTCGTGATGAGTTGTATGAGATAAGAAATTTTCAAAATATATGCAATTGAAAATAAAATGAGACACGATGAGATAATATTGTTTCTATAACATTAATATTACGTTAAATTATACGGCATGCCAAGAATCACCGATCCATTTTTATTTTAGAAATGAAACTCTGAATTATTGAGGAGACAGTCGCGAAATATATTGTAGGGCAAGGGGTTAAATTGTTAAAATAAAAATTGTCCAGTGATTTCCGCTATTTCGTAATATCAATATTACAGAAGTAATTTTATCGTGTTGCGTCTCGCTGATATTTTCAATTCACAAAACTTGAAAATTTCTTATTCAATTTACCGCATCACGAGTGTCACTCATACGGCAAGGGGTTAATCCAGTGATTCCCAAAGTGTGCACCGCGGTGCCGTCATAAGAGCGCTGCAAAATATTCAATTAAACAATTCGTCAATTTTCTTCTAATTTCCAATTCTCGAATTTTTGCGCCAACAAACGTATATTCCAATTTTTCAAGAAAGTCAAAAATTGAGAAAAAAATCTGATCTATTAAGAGCGCCGTGGAAAAAATCCAATTATTTAGTAGAGCCGCAAACCGTAAAAGATTGAGAACCTCTGGTTTAATCAATAAACATAATCCATCTTAACTTGAAACTTCCAAAGCTCTACAATTTCTCTATAAAAACAACCCCTCAATTGTCTCCATATCCTTCAAAAATATCGCTCCCCCAAATGAAACAAATCTAATCCAATAATCTGCAAGTTCAATCGCCGATATCAAGATTGCACAGTGTTTCTATCAATTGTTGAACATCTTGGAAGCCGCAAAGCGAGTGGCTTGGACGGATTTCAAGTTTACAACCACCAGTAACCAATAAAGTTATCGATCTGAAGTGGGTTCCGGGGAATCCCACGTAAACTGCACGCGACTGTCCTTCAATAGCGGGTTCCGGCAGGTTCTCAGTAATATTACAGAACCTCGACAGGTCTCTTCTCGTCCATTCGAAAGCCTGTAAATACTTTTACCGGATCCTACAGTGGTCCCGACAATAAACTTGCAACGACGCATTGCACGAACATCGTTGCTCGAAGGTTGTCCCCTCACATCTGGAAGTAATTACGGCGGATAGGTCCTCGTGCTCAGGTGTAAGATCCCTTCGAGGTGGAATTGCAAAAACGGTCAGCTTGAAGAAAGTAAGAAGAGGAAGAAACGAAGAATGAAACAGGGGTGGGGGGTTGTAGGCAAAGCTCGTGGTGTAAACGTGACGATTTCAACGGTACCGGGATTAACGAACGATGCTTTTCGGTTTTCCTCTTGCTTACGGAAGAGGCAAAAGTCGCGATACGATCTTACTCTACTTTGCGGCTTGAAATAGGTGCATTCTGGATCGTTTGTAACTGTATACCGGCTGAAGTGTAGCATGGTTGGGAGATTAGTGTTTTACTTGGGCTTCCGTGCTTAGTTGATCGTCAAATATTTAATTGTCGTTGGAGAGAAAGGGAGAGGACGGTGAGAGGGGGTGCGTTTTCCATGGCACGCTTTCCAGTTGGACGTTTATAATGTATGTGCTCTGGTAATTATGGCAGCGGCTTAAGTCATTTATTCTTTGTTAATTTATTCTTACGTTTTGCCAGAGTTTGCACTTTCCAATGGAATATACGGTAATGGTGAATATTCCTTTAACACTAGATTTATCAAGGTGGTCAAAATGACTTACCTTGAATTTTTTAAAACTGTTCCTGAAATTTTTAATGCTGTTTCTTTGTTAGTTTTCTACGCCTATCTGAAAGACTACAAGCAATTTAATCGATTAAGTCTTCTGTCCCCTTCATTTATTTGATTCGGACAGATTTAATTGACAATTCTATAAACATTAAATTAGTCGTTGATAAATGTAGTGTTAAGAGAAATTTTCGAGCAAATAGAGAAAAACAACAATAGAGCAGTATAAAATTGGCAGATAATTTAGAGATATTAGGAACAAAGATATGTTTCCTTCCCTCTCTCGTACACATTTCTTTTTGTTTTGTAAAGTAGCACCAACATTGCGCATCGCAAAGTGTTTAAATTTCCAAGTTCGGCCACCTTGGCGATCATTGACACATACGAGGTTAAATTGAAGGGGAAAAGATGCCTGTTGGAAATAGTTTTTCAAGCACGTATTCGAGCACACAGAGAGGATAAAAAATTCAACGACGAATTCGTCTCTGTGCTCTCCCTTCACGTCGAGATCCTCCTCGATGGAAACGAAGGGAAGAAGGAATTTGCAAGTGGCAAGGTAAGTGCATCGGGTCGGCCAGAGGATGAGATTGGAGCGATAAACCGAGGCGATATTATTTCGCAAATCGGAACGTGCCTCGGCCCGAATCGCAGGGACTCGAGAAACGCTTCTCATCTCCGAGAAGTAGCCGGTAGGTATTTAAGAAGCATATTCCCTCCATTTGGCATTGTGCGACGTCGAATGGACGGTTTTTCGGTAAAAGCGAGATCCAGAAGAGATCGAAGGATCGAGGTATTGATCGTAAGCGGCTTGGCCCGTGGGGAACTTTACTTTTGTGCTTCGCGAACGGCTATTTGCCGATTCGGTAAGTTCACACCTTGGCATAATCTTCTCGGTGTCCTGGAAAACTCGAGCGCTTTATGCCATTGCATCAGAATTGACATTTATACCAAAAGTATGCACTTTTCGTTTGACAAATGATTGCATAGATTTTTCAACGTTTTTGAAATGTCAAGTAATTAGTGAGTTGATAGATTTTTTAGGTGGTTAACGTCTTAGCGTGCAATAACTTGTGGCATCCATGACACAGTAAATGGTATAGGAAATTTGGAAATTTTCTAATTTATTATTTTTTATTAGCATTGTGTTAATTCATGTGAAGTAATTAGTTAATTGATAAACTTTCTGAGATGTTAATATCTTAGCCTGCAAGAACGCATGACCCTCGTGACACAGTAAATGGTATTGGAAATTCTGAAATTTAATTGCACTAAATTATTCTAATTAATTAGTCAGTTGATACAATTTCTAAGACACTAACATCTTAGCCTGCAACAACTTGTGGCATCCATGACACAGTAAATGGTATTGGAAATTTGAAAATTTTCTAATTTATTATTTTTTATTAGAATTGTGTTAATTCATGTGAAGTAATTAGTTAATTGATAAACTTTCTGACAGGTTAATATCTTAGCCTCCAATAACGCGTGACCCTCGTGACACAGTAAATGGAATAGGAAATTCTGAAATTTAATTGCATCAAATTATTCTAATTAATTAGTCAGTTGATACAATTTCTAAGACACTAACATCTTAGCCTGCAAGAACTTGTGGCACCCATGACACTGTAAATGGAATAGAAAATTTGTTAATTTTCAAATTCATTATTTCTATGCCACTAGCATTGTGTTAATTCACATGAAGTAATTAGTTAATTGAGAAACTTTCGGAAATGTTAATATCTTAGCCTGCAGTAATGTGTGACCCTCGTGACACAGTAAATGGAATAGGAAATTCTGAAATTTAATTGCATTAAATTATTCGAATTAATTAGTCACTTGATAAACTTTCTAAGATACTAACATCTTAGCCTGCAACAACTTGTGGCACCCATGACACTGTAAATGGAATAGGAAATTTGTTAATTTTCAAATTCATTATTTCTATGCCACTAGCATTGTGTTAATTCATATGAAGTAATTAGTTAATTGAAAAACTTTCGGAAATGTTAATATCTTAGCCTGCAGTAATGTGTGACCCTCGTGACACAGTAAATGGAATAGGAAATTCTGAAATTTAATTGCATTAAATTATTCGAATTAATTAGTCACTTGATAAACTTTCCAATATACTAACATCTTAGGTTGCAATATCGTGTGACATTCATAACACAGCAAATAGAACAAAAAATCCTCAAATTTTCAAACACTTTATTTCCCCACCATTAGCATGGCGTTAAATTATTCGAAATAGCAGAACTAAGAGAGACATTTTCATTTCCAAATTTAATTTAGAATTATTCCATCCTCACTCGAAATAAAAATCCTATAGCAAGAAGTTAATATGATGGTTATTAACTCATAGAGGTCACGCGCCACTTTCATCCACCGCGCCCCCACTGTTGGCTCCAAACCACAATGACAACCTTGTACAAAATAAATACAATCGTGAAAGCTTAATTAATAATTTCTCCGCCCAAATCGTCCTCCCTTTAGCATACAACCTGAAAGCATCAACGGATGACCAAGTTCCGTCGTCAAAGTCAAAGTAACCCACCCTCTTCTCCTCATCGATGTTGCAATTTCCATCCTTTCTCTTCATCCTACATCCAACGTTTCATAGTATCGGTCGCCATTAAAGCGATTTTCCTCCACGAGGAATTCAACGAAGGGAAAACCGCCATTTGTAACAGCAATACGTAACGTGAAAAAAAGGGGGGAGACCCGATTTGCCGTTTAAATCCCTCCTGGGTTGTCGCGTTAAGAGTAGGCTCCTGTAAAACGTGCTGTAACATCGGGGGGAAAGAAAAAAAGTCTCTGTTTTCTTTTCTCCAGGCTGTCGCGCACGTAAATGCGTAACGTACGCTACACGCTTAACTCCCATGAAACGCGTGTATGGGTGTATTTCGTCTTTCGTTTTCTCTCTTCCTCCACGCGTTATGGGGGACTCGGTAATGTAAGTTCATCGCGGGCGCGCTGATGCGTATGTAATCCCGTGGTGCTTACCGATAGCATCACGGGGTTTTATTTTCATTATTCATTTGTTCGGACTCTCCCCATGGACGGTATGGAAAGCTTACACGCATAACCCCGTGTTTTCTATGTTGCTTTTAATCAGATAAAAACTACGGAACGCCGAAAATCGAGGCTGATGCTGGTCTCTCTTTTTTTTCACGGCAGAGAAAACGAGAGCGGCTTTTGCCACGCGAAACCTGTGTTTCCTCGCACTGATTTCGTTTGATTTTTCATTTCGTTTCATCATTTGTGAACTCTGAGCGTGGGTGGTTGATGATAGTTTTGAATTCTTGTTAGGCATTCATTTGGTTGAGAGAATGTAGAGAGTTTTTGGTAGATTTAACAATGGAGAGGACTTCTTTGTAATTTTCTGCAAGTGTGTTTGATGTTTTAAAGTTTGTAGGTATTGATTCGAGCTATTTTCCAATTTGTAAGAATAAATATAGTTGTTTTCATTTTTTTCCTTTCATTTTGCGTAGACAAAATGTCGTCCATTACTGGAAAATATTATGGTCTAAGAGCATTATCGGTGGAATAAAACAAATGTCGAAACGAGCGTAGCGTGAGAATGAAAAAGTTTTCGAGAGTAGCTTCCAAGTTGCATTTACATCGGAGGGACGTGTGGTATGACATTTTTCCAGCGACGTTTTTCTCGTAAAACAGCGTAGATAGAATGTCGGGTTTGACGAGAGCAAACGAGAGACAGAGGAGTGAAAGGGAAAGAGGATGAAAATAGACGAGTGAAATATCAGAGGTACGTAATTAACAGGTCAGCTTAGTTAATGCAAGAGCACCAGCTTAACGAATCGTACTGTAAAGTGTGATATTTCGAAAATACATTTCACCGAGTGCTAAGTAAGCCAAATGCATTTGATTAGCCGAGTGCATAGTCCTGAGATTTCCTATTCTTTTTATCCGGATGAAAAAGCTCAGGAACCCCCCGGATGCTTTTAAAAATTTCTCCGTGAATCTTCTCGCCGCTTAATCCGCCGAATGCCACCCTCTCTGTTTGCTTCCAAACATGACGTACTTTAAAAAAAGGAAAAAGAAGAGGAAGAAAAGTAATCGCATCCCTTCAACGTCGTTTGTTTTGTATTCCAAGGAGTAAAAATCTCTGCACGGTATTAAACGAAGGATTCGCGACTCCATCGTTTTGCGTCGTTATAGAAGGGGGGTCTATCCTTCAGATTTCTTCGTCGAAAATACCAGCAGGGGCTATCGACGCTTCTTAAAGTAGAATCTCGTCTTTGCTCCGCCCGAAACACGATATTCCCGATATCCTGGCTTGCCCACGTGTTTCACGTTGACCGTTAAAATTCGCCTCTCCGGGCTCGCGACATCTCGTACTCGACGCTGGTAGGTGGTGTATTATTTTTCCGCTGGCTCGCCAAATTGGCTCGCACAGGATCTCGAATTACGGACACTCGATACCGCGAGCTGAGTAAAACTGCCAGCATCCACCTCCTGCTTCGTCCGCGCTTTCTGGAATATCCAAAAAGGACCCCATAATATTTCATTGAGCGCACGGATCGCTGTAATCGACGACCAACGACGTTCAACCCCTTGGAAGCTTCCATCTTTCCATTCTCTTCATGTTCTTGTCATTTTCATTCGTTGCGCCTTGCTACTTTGATTTTCGAATTGTAGAATCCTTATTTGTTGAAGATCGAATTTATGTTTTTCACTTTTATACGGTAGGACCGCATAGAACGTCACTTTTAGAAAATTTTGGTACTGTGTCTATGTGACGCGATTTGAAAACGGCGAGAGAAATTTTTAATAACTGTAACATAATCTTAGTATTTTATAGTTAACTCCTTTGCCCTACGAATTCTTTGGCGAATAAATCAGAATTAATGACTGAAATAAAAAATCATCGCTGATTTCTAATATGAAGCATAACTTAACGCTATATTATTAGTGTAGAAGTAATTTAATAGTCTCGTGATCGACTAATATATGCAGTTCAGTAGTTTTTAAATAACTTCCAAATTTTCGATTCCATTTACCCTTTTACGAGTGTCACACGTCATTGTAGAGCAAGGGGTTAAGGAAAATTTGAGATACTGCTACAGTAGTGCATCCAATTTCGAATTTTCCTGCTTTATGTATACCTATTCACACCCACTACTTAATGATATTTTTTTGATAGAATTGTAAAAGATTTCCAATTTAATAATACACGCAACTTATTACCCCCAGAAAGTATTGTCCTCCGGAGGATCACTAATTGAGAATAATTACAGTAACTAGTATTGACGACAATGTTTCAATTTTGTGCGATGTAAAAGAGGTTTTAAAGTGGCAAAACCAGAGGATACGCAGTGTGGTAATCTCGTTAATCGTAATCTTTCTTTGGTGTAGCGTGTCTTCCCATATGGAAGGCCCTTGGAGCGTAGCCGTAACCCAATAGGCTTCCCATAGGAAGATCATACTTCGGTACAAAGGCTGATCGCTACATCGCACGCGATCACGATGCACGTCACGGAAACTGACGATCTTCATAGCACCATTCGTTGTCTCCTCCTTTCCTCGCAACCCTCCCCCATATCTTGCTCCCTTTTCTGTCTAAACTACCATAGACTTATCGTTTTATAAAGCGACTTTCCTATTTTTCAATATCCAACCGTTTAGCAATCGAATACACCCGATACATCCTTCCACCACAATGATCGTATTAAATCAAGTTCAATTTCTAATTTAACCATTTTAAAATCGATCTATCGTTTCCTCCAAACTATCCATCGCAATAGTAAAATATAAAACATAGGAAATAAGAAAACTGTACAAATTCTAAGCTTCTCATTTGAATCGAAAAGACAGGAAACTTTGCATCGCGCAATGAGGTTCCTTAAAGTCGAATTAGTAGCAAAAGGGCTCTCGTGGACTTTCAATTTGCAATTTAACCATCATAAAATCGATCTATCGTTTCTTCTAAACTATCCAATAGTAAAATATAGAAGACAGGAAATCAGAAAAAAGTATAAATCTAAGCTATTCATTTCAATCGAGGAGACAGGAAACATTATATCAGGCAGTAAGGTTTTTCAAGGTCGAATTAGTAGCAAAAGGGCTCTCGTGAACCTTCAATTTATAACTTAGCTATCTTAGAATTCATCCATCGTTTCCACCAAACTATCCATCGCTATAGTGAAACACAGAAGACAGGAAATAAGAAAAATGTACAAATTCTAAGCTTCTCATCTGAATCGAAAAAATAAGGAACATTGTATCACGCAATAAGGTTCCATAAGGTCGAATTAATAGTAAAAGGGCTCTCGTGGACTTTCAATTAATCGAGAACGGTACAGGCGAGTAATCCGTGCGTGGAATCATACTTCACGAACATCGTTACGAGCGAAAGAATCTTTCGTGGCAAATGAGCCATCGCTCTCCTTTGTGTCAGTTTTCCTTTGTGCTCGTTCTAACAGTCGTTTTATAGCAGAGGCAGAGGCAAAAGGGTTTCGAGAAATGCGCAGATACTCGCCGACAAGAAGAAGATGAGAAAAAAAAATGGGAACGCTTCGTTCGCTCATAATGGTCTCACATTGTTATCGAGAGTACTCTCGTACGATGAAGGAACAATTCGAGCAGCATGGTTGCTTCGAGATTTTGGGTTTCGAAAGGCGTAGGTAACACAAGAAGTGACTTAAATGTTTGCGCCTCTGTGAATGCCACTTACTTTATTCCGTTCTCCGACACGTGGCGATTTGAAAGACTGTTCGAACGTTCTATCGCTATATTTCTTGCACGATACTTACATAATAATAATAATATCACTATATATATATAAAAATTCACGTCGTTTCGTAATTCGTATGCGATTATACGTACAAATATCAGCTACTTATCAATCTCTCTGGAAATTAATTATTCATCGTTCACCACGAATCATAACCTCGGACTAATTCTCCTACATTTTTAACGGTTTTTTAACTTTGTTATTTTTTAAATCGCTCTCATCCATTCGATCTTAACGCAATGGATTTGTAGAAGTTAATACAATTTTCAATGGCACGAGAAACAGCCGATATCGGTGTTTACTCCTCGGTACGATCAGTAGTTTCACCGACCGTCAAAATTCGCACGAGGTCATTCGACGATTCGACGACGTTTGTGTAAGTCACGGTGTCTCGATTCCTTCGTCTAATGTCCCAATGACCGAACGGTCGTCTTAATATTATGAAACCAATGGTCAGAAGAATTACTAAGATTAGAAGAGAAACGCAGGTCCACAAGGCTGGATAGAAGAACGACGAGTTGTATTCGCAGCGGAGCTCGTAGGTTGGAATTTGGTCGAGCTGCTTGTCGACATGTTGATCAGGTGTGCGACATCTGTTGACAAAAAGTAGACATTTTTTTATACTTGTCTGCTATGATAATTGGGTAAAATGGTGTAGTAGCTTTTTAGGTTAATATTTTTTTAATATTTACTTTTAAATGCGATGGTTTTTGGGATTCTAAGTTTTGTAATTTTATTTTCTACAGGAGTCACATTGGCTGTTATGTATTACAGGGTTAATACAAAATGAATTTGGGAAGATTCTTTAAGATTGATCGAGAATGATATTTCTATTTGAGATTGCAGACAGAGCTAAATCGAGGTACTTTTTTCACTATAAATTAATATCTGCACGTTCTTTTTTCTTGTACTTCTTGTGATAATTTTGTTTAGAAATCAGTTTTCGTTAGATTCTGAATCACCGATATTTTAAGCTATTTTGTTTTTTATTCTTTTTTTTCATATTTTCGACTTTGATTGATATAGTTGTTTTATCGGTGACCTACAATTTTTGGGTCATTATAAAAGTGATAAAGTTGTCACGACAACTTAAATAAGCTGTATTATTTAATATTTTTTTAATATTTACTTACGTGTAGATATACTTTTTAGGCCTTTTTAGAGAAAGGTTAATAATACAGGTTCAGTTTGATAAAAGGCGAAGTGATACACGTACTTCTTATTCTTCCATTTTTTTCACGCGCTTCGAGCCGATAATTCCGCGATATAAGATATCTTTGAAGCCCGCGAAACTGATATGTTACGAATACCGCGGAGATAAAAGAATAATATATTTTAATTTAGACAAGTTTTTATATCTTCTTTGTAACTTTATTAATTTAAGACTTTTAACTAATTTAATTCAATTATTTCTAACCAATATTTTCTCTTGCTTAATATTTCTTCATACAACAATAGTGAATATAGTTCGTACAAATTTCATATATCGCGCCAAAAAGTTCAAATAGATCTCCATAGAAATCCGTAAAAGCAATACAATAGAATTTCAATGAGGATTCCATCCTTCGATACCTGCAGAGACATCTGCAGGGAATTTCGTGTAACAAGTTAGTAATGCCGTGTTAAACCATCGAGCGTCAGCAAAGTCTCGCGCGTTATTACCACAAATGAAGAATAATAGTGGATTGAATAATTAATAGTGTCTACTCTCTGCAAAAATCGATTGTCCAGAACTACTTCTTTACATCAACATCACAAACTTCTACTTTCATCGTTCAAATAAACGTGAAAAATGATTGAGGTAAGTCTACACATAGTTCTTCCAATTCCCACCGTAAGAAAATCAAAGTAGAGAGAAATGCAGTGAATCTGATTGATAAATGTGACCTACAGAAAGTTACAACGTTTTAAAGTATCAGATGAATAATAAAAACCAAAATTCCACTGGTAACATTGCATATGTCCTTTAACTTGGACTATTTATTTAATAATCGAGTAGATGGATAGCCTAAAAGTTTTGCCGCCATTTTCATCTCACCTGATTTCCCTGCTAATCTCTCGAGTCGCGTTCATCGTGTTTAGCCACTGCATCTTGCAGTCGCATTTCCAGGGGTTGTTCTCCAAGCTCAAAATCGTCGTTCTTTGTACTATCGGCCGTAGATCAGCTCCTAACGTTTGTAGAGCGCAATCTTTTATCGATAGACGTTGCAGTCGTGGTAAAAGAGGTCCGCTCTGCGACCCCAGATTCAAATTCATAAGTCTCTTGCAACCGACTATTGATAAGCTTTCCAAGCTAGTTAAATTTTCAAGATCATTGAATGAAAGTAGTTTCATGTTTTGCATGTAATTCAATCGAAGCTCGCGTAGACGCGGTAAGAAAATATTTTGTAATTCTGGTATCATTGTACCAGACAAGTCGAGCTCTTCGAGATTCGGTGGTAATATGGGAATCGTCTTTATCGGATTCCAGGACAAGTCCAGTGTCGACAGGTTCGCCAACGTTTTGAAGACCTCAGACGAGAAGAATGGCGCCGAAACGTTGCTGAGGTTCAAGTGTCTCAGTGATTTCAAGTTCCAGAAGGCATTCTCGTGTATACCGTCGTTGATCGGGTTGTTCGCCAGTGAGAGATACTCCAGGATCTGTGAAAAGTCAACGTGCTGCTTGATTTCAAGGTACGTTTACAATCAATTTTTGCTTTTACGTCAAATGTGATGTTCGAACCTTAAAATGCTCCAGCATAGTCTCGTTAACGACAGTTAATTTATTCGATGAGAGATCGAGTATCTTCAATTTCGGAATACGATCGTTCAAAGCATTGTCATCGATGTATTCCAATTTATTGTTGCTGACGTTTAATACTTCCAAATTGTACTCGTCTTTGCAAAGAAAGAAGAAACGTTGTAGATGATTCTGTGATAGATCCAATGTCCTTAGACTCGCGAGATTCGTCGAACAGTCGAGAAAACTGTCGAATTGATTCCCGCGTAAAATTAGATCCGTGACATCTTGTAAATTAATTTGAGACTGTAGCTTCATGAAGAAGTCCTCCTTCTTCAGACCACGTCCCGACAAGTCTACCTGCAATACGAACGTACCAATTTATCTCCAAAATGACAACCAACGGTCGCACGAGTGTTAGTTGAAAATCTGTCGCGTTAAATACGAAAACAGTTCCGTAAAGATTTAAACAAAGATCATTTACAAATCATACGACATACATTAATCTAAACGAGACTCTATTTCAACCCTTTGCACCGCGTAATCGCCAATAAATCGTCAATAAATTGATTAATCATCTAGAAACGTAAAAACTTCAGACATAAAAATCATACGTTACAACAGATAATCCGCGATAATTCCTAAAGTATTACATATCATTAAATCTTTCTACATCGCACAAAAAGATAAAAAAGATCTTCAACTAATTAATCCTCGCAGTGCAAAGGGTCCAAACATCAAAGATTTGAAACAAAGCGCGCATGGCAATCTTAAGAATAGAAATTTTTTAAAACAATGATAAGCATGAACGGAAGACTGCCGTTGCGCCACGCGTCAAAAAGTGTCAACCGGATGACACATAAAATTATTACGACTCTCAATGATTATCGTGCACCGATTGGGAATTGGACCAAAAAGATGCTGCACGTTGAAACCCACCACAGTAGTCGAGGCGAATGAAACAATTAAGGCGAAAAATCCGATCTCGGTGAGCCACATTGTCCAGCCGGTATATTTGTTATCTGATTCTTCGACGGAGATCGATGCAGTTTCAATGCACTCGTACGATCACACCGAGACCGCTTAGTAGTCCTTTGAACTGTGCTTCTCACACAACGATCTGATCGAATGGCAAAGAATCCATTCGCGGCACTCTCCGGGTTATGATTCCAGTGCCGAATTAAAATGGTAGCAGAAGGGGCTACTGCATCGCGGATGCAATTGCCTAATGAACTGTACTTTTTCTTCTAATCCAAATAACAATATGATTCTCCTTCGTCCGATGGAAATACGTAATTAACTATTGTAGAATTTTGATTTCCAAGTTGAAACAAGTAATCACTATCACGCCAATTGTATAATAGAAAATGAACAATTGTAATTTCACATATTTCTTCTTTTAATGCCAGTTTGTATCGATCGTTCACTTTTAAAGTAGCTTATATTCTGGAACATCCGAGGTGAACTGATTGCATTTGCAATTTTATGTGCACCGTTCAACGTATCGGTTTGCAAATGAGAGAAAAATCGTTGGATATTATTTTTGACTTAATCTACAACCGGGGGCGCTTGTCGACTTAATCCGTTCTCGGTCAGCTCAGAATCCGAGAGGCTAACGCACCACTTTTCGATAAAGCGCGCGATTACGGGTCCGATCGCTCGACTTGCCGTAGTCGTTTGCACCGAGTTTATATTTGTTTTTCCGCGGTTAATCGCACACTTATGTTTCTCGTTTTTTCCAAATTCGAATTAATTAATTTTATATTAACGCTACAGTAAGGCTCAAACGGGACTGTAAATTGGGGAAAAAAGTTGATATTGTGATCGCGTAGGTGAGAATACGAGAGAGGATGAGAGAAAGAGAACAAAAAAAAAGAAGCGCGTGCGCGCATACTTTGGGAAACGGTGATGAAAGTACAACAGTACGAGTGTAATACGTGGAACGTGCCGTGCGGACCGTTATTGCACTGTCTGATCAAAATGTTCGTACGTGTATATCTCTTCCATGTTTCTCGCAAAATAAAAATACGTCGGAGAGCGATAAAGCAGCGGGTCCGCGAATCGCGAATCTAGCTACGATAAACTTCGACGTATGTGCATCGCGTTGAAATAATGCGAAGTTGACGAACTTACGATCGTGTTTCGCTCACACGATTATTAAAATATGTTTATTCAATTTTTCATCGTTTATTATCAAACGAATTTAGATTATCGCTATTCAGACAGAAATTGATTAATATCCATAGATCAGCATTTAGGTAATATTACGAGTTCTTTGTGGAATTATGGGAATAAATAATTATACGTAATTGTTCATTCATAAAGTTAATAATATGGTCGTTTGGTTGGTGATAAAGATTTCATTTAAAAAAAGAAAAAAAAAAGGATGAGAAAGGTTTTGGACGATTGAGGAGTGACATTAAGGTCGTGGACGATTGTGAAGGAGGCGATACGTCGACGACACTTTGACGGAGTATCGGTATCGGTCGGTGGGAAATCAGTCGTGTGAAAGTAATATAAACAGAAAGCTCATTAAGAGTCAGACGTTTATTCACGGAACCATATCTTATTCGCGGTCCGTGGTGAATGATTGCGTTCGAGATTTGTGATACATAGTAACAAATATTATAGTATTTTAAACGCGCGCGCTTCTGATAAAAGTGCGAAGATGGTCGTTCACTTTTTTGGAGTTTGCGGTGTACTCGTCGCTTTGAACACTAGTGGATTCGATACTCGAAATATGCTAGGCAACATTGTGGCTAATGTAGCAAATACCTCCTCGGACATCCCCTAGGAAAGAGATAAATATTTATTAGAATTCTTTGATATATTCTTTGTCTCGTGAAATTAAGAGGACGTACTTTTGGTACAAGAAATTGTAAATTCTTCAACTCAGCACCTCCCCACGAGGCCATTTCTATCATGAAACCTTTCACGCATTTAAAAACTAATTCCGCTCGTTTGGTGCACCATGCTACGGTCATATCCTGTAAAGATGTATTTTTCATTGCAATTGTTTCATGATTCAAAGTAGTAATGTAAATGGAAGAAACATATATTACCTCTGACATTTCATGAACAAGAAGCACCGGAATCGTTAGAGTCGTTACGTCGTTACAGCATGCGGTTTTTAATATATTTCGTAATCCTAAAATAGCCGGATGTCTCGAATTGATATCACCTGTAATTCATACAATACTTTAATCCATTCAACGAAATTCTTATTATCATAGAAACTAGAACTTACCAGATCTTAAAGAATCATTAACTACCATATGAAAAATTACATGAACTTGCGCTAAATTGGAATGCCTCGTTATATAAACATCACCCGTTTGTAAACTTTTGCTAGTCGTTGACTTTTTCGTCTGTGAATAACGTTAATTCCGATTGAACACGATATTGAAAAGATATTTTGATATTTTGAATGAATTTTTCCTACGTGTGGATCGCTTCCTTCTCTATGATGAGCTTGCCTCCACGCAACAGCGTCTTTCACGTCGTCTCGGATCTTTTCTAGCTGTTCGTCGATCGGTAGAAAATGAAACTCAGTCGTTAATTGACATATCGAACATAATTCTGTAAGGTGTCATTATCAAAAGTATTATCAGAAGCCGAATATTTTAATGGTGCTTTGCACGGGTAAGAACGACGAGGTTACCACCTTTCGTTATACCGGAATAACTTCCTAAATGATTGTCGCTCAACAGTACTAATCCACACAAGTCGTTAGAGTATAATCCTAAAGCTGTCTGAAGCCTTTGCGGTGTAGGATCCATTCTATTATCCGTTAGAAATATTCTTTAATTGTAAATCTTTCCTTGAAATATTTCATACGTTTTCATGATTCGTCGAGATATTTCAAACTTACCCAGATTCGCTCTTTTTAGTTCTACAAAAATCTAAAACATCCCCGGTAAGTATACGTATATTGTGCATTTGCTTCATTTGGGATCCTAAGTGAATGGTAAAACTTTCTTCTAAAAGCGGATAATCCGCTGCTTGTTTCTCTTCGCTATGAATAAAATTGTCTAAAGCCGGACGTATTGGCGGCATTGGCACCATCGGAGAACCCCTATTATTTGTGCAATAAAGTTCATACATATAATAAAATATCTTATCGGTAGAAACCGTTGCAATATTAAAATGTCGTTCAATGCTGCACAATTTGTTTCAAGGAAACCTACACCGGAGTTGGCAACATGTTAGTTTGTTGTTCTTCTAGTAGCCTCATTATCCAATTACGATATTGTCGTCGTTGTTCTAATTTTAAGGCATCGACCCTCGAACCCCAGTGTCCTTGAAGTAAGCTCTGTTCTTCAAAATGACGTCCCGCCATTTCGTTGATAGATCTTTCAGTAGAACCAGCTTCCAAAGCTTCTACTGCAACGCGCATTTCTTCGGTTTGCCTGAAATTTTTTATTATGATATTTCTCTCCTTTCTGTCTATGCAAAAAAATTGGATATTAAAATGGTTTTTATATATTTATTTTATTTTTTGTTGTGCACAATATTTCAATTGGATTAAAATTAGAATAATCTTGTATTCTCTTTGTGCTGTTCTGGAGAGGAACGTTGTAAGGAAAAAAGGAATTTTACTGTTAAATGATGACATTGTCTGATTGAATCGTGAGAACGATCATTGGCTTTGAATGTAATCTTAATAGTACTGGGACAGCTGATAAATTCATATTGAAAGGTCAATGCAAGTCATAATTCATATTACGCGCATTAGTTTACAGAAGATACTATTATGTGACTCTCGACCTTTCTCTGGTAGCGTGATATCGAGAAGAAAATGTGAGAAAAAAACTTTTGTTATGACTTAGAGTACCATGACTATTGCATTGCAGAAGATAATAATTAGCAAAATTTAATTGAATATAATATTACCGAAATATAATGGATAAAAAAATATCTCTTATTTTTCTTCCATTTTGAAGACAAACGATACTAACTTTTGCGTAAGTTGCTCATAATCTGTATCTCTCATTTGAATGACTTCTGTGACGTCTTTCCCAAACTTGTGTTCAGCTTGCAAAATTGGCTCTAACGACGGGGAGTGTACTAATCTGTGATAAGCGGCTGCAAACAATTCTTCATCTGTTGTTCCAATGGGATCTGCATATTCCACTGTCTTTTGTTTATATACTTTCTCCCAATTTTTTATTATCTCTTCGATATCTGAATTTCCTGCCTTGGCCTTTTCAAGAACTTTCTCCGCTTTCTCATCGTGGAATTGTAGCGTTAATTCTTTAATGGTACGTTCCAATGACTCCAATAAATCCGATTCCACGTAACATGGTATCTTGAAGGACGACATTATACGATGCATGAGTTCTTTGATGGAACCATGATATGGTATTTTTAACGGTATTTCCAATATGTATTCTTGATTTGTTGTACATGTTGGAAATTTATATATAAATGTTTTCTCCACGTAATCGTCTTCAGGCATATTCGTAACCTTTATAATATCTTCTCATTATATTCAACGATTCCATATGACTTCTGTATTCATGGACATAATAACATCTTGTGAATTAACTCGGAAAATCTGAATATTCTTATTTGCTGCAATAATATTTCACATTCAACAACAACTATATAATTAATAATGGTAATGAGAAATTAAAGTTAGATGATAAATTGTTTATTAAATGAAATTCTATTTCTATATACATTCAGCTATTGCTACGGAAGGTTAATACAATTTCTCTTTGGAATGGGTAAACTTCATCCTTCAAGGTCAGCTTTCACAACATTGGAGTCAAAAGAGCAGTGATAAACTATAGAAGCACCTCTGATTGCAATTATCTGTACTTTTTAAATAATAATTATTTTCACATACTAATTATAATTACCAACGAATTTAGATTTGTTACATACGATAAACTACGTTAACTGTATAAAAATAAATTCTTGATACATTTTTTTTCCTCTCTTTACAATGAAACAAAGACAAAAAATTATCATTTTTCAGGATGCATTGTGAAGTAGCTCAACTGCAAATTAAATTTTTACAGTTGTATCCAAACCTATGAAAATTTTTACATGGTATATTACATTGCCATTACATTGTTTACAAGATAGCAATAAATGATAGGGTAAAATTTCGAAATTCATATTGGCAGTGATCGATTTGAAGATATGCATTTTGAAAAGTTACAATTTTCTGCTCTCTTCCTTCGTTATCGACGCACGAGGGCGCCAGTGGAAGTATCGCAGTGTTTGTAAATGATTAATTCCTGTAAAGGAATACATTTATAATACAACAAGATCGTGGATGATAAAGCACTTACATTTTACACCTCTATGTAATATAAATGCTCTCGAAAATAGACTTAGTTCTCGCAAGTATCACATCTAAGCGATTAAGCTATTAAATTGCTTCGTTCATTGCCTAACCTAAACCTTACTAATTATACTTGCAAATTATTTGTACTTTCGTAGATGACAATCGTCTCTTGTCAAACCATATGTAGACATTTGGTAAGGTTCCTTCTGCTTCGTTTCAGAAGAAACATTATAAAGTAGCGCACTGTGCACACACATACACAACAATCGTGAAGAACCTTTAACGCCCCCCGGTCACCTAATGTACAGTCTCTCCAACTTAAATCGTTATTTAGATATCGAAATAAGACCGGTTTCCTAAATCTTTCCTTTTCAAATCGTTTATATTAATCGAAGTTATAATAGTCATTACAATTCTCTGTATCCCGTAAATTTCATTGTCTTAAGTCTTGCTTGAAGCAGCAACACTTAGATTTTAGTAGATCCGTTCAAAATAAAGTATTCTTACGTTGGCGACGCTGTAACGTATGCCAAGTTGTAAAGTACATCTGTATTGTTCACGGGACGATCTTTTGGCGGCATTTGAAAATTTCGAAGAATACTCGAGGACATTGTTCATGATGGCAGATAAAAGTTGGTCTACCGAATTAACCGATCACGAGGCTGAACTCTACGATCGGCAAATACGTTTATGGGGCCTAGATTCACAGAAACGGCAAGTAGAATGTACACTAACCTACAAATCCTTCGGTATTTGAATCGCAAATACTATCAATCAGTTGTTTCAAAAATTATTAAAAGTATGTGAACATTTTTGGAACGATAGTCATAAATGAAATATGATCCTTTGTTGTATCTATTAACGTTAGAAATAATGAAACTTTACGTTAAACAATTGCAGTCTACGAGCGGCAAAAGTTTTGTTGATAGGTCTAAATGGTTTTGGAGCGGAAATAGCAAAAAATATTATTTTAGCTGGTGTTAAGGCAGTTACATTTGTAGATCATAGAAAAGTGACATCGGAAGATAGATGTTCGCAATTTCTTATTCCGAAGGAATCGATTGGAAAGAATGTAAGTAAGATGTAGGAAACAAAGTAAGAATAGTATTTTTATGGAGGATCTCATTTATAGAGGGCTGAGGCTTCCTTAGAAAGAGCAACGAGTTTAAATCCTATGGTAGATATTAAGGCCAAAACAGAGAATGTAGAAGACCTAAAAAATTCATTTTTCAAAAGTTTTCACGTAGTTTGCGTTACGGAATGTAACACGACTCAGTTGGAAAGAATTAATAGAATATGCAGGAACAATAATGTTAAGTTCTTTGCCGGTGATGTTTGGGGTACTTTTGGGTATATTTTTGCAGATTTGGTAACGCACGAATTCGTAGAGTGAGTATGCATGGGAAGTAGACACGCTAGAATAAATTAGACAATGTTAAACAGAGCATTTTTGCAGAGACTCTATACAAACAAAGAAAGTACAACTTTCAGAACACGGTGAACCCGTGGAGAAGGAAAAGTTTGAGAGTATAACTGTAACAGAGAAACATAGAGATTCCTTTGTACCTATTAGACATGTATTAAATTTATACAAATCTGGAGTTCCGAAGGATTCCGATCTGTACTATCTGATGTTGAGTAAGTGTTTTACATAAACACCATAGTTTGGAGATAAATGTAACATATTTATACTCAATTTACATTTATCTTCAGTACTGCTCGGATATCGTGAAAAACATGGCAAAGATCTACTGCCTAGTGAAAGAGGTAGCAATGCCTTAAAAGCTGTAGTTGAAGAGATTTCACAAAAATACGACGTTGGCGATGAAATAAATGATTTAATCGAGTATGTATCGATAGGAATTTACATTGCATATATTTGCATTGTAGTTGGTATTTAAATTTATCAACGATGCATCATAAATCCTTTATTAATTTAGGAGTGATATATATGCACAAGTTAGTCCAGTGTGTGCCATCGTTGGTGGAATTATGGGGCAAGAAATAATTAAGACAGTATCCCAAAAAGGAACTCCCCACAATAATTTATTCCTATTTGATCCAAGGACCATGTGTGGAAAGGTTTTCAAATTAGGATACGTCTAATCGATTCATAAAACTGTCTTATTTCAGTATTCCAAAGTACTTCCATTTTGTACTTTTTTTAATACCAAAAGAGTGTCATAAATTTGTATTTCAGAAATAAAAACTGCTGCGTTTATTAAGAAAAGCTTCTAATTTCCTCCCATTATTTAGTGATCTATAAAATCAACTAGGAAGTACCTTAAATCGATGATATCTTCATCGAAATAATATAATTTTAAGGAATTTTTCTAATATCAATAATTGATATTCCATTTTAAATAGATTTATTTTCAAAGCTGGAAATATTAGATGAAAATGTGAACTTTAAAGTTCGCATTTATTTCTTTGCAAGCATTTTTCCCGTCTCTTTCAAAGATTACGAACATCAAACGTGTATACGGTTGAAAAATGCGGTTTATCACGGCTTACGCACGTCGCGAGATACTTTTGTTCATGATTTAAACTCTGGCATGGGGTTCTTCGCGTACGTGGAAATATGACTCACTTTCCCGGCTTCCGCCGGGGCAATTTGAAACCCGCTTTGTGGATTTTTTTCGTGTCCTCTCGCGTGGAAAACGCGTCGGGAAACGTAAAATGGAAATTGAAAAATTGGAAGGGAGAGCAAGTTAGACCATGGCTCGTTATGCTTTATCGGCTCACCGATATTACGTTCCTTCCTCCGCAATCTCTCTCCGCGTTTCACTTTATACAAGATTTATATTCCCTTGTGTCGCTACATTCTCGATACAATCGCTCCGTTCGATTATTACATTAAACCACAATAAACTCTGTCGCCAAAGAAATATTTCACAGTTAATTTACTGCTCGATATTGCCGTATAAAGATATTTTTATTAATTTAAGGGATCGTGAACCTCTTCTCATTTATCTTCACCAATTTACTAATTGCGAAAGCCAACTTTCGAAAATGTATTTTAAATTATGATAATAGAATTTATCATTGTTTTTTTTTCACTAATGATGATATTTTCCCATCGCTTTAACTCCTTGCCGTACAATAACGAGTGGCACTCGTGACGCGATAAAGAAAACAGTCAATTTTGATGTGCTCCAAAAATTATTAAATTAAAAGTAGCGGGAGGTCATAATTAAATAAGATTAATTCAATGCTATTTAATATTGCGTTAAGTAATCTACTATATGTGAAATTAGGGATAGATTATTATTTCAGCAATTAATTCAAAGTTGTTGCCCATTCAGTAACAAAAGAACTGGTACGGTAAGGGGTTAATACGTTGAATGTTACACGTATTTCGCCCGTTTCATTGTTTCTCTTGGAGCAAGACTTTTCCTATTAACACCTATTTCCTATTAACTGTCATGGGGGTCACCGATGACCGGCGCTACTGAATTCAGTAAAATTTCACATCACTTTTCAATTATAATATTTACGAATTTTTCAACATATTCAGTATTTAAATACTGGCACTTAAATGATACAATCCAGCTGAATATATCGATTTGTGTCTTTAAAGTTTCTGCTTTACAAAAATGGCATTTTAATAGTAAAATTATCACTTCAGTAAAAACGATAAAACCAGCAAAATATCAGTGGAATTCGACGTGTTAAAATCGTATGTTTAGAAAGCGAAAATATAGGTAAATCTTGTTATATATTAAGTAAGACTTTATTTGTTTAACACGTTGAACTGAAACTTTTTAAGTGATCCCTCTTCTATTAGATTTTCTTCTAAAACCACACCTTTGTAAAGCAGAAACTCTAAAGACATACATAACTGTATATTCACCAGGATTTTATCTTCTGAACGTCAATATTTAAATATTGAATGTGTTAGAAAATTAGTAAATATTATAATTGAAAAGTTACACGAAATTTCATCAAATTCAATAACGCCGGTCATCGGTGAACCCCATGGTAGTCACCGTGTTAATAATAACATTTAAATATTCAATATAGCAACGAAGTCGTAAATATTGTCGTTTAAAAAAGCACAAAATTGTATTTAATTGAAGAACATCAGTTATCGGAGGCCCCCATGGCATTCAATGTGTTAAGGGATGCTTACAAAGCCCCCTTCTCATTACCTGTACCGATACACCTAAAACCCATGCGTGTCCAAGGATCGATACGATTTTCCGCGGAGAATTATGATGTATCGTCTTTCCCCGTGGACACGATGTCGTTACACATCACCCGACGATCATATATCGTGTGCAGGCATACGTAAATGCGAAAGGGCTTGCATGCAAACCGTTCACCCTGGTTTTCATTGCGTCAGGTATACGGAACACAACATCTAGCATGTACATAGATACATACATAGAAAATGCGTTATTTCCTTAACGATGTTGCCACGTGCTTTCACGGCTGTCGAATTATCCTAGACGAAGGTTTATTCGGTGCTCGTCGAAAAACCATTAGCCGAGGATGTCTCATAGCGATACAAATTACAAATGGGACCAAACCATCATCGGCCCTCCTAATTTGACGTTTTGTTAGCGCACTCTTTCGTGAGTAGCTTCGATTATTTTTCGAGGGTGACGTTGATCCTCGATTTGCCCTTTTTGTTCGGAAGCGAGACAAATTGGGAACGATGATTTATAATGTTAATAGATTTTTAAGGACGTTTATTGATTTTGTCAAATTTTCTGCTGCCTGATGCCCTTAAATTTTCTACCAATCGTTAGTTCTTTCTCGTTGTTAGTATCAGGTTTAGTTTAATGACTAATATAGATGTTTATTAAAGTTCCTACACTGCAAATCCAATTGTGTTATTTTAAAACACATAAACGTATTATTTCCTTGTAGTCACTTTTTAGACGTTTCCTGGTGTGTTATTATTTAACACAGTACATGTGTGTTATATTTATATTTAAAAATAACACACCTACATGCTTCAAAATAACACACCGGGAAACGTCTAAAAAGTGACTACAAGGAAATAATACGTTTATGTGTTTTAAAATAACACACTTGGTTTTGCAGTGTAGCGCCGGTCACCGCTCACCCCCATGGTCTTCAAGGTGCCACTATCATAGAAATAATAGTGTATATTATTATTACTAGTAAGATATCGTGTCTTCTCTCACCAATATTTTCAATTTGATACGTTTTTTGTAAATTTCAATCCAATTTACCGCACATTGCGTGTCACTCGTTATTGTAAGGGGTTGATCCATGCTGTCCTCTACCTGCATCGTGCATCATTCCAGGGCAAAAGGTCAAATTCGCATACAACCCTTAAAAGTTCGTCCAAAGAGTCGCCATAAGGAAAGAATTAATGTAAACGTGTATCGCAATTCGCGTATAAATGCATGCAGAACTTTTAAAATATGATCGAGCACCCCGTGAGTTTATTCCGTCGCGTGATCTTATCCATCGTCGAATGGCCCAGAATACGTGCAGGTACTTCCCGTGAGTCAGGTAAGGAATTCACCAAGACTATTGTCACTGTTTCGCGTTGTAAATATATATGTAGATTCCATGGAATCGATACGACACGTACACCCTTAAGGAATGTCACCGCGTAAACCCGTTGACGGAAACATCGTGGAGCAATCCGTGTTTCATTTTGCAACGTTTCCACGAATATTCGCGAAATCCACCCCTCACCCTATGATAACGAGTGACGCTCATGGGGTGGTAAATGGAGTAAAAAATGTTCGAGTTATCCAAAAAGTGTGCAATTGTAAAATATTAATGAGAGACGGCACGATACATTTATTTTGATCCTATAGATATTACGTTAAATTATACGATGTATGGGGAAATCACTTTTAATTTAGTAATTCAATTGTATTTCATTATAAATCACTACCCATACAGTTTGTTTTAATAGATGCGTCCCACTTTACGTAAACGGGAATATTTTTCCTGTTTTCCACTCGATATGTAGAGAATATCGCAGCTTCGTTAACCCAGACATTTTTGCAAAATTAAAAAAAATACAGAGTTTACGTGCACTGGCAAACACTGCATCGTGTATGTTTTATTCGCTTGTTTAAATGTTTGTTCAGATTCGCGGATTAAACGTTTCATGGATTTTGATTCTTTCACTTCAATAATATTGTCCTATTTTTCAATTTAACGTTTCGACCTGCTGCGAATACGACACGCCGAGAATTTCCGAAATCTGTCGGCTTTTTCCGGAGATAGTCCTCGGTTTTGTTGATTCCTTCGAGAAACTTCGTTTGACCTCCGCGATAATTCGGCAAAGGTCTTAGACGTAGAATTAGCCAGTCTATCGAGAGCAGCTGCCGTCGAACGTGCTTTTACCTCTGTGTGCGTTAATTACGTTGAAATCTAATCAGAAATATCGCCTATTTCTTTTCCATTAGATATATTTAGCTTATCGTGAGCGCGATTGAACGTTCAGTGATTTGATATATCGATATGTTCCTCCGATCGACTACTTTTTGGGGTTTGGAGGTAATTGGTAGCTACCCTCCGGGACATAGCGATAGTGCCGGAAATTTCCGGAAGAGGACTTTGCGTGTTGGTTTGATCGAAAGGTGATTAACTTTAATCGAGCTCAATTTATTTGATCGTGACGTCGAAATCAACTAAGTCATCAGCTACGACGCCGACGAAGGAGTGCTGCTGTCGGAAGACAGGTAATTATTCAAAGATTTAATATTAGCGCTAGAACTACTGGGGTTAAATCTATTAGATTTCAATACATTAAATGAGGAATCAAAAGGTGGAGAAGATGATTAATTTAGTAATTTATATTTTATAAGAAACATAGTTTATTCTATGGCTCCCTTGTGAAAAAACATTTTAGAAAAATGAGACAGTTTGATCACCTTGGTAGTTCTAGTGTTAAGTTCGTTAGAAATAGTGAAAGTCAGTTAGTACGATGTGCTTAACCCATTTGTTGTTGGCGTTTCTGATTGAAAGTAATTAAAGATTATTGTATAATAATATTTACTATTATCTAATGTACCTATATAATATATATTATAAATAGTGTAAAAGTCTTTTTTGGATTTGTTGTATTCCACTTCTGACACCAAATTTTGAGTTGTATGCCGTGGATGGGTCTACCTTGATTTTGAAATATTTAACCCTTTGCACTCCATTGTCACTGCAGCGGCGACATTGTAATAAAAGCTGACAACTCCGTTATAGATAAATCCGGTGTATTTTTACATTTTTCTTATATTGTAAATCATAATTTTAAAATGTATACGTATATGTTGTTCACATCAAAGCCGGATTTTTCATTTTCCACAGATGTGCATTCGCACTACGTAAATAGTTTTGGAGTAGCTGGTAGCACCTAATAAAAATTATTCTGAGTGCAAAGGGTTTCATAATTTTGAAGTACTAAAGTGACCAAGCAAGTGAAAATGACTTATTTACAATTTTTTCCAATAATTTCCTAAGTTTATAGGAGAGTCCTAGACTATAAATTCTGAGCTGATCTTACAAAATACAAGTTTCCGAAGCGATCATATTTTCCACCTTCGGATTTTCCTTTTTCAAAGTACTTATTTAATCAATTTAAATGTCATAGATTTAACGCCGGAAAAATCGTGCAAAGGGTTAATTGCAAAGGGTTTCATAATTTTGAAGTACTAAAGTGATAATATTTTTCAAAGTTAGAAATCCACTTTGACGAATAGAAACAAAGATGTGTTTTGTGTTACCTCCAAGTTTCAAGGGCCTATATGGGGTTAAATGGGTTAAGCAACTCGTGAAATATCTAGATACATGTATAAGTGCGAATTTGTCTTGGACGAAATCTCTTAGGCACTTTCGTGCCTCGAAAGTCGCATGAAGGTGGGACGAAGGAAAGAAAAATCGTGCAAAGGGTGCGCCCTTCACACTTCGGTCATGCACGTTGATTTACGGTGCGACGGAAATTATTGCCGTCGTTAAAATACCTCGAGGCGTATTTATTGACAGACACGCGTAGCCTCTGTGATCCCTTGGCGAAATGGGGCGGCCCTTAAGACGACAAGACTGTACTTAAGTCCACTCTAAACGCCAGTTGTAAAACCACGACTGGTCGGCGTTTATTTTAGCAAAGAAAAATTTATTTACGCCTTACCGTAATCCGTTTCACGTGAAACTGAACGAAGGTGTAAATTGTGCGACTTAAATTACATACTTAGTTCTTCCTTCCTCTTAAGCAATTTAGTTTTAATTATATTTATATTGTTCTTCGTTGGAAAACTACGTAAAAGTCTATGTTTGTTAGTATGGAAAAATTTACTTGCGTTGTGCTGTAATTTTATGTACATCGAATTGCAGCTTTACGTAAGGAGTTTCGATTGAGAATTGACCTTGCTCCGAGACATTCCCCTCGTATGTTATTATTCCGTGTTTTGGTCGAATTCCGCGAAAATGTTTACAGTTCTACGTAACAGGAAGCCAGCAAGGAAAAGTTTAAATACGCCGTGCGTTGACCTCTGGAGTATCAACAGTACCCAGCTGTGCACTGTCAAATTAAATAGCCTAGATTTTCACCTTTCCTCTTCCCTGAGAAATTTGTTTATTGTAATACTTATGCTGTACTTCTGTTCTGTATTTTGTTTCTTTTTACTGTATGTATTGTTAGTTTCTTGTACACCAAATTGCATTGTACAAGAAGTTTGAGTTGAGGCTTTCCTCTGCTCTGGAAGATATTTCTTTCTTACAATATTATGCCGTTAATTTGTTCGAATTCTACGTAAATGTTTATCGTTCTGCGTCTCACGAAGGCAGCAAGAGAAAGTTTATTTACGACGAACTCTAATCTCTGCAATATCAACTGTACCCAGATGTACGTTGCCAAATGAAATAGTCTAGATTATTATCTTTCCTCTTCCTTGAGAAATTTGTTTATTGTAATATTTATATTGTATTTTATTCGAAAATTAAGTAAGAGTCTACGCTTCGTCGCAGAAAAATTAATTTGCGTTTTATTGTAGTTTCTTGTACATCGAATTGTAGCAGTGTGCAAATAGTTTCAATTGAGACATTTCCCTGTTCCTAGTGCTATCCTTTGTTACAATATTATACCGTTAATTTGTTCGAATTCTATGTAAATGTTTATCATTCTACGTTTTACGAAGCCAGCAAGAAAAAGTTGATTTACGACGAACTCTAATCTCTGGAATATCAATAATATCCAAGTGTACCTTCCTAAATAAAATAGTCTAGATTTTCACCTGTCCTCTTCCCTGAGAATTTTGTTTATTGTAATATTCATAGTGTATTTCATTTGAGAACTACGTCACAGTCTACGTTTCGTCGCAGCAGGCAGTCAGCATGGAAAACTTTATTCGCGTCTTACTGTAATTTCTTGTACATCGAATTGTAACTCTGTGCAAATAGTTTAAATTGGGACCTTTTCCTGCTCCTAAGAAATTCCTCTTTTACGATATTATGCCATTAATTTGTTGAAATTCTACGCAAATATTTATATTTCTACGTGACACGAAGAAGAGCACGTAGCAGCAAGGAAAAGTTTACTTACGACTTATTCAAACGCCTTGTATATCAAACACCGCCAAAGTGTACCACGTTGATTTAGATACCTTCAATTTTGTCTTTTTATACCCTTCAAGACTTTTCTCTTTTACAATATTCTACCGTATTTTACTTAAACGCTAAAAGTTTACACATCTACGTAGTACGAAGTCAGCAAGGAAAAATTTACTTTCATCTTTAACCATTTATCTTTTAAATTTTTTGCGGTCGGAGATTTTTTCGAATATTGAGTGATGGTCATTTATTTAGCGATCTAAAAGTACCTTAGAATCTTAAGATATAGAAGTTATAAATTACTATTTACGTAATACTATTTCAGCGGTTATATATTAATTTTTCAATTCTGACCGTGTGTACGTGTATCGATAAACATTAATCAGATTTCATCAGACATCGTCCTCAAAGGGTTAACTTTTATTTATCAAGCAGTGCCAAGGACCATCTTGCCAAATTATATACCACAAATTTTTGCTTTTCTCATTGCTAAAAAATTTCCTTATCATAAAATTTATATCGTATTTCATCTAAAAACCACGTAAAAGCCACATCTAATTATCCACACCATGCAGTCAACGAAAGATTTATTTATCTTCACATACATCACCCTATTCCCAGGTCTAAATTGCCAATCCCAAAACTCGCAAATTCTCACCTCTCCCCGTCCCAAAGAATTTTTTCTCTTATCATAATACACTGTATTTCATTGAAAAATTGTATAAAAGTCTATACTCCTCTGCAGCACGTAGTGAAGCATATAAAAACAAACGTCTTCCGTCTAATATCCCCGTGCAAAGGTCACTACAATTATCCTTGTGGCGAACCCCATCCTTGCGTTCTCCAGCAAACATGCACCACCTCTGGTCCCGTGTTTCCCGGCGTTAAATCGTCCGTGCTCGTAATATTCGAGCAACGATCCGCAGTGCAAACTGTCGTGGCAAAAATTGCGTACGTGAGTCAACTGCTTACGACTCGGTTTGCTAGTAGCTACTTCCTATTTATACCGGCTGGTAACATGTTTTCTTCTTATCAGTGTCTTATTGTTCCCTCTGCGACTCCCGGTCTCTTTATTAACTTGTTTCTTTTTCGTTAACATCCCCTCTTTCTCTCTCTACTCTCTTTCTTTTCACTCTTTTAAAAAGAACCCGGTCGTTGATCGCAGGCAAGAGTGCAAAACGAAAGGTAGTAGAAGGGAGAAGAGAGAAAGAAATAATGCAAGAAGCTCGTCGTCGTGTAGGTGAAATTCCGCGAGCGAAGGAGTCGAAGGAGGAAGGCATAAAAAGCTTTCATGGCCCGTTTTCTGACCCAGGGACATAATATTTTTTCCTCGCTGGACATTCGTGGCGCGTGGATCAGCGTTGCGAGTGCATTAACAAAATAACGTAATAAAATCTGCGTCCATCCAACCCTTCCCCCTTTCGTTTCTTCTTTTCTTTGTACCTCCTCCCTCATCGTTCAGTTTCTTCCTTGTCGTTTTTCAGAGTCGACCGATCGTAAAATAAGATACATTGTGCGACCCATGGCGTATTCGTCATGCCTGTAACTGCCGGCGAGCGAAGACACGCGATCAACGAAAGGATTGACCTCGCGGAACGTTTACGTTCGACCTCTTGCAAGTTCTTCGGTTAGAGTTGAATATTTCGATGGCTCGCGCGGGGATCGATTCAACGGGGTAAGTTTATGAAATGTTTTTTTTCTGTTGAAACTTTTACCGAGGAAATTGAAAGGAAGATCGACTACTTTCTGCTGGTAATTTATTCTTACTTTTATGAATATTCTTGCGCCAATGTTTTCGGTCGGATGAAGATTCTTTTAGGATGTTTATTTTGCGAGAATTCGCGAAGATATACTTGTAGTGCAGTTTAGTATGACCCGTCATACTGCGATTTTAGAAGTTACAAACCTTTATCTGCGTTTGTAGGTAGGAAGTTCGATAGATTTGAAGTTGAGGTGGAGTGAAAGGGATGATTTTTCTCCACTTTCCTTTAGAATTTAAATACAAGGTTGTTAGTATGTCTATTGACCAGTGATAGGAAAATCTTTGGCTGTGATTATCGAGAAGGTGGAAGTTGGTAGATTTTAACTTTAACCAGTTAACTGTGGCGAAAATTCTTTAAAATTTTGGGTCACGAAAATCGAGAGATGAGAATAAATCTGTTTCAAATTGTTGATACCCTTTAGTTATTCGTTTTACTTCGGCATGGCCTCAAAATATTATAACACCTTGAAATTTACGAATATATTTTAGTTCTCGCCAAAATTACAATTTCAATAATCAGTGGTAGCTTTTACGCATGACGAGTATACTCTTCAAACACAGCTAACTGGTTAATGGTAAATCCACTAATGGATTTTAACACTTTGGTAGATTTAACATTACCCGACACTTTACGTATGCTAATTCTTGCCGTAACTTGTCGTTTGACCGATTATAAAATAACAATAATATTTTTTTGAAAAGGTCGCAGGTAATTGTCAATTTTATATAAGGAACAATACCAAAGTGTTATCATCGAACCGCATAATATTAATACTAGAACTACCAAGCAAGTCAAAATGACTTGTTCTCTATTTTTTCCAAAAATTTATTATACAGTCATAGAATAGATATTCCACGTCCATCCTATAAAACATAAATTACCGAATCGATCATCTTTTCCCCTTCCCAATTCTCCTTACTTCAAACTTCAAATTTAAAATATTTAAATAGATTTAACGCACATGGTTTTAGCGTTAATTATTAATAGTAAGACAAAACTATAAAACCAAATATGCTTAGCAACGATTCTCTCGACTATTTGTGAATTCTCCATTCGATAAACAAGCATATCCAGTGTCTTGTCCGATCTCAGACGAAATCGTCGTCGACGTAACGAGCGGTTGAAATCTCGTCGTTCGATCTGCCGTAATTGTGCAAATTCACGGTCGAATCTGTTCAGGTTGAGTTTCAGATTTCGAGCACGCTCCAGGAACGATTCCTTTGCGATATTGCCGAGCTTTACGAGCAGCCATCGGTGCAATTCAGACAGTTTTTAGGGTCAAACGAATAGCTAATGCAAATACGCCTCTACACCCGGCATTATTTCACCTCTCCTCCTTTCACGGTCGGCCGTTAGTCTGGACTGTCTGGAGACGAGAATCCTCCTCTTCGTCTCTTCCATTTTCACCACCGTTTCTGATCCCTCTCTCGCTCCTCTGTTCGTTCGCTCCCAGTATCGTCTTTGCGAGGGACATTACGCGAAATCTTAATGCTCTGCGTTATCAATTAAGACACGGTCGTTGCAATTAATTCCGCGGCCGGTCTGGAAACGAGAGGCGGAAACGGCGTCGTCTTGCGTCGCCTGGAAGCTAACTCCTTCGGGGGATGAATATCCATGGAACGATATGAGAGAGAATAAACTTGCTCCAATCTACCTACATAACTTGAAGGTCATTTCATTTGGATTATTTTATCCCTCCCTTTTTTTTAGAGCTCTTCAAGTTTCTTAGGATCTTAAGCTAATCGTTTGAAACGATGGCAATTATTTTCTCTGGTGTTCGCCCATTTTGAAAGCAGTTAAAATAGATGCAATATGATCCTCAATAGTAGGGATAGTTGTTCGTGTGAATTTCATAGTGGATGGGACCACTGTCAATGTTAAGATTGAATTATTTTCTTAGCTGGATTTGAAGTTGAAGCCTCGGATTTTTAATTATTTGTACTTCAAATTAGTGGATCCGACTTCAAATTGCTAGTCACCTCTAGGAAGTTTCTCCTGCATTAGATATATTAGGGAGAATGTCGGAAGAGAATCTCATTCCTTTCTTCCATCGAAAGTATTTTGAATCACAGCCCAGTGAATTTTATGAGAAAAATTATATCAAACTATAGAAATTCTTGGATTAATATTTTTAAGTTAAATTCTTATAAATATTCATATCTTTTATTACAAGAAAATACTTTTTCTCCGGTACCCCTAATGTTGTATATTATTAATTTCGTAATTCATGACCCATTATACATTAAATGACAGTAGCACACATTCTTATTAACCATAGGTATTTATTAAAGTATTTTATCCGTGATAAAGTAATATTATTCAGTGATCAATCACCTGACACTTTACCTATTTACCAGGAGAAGCGCGATCGCGCTGCCTGGCACCGAAACCCTAAAAACCACCACCTCTCATTATAACTTAAAACTCTAATCAAACACGACCAAAAATTCACCCATAATTTCCACAACATCCCAATACTCCAAGCAACGTATCCAAGTAGCAATTTCCATACAAACTCCCCATGTCCTACCCATGCATCGATTCCCATCGTTCTCCCTGACATCTCATTTAACTGCATCACAGTGCATTTTGTCTATCGCGCGAAGATAAACGCGAAATCGATCGAAAGGGTTCTCTCGAAGGGCAGGCGAAAAAAGATCTGTTAGTTCGAACGGAGGGGTTGCAGAGTGAAATTGAATTAATATGCATATCCTCGCGAGTCCGGTTAGACGGTGATGGAACGACGAAATCTATCTCCGACGCGCGTCCCGGTGGCCGGAGAACAAACCTGTAATTTGTCAGAGTAGAGGTCTCTAAGCCTCGGCATTATAATTTACGCCTATACGCGGGGTTAGAGAAGAGTAGGAGGAGGAGTTGAGAGACAGAGGAAAAGAGAGAGTAAACTAGAAACATCCGAAAGCAAGAGAAGGTCAACAGCCCCAGACACTCTTGGCTTCTATGCGAATCGATCGAGTCTGGAATATCAGAGAGCAGCCAGAGCTAAGTATTCATGGCCGGCAACGAGTTTCGTCGTAGCTGGTAACCTCTGAATTTCTTATGAGCTTCGCGAATTTAATGGCGAATCAATTACGAATTATCTAGGAAGCGAACGACGTCCTTCGTGAGCTTTCTCCCTCGTCGAATCTATGCTGAAACTTTCCTCGATCCGAGGCTTTTTGGTGGTTCACTGTCGACGATCGGATTTGCCTTTCATCGATAACGTTTAACTTGGAGCTTTCGAGTTGTAAAATCTCTCGGTGCTGATTTAAAGCTGCTGTAAGGCTACCTTGCGATGGAAGTTGAATTCTGCAATTTTTATGAGAGATTCCTTTTGATTTGGATACGAATGTCAGTCAGTTTATTGGTAACGGTGTAAAACTTTCAGTTTCAAGTCTTAATTGTGGAGGATCATCAAAGAGGATTCGTAGTAATCTATCCAAGCAGCGTACTCAGCTGGAGCAGCTTAACTTGTTAACCGAGGAATTAATTTTTCTTCAACTCGTTTCGCAATTGAGACTTTTTGCTTTGCTGTAAGAAGTGATATTATCATACTTAACACTAGATTTACGGAGCCAATTTGGCTCATTCAAAATTTGATTACTACATTTATAATACAGGGTGGGGCAATAACTATTAGCACCTCAGATATCTTCGAAACTATAAGTTTCACAGAAATATTTGCTGAAATAAAATTGCACAGTACGAAGGGGGCGATCCGGTAGCGATAATAGTTTTTTTGCAGGTGGAAGTACTTCGGGCATTTGAAGGTCACCTTTATTTTTTTAAATGGATCGGTATGTTTTTGCTTCCGTATCATGATAGAGGATCTTAAAACGAGTTCAACGACCTATTATACAAGGTCATTCACGGTCATAGAAAGTAGAGAAAGGCGATAATACTTAGGTTTTTGTATTAAATGAAACATACGTATTGTAAACAGTAAAGTATGGCGTAATGCTTACCGTTTACCTCACTGGGAGTAAACACTGCTTGAAGGACACTTTAATAAGTTTGCAGGATAAGATAAACATGATAAGATTAGTGTAGGGTTTCATTTCAAACACTAAGTTTTATTAAAATCCAGGATAAATAAAAGGTATATTTAAGTAATATTATTTATTTTATTTACATTAAAATATTTATAAAACGTAATTAAAAGTAATTTTCTCCTTTCGCCTTACTTCGTTGATCGTTTATTCTCGACTGGCGCTAGGCTCTTCGCCGTTACAAAACAAACAAACGCTTGCACTCATTGTCAGATTTATTCTACGCACTCTGATATAGATCATTCTTTGTTTCTGATATAGATCATTCTTTTATGGCGTAATAAGCATTACGCCATACTCTACTGTTTACAATACATATGTTTCATTTAATACAAAAACCTAAGCATTATCGCCTTTCTCTACTTTCTATGACCGTGAATGACCTTGTATAATAGGTCGTTGAACTCGTTTTAAGATCCTCTATCATGATACGGAAGCAAAAACATACCGATCCATTTAAAAAAATAAAGGTGACCTTCAAATGCTCGAAGTACTTCCACCTGCAAAAAAACTATTATCGCTACCGGATCGCCCCCTTCGTACTGTGCAATTTTATTTCAGCAAATATTTCTATGAAACTTATAGTTTCGAAGATATCTGAGGTGCTAATAGTTATTGCCCCACCCTGTATATTGGTTGGTTAATTTTTTAATAATAAATCTTTCATTTCAATTGATTTGGAACTATTTTATTTGCAAAAAATTTCAATTTTCTTGTATGATTCAAATTGGCTCACATCAGAAAAATAGGTATATCAATATCCGTAAATCTAATGTTAAAATACCACGGTAGATCGTAATGAATAAAAGAAACATAAAATGTAATGCATTCAATATCTTACGTTTACAAATTTGAAGACGAAAAAAAATCGTCTTGCTCATTAGAATTGTCTTTCTGATATGACGACATATTTCGTCATACTCGGTTAACAGGTTAATTTCGAAGAAGTGGGTCGACGCAGACCCACTGCATCAGCGTGGCTTCCTGATGACACTTTGTCCAATATATATATTGTTACGAGTCGACCGCACACGCCTTATCCTTTCGGACATAGTTAATAAAACACAATTAATAAAGATAGCGGTTATTTAAGAGAACACGTCCGTCATCGAGGACCACCGACCGTAGAATCTCTACTCTTTTTTATTTATAACAAACAACTGACAAGTCTCGTTACCCAGTAACATTGAATCTACTGCGTGCTTCGTAACAATATTTATAACATTCGCTCGGCATATTTGCACAGCACTAGTCATCAGCTGTTTGTTATCATAGCTTCGGAGTCATCGTCCTTTAACCCTTTGCGCTCCGAATTATTTTACTAACCATCCATCAGATAAGCAAACATAGTCTCGTAAAATTGTCTTCTGTTAATTATTCATTTTTACATTATACTAAAAAGATTTGTAATTACCGCGGGATATTTATCTTAAGATGTAAAATTATTGTTGATTTTAAAAAGTCAATAATTAATAGATAACATGTTAACCCCTTGTAACCCAGATCATAAATTCTAAAATAAATAAAAACCGAACTATCAGAATTAATTTGCAGTAATATACTAATTAGCGGCATCTCTGCGTAAGATGGTGTATTGTTTCGATAGTATGGTATGTAGCAGTGATGATACAATGAGTTAAAAGGGAATAAATATGGTCCGTATGGAATTTGTAGAATCTTTTTTAGTTTGTTACAGAAATGTCACAAGGGGCTACAAGGGGTTAAGTAGCACAGGAAGCTGTGTCGAGTGTAGCTCGACATAGGAGTGCAAAGGGTTAAGATAATTGCGAATCTTGTTCACGAAATCTTCTCGATAGTTTTACACATTCATGGCGTACAACTGATGCACTGTAATACTATAATACATATTCTTCAACAACGTGGAGGTAGAAAGCTAGGCAATCGTTTTGTGTATAATTGTAGAGCGTAAAACAATTACCGGATATCGTGCAGAGAGAGTGAATTACGGTTAACGCATGTCCCTTTGGGAGCAATTTAATTGGGCTTGGTGTAGAGCCCCTTTTCGCTAAAAGTAGGCTAATGCCCTATCATTTTTGATCGAGTCTCGCAGATGTGGGTTTGGTAATCTAATAATTAGCGGGATGGTTATCCAGTGTCATACGTTGCTTCCAAGTAACGGACAATTAGTACATCATTACACGGATATCGTTCATTAAAACGGGCACATCGATAGTCCGCACTGTCTGTCAGCCGTAAGCGACCATGTGAGGGGTGAACATATTTGTTACCGGTGTTACATACGCATGGTATCTCGATTCTCATGGCGTGAGTAATTTATGGTCTATCGATTAAAACGTCTCAATTATAAAGAAATGTTACATAGATACCACCTTAGATCCTTAGTTAAACGGTGGTTTATGGTTATCGCTGATAAACTCTGTGGAATTATCGAGTTTTTCTTATGAAATTTGTGCACTTGTCGATATTTTCTTATGACATTTAATGGGAGGCAAAGTTCTTACAGTATTGTGAAAGTAGTTTCGCCCACTGGAGAAACTAGGGGTTGAAGATAGATTAAAAATGTACTCTTCGACCTATAGCTTAGGAATCGACTACTACGGGTGACAGTACAATTCTTAATTATAGAATTATATTAGAATTAGATGTAATTATACAATATACAATTTTTAATAAAATAAATTTCTTACTCGTTACTCAAAGAGTGAACGAAAAATAGCGCTGACTGGTTGGAGGCGGATTAAAAAAAGTGCTCTTCGACCTATAGCTTATTAATCGACTACTACAGGTACCATAAAAATTCTTAATTATAGAACTAAATTAGAATTAGATGTAATTATACAATATACAATTTTTAATAAAATAAATTTCTTACTCGTTACTCAAAGAGTGAATGAAAAATAGCGCTGACTGGTTGGAGGCGGATTAAAAAAAGTGCTCTTCGACCTATAACTTATTAATTGACTACTACAGGCGCCATTAAAATTCTTAATTATAAAATTACATTAGAATGAAATGTAATTATACAATACACAATTTTTAATAAAAAAATTTCCTACTCGATACTCAAAGATTGAACGAAAAATAGCGGTGTCTGGTTGAAGGAGGATTAAAAAAAGTGCTCTTCTACCTATAACTGATTAATCAGCTACTACAGATGACAATAAAATTCTTAATTATAAAATTACATTAGAATTAAATGTAATTATACAATACACAATTGTTAATAAACATAATCTTCCGTTCAGTACCCAAAGAGTGAGCGACAAATAGCGCTGACACTTTGCTGACAGAAGATGTTCATCCACGTTATGAATAATCAAATGATCAGGCAAAATTCTCCATCCAGTCAACTTAAGCCGTTCTTTCTCGCGTCGAAAATCTCCTCTTCCGTGCTCCAAGGCGGTTCTTCCGAAACTTGGAGTCTCCCGACGAGCAAAAAATTCGAGAGGTCGCGAAGAAAACGGCAAGGGCATCCGTTAAATTACAATGGGGCTCGTCGTTGCCGGCGTGTTACACAATGTTTTCCTCCGCATATGTGGAAAGGAAGTGTATCATAAGTTACGGTGCAGGAGAGGAGAGACTTAGGACGACGGCACAGTCCATATATCATGCTTTTGTTCGATTCTGTCGGGCATTATTTTAGGTTACGTCGAGAAATGCTTTCGGGATCGCGGTTTACCGTTCTCTTCCTCCACTTTTTTTCCCTGCTCCTTCTTCTCGATAACCGGAGGGAGAAATATGTCGAGTTTCCTGCCGCCTGGTCAACGAGGGGTAGTAACACGACCACCCCTCTTCGTTCGACGTACAATTTTGTCCCGTAGTATCGACACTCGAGATTATTCGCCCTTTTGCTGCGCTTAAGCTGGACAAATAACATTGGCGAGAAATCGCGAGAGGGTCTTTGCCTTGGGATATACTTAAGTACTCGATATTCTATTGGAAAAAATAAGGTTTATGTGAGGAAAATCGACGTGGAATCGCCACTTTGGCTGATATGAAAGATGCGAGTGATTTTTAATTATACCGAGTCGAAACGTTTAGCCTAAAAAGAAACTTCAAATCCTAGATTCTTTTGATTTCTCATTCGCCGCTTAATTATGTATACCATTTTGAACCTCAAAATCCTCAACTAGTGTGTCTACGCGCCTCAAAGTCCTGTAAATATGATTTTTAGGAGTTATATGGACTGATCAGGTAAAATTTTTATTCCAATTTAATCTGACATCCCCAAAAAATATTTCAGAAGTTCCAAGTCTGTCGACTCATATTCTAAAAATAGGGCTTTCAGGAGCAAGTAGGAATTAAGTTATCATTTTATTCCATATAAATTCTAAATCTCCTAAAATCAAATTAATTTTTAGTATATTGAGAATTCTGAGGATTGTTTTGGGCTGTATGAAGCCTAAATTGATTCTAGACTACGCAAAACTGACAAAAATTAACAAGTTTAGGGCGATTGTGGAGTTAAAATTTGCATTCTTTTATATGTCATATATTTTTCCATATTCAGCCTAAATATCCTAAGTTATTTGGTAATTTAGGAGGATTTTGGGCTTAAAATTTTCGACTCGGGATATTACTTCATTTGGCAATGAGATTACAACTCAATTAAACGTGAGGAGCAAGTATCTTTTTAAATGTAGTAGTATCTTTTAACACTACATTTACGGAGCCAATTTGGCTCACTCAAAATTTGATTACTATATTTATAATACATCGATTGGTTAATATTTTAATAATAAATCTTACATTTGAACTATTTTCTTTACAGAAGACTTCAATTTTCTTGTATGAGTCAAATCGGTTCACTTCAGAAAAATAGGTGTATCAACACCCGGAAATCTAGTGTTAAATTAGAGTACTACGTTGTTTGTGAAGTCGAAGACTCTAATTCTCAATTAACCATTAAATTGAAAATATTAATGAGACGCATATCATCAAATTATTACATTGCATTAAATTATACGGCATATCAGGCATCACTGACCAATTTTTATTTCAATAATGAAATTCTAAAATGAAACGGAGGCAGTCACCAAATAAATCGTAGGGCAACACAAGAACTACCGTCTATTAATTCACTATATTTAAAGAAACTACATAAATACTTCAGAAGTACGATAATGGAATACGCAACACACTAAATCGACTTACAAGTTAGTTTCTCACGTTCTTCAAGGTAGACATACAACATTAAACAGAATACCGCCCTCCAAAATTCAGCAACATTAATAAAAACCTTACTATTAGCGCAAGTCATTTTAACCCCCTTGATCCAGCATTAATGAAGCAATCCAGCAAGTTCAAATCCTCCGTCTCATCTAGAAATCTTTTTCTACATTATCACATTAAATATACCCTCGTCGATTAAAAACTCCCCTAACAACTTTAAAATGACCACAACCATTACACTCCCCCCAAAAAACGAAGCAAGCAGAATTTCAATTTTTCTAAAACCAATCACGTCAAACTTCCATGTCGTCCCATCGACCGTCCACTTTCCCGCCTTCGTGCAACCTCGAATTTCTTAAGTGCAAGGGCATAAATCACGAGCACATTATCCCTTTCGACGTAAGAAGAGGGTCCCGGTGATGTTTAAACGGCGACACCTCGTCGAAAATCTTCGCGTCCGGCACGAAGCAACCCCGAGTGTCATTCTCGTCGGGTGTTTAACAGCAGCGATAAAACATGCCTAGGCTCTCGTAACGGCTAAAAAGCCTCGCCTTCCACCATTACCTATAAACGTACATACGTGCATACATGGCTTCGTAAGAGCCAAAGGAGCGAGTGGCGCTTTAAAGTATTTTTGGCAATATAAGGGGTTGACTTATGGCTTTCGCAATTCTCCTGAAAACTAGAGAGAAAGAGAGAGAGAAAGTGCAAAAAGGAAACTCATATGAACTCGATACAAGTAGGAAAGAGACAATTGCAAAAGGGAGAAAAAGACGAGGAAAGAAAAGGAAAAGGAGAGACGAAGGAAGAAAGAGAAACGACATACGCGGTGGCGTCTCGACCGGGACGACCGGGATATTGCATTGTGTTTTCTTTCGGGACAAATGATTTACCGCGTTTCCCCTTATATTGCCGCGAGCTACTACAGCCCCGCAAAAACACGTAAGGGGTTGCAAGAGTCACCGTACACCCCGACAGGGTACGGGGAAGATCGACGAAGAGAAAGAGAAAAGGGACACGAGGGGGTGGAGGTGAATGGGGAGTAGGAGGAAAGCGAAACCGTACGATATGGGAGGTATTACATATTTATGGGCTTCTGGTGCGGGCATGGAAGCAAATTTCAGGCAAATCTCGGTCGGAAATAACGTTAGAGCCATTGGGACGTAAGGCCGGGGCCGTTTTCGAGACGGCGAATATCGGCGTGTTTCGTCGAGGAATATTATTTCCTCGTGGTCCTTGCATTTGTGGTGGCTGTTCGACGCTATTTTTACTTTACGCGATACGAGAATTTTCAGTGGAGTTTATTGCGCGTTAAAGACCGGCCATTTGGCGGTCTTTGCCGTGGATAAGTTCGCTTGGCGAGGGAAGCTTATGGCGTTTGTGGTTTTCAATCAGTTTCTTCGAACTTCGGTGTTCATTGCTACATAAACAAACTGTTTATTCCTTATTATAGAATCTGTACGCTATTTTAAGTCTTGGTGACTTAAGGCTAGATCTACGGCAGCCGTTAAATTGATTGGTTCCCAATTTTTTTTTTTAAATATTTCCTTTACAATACACAAATTAATTTAGATAATCGTATACTTTGACACTTGATCAACCTTTCTTCGAAGTACTTATCTGATATATTTAACACTAGAACTACCGGCGTTAAATCTATCATATTTCAATATATTAAATAAGTACTTTGAAAAAGAAGAAATCGACTAGCAGAAAGGATGATCAATTCAGTGATTTATATCTTTTGTGATGGAAGCAGAATTTTTGTTCAATGGATCTTCTATAAACTTGGAAAGTTTTAGGAAAAAATTGTGTACCAGTCATTTTGACTGGTTTGGTAGTTCTAGTGTTAAATAGACTGGATTTAGCGACTGTAATTCTAACGTAATCTAATAATAAGTAAATAAATTTAAACAGAGTTATTAACCCTCCGCACTGGGAGCAATATCTAACGTTATCTATAAACAACTTGGCGGCACTTTGCTATTAGCTTTTTATTCCATTTAAATAGAGAGTTAAGGTAAATATACATTTCTTAAAATGTTGCATTGTCATAAGCTTATCCTTTATAACTAATCCTCGCACTAGTAAATTAGAAGGTCCCCTTAGAGGGGGCAACCGAGCGATGACTTGTCCCTTTAGGTGGGTAATTAGAGTGCAAAGGGTTAAAATGGAGATTTAACAGGTGGAAAGGTCTTAACACTTTACACACTGGTAATTTTTAACATCCTCTCTACTTCTGACCGGTCACTTGGTCGCAAATACTTCCCTGATACCGATATCTCTTTGAAAATTACAAATTCTCGTCACTAAGCCCTTGACACAGTGAACCGTAATGATAAGTAACAATTTATTAATTGCGGTGGCAACTGATTAACCCCTTGCCGTGCAATCACGAGTGCTACTCGTGACGCGATAAATGGAATAGTCAATTTTGTGTGCTCTAAAAATTATTTGATTACAAATATCAGTGAGTCCTGATAAAATCAAATTAATTCTACGCTATTCAACATTACGTTAAGTCACTTACTATATCCAAAATTAGGGGTTCGATTGTTATATTAGATTGTTATACACGGCAAGGGGTTAATAATTTAAAAGTCCAAAAGAATTGTGTTCGAAAAGCCTATTAACCCATTGACAGTTTATCCCGTTTAGTCTACCAAGGTTCTAAGGTTATTCTAATCGAAGAAGAAGACGTGATTTAGTTTACATGCCAAAGTGTTTTCGAACATAAAAAAAAATAGAAATTTTTAAGGCCAAAATTCGTAATTTTACCAAACTGTGAAAGGGTTAATAAGTTACCGGTTGGTAAAGTGTTATGTTTAAAATTCTATTCCAAACAATGATTCTTCAAGCAATTACACTCATCGATATCGATGTTATAAAACACGACGTTCATATCTCACGTTAAAATCGCGCAAGAAGGGCCAGACAGAGTGGAATTGCAACGATTACCGCTTTTTTGTCGAGCGCAGTTAAGAATAATCGAGAAGACCGACCGGTTGGCAGGCATTAGCGTTTATGGCGTCATTAACGTGAGATATCGGGGTGCGTCTTGGAAAAACCGGAAGAAGTTAACCTCGATTTGGTGCTGGCCGGCGGAACGTAATGCCTTCTGACTTCCGATTTGTTTCGGTTATATTTTATACGAACGTCGGACCGTGGGTCAGCAAACGTGACCCCACTGGCTGACCCTGCTCGCTCGACGGCGAATTATTGAATATTGAGCAGAGCCACTTCTTCATGATCGCCATTCGGGGGAATGAAAAACAATACCCGGCGTCAGGCAACGCTCGTAACTATAATTTCCGAAAACAACCCTCGGCATGAGGCTATCGAAAACGCATAAAAGTATTCCGCTGCTGCGGTTCGCCGATTCTGATTAAATGGGGTTGTGGAATATGGACGTTAAAATTACGAGCGGTTTTCACGATTTTTTATCGACGCTGGTGGTCACGTTAATTGTTATCGAAAAAATTTGGAGATTCTATGTGGACGAGTGTCATCAGTCTATCGGATAATTAAAAATTTCATTGCGTACAAATTAACCCCTTGCCGTAACGAGTGACACTCCTGATGCGGTAAATTGGATAAGAAATTTTCAAGTTTTACAAAATCTATCAAATTGAAAATATCAGCGCGATGAAAAACGATAAAATTACTTCTTTAATATTAATATTATATTAAATCATACGATATATTGGAAACCACTGGTCAATTTTTATTTTAACAATTTAATTCTGAATTATCGCGGAGGCAAGGGGTTAATTACTGCTCTATTCTTTTTCTACATTTTTACTGTTACCACAAATTATATATATTCAAATCTACCACCTGACCTCTATTAACATCGTTCACCCAAAAATATTAAATTCCATCGACAAATCGTTCAAACACCCCCACTACAAGTTTCCCGCGCAAGAAGTTCAAACGTTCTCACTCAAAGAAAACCGAATTCTTCATCCTTTCTCATCCATTCCTCCCGACATCTCCGATCCACTTTCCTTTAATTTTGTATAACGCTCCGAGCAAGAATTCCCAACGATCGCATCCTCTCCTTTCTCCAAATTGGATTCGCAGTCCTCGAAAAGGCACGAAATCCAAGCACGAGGAGGTTTCCCGCCAAGAACCTCCCTCATCTTCGAGGTATACGAGGATCCAGTAATTTTCGATTGCCGAGGCGAAAGCGACGGATGAATAAGTAAGAAGATATCGAGCCTGGAGCAGTTTGTACGGACTTTGTAGTTCGGCGGGCTATCTTGGTCGCGTGGATACCAGGTTTGGGGGTGGTTGGGACGTTCGAAAGGAACACCCTGCCCCCTGTGTTTTCGAAAGGGGCTGGAGGGGTGCGCGAGGAGAAGAGGAGTCGAAGGAAAGTGAGGAGAGGGTGGCTGGGTACACTGCCACGGGATTTCGCGAGCAATTACGTGATTAAGACGCCTCCGGCTGTGCTTGGGGTCTACTAAGTACGTACTTAGGCCTGATCCGTTACCGTGCTAACTGGCTGGCTCCTCTCTCGCTTCTATCTTCGCTTTCACCCTCTTCTATCCACCTTTTACCTCTATTTCCCTCGGTCTGTTCGCCTATGTACGATGGTTTCGTGTTCCACGCCTTCGACCTCGTAGTTCTCGTCCTCTTGCTCCTCTTCCATGCCGTCGTCGACGTCGTCTTCTTCTCAGGGAGAAAGGTAGCGACGTTCATGAGCTGACTTGGTTTTGCCGACTGCGTTGAGTTTCAGTTTACCGGAAATTAACTAAATAATTCAGTCGACGAGTTCGCTCGACGTCGTCGTTCTTGAGCTACTTCCGTTCCTGTTGCCACCACCGTTAACCACCCCCCGTTAACCAGCGGCGTTCGCCACTCGTAGGTTGCAGTTGGCGTGGAAAACGCACGGAGACGCCTCTCCGTGGAGATTCGCGCGGATGAAAATTAAAAAAGCTGCTGGGTCGAGAGGCTTTTATCCTCTTGTACGTCCGCGTGCGCGCTTTATGGCCTCGTGAAAGGAGTCTACGTTGCGTTAGATATTCATTAGGAAGGATGGACAACCGCGTTCTCCCGTGTACACTAGAAGGGGGTGGTGAAATAAAAAAGACAATAATTGCTCGGCCACCGAGTAATGCGCCGGGTTTAAAAACCTTTTATGGCGTTTCTTAATTAACCTGCAAATCAGAGTATGCGTAGTGCCTTGCTGTTTCGCGTGTGCGACGATTTGCTACTTAGGGGAGCGGCTTTTGGCGTTACGAAGAGGCAGATTGTAGCTTTTAAAAAATCAGGAGTACGTTGTAGGTTTAGAAACTTATTTGTGGAGAAAGTTACAGTTGTTCGATAAGATCTCTCATGTTAACACTAAAACTATATACCAAGCAAGTCAAAATGACTCGTTCCCAATTTTTTCGAAGAGTTCTCCACGTTTAGAGGACAGTCATAGAGCAGATATTCTACGTTGGTCCTATAAGATACAGATTAACAGATGCCATGGGGGTCACCGGTGACCGGCGCTATTAAATTCATTGAAATTTCGTGTAATTATGAAATTGTAATATTTATAAATTCTTGGACATATTGAATATTTAATATCGACGTTGAAAAAATAAGAGTCTGCCAAATATTTATCTGTATCTTTAGAGTTTCTGCTTTATAAAAATGTGAATTTACTAGAAAAAGTTCTAGTTCCACTAGAAATGTTGAATCTAGCGAAACACCGGTGGCGTCCAACGTGCAATAATCTTTTCCACCCCTTATTTCTCTTTTTCCAAAGTACATATTTGATACATAGAAACATAATAGATTTAACATCGATGATTTTAACGTTAATCTTTGATCGAGAATCGTGTATTTTTTGTCCTTCATCCTCTCTCTGTCGGCACAAGTATTTAATAAAGAGACGAAGGGTAATCCCGACGAAATAGTCGAGAGAACAGATAACTATAAAGCTCTGTGGAGTATCGGCGTCGGAATCACTATTCCAGCCCTCTCCTTTCGACGATTTCGACGCGTCGAACCGCTCCAAGTGCCTAAGGGGTATATGACGCGTGGCATGGTGTGAACGAGGCCTCATTTGAATCCGAATGGAGACGATTTTCGCAGAAGAGGTTGTCAGTGAAATGGCAGCTCGCGGGACGAAGGAGACGAAGAACGAGCAAGAGGAAAAGGATGAAAGAGATAGACAGACGAAACACAGAGAGAGAGCAAGAGAGACGAAAACGATTCGACTCCACTTGCCGGGGTAACGGCGATGCTAGCAATATGTCACCGACAGATATTCCTCCTGGTATTCTAGAGAGTGCGAACTATCGACCGGAAGCTCATGTATTTCCGTTTCTATATTACATCGAATCCCGTTCCGCTCAACCTTTTTCCCCACCCCTTACGTCCACCCTCTCCGCTTCTCTCTCGACTCAACTTCCTTCGACTTAAACCGACATCCTAATCGAAATTTTCCGATATCCGGTCATCTCGAGATACTTTCAGAATTAATTTCCAATTCGATCGACCACTAGAAATTCTTAGATCGTCGATGACCGCTCGCCATTTCGCTCGAGGGAACTTCTTCCGTTTCATCGACTCGTCTTATCTTTTAGCCCTTGGCAAGAACGCGGATTAAGTCACAGGACTTTCCTGCGAAGAAAAGCAACTGCCCGAAGCAACTCTCGAACGTCGCTCTTCGACTATTAGCACTCAGGATATACCGGTTACTTTCTCCACCCCTTTCCATTCGCGGGATTATTATCCTGCCGATTTCATAACATCCTTCGAGGCGATGCTTCCTCTCTTCGTTTCCCTCTTGTGTTCTGTCCCTCTTCCTCTCTTCCGGAGCAACCGGCAACTCGCACTCCATTAAAGTAATGAAGACACCGAGAGGACGATTCTCTCAGTAGCGTGACGCTTCGGGGTCCAAAGGGTTTCCTTCCAAGGAATTTATTTCGCGTCGGGGCTGTTAAACTCAAAACAAACCCAGACCGAACCTACCCCCTTTCTCATTTTCTGTACCTCGTGTCTTATCCTGGATCTCGCACACTTCGACGTCATTGCCGTCGTGGCTGTCGTTGCGTCGTCACGGTGCGAAGGACTTTATCGTTTCGCCTGCTTTGCATCTCGCGGCCATTAACCCACGATGACGACGGTGTATTATTCTTAAACTCTAAACAGCAACCCTCTCTCGCCCTTCCTATTCTTTAATTACCGTCTAATTCGACGTTTCACCGACGTCTCGACTTCTTGGACGAGTAAAAATGTAGAGGGGTGGTTTCAGGGACTCTTCGTCAACGACTTCCTCGAACACGCTGGTCGGAGGGTAGGTGGAAAGTTTAAGCAATTTTCTTGAGACGTAGAAGTCTTGGATGGAATTTACCAAGTTTTATTTTCTTAATCATGGGACAATTTTTGAACGTGTTACATCGTTTGAATTACCGAATAGGTGACAGAGTGGCTGAGAGGGAAAGGGAGGAAAAGGGTGAGCATTTAACCCTGCTGCTTTGCTGATTTATATCTTACATTTGTATTCCTTCGAATCTTAGTGACCTGACGGACAAAGGTTCATATTTTAACCATTTGAGAGTTAGAGCTCTTTGTGGAAATCTGATCGAACAGTGCCAAGCAGCGAAATCGCGCTTCTTTCGTTTTGCATCGAGGAATGAAACAAAGTAAAAGTTCAATGTTTTCTAAATATGCCTGTTCTTTTGTCAGTTAAAGATGTTGTCTATATTGTACGGTCGTAATCAGTATATATTGCTGAATTATTTCTACTATTTGCGCAAAAAGTTGATTAGCTTGACACTTTCCAGTACTGAAAAGAAGAAGCGCTATTGCGCTGCTTGGCACTCACACGGTTAAAACACATAAATGAAGCAGGTAGACGTAAATGTTAAATACATCGAATATCAAAAACTAATACTTAGAAATATAGTATCTGTTCAAATATAATCTCCATTTCGGGTCATACAGACCCGAGGAGAACAGCAGGGTTAAAAAAAAAGGGGAACGTCGAGGACAACTATGGAGAGAAAGGTCGCGTCGAAATTTGGATTGTCAACCGAGTCGGTATCGAAAGGAATCGACGTACATATCTCGCGGCTCGCATGCACCCATGAATATATGCGCTTCGTTCGCCATATGTCGCGTGGGTCGCGTGCCTTCACGAGTGGGCATTCGTGGCTCCGTAATTACGTGCTCGAGGAATAATGAACGACTAATATTGTCGTCCCTACGTCCCTCTCCTCCTCCTCCTCGTCTTTCTTCTTCAGCCACGACTTATCGACCTTTCGTTTTGTTGCCTTTTCAGCCGTTATGCCAGCACGGTCCTTTGATTGCGAGTATACCGCGCAACCTACCTACCTACGTGTATGCATTTTTTTTTATTTCCTCTGCCCATTGTTTTCGACAACATTTTGTCGTCGACAGGGAACAATGATTAATTCCTCTCCCGTATAGCATTCGCCGCGCAAAGGAAAGATAAGGATCTATCGGACAGGTGAGGCGTGGGAAGCTGGAAGCTGGAAGTCTGGGTACGAACTTCCCTCTATCCAATGCCCATACCGATCTCCACGTCCCTCAAACATTCTGACAGGCTTCTACTAATAATTCAAGCTCTCTTTGTCGCGTCCATTCGACCTCCATGCGCTTCACCCTTTTATTTCGTGCTGCAGCCACTCTCGATTCTATGAATCGCCGTTTCTGCGAGCCTTGCAACTGTAAGTGTAGTTCGACAACTCTCTATAGTTGAATTTTTTTGTGCTATCTGAAGATCAGTTGGGCGATAGCACATTAGAAAACGATAGAAAGATAATTTTAATTAACACTAGAACTACCGGCCGCAAATCTAACATATTTTAATACATTAAATAAGTACTTTGAAAAAGGGGGAATAAAGCGGCGGGAAATTTGATCGATTGGGTGATTTATGTTTATTGATATAGACGTAGAATATTTATCCTATGACTCTTATGTAAACTTGGAGAATTTTTTGAAAAAATTGTGTACCAGTCATTTTGACTGGTTTGGTAGTTTTAGTGTTAATGGATTTCACTTGATTTTTCGACATCGAACTGTAAAGAATTTCATGATTTTTAACTACTTAATTAACCCTTTGCACTTCGAGTACTTTTTATCACGTGGTACGAGCTACACCAACACTATTTATCGGGTGTAAGTGCACATCAGTGGAAAATGAAAAATCTTACTTCGATATTAACACTTTACCGACCGGTATTTTTTAACATCCTGCCCACTTCTGATCGGTCACTTGCACGCAAATATTTCCCTGATACTGATATCTCTTCAAAAATTGCATATTTTCTTTACTGAGTCCTTGGCACAGTTAACCGCAATGAAAAATAATAATTTATTCAGAAGTTCCAAGTCTGTCGACTCATATTCTAAAAATAGGGCTTTCAGGAGCAAGTTGGAATTAAATTATCATTTTATTCCATATAAATTCTAAATCTCCTAAACCAAATTAATTTTTAGTATATCGAGAATTTGTTTGGACCTAGATCATTCCACTCCAACTCCAATCCAATTCTAAAACTCTTCATTATAGAATGCTGAGGATTGTTTTGGGCTGTATGAAGCCTAAATTGATCCTAGGCAAAATTGGCAAAAATTAACAAGTTTAGGACGATTGTGGAATTAAAATTTGCATTCTTTTATATGTAACATATTTTTCTATATTCAGCCTAAATATCCTAAGTTATTTGGTAATTTAGGAGGATTTTGGGTTGAAATTTTCGACTCGGGTCGGCATGAGGTACGTTGTAAGGGGAGACTGTCCTCGCACAGCCTTATTCTCATCGTACCAACCCTTGCAACCTCAGCTCAAAGAATGAAAATCGAAAAGTAAACTCTTATTTCATCATCAATTGCTTTTTTCCGACCAGTCAAGCATTAGAATCGAAACCGTGTGAGGACAAGGACCGTCTCTTACGGGCGAATCGCAGCAAACCACTCGTCAAGCGAATTCTTCCCAAATTCTCTCCCTAAGTGTAACAGAATATATGGCCCTTGACCTTTGGCGAATCAGATCCACATTCCTTTACCAAGCCAAGTTAAAGTTGTCAGACTCTACAGTCGCCGACTCGACCTATCGCTCGACACGATCCTCCTCCACTCGAGTCGCTCATTTATTTCGTCTCGAACGTTAAGTAGAATCAACCGATCTCCGCCGTCCGATCCATATATCAAACCTTATTTGCTCACTGAAAGTACCACGAACTCCTACAATTAATTAAACGCGCTCCTCCGTAGCACCCTCGAAGGAAGAAATTGCTCGGCTTTTCATTCCCGAGCAATATCCGCGAGCCGATAGATTTCGGCGCGATACACTCGCGAAGTTTCGCGACAGGGAGAGTAAACCCGACGATGGTCCTCTTTCCCTCCCCTTTTCTACCCTTGGTCCTTCGTTCTCTTTCTTTCGTTCCCGTGAAGAGCCAGAGGATAAGAGGGAGTGCGCAGGGGAGGGTTCTAATTAATGGGCGGCACTGTGCTTGACATGTTTACTCTGGGCGCAACCCCTTGAGCCTTTCTCTCTCTGTTCTTTCTCTTTTTTTTTTTACAAAGAGGGCGATACAATCCTTGCCTTCACCCTCTCTTCTCCTCTTCGTCCTTCTTCTCTACATTCTTACTGCCATGTTCTTCCTCCCGCTTCTTTCGCATTTTTTTTTTTCTTCTTTCCTTTATTTCCATGAGTTTAGTCAAAAGCGGCACGCAAATACTCACGCTCCTCGACGAACGACCAATTATGCTGACCGAAGAGCCGGCGAGAAACTTTAGAGTTCTGATTAAACACGGTACTCTAATGGATGGTGCTTCCAGTTGGAGGAGTTGGAAACACGTCATCCGGTGGATCGATCGGAGACCACGGGAAGGGAGTTAAGTACGAAATGTAGCACTTTGCTTGTGCACTTTTCTATTTCTAGGCTTCGTGACTCGGCGGGCAAGGTTGACAGTGAAATAATACGTGAAACGTTCAAACGAATTACCCTCATTGCCGCCATACCGGAGAAAAGGGTATATCTAGTCGACGATAGGAATTTCTCCGACATTCGTGCCTTTTTGTAGAATATTTGTTCTTTTATCAAAGTCTTTCTAGATTTAACTGCATTTCCTTCATTTTTGCCGCAGTTCTACGATGATCGTGCCAATTCTCGCTTCATCGTGTACACAGTGCGACAGTAATGTTGAACCCCTTGCCGTGCAATAACGAGTGACACTCCTGACGCGATGAATGGAATAGAAAATTCTCAAATTTTCCAAAAACTATTAAACTGAAAATATCAGTGGTCTATGATAGGATCAAATTATTGCTACGGTAGTAATATTATTTTAAGTCATAAGCTATATCATAAATAACGTACAGATTGTTATTTTAGTAATTAATTCTGACTTGCTGGGCATTCAGTCATAAAAGAAATGGTACAGCAAGGGGTTAACGAAGATGTTAAATTATTTTCGTTATCGGAGTAATGTTTAAGCTCATCGATCCTCTTCTCGTGATTATCCTTAACCACTTGCCTTACGATTTAACCCTTTCGCACCGGACGGGACATGTGCTGTCCCAGTCTGAAAAATTTTTGATATTACGGCTGGGACAACATATGTCCCAGTTACTGAAAAACATCTAGGGCAGAAAATAACGCCAAGTTGGGCCTCCAAACGCGATTCTCAATCGTTCTGAGTCCATAAATTTCTCATCTCGATCGTCCCCGATCTAATCAAACAAGCGACAACTGTTAAGGTTGCTCAGTTTTCGGTATAAAAATTATTTTATCTTATAATCGTTTGGAGGAGAAATAACTGATCCCGGGAATGGGGCGCACTCTGACCGTTTTTTTTTTCGCTGTATTGAAAGGGTCAAGTTCCGATGAACTGTGCTTTAATCAACAGCAATATCTGTCACACGGTGAACAATTCTCAAGTACAAACAATACATCAGTGAAAAAGAAAGATATACTATCTTGGATAAATTATTAATGTGATGAAAAAAAATATTAACCCCTTAACCTACGATTTCTTTTCTGATGGAGCGCGCAAAGACTCTAAATTAATTCCTGAAATCAAAAGGATTCATTGATTTTTGATATTTTGTGTAACTAAACGTGATATTAATAGTACAAAAATAATGAGGCCGTTTCGTGATCGGCTGATATTGTCAATTTAATAGTTTCTGGAAAACTGTAAAATTTCCTATTCCATTTTCTGCGTTACGAGTTTCACACGTAGTTGTAGGCTTAGGGGTTAAGATATTCCGATGGACATACGACTTGTCTAAATCATGTTATTCGCCTTCTGCTCGATCGACTTGCAACATGTCCGACACATGGTGTTCACGCCGGACCGTTCGACGAACCTTATTAAAAGGGTTAATAAGGTTCATAAGATTTAAGATTAACAAGATTTACCCTAGAATTAAAAGTGTTAATTATACTTCATAAACTACCAAACATACGTATTTCCGTAGCAAGAGATATTCCGTATTAAGAGATACTCCATAGCAATTTCACCATCCGCTCTTATTTCAACTGAAGCCCACCAATCAGTGGCAACCACACATTTACGTTCTTCAATTCCAAAGTAAAAACCAATGCAAATTAACCTGGTCGTTTAAAGACGATTATTATATAGACCATTTCAACCCCTTCTCAGATGCACGTTTTATGAAAACGTAAGGCTCAAAGACACCAATCATCCTTGGAGTTTGGAAAAAGAACGATAACAGCGCTATAGGTGAAACCGGTAGACGATTTTTCCAAGTTAACTCAAGGTTATCGCGGAATACCAGTTACGAGATAATTATCACCGTGGATGCTACTGAAATCGATCCCGCGCTTTTATCTTCCCTCCACTCTGATCAGGTAGCACGTTGAGATCGTAGAATTTGCCGAGAGACGCCGGTCATCGTGTGCGTGTACCGTGAAGGGAATGCAACTTTATCGCTGTTACACGCGCACCTAATTTCAGACCTCTGATTAAACACAGTCTTCCGATAACCTCGACTTCCTGCTAAGGGAGCAGATCGGAGGTTCGAGCAGGCATTACCCTAATCACCGGTAATGCCATATCATTAAAAAGTGCAATAATCGAGGATTGCCGAGATATGCTCGAGGATGGACGTGCTGGTTGGAACCTTCTACGATGTTTCTAATTCGAGACGATAGAGCTTTGCGTGACGTTCGAGATTTCTGCAACCGGTTTTTACTTTACGACAGATTCCGGTATTCAGTTAAGACGCGATAGTTGCAACTTTGAAGGCTTTTTGTTCTTGAGGGAACCTCTTGATTATGTATGATGTATTTAACGCGTCGCTGGATGAAGGGACTGGTTGTTCGATCGGCAGACAGGAAGTTTAACGCGGAGACGTTGAAGTTGGAGGGATTTTGTAATTTGTTTTTCGTGTGTATTCGATTTGAGGTTGACGTGAGCAGCATATTATTTTGCGATGTTTGTAAAGGTTATGAATTTAATTGGAATATGTTTCTAGAAAGATTTCTTTTATGTTCAATTTCTGGGTTCAGTTTGTCAATTAATTCTTTACGGATGTTGAGGGGTGATCATTTATCTGCCAAAAACTTTCTAGATCCAGATCTTTTTATCAGAAAATTAAGCTCTTAATCTATGTGAATTGTTAATTACTGTTTGTGCAATTATATTTCTACGGTTGTATTTCAATTTTTGTATTTTAACCATGTACATTTGCGACAATAAGATTTTTTTTCATAATTTCTTTAAGATAAAAGCAGGAGTAGTTGACCATGTGCCAGTAGTTGACCATTTTTTAGAAAACATAAAAAAATAAGGTTTGCATAAGTTGTGCACTTTCGATGAAAGTGAATTTCAAATACCACAGCATCTGTCGATTATATTGTGAAACAATTACATGTAAAGTAAAGTATACCTATTAACAGCGAACGTTTGAATTCAATAAGGTACTTACTATTAATATCACGTTCACTTATATAAAATATCAGAAATCAGTGAATCCCTTTGATGTCAGGAATTAAATTTGAACATCTCATTAGAAAAGAAATCGTAGGTTAACACTAGTTTACTAGCCTTAAATCTATCATATTTCAATATATTAAATAAGTACTTTGAGAAAGAGGGAATCAAGCGGTAGAAAACTAGACCGATGGGGTAATTTATGTTTATTGATATGGACGTAGAATATTTATTCTCTGACTATTATATAAACTTGGAGAATTTTTTGAAAAAATTGTGTACCAGTCATTTTGACTGGTTTGGTAGTTCCAGTGTTAAGGGGTTAACCGATACTGAACTTTTCAATTTTTGTTTCTTACTTTGATGGATTCTCCTCGAGGTGATTTTCATCATCGTCAGTATTGTTGCAATTGTTGTACAATGTGCACTCTTTCTACCCTATTGTTGAAGGTCGATCAGAGCGAAAGGTATTTATAGATGAAAGGGCCACCCTTGACAATTTGCTCGGACGATTTAAGGTTTGTACTTTGATCGCGCTTCATCGGTTTCGTCGGAGAGGGCAATTATGCGCGAAGACGATCCCAAAGAGGGAAAATACATCCTGGAAGGAAGGATGAATCGAAGGTATCCTTTGAGCATAAGGAAGGCGTAGCAATCCTGCACGCGATTGCAAGACCCCCACAATGTGGTTTTGGTCACTTTGGACGATTATCTCTTCTACTTGCGAAAATTGCAGCTTTCTGCCACCTTGCCCAGTTAATTGCATGTCTGATTTATCGATAGTGTTGCCCTCTATGTCGTTTTTAATTGGAATTTTGTCTAAGATCTACAATTTTACATGATTTGCGATCGAGATTATATGAACCGGTTATTTCAAGTGGCAAAAGTAATTTTCTTTCTAAATTGAGATGTTTAGATAAAAACTCGAGATGTCGAGGTATTTTCTCGCTACAAGTAATTACTTATGGTCATAGAAAAATTTCTACCTGTCATTAACCCCTTGCCATACAATAAAGAGTGACAAGTGACGCGATAAATGGAACACTAAATTGTGAGGGGATCCAAAAATTATGAAATTAAAAATCAAATTTGTCACGACAAAATAAAATTAATTCTGCGATATTCAGTGTTACGTTAAATCACATAATTGTTGTTTAAACAATTACTTCAGAGTTACTACACAAATTAATTCAGAGTTACTGCACAATTTAATCAAAAAAGACATAGTCAACGGGTTAAAAAATTGACTTCTTCTACTTTCAAAACAATCAGCTCACACCGTAAACAATAACTCAAGAAAAATCACCAAAAGCCAATACAGATTAGAATTTCCTCCCATTAATTTGCCCCCTAAGTTTTTAATTCGCCCAATCTCTTCCCCATAACGTCTATCACCCAACCACGATGCAACACATTTCCAATTACTTCTTCCCATTCTCTTTTAACTCTTTGTGGCACAGAAATTCCGAAAATAAAATGACCCATGTTGCACATGCATTTTTTTCATCTTTTACTTAAATAAAGTTGGTTTATATTTATTAATAAAGTTATATAATAATATAAATTTTCGAGGTGGGACAAAAAATGTCCCACCATGCATCTTCACTCATCAAAGAGGTGGGACACTTTTCATCCCACTGTGCCTCAAAGAGTTAAACTTTGCGTACCCCGAGACGATTTGCCTCATCCATTACGCGTTCGGCTTTAAACACGATCGATCCTTTGTGCTCCAGTTAAGCCATCCCTTGCAAACATTGTCACAATACTGTCCCACATCCAACGAAGATGTTCATCCACTTAAAAAAAAGTACCCCCAGTAAACAATTACCTAACAAAATGACTTTCACTCCCTTCCCTATTTATAATCCAATCGAAAATGATAATCAACCTCATTCTCATCCAACAACCCGTTGATCCTTCATCCGCGATGCAACCAATGCACTTTAACTTCGATGATTAAACGTAGCGGAGTATCGTGCACCGTTACGCTCAGATGCGTACCAAACGCTGGCTCATCCACCTTACGTCTTGTTGTTGTTTACTGCTTAACTAACCTACCGCGGTGTACGCATGTAAATAGGCAGACGTTCGTGCGTGTAGCTCAACACCGAGACGTCGAGTGCACCGGAGGAGTTGCCGGGTTAAAAGCAAATAGCCTCGGGCTCAAAGTGGCGGTAATTGATTACAGCGTCAAACCGAGTTGTAGTTGCGGATCCTAATGCTAATTGTAAGTGCCATCCGAGATACGCGAGGAACGTTCGGTTATTTGATCACTGGCATTATCGACTAGGAGATGTTGACTCTGCTGTAAGATACTCCCGAGCTTTCCTCGCGGTAGTGTGGCTTATTGTCGATGGGGTTGAAACGAGGGTGGAGAATTTGTGTTATTGTTTGACGGTCTTCGTGCATGTCTGATGGGCGAGGATGAAGTTTTGAGGCTGCTTGTTATCGTTTCACGATATTAATTCTCTAGAGTTCTCTTTCATTATGGTGTGGTTTTGCATATTGTATGGTAATGATGGGAATAGTGAGAGGTTTTGTTAGAAGATTGGAGAAAAGACTTTTTGGTTTGTGGTGGAAAGAGTTGAGTCATTGTTGGTTGGTGGTAAAAGCATATGGATGTAAATTAGGTATTTGGAATGATTGCAAGTTTAATTTATTGATTTTATGTGTAATATCATGGAATTAATAGTGACTTATCGTGGGCGATTAGTTGACTGCGGTTAAGTGGAGGGAAAATTTGTAATTTTTTGTAATATTAAATATAGACTGTATTCTGCGATTCTTTTTCGCATTCCTTGTCAAAATTTTCTTGGCTTTATTGTTTTTCGAAGAAGTACTGTCATAGGGTAGAAATGAAAATAATTTGTGAAAGTTACTACACAAGGGTATAGCCAGAGTAGATTGTTTTAATTACATTAAATTTGAAAAGCTTGTCAAGTGTCTTAATTGAAAACTAAAAGACTTAGAAAATGATTAAATCTCCAAATAGAGATCATGGAATGCAATTGGTTAAGATACATAGGAAAATATTCACAAATTGTGGGCCATTGTGGGCCATTGTGGGCGCAGTTTCCTCTTTGAGCATTGTTTAAACATGTTTAAACGTTTGTAATATTAAAGTAATATGGAACATCACATTCGAGAGAGTTTTTAGAATGTTATGCAAAAAACTTGAGATTCGGAAGAAATTCTAATGGTAGGATGCGATAGAGCAGATATTTTTTTATTATAATTTATGTTACAAGTATACATTTATTGTTTATAAGTTATTTTATAACTTTATGTGCTATTACACGTAGCTTGCTATAAATATACATTTTATGTTTATAAGTTACTCTTTGACAATAACGCTGCGTTATACAAAACACTATATTTGCAATATTCAGTTACATAAGTAACCAATATCGTTTAATTGCATCTACAATTTTCAAATTATTCCTACGAGCAACGAGAGCGATTAGTTCCACTTGACTGGGCCGGAGGTTCGACGCCAACTGCGTGTTTTCAAAACATACTCGGCGGAGCTCGGCGACCGTAACCTCCAGGTATCATTTCCAAGAATTTTGACAACAAATCATTTCGACGTTCACCTCACCTCGTAATCAGTTCCCCCGCGTCCGCCGACGAGTAACCAGTGCTCCGCGATCGGTTCCATCTACTTTCTTCTATTAGTGCGCGAATATTACTTTCGAATATGAGATTCTACATCACAAACTGCCTCTCTTTTGCGGCCTACGTGGTAATTCATCCTTGCAGTGGTATCAACCCTTAATTGGCGGACGTACGTCTGCTCTCAGCCACCGTAGCCTTTTCACCGTTGTCATCTTAAGGGGGTCCTCTAGTTTCTCGGCTGTTTTTTTACGGCGTTTTCAATAATTTTTTACGGGCAAAGCATCGAAATAATCAATCTGGTTGTTTTTGCACAATCTTTCTTAACATTTCAATAAGCTTTACAAATTTTTTGAAGTCAAAATATATAATAGAATGAAAGTTATAGTGGCCGACAGGAAGACATAAATTAAAAACGGTGCTTGACGGTGACCACGATTGCGGCTGTTCTACTTATCTGAAATCAAAAAACCAAACGGCATTTTAATCTTCATATTTAAGACCAGCGATTGAACTAGAATGAATTCTAAATTACAAAAATTGACTTTGTTATACACTTTTGAAAATTACATTCTAGTTTTTACTCATTTTTTCTTCAGTTTTTCGCTCGTACAAAAAAAACTATCGAAGCAATCATGATAATCCTAGTTCAATCGCTGCCTTATAACATATTAAAGATGCTGTATAAATTTGAACAAGATCGGTGCAGTAGTTTTTGAAATATAGTGGTCACCGTTTCGAAAAATGGTGTTTCGAGAAAAACGCATTTGAAAGTTCGCGCATGTGATTTATACTAAAAATTTTATCTCACCGTCAATCTGCTATGCCTGGACCATACAATAGGCCTTCCTCTTCTTCTTGGAAGTCACGCAGAGCTGCTCCGTGTCCTCTTTTCGCGATTCGGGCCTGTTTTACAACATCACTCGTGCGCCTTTCTGAACGATCGATCCGAGAGCTATCACGCTGTTGAACATATCCTTTAGCTTGTGGGCCGATTTTCACTCCCATGGTTTCCAAGGTCTTCAGGATAGATTTGAATCCTTCGTTGAAGATTATAACAGCGAGAAACGTGGCGATTTCAACCACTTTTGGCCCAGAATGGAGGTGCTTCGGAGCAAAATTCCAGATTAACGAATTGAGCGACTCGTTATTATTTTGAGTTTCCGCTCCCAGGCATCTGCTTAACAATTCTTCTTTGGATAAATCCTCATAAATTGGTTTTATAACTTTTTGAACTGCTTCAGAAAGAGGCGGTTTGTTGTGTTTGAATTGCTCAGCCTCTCCGAGAAACTCAGCTTTGCGCCATTTGCACCAACTAGATTCGCCTGCAGGACAATTTTGATGCTGTGGATTGCTGTCTGTGGATATCTTGTGAAAGAATGTTGCCCAAATTTCCTTTCTCATTTCCTCGATAGAATCTGGATGTCTCCGAATAGCTAATCCATAATATGTTGTCATCTCACCAATCAATTTATCAGTGAGTTTTCCTGCACCTTTCCCACCAATGCCTTTATTGGATTTTTTTTGCATTTCGATTAACGGACACAAAATCTCTATAAACCGTCTTCAATCTACTAAGGTAATTGTGAGAATCAAACAATTAGATTTAGGGATATCAATACAATGGTCAGCGCCGCTCGGCTTTCGGAGCAGCCCGGCGCGCGCTCCGTATACCTACTCCGTTCGAGGGCCATAACTTGTGAACCACTTCGAATATCGAAAAATCCTTTGGCACACATTTGCAATACATGTTGTAGATGTGATTTATGAAAAAAAAAAAAAATCGATTTTTTCGACCCGAGAAACTAGAGGACCCCCTTAAGTCTAATCTCAGCTACCAAAGCAAAGAATCAGCATGTTTCTGAGGTATCTATAATTTTTACTGAGATTTTAGTAGGTTTGTTTTAACACTAAACCTACCAAGCTGGTCAAAATGACCTGTTCTCAATTTTTTAAAAAAACTACCTAAATTGATAGGGCAGCCGTGAAGTATAAATTCTACTTCTACCATATAAAGCCTAAATTAGTTAATTAACTAATCCTTTCACTTCTTCATTTACCTTTTCCAAAGTACTTGTTCAATAAATCTAAATTCTAGTAGATATAACGTCGGTAGTTTTAGTGTTAAGTGCGATTACATATTTTGTTCTTAATGAAACACGACGACTAAGGGCCAATGTAGGAGTACTAGAAGATAAACAGAGTGTCTCTTTTGGCACAAAAGCTGTAATATGTAATAATAATAGCGTTCTTTTTTTCACTATTACATATGTGAACTAGAATTCAGACATATTATATAATCATCTGTTTGTTTTAAATGCGATTACACATTTTGTTCTCAATGAAACACGACGACTAAGGGTCAATGCAGGGGTACTAGAGGTTAAACAGAGTGTCTCTTTTGGCACAAAAGCTTTAGTATGTAATAATAATAGGATTTTTTTTCACTATTACATATCTAAAACAGAATTTAGACATATAATCATTCGTTTGTCCGCATCATGTAGGGTTTTTTGTAAAAAGCAATTTCATAGAGCCACTCGTTGCTGTGGCTCATTGTCAGTCTAGTCAAAGCATGTATTTACCTGTCACAGGTGTAGCATATACACAATAGGTATCTAAAAATACGTATTCGTCGCACGTATTCGAATGCAACGTTGTGTTAAAATTGCAAAACAATCAGTGAAGATTTTGAACAAATGAACATTTATATTTTTATTTATGTAGGCGAGAAATCAGTCATTTTAAATTTGGCAGTTCCACCGTCAATCGTCTCGTATTCCTCCAACAGTTTTCAATTTCACAGTTCCTGTAAAATATGAATATTTTTATTTACCGTCTGACGAGTATCACACGTTATTGCAGGCCAAGGGGTTAATTATCAGGCACAAATCTTTCATTGTTTCCATCACAGTCGAGTAGTGACGTAGTAATTATCTATCAGGAATAATTCATCACTCACGGTTCTGAGGCTCATCGATTAATGATCGCCGGCAGGTTCCCGTTCCATATTTATCTTGACCCTTCGTCCAGGGCTCCGCGACCCAGCGGCTTGTTGAGCAATAAATAAATTTCGTCACGCGATGCCCACAACTCTTGGCCGGGCGCAACGTCTCCCTCCACCTATTTCGCGGATCGGCACCGACTCGGTCACCCTCTCTGACGTATACCCCCATACACGATATGGTGCCCCGTAACAGCGAAGGCCTCACCCTCGCAGTCGGCCGAGTGTCCGGCTGTAAATCAATTCGCCGCAACGGAGGTATTTCGGTTAACACGTTAAGTGCCATGCCGATTCTGCCTCATTTCTGTTTGTAGTGCTCGACGCGTGATTTAAAGTATAAACAAATGGGAAGATGTTGAAATCGTTAAGAAATTGACAGGGTAGAGAGATTTTTCTTATGTAATTGATAATTTTATTAGATTGCAAATGTTATGAATTTTTCGAAGTCAATTTTCTAATTTAATTTTCTATCCTGGCTCTCATTTTGCAAGGACGAAAGTCGTTTAACTTTGATTTTTTATATCTCGCTTACTTATCAGCCGATTTTGGCGAGCCTTGTTTTTATGTATTCTTTGAAGTCTTTGTTTTTGATCTGCTTGTGGAAAAAGTTTCAGTGTTATTAGTGCTTTCGCGATTCCTCGGAGAACTGTTCTTGACTTTCACTGTTTGACATTAGAACTACCAAGGCTCTCAAAATGAGCAGTTGCCAGCATTTCTAAAAATTCTAAAAGCTAGCAGAGGAGTAATAAAGTATCGTAGAAGTCTCAATCTCTCTACAAATGTTTTGACTCGAGAGTCTGACATGACAAAATCAAAAAATCGACGTTATCCTTGCGAAAGAAGTCTTAAAATTTAAAAAAAATTGACAATTCTTCTTTGGTCAAATTGTGACCTTTATGACCTTAGAAATTGACTCTCTGGAGTATACTCCATTTTATTGATAGTACATGCCTCGTAAAAGTCTTAATCTCTCGACAAATATTCTGACTTGAGACACTGAAACGTCAAAACCAAAAACTCGGCGTTATCCTTGCGAAAGAAGTCTTAAGTCTATCTTATAAAACAAAGCTTACTTCACTTATTGTATTTTTCACCCCTGGATTTCTCTTTTGTTAAAGTACTTAACCAGCATATTTAAATATGACAGATACAAGGTCTATAGTTCTAGCGTTAACCAGTAAAGGTAATTATTTCCGCATTAATTTACCTGAAGGAGAACTAAGCTGTGTCAAACAAAAAAATTTACCACTCTCTGCCAAACAGGACCCAGGAAATTCCCATAGAAAATTCTCAATAATGCATCTTTTAAAAATGTTAATCATTCAGATAGCTTTCGATTCCTCTGGCCATTAGCTTTCCATAATTCCAACAAAATCACTCGACTTAATTTTCTACGCCTCGTCAAACATTTCCCCATCACATGTAACACCAGCACCTCATCGAAACTTTTCTCATTTACACCCAGTCTTTTTCCACTTCCATTTCTTTCCATTCTTCGACTTCATTCTTTTATCTATGCTTTGCTGCTTTCTGTTTATTTCCTTTTTACTTTTCCCTCCTCCTCTTTCCTCTCCAATGTTTCCCCCTTATCCGTTCTCCCTCTCGCCAGTTTTCTGTGTCCATTTCCACGCTATTCTCCCTTAGTTTCTCTCTCTCCATCGTTTCTTGGCTGCGCCACCCCACCGGCCTAGGATTCTATACGACTCTGGTGTAGAATTGAATGCGACGCATTGTCCGGCGTAGTCTGACCGTACGATATTGCACGAAATGGAGAGAGGGTAAGCGCGAGAGGGAGTCGGAGGAAGATAGCAGAGAGGGTCGAATAGGGCGAGGAGGAATAAGTGAGGAGGGCGCCAAGTCTCCCGAATGAAACGAGTGGAATGGGGACTCGAGTTATGTACCGTCCACCCTTGGCCAATGGGCGCGTTAAATTATGCCTTGTCTCGGCCGGGATGTTGCATCCAGACTCCAAAATACTCTGCTTTTCTATCCGGAATACATGGTATTTTTCTCCTTTCGGCTTTTTTTTCTCTTCTAGAAATTACGAAACTTTCACGCACGACTTCTATCGCGCTGTTTATCGTCATTGGATTGGAAATTTCTTCTGTTTCGTTTCTTCTTAACACGAAATTGTCGGAGTGTGTCAATTTGACTCATTTACGATTTTATTACTATATGTATAGAAAAACTTAAGCAACTTTTTTTTTAAACAAATGTTGGCTTTTAATAGAATAATGGAAGGTGTAGAAATATTAATTTTTGTATCTAAATATTAATGCTATATCTACTTTGACGGATGTGAGTATGGAAATCTAGCGTTTTTCCTTTGCACTGTGATGTCTCATTTGATATCGTAAGTCTACGATATCATTCGGTTGCACCTTATAAAGGGAACTTCAAATTTGTTAATGATTACAGAGAATGAATTTTTTTGCATCACAACATTTTCACACGTGTATGTTTATCTGAACTTTTTTATTGAAAGGCACAAGATAGCTAATAGAAAAGTTTCGCGAAGTTATTAATAGATACGATCAGAGATGGCTCCCAGTGCAAAGGATTAATGAGCTGTTCACAGGCCTTCAAATTTAAACTTATTAACTAAAAGGTTATTTTTTAAAAATAATTAAATCTCAATTGAGGAGTTAATAAAAAATATAAAAAGTAAATTACAGAATTTAGTAACTGGATTCAGTCGAGATTTTGAATTTTTTGAAATGTAAGCCGCAAAGTTCACTGACTGTCAATTTCTCATTTAAATAAAATACCACTTTCAAAATAATAACGAAATAAATAGTATATCTGGCGGTGGATAAGTGAATTAATGAAATAAATAGTAGTGACTAAAAACACCAAGTTTTTATTTACAAGGTGGCAACGAATGTTAAATAAATTTCAGTTTGGCGGAAGAGTTCATTTGCGTAGAAACTTTATGAATTGGTTCACCAAGGTGAGAAGCACCGTGGTCGCTTATTTGGCAGTCTCGAGTATCACGAAAAACGGGAATATTTTCCATTCTCGAGATCTCTCGTTGAAATCGAGCGCGAACGAACACGCGGCCGGGAAATTCTCGCTCGCGTGTGCAAACACCGGAGAAGAGGTCGGTAATTATTTTACCGGCGTAATTATGCTGTGCGAAATACAAGTACGAAATAATATCCGGAAATGGGAGATGTTCCGCTGTAACAGCACAACGTAATTACCGTGCAACGCGATAAATTACCGAATGCTCGGTTCCGTTCTCCAGCTTGTCCTCAGACACGCGAGAACAGTTATAATTGGTAGCCGATACCTCGACTGCTTTTACTATACTTGCTCCTCTTAAATGACTTGAATAACTAATGCTTTATTTTAATTAAAATAGAAAAAATTATTGAAGAATATTGAAAAGTTTTCTATGTAGATGGAGTTGAAGATTGGGACGCAATTAGCAGGTTGGAGTTGCAATTCCTCGTTACTTCTGGCAGACTTGCCTAATTTTACATTTGTATTATATCTGTGATAGTTTAAGACCAACTACGATAACGGATTTTATTTTAAGTAAAATAGAAAAAATTATTGAAGAGTATTGAAAAGTTTTCTGTGTACCTGGAGTTGAAGATTGGGACGCAATTAGCAGGTTGGAGTTCCAATTCCTCGTTACCTCTGGCAGACTTGATTAATTTTACATTTGTATTATATCTGTGATAGTTTAAGACCCACTACGATAATAGATTTTATTTTAAGTAAAATAGAAAAAATGATTGAAGAATATTGAAAAGTTTTCTGTGTAGATGGAGTTGAAGATTGAGACTCTAGCTAGAAACTAGCAATTAAAAAATTACTAATATAAAATAAGAATCTGTATGCTGAGATATCACTACGATAACAGATTCATGGCTAATTTATTGTAGCAATCAAAAAATTACTAAGTAATATAAAATAAGAATCTGTATGGTGAGTAATGATTTAAACCCTGTAACTCACAATTACTATCACCGAATTGAAATTCTCCTTAGTCACTTCTGTGCAACCTTTTCTAATTTACAACAAATTTAAAAACAATAGGTTATAAAGAAAATAGTAGTTAAAATCAAAGAACCATTTTCTTCAAACCTGTATCAATTTCTCCATCCCAATCTTACTGACAATTTCCTCTGATTGTGAGTTCTTCATCGGCATCACCCACCTGAAACAATAGATACTAGAAACCAAAGTGACTATATCAATTAAGTCCAAATATACGAAAAAAGTTTCAAAGACGAGCGAAAATTCACAAGCTCTAGCATCTCATTCACCAAGAACGTATAATTCTCGCGTGAAGAAGCGAAAGTCGAACAAAGTTTCACGGATCCAGTGCGATAAGAGATCCCAAAAGTCTCGATCACCCCGTTGTTCGCTCTTTCGGCGAACTCTACGACCCGCCTTATCCTTTTCTTCTCTCGTGAATTCGCGTTCGCGTCCGGTAACGAGGGTTCGCGGCGGGACAGGAAGAGATCTAAGTTTTATAGGCGGAGGTCCGCGTTAAAAGCGAAAAGACAGTGCGCCAGGGAAAACGGAAAGGGTATGAGGAGAAAAGGGGAGAAGGGTACGGAAAAGGAGAGATAGAGAGCGGGGAGAAAAGCGAGAAATAAGGGAAAAGCGCGATTCAGGAATCGCGTAATGAGACTCTCAAAATATAGCTAACGACGATTGTCGAGGGTCAGTCTACCGTGGCTTAACTGTAACTGTCTATTTTTATTATTTTCCCTTCCTCTACGCAGAGAGGAGTTCGAGAATCTGACCCCTCCATTTCGCCTTTCTTCAGGGATATCCCTGCTTTTGCCTCTTCGTTCTTCCCTTTATCCTCGACGCGTCGCGGCGTCGGAATAGCTCGACGATAAATTTAAGACGCTTACTGCTTTCCGATGGCGAGGAAAACGCTGGTCCGGCAGCTGCGTCGATGAACTCTCGGAATAAGCGCTCTACCGCACGAAAAAATCACTCGAATAAAGAACGAGACTTGCGAAATTGTTACAGCAGCCTCTATAATAATTGCAGTAACATTCCTTTTGCGCAATGGAATAAAAAACTGCAATTTTCTAGCAAGTGAAAATGTACTAGAGTTATTTCGACGTTTGGGCTGTTTTTGGAGAATGTTCGTATTTTAACCCTCTATGGGCCGAATTTTCTGTAATATCTGAAGATTGGTTGCACGATAACACATTGGAAAATAATTAAAGTACCATTGTAAATAATAAATTTTGCTTGATTTTGAAACGTTGGATTGTAAAGAATTCCATGATTTTGAAGAGCTAACTTGTAATCTTTGAGAATGTTAAAAAATCAATTTTGAAAAGCAAAAGCTTCGATTTGTTTTGTGTTACTTGAAAGTTACAAGGGCCCATAGAGGGTTAAGTTGATAACAAAGTTTTGGAAGAGATACAAGTGATATTTTTTTTAACGTTTAACCCATTCACTGCCGGAAAAACTAAGCAAATATTACTTTGTGTGTTAAAATTTGAGAAAACGGCAGAAAGGGTGTGGAATATTAATATAATGAATAAGAAATATGATATCGACATTTATAAAGATACGAAGAGCATTTTTGTTCCAAAATTACTATACACACTCGGTGATTATTGCTAACTTATTAATTCCAACTTATAGCGCAAGCACGAGATAACTCGTAGTTGGCAGTGAATGGGTTAAGTGTGATTTAAGTATTGTAGGTAAATTTTAGTAAGCTCTTAGGTTGTCTTCAAGACTTTGAACATCAAAGATGTCCTCCTCGGCTCACTGTTTTAATTGCAATAAAATTTCTTCAATTAAACGTACACAGTCGGAGTGCAGAATTGCGGAAGATTAAAGTAGCTGTAAGCTTAATATTTAATTAACCTATAATTCTATTTTAACACTAGATGTATGGAGCCAATTTGGGTTATTCCAAATTTGATTACTACATATATAATGTATTGGTTGGTTAATTTTTTTAATAATAAATCTTTCATATCAATTAATTTGGAACTATTCTCGTAGCAAAAAGATACAAATTGGCTCACTTCAGAAAAATAGGTATATCAACATCCGTAAATCTATTGTGAATGTCGAACGTATTTAGAAATTCATGACGATTAATGCGTTAACAGAGAATAATTTATCGTTACAAATTAGCTATCATTTTTGCAAAACGAGAAATATTTTATGCATGCATCCTACGCTATAGAGAAGCTTGTTCTGTTGAAAAAAAGATAAAAGCTAAACAGGCTTTCATACCTCGCGAGTGGAGGTAGAAATATTTACTCGTAGCCGGTCAGAAGGATTGATTTTTTCGGAGCGACATTTATTGCGCGAAATTTCCGCGGAAACGTGTTTTTTCTTAACATTTGTGGACAGCGAGATATAAAAAATTCAGTCGAAATATCGCGCCCCATGGGATAGGGGACTTTTGACGTAGCTCCACTGTCAGTGGACGTCGGTGAAATCCATTTGAAACTAAGCACCGCGAGAGCCATGGAAAACGGGGAGAAAGAGAAAGAATCGTGAAAAAATGAAGAGGATGAAAAATCAAGCCGCTGGGGAAAAAAATGGTAGCGTTCCATAGCACGAACGAGAGTGGTACCTGAAATAAAAATTGACGATATTTCGCGCGTGCATTCGTACGTGATTGATATCGAAAATATAGTCGGAGCAAATTCGACGATAACATTTTTCGGATATTCGTTTGTTATTGCTACGTCGGTGGAGAGAACACGGACGTCGGAAACGCTTGTTTTATTAAACGCCACGGTGACTGAAACGTATCATGGAAAACAAGTGGAGAGGATTTCCCGTCTTTTTCCCCCGTTACCTTGCTTTCGTAACGGCATTGTTCTCACCCTCGAAATTAACGAAGGTATCCACTTTGACCCTGACGAAGTTAGTTGCAGCGTTTGCGAAACGTTGGTCCCGTTTCAAGTTTGAACACGCTTCACACCCGGAAGCTTTGGACAATGAAGTTATCGATGTTGACCGTGAAACCATGGTGTTCCCAACAGCTTGAAATTTGCAAATTTGTAAACCTTGAGTAGTTAGCACTTCAACCAATGGCGTTAGATCTATCATATTGAAATGTATTAAACAAAAACTTTTTAAAAATAGTTATCAAGCGGAAGAGAAGAAAATCACTTAAGAAAATTAATATTTCACAACTTAGAATATTTACTGTAAAACTACTGTGCAAATTTGAAGAATTTTCTGCAAAGATTAGAAATCAGTTATCTTTATTACTTTGGTAGTTCCAGCGTTAATACTAGAACTATCGGTCTTAAATCTATTATATTTAAATTAATTAACTCTTTAGCGTGCAACTACGTGTGGAACTCGTACCGTGGAAAATCAAATAGAAAATTTTGAAGTCTTTCGAAAACTATTAAATCGAGGGTATCATCCGGTCACGAAACGGTCTCATTAATTCTACACTATTAATATTATATTCAGTTACACGAAATATCAGAAATCAGTGAAAAGTTTTGATTTCAGGAATTAGTTTTGAGTCTTTGCGCGCCCCGGTTAGAAATAAATCGTAGGTCAAAGAGTTAATCCTTTGTGGTCCTATGTCGTGCAGTACTCGACATAAATTTCCACTTAATTTTATTTTCTGACAACTTATCGACTTTCCAATTTCACAATGACTTTGTAATATCACCCAAATGTCCATCAATATCTACAGTTATTGGTGTAACTTTTAAAAATGGAGAACCAATGATAGAAAATATTGTGAAATTAAATTTAGTTAGCTCATTCCAATACCAACGAAATAATTCGGACCGCAAAGTGTTAAATAAATACTTTAGAAAACGAGAAATCGAAAAGTAGAGGAGGTGATTAATTCAGTAATTCATATTTTATAAGAAAAACGTACAATATCTACTCTATGACTCTGCTATAAAATTGAAAAGCTGTTATAATGCGACAACCTCAAGAAGTCTCCTCGGAGGTAGGCCTGTTTCGGCAGGTTCTGATTCGCCACGCGTCAAGATATTTTAATAAAGATATTTCAATGTTACGACTTTGTCAAGTGCCTCCTTCAGGAGGCTGAGCAGGGTGGATTAAATAAAAAATACGGTGCGAATAGGCGGTCTTTAGCGACAAGCTCCGCCGCTCAGGAGACTTCTTGAGGTTGTCGAAGAATAGAAACAATTCGGAACGACACATCTTTGGAACCTTGGTACTTCCACCATCAAATATGAATTTTCCCTAAAACAATTTTTTCAAACATCGCACATAGAATCTAATCCTTTCCCCAAATCTCCCTCCCTACAATCTCAAACTTATCTGTGCACCTCTCCCAATGCACCCTACAATCATCATCATTACACAAACCTCTCAAAACCTTCCTCGACCTCGTCACTCTCCCCGAGGAGCCTTCACTGTCGCTTTCGTTGATTCCACGAGACGAAAATCGGCCGACAGTGGCTTCGTTGCTCTCCAAAGAGGGTAACGTCGCTCGTCCAGCTTTCGTACATAAAACAAGCGAAATGGTTTTGACATGAAGTGCAGTCAGCACAAGGCAAAGAGAGCGAGAGAGAGCAAGAGCAAGGGAAGGAGAAGGGTGAAGGAGGGAGGAAGGACGTAGGTTGGGGTGGCACCGTTCCATAATCCATTGTGTCCAGTGCCAATTAAACGGTGCTGCCATGCGTATGGTCAGGAACTAACCGGCCGTTCTCAACACGGTCACGGACCTCTGCTCACGCACGCTCACGCATACGCGCGTGCATGGACGTTCGGAAGCGTACCTTCGTAAGAGGAGACCAGATAGCACGAGGAGGATGAGAAGACGTGGCTAGAGGAGGACCGTCGCTGATTGGGGAGCATCTGGACCTCTGGACCCACCGGCAATTACCGGACCGAGTTACCTATAACCGTACACTGGTTTACACACGTATACACGCGCGGAGCGTGCGAGAGGTACGCAGAGACGTGGGAGTGGTGTTCCAATGGGCCAACAGGCTCTTTCATAAATGGGCCTTCCGGAGGTCGGCCCATTTTGCTAAATGATTGTGCAACGATGTTCATCGGTTCTCGTAGATTGCAGTCGGTGCCGCTTAGAATTAGTATATCATATTAAATTGGAAAACGATCGCAACAGGCATTATGGGTTTTTCCATCGCCCGTTCTCGCACTTGGTGGTAACCAAACGTGAAAGAACGTTTCGTAGATAGTGTTTTGGGCTGGATTCTTGTAATGTATGCTCAATGTGGTGAGGAAACATAGTTGAGGAGGGAACCTCGAGTTCGTTCAGCTTGAGAATACAAAATCATATTGAATACTTTGGATGTATAATACTTTTTAGACTTTCGCGGCCATAGTGATTACTACTAGAATTGGCTTCCGGGTTGGAGCCGCGTTCAGGAGACGAAAAAGTCCGACGTTTCGCCAGCATTGAAGGTAGTTTTATCAGGGAATCAAATAATCTCTGATACTGAGGAAAGTATCAGAGGGGGCCCTAACTTATACCTGTGTCCATCGTTGCGGATCGGTGCACCATCCAATAGTTTTTAATTGGGCAGCTGAAGAATTAAAAAACTTTGGATGTAGGATGATTTTAATCCTTTTGCTTAAAATTTCTTTTCTGATTGAGCCGACAGTGGGTCAAAATTAATTCCTAATATCAAATGTTCTCACTGATTTCTGATATTTTATATAACTGAACGTAAGATTAATAGTGTAGAAATAATGCGAGCGTTTCGCGACCGGCGGATATTTTCAATTTAATAGTTTTTTGAGGATTTCAAAGTGTCTTATTCCACTTTTTGTGCCACGTGTGCCACATTGAAATGTAGGGTAAGGGATTGAGGTGTTTGATAGAATTCTTTAACATGTTGAAGGTCATGGGAGTCACTGGTGACCGGTGCTATTCGATTCAATGAAATTTTATGCGACTTTTGACCCTGCTGTTCTGCTCATTTATATCTCGTGTTCGTATTGCTCCAAGTCGTAGTAACCCACTCAAAGGTTCTTAATTTGAGAAACATAAAATGTACAAACAGGTAGATGTAAATATTAAATACATTAAACATTAGAAAGTAATACGTAGAAACATATTGTTAAAATATAGTTTGTATTTTGGGTCATATAGACCCAAGCAGAACAGCATGGTTGAATTGTAGAATTTTCTAATATATTCAATATTTAAATAGAGGCACTGACTGAATATCAACTTTATTTTCTAATGTTTCTGCCTTGTGAACATGTTATTGTAATGGAGAAATTTTAAGTTCGGTAAAAACTATGAACCTAGAGAAATACCGGTGACTTTCAATGTGTTTATGCAGAGATCACCGAAACGATCTAGATCAGCGATAGCATAGAACAACAAAGGAAAGCAAATCAACTTGGAAAATTTCAGCAGTGAGTTACGAAAGTCGAAGGGACAGAGTCGTGGAATTCGGTCGTTATCCCCGGAATTTTTTCAAACAGCACGCTACATCTTTGGTATTTTAACACATTGTATGCTGGTGTTTTGTACACTTATTAACACTTTACCGACCGGTAGCCGATTAATCGGCTTTTTGGGCTCAACACATTTGGACATTTAACTTACTAATTGATGGCTATGGCAATTAATAAATTATTATTTTCCATTGCGGTTAACTGTGCCAAGGACTCAGTGAAGAAACTTTGCCATTTTCGAAGAGATATCAGTATCAGGAAAATATTTGCGTGCATGTGACCGATCAGAAGTGGGCAGGATCTTAACCCTTTGCACTCCGATGCCCCACCTGAGGGGACATTGTAAGTTTATTATATCACTCTGTTGCACCCTCTAAGGGGACCATGAATTTATTAGTAATTACAGAGGATGAATTTACTGCACCCCAAGATTTTAAGAAATATATGTTTACCTGAATTTTTCTATTGAAATTGCACAAAATAGAAAATAGTAAAGTGCTGACAAGTTGCTAATAGATAACTTCAGAGATGGCTCGGAGTGCAAAGGGTTAAAAAATACCGGTCGGTAAAGTGCTAAGAAAGAAGTGTTAAACTTGTCGAAAAATTTGTACGAATATTATTTTTACAAAAGAGTAGTATAAATTGGAACCTGTTTACTTTCCAAAATTAGAAAGTATAATGAACTTTTCAAATTTAAGCGATTAATGCCACTAATCGCCATTTTTTTATCGGTCTTTACACAGTTTTCAGAAAACGTAGTTTTACGTGACCCACATACAGTGTGTTCAGAATTTTTAGCACCCAGTTGGACGAATGATTTGCGTATTTAAAAATAACGTAGAATTTTCTATCATCTCGATTGTGTCGAGGATATGAATTCCTTTGGTGAAATGCCCTGTATTCGCGCAGACTACCGCGTGTGCACGGCGGTAAATGTGGTTGCAGGAGCATCTCATGCCGTGCGTTATAATCGCGATGGGTAGCCGGTCGTGCGCACCGGATCAGTAGAAATCCGTTGATTAGTCTCTGCCACTTGATCCTGAACGGACTATCGTCCAGTCAAGTCCCACCACCATCGGATTTCCTTCCTGGCGATGTCGCCTTGACTACTGCGGTTTCTCTCGCTTTCGATGCCTCCTGCGTACGCTCAACGTTCGAGATTCGATTGGTCATTCGAGACGTTCGAGTTTCCGGGCTGGGTGATCCGATTGTATTGGGTTTGTTTGCCGGATGACGATTAGATTGAACGTACGGTCGAAAGCGGCTCTTGGTAATTTCGAGGGTGCCTCGAATTAAAATTTACCTCGCTCCGTTCTCAGGATTCTAGCTCTAATCCTGTGCAGTCTGTATTTACTGGTTTGGATTAAATTGGTAGACGGTTAGAAGCGAATAATTGACGTGAAATTTCACTCTCGCAATCAACGGGAGTACGTAATTGTTTCGTTGCAATTTGGATTATCTGTTTCTTCTTGAAGGGGTAACGAGTGGAAATGAATTTTAACGCTGTTATTATCGAAGGCCAATACAGTCAGCGATTGGCTGCAGAATTTGGATGAATGGTTAAATAACTCGAGTATTTAATTTGTATTGACTTCATCTACAACCTTCGGCAATCTTTATAAAAACACAAACCCATAGAACAGTAGCCAAAAACTAAAGAATCTCTTCGATCGAATTTCTCGTAAAAGTCCATTAGCAAATTCCAGATTAATTTATACAAATAATCAAATAACTCAGACATTTAATTCGCATCGATCGCATCGAGAACCTTTGGCAATCTTTATAAGAACATAATTTAAATGAATACACAAACCCATAGAAGAGCCGCAAAATATCAAAGAACCTTCGCGCTCCAATTTTCCATAAAAGCTTTAATATCTCTCTTCCTTCGGTCCATTCGGGAATGTCAAATTAATTTATATAAATAATTAAGTAACTCAGCCATTTAATTTGCATTGACCTCATCTACAACCTTCGGTAATCTTTATAAAAACACAATTTAAATCAATACACGCAAACCCATAAAAGAGTAGCCAAAAACTAAAGAATCTCTTCGCTCGAATTGCTCGTAAAAGTCTATTAGCAAATTCCAGATTAATTTATACAAATAATTAAATAACTCAGGCATTTAATTCGCATCGATCGCATCGAGAACCTTTGGCAATCTTTATAAGAACATAATTTAAATTAATACACAAACCCATAGAAGAACGGCAAAATATCAAAGAACCTTCGCGCTCGAATTTTCCATAAAAGCTTTAATATCTCTCTTCCTTCGGTCCATTCGGAAATGTCAAATTAATTTATATAAATAATTAAGTAACTCAGCCATTTAATTTGCATCGATCGCATCGACAAACTTCGACAACTTTTATAAAAACACATTTAAATCAATCCACACAAACTTATAGAATAGTCGCAAGAAATCAAAGAATTACCCGTGAAAGCTTTAATATCTCTCATCCTCCGGTCCATTCGGAAATGCCTGAGTAAACTTGCGAAGTGTTTTACAATTCCCGAGAGGTTTTGCTCGGTCACGCGAGTAGATTGAAAATTTTTCGAGCATCCTCGCGGTGCATCGACGCGCTTTCAACAACGCGGATGAGCCGAGGCTAATCGACCGTACAAATTGACGGAAGGTTAAAACGAAACGACTTTTACCACGTACTGGCATTTCCACGTGGACACGTGTTCGACCACGTGTATTCCGTAGCCTCTATTTCGACCTTCTTGCGTCGATTTTTATTCGCCCTTTTCCCTCTCAACCCTTCTGACTCACCGAGAAGGTGCTCTTTTTTGATTCACCTTCGAAGCGCTCTTTCTCTCCGAGTCAATGCGCCTTGCTGGCTTCAGGGCGCATGCATATGTATGCGACCGTGTCCTCTTGGCCGTTTTGCTTCTTGCGAGGAAGGCCTCTTTTATTATTTTATTAAGAAACGGGTTTCTTGGAGCATCGCTGAGCCTTCGATGGAGAGAGCGAGTTAGATTTTAACCTCGTGTAACGGAGAATTGGAGGAGCTTTTCTTACGGAGGTTTTAAGTTTAATATTCTCCAGATTTCAACTTTTGGCACGTGCCTTTTATGTTAACACTTTACAGACCGGTAGCTTATTAACCACTTAATCTACGATTTCTTTTCTGATGAGGCGTGCAAAGACTCCAAATTAATTCCTGAAATCAAAAGGTTTCACTGATTTCTGATATTTTCTATAACTGAACGTGATATTAACCCTTTGCGCTCATATGTCGAGTCTAAGTCGACATTTTTTCAACTCCAAACCAATAGATGTTAACGTACGAAAAAAAACCGGGATTGCATCCTAAAAATTTTTTCAAGAGATATCATGCACTTGCAAATTATAAGATACTTTATTTTTTTAAATTACCCTATTTTTCAGATCAAGTAAAATTGAAACAAAATACTTTAAAGCGTTGGGAACTATTGGTAAGAAAATTGAAATATAATTCGGAGCGCAAAGGGTTAATAGTACAGATATAATTAGACCGTTTCGTGATTGGCTGATATTGTCAATTTAATAGTTTTTGGAAGACTTCAAAATTTCCTAGTCCATTTTCCGCGCTACGAATTTCACACGTAGTTGTAGCCTAAGTTAATAGGCTTTTCGGGTCCCAACGATTTGTACATAATTTATGTTATTAATCGATTGCCAGAGAAATTAATAAATTGTTATTTATCGTTGCAATTTACTGTGTCAAGGACTCAGACTTGAGAATTTGTAATTTTCGAAAGGAGATCGATGTCATAGAAGTATTTGCGGTTAAGTGACCGGTCGAAAGTGGGTAGGATGTTCAAAAATATCGGTCGGAAAAGGATTAATTGTCGGTGATTTTTTTTAGATCTGTTTATAGGAAATTTGTAGTGTGTGGATATTAGTTTTAAGAGCAGAGCTACTGACGTTAATTTCGTTGTATTTAAATAAGTTAAGATAGAACTTTGGAGTTTCTATTCTTTTCTTTCTAAAACTTCTATGTTTTATAAGATAGACATGAAAGATTTTCTGTATGACTGCCCTACAAATATTGGTAATTTTCTAAAAAAATAGTCACGCAGTCATTTTTTTCTATCATAGTAGTTCTAGTATTAATGATGCACGTATAGACTTATTATTGTACAAATTATAAGAGGATCTACGCGGAACTGAAAAAAATTGGCGAGGTAACTGAACTCAAGCAACGATTATTATTTCCAACGACATCAGCCAGCAACGATAATCAATAGTCATCGAGAAATAGATATCAAGTTTTATCCGATCGCCGCAATAACAGTAACCTCGACACTCTGCGAATACGAGTCGCATAAATTAATTTACCCCAGAATTATCGATAACGGTAGATAGGAATCGTGAGATTTATAGCAACAGACCCCTCTGCCCGGCTGTTTCGTTTCTCTCGATGCTTTCATATATCCTCGATCCCCTAATTCTTGCTTTCCTTCCCCATTTTCTTCTCTCCGTTATCTTCTTGGGGCTAAAACGGTCATCGAGATCGGCAATAACCCCGTCGATCCGTCGAGGGCGAGAGAAACGATTAAACCTTTCGTAATTATTTTTCGAGCCGCGATCGAATAAATGTTACCCTCGTGGCCTCGCTTTAATTAGGATTATACTACCTCCACCATGAATGCGTCATTAAATACAATTTAATGTGCTTAATGGCACTTTAATCCATACTCCGGAAGGATTCCTTTGAAGCGTGCCCAACGTCGATCGAAGAAAACTTTAAGCCACTTGACAGTGTCGTGCTTCTGCTTTCCAACGCGGGACGAACTTTGCGCTGAAGTTTCTTCATGTAACTAGCGGTTAACCAGTCGATGCCTGTCTTGTAGTTGATAGTCAGTTAAACTCCTTCGAGCTTTCGGCGATAACTTGTATCGGGTTACTACTTGTTACCGCATCCCAGCTATGTTTTCAGTGATCGATACGTTATCGGTTGACGTTGCGAAAAATATATTATGCAGCGATTAAACGTCGTAGAATGAAAACAGGATTTTTCTTGACGCTTTAATCTTTTTTGGTGATAAGATTTTTATAGTAATATTGATGGATGATTGCGTCAGATGCTCGATTACGATGGTGATTGGGAAAGTGGCCTAAATCGAACATTTGCAGAATGAACTTATCGCTTCTTCTGCGTTCATTTAATATTAAATCTACCTACTATTGGCTCACCGAATGAAGTCACTGGACAAATGGTTCGCGTCCTTATATATTTTTTATTCTAATAATTAGAATTTTTACTTTGCACTCTTATGTCGAGCTACACTCGACACAGCTTCCTGTGCTATTTAACGTGTTATCTATTAATTATTGACTTTTAAAAGTCAACAATCATTTTGCATCTTAACATAAATATCCCGCGGTAATTACAAATCTTTTTAGTATAATGTAAAAATCAATAATTATCAGGAGACAATTTTCAGAGACTATATTTGCTTATTTGACGGATAGTTAGTAAAATAATTCGGAGCGCAAAGGGTTAACACTAGATTTACGGATGTTGATTATATACCTATTTTTACTGAAGTCAGCCAACTTGACAATACAATTGAAGTTTTTTGCAAAGAAAATAGTTCCAAGTCAGTTGAAATGAAAGATTTATCATTGAAAAATTCTTTGAAAATATTTTTGTATATTTGAGTCAAATTGGCCCAATTCATAAATGTAGACCAAAACGACCAAACAAGTATTTAGTTTTCGATTCTCATTGTGATCATGATACTCCAAACCTCAAGCCATATATAGCCTTACATATACTTTATATATAACTTACATATTATTTTCAAGTTACATATATATAGTAACCAAATTTTTAATGAGCCAAATTGGCTCAGTTCGTAAATCCAGTATCACGACCAAACAAGTACATATTCAGTTTTCGATTCTCATAGTCTCCCCATACCCCAAACCTCAAGCCAAGTGACTCCAAAACGTCGACCACTTATAGCACAATTCAAATTTCTCCAACCCCCAAACCTTTCGCGCGTATCCTCTCCCTTTTCACCCCCACCAAAGGTCTTGATTTCCCTCAACACGAACAATTCCAAATTCTAATTACTTGACCGAAAATCTAGAAAAAAACACGTTGCTATTGCAAGGGTTAAAAGGTATCTGCGAGAGGAAAAGGGCGAAGGGCGAAGAGAGAAAGAGCTCGACGGGGTAAGGTCAGTGCCGTGAACATAATATGGTTAGTGACCGCGTGACGTCACACGTCGGGTACCACGTGACCACGATAAAACAAGCCACTCGAGCCTGGAGCGGTGTACGCGACGTAGGGGAAACTGACCGAGAGCAAGAAGGGTAGAGGAGGACGAGGGAGGAGGCGATGCGTAGTACTACGCCTCGTACTACACGCACGTGCGTGTGTAAGACGATAACGAGACGGTACACGCAGCGGCTGACCGCGACTCGAACACAAACGGTCGCACACACGTGCACAGAGCCGAGTGACGCTGCACTGTTAAGGTCTCCTCACATTGTGCTAAGAATTTATGACGAGGACTTTGATAATTGTGAATTAGGATGTTGGAGATTCAAGAGGTAGAGAGTCATCGAAACTCGTGGGTCTTGGAAGAAAATGCGATTGGAGTTATAAGTTGAATTGGGTTCATTTTGAAAAAAATTGGGGAAAGTTTAAAAAGCTGATGGATGATGAATTGTGCTATTAACTCTTTAACTTAAAACTACGTGTGAGACTCGTAGCTTTAGAAATCTTCCAAGAACTATTAAATTGATAGTATCAGTCGATCATGAAACGGCCTCATTATGTCTGTACTGTTCATATCACGTATACAGAAATCTGTGAGACCTTTTGATTTCAGGAATTAATTTTGAGTCTTTGCATGCCCCATCAGAAAAGAAATCGTAGGTTAAAGGGTTGACAGTACATTTACGAAAGCTGTCAAATTGACGGGTCCTCACTTTCTTTTTAAACATTTCTCACATTTACAAAGAAGTACTACAGTAAATACTTCCCATGTATTTTATAATACAAAAATTATTTAACGAGTTAACATTTTTGCAACTTGATCCCTCTTTTTTCAATGTCCTTGTGTAATAAATTTCACGCCCGCAAGTGTTAATCTTTTTTTTTTTTGAGAAGAGATCATGGTAGGTGTTTGAGGATTTCAAATTGAATATTGTTAGGGAAGAGAGATTAATTAGGCTTGAGTTAAAGTCTCGAAGATCACTTCCATTCGGTAGAAACAAGAAGTCACTTGATTCGGTTACGGAGTAGAAGAGTTTCACCTTCATCTGGAAACGTGAAATGAACGAATGACGATCGAAAAGAAAACATTTTATTCGACGTTCTCATGATAACGTAACGAGTATTAAAAGCATTAAAATCGTAAATAATATCAGAACGAGGGATGTTTCTATCAGGAGATGGATAGGATGGAGCAAACTACTTGTCAAGTAACTTCTTTCTTCTGTTGAATGATAGGTGTAATGAAACAGATAGACCTATGAGGAATTGCATATGTAGGAATTTAACACTAGAACGACCAAGCAAGTCAAAATGAATTGTTCACATTTTTTCTTCCAAAAATTCCCTAAGTTTACTCGAGAGTCCTACAGTAGAAATTCTAGGTTGATCTTATAAAACACAGATTATCAAACCGATCATACTTTCCACCCCTTGATTTCTCTTCTTCCAAACTTCTTATTTAACCTTTTCGCTACGGCGCACCTGTGTCAAAATATGATCGCTGTGTACGGAACGCTACGAAGTAATTACAAGTTGTTTCTTGTTCTCTAAATTTTACAATGAAATTGATTATATTTAGTAATATCATTTTATTTTCTAAAATATACAAATTTCTAATCATATAACTTTATTTTTTAAAATAAGGTCTTCGTACCCGAGCGCCCACTTTTCGAGGGCGTATATATACGCTCTTCGTATATGAATGTTCACTCTTCGAAGGCCAATAAATACGCCCTTCGGAGCGAAAGGGTTAATATATGTAAATGTAATAAATTTAACGTCGGTCGTTCTGGTGTTAAAGGTGATTGGAGTATAAGAAACAATGGAATAATCGTCCAATGAGATGGACTCATTGTCAGTAAATCTCGAGAATATTTTGTCACGAATGGTCGCACAGTGTGAATGAACCCTAAGAGAATACGATTAGAGAGGCTTTGGGGCGCTGGCTTTATTACAGGAGATTTGGACGTTTTGTGCGTCGTTACGTGCCACTTGAAGAGAAGCAGCTACGCTACGATCCAAACGAGGAAATAATTTGATTGTTTGATAGTACACTGTGTAAATTACTATAAATTAAGTCAACAATTCCACGTAATTTTCACAGTCCAACCACAATTTCTATTCCTCCACTAGACAACAATTTCTCGAAAAACTACCCCTCGAATCGTTCCGTATTTTCCTGGCAGTTTGATAATTAAATAAATTTCCCATCCTTCCCAGAGAAACGTGGTCGTCCCATGTAATTCATTTCTCCCCCTAAATTAGTAGATAATTAATCTATAATTACATCACCGAGTTTTGCACATCAGGCAAAGTAGTTTTGTATTCGTTCAACTTGAACGGACATTTCCTGGACTTTTTCTCGTTTGCGTACCGCAAAACAAGTAATTCCTTCGTTGACTGGCATGTAGAAGACATTAATTCCAACAGTCTTAATTAAAATTTACTCGAATTCGATGGAACGCCAATAGACTTTCCCCGAGTTTCCTTGTTATCGTTGTTCAGTTATGCTCCGATACGCGATTTAATTGGGCCTCACTACGACCAGATAGACCGTTTGGAATGATTGCAACATTCACTATGAAACGTACGGTGCAATATATTCTTCGATATCGGTGAGCAAAGGGCATACAATAATAATGTAACGGCGCTTCATAATTAAATAATCAGCTATTATAAAATAATGTCTCTAATTTAATCAATCCGAACTTCTTGCACAAAGACAACTCAATATACAATATTAAATCAATATTTCGTTACGATAATTCGTAACAATAATATAACGATAATAATATCACGTATTTGCGTAAACTCATCGTGCGGAGTGAAGAAACGGGGATAGTATGTGAAAATAAATACTTGAATGTTGGAAAAGAAATGCAGCGAGAAGAAAGAATAAAAGGAAGAGGAAGGAAGAATTCGCATGGGGCAATGATAAAACGTATTCTGCAGGATGAGCGATAGTTTTCGTATCGAGGAAGGATGTCGCAGACACGTGGGCGGTGACGCAGACGACGCCAGGGACATTTCTTTTTATCATTGTCGTTGTGGACTTAGAGGTTCTTTGGTTGATAATGTATGTGTATGGAGAATGTTGAATTATTGCAATTAAATCCAATTTAATATGGATTTTAATGAGGGTCAAACGTGTATGGGAGATTAACCCCTTGCCGTATGATTTCTCTCGTGACTGTCTTCGCAATAATTCAGAATTAAATTGGTAAAGCAAAAATTGATCGGTGCTTCTGATGTATCGTATAATTTAACCCCTTAACTTACAATTACGTGTGAGACTCGTAGCGCAGAAAATGGACTAGGGAATTTTGAAGTCTTCCAAAAAGTATTAACACTAGAACTACCAAACCAGTCAAAATGACTGGTACACAATTTTTTCAAAAAATTCTCCGAATTTACATAAGAGTCATAGGATAAATACTCTACGTCTATATCAATAAACATAAATCACCCAATCGATCAAATTTTCCGCCGCTTGATTCCCCCTTTTTCAAAGTACTTATTTAATTTATTAAAATATGTTAGATTTGAGGCCGGTAGTTCTAGTATTAAATTGACAATATCAGCCGATCACGAAACGGTGTAATTATTTCTGTACTATTAATATCACGTTGAGTTATAAGAAATATCAGAAATCAGTGAAAAGTTTTGATTTCAGGAACTAATTTTAAGTCCTTGCATGCTCCATCAGAAAAGAAGTCGTAGGTTAAGAGGTCAACGTAATAATAAATAAATAATTTTGTCGTGTTGCATTTCAGTGGTATTTTTAAATTCATAGGTTTTGGAAGATATGAAATTTTCTAATTGCATCACTAGAGTCACTCGTTAGTTTACAGCGAGGGGTCAACATAGATAGAGGCTGATTAAATGTGGTTGTTTCTTTGTATTTTAATGGTTGTGAGTCTATATGAAAGTTGTGGAATGTGAGAACGAATTAAAATTGTAGTTTACCGTTTGTGTGTTTAGTTACGTCGATGGATAATTATGTAAAGTGTGATCGCGCCTAATTTATTCTTTTATTAATCGAAAAGTCACGAGTTGATAGCGTCATTTTTAATACGACTTCCCGATATTATGCGTTTCTAGATATTTTGACGTCTCCTGCCCGACTTGTACAATTTTCCGATACGCATTTGCAATTCAGATGCATTCACGTCAATCCGATCGACGCGCAACATTATGCATCGACAAGATATTGTCATCTTTCGGAATGGACTATTTTGAAGTGACGTGCGAAAGAGGATAGCGATACTACCGAAAGGTAAAGAACCTTTAACACACACTTTCATGGTGAAAAATATTCTTTGCCATCGCCCTATAGAAATCTCTATTAAATATCTCACTATTTATTTCTATAAAGTTAAAGCGCTTAAAAAATAATCTAGGCTCATCAAATAATATTTTTTAAGTGTATCGAAAGTGACGCAAATTTCATATAAGTAACATTTCCCTTCTTCCTCCCTGTCCACTTTTCACTCACTTTCCACTTTTCCCATAAAACTTTAGACCTAACGCAGTTTATAGAATAAACATCTGCCTTTTGGAAACTTTCTCACAAAAACTCAAGTTTATCCAAACTTCCGATCACATTATTTTCAAATCATTGAAAGGACACGCTAGGATTTCAACTACAAACCAATTACTGTTTAAATTCAAATGAAACTACTTCAACAATCATTAATTAATTTCTCTTCCCCATCTCAAAGTCAACTTTCTTTGCGTTTTAACTTGTTTCAACCATATTACAACATCATCCCCCTCGCTCAAAGCGCCAATTCCCTCCATTATCAAACGTCATGTCGCTCCTATCCAAGTAATTCCATACCTGCAATAAAAACCATTTAATACACGATAATGAAAGTCATAGTGAAACACGATAAAACGTCTATTTCGATCTGAAAGTAATCGACATCTCGAGGGTGAACGAAAGGAGGGCAAAGGGGTAGAAGATCGGCTAATGGAATCGTCAAAATGTAACGGCGCTACGAGGCACGTACATAAGCGCTCGGTTGTTCTGTAATAATGCCAGTATTGTTGAGCTTATCAAGCGAGGCTAATTGGACGCGAACAGCTGGCCCGGCTAGTTACTAGCGCGCTTACGACGGCCCGTGAATCGTCCGCCGCTTCTATTTTACACTGATAATGTAATGGGACCTATCTGGAACACAAAAGCTGCTAATAGATTAATGGATTTGTCTCGAATTGTCACTGAGTGTCAAAACAAACCGACGGAGGGAGAGGAAACGAGCGATGCTCTTGTCAGTCATCGGTATTACGCTTGTGTAATACGACCTACGAATATTATGCTTGTGCATAAACGATCGTAATTACGTTGCGGTATGGTTCTGTGGCTAAATTTATTTGTCATTCCGATCTGGTAACATCCCTGCTACGTTGCTTCTGTAATTTGCAATTTTCCGCCTTACTTTGGAATTAAATAGAAAAATATTGATTAGTGATCAATAATAATTACTTATGCACATGGTTAATAAATGGTTAAAAGGATGGTTCCGTCTTTGCGGACGGATACATCTTTGAATATTGAAAAATAGTAATTCATTTAGCGATCCAAAGCACTTTTAAATCCAAAAGTCAGACTATCAATACATATAAATTATAAATTACTATTTACGTAATCATATTTCAATGGTTTTATTTCCGTTTTCTAAATTTTTCCGTCCAAATATGGGGCGATAAATTACAATTAAATTTTTAAATCGCTTTTAATTTTAATTGCGATTAAATCGCTTCTACACATGATTTTCCACGTTATGTCTGGAGTAGAGTCATGCGACATATCTTATTTTAAAGCTAACAAAGGCGCTTTAAAATGACTATTCAAATTTGGAAAAATTCTAATCTGAATAGGTTTTGTGGTCGATGAAATCTGGGGTGTGAGAATTAATTTGTACACCTAATATATGCGTCGCTAGTCCTCAAAGTGTTAATTGCTTGACTGAGGATTGTATATCTCAACCCTTTTAGTACCGGACGATGATATATCGTCGTTAGCAATAGTGCTAACGCTGGCCATCGTAGCGTTATTATTCAGTTTCCAATATGATATCAGTAATTTTAAGAAAGATAATTATAAACACATAACTCGTGCTCGATATTGCGTGTTCTATATCAAACTATGGCCAAATGACTATTATTTTATTTGCAATTACATTCATCGTTAATTCAATCAATTTTTCGGTCGGCACTAAAAGGATTAATTACTTGCTCTTTGCGAGCAGTTTGAAGTCAACGATATTCACTATTGGCATGTAGTTCTTTTTGTCCTTCTGTGTTATATTTTTTACACTTTAATTAATGTGTGATGTAATAAAGAGCATAGTTTTATCACTGATTAACTTCCTATGTATGTATTTAACTTTAGGATGAAAAGAGCTAAAACTTACAGTAAGTGTATCCCATTTCTGGAATGAGTTTGAAGTTCTATTGTTTCTTGGAAAATCTATCAAGTCGAATTTTCCACCTGGAACCTCAACAATGTAGTTAATTTTCACGATTGTCCAACAGTTCTGATAACTTTCACAATCTCTCCGAAGATACTGCAAATAATCTATGCACTGTTGTTTGTAACACGAGCATTTAAATTAATTGGACTTTCAAATTCCAAGTTTGCGTGATTCCTACGTAATTTACGTTCTACGTGACACGTTAATACGTCCGAAACGTTGCGAATAATTTCGCACGGTTGGTGTGCGTGCATTGCGGTCAATCGCATCAAGAGGGTTAATTAACTGCATTCAACGATAATGTATTCTTTTGAAAGCCTTTTATACAAACATGAAAGATCCCCCTGAATTTTGATAATTTCTCACGTTGAGTTTTCAATTTCTGACTGGATAGTCGATGTAAACAAATTAGATTTAAAAATTTCATACGTCATTTGAGAGTTGCGCGAACGAAGATATTCTGACTTTGCGAACGAACAGGGAAAGTCATTCCGACGATTTCATCGCGCGAGTAAAGTTCCGCTTTGGGAACTGTCATTAGGGATCGTTCTTTGTTACTTAAGCTCACAAAGGGGAGGCGAACGATGGAGCAGCTTAGCTGCCTTTACTTACTTCCTGAAACGAGCCGAGCAATCGTGTTTCTTGCTGTTTCACGATTCCTCGCGAATCTCATTTTACGGACGTTTGTCCGTTTTTCAGGCGTGCTGTAACTAAATTCACTGTGTACCATTTTTCATGTTGGAATGAAGTGCTGCAAAGGGAAGAATCTTTTGTAATGACCATTTCTAATAGTGTAATTCAAAGCAGTTGAAACCGTTATGCAGAAATTATGTTAACTGCCTGGAAAAAAATGTAATTGATAATCATTGTTACTTCGTGTAATGTACCGACCCTCCGAGCAATTAGTACATAAGATAGATTTATCATTTTATATTATATTATTTAAATCATTATATTATTAAGCGAATATTTTGTAAACACAAATATTTTGTACTGCTGTTCGCTCAACATCCATCATTGACTCACTGCCTCAAATCCAAAAAAACCTATTTTTCCATCTCGACCTTTCAACTCCCTAGCGCAGTCACTATTACTTACTCATCTCCGAGTCATCGTTCAAGTTCAAAATCCTACTTCCTACTTTGACCTTCGGCTTGCATCCACCATTATTATTAAAAACCCAAAAGTGTCTTTCCATCATCTTTTAGATTCTCTCCAGTTCAGTTCATTACAAGCTCAGATTCAATTCATTCATAGCAAGTTCAATTAATTGCGAGATACTAATTCTAAATTCCAATTCTTATTTCTAATTCTAAATTCTTACAAATCCTCATCGTCAGATCGTTCATTTCCACACAATAAGCCGAATCGGTGTTCGAACGAGTACAGTTATTTAATATCATTCAAATCCAAAAGCATAAGTTCTCTTATTTTGGCGTGTCTTAAGCGCGAATCACACACTTCTTGTGAACCAAATCGCAGATGTTTAATCGATAGCTCAAAAGTTCAATTGGGTTAACATTAAATATATTTACAAGATGTATAATTATTAGTGTAAACTGACGAAACTACAATTTCTTTTGTGCCTGCATTAGCAATGGCTTAGGATCACTTGCTGACAGAAAAGTTCATCAGTGACTTCTCATATGAGGGAGATAATTTCATTGTCTCGTGACTCAATGATATTTGCAATTATATAGATTCTGAAAGACCTCGAAATTTCATCAATTCCATTTATCGCGTTGCGAGTGTCACTCGTTATTGTAGACTAAGGGGTTAACGGTGATAAGGAATGTAAAATTTGATTTCCAAATAAATTACAAACGTCCCTTTTATAATTAGGTGATTTTAAATGAAACAGCACAAATTTGGAATCAGTAAAGACCCATCTGAGACAATATTTTTTAACTGCAAACTAATGTCAATAATTCGAGCAACAACAAAAATATAAAAATAGTATTCTAATTCTTAGTCTACGTTTGCGTCACACGCATGTCATATTTAGGCACAGCAATAACAGCCGGATAGATGCGAAAAAGTTAGCATATTAATTATACGCGCAAGCAAAACGTAGCAAGCGGTTGGAAGTAAGCCATGCGTCGCGATACTGTTTTGCTATGGAAAGATAAAGGAAACACGAAGAACGTCACGTCCAAGCACGCATGGCTTACACGTGGATTTGACGTTAACAGCCATGTGCAATTTCTTGCCCGTGTGACGCAATTATCGAGTTTTTCGGTCGACAGTTCTGCCATCATTGCGCGAGGTCTTTTCGATCTTTCTAACGGAACCGATGTTGCGAACTGGGACATTAATTACTTAGTTTTTCGTGAGATCGTTCGTTGATGAAGTGCTTGAAACGATCGTGGCTTGCAAAATGTTTTTCCTCATAGTTATACATATGAAATAAGCACGTTGGAAAAATAGAAATCAAGCAGCAAAGTAGATAATGAGCCACGTAATTTATTTATTAAAAAATACACGTAAAATATCCACTGTCCTACTTCTCTACTCATTCGAGAAATATTTATAAAAGAAAAGGAGAAAACCGTCAATTTTCGTAGATGTAAGATTAACACTAGATTTACGGCAAATGTCAAATTGACGGATTCCTAATTTTCTAAAAATATTTTTTTCATTTATAGAGAAGCAGCACAATAGATATTTCACGTCTATTTTGTGATACACAAATTACTTAACTGATCACATTTTTTGTCCCTTGATCTATCTTTCTTCAAAGTATTTTTTTAATATATGTAAATATGCCAAATTTAGCAGCCCCAAATCTAGTGTGAAGGTCAATTCCTTAACACTTGAGCTACCGGCATTAAATCTGTTATATTTCAATATATTAACCCTTATCGGTCTCTCTATGTTTCTCCATTAAGTTGCAAATTACTTATTATTTGAAGGAAGATTACAAATTATTGATTTCGAAATGATTTATTCTAAATTTTTAAAACAATCTCTAACATGAAGGAATAGCTTTTAACACTAGATTTACCAAGCCAGTCAAAATGACTGGTACACAATTTTTTCAAAAAATTCTACTGGTTTATGAGGAAGCCGTAGAAAATATATTCTTCGTCCATCGTATAAAACATAAATTACCGAATCTATTATCTTTTCCACGTCTTAATTTTCCTTGCTTTAAGGTACATATTTAACATATTTAAATAAAGTAGATTTCACGCTGGTAAATCTATTGTTAAGTGACCTACGACCATTAAGGGTTAAATAAGTACTTTAGAAAAAGAGGAAACAGGAGATAGAAAAAGTAATAGATTCGATGAACTCTGTTTTATAAAAATACCTGCTCTGTAAATTTTCTACAAACTTTGAGAATTTTTGGAAACAATTTAGAACCAGTCATTTTGACTTGCTTATAATTTCTTGCAAGTAAACATAGTACACAAGAAGAAACAAGGACCTATCGATAGAATCGTCAAGATAGGTCGATAACGGGCAATCATACCATTAAAATGGCAGTGGACAGTGAAGGGGTTATGTTGTTAATTAGCAGGTTACTCGATAATAGCCGAGTGGACGACTTTAATAGAATTAAACTCGAGTAGAGTTCCGTGTTGATTTTAACGAAATCTCCATCGTCTGTCGACGCGACTCGGCTCTGCTCGAATCGAAACTTCCTCGTGGTTCTCTCGCCTCGGTTTATCGAGTTCGAAACTAGTCGACCGTCCAATCGAGAGGAGTATCGCGCAAAGTCTGTCTCCGGAGACTCGGCTTGTCCTTGGGTTCGGTTAAATTAGTCGATAAACCCTGGTTTAAAGTTCTCGAACTTCCACGAAGGAAGAGCTTCCGCCACAGTCCTCTTTCATCCCCCTTTTACCATCGTAAGGGTGAAGCTTGAACCCAAAAGAATTAAGCTGGCAGCATGAACGAATGATAAAATAAAGACTCCATCGTAACAACCAACTGAATCGAACGATTATGTAAATGAAGCGGAATTATATTCGAAGAAAACATGCCACGTAATTGTAGCTATATTCTACTAATGATAATATTTTTTTGTCGACGATACCTCGTTTCCATTGAATCCCTCTCGACTTCCTCATGATATCCGCGACGCGCGCGATTTACGAGCGAAACGGCACATTAAACCGACAAATCGTCAAATTAGCTTTCCCATAAATCTTCGTTTCAGCGTAGATAATCGCCCTCCTCGTCTCATCTCGTGCAAGCGAATCCACGTAGGAGTAAGAATGATCCGAGAATTATCGGAAGGAGGATTCGTGGAATACGCGGGATCGTGTTCGCCGCGCGCATTTCCCGGAGATAAGTGACGGAGAAATCGGCGAACGTCGGAGGGCGGGAAGACGTTTCGAGACGGTCGAGTTCGATTGATCGGGGGCATCGAATTTCATTAGTCGGTCGTTAGTCAACGCGTACAATATAAATCTCGTAGAGGATGTAGGAGGATAGCTTGGAGTAGACGAGAGTAACGATAGATAAGAACATTATCTGGACGTTTTCTTTTTTTTTTTTTCCAAAGTGAAATCAGCCTTTTCGCATTCCTCATTGGTCAGGGGATGATGACTCATTTGAAGCAATAATAAAGCTCTTTTCTTGCGCCTCGTATGTACATACGATTGGTTCTTTTTCTTGTTATCTTTCTTCTTCCAGTGCATGTCTTCATTCTTCTCCGTCTCGTTTGGTATCTCTCGGGTGGTAGGTCTTTTGCGCGGCGGCAATCTGAGTGGGTCAGCCGGATAAAGAAACCTCGATCATCGTCATCGTGGTTGTATCGTGGTCGTTGCTGTGGTTGTTGTGTCGTGGTCGTTGTCATCGTAGTTGGTTGACGAGCGGGAGACGATGCGACCACGACGACGAACTTCCACGTTGGCAAATGGTCATTGAGTCAATTACGCGGATAAAGTGCACCATTGTGTGGCGCAGCGGCGATTTTTCTAACCCCGTTTGCCATTAGCTGTGTTTACAGGGTTAGACGGATAACGCCTCGCACTTAATCACGCTCGCTTGCAGTCGATATAATACCATGTCGCGTTTCGACCACGATAGATACATTCACTCTTGATTCATTCGTTTATCACTTGCAATGGAGAATGTCATTTGCGTAGATTTGTTTTGTCGAATGACAGTACGTATTTTAGTTTAACGTTGAGATGATTAATCGAAATTATAGGAAGGTACGATAGGAGTTTGAGGATTTAGCTCAATTAACATTTGGACGTTGGAAGATAATTGAATAATTGAGACTTTAATAGAGATATGACCCGTATCATTGATCTGAAATATTCATTTCCTCCTTGAGACTATTTCATTTGAGATAAAGTGACGTTTGAAGCTGACAATACCGTCGAATTAGACCATCGACTTTATCATTTTCACGGCATAACGCGTGGTAACCAACTGTCGTTCACACCGTTTGCCCTTATTATATCCGGCTTATTATCCGTGAAAAAGTGAATTACGATCACGCACCTTCCTGTCGGTTTCTTTTTTTTTTCCACGGTGAGCATAACAAAAGTAATAGCAGGGTTAAAGCTGGGTGGCACGTGACGGGGCAAAAGCTAACGAAAGGTTTCGTCCGTGCCACGTTTCACCCTTTCTTGCCTTCTCAACTCGTAACACGATTTTCCCCCCCGGATGTACGTACATACTGATTTTCATCGAGCTCTTCTATTGTTTGATTCAACGGCGTACCGGAAAAACTATGGAGAGCTAGAAAATGTTTGTGATTACTCGTTCCGGTGACACCTACGTGGCATTTAAACAGGTGTTGTTAGAACAACGCCAAAGGGCGGGAATTGCTCGCGTTGTGCGCAAAACTTGTCGTTTCTCAGTGTAGAAAAAAATTGAGCAAAAGTTGTTAATAAAAGTACAGGAATTTTATTCCTTATGTAATGGCGAATAAGATTATTTGCGCTTCTGGATCCATCGAAACGGGGGACATTTTCATTTTGAAATGTGTGTTATATTTCAACGTCGTTTCTTTAACCCTTTCAATACTGCGGGGATATTGTAATGAGCGAATTGTGTGATTCGCACTCAGGATCCACGAAACAAAAGAGAACTTAAACTTTTGGACTTTTATATATATTAAAATACTCGATTCGTTCCGAGAGAGATTTAGTGTGTCGAATGATTAGATGAGGACTTGTGAGAGTCTTGTATTAGATTTAGGATTTGGAGTTAGAATTAGAAGATGACTCTCACAAGTCGTTGGACTTAGGAATTATGAATTTGAACTAGCGTAAGAGTAAGAGACTTTGAATAGAGAACTGGTTCTAGAGAACTGAACTAATGAGGCGTAGGGTTTTTAAAGGTTTTAGAAGAGGAGAGGGAGTAGGATGACGGTATTTGGGAATCCAGGAGTAGGAATAGCAAGTTGGACCTTGGATATGGATGATGACTCGTGGATGAGTAAGGATCAAAACAAGGAATAGGATTTTGGACTTGAGGTGGTGATTCTAGAATGACTAATGATGGTGATGAGTGAGCCGCGTACAAAATATTTGTGTTTATACAATATTCCTTAAAGATATCTTATGAACTAACTGATCGGGGGGTAGGTACATTACAATATATAAGTTTTAGAGAATGTTCAAAAATTACTGATGCGAAAAGTATTGGCTTGGATAGGACTAAACAGTAGTCTGTGGTCAGTACTTCACAACACGTGCTTCGATTAGCATAATCTAACTAATTCATACTTGGTATACGTTCATAAGGACATATGAGTCCCAAAGCATTTTTTCAAAAACCATATTTTCTAAAAATCTGCAATTATGTAAACATGTTCCTTTACTTATTTACAGCACATTTTGTTCAATTATACAGAAATATCTTCAATGGCCAAAAGTCGTATTGAAAGGGTTAAGCGATACAGTGATGTCGATGAATATTGTGAGAATAATAGAATAATGGGAACTTGGCATTGAAATGAATATTGAATTTGTATCAGTTGAATTAGAATTAGTAATGACTTGGAATTAACAATGACTTGGAATTAACAATGAATTGGAATTACCAATTGGACTTAATGAGAGTGAACATTTGCGTAAAGAGGGACACGGTTTTTAACGGCTTTCGGAAAAGGAGGGGGAATAGGATGACGGTGTCTGGGAGTTGAAAGGTCAAAGTAGGAAAATAAGAATTTTGAACTTAGAACGGTGACTCAGGGATGAGTGTAAGAATGGTGGTGAGTGATGTGATAAAAAATATTTCACTTTGCAAGATAATTCCTAAAGTTATCTCTATATTAGTAAAATAGATGGTGGTCCGTACATTACACTTCTATCGATCTATTTTTTAATCCAAATTTATAAAATTTTAGTCTGCTATTGTCCCAAGATCAAAGCGTTTGTAGGAGCGAATCGCTCTGCGCAAAGTCGCGTATTTTTTTTTTGGACACACGAAGATCGACGAGAATGAGAAAAACGGCGAATTCAGGGGCAAACGTATCGAGCTCGCGTTTATTTAAATTTGGTTTGGCACGTGGAATGAAAACAAGCGTGTGCATTACGTGAGAAGCATGCGAGCATCGCGTGCACGTACCGCGTTCCCGCTCATCAGCTAAGTGCACTCGCCGTCTCTCGGATAACCGGCGTACGATTTGTTTTAGCAAATGAAAGGGAAGTGGATATCGTCAAATTCGTTTAATTCCACGATATTCGTTCACCGTGAGCGTTGGTGGTTAAATTCTTTAAAATACCTGACGAATTCCCAAACGGAGGGACACTCTCGCTTTGTATCTTGCATTTCTATCGAATCTTTCATCACGTGAAACCCTTTTTTATCTGTAATGCTTTGTGCAAGTTTTAGGGAAACTTTTTTAGCAACTGGCGACAAAGACATTTTAATTTCTGTGGAGAATTGTGTGTATGCAGAGAAAGGAGCAACCACTTTGCAGTGGAAGTCTCATTTATTATATTTTGATAAACCGATTAAATATTTTGGAAGAAGCAAAATGAAGGAGTAATGAGGATGATGAATTAACGAATTTAAGTTCTGTAAGATAGAAGTGGAATATTTAACCCTTTGCGCTACGAATTATTTTACTAACTATCCGTGAGATAAACAAATATAGTCTCTGAAAATTGTCTCCTGATAATTATTCATTTTTACATTGTACTAAAAAGATTTGTAATTACCGCAGGATATTTATGTTAAGACGCATAATTATTGTTGATTTTGAAAAGTCAATAATTAATAGATAATGCGTTAAGTAGCACAGGAAGCTGTGTCGAGTGTAGCTCGATATAGGAGTGTAAAGAGTTAATAAACTGCTTCTCTATCAACTTGTGGAATTTTTAGGAAAATTTGAAACCAGCCATTTTGACGACCTCAGTAGTTTTAGTACTATGTGAATATTTTAAACCAGATTTAAGCTATCAGATGACATTGAGGGCACGAGAAATGAGACGAAAGAACATCAAACTTCGAAAGTGTTTGGTTTAGGTCACACCATTAACCCTTTGCCCTACAATTTTTTTCGTGACCGTGTTTGTCATAATTAAACACGCAAATTCAATGGTACCAGAGTTTTTAGAAGATTTCAAATTTTTCTTTTATTACTTTCCGTGTCTCCAGAGTTACTCATTATTGTGCGCCAAGGTATTAAACTATTTCCAATCGTTTCATGTAGGATAAAATATTGCAGAAATGAAATGGTAAATTTGTAATGCAACAATTCGATGGTTAACCTTTGTATACACAGTTATAAAAGAAATTGTGAGACAGAAAGGCTATAACCAGGGTGTTGCACACGATGTCGTACGGAATCGCTGACATAAAGGCAGAAGGGGCGGCTAATGAATTCTTAGTGTTCGCGTTTGCCAACCGAGCCTTCGCGAACACGCGATGCCAAGAAATATGATTCCGTTGGATTTCCATTCGATCTTCACGATCCACCCAGTCTCTCCTACTTGATATACGCGAATATCCTTGTTAACAGATCCTTAAACCTACTCCATTCAACCAAAGAAAATAATATCGCTACTTAAAAAAGAATGGAATTTTTCCAACACAATTTTGAACAGTATTCTAATCAAAATTTTCCTTTTTTGTTGCAGGTTACTCTCGGTTCAACTTGGTGTCACTTTCTATGAAATTCATCCAACGCGTTGAATTTACCGCAAGTTTAATCGCCAAGAGGCGAACTCCACCGAAGGAAAAGTTCCCAGGGGCTGTGGTGGTTGTGGAGTTGAAGGCTTGAACTTCCAATTAGAGGGCGGCGAGCTCAAATCTCCATCACCTCTGGGAGATTTGTCCTAAATTATCATTTAATATACCATAACTTTCTCGTTCCTAAATCCACTAAAAACCATAGCTCCCACATAAAACTACCATACCCCTTTAAGATAAAAAATACAAAAAAAAATTAATCTCACCCCACGCAAAAATTCCTATTAAATCAAGCAATAACATACACCTTACTTTTCAAAATTAAGAAAGTAAATTAACCCATGCAAAATTCCCATCAAATCAAGCAATAACATACACCTTACTTTTTCAAAATTAAGAAAGTAAATTAACCCGTGCAAAATTCCCATCAAAACAAGCAATGACGTCCACGTTATATGTTCAAAATTGAAAAAGTAATCTAACCCATACACCATTTCTGTCGAAATAAGCAATAACGTCCACGCTACTTTTTCAAAGTAGAAAAAAGTAAAATAGAATACAATTCTTTCGTCACAGTAATTAGTCGAGGCTGGGGTAAGATCCATCGATTTTCCAAGTGGCGACGCACAGATACACGAGTACTCGTCGTCCTATCAGAGAGGGTAGCTGCCTAATGAATTCTTAGTGTCCGTGCTTGGCTTTCGAGCATTCCCGGACACGCGAACACGGGAAGAGCCAGTGCTCGTTCTACGCGGGGGTTAATTTAATACAGGTAGATTGCCCGCAGGTATCCGCCCTAACTTTCTCCTTCCCCATTCTCTCCCTTGCACGCCCGTATCGCCCTGGCACCCCACGACGACGTATAATACACCGTTATCCTTATGGAACCCTTTGCTTTCCACGCTCTTTCTATCTCTAACTCCCTCATTTCATATCTTTCTCTCTCAATGCTCTTTGTCTCTCTCGCTCCTTTCTCCCTTGACTTTTCGTCTCTCTCCATTGCGCACAGGGTGGAAAGAGTTATATTCGCGATCTTCCATCAGCCTGCCGTGGTAATAAGAGCACGAGGATCGTTGAAATAATACGTCACGTTTAAGCGAGATCCATCGTATCTGCGTGCGTGCCTCTTGCGCTAGCAGGGCAGAGTCGAGGGTACGTCTTCCTTTCAGTCGAAATACCCGAGTGGGGCCTCGAGGGTTGATGGTTTTCAGTGCCGCCAAGAGGACGCGCGGCATTTTGTTAGGTAAAGAAACTCGGTGATGGTTTATCTCTATTGCGATATTATTTGTATGTCTCTGTGCCACGTTGGTTCGTAACGATACGGGGTGAGGATTGAATTGTAACGTAAATACTTTACTAACTGGTAGCCTATTAACCCTAGGGTTGCGGAAGCCGTTAAATTGGAGGATTCCTAGCTCTTTGGAAACACCTTCTGAGATTATAGAGGCAGGGTACAGTAGATATTTCATATGTATCTTATAATTAGACTGCGGATTTTTATGCATTTATGACAAATTAGATACGGCTAAAATATACAAAAAGAACATAATATAAAAATATATCTAAAATATCCAAAGTATGGTATTTATTGTAATATAAATCGAGTGCAATTAATCCCTAGATAGGTTCTCGTGTCTCACCTGCATTTGTGAAACTCGAAATTTGCATAAACATTCGCAGTCTACTTATAATATAGAAATTACTTAAATCATCATCTTCCTTGCTTCTTGATTCTTCTATTTTCGAAGTTTTGATTTCATATTTTGCGGTGGGACCTCGAGGGTTGATGGTTTTCAGTGCCGCCAAGAGGACGCGCGGCATTTTGTTAGGTAAAGAAACTCGGTGATGGTTTATCTCTATTGCGATATTATTTGTACATTTCTGTGCTATGTTGGTTCGTAACGATACGGGGTGAGGGATTGAATTGTAACGTAAATACTTTACTAACTGGTAGCCTATTAACCCTAGGGTTGCGGAAACCGTCAAATTGAAGGATTCCTAGCTCTTTGGAAACGACTTTTAAACTTGTAGAGGCGGGATACAGTAGATATTTCATATGTATCTTATAATGTAGGAATTAGTTAAGTCATCATCTTCCTTGCTGCTTGATCCTTCTATTTTCGAAGTCTTTATTTAATATTTTGCGGTGAAACATATTTCACGTCTGTAAATCTAGTGTTAATACTTTATTGGCTCATCAGTTTTGGACTTTCAACTCATTTATCGGCTGCCAGGGGAATTAATTAATTGTTATTTATTATTGTGGTTGATTGAGCCAAGGGATTAAGTGAAGATAATTGTAATTTTCGAAAAGATATCGGTATCAGAGAAATATTTGGAGCCAAGTGACCGGTCAGAAGTGAGTAGAATTAAAAAAAATACTGTTCGGTGAAGTGTTAATTGAAATTGTAACGTCCTGAGGATTCGAGTATTGTAATTCTATTTGAATTAAAATTTTTTTAGAATCATCATCATGAAGAGTATTCTTTAACACTAGAACTACCGGCGTTAAATCTATCATATATCAATATATTAAATAAGTACTTTGAAAAAGGAGGAACCGAGTGTCGAAAAGGATGGTCAATTCGAAGATTTATGTCTTTTGTGATGGACGTAGAATTTTTGTTCTATGGCTGTTCTATGAACTTGAAGAATTTTTGGAAAAAATTGTGTACCAGTCATTTTGACTGGTCTGGTAGTTCTAGTATTAATCTTTGTTCCAAGTACGAACATAGGAAGGTGGAAAGTGAGTTAAATGTTCGTACGGTAGGGTTAGAGAAGGAGGATAGTAGAGTGAAAAGAAATTGGTAATTCCACTTGAAAATGGTACCTCTACATTTTCACCATGAAGTCTATAGAGGCGTTGGGTGACTGTCTTGTCCGAGACGTTGGAGAATAAGGGGTGAGAGGCGTTGAGAATCTCGTTAGATCGATCGGTAGAGTGGCACGTCCAATTATCGTAATTCTCTTATCGGTTTCCTTCCTCGCGCGGCTCGCCACGAACGGAGAACTCGGAAAATGGCCTTTGAATAAATCAGTGGCCCAAGTTCTCGATCCGGGCTTCGTGATCGCGTGTAGAAACGGCGCGCGGTTTTAAGAGGGATGGAATTGGCATAAACTTCGGTCTGATTGTCTGTGACGAACTCGTCAGGCGACTTTATGGGAATGTAATGCGTATCTAGTTTTACTGCCGTAATTCCCGATGTTCCCGCGAATTCCTCTCTCTTTCTCTTTCAACTTCACGAGAATCGTTACGAGAAGCTTCTCGGAAGATTTATCGCGAGTCGTCGTTCTCGACGGTCACAATATCCCGACGAAATTCTTCGAAATTACCCCCCTTTACCTTCAATTACAGTCACTCGATCGAGTACCCTGGATAACGGGACGAATTGAATTTCTGCTTGTTCTTAGAAGAGACATTCTTTTTCTCGATACATGGAGTATTAAAAAAATATCTTTACAACTCGACGTTTCTGTAAGTTCGCAAGAAACCATGCAAAGAATTCTCGGTCAACGCAGTACCAAGAAATTAATCCGATCAAAGTTCAATGGAGTTTTTCCTTCTTCCTATTTTACGACCTCCATAAAATTCCTCTGGAAATTCTATACTATTTTTTGAAAATATCCTTCAACTATACTAGCAATATTTCCGATAAGTGTAAGCATTGACACATATTTGCGTAGAGATACAGAAATATCGAACAGAAGGATAACTCCTGTCTCTCGATCACCCTCGTCATAGAAGAATTCCTTTAGAATTTCTATATTTTTTAAAACACCCCCAGCTATAGCAACAATTTCGCCAATACGTGTGAACGTTAAAACATAACGATGCAAAAATATCGAACAGTAGGATAACTCCCGTCTCTCGATCACCCTCGTCATAGAAGTATTCCCCTCCAATTTCTATATTTTTTTTAAATACTCCCACCTACAGCAGCAATATCGCCGATACGTGTAAACGTTAAAACATATCCTCCTAACGATGCAAAAATATCGAACAGTAGAATAATTCCCGTCTCTCGATCAGCCTCGTCATAGAAGAATTCCTCTCCAATTTCTATATTTTTTTTAAATACTCCCACCTATAGCAACAATATCGTCGATACGTGTAAACGTTAAAACATATCCTCCTAACAATGCAAAAATATCGAACAGTAGAATAAATCCCTCCTCTCGATCACCCTCGTCATAGAAGAATTCCTCTCCAAATTCTCTATTTTTTAAAAACACCCCCACCTATACCAGCAATATCGCAGTTACGTGTAAACGTTAAAACATATCCTCGTAACGATTCAAAAATATCGAAACAGAAGTATAAATCTGGTCTCTGATCGCTCTCGTTAGGATAATTCCTGGATTTTCGCGCGACCGTTCGCACGAACGCATTCCGAATTCGAATCAAAAGCTAGCGCCGAAACGTTCGAAAGTTTCACGAATATACGAACGATATGGCAGCGAAAGAGGGTTTCGGCTGGACAAGCTAGTCCATATCGAAGGGACGAGACGCGAGAGGAGTCCAATAGGGGGTGGTTGGAAGGGTACAAGGGGGTGGGTGTATAGTAGCACGATCCACCCTTGCATTCGTCCATCGCGTCCGTACTAATCTGTGGTCCAGTCGTAAACCGTTTAATTCCGTTTCGTGATAAACCGCGCCCGCCGTTTATTGCTCGCCGGCCACCCCCTTTTCGCCCTCCACCACCCCGTCCTCGTCCACCCCCGTGGCCACGTTTCACCGCATCGATGCGCGACGATTTCGAGCGGGCAAACATAATTAATAGATATTATTTATTCGCGTTGCGTTTATCGCCGTTGGCGAACTCTGCCACGTTAGAGCAGCATGTATGACGAAAAGGGGAGCGATACAAAAGAGCGACAGGAACGGGATGGAATATGAAAGGTCGAGCTTTGCGTCTCTTAATCTGCTTTGCGTTTCATGGTGACTGAAAGAGATTTCCCCTTTTCTCGGCAGAACGACAACGAGGATGATAGATAGAGAGGTGGAGAAGGACAAGGGGTGGAAGAGAAAGATGGAAGGATAGAGATCGGATCAAAAGACGAAAGGGTTGGTCACCGTGGACAACGCGAGATGTATTTAATTGCACTTTATCAACCCTCCGGCTCGCGGTGTATTTATCGCGATCGTTCGAGCTTTATGTAAAGAGGGAAGATCTTGGTTCGATTACGAACCACTCTTTTCTCCTGTCCCTCGATTATTTCGATGAACATCGTTCCTCACGAAACGACGAACTTTTATCGACAAGTTAAGCTAGTTTGAAAGAAAGCAAAAAGATTCGATAATCCATATAGATTCCATAGAAGATTACTCGGTGATTCGTATTTCAATGGAAAGGAATCTTCATTCCGGATCAATTAAAAGCAGTCTCGGTTCATTGAGGGAACGAAAGAAGGTGGAGAACAGAGATCTCGAAATCGGAAACGTTCCTTTCTCGATTTAAGCACGATTTTACTTACGGATGGTGGATTTAATGCTACCGGAGACATCCATCAATTTAATTGGCCAATGTTACTTCCGCCGACGATGGACTATAAACCGTGGGTGTATTGCTAACGAGACCCAACACGGGGTAGTTCGGTTTCCCTGTACTTCGGGTCCAGCCACGATTGCATATATATTGCATATCCCGGACGAGCGGAGGCTACCAGCTACTGTTAATCAGTTTAGAGTTTATGTCCCTCCATAAACTCGGGTACCCCCTGTCTAGCTGTCATTAATAAAACCCCCGTTGATAACTCGAAAAGTCGCAAGGTACACCGGACGAGTATTTTCCACGTTCTCCTCCCTCATCTTCATCCTCGTTGTTGTGGTCGTTGTAGTCTTTGCCGTTTTCGTTGTGTCGGTCTTCGTGGTCCTCCGGAGGAAAGGCGGAACTCGTTATATGGAGAGGAGAGGAGAAGGATTTACTGTCGAGATCTGCATCGTATCTCAGAATATAGCAGCTTTTTCATTTTCATGCCGGCACTCTTAATCCACCGTCGTGGATAATTAGCGGGCGCATCGATAGTCTCTCTGGCTCTCGTTCCGCAGAGGGGGTTGGTGAGACATCCCTCCGTTTTCTGTTAACGAGTCTCCGTCGTTTGCGTAAGGGCCGATTACGGATTCGAAGGAAAGTTCTCCTCGACAATGTCGTATAGATATTTGGTGATTGATTTTTAAAAGGATCGTGGTGATTGAACTATCGCTTCGATTGGAGTTTCACGTTCAACAGCGATGGGGTGATTTGACGTAGAATATTTTTTTATCGATGTCTTGGTAGTTTAATACTTTGACCTACGATTTTTTGTCAAGGCGTGCAAAAACTCAAAATTTTTCACTGATTTCTGATATTTTTGGTATTTTTTTTAAATCCTACCCCCTTCTGATCGATCACTTGCCGCCAAATATTTCATTCATATAGATATCTGTTCGAAAATTACAAATTCTTGTCACCATGTATTTGATACAGGTAACCGCAATGATAAACGATAATTTATTAATTGTAGTGGCAACCGATTAATAAGTTACAAGTTCAAAGGCGTTGGGCCCGAAAAGCCTATTGATAGGTTTCTTGTCGGTAAATTGTTAATAGTAGAAATAATGAGATCGACTGATATTGTCCATTTAACAGTTTTTGGAAGACTTCACAATTTCCTGTTCCATTTTAGGCGCTACGAATCTCACACGTAGTTACAGGCTACGGGGTTAACAATCGTATTTTAACCCCTTGCCTCACGTGACGTGATGAGTAAAATATTTTTAAGTTTTCCAAAAACTCTTAAATTGAAAATATCAGTAGGTCAGAAGACGTTGAAATTAAAGTTGTGCTATTAATATTGCGTTAACTTATACCGATATATTGGTAATCAGTGATAGATTATTATTCCATCAATTAATTCTGAGTTATTGCGCGTTCGGTCACAAAAGAAATCGTAAGGCAATGGAGATTCGAAGTAATTCGAGATAAAAAGAGTTTGAAAAAATCCTGGTTTGAAGTCGTCAGAGGAAATATGCTCTTGGGGGATTAAAACGCTCTCACCCCATAGCGCACTCGCGAGTGTCCCTGACTGATACATTTCGAGTTTTAACGATGATCCGGGCAATAACTTGGGGCTTAACCATGGCGTGAGTTGTGGCTCGTGCTCGATCACCAATCATTGGTTATGTCTCTGGTAATTAACTAATGTTCTTCTCTATGCAAATTACGCGCCGTTTCGTGCTCCCATTCGATTCATCGTCGGCCGGCCGTTATTAGCGCGATGCACCGCGCGACGAAGAACCGATGGCCGAAGAGAAACGAATAGAAACCATCGATCCTGAATGCCGGTAATAACGTAATTAGTCTGTCGCGTAGTGGCGCTTTGTGTAACGGAAGAGCAACGTCGAAGAAAATTGATGACGAGGAAGAACCGTTCGGTTGTCCGCGAAGACGACGCGAGGGGAAATTAATCATCGAATAGATAAATGGAAGCGGGATCTCTTTGAAAGCAACGATTTACGACGTAAATGGCTAAAACATTGACGCAACGTTCATCTAGGTGCCTCGTTACGTTCGTCTTTAAATAGTTATTAATGAATAACGAGACCGTGTTTGCGACCTTTGCGCTCGTTTACTTATTCTATCTTACGTACATGTTTATGAAGTGTTACGAATCACTGTCCAGTCAAGTATGGAGTTAGAAGTCTTCAAATATAGATAGATCATCATTTGAGGAATAATATATTATAATATGGTTTTAATATCGTGACAAGTTATCATGATATTATCGTGAGAATTATCAACCGGTAGAACTTAATTTCTCGTCACGCCTTCGTTCCCTTCTTCAGGAGCGCCGCTCATTTGCATCCTCGACCGACGATGGTGCACCGTAATAATTATTACGATCCGCCCGCGAAAGGGCATACTTTCAACGTTGCGTAAAAGCGACGTCTCTGATAACATCATCGAGTGCGTGCCCCATGGGGAACGCTCTCATATACGCGTGCGTCACGCACGTACCATGGTGGCTCCTTTCGAAACGACGAGAGGAGAAAGAGGAAAGCAACGACGACATCGTATCATGTGTACAGAGGGAATTGGAAATGGCGCGTTTAGGAGATGTCCTCTTTCTCGATTAGATTTCTCCTAAGGTATAGTCTTGAGATCGTCGATTGGATGGTTGCAAAATATATTTGCAATTTTCTTGTGTCCTTAGACCTTAGATTTTTGCACGACTCTGGTGAGTTGTGGAATCGATAGTGCCTTAGATACGATAGATGGAAGATTAGATCGATTTACTAGGAAGGGTGGATTTTTGTAAATAACCCTTCCTTTATTTACCCCTTGCCATAGAATCAAAGCACTCGTGTCGCAGTAGGGATAGGAAATTTGGCGGTTTTCCAAAAACTGTTGAATTGAAAGTTAATGCAATAACAATAGTGTGGATATAATTTTTAATTTAATAGATTTTGGGAAAATTTCAAATTTCCTATTTGACTCAGCGCAACACGAGTGACGGAGTTCTAAGGCAAGGGGTGAACAGCGAAAGGATTATTTGAAAAATTGTAACTTGAAGAAGAGAAATCGTACTGTAGGGGATTAACCCTTTTAGTGCCGACCGAAAACATTGATTGAATTAATGACAAATGTAATTGCAAATAAACAGAATTGTCATTTGGCAATAGTGTAGATAGAACACGCAATATACAGCATAAACAGTGCATTTACAATGATCTATGATAAAATTACTGATATCGTATTAGAAACTAAACATTAACCCTTCGATTTCCAGTGTTAGCACGTCTGCTAACGATGATATATCGTCGTCCGGCACTAAAAGGGTTAAGGAGGACTTATTGTTAGATACTCAGATGTCGAATAATATTGGTTGCTCAATGTCTGCTACTTTTTTTTATATTTTTCTGTATTTTTCAATCGAATACTTTAATAGGGACAAAGTTGCAAAAGTGTCTAAGTAAGAAAGGAATCAGCGAGAACAGCCTTGATGTTTAATCGTCAGAAACAACCCCTCCGTGTGCCATTTTCGAGTCCTTGCGTACACGCACACTGACCTTCGTCAATGACGCCGTAAGAGAGCGAAGGGGACTCGAAGGTACTCATGGAAATTACGTCGTTTTCAATTAGGTTCGAGGGCGAATCATCGTGATAACGGGCGTCATTCGTGCCTGGTTATTCTCCTTTCTGTTATTAATCATGCGTTTGCCGGTCAGAAGAAATAGTTTGAGGGGTGAGTATGAGTTTCGCCATAGTCTCTCGTTTTTTAGATTTTCTGCTTCCTTTGTCAGACGAACCCTCCAAGAGTAATGGGTTTCACGTTTTTCATTCGTCGCGTGAGCAAAGGAAATTTTTAAATCTTTGAATTCGTCTTAACTGTAAGATTATTTAATGAAAATTTCCTTCTTCAAAAAAAGCAGAGAAATTTCTCTTTAACCTTTGAACTTTGGTGTCCAATATTCTTCTCGAATGAGAGAGACTTTTTCACAAAGACTCGTGACATTTGTACGGAATGTGATAATTGAATTTGAGAAATTGTATTATCCACGTCCTGATTTATGATTTTCGTGCTTCGAAAATATTCGAGGAAATCGATGAAGTATTTGACGCTCGTCGTTGCGACAAAAAGAGATTAAATCGGAGCGGATGAAGTAGCTGCAAAGTTAATTTTCTAGCTAACGAGGAAAGAGAGAAGAGTCAGTATAATATCGATGCACGTATTGACCCGAATGAACGTTGCAAAAGGGGAGCCTATATCAAACACTCTCGGGAATTAGGTTTCGCGGTTTCAATTAGGATCGTGGACGAGTTATCGCGATATCGGATAGACGATAGGAGTAGAGGAAAATGAACGGAGAAAAGTGAACGATTTCCATGCTCGTTTACCTCGTCGAAATTACAGCAAGAGACGAGCGTCAATTTCATTTTAATCGAACCACCTCAATTCCATCGGGACTTTCATCCAACCAATTTTTTACAATCCCTGAAATTAACGGGTCGATTGTTGACCGAATTTCTCTTAAAATTCTCCTGATTCCCCACCAATATCCAATTCAACCGATTTATCCAATTCTTTCAATAATTACAAAGGAATTTCAAAAATCTTTCTCCATTGAAAATATCGAGCCAGTAATTTCATTCCAATCAGCACGATTATTGCCAATCTCGTGCACATATCCCATTAATTTCTATGTTCACATATACAGTAGAGAAAAATTCAATTTTAACCCATCAAATTTCTTTATTTAATTACCGTAGCAGTAACTCAATTAATGCTTTTAAACCATCACCCAAAAAATTCACCATCCAACCCCTTCGAACTTTGTCCCTCTCTCTTGAACGTACGCCACTGTGTGCGTTATCGAAGCGTAACTATCAGCCCTGCGATTTTTCTCCCCTCGAAATGTGTGCCAATTACGCTCGCATCGAAGTATATTGAAACACGCGTGACAGAAACACCGTCCGCGTATCATCGTGGCTTAGAACCTGCCCGGTAAAATAGCGCACGGATAACGGAACGATCCATTAACCGTAGGAGAAGGTAATATGGCATTAACACGCGCGAAAGGGCGTGCTGACCTATCCCACTGCCGAAGACCGTACGTACGTGAAAGGGGGAAAGGTAATGGGTGGGGGCAGCCACCCTTTCTGTTCGTCCTGGCACAGTTAATTACCTCGCAATATGATTCCTTCGAACAAAGGAGCTTCAGTTGAACACTGATAATCAATATATTCGCATATTCCACTGATTATATTCCAGTACACTGATCAGAACATATGTACTATTGTAAAGGAATTTTTTTGAAGCCGTTGCGTCGCTGGAGTCGATGCCACTTGAGGATTTGTTTAAAGTTTAAAGCATTGCAAGTATAATATATACAAAGGGTCGAGGAAGGCGATGGGTCGTGACGCTGAAAAACTATTCGGCGTACCGAAATCGGCATTTTAGACGAAACCATCGAAGAGTTCAGAGCGTTGCGCAATTAATATATATTATATATTTTAAAACTTTTTTACCATAAATTTGTTACTACACTATATCGGCTACGGTGATGACGTAAAGTGTTTTAACTCTCTATGGGCTCCTGTGATTTTGAGATAGCACAAGTTCCACTTAAGGTTCTATTCTTCGCAGTACATTTTTCAATTCTAAATATTACAATTTAGTTCGGAAAAATTATGAAATTCTTTAAAATTAATTTTTTAGAAATGAAATTAAGTCCATTATTTAAGATTGCATTTTTATTCTTTTTCGATGTGCTATTGTGCAACTGATCTTCAAGTATCACGAAATATTCGGACTACAGAGAGTTAACCCCTTGCCGTGCCATTTCTTTTGTGATTAAATGGGCAATGACGCTGAATTAATTACTAAAATAACAATCTAGCTACTAATTTCGGATTTAGTAAATGACTTAACGTCATATTGAATAGCATAGAATTAAATTTATTTTATCAGGACCAAGTGATATATTTGATAAAATCTTTTTTGAAGCACCTCAAAATTGACACGTCACGAGTAGCACTTGTTATTGTACGGCAAGGGATTAAAGAGGAAGGATTGGTGCTTTTTGCAAAACCTTGTGGCCGTTTGGAACATTGAGAGGGATGCAGATTTTTCTATGGTAGTTTTAAAGGCTTTTGTAGTACTTTGAGAGGATTTTAGCTTAGTACAGGTAAGAAATTAGTAGAAAGAGTATTGTTTTTAGTGTGACTTTAGCGGGAGCACGAGTCACGAGTGTTTGGAACAAGAAGTGTAATCGTTTCGCGAGTTTTACGTTCAAAAGTGCCTACGTAAGACGAAGGAAAAATGCAGACGGTCTGGCTGGCACCGTTGATGCAGTTTCGGTGCAGCAACCGCGAGAAATATAAAATCCTTCCCGCGACGACTTTGAATCGCGAAATTATTCAAAGTGTTTCACGCGGTTTCGGGGTGTACGTCGTTTCCCTCTATCCTCTTGGTTCTCCACTTCTCTTCCACCCCTTTCTCGCTCCTCTGTCAAGACAGAGGATAGTTCCTGTTTCAGGCCATTTGCAAATGAACTTTCCATAAAGTTTTATCACGCGAATGAGATAAAGGAGTTACATCGCATTTCCTTAATTTACACGACACCTTTAATTCCCGACTTTTCCTCTCTGTTTTTCCCTCGCAGGAGTTGAAAGAAAATCCGTGAGTAAACTTACAAAGTAGAATTCAAGGGACGAGTTTACACTTCAGGATGCGCTTTCTTCCTTTTCTTTAACTTTGCGAGGAAGTCATTCTATGCATAAATTCGCAAACTAACATTTTTCAAGGAGAATTAATTAGTGGCACTGATCTTAAATCCCTCGTCAACTCTCGAAAATTTTTCCTCCATTAGGAGTCCACATAAAGCCATAAATTCCAGGCGAAATTATCATAGAAATTGGTGCCGAAAAAATACAAATAAGTACAAAATAAAAAACTCAATCTTACCTAAATGGTTAATGATTAAAACTCTCAATTAGCGGAGAAATTCCATCTCAATTACCCCTAAGTATTTTTTCCCAATTTAGTATTTAACACTAGAACTACCGGCACTAAATCTATTATATTTAAATATACTAAATAAATACTTTAAGACAAGGAGAATCAAGAGGTGGAAAAAATGATATATTCGGTAATTTAAGTTTTTTAGAAAGAACGTGGAATATCTATTCTATTACTGTCCAATAAACTTGGAGAATTTTTGGAAAAAAAGAAGAAAACCAGTCATTTTGACTTGCTTGGTAGTTCTAGTGTTAACACTATGTTGCTCGATGACACCACGTTAGCATTGTTCCTTATATAAAATTGACAATCACCTACGACCTTTTCAAAAAAAAAATTACTGTTATTTCATAACCGGTCAAACGATCAGTTACGGTAAGAATAGGTATGAAGTGTCGGTTAACCCTTTGCGCTCCGAATTATTTTACTAACTATTCGTCAGATAAGCAAATATAGTCTCTGAAAATTCTCTCCCGATAATTATTCATTTTTTACATTATACTAAAAACATTTGTAATTACCGCGGAATATTTATGTCAAGATGCAAAATTATTGTTGATTTTGAAAAGTCAATAATTAATAGATAACACGTTAAGTAGCACAGGAAGCTGTGTCGAGTGTAGCTCGACATAGGAGTGCAAAGGGTTAATGTTAAATCTATCAAAGTATTAAAATCCATTAATAGATTTACCATTAATGTGAGAACCAGTCATTTTAACTTCCTTTATACTTCTACTGTTACCATATTATTATCACAATCTCCACGCTTTCTCCCCCACCTAAAACAGAAGTATCCAAACGAAACGACCACACCAATTAAAATATAAAAAGAAAGAAACACAAATTTTCCTCACCCCTTCTCCACGTACGTCACATCTCACTGCCATCAACAATTCCCACCCCTCCAAGTTTCTTCTTCCCAAGTCTGATTATACCTCTATAATTCTGTTCCTCCGTCGCGCAGATATTCCACGAGCATATCAATCTAATTTCCCAGAGGGAAGCAAGTATACTTTAACGATCGCAGAAAATGTCAACCAAGACGAACATCCAGATGTCCATCTCGCGATTCAACGGCATAAAGTAAACCTACGTAAAAACCGTGGAAAATACCATACGACGGTGGTCCGAAAACTTTGATGAGTTTTAATCAGACAAACGAGCGGCCGAGTGCCGTGATACGAGTTCATTTGCGCTAATGAAATCAGTGTTATCTCTTCGACGTGGCTCGTATTGCGCCGACTGCTATTCCGCGCAGAGCCATACTGTAAACCATAATGGACGATGTCCAAGTAGCTCGAGTAGTCGTAAGTCTACGCGCCGTGAGGAAGAAGAGGCAGTCTGCGATTTACGTCCTAGCACGTATATACACGTTCTCCATGTCCTCCCACGTATCCTCCGTTCTTCGTGTGTGCACGAGTACGTGCCGGTACGATGGCCCTCTCGTATTTATGACTAGCACCGCTACTGAATATCTGAAAGTCGATTATCCGAATGTCGCGAACGAACGACCATCCCAAGTGGAAGATAGCTGGTTACAAGTGTAACGGAATGGCTGTTAATTTGTCTGCTCGAACGGGGAATGGGATTTTTGTAGGGGAGATTTTCTATGATGGGGAGAACTGGCTGGTAATTAAATAATTATCGATTGAATTGCCGCTGGTTGAATATTCTAGGGGATGGATATTTAAGGGGTGATAATGAAATATTTATTGAAGAGTAAACCTTGTTTTATCGTCGTTCGAGGAAAATGTTTTTAGCGATGTTTCTTGTTTTTTTTTGTATATAATTACCGTTGCATGTGAACCTTGGAGTGGTCGTTTCTTGGAGTTTAAAGTGCAGGTTATTGCACTGAATTTCATGGAATATTTATTAAGTTGATGGTGAAGCAGAGGGGATATTTTTCCCTCGTATCGTTACGATTCTATTGGAACGAGTGGCCGAATGATTATTGCTCCTGGCGATCGTCCGTTAGCGTAACGCAAACCTATTATCTAAATGCCGGCATCGTTTGAATAACCGTATTTTTGCTGGTATCGTCTCGACTTTTATTCCGACGAGTATCCGCGCGATGGCCCTCTCGTATTTACGATTAGTGCCGCTACTGAATAAACCGATTATCTAAATGCGAACGAACGATGGAAATGACAGATGTTTCAATATGGACAATAATATATACGATGTATGGAGCTATCGTTTGAATTTTTTTTCACCGTGGGTATCGCGATGACGTTTCTGCTTTATTTACGATCGACGGGAGTGTATTAAATCTTTATGGCTTTAATAACAGTTTCGATTTAATGGAATAATGTTTTCCGCGTTGTTATTTTTAATTGAAAACTATAATTCCAGCAGGTATTGAAAGATAAAGATATATAAAATGAATAAAATAGGAAGTTGGTAAATTAAAATGAATATAATGATCATAGTTTGAAGATCTGAATTTGTAGATTTTATTATAGTAGATATCTACAGGGTTTTCGAATTTTTTGTATAGTGCTGCTCAAGTTTATTTCTGATTAAGTAAAATCTATACACGCTTGTGTATTAAGTAAGGTATAAAAGTGGCATGAATATGAATATATCCCCCTGGCTTTTGTTTTCGCGAAATACATGACATAACACCTTAGCTAAATCATTTGCATAGAATTACATTGTCACCGACCGTGAAAAGCGACGATTTCTAAACAATTGCTTTCGCTAGTTTTCCCATCACCTTTCCTGACAGGAAAATTAGAAATTACGTCGATTCTTTTAAGTCGTGCAGTTTTCCTAAATTACGTAAAACGTACATGCTTTGACATTGAAGCAAGTATAAATTAAACAATTAGGTACGAATATGGTAAATCAACTTTAACAGAGTTGGTAGTCCCTTCGTTGTAAAAAATTCAATTACCTAAAACATTTAAATATCTCGAAACAAATAAACTGTTAATTAAACAACATAATTGCCAATAGATAATCAAAAGAGGATCTATCAACTCGTAAAAATCAAACAATATAGAAATAAAGCTCTCTCAAATTGTACAATATTATTATCTCAGTTCAACTTTCACAATTTATCAACGTCACTGTCTGAAAATCACAGTGAAAATAATTTCATCCGAAAATTAATTCGCAAAATTATTCTACTCCTCGATATTAAACCACAAAGGGTTCAAGTATCTCAAACATTGCTCACCCCGTATAAATTTTCTCCAGCGCATAGAATGAATTACATTGAATTATTTCCGAATAAATATCCTCCGCAATCGTGCATTATATATCATATAAAATTTACTGGCAAATCGTGTCCGGCTCGAGATATTTTTCATTGTCCGTAAAAAGGGAATCGGAGAAACCGCGGTCTCCATTGAGACGACGGATATTATTGTTCCCCGTATGGGGAACACCCTGAGTTTTCCTCATTGCTAGCAGAGTATAGATAAATCTTCTCGACTCGCGGAGGCGTCTAGTCCACTTGGCCCGCAGAAAAGAATTTCTGCTTCGGAGGAGACGCACCCGGCGAAAATTGTCCTCGTAAAAATGATTGCACAGCGGAGAATGCCAGGAAGTATGTCCCTCTTCTGCGATTCGACTGCGCGAATGCGACTTGGGTCGATAGTTAATTAAATGCCTGTTCTATCCTTACGTCATGAGATATATTGTTCGAGATTCTGCGAACAATAGAATACACAAATGTCCATGAAGTTATTTAATTTCTATGCTTTAACACTAAAATTACTGGTCCAAAATTATTTTTTAATTCCCGAAATTAATAGAGGAGACATGAAGTAAATATTCTGCTAAAGAATTTTAAACACAGATACATATTTAGACGCGAATTAGACTATTTGGGTGGATAGTTAATTAAATGCCTGTTCTACCCTTACGTCATGAGTAGACTGCGGATTTTTATGCATTTATGACAAATTAAATACGGCTAAAATATACAAAAAGAACATAATATAGAAACATATCTAAAATATCCAAAGTATGGTATTTGTTGTAATATTTCTTAAGTGCAATAAATCCCTAGATAGGTTTTCCTGTCTCACCTGCATTTGTGAAACTCGAAATTTGCATAAACATCCGCAGTCTAGTCATGAGATATATTGTTCGAGATTCTGCGAACAATGGAATACACAAATGTCCATGAAGTTATTTAATTTCTATGCTTTAACACTAAAATTACCGGTCCAAAATTATTTTTTAATTCCCGTAATTAGTAGAGGAAATGTGAAGTAAATATTCTACTAAAGAATTTTAAACACAGGTACAGCTTTTAGATGCGACTTGGACTACTTGGGTGGATAGTTAATTAAATGCCTGTTCTACCCTTACGTGATGAGATATATTGTTCGAGATTCTGAGAACAATCAAATACACAATTGTCCACGAAGTTATTTAATTTCTATGCCTTAACACTAAAATTGCCGCTCCAAAATTATTTTTTAATTCCCCTAATTAACACTAGAACTATCGGCGTCAAATCTAACATATTTTAATAAGTTAAATAAGTACTTTGAAAAAGGGGGAATCAAGCGGCGGAAAATTTGATCGATTGGGTGATTTATGTTTATTGATGTAGAAGTAGAATATTTATTCTATGACTCTTATATAAACTTGGAGAATTTTTTGAAAAAATTATGTACCAGTCATTTTGACTGGTTTGGTAGATTTAGTGTTAATAGAGGAGTCATGGAGTAAATTTTCCACCAAAGAATTTAAAAGAAAATATATTGTTTTAGACACGAATTTGATGATAAATTCAAAATGGAGACCATGGGTGAAACAACTTCCTTGAAACTTAATAAGTACGAATTCCCAATTACTAAGGGTGACTTCAAATTCCCATAATCTCAAGAAGACATTACCAAAGTTACACACTTAACCAGTTAGCTGTGTTTGACGAGTATACTTGTCATGCGTAAAAGCTACTACTTGTCATTTAAATTATAATTTTGACGAAAACTAAAATACATTCGTAAATTTCAAGATGTTTGCAATATTTTGAGGCCATGCCGAAGTAAAACGAGTAACTAAAGGGTCAAAATAATTTGAAATAGATTTATGCTCATCTCTCGATTTTCGTGGCTCAAAATTCCAAAGAATTTCCGCCACAGTTAACTGGTTAATCTGCTATCCATTGAGCAATTTGAAAACAAATTTTCCTGAATCCAACATCAAACAAATCGCAGAGACATTAAAGAACGACATAAAAAAACGGATGAAATCCCTCCACCCCCATTATTCTTAACTGTTAACGCGTCACGAAGAGTCCATGTCAGACAGAAAAATATGTATAAAGTACATAGGATAATATATCGGATAAGGTAGGTAGTATTATAGTCGTAGTGTACTATTCATTTCGATGAAGATATCCCGAGCAAGTGGAGCGTTTCCGACGAGGTGTAGAGGAGCAACATTATGTTGGAGAACCTTCCGACACTATCGCCTCGTTGGTGTATATACGTACATACATAAGCAACGTATTATCGTGACGGCGGACAGTGAATTAACGACGAAGCGATTTCGAGGCATTATATTGCGTCTAGCTGACAAATGGAGACGGCGTTATATCTCGTGGCACGTGTTGGTAGGTAATCAACCGGAGTACCTGCCGGTACGACGAATATTTTAAGGTCAGATTTTACTATTTTCTCTCTGCACCTATAGCTGGCTTGGATGGCGTGCGACGAGGTATTATCGTATCCGCTTTCGCCGTGGTCGTCGTTCTCGTTGTCGTACTCCACGTCTACCTTCGTGGTTCGTTCCAGACGATGGTGGTTTTAGCCTTCCTCGCTCGGAATTCCCTTTCGTCGAATCGCTCGAATACTCGAAAAGTTCGACGATAAGTTCCGTTTATTTTAATGCCAGTTCTCGAGATAAGGCGCTTCTGATTTTTGGGGGTGGGAAAATCTGGCATTTTTTTACATTATTATCCCGAGTCAAACATTTTTTAAGCCCAAAATCCTCCTAAATTACCAAATAACTTAGGATGTTTAGGCTGAATATGAAAAAATATGTTACATATGAAAGAATGCAAATTTTAATTCCACAATCGCCTTAAACTTGTTAATTTTTGCCAGTTTTGCTTAGTTTAGGATGAATTTAGGCTTCATACAGCCCAAAACAATCCTCAGCATTCTATAATGAGGAGTTTTAGAATTGGAGTGGAATGATCTGGATCCAAAAAAATTCTCAATATACTAAAAATTAATTTGATTTTAGGAGATTTAGAATTTATATGGAATAAAATGATAATTTAATTCCTACTTGCTCCTGAAAGCCCTATTTTTAGAATATGAGTCGACAGACTTGCAACTTCTGAAATATTTTTAGGGGATGTCAGATTAAATTGGAATAAAAATTTTACCTGATCAGTCCATATAACTCCTAAAAATCATATTTACAGGACTTTGAGGCGCGTAGACACACAAGTTGAGGATTTTGAGGTTCAAAATGGTATACATAATTAAACGGCAAATGAGAAATCAAAAGAATCTAGGATTTGAAGTTTCTTTTTAGGCTGGACTTTTCGACTCGGGATGAGCTCCGTTTGTGAATTTGTAAGGAACAGTTATAGGATGAGTTTTTGGGTGGGTTAGAATTAAGAGGGTGATTAGATGTGGTAAATGGCACTGATTCTAAAATTGACATGTATGTTGCTGGAAGACGAAATGGTATAAATTTGCAAGATAAAGTTAGAAAATCAACGGAATTCTATCACTGAACATTACTTAGCCGACCGATCGGGTAGATCTAACCATTTTCAAACTAGTCGGTGGCCGAGCGATCGGGTATTATTTTTGACTTGAGGAACGCTTCTTTCTCTATAGAGCTTCTTATTTCTATAGAGTACAACATATAGGTAATAAGATGCACCAATTTTTGAAGTCTTTTATTGGCCATTATTACGGCACTACGCAGAAAAATGCGCTGTGCACAGCGCAGTTTGGCTTTCCGAGCGCGGTAAAAACTTTACAGTTTTCTGTGGCGCGTACGGTCGGCTAAGTGTTAAGAATTTTTAGTAAAAAAATTTAACATCTTGTGAATTTGAATTATTGCAAATTTAGCTTTAAGAGTACTTCAATTATATAGGTATCGATTAAAAAACATGTAATAATTTTGAAAAACCATAAGAAAGCATATCAAGGAGGATCTGTTAAAAGCGGCGAAACTGTTCGCCATTTAGCCTCATCGCGATTACGAGCCAGAAGGGTTATTAAACCCGTCGGAGCGTTTTCCTGACGTGTTTGGACTTTTAGTCGGTGATTAGCATCGAATTTCCCGAGAAAGCGTTTCAAATTAAGCGTCGGCGCACCTGAGCTTTCTCCTCTCAGCCTCGAGTGCACCGTCGTGCGTGTAAAGGGAAAGAGCGACGATTATATTTCACTGTCAGTTTGGGGTGTGACGTTACCCTCAGACGAGCTGATATTATATCGCGCGTGCGAACAGACGGATTCCAATCGTGTGCTAATTAACGAGATAGCATTTAATTGCCACTCGGTGCACATCTGACAGAATCGATTTCCTACATTCTTCTTTCATTCCCATTCTACTGCAATAGAAGGCAGGAATTTCAAGGAATTCAAAGAAACTCCAAACATCCCAATTTTCTCGAAGGTTTCTCCTCCAAAAGGATCCATAATGTCTTTTCCTTCAAAACGGACCTACCCAATGGGTCCCTCGTTTTATCGAGCACTCGAGATCTCCGCCCAATATTTTGGAAAAGAGCACGCACGAAAAGACACGTGTTTCCTTCGAAGAACAAAAACCGGGGAAGTTGTGCTTTTCCCACAGACTCGGGTCGGATAAAAAAAGATACCGGTAATAATAGTCCAGGGCGAGGAACGTTGCTCTAGCCGCGTCTATTCAACCTGTCATTCGCGTTTTGCGGTCACCATTGTGATTTGCAATGGTAACCCTTCGCACATCCTGCCTATTGTTGCGAAAACGCCCATTGGTCTCCGTTCCTCCCTCTCCTCTTCTCTCCGTCTCTCTCTACCTTCTGTATCTTTATCTTGCCTCAATTTATACATCATTCTCTCTTGTTAGACCTTATCTTCATCCATGTTCCTTTTTTTCCTATTTTTATTTCATAGCTTTTCAATTTCTCCCTTCGTCCCTAATTTTGCGCCCTCTTTTCATCTTTTGGACTGTCTCTATCTTTGTCCCTTGTGCTTTTCTATCTTTCTCTTTCTCCCTGTTTCTTCGTCCGACCAGTTTAACCCTCCGTTTTCGTGCAATTCCCTCCCTCTGTTCGATGCCGTCCTACGTTCAATTCTAACCGGAAGCGTTTAAGTGCATAACTCTAACGCCATAGTGCGCAGGGTGTGTATCATCATTCTACGTTGCAACCGGGCGTGCCCCGGTGCATAAACGTGCAAAATGCATATGCACTCGACCACCGGTTTGTCCATATCGTGCGAAAATCCCTACCGGCTATCACGAACGTGCGACTCTCTTTGAATTTCGAACGAGTGGACAAAGTATTCGATACTTTCGACAGTTCAGAATCGTTTCCGGTGGGTGGAGAGTAATAACGGTACTTGGACGATTAATCGACGTTAATATGGTGTTACCTTTTCTCTTTTATGTTAATTTTGACCTTTCGTTTCCCGCGATTTTTCATCACCAATTGTGGGAGTAACGGGCGTTACGAATTACGGTTATTTCGCCCTCGAAAGGGTTGCAGTTACGGTTTTCTCGTTGACAGTATTAGCCGAATGAAAATTTCGCACGAGAATTTACTCATATCGTGTGACATAATGCAACGTTTATGACGCTAGGGTGGATAATGTGAAATTTGTACTTTGATTTACGTAAATGGACGGTCATTAATGTAATTGGTACAATTATTCTGTCGAATTTGAGAACGATTCGATCCATCTGCTTCTGTGGATTGTAGTTTCTGTTAGTAGGATATTATCTTTATAGAGGGGGAAATTAGAATATGTATTCGTCGTGAGTTCTATAATTGATAGACTATTATTCATACTTTTATTTAACAATAGCTGTCGGGTGTTTACTGCAAATGCTACAAAATTGAAAGATCTTTGAATTCATTATCACAAATCATAAATATTCATTAGAGTATTCGACGTCTTAATTAACGTATCCTTACAAACATAATATCTATGCAAAATCCTCTTTCCGCGATTTACTGCTCAAACATTTCAACGATTAATCATTGCACTCAAATATTGATCCTAATATAAAAATAATAATTTACCAATCGTGATAGAAATATCCGCAAAAACAAATTCTAATTTATATAATACCCCGTTATCTCTGGATCATTCCTCCCACAAGAATTCCTCGATGCACCATGAAATCAATAATTCGAAGCCCACCTAAAATAATATATATATCACAGGTGACCATAGCAGTTAAACCTGAAAAATAAAACCAGGAAACGCAGTGGAGGAAGCACATTTTACTTTCCGTTTCAGTTTTACCAAGGATACCGCGAAACCGCAAAGAAAGTTTCCGTCTTCGATGCAAGCTGCAGTTAGGCTAGGTTAGTTATTTGGCCGTACAGGTAATCAGAACGGAACAAATTAGGTCAAGACGAGCAATTAGCCCTCGGAGGGCGGGTCAATGCTACATTTAAGACGGCATATGGCTATCCGTCGGATGCACACGTGCTTAAACACCATGAAACAACAATGTGGTTCGTACAGGAAGGAAGAACCTAAAGGTAAAAAGGAAGAAACAATTACGCTCTTTTTTGTCCACCTCTATATTATTTTTTCAATGCCGTTTTTTCAACGAATAACTTAAAATATTGTAAAACTATAAAAAAAATAATACACATTAATCAGTAGAAACTTTAAATACTCTAATTGGGAGTCGAACTCTCAACAATTTTCTAACTCTTCTCTCAAGATTATACTCTCTACTGTACTCAACTAAACTCTGTTCATAGTTCAATTCTGTTCATAGCTCAACTCTGTTCATAACTCCAAGTCTGCTCATAGTTTAACTCAGCTCATTGCTCAACTCTGTTGATAGCTTAAATCGGTTCATAACTCAACTCTGCCTCTCATCTGCCTATGGATCAACTCTGTCTATAGTTCAATTCTGCTCATAGCTCAATTCTGTTCATAGCTCAACTCTGCTCATAGCTCAATTCTTTTCATAGCTCAACTCTGTTCATAGCATAAATCGGTTTATAACTAAACTCTATCTCTCTTCTGCCTATGGTTCAACTCTGCTCATAGCTCAATTCTTTTCATAGCTCGATTCCTTTCATAGCCCAATTCTGTTCATAGCTCAACTCTGTTCATATCTCAAACTCTGCTCATAGTTTAACTCAGCTCATAGCTCAACTCTGTTCATAGCAAAAATCGGTTCATAGCTCAATTCTTTTCATAGTTCAATTCTTTTCATAGCTCAATTCTGCTCATAGCTCAATTCTGTTCATATCTCCAATTCTGCTCATAGCTCAACTCTGTTCATAGCATAAATCGATTCATAACTAAACTCTATCTCTCTTCTGCCTATGGTTCAACTCTGCTCATAGCTCAACTCGGCTCATAGCTCAATTCTTTTCATAGCTCAATTCTGCTCATAGCTCAATTCTGTTCATATCTCCAATTCTGCTCATATCTCCAATTCTGCTCATAGCTCAACTCTGTTCATAGCATAAATCGATTCATAACTCAACTCTATCTCTCTTCTGCCCGTGGCTCAACTCTGTCTATGGCACAACTATATTCATAATTCAACTCTGTTTATAGTTTAATCCTGTCTATTGCTTAATTCCGCCTATAACTCAACAGATTCCCAAAAATTCACGCTCTGATCCACCCTCAATGCTCCTTCTGACAGTATGCATTTTTCATCTTTTTCACAAGTTGCATTTTCCACTATACTTTTTCATTTTCTCCTTATCCACAGACCAAACACTCACGCCAGCATTGACACTAGTGGCCTTTCGATTCACGCATTCCGAACACGGACTCTCGCTCATACAAAGTCCATTTCCACTCATTAATTATAAACTACTTTCTAGCTTTAAAAAATTCCGATGCTATAATCGATTTCATTATACATAAATTATTCTTCCTCGAGGTAAGCTTCTTACGTTTGTTTGTGTTTGCATCTGAAATAATCGAATTTACATATAACATACATCTTTCGTAGCTACTCGTGGTGTTTTAATTCCGAAATCCATGTCGTTAGAAGTTCAAGGTGAGGTCGTGCGAATAATAGATTGTAATACTCGTGGTCGATGTTTTCGATAGATTTCGAATAAACAGTTACCGTGTCGTATATTATTAAAGTGCTATTAAATATCACGAGAAAGAGGTTCGTCATTCGGATTTTCATTTCTACAAGGATTTAGAGTAACATATTTCTCTTGCTTCACTTCTCTGCGGGTTTATTCGTTAAACAATGTAATTTCGTGGAACAAACAAAGATTTATGCTTCATAAATTTTGCATAGAATCAACAGGCGAAGCTCTACGTTTTACATCACTGACGTTAATGAACATTGAAATGCAATAGTGAATATTCTACATGAAAGGTTTCTCTGTAACCTCCGTGATCCAGTATTTTTTCCTCCAACTCAAACCATACATTATACAATTACTAAAAAATATTTAAACACCCTCACTTTCTACACAAAAATACATCAAAGTATCTTCCTCAAAGTATCTTCCCTACCCAAACATCAACCTTACAAAAATTACAAGAACCACCATCAAAATAAAATCCATCATAATAACCCTTCCTCCCAACCCCTCCACCCTTACAAAAGAAAATCCACAAAGTACCCTAAAACTTTTCCAAATCCATCGAAATACATTTACCCACAATACCAAAGCTCGTAACCACCATGGATCAGCTTTTCCAAATCCAATGTCGACGTCGTCGAACCAACCACCCCTAATCGTCCCAGGCAAAGTGAAAAGTCACGCGTGTCCCGTCAGACGCATGCACGAGCTTAAAGCCTCGTATTTCGAGCTTCGAATTCGAAGCGTTTCGCATTGCACACCTGTACCTCGTAAACGTAGAAAACGCCTCGAGACATCGAGGCTATGGTTGCAAACCGTTGGACTCCGAGGTGGCCTAAGGGCTAGGCAACGTCACGGTGTATCCCTAGGGTGCAACAATGCCTTTGGCTTTGATGTTAAAGCCCCGCTTCCGTCGTACGATCGTGGCTTGGACTGTTCCGCTCCTAATAGGTGAAACTGCACCGTATATACATATATAGAGAGAGGGTAGACAGAGAGAGAGAGAGAGAGACATGAAATCTATCTGGAACGTAGGTAGATCGAGAGAGAGAGAGAGAGAGGGATACAAATAGATAGAGAGGTAGAGAGATGAACAGAGCACGAGAGAGAGAGAGAGATGGAGAAATTGATAGATACGCAGATGATAGGGAGGGAGAAGGTGGGAGGTAGGATGAGAGCGAGGCGCGGTATTATCGAGAGAAGGGGTGGTTTAAAGGGGGTGGAATCGCGAATCGGAACTGACCGCCAGGAGGTACTCACGCGACGGGTACGTCCGGGCTATCAGAGAGGATATACAAGCTCTCCGGATGCTCCGTGGATGCCCACGGCAAGCGGTCCGCGTTTCCACTGATTCGGTGTATCGAGAAACGCAATTACCGTGCCGGATTAACTGAGGTCGAGCCCGCTGGTATTGCCAATTGAACATACTCGGTCTGCTCACGAGGAGTTGCTCTGATATTCTCGACGTTTTTCGTTCTCGCTTTCGTTCATTCTACAATACATATATATATATATCTATGTAGATTGTTGTATTATTATGAGAATTTTTCAACAATTTTTCCATCTCCTTATGAATCGATAATACACAGGGCGTATCGAAAATTAGTGAGGGGTGGTAAGGTGTTACGATACAGAGGAAGGTGGAAATTTCTGGCCTCGAATTGAAACGTAGAAATTTTGGGACACGCACGGTAGATACTTAGAAATCGTCGTCGTCATTGCAGGTTAATGCATTGCGTTTGAATTAGAAATTAAGTGTTGATACAAACATAATGCAGAGGATGGGGGCTTGGAATAATGAATAGTAAACGCGACCAAGTATATATACCGTTGCGTTGTTGTGCGCGTTCTTTATCGTTTGGCAGAATGAATGTATAGTGTCAACGAAAGTATTGATACCAGGTTGGAACGAAATCTTCCATTGAGATCAGGCTTTTTATTTGAATTATTAGGAAAAAGTGTTACGTGAGAGGACAACGAAAAGTAATCATGGGGCTGTGGGACATGTATAATTATTATTTTTTTGAAATCGCGGGTGAGTGGTGAATTTGTGAATTATAGAAAATAATTGTGGCAAATGAACTACGTGCTTTGATACATTTTTGCGCGAGTGTTTTATAAAAAATTTTCATTACTTTGATTTAAAATAATTAATAGTTCTGTCGATAGAATTCGTTGCTTCGTGTTATTGAGAATTGTGGAACGTATAATTTTTATTGATCCGTACTGGTCGTGATAGCTGGAAAATGAAATTTCGATTAATCCTCCACGAAATTCACTTCGCTCGTGAAATTTTATCGACGCGAGACGTGTTAATATTAAATCATATTACAAAACAACAAAATAATTCAATCGTTTTCACAATTCTAATTAACCTGTACGATTATGACGTTTGTTAAATAGTATCGAGATTAATTTACAATTGATGATATTACGATTGATTTACAATTATAATGTTTATAATCAGCATGAATTAAACAACATTCAAATTTGATCTTCGACAATGCAAAGACCTTTGATACGTATTTTTCAGATAAAAGAACAATTGACTATCCGTTAATGAGCTCACCTGTACCGCTGCTTCTCATTAGTTTCTCTTACTTATACTTCATTTTTCAATGTGGACCAAGATACATGAAAAACAGGCAACCCTATTCCCTCAAAACCTTTATGAGGGGATACAATGTATTCCAGATATTTATAAATGCTTACATGATATATAAAATATTAGATCTCGGCTGGTACGAGAAAATATGGATCTATTGTTATCCATTCACCTTCGGTGTCGAGCCCATGGAACTCAAGGTACCTTTTAATCTACTTTTAACGATTAATTATCAATCGATCATTTAACCGATTAACCAGCAATATCCGATAATTAGACTGCGGATTTTTATGCATTTATGACAAATTTAATTCGGCTAAAATATACAAAAAGAACATAATATAAAAATATATCTAAAATATCCAAAGTATGGTATTTGTTGTAATATTTATTAAGTGCAATAAATCCCTAGATAGGTTTTCCTGTCTCACCTGCACTTGTGAAACTCGAAATTTGCATAAACATCCGCAGTCTACCGAAAATCGATCGTTTCAATTTAGTGAAATATTAACCCTTAATGCTCCAACTTTTAAGTGTAAATATCGAACTTCACCTTTAAATAATATTGAAGAAATATAAAAACTAAAAAATTAGTATTAAACCCATATTCTTTCCACGATGTTACGAAGCTTTTGTATATAACATTTTTCTCGCAAATGAACGGTTCTGGAGTTATTATTTTTTTCCACCTGGATTTTCGATTAGTTCCTCTCTGCGGTGGTGACTGAGTGGCACACTTGGAGCGAAAAGGGTTAATAGCGTCAATGTGACTTATCACCCGGGCATAAATTACAATCGATTACAATGAACAGTGCATAAATCTGGGAATTGTATCACTACGCTTTAAACAACGTCATTGCATATTGAGCACGCTGATTTTATACGCTCGCGTATATGTTCTTTCTTTCACAGATGATCTCAGTAACATATCTGCTGATGGTTATCAAAGTGGTGGACTACATTGAGACTGTTGTGTTCGTTCTTCGAAAGAAGAACAGCCAGATATCCTTCCTCCACTTATACCATCATCTTTCGACAGTCTGGCTAGCTTGGATCGTCGTGAAATACTTCGTCGTCGGAATGGCACTGTTCTTTATGCTCGTTAATTGTTTCGTTCACGTTGTAATGTACACCTACTATTTCATCGCTTCTTATGGCCCCACCGCGCAGCGTTTCACAAAGGCGGTGAAACCTTTCATCACTATTATGCAAATGGTAAGTCAAGAAACAACTTAATCTAATCCTCATGATACACTTCGATCTGATTCTTTCCTGACGTCAATCTCCACCATTCTAGGTACAATTCGTCATCTTGATCTTGTACTCGCTACAATCCTTCTATCTCGGCTGCAAGGACACCTCAGCATTAGCGCTACTGATGATAACTAATTTGGTGATCAATTTCATCCTCTTTTACAACTTTTACCAGCAGACTTACAAGAAGAAGACGAAGAAGGCATAAATCTCGCCGTTGCAATATTACTAAATTCATATATATACATATGTGTGTGTGTGCGTGTACATATATAGATTTATCCCAGAGAGACTTAGTCTCTCGATGCGCTCAATTCCCTTTTACGCTATATCCTTGAAATTTCTCACTACCCTTTTATCTTCATCCCCCGTTGACTCCTTCGTTTCCAATCGTCTCCACGATACTTCTCGATCTACTCCACGTTCAGATCGTGGTCTCGAGACGAATCTGTAGCCTCGAGGTCCACGTCTACGTCGGGCACGTACATAATTTTGGATTTAGTGTCGCGTTAGGCCGTCCGAGTTTGAGTATCGTCCCCGGAGCACGGCGAGATACCGCATGGCCGGCCGTGCACAGTGATTTGTGGACGTCAATACGGGGGTTACGCGTGACGTATCTCACCGATCATAATTACATCCTGCTGTTACTGGAGATCCTGACTCCTTCCTCCGTCGCTTCCACCCCCACGTGCAACGTCTCCCCCGTATACGCTCGTTTCTCCACCCTCGCTGACGTCCTCCGGGGCCTCCTGATTTACCGGCTTCCTCTTGCCTTTCCTCCTAATGGCTCAATCGCCCGTTTTAACTCTCCCTCGATCGTCTCTCGATTTCTATGTCCTCGAAGTTCGATCAGGTTTCGTTTTGATTTCATTTTCTATCTCTTTCTTGTTCTTTTTCATGCTGTTTCCCTCTGTTACTCAAACGTGGCATATCGTGATTTCTATTCAACCTGGGTGGCGAAGGTCGGTGACTTTGCACGATATAAATAGCCGGGCGTATATATTTCGAAGTTGTTTTAATAATTTATGGAACTGGATTGGTGTTACTTTGGTTGAATATTGTTGGAAGTACTTAAAGGGTGTGCTGTTTGACGGAGTAGACGGTGATGGTTGTTTTTTGTTTTCTTCATTTAAGACGTTTCATATATTTATTTCATTGTTGAAATTTAGAATCTTTGGGGTGAAGATTTTTGAGGTGAGGGCAGAAGTTGTGGATGAATTGGGAGAGAAAGAGAGACGATAGAGCGGTTGGAGATGGTGATACGAAAGGGTTAATTATCGTGTTAACAATGTAGAGGCTATGGTGCGTATGAAGTTGAAGACTCAATGGAAGTAAATTCAGATCTGAGTAACATCTTGGAAGTTTTTTTTTACGTATGTCTATCATAGTCTCAGTATTTCAAAATCCACTTTAAATTGTTGGTCCATGGAAAAATTATTATAATATTGAACTTGGAAAAAATAGAGAAAAGGGAAGGAAGAACAGAAAATGGTATGGAAAGAATCAAAGCAACAATTTATTGTCTCTCGAGGGGTTTGTCGAGTCGAAACTCACGATCTTGCCGGACTAACAGGTAACAATTGAATTTCTTTGTCGCCGATCCCTCTATCTTTGCAAACACGAGATGTAACCTTTTGTACCCTTTGATTTTTTATTACTACTTTAATAGCTGCAACGCTGTCCCTAAATCACGGCGTAGACCTGTAAATGTTGCTAAAGTTCAGGCAGAGCTATTAGTATAAATACGGTTATAATGCAGGCCTTAGGGGTTGGAGAGGGTATAAACAGCCAGTAAATCAAGGCCTGTAACCCTCCGGCGAAGGGGCTTAAGCAGAAACCTGAAACCAGAACGAACGTTTAGCGCCTAGACGGACTATTAAGTCTCTTTTAATCGGCTTTCCGTAGATTCTTCCTAGCTCGGTGTATTGTTGTCGCGATATTGTAACGTTAGCTTCGATATCCCCCGAAGACCGATGAAATTTTATTGGTGTCATTTTAATTAAAATCAGTGGACCCAATGTTAGAGTTACCGGCTTTACATCTACTATTTAAACATATTAGTGCTACGTATACTCACAAATAATTTAATATATTTAAAATTATCAAATAAATCTGCCCGAATCAAATAAATGAAGGGGGCAGAAAACTTGATCGATTCAAGTCTTTCAGATCGACGTAGAAAATTGAAAAACAAACAGGGTTAAAATTTTCAGGGTACAATTTTTAAAAAATTCAGGACAAGTCATTTTGACTTGGTAGATCTGGTGTTAAATAAGTATTTAGAAAAAAGTCGAATCAACAGGTGAAAAAGACGAGAAATTAAGTGATCTTCGTTATACAAGATAGATATTTTCTACATGATTCTCTTATCAATTAGGAAAATTTAAAAAAAAATTGGGACCCAGTTATTTCTACGGCCAAGGTAGTTTTAGTGTTAATCTTCAATTCAATGTTCTTTGTCGAACCTTGCTCATTAAAGATTCAACGGTCTTCCCAAATTCAATGTAACCCCTGACATTGTATATATGTATAAAGTTCGATCGCTTCTACCTCGTTCAATCCTCTCTCGATGTTTACCCCAAAAGATCCACTTTAATACCTACGGTTATATTTTCCTAACGCAGAGTATAATTAATGTAACAAAGCCTTTCAACCGTACGGTAACATCGAAATTGTAGAAACTCAAATTCCACAAATAAAGACACCGTCGATATCTCAAGACACCCCTCTAGCTGATACGTCACGAAAATCGAAGACACTCCTGTTGTCAGTTATTTGCCAAGCACTCTCTGCTCCGCAACCGTCCGCAAGGGTTACACGTTGGAGCTTATTATATAGCAAGTATCTAGCATCGCACGATTCCTTGGAGTATAAAGTGAGAGAGAATGCCTTTCACGAAGGATCGGTCGAATTAATCCGCCATTAATATCCACGCAAGGGCGAAAGACCCGGTCGAGTGTGTAAACCTTCTCTAAACAAGCGCTCTCGGTAACAAATGGCACTCGGTTCTCATTCACGTCCACGGTTCTTGCTTTAATGTCAGGTCCATGTATGCATACGACCGGAAGGTGATTAATGCTGAACCCGAGGGTCAAGATCCTTCTCGATTAATCAAATTAAGGGTGGAAGTGCGAGATAAAACTCGCGCCGGTGGAAAAGTCCAAACTGGACGATGAGAAATCGTCGCGCCGATATTCCTGGTTTCGGTGACCGTTGAGGAACGGATTATTCGCGGCAACGTGAAAAATGACGGACCATGACTTATCTGTATCGAGGACCCAACGCTACGTGCACCCTTGGAAAGAGGCGTGACCGTCGGGTTTGTACCTCGATCGAGTTCCTGGACGAGGTGAAGAGGAACAGGGATGTCGAGAGGCTTTTTCGATGAGTAATGACGTGGACATTGGTAGAAATGAGATGTTCGTGGATATTCGGGGATGGTAAGTTGTTTCTCGTTCTGACGGTAGAGATTCGGTTGAGATAGGAACGTGGGATTAGACTTGGTTGACCGAGTTGAAAAGTCCAGCCTAAAGAGAAACTTCAAATCTTAGATTCTTTTGATTTCTCATTTGCCGCTTAATTATGTATACCATTTTGAACCTCAAAATCCTCAACTGGTGTGTCTACGCGCCTCAAAGTCCTGTAAATATGATTTTAAGGAGTTATATGGACTGATCAGGTAAAATTTGTATTCCAATTTAATCTGACATCCCCTAAAAATAATTTAGAAGTTCCAAGTCTGTCGACTCATATTCTAAAAACAGGGCTTTCAGGAGCAAGTAGGAATTAAGTTATCATTTTATTCGATATAAATTCTAAATCTCTTAACACTAGATTTACCAGCGTGAAATCTACTATATTTAAATATGTTAAATATGTACCTCAAAGCAAGGAAAATTAAGATGCGGAAGAGATAATGGATTCGGTAATTTATGTTTTATACGATGGACGAAGAATATTTATTCTACGGCTCTCTCATAAGCCCGTAGAATTTTTGGAAAAAATTGTGCACCAGTCATTTTGACTGGTTTGGTAAATCTAGTGTTAAAATCAAATTAATTTTTAGTATATTTAGAATTTTTTTGGACCTAGATCATTCCACTCCAATTCCAATCCAATTCTAAAACTCCTCATTATAGAATGCTGAGGATTGTTTTGGGCTGTATGAAGCCTAAATTGATCCTAAACTAGGCAAAACTGGCAAAAATTAACAAGTTTAGGGCGATTGTGGAATTAAAATTTGCATTCTTTTATATGTAACATATTTTTCCATATTCAGCCTAAATATCCTAAGTTATTTGGTAATTTAGGAGGATTTTGGGCTTAAAATTTTCGACTCGGGTGTTTTTAGATAAAGTCACATAAATTCAAATAAAGTTAGATACTATACAAAATTTCAGAGACGATGATAAATTTGCACTTTTTTTTCAAACAGATAGAGAAGGATGGAATTCTAAGAAATTCTCGTTTTGTAATTTCTCAGCCTGCTTGCAGGAGAAAACGGAACCACTTCCGTATAATTCCTCGCAAGTGATGTACGGCCATGCTCGCAAATTGTGTACAGAGTATCTGTGCCAAGCAATATTTACTACGGCAGGGAAGGAAAAACGAGGACGAGCAAATAGTTCTCAACGGGAGCGTAAACAGTTTGATCTCGGAGAGAAAAACACGAGCCGTGCCGTGTCCCGATCTTTCCCTAGCAGCGATTTATAAGGTTCTTTCACGATTCTCTCAGTGTCGTATAAACATCTAAGTAGAATGAATAATAACGTTTCGGTTTGAAATTAATCGTTGAAAGATCCGCCAAGACGAACGTTTAATGCATCGTTCAAATATTAAGTCCTGGTGATCCGTTATGGAAGGACCTGATTTGAGGATGTTGAAAAAAAAAATTGTAAGCATGACTTATCTTTATCGCGAATTCTGCAGCACGCACGTTCGAGAGGCGTGGCAACTTTTAATCCTGATTCGTTTGGGATTCCTCGATGGAAATGGAACTGGACACTGGTCAGTCGGGGAAGCAAGGGTGCGCACTATGTGGAATCCTTTTAACTCTTTAATCTGTCACTTCAACCTCCGAGTATGTACGGGGACAACTGTGTCCAATGCTACACAATAGCAGCTCGTTCGTGCATTTTTTTTATCACTCGTTGCAAGAGACACTTCCGCATTTTTTAGTTGTGTAAGGAGTACGTGCAAATTAAATTGTTCAATTGCATTGACAGACAGACGGTCCCAGTAGAATGAGTAATAATTTTGAGTAACTTAGAAGTTATTATTCTCATAAGCACCGTTCCCCATTGAAAAGAGGTATTTTCTTCTTGCCCAACAATTTTTCATGACGCATCATCCACCATTAAAAATAGCAGCTCGTTCGTTAATTTTTTTATCAGTCGTTGCAACAGGCATTCCCGCATTTTTTAGTAGTGTAAGGAGTACCAGCAAATTAAATTGTTCCATTGCGTTGACACATTGAAAGTCCCAGTAGAATGAGTAATAATTTTGAGTAACCCAGAAGTTATTATTCTCAAAAGCACCGTTTCCCATCGAAAAGAGGTGTTTTCGTCTCGTCTAACAATTGTTTACGACGCATCATCCACAATTAAAAATAGCAGCTCGTTTGTTCATTTTTTTATCAGTCGTTGCAAGACGAACTGCCGCATTTTTTTCTTGTGTAAATCGTACCTTCCAATTAAATTTTTCAATTGTACTTCTACTGGAAGAATTGCAACGACGGTTTTAGGAAGAAAAATGTAGAGCCTACCGTGATCTTCGGAATTTTAGACAAAAGTAATTTTCATTATGTTAACTTTCAAATAGAAAATCTGACAGATTTTTCTCAGTAGAATCAGTAATAATTTTGAGTAGCTCTGAAGTTATTCTCATATAGAATGCCATATAGAATCTCAGATAGAATGCGGAATCACATAGAATTTCTTAGAATTCTCCATCAAAAAGACTTATTTTCTTCCCATCCAACAATTTTTAATCATCCATCACTAAAAATTCTATAACATCACCATCGTTCCACCGAGCGAATAAGTTTCTCGCTAAATCTCCTCCTACCTTTGAAATCGCGTTGCGAATGACTGCGTATTACCTCGGAGGATCCGTGTGTCCATTCGACGAGGGTACCGAGTGTAACCCCCATGGAATCTAAAGATCTCCGCCATTGACGCCGATGATCCCTCATCGCCCTGCGAGATCAGGTTCTGCCCGGCGATCAGTTAAGTCTTCTGTACTCGTAACGAGTTCATATCTCGCGCATCGTTTCCCTCGAACAGAAAGAGAGAGGAACGAGCCAAGCAGGGGTTGAATCGAAGCGTTTTGCAACCGTGGAGGGACCGCAGGATGGAGCGAAACGAATGTCAAATAAAGAGAGAAAAGGGTTGAGAAAGAGAGGGAACAAGAGTCATGTATTTATTATCCGATCTTCTAAGAACGACAATTTTAATAAAAAGGGAGGGTAAGGGAAATAAGTGTATTTATAATTGACAGGAGCTTGAAACCCGGAGATAGAATAATAGAGTGCACGTAAGAGGAATTATTAATATTGTAAAATATGTTAATAAGATTCGTCAGCAATCATATCTGATATTAGGTATCAGAACATGTAAAATTTTATAATTAAAATAGAAGAAAATAGGAAAGAGCTGAAATTCAGCAAAGACTATGTCAGGAAATAGAGGATAAAGAAGATGAGAGGCAAAGTGGAAGTAGATAAGCAAAGTTAAGGGGATAGGTGAAAATTTCGGACTAAACATAGTGCGTGAGGGAAATTAGAGGAAGCGAAACAGAAAGTGCGAGAGGAACGCGAGGGAAGAAATAAAGAGATGCGTAGAGATATGGGGTGGCAGGGAAAGGGAGCGGGAGGGCTGTATTCGCAAACACGCAAATTTCAAAAGGCACTCGACTATGCGATGTCCCAGGCATAAGCGACGGGGCCCTTTGACGACGTATGCAAATACAGATCGAGCATGATAAATTGCTCTTGTCAAGACACCCGGTATTTCGCACGAGCTCATAGAAACCCGTTTCCATAGGGAACGGATTCCGCATATAATTTCGCCGACGGTTAAGGCCTCCTTCCATCGGCATCCGAACGTTTCGCGTATTTCGCGCGCGTTTCTCGACATTTCGCGGGGACCAAATTCTCCTTCCTTCGCTTCTTATCGTCGCTTCCGTTTGCGAATTTTAATGGCACGTCATGGCGAGACGACGTCGAGATTTCTTTGGAGCTATAATTTGTCTTTTTGCAATTCTGATCTCTGACGTTTAGTCATTTCGTTGGAGAACTGCACTGTTGGAAGACGTTTGCAAAAAGTAATAGCACACTTTGGAGAACCTTTTACTTAGAATTCTAAACATCTAACTTTTTCGCTGCTATAGGTTTTTTTCTTATCACTTAACAGTATATTCATTTGTACCTACAATTTTTATACATATCGACTGTATTGTAATAGATAAACTTCCTTACAAAAAAATTACCTGGTCATTTTACACTCTGATAATTGAGACTGTAAGTTTATCAGAGACAGACAAAAATTGACAGAGACATCCTAAGATTTCTGTCAAGGAGGACGTAGACAAAATTACTTAGAGTGTGAAGTGGATAATTGAGACTATAAGTTCATCAGAGAGACAAAAATGGACAGAGATCCTAGAATATCTATCATGGAGGATCTAGACAAAATGACCTATCCACTTCAAACTCTAATAATTGAGACTGTAAGTTTATCAAAGACAGACAAAAATTGGCAGAGACCCTAGGATATCTATCAAGGAGGACCTAGACAAAATGACCGTAGCACTTAAAATCGAAAAAAATCCATGTCGTCACCTTTACTAAGCACACATGTACTTTCATGGCACTCAAAAGGTTAAAAGTAAGTGTCAATATCGAAACAGTTCTCAACGTTGCAGAACACTCCCCTCAAATCGTCCTTGCATAACGTCCAAAGGGATTCGTTAACGTTTTGCATGAATTTGCTTGTACGCTTCTTCGAAACTAGTTGGAACGTAACGACAGGAGACGAAAGAACGAGAAGATTTATGTCACATTTAACAGGGTTGGGCCTTTTGTCGTGTCAGTGGCAACATCACGCCTTCACGACTTTAAGAAGGGTTACATCTATCTCTCTGTCATATCGCGTTAATGCAGGGATGCAATCTCTACCCATCGCGAGAGTGCTCTTCCGGATTCACCCTGCTCGACAATTTCGTGGCTAAATCGTCTCATTAACGAGTCTCGCGGGGGGTCTTGCTTCATTTGCATTGCACTCTTCTTGGAACCGGTCCAGCGACGTCGTATTAACCTATTGAAAGTCTGCTTATTATGTTTCTTTTTCTTCTTCTGACGGACTATTTGTTTGCCGTGTTAGAAAAGAAATTGCTGCTGATGTTCTCAGAAGGGTCTTCGGGTTACTGGTACTCCAATTGTCTTTAAGTAGGTCCTTTCAACGTGACTTGAATTTTTTAACAATTGCAAGCTTGAAGGATGGTCGAATTTAATAACGAGATACTTTAGTTGAAGTTGTTTTCTTCTAAAAAGTTGTATTATGTTTTATTACTTAATTTTTCCCTAATTTGTGAGGTAGATTTTGAGATGAAGATCATTTTATCATCAACTTCATACTTTTGTTAATTTATTTGAGATATCTGTAGGAAGATTGACGCGATAATTTTCTCTAAAGAATTTTGCAATAAATTTTGTTACTAATTGTTAGATCAGGTGGAAAATATATTACCATGATTTTTTAAAATAAAGTAATATCTCGTTGTCACGGGGTATGATATTGTCGAAAGTTTTTGACATTTTATAGAATCTCGGAACAACGGAACTCCGTTGATTTTATCTTTTTGACGGTGATCGCAGGCCGAAAAAGCCGGGGTGACCGTCGAATGCAATTAAACCGCAAAGTTCTGATGGAAATGCAAATGTCATTCGCCCCTGTGTCCAATTTCAAATTAGACGTACCTGTCACTGTTCTCAGCGGAGGAATATTTTCCGACACGCACTGTCGGCTTGTCTCCCATGTATATTCTTTTTTTTTCCACGCGTCGAAACACCTTTCAAACTTTTCACGTTTTATTTAAACAAAATCTGCGTTATATTCGACGATAAAATTCTCGTGAAATTGAAAATCAACGGAGACACGGTAGCTCGTATAATTCCACGGAAACCACGAAGACGAGATTGGCTTCGCCGAAATGCGATCTCGCCTTGCAGAAGCGGTCGTGTTAACAATTTAATTAAGATAGTAACTTGCTACTGGCGATAACGTCGTCGCTAAACCTGCCGACGTTATGTGCGCATCGAAATGCTTTCAATGGATGAAACACGATGCCAAGACAACGACAAGAACGTCTAAGATGATCTGAATCTTACAAAGACATCTTGAGTCATTATCCTACACACTTTAATTAATTATCCATTAATTCTATACCAATTACCATTAAATCTCTAATAATGATCTAATTAACTACCTCTCTCATATTATATAAATTTGTAAATGTCCAACAACGTCGAGTACTTCTAAATATTATATAAAAAAGAAATATTGTAAATCTCTAAAGGGAGAATCATTGCAGACAATTCAGAAACATCAGAAAATTTGCATTATTCCCATGCATTATAATGTTCCAAATTTCGAAGTAAATTAAATTTGACACCTTCCGTCAAATTTCATTGAGTGCATAATTAATCAGTAATTGGATATTAGCCCAATTTCTGTGAAATGTCCATTTTCCCTAATTGACATCCATTGTTAAATCCGAGAGAATTAAATGTTATACGCGTGAGTTGTAAAACAATTGGAATATTCATATAGGAAATTTGGTACATTAAATCCCTTTAAATCAAAGTATCGATTGTCAGGTCGACCTGGTTTCTACCAACGTCAGTGAAAATAGGGGTGGAATATCGAAGGGCCATGGGTCTCTTAAAGCGTAAAACATTTTTATCGCAAATTTTCGAGCACAGCTCAGAACTATAATTCATCAGGACGATGCTTCGAATGAATTCATAGTGCAGTTTCTATTGACAGGACGAATTCCAGCAGTCAAACGATGTCATCACGCGGATGCACTCGCATCGACGATTTCCCGTGGAAGATCGTGTTATTCATGCAACGAGAAGCCAGGAACGTCATTACTGAATCCGCCCTTAAACGAGAGAAAGTGAAAGAAAGAGGTGATATGCAAAAGGTAAAAGAAAGGAAGAGAAAGTGCGAGACAGGGAGAAATAGTAAAACTGAGAAAGAAAATGAGGAAGAGCAGAAGAAGAGGAATATAAACGGAAGAGGGAAAGACAGAGAAGGAGAAAAATGAAGATAAAAAGGAAAAGAACTAGAAGCAACCCCCTATGACGCTTCTTTCACCTGACAAATCGCCAGATTCTGAGCGACGAGATTCTCGAAGACGAAACTCTCCACGTATAACGACATTTTCCAGGCGTGCACGTGAAAAGCAACGGTGGAATAAAAAAAGAAGTGGAAGAAGTTTGAGAAGGGTGAAAAAGCTTCGTTTCAATGGAAATCCATCCTACGTCGGTCCGGGGAGTTTAACGGGCAATGCGAAACCGGGTGGAGAGATTTTACCTCATGGATGGTCGCTAAATCTTTTCTAATCGTTCTCTCCCTCTCTCTCCCTCTCACCGAGCTGTCCGATGTTGTTGCAGGTGGTCAGATTTCAGGCTATTTGCATGCGATTTCGCCGATAATACTCGCCCAGGAGACCAGGGGACTCTGATTATGCGCGATCCGTGGAGGAGGAATTATGTCGTTAATACCGTAATAAGAGTGGGGTGGCTTTATTGCAACTTCGGTAATATCGTATTACGTGAAACACGTGCGCGAATTATGGCGAAATATTTAAATCGTTCGGACTGCAGACGAACGAGGGGTTATTGGTAATAAATTATTACTTGCTCGAGTATTTTAAAGTTTTAGAAAGTATAAAATATCTATACCTTCAGTTTGTAGGTAGGAGAACGTAGACGAGATATAAATAATAGAATTCGATACTTCGACAACTCAACGAGATAATCACTCACTCTTTTAAAGACTTCCCTATCCAAATCCGCGCGGTAACCATTTTTCTCTAATTTCCAGTACTCAGAAAATTCCTTTCGCTCTGTACAAAACGTCGTCGAGCCAGTAATTCGTTAAAAGCACCACCACGACAATCCGTCCCAGCAAGAGAACTCCTCGCGACGTTTTTCATCGCGGAAAGCCCAAGAGAAGGAAAAAAAGAAGAAAAAAAAAACGGGGTGCAAGAGGTAGAATCGTGCGGTAAAACGAGGAAAGGGCAGTCCATTGAATAGGCGTGAGCACTTTCGTGAGAGCCTCGAATCAATTCTCAGATTGACTGCACTCTCGTTGCACAGCTCGGCCGTACGTTTCAAACTCGTTCGTGGCATCCTTCGTGGCACTCTTCTCGAAATGGAATACCAGAGATTCGACGAGTTTGAGGCAAGAACGTTCAAAATCCACGGAATATTTCTCCCCCGCCGAGCACAATTCACGGACACTAAATGGAAAAACGGACTCGAGCGGAATGCAATATGTGACGGTAAGTGAACCTGGCTCGAGGCAGGACGGCCGATTATTCGATATCGTATAATAAAGACGCCAGCTGCGATGTGAAGGATTTCCCTTTGAGCATGGATGAAAGGTGGCTGGTAATAGAATTCTTCGCGCGAGTATTGCTATTTCCCGATATCATGGGGAATTACGATAATTGGGCCTCTCTCGATGTTGCGCAAAGAAGAAAGTGCACTTTTGTGGGAACGAGTGGATTCTAGAGCCTGGGAGAATGCAGGATTGACTGAGATTCTGTGGAGATTGGTCGAGATGAATTTGATATATGTATCGATCCTGCAGATGAAGTGGAAGGGGTTGGAGATTATAATTGAAAGGTTTTTAACGCTAAAACGACCGGTGTTAAATCTATGACATTTAAATATATTAAATAGGTGCTTTGAAAACAGGGGAATCAAGAGGTGGAAAATATGATCGGTTTAGAAATCTGTGTTTTATAAGATCAACTTAGAATTTCTAGTCTAGGACTCTTCTATAAACTTAGGGAAATATTGGAAAAAATTGTGAATAAGTCATAAGTGAATTAGTTAGTTTTGAATAATTAGTCTTGTGTCTGGCACTTAACACATCCTATTGGGCTACGTAAAAGTAAATTTTTCGAAAATTGTGCATAGACTGCTAAAAAAGGCGATTAGTGGCGTTAATTACTTAGATTTGAAAAGTTAATGAAAGTTTCGAATTTGGCAACTAAATAGTTTCCAATTTATACCCAGTTTACAATATGTTAATACATAGATAACTTCAATCTACTTATAGATTCGAAATGAAATATTACTCTAATTAATAGATTCAAAAAAATTACCTCTTTCATTGAACTCAAATAATTCTGATAATACCAACGGCTTAGAAATTCTTAGAAATTCCAAAATCTTCTACGATACTTGCAACAGTAACACAAATAACAGTAATTAAAACACACAGTATAGAAACCAGATGACACCAATTACTCGACTCCACGATTAGATGCAACACGAATAAAAATTTGAAATGCAATCTATCCCGATAGAAAGCATGAGGCTCTATCAAAACCAGCGATTCGTTAGTCAGTGACAAAACCCTCGACGCTCTCATTATCAAACATCGTATGATGAAACGCAGAATTACGTGTCGCAAGGTTTTTTCCTGCGACAAACGCGACAGAAAGAGACGTATAAATGAATTGCATGGTGCGCGAGCAAACTCGATCCCTGAACGTATGTATATACGGGAGTATACGTATCCATCATAAGGGGGATACGGTTTAATATTCCCTGCTTATAAAACGTTCCCCTGCACGGTGCTCAGCCAATGATCCAGCTCGGGAAGAGAGTGCCCATTAGCGGTGGTAACTTCTCGTCATTAAAAGAGGCCAGCATGTATTCCACGAGATACTCTCTACTCGCGACAAATGGATGCTCACACTCGCGCCTCCTCGAGCTCTCGGAAACTTATCGCCTCGCGTAAATTCAGAGGTGAAAATTCTCGTGAAAGGCTCTTTGAAGGCATTGTGAACGCTTTGGCACGGGGAGATCTCTCTCGTCGAATCAATTCGCAGATCGGCACTCGCTTTCATTTCCCTCGTTCACCGTTTCTGTGCCTTCGCGTTCAACGCCAGGATCGTATCCTTGCTTTCCGCTGGACGAGGTGAAAATCCAAATCCTCTAACTATCTCTTCCTTGAACTGCAGAATAAATGTTTCTTGATGGATCCGATGGAAAGGTTTTGAGATTTTAGGAGATTCTCGTTTGATTGAGAAGAATACAAAAGTGGTAGAATACTTGCGAGGTATGTACTTTGTAGTCTAGTAGGTGATATATAAATTAGTACGGAGAACAAAGGGATATATTACCACCCTCGTTAAAAATATCCAATGTTGAACGTTGAACTATAAACGCAACGTTTCCCTTTCGCCCATTCTAACCACGGCCCTGCAACCATAGCCGACATTTCCCATTGAATGACGTAGCGCTCGGTGTCGCACGTGGATTCGCAAAATGCAATCGCACCCTTAGAACGGTACGCGAGGCTTCAGTCCAGGAGTGCACCCCTTTGCCGTGGCGTCGCCGAGGAAGAAGTGCATTCAGCTAGGAGGGCGCAATATCACGAGGATCGTGCCTCCTTCTTTCTTTCTCCTTCTTCTACCCTCCCTCCCATCCCTCTCTCTCTCATTCCTATTCTCTCTCTCTTTCAATCGCCGCTTTTCACCCTCCTATCCCGTCTCTCCCACCATCCCTTTCTGTTTCTCAGTCCCTTTTGCTGTCAGGGACAGGACGTTGACCTGACCTGGTGAAACACATACGGAGGTCCTTACACGGACTCTGAACTGCACACGGAACGGTGCATGCACGGCAGAATGCACGATGCAATCCCGGGGAAAGGGATTTTTACATGGGGTTCCCCGAGAGCAAAATGGGACGTGGTTGGTAGTGGTGGTATTACGACTACCGATGGTGTTCGTGACGCTGATGGCGATGGTGCCGTTGGTAACGATGCCAGCCGTCCCGACGACGTTGACGGGGGTTGATGGGTGGGTGGTTAGGGATGAGGATGCCGATGGTGAGCGGGACGAGTCGTTGGGTGGATGGAAATGCAAAAGGAGAAGAGGATAAGCGGACGAATGCACGAGGAGTCAAGATTCGCATCGTGGTGGAGTCTCTTCTTTTCACTCATTTTTACCCCCTTCTTCCGTTCTTTCTTCTGCCCTTTCGTTTCGCTTGATCGCAAGTCTTACGGGCTTGAAAGACGCCGTTTATTTGCCTCGCGAAGAGAGAGCCTCGAAGGAGGATCAGGGACGGAGGTATGTAAATTGTACGACCTGGTTTACAGTACTTGGGTTCACGAGTTCGTACCATGACACGCTGTCGTCCTTTGAACTTTATTGACGGACACCGGATGGTAGGGGTTAAGAGGGTTGGATTATGTCGTATCTAGTGGATGCTGACGGCGCATGAACGAAGAGTTTCTTTTTGTCTTTCGACATCGTGACGATTAAATCGATAGCAGTGAACGAACACTGTTTCCAGGTAAAATGATCATTCTTCTACAAAAATATAGATATTTATTGACCTGATATTAAATTCAATTTCAAAATTTATCTCATCCGAACAGACAGACAGAATAAATCTGGAAAATTGTTCGTCTCAAATTAAATTCCATTTACAGTTCCCCACAAACCTGTCTCTCAACGCATTGAATATTAATTTCCTGCTTGATAAAAGCTTGAAAAATAATTTCCTCCTTCATGAAACAAGTATCAACAGGCAGAAGGCAGAGATCGATACCTTTACCCCGTGATACGAGCCGGACAGGTCGGGCATGTACGTTTTTTATCTCCCCGTAGAAACGCCAGCATGAAACGTCGATCAGGAAAATTCAATTATTTCCTCGCATTCACAAATACCGTGCATCTTCGAACGTACACACGTACAGACACGTTGCTCGGTATCAACGGCGATATCACGATTGAAAGATCAATCGCATACGTCGATGACAATCGCTGGCGGCAAAAGAGGGATGGAAATTCCGCGCGCAGTTGTATCGGTTAAAATCGCCGGGAGGATTGAGATTTCGCAACGCGTCAACGATACTGCGTTCCGAGCGCATTCGAGTGCATTGATCCGGTCAATGCAGGGCGGTGCAATGAATGCGTTAAGTGCAGTCTTATAGGAAAGTGGGAAGGGTGTGTGCTACCGTGTGGCCGGAGTGGTCGGAGTAATGCGACGGGTAAGGAAAGGGGTGGAGGGAGAAGGAGGGAAAAGAGTACGAGTAAACAAGAGAGACGAGTTGACAGAAAGGAAAAAAGAGGAAGATAGAAATAGAGAGAGAGAAGGAGAAAGAAGAGAGACTGCAAGGGAGAATTGTAGAGAGGTGGTAAAAGCATGGGGAACAAGCAAGTTGGAATGAGACAGGACGAAAGAGAGGGAGGAGAACCACCATACATTGTGAATATACCACTATTCACCCCGCTTATTACTTCTTCCTATGTACCAGTTCTCTCCTTGGAGTTAGGCGAACACACCGACACAAACTGAGCGCGGCTAAAAAGATGAAAATACACCGACGACGAGGAGGAAGCGCGCTTACCTTCCAAGAGTGTTCGTGAAAATACGTGTAACCCTTTGAAGCTGCGGTCACGATACGTAACCACCGTCTTGCTTCCTGATTCCACTCAGCGAGGCATCGCGGTTTCGTCGAGTACCGATTTCCTTGCGATCGATCGTCGTATTTGTAGACTTTTATTTTTTAACGTATCCTTTTACAACTGTTGTTCGTGCTCGATGTTTAATAATGAACATTTAACGAAATATGGTGGTCGTTTAGCAGAATTAGTATTTTTAATTACTAAAAGAAATATTTATAGGGAAACATTGATAAAAATGCACTCGTTTGATGAATATTTTCTACGTTTATTGAACCCTTTGTGGTCCTATGTCTAGCAGTAGGTTGCTGTCCACTTGATTTTATTTTGTGGCAATTTAATATCGTTTTTTCTAATTTCACAATGATTTTGTAATATCACCTAAATGTCCGTCAGTAGCTATAGTTATTGATAAGATTAACACGTTAAGCGCCACACCGGTCCCTAGGGACCCGGCGTTGACTTTTCGTTTATCCTGACGCTCATCAATGAAAATGAACAATTAGTTTTTTACCTAAGCTACGCTGTCGCGCCTAACCGAGCCATAATTAGTGGTTTTAAGTATAAAATACAACATCTTATCAAAAATTAATGTAGTATATCATAACAAATAGAAAGATATCTTTTCTAATAAAGAGCCTAAATGGAAAGTACAGTATCAATCTTTAAGAACGGGCGTGGCGCTTAACGTGTTAAGAAAAATGAATAACCAATGATAGAAAAATACGAGATTAATTAATAATTCGAACCGCAAATGGTTAATACTTCTAAAGTACAATAATATAGAGATCTTTGATGTTAAAAATTTCAAGTTCCTCGTAGATATCTATTTAAAGCTGTACAACGAGAATATCGTACAGAAAACTGACCGTAGTTCGCGTGTCGTTAACAGGGGTAAGAGAGGAACGGGGTGAAAGAGGCGAAGTAGAAAAATCAAGGACCATCGACGTTTCGTCGAAGTTCTCTTCGATCTTTTCTTTGTCAGCGACAAATCCAAAGTAATCGACCGACGGAACGATGAATTTTTTAACCGCCAAGCTAAAGCTCCGGTCGTCGACGCGACGTTGATCGCGGTTAATAAATAACAAAGCTCCGTTGGTTTTCGTCGCGGGTCGGCAACCTGCCGTCGGTGTTTGCTGAAGACCCATTTGCTGTCTATTCAACATACCTTTTTGAGCCCTCCTAGCTCCCTTTTGTGGCTCTTAAAATGTGCCTCGAAGTCGCCATCGTTTCGGTACGGCAACTTCGTTCGCGAACGAGTACTTTAAACGACCGATCTTTCTTCTTCGACGGCAATCTCTCGTTTGCAAATGAAAAAAAAATATATACCAAGTTTTTTTTATTATCTCGGCGAGCGTTTAACGACGATCGTTGGCATCGTTCCCCCTTTGTTTCGATCGGCGAAATTCGAAACGCTCGCTCGAAAACGCTCCTCGTAACTTTGGTTTTATTAACGCGCCTGCAACACCCCGTCGGGAGAAATGGAATAAAAGAGAAACAGAATGCGCACCGAACGTTCTGCCGTTTCAATATACCACTTTGCAAATAGTAATCCGAAAGCATCCAATGACAATGATTCATCTTCTACGTTTCAATGTCAAAAAAGCAGCCTTTCATCGATCACCGAGCATTTAATGTCCATCGTTATACCCTTTGCCGCTCACTCCCTCTTCCAACCCTCCTCTCGTTTCGTACACGTCAATCTGCAAAATTCATGCAGCACTCCCACCCAACCCTCTAAACGTTAGCCATAACTTCGGTTTTATCAACACGTCGCATCGCTGATTCGCGAAAACGCCGAGCCGACCGAATCGGCTGAATCTCGCGCGAATCGGAGAGGAAACGAGAGAGAGAGAGTGAGAGAGAGGGAGATGAGCATGGAGAGTATCAGAGAGAGGTGCCCATGGCGTAGGATTAACAACCGGATAATGAAGTCAGTGTTTCATGCCCTGTGAAATTGCGCTCACTCGACTCGCCATTCGATTCTCGCTTTGATTGCGCCATGGGCGAAAGCGCAATGCCCATAAACCGTCCAGCATTGAGCACCATCGCGGTAGGAGTAGCTTGGTCCGCGTGAAAGCCAGCCACCCCAATTTCACCCCTGTTCAACCCGGTTCAACCACCCGTCCTTCCGCCCCCTGTGGCTGGATTTTTCGCGACCGAAATTTCCCAGGTTTTCCGGGCAACGCGTCGCTTTGAAAGTACGCGAGCTACCATTTCGCTTTAGCAACCTTTCACGCTGTATTACGGTAGGCTTTCCGGTGTTTTTTAAAATTCCCGCTAACGCTATTATCCTGGAAAAGCGCACACGGATGCCTGTTTTTCCATGCCGCGAAACGGAAAAGTTTCGTTGCCGGATTGCGATGCTGTCGAGTCGTATCGTGTTTCCGACGGTTTCCTCTTTGTTTCATTTTTTTTCTCTCTCGTTTTAACAAACAACTTCGTTATTTAAAGCTTCGATAACTGTGTTTTAGCTTATTAAAAATTTCCTAGAATGATAGCGAATATTTTACCTTACTCCTCGTCTGTCTTTTGTACGAAGTGGGATAATATTGTTTCGTAGGGGTTGCTAATGATAATTAGCACATGAAATTGTATATAAATTATGGAATCTCATCAAGTTGAATTTAGACGACGATGAGAGAAATACGTATGAATAGATAAAACTACTCGGAAAATGTCACCGTTGCCTTTATTTCATTTAATGAATTAATTTTGTTTCGTTTATTGTTAAAAAGAATACTTTGGATTTTAATTGTTCACCTGGACACATTTTATCATTTTCATTGTGGTACACTCTGTGAACTGACACGGACCGGATGTCTCTCCATTGTTGTTTTAATTTATTCAATCCCCCTCGAAGGATCGTACGTTTTGAAAAGCATAGTTTTCGGAGTGGTATTTTCAAAATTGTTTTACGAAACGCGCGAGAGCATTTGTGTTAATCGCGTTGGAGAGACGAGTTACGTCGATGACAACGAACCGTCGGACGAAATATCCAACCGGTTATTTAATTCTCCTCGGACACCTGGTTGCGTTCAAATTTCCATACGTGAAATTTAATATTTCAAATAGCAAATTCTCTAGAAATCTATCGTTTGAAATCTGAATTAATCAAAGGAATCATCGCTGACATTTCACGAAGCAACGGACTTTCCGTTAGTAATTTAATATCACAACGACATCCAAAAGTTTGCAACCCACCTAATGCTGCAAATTCTAATCAAAATAATCGATTTCCAATTTTTTCTAAAAATTTTTACTATAAAAAAAAATAACAAGAATGAAAAGACCATATGTTCACCTCGTTTACCAACCTCTTAACATTTTACAAGGCGGGAAAAAATATTAGCTTCAATTAAAGCAGCTTCAAGTTTCTGCAAATTTGCATGTAAATTCGAGGAATTCATAATGGAACATTTTATCGTCGCGTTCAATAAATCGAGGAGTCGCAATCACGAGGCTTTCACCCTGTCGTCCCTCGTCAAGGGGTGACCGGACGATCGTTGTCCACGTAGATGATGATGACGACGACGACGATGATGATGATTATTATCATTGTGGCTCGAGTTCGATATCACGTCGGAGTCTCGATGATTCCCAGTTTCGGCTGCTCTCTTCTCGTTCTCTCTTCCACCCTCTCTTCCTGTCTTTTCATTACACCATAATGGACTCCACCGGCCAAAGGCAATTACCGATATAAATTGGCGTTATCGTTATACGTTATTTGCCGGACGTATCGTTAGTGGATCATTATTACAATGTTCGCCGATATTCGAGACATTAGATGAATAACGTTTCGACCCTACCAATGATAAACAGAAAATTAGATTTCGACAATGAAACAACGAGACTTCTGTCCTCATCGCAATTCAAACTCTTTTTCTACCCAACTGAATGACGATACACTCCGAATATACCGAGAATCTTCGTAACCGCGATGATTTTCGATTTGGATGATGATTGGAAAACGGACTCTCGAACGAATCACCGTGCTAACTGTGAAACGATTGTCGACCGTAGATATTCAATATTTCGATTTCAAATCAAAATGCTTGACACACGACGAATCAGATATATCTATCTCGTCGATAGTTTCTTTAACCAGTTAGCTGTGTCTGACGAGTATACTCGTCATGCGTAAAAGCTACCATTGATTATTGAAATTGTAACTTTGACGAAAACTAAAATATATTCGTAAACTTCAAGATGTTTGGAATATTTTGAGACCGTGCCGAAGTAAAACGAATAACTAAAGGGTATAAATAGGGTAATTCCTGGATAGTTGGCCATAGTTTTTCTTAAATGCTGTTTAAAAAAAACCTTACATATTATTATAGAAATTTTTATTTGTAATTTAACTTTAAACAATCAACTTTGGAATTATAGAAACAAAAATAACAATTTCTAATGAGATCACATAAAAAAAATATATTTTTTTAAATCTCTCGATTTTCGTGACCTAAAATTCAAAAGAATTTTCGCCACAGTTAACTAGTTAAAATCAAATTGAATCTTCAACCCTCGTGTAACATTTCTAGAATTTCGATATTTTTTCCTCTCTCATACGATATTGGAGATGAAAATAGTTATGCGTCTCGTCGAATCGTCAACACGATGATCTCCGGTTGACAATGATTCTCTCGCTTTAGGTGGCGGTTCAATTCGCACCCCTTTCTCTCGGTCTCTCTCTTTCTCGGACTCTCGTTAGTCTCGCGACCGCGTTCGAGCCAATATGGGATGATGAACTACGTGGATTGAAAGCGATCACGGGTGTTAACAGCGATATAACATCCACCGGAGGACGGCTATATTGCAGTCGATGTGGTCAGGATGGCCATGGTATTTTGCGTGGTAGGGAAGCCACGTTGCGAAACCCACCATTTACGTATATCGCAGCCACCCATCGATGCCCAAAACCACTCGAAAGACCCATGGTCGTTGTGCATCGAGGAGTTCAGGTTTGTTGGGAGTTTTCTGCTCGAAAATTCACTTACACCATCGACCAATGTCCCTTTTTCGAGGGAATCCTCGGTGGTTGTCGACTGTTTGCACCCTTTTTCCCTCTTTCTACTAGTCTTGCTACCTGTCCGTCCACGTTGCACCCTTCTTTTTCTTTCGTTTACAACTGCACCCTGTCAATTCAACGGTACAGGCGGAACCTTTCCGATTATTTCGTCCCTCGAGGTGTCGAGACGACTTGATCTACGAGCTTGTTTACAGCGCGAACCAAATAAATCCATGCTCGCGTAAAATTCCGGATACGTGCATACCTATTCTGCACTTTTTTCTCCTTCCTTTCCGTCGTCCGCTCTGATCTACGAGTTGGACATATTTTTTTAACACTAAACCCATCGTACGAGATCAAACGACTGGTTCGATCGAATGAGAATATTTAATTTTCAACATTACTCATTAACGTTAGAATTACTGGTGTTAAATCTATCATATTTCAATATATTAAATAAGTACTTTGAAAAAGGAGGAATCGAGTGGCGGAAAGGATGATCAATTCGGTGATTTATATCTTTTGTGATGAACGTAGAATTTTTATTCTATGTCTCTTCTATGTAGTTGGAGAATTTTTGGAAAAAATTGTGTACCAGTCATTTTGACTGGTTTGGTGGTTCTAGTGTTGAAGGCTCTATTCTACCTTGCTTTCTGAAGTAAATTATCAATTTTGTGCCATTCATTTTGGTAATTAGATAGAATTTGGTATACGTAAGTTACTACTACGGTTATTGTTGCGAAATGTATGGTTTACGTTGAAATTTCTCGACGATACTCCGTACTTTCTTTCACGAGGGGTTGGTTTCTATCAAAGCTTCCGTTATTCCGCAAATTGAGCGTCCAGTTTCAGAGTAATCCGATATCCGAAGGGATTCTGCTCAATTGGAGAGAAAGGAAGTCCTTTCTCGCGTACGTAAAGAAAGGAAATTTCCCTCGCGTCGAAAATGAAAGAAAAAAATAGCAAAAGGAGAGACTTCGGTTGCTTGTTTATTCGAGAGTATACCGCATCGATTCTCTCGCTGAGATTCAACCAGCAACGTCAGAGAATCCAAAGAAATCCATTAGCGTTTGAAACGGAATATCAGGGCTTCCACGTAGACGCGTTTTCCGTTTCACCTGTTACAGGCAACGAACAGCCTGTAAACCGACGGCGGAACCATCGATGGCTTTCTGGTTTTGAGTTTCCCTCCGTGGAAACGTGAGATTCGTTTCATGATTCGCACTCGGAAGATGCATGGTCTCGTGCTCGTATAGATTCATGTATATAAGAGTGGCTTCAGGCGATGCAGAATGTCTGGAAAATTCGCGTAATTCGCGAACAGACTCGCACGCGGTTGAGAAACTGAGACCTAAAGATTTTACGAGGTTTATTACGAATTAACCGTAATTTCACCGAGAATTCCCGGAAAATTGTGCGCTCGTAAAGGTAAATTATTTATGTGTACTACTGCCTACCGTGAAGATTTCCGGTACGTTGAAAAGATTCTTTGCGGATGTCTATGGAAAAGTGGTATTTAACATGGTGAACGCCATGGTGGTCACCGATAACCTATTGAATTCAATGAAATTTCATGTAACTTCTAAATTACAATATTTACAAATTTTCTATAACATTCCATATTTCAATATTTGCATTAGAAAGATAAAGTCCTACTAATTATATATCTACTTGTGTCCTCAAGCTTTCTGCTTTGTTAAGGATATTATCTTTATTTTGATACAATTTAGGAGATAATTCAAAAGTTTAATCTCATTTTCTTAACACTAGATTTACGGATGTTGGCATACCTATCTTTCTGAAGTGAGCCAATTTGATTTGTACAAGAAAATTAAAATTTTTTTCAAACAAATACTTAGTTCCAAATCAATTTCAATGAAAGATCTATTATTAAAAAATTAAGCAACCAATATATAATATATATGTAAAGAAACGCTTTCTTTAATTTAAATTCGGCCTCCGCTAGGTGGCATATTAAGATATGAATAGGAATACCGATTATCTAGAATAAAGGGAGCACATGTGCAAAAATTAAGTTAAATATTGATATAGAGTAGTGAATAATAGAATATACAAGGGTTTGACTGCGAAGTGACTTGTAATTGTCGTTTCGCTGTTTTTCAGGTAAATGCTGTAAATAACTGTAAATAATTGTAACGAATAAATTAACGCTGTTTTTCAGTGAAACAAATTCGAGTTACTAGCCATCGCCGCCATATATATAAGATAACATCTTATATATATATAGTAATGAAATTTTGAATGAGCCAAATATAGCTCCGTAAATCTAGTGTTAAACGCAACCATATCATCTTCAATGCCTCAAGAATCTTTATTCAACAGTCTTCAAAATATATTTCAAAATTTATTCAACATCACCTCCAAATCCACAAACCGTCACCACCACCCCCCACCACCTTTACATTTCAAAAAATCCCCATCCTCAATATCATCGAAATCCACTCTACGCATAAAAACACTAATCAAACCCCCATAATTTTTGTTCCTCCCTCCAAACATTCGACCGATCAGTTTCTTTCGTTGAAGCGTGCAACTCGCACACGGTCTGTCGTCTCGGCGTACATATTTCATAGGAAGTTGGGCCGAATAAAAGCAACGCGAGGCAGGAGTCCGTTCCACCCACGTCGTTTTGCCTCTTTCCTCGAATACGCGGCCCCACGTGCGTGCATCTACGTACCGGCAATAATGCGTCGATACAGGCAGTGTTTAGTACTCGTATTATCGTGGTCGCTGTTTGACCACGGCTCGCAGCCGCGGCTGTTTGCGCGATACACATCCCTGCAGATTGCTACTAGCCGGATCACGATATCCAGGCAGATGTATCGTTAAGATATCGAGCGTGATATCAAACCTGGTCGAATATGTCCATCGTGTCTATGTGTGCCCTCGTACCTACTAACGATTTCGCTCTGAAATCGTCCAGCGCGAAACATTTCAACGGATACCGATCTTCACGAATGCGAGAGGAGGAAGACGAAATTTGAACGTCGATAGTAGACTGCTTGGCGAACGGCGAGAATTTTGGAAATGTGAAGAGATAGTTATAAGAGCATCGTTTATGAAGGGTGAATTGGTGATGGATTAAAATGGAAGTCAAAGGGTGTTTTTTTTTTTTAGGGAAGATACCAGTCGATGGGAGAAGTGGTTGTGAATAAATTGTCCGAATGGTACTTGAAAATGGGAAAAACTCCATGCAGCCACCTCGTAGTGGTTCGTAGTCGAGGATTGGCCCTTCGAAAAGTGGTCTCTCGCAAAAAAAGAGAGTCGTTCGCACACTACGATCGTGTATGCGTGCATGCATGCTCGAGATACGAGACCTCTTTACGAGCAATATCTAATGGATTGCATCGGTCGAGCGCAAACGTTAAATTTGACGTTCACGATTATTGCGGCCCTCCGGGGAGGCAGCGGGATATACCGCGGAGAGGGTGGACCATGGTACACGTTAATTTTATAATACCGACGAAAAAGTTACGAGCCTCGAGTACGATCTTTTTCTTTCCCGCCGTGCTTTTATGCTCTTCGCCCCTTTCTTCTCGTTAGTCGTCACTTTACTTACAGAGAACGCAGGAATAGTTACATGTAGAGATGTTAAAGAGTTCTTTGTTGTTGTTCCGACTATTGCATCAATGATAAAGAATAAAATCTGAACGATAAACCTGCCTAAATTGATGACATAAATATTCCACTTGGATATTATAGAAAGGAATGATATTATGAAAAGAAAATTAATTATTTTTTCCCTGATTTCTTTTTTCCAAAGTACTTATTTAACCTGTTAACCGGGGAATTAATTGTTGTTCAACTTGTTTCAAATTGGAATATTTTTTTTACAGTGAGAAGTAATATCATTACATCCAAAGTACTACGTCAGGATTAAACGGATACGAACGACATAAAATGTAATGCGTTCAACATATTACGTTTAAAAATTTTAAGGAAGAAACAATCGACAAGCTTACTGGAGTTTTCTTTCAGATATGACGGAATTATTCGTCATGCCCTGTTAACAGGTTAATATAATTAAATATAATACATTTAACCCCGATAGTTTTAGCGTTAAGGAACCATAGAAACGATGGTTCAGAGTTTAGTACCTAAAACACTAGCTCCTAGGTAAAATAATCATAGCAATTTAATTCTGAAAGGAGGCAAAGAACTACGAAATTGATACGTCATTTATTGAATTCATACAGTTAATGAAATCTTAAAAATACCTTCAGTTCATTCCACTTAGTACAAAACATTGTTTCATCCCAGAGTATTACCGCATTAAAGTAAATTCCACTCTGGACAGATCTTTTAGCGAGTATTAAGAAGAATAGAGACTGTACGCGCAGCGTGTACCACTGTTTTAACGTTCGAAACGGCGAACATTCATTTCCGCGGAAGAATGGCGCATTTAGAATGATGGAGACGCAAATTACTCGACTGTGTCACTAACGCGAATTATTCGCATTCGGTCCCGGGTAATTTCCGCATTCTTAGCCGTAACGTTCGGCCACAGTTTCAACCCCTCGGGGTTGTAGCTGCCGCGGCGTAAGTCAAAAGGGTTGTCCCGGTGCAATATTCATAAGTAAGCGGCTTGCTTTTCGCGCTCGCCGACGACGGCTGTTAAGTTTAACGGAGTTATGCTTTAACGGTTCCTGCTTTATGCTTAAGAAAGTTGCGTTGACGTAGAAGGAGCTGCTTTTCCAACAGTCGGGGGTGTCTCGTAAAGCCGTCGGTCTTTACCCGTCCTACTGTTTATTCTCAGCCGCCCGAGGAAATTCTTCAGAGGTATTCTTTCGTTTTATTGTTTATTCAAAAACTCGTTATAATTTCATGGCGCGTCTGTTAACGTGCAAGGCACGCAAAACGATCCCGTTTAGATGGCAGGGTACGAGGAGAGAGAAGAGAGTGGACCTTTCTCGGCTACAAAGGCTTCCAACGCGGGGGAAACGTTTTCGCTGGGTTGCTTTTTGGCTGGCGTTGCGTTAGCGTTGCACGGAGAATAATTAAACTAATTTTCACGAAGGACGGAGAGGGGGTGTGAAAAAGTCTTTGGCAGATCCTTTCGTCGTTAATTATGGCAAAAATATAAATATAAATATTTCGTTTGTGTAGGCTTTAAAGGGCGTCAAATTTGATCTCTTTAGTCAAAGTAAAAGCTGTTCATTGCCACTTATGGCGGTTGTAGGCGTAAAGGTTTGACCTCTTAGCCTACAACAACCAGTGACACCCCTGGCGCGGAAATGGAATAGGAAATTTGTAAGTCTCTCAAAAATTATTAAATTGAAAATATCAATCGGACGAGAAACTGCCTCATTGTTTCTATAATATTACTATTACATATAGATGTACAAAATATCAGAAGTCAGTGAGAAATTTTGATTCTAAGAATTAATTTTGAGTAATTGCACGCTGAGTCAGAGAGATATCGTGGACCAAAGGGTTAAACTCGTTCTGACTGGACTTGAATTCGACTGGTCACCTTTGGGAATCGTTTCTTTAATTATTATTCAATGTATTATAGCCTGGATAATACAGAGCCCAGATGAAAACAACCATAGAAAGTTGAAGCAGAAAAATACAAAGAGAGAAAGAAAAAAAAATTGCACATTCTCTCGATATCGAGTAATCTCTGAAGTGCAACAGAATTTACTCCCCTCGAAAATCGTGCACCCAGCAAAGACGTTTTTCGGTATTGACTCGCACAAAAACGCCTCGGAAGCGGATTCTTATTCGACGTCGCGGTAATGAGTGCATCCCCCATTATGCAGCGGGCCTTCCTACGGTGCTCCTTCCACGAGACGATGCGACGAATAATCATGGGGACAAAGCACCGCGCGCCCACGGAAATGACGATCCTCGAGGAGAGCTTCCTTCCACGTCCTTCTTTTCCCATACGATGTCCTCGGGAGAGGATGCACAATGCACTCGTAATACAAATCGGCAGGAAACCGATGCCGGCGTTGTTGCGTCCTCCTGCAAGCACAAAAGCGCATCTAGGTAATAACTTGGGGTAATCATCGAACGCGGATGCATACATTCGCAAAAGGTACGCACACGAGCTTGCCAACGTCTGGAAGGACACGCGCATGGGAATACGCAAGGGTGGAGAAATGATTATTCTTGTTTCAAGTAACTCGTCCATGGAACATCTGTTCGGATGCAAATGAAAGAGAGGTGTCGCGGGAAACCTGCATCGAAAGGATATTTTTGCGAGGACTTTCAGACATGACTGAGGAGCATTCTTCAATTTGAAGCATATGAAGATGGAAGGGCTTTGTTTTAACACCATAACTACTAAGCAAGTCGAAACGACTGGTCTCTAATTTTTGCCAAGAGTTCTCCAAGTTTATAGAAGAGACCTACCGCGTACTTTGACACTTAATTATATTGGTAATCTACAACGACATTATCGAAAATAATTTGATAGTCATTCCATCACCTAAAGAAGAAATAAAAACGACTGTACCCGTCAAAGTAATAAACACTCCAACACGAGGAAAAGTGCAAATATCTCTGCGAAAAGAATTACGCATCGACGAGCAAAGTTGCAAACGCAGAAAAGTATCCAAGAATCCGTAAAAATCCACCTACGCTCAGGCCTGAGAGTCACACAGGTTCATGGTGGAGATTCGCGCGTATGGTTTAGTAGATACGAGCCAGGCAACGAAACGTTTCTCTTGTCTTCATGGTGTCGTGGTGTCATTATGTTCGGTCGTTCTCCCTAGTCGAAGGATGACGCCGTGGTTTTAATTACGCCGATGAAAGTGCGTGTGCCGATGTGCGTGCACGTTTTCCCGGTGTATCCTTTTCTTCCTTGTCTCTCTTGTTTTTTAAACGACACGACAAGCATTATATTGCTGACATACGTGCAAGTCGATTCTGAAACCTTTTCGTCCTTCGGTAGTGCTAAGAGAATTTCAAAAGTGATGATTTTATGAAGAAATTCTTTAAAATGATTCTACAGTAGCTCAAGTTTACGAAAGTGAAAGATGATTCTATGGATTTCGTTTTATTTAATTTTTACAAGACGGAGTATTGCTATGCGATACTGCTGGCTATTCGTTCCGCTGTCGTGCACCATGAAGGAGAAGTCGTTCTATAAGAAAGACTTGTTTAGCTTTTGCAGACATTGAAGCAATAAAATGTCGTATCATTTTTGTAAACTTCAACTTACACGAAAAGACATAAAACCATACCATCGGCGAGCAGTTTCACTCGACTGTCCACATCCAAGTCTCTCGTCCGATCTCGCAGCGTGGAAGTTATCGGACAAGTTGGACAGTAAAACCGAACGGAAGATTGCGAAAAACTCTTACACCACCCGTGATTCTTGAAATTGCAGAATGACACAAAAACCAGAGTAATATCGTGTCACGTAATATCCAAAGTGTGATTAACCTAATAACCCGGTACCACGTTTCTCCATCACCTATCGTCGTTTTGCCAACTCCAACCCCTTCGCCTGAACAATCTCACTTCCCAAGTGGTCGCGCAATCCTAGAAGCAAAACTAACAGTCAATGAAAACTCTTCGGTCCTAAAAGAAGACCAATTCCATTCCGAATTTTTGTCATATCACCATACAATCCAATCGTCACGTTTCTTTTGACCCAGTTCGATCTGCTGTTTGTCAACAGCGTTACAGCTTCTTCTCAAGAGTTCATTGACCCAGGTCATTGTAAAGCCATCGAAGGGTCGTGCAGAAATGATTTACCGTTAGTGGCGAACTTCGAGGGGGTGCTCTTTTCTTCGACCGGAACTTTTCGAGTCGACCCGTCGTCTTTAAAGGTAGGACGTTGCCCCGAGTGGCCGCGTCAAGGGGTTTGGTACCACTGGCATAGATGCATAAACGCGTGCACGGGCGCGTATGCACATGCACATGCAGAAGCGAAGGCGCATGCATGCAAACGAGCAAGCGGACCACGAGATGCGTGCTGTGCGTGTGGACGAACGAGGTAGCGTACCTACATTACATGCAAATAAATATGCCATGCGAGGGAACGGGGTGTGGGGTACTCGGCATCCGACAGGGTGCAACAATAGGCCCTCAGCTGTTGCCATGGTAACACCATCAATCCCTTAGCAACAGCTTGAGATCTTAAAGCCGAGGATACGCTGCGCCTTGCACCGTCATTCGATGACGTTTCCGTCGACCCGCCCCGTAGGGGTTGAAAATACGCTATGGCCTTGCGGACGTTGCTGTTGGGATAGGTTCGGGATTTTACTTTGATCGATCATGGCTTTTCATCTTTCGGAAAGACGAATATCTGCGGTGTATCGATCGTGGAAAGGTGCATTTGTGAAAGATTTGAAAAAGTGCTGCTTCTTCTTGATATTGAGCCAGCCTTTCGGATAAGTCGTGAGAGATGGATAAGTGCTGATGGATCTCATTACAATTACGTAACACTAGGTCTCCTAAAGGGTCAGTTTGATTCATTGCGAACTTCTTGAGAGAAAATATAGAAGCCGTATGTATTGGGCCAGCAAAAAAGTAATTTCGGTTTTTGATGAGAGCCAGCGTTACGTTTGTTCTCAATGATTTCTGACAATGTTATGATTTTTTTTCTTCTAACAATCGAAAGTTGTGAAACTTTTGACTAGGCTTAGAAACAAATTGCGCTTTATTTTGTTTGTAATTGTTTGTTTAGGAGAATTTTAACATAGAGTGAAAAACGAACATTTCTGATATGTTTTACTTTTTTATTTTTTGCAAAATCTAAGCTTGGGTGGGAAGTGATATCACAGCTTCCATGTAGCCCTGATCTGACACCATTAGATTACCATTAATTTTTCAGCTTGCAAAACTTTTTGAATGGTAATATTTTCAATGGCGATGATAGCCTAAAATTGTATTGGGTTCTGTTTTTTCTTGATATGGGCCAGTATTTCTATAAAAACGGAATCACGAATTTGTCAAAACGATGGCAAAAGTTCATCGAAAAATTCTTTGTTAAAAAAAATTAAGTTCCATTTCACACTACAAAACCGAAATTACTTTCTTGCCAACCAAATGTATTGATCTACCACTGTACTGATTTTTCTTCAAAGCCTCCAAATTTGGAAATTCTCTGCACATCATTCTCATAGACTTGCCTCGTTGTCAGTAGAGACAGAGATCTAACGAACGTCAGTGTACCTACTGTTAACTGCACTTATGTCAATTTTTTCTCTACCACGTGTCTTGAATACAAAGTACCAGGATAAAAATAATCTTCCTCAAATGTATTCGCAAAATGGAGTATATTCACCGTGTGTACCAAAGTTAATAATCCCGCTGAATATCAAAGGATTAAAGTCTAATCGATTATGCAGCACGCAGGAAAACGTGGAAATACATCCGCTAGACGCTTGATAATTGCGTCCTTTTTAATTTCATCCCAGCAAACTTTAATATGCTAACATATGCGCGCACACGCAGAGGTAGATTAGGCACGTCTGCCCGTTGGCATTAAGAAGAATAAAACGAACTCTCGTCATCAACGGACAATCCGTATTATCGAATTATCCCGTCAGTCTCTTTCTTGCCGAAACTCAATGTTTTTCTTCCTTTTTTCTCTACATCGATACGTGACGAACCGCATTTCTCATCGTTTACTAATCGCGCTTCAGGAGGATAACGATGTGGTACAAACAGGAGAGAGAAAAAAAAGTAGAAGAAACGTCAACGAAGGAACGATGGCGAAATCGCAATTATATCGCAGAACGAGCTTACGTGAGTTCGCGTGTGTCAGCAGGCAGCATCCCCGAAGGCTGCGACGACTTTAAAGGACTCTGCGCGCTTCAACTTCTCCCGCGTCCTTTCATTAATTTCTGCCCGCTTTATTTCCCTCGTTTCCTGCACCAGCTAAATAATAAAACGAAGGCTGCGGGCGAAGTCGAAGTCCCCGACCACCTCTGTCCGCCTCGTTTCTCCATAGAGAAACGAAAGAGAAGTCGAAAGCGGAAGAGGAGAACGAGGGAAAAGAGAGGAGGCTGCCTTTTATCGTTCCGCGGCTCACCTTCCTCTTTTCTCCTACTCTTCCTCGTTTTTCCTTCCTATGCTCGATTTATTCTCTCCTCTTTTTCTACTTTGCACATGTACGTGCAATCCGAGGGCATTCCATGATTCTGCAATGATTCACTCGTCGACGCAATTACACGCGTAGACGTGTGCGTATAGGGTGATGTAAAAATAATTTACACGGCTGCCAGAATTTATGGTGAAAATTCTGAGAGGAACCATCGTAGAGATCGGGACAGTTTGTGCAAACTTTAGTTGGATATTTTGCACAGAGGATTCTTTTGTAATACCAAAATGGCTGATGGTGCTGATGAAATGAGGAAAAAATTTGACCTCTAATTTCGCAGTCAATGACAACTTTGAGATTTTGAGATCTTTTTGTATATCTTTGCAGATTCAAAGGTGGAGAATAGCAGTTGGCAAACGTGATAATAATTTTTGAAACACCCTGTACGTATGGTGTAAAATTCTCGACTCATTGCTTGACGTGCTTCTTGAATTTCGCGCGAAAAGGTAATCCTGCTGGCCCGACTGTCAGCCACCGGATGCTTCTTGTTATCAGATTTAAGTTGACGGACGTTTCTTTTCGAGGTGAAACTGCGAAACTCTCGACGGTTAATTAAACCCCCTCGAAGGAAGGAGAACCGGTGTGGGCCTGCGAAACTGTCAGTCAAGGTGGAAACTTGGATAGGTACTGTTAATTGTATGGTAATGGAGTAACGTTGAATTTGTTGTAATTGATAGCACGAATACGATTCACCGGATGACTCTTATACCAAGCTACATACGAATAGAAAAAAAAAGTAATCCTACTCTGAAATCAAGTTACACCGTTTCAAATGAAACGAAGTTGAACGATGCTAATTGACCGCTCGTAGAGTGAGATAAGCAAAATTGCTATCCATTGAAATTCTTCTCCTCGAGTCTCCATTTATCACTCCAATCGAGAATTTCAGTAAATCGTAAAACGTTTCTCACAATAGATAGAATATTCAACAATCCAAACTTACCTTCGAATATTGTCTCCGAATTCTCTTCCAAATAACCAAAGTCGATTTCCCCGTGATCCTAGTACCCTCCCGTTAAATTACTCTACGGATCAGAATTTGCAATTTGATCACCGTAACGTACAGATGCAATCTGCGCCTAGAATCGTCTAGCCTCGCAGTCAATGCGTCAATGCAATCAATGCACGAATGCGCTCAATGCCTCCTACACGGCCAATGGCTTCAAACTGTGCGCACCAACTGCTACTGCCAGTGATATAGTCTTCGATATTCGACTCAGCCTTCGAGCAAATGCACTCGATTCAACCCATGAAGCTTTCCTCGTAACGGAAAATTAAATTAAAGCAACAAGCGTATCGTTTCGATCTCGGGGGTAATCCCGATATCTCTCGTTCGGCCGCGCAACCATCGCTACCCTTGAAAAAGGGCAAAATTCGTTTCCCCGAACAAAATCCTGTATCGGCTGTCTCACGAAAAAAAAAAAAAGAAATCCTTTAAAACAATCTCGAAATCGCAACAGTACAGGCATAGATCCATGACCATTGGACGTAGATCGTCTATCCGTTCATGACAACCCCTAATTTCCATACTCATCCGCATACCTATCCGGTGTTTTGTCTCGAGTGCCGGCCTCTCGCAACTTGGAAATTGGCAGAATGCTCCACTCCGTGGATCGGGCATTGATTAATGGCGCGCCTGTTGCAGCCCCGGTTACAATGCAATTTGCTTTGCACCGGGACGCGCTATCCCGCGTAACGTGCGAATGTGCAAGTGTGTTTGCATTTTAGGGAGGCTGAGAGAAGAGGCGACGAAGGGCTGGGAGGTGAAGCCGCGGGCACCGCTGCACAACAGGCCGGTAGGGCGCTACTCTGCGGACGCATCGACGGTCTAACGGTATTTGCAGCCAAGTGACAAAGCCGTGACAAGAGTGACACGCTGGCATGGAACGGACGACAACTAATTAATCATCCTGCGGAACTGGACATCGCGTTGAGGGCACGCAGGAGGTGCTGGCCATGGTGGAATGAATGCACCGGCATGTACCTCGTATCCTTTCGATTCGGACATGTGTCCTGCGATGCACACGTTCACCGGAATTGCGCGCATCGATTCCTCTCTGCTGCATCCACCCTCTGTGTGTCTTTCTCCCTCGATTGGATTCACGCTTACCCTCTCTATCCGATACCGTTTTATGGTCTTGCTTCGTCTTATGGTACTACGAGTGACTCTGTCTTTGTTTGTCACCCTCTAACGCCGATCTCGCCATTGGATTTGCCTATCGGCACCGTTGCAGCCAGTGCCCTTCTCGATGGTGAGTCGCTGTCACGCTTACTGTCAGTGGTCGATTCCGATGGGGTGAGCGTCGATTGTTTCGCTGGAGAAAGTGCCCTAGAAGCGGCATTAATTACAACCGGTAAGCGATCAGAATTAACGGACCCGTCACGCTTTACTAGCACGTTTACACAACGGAGATTTCTCGTGGATTTCTCTCTACCCCTTGGATTTCAACGAAGACAAAGTCTAAGGGAGAAAGATTTCACGAGAGGAGGATTTTCAATATCCAAGGAAAATGTAATTTCTCAACGTTTCAGAGTACTCTCGAATCTCTGGGATGGTCAGAAGCCTCGGGAGAGGTAAATAAATATCTCTGGAAATCAGATGGACCAGAAACAAGAGGAATCCACGTGTGTCTTTGGCAATTTTGTTAAACTATCGAACTCAAGTGCCCTCGAGAGTGCAACCCTCTGGAATGTTCTCCGTAGTCACCCTCCCGTCAATCCTTCGTACGTACATCCACGTTGAAATGAAACGCGCATAAACCCTCCACCTCTTCCTCCATCTCCGATTTTCTTTCTCTTTTTCCTCGTTTTCCTCCCTCTTGGCAAAGTCGCGTGCAGACACGCAAATCCAATATACTCGGTGTATTCGTTATTTTCTCTCAGTCGCGGTGGTTCTATTCGTTTTTTCATTTTCCCGGGCCATTAGTAGCGAAGGAAGACATCAGCTTCCACTCAGCGATTACCGGCGAGCGAGATTTGCATAACACACGAGCCGCGCTCCTACCCAACATTTACATTTTATTTGAATCGCGGTAATCGATCGAATCGGGTCCCCGTTGGAATGAAATGAACGCGCCAGAGGAATACCAGAAGGTGAGGCCAGTCAGCCACGACGGGGTGAACACGGGGTGAACACGGAGAGAGAAACGGGGGAAACCCCATCGTTTTCGAGGGTTTCGATACTTTAAATAAAAACGAGCCGTCGTGCGCGTACACTCGGACGCATTAGCGATTGGGAAAAGGCGGTGAATTTAGTTTTAACGAGTTCACCCTCGAAACTTCTGTATTATCGGTTTCTCTACCGTGTGCGTTGATTCTCTCGTAACTTTGTATGTGGAGTAACGTGGAGAACTCGCTTATGCCGATCGGATGAGTCGTGCGCATTAATTGTTGAGTTTGCCCAAGCTAATACGATTGAATCGTTTTTCCAATGATTTAAGCTTTGATGAAGAAAGGATCGTTCGTAAATGAGGATTCCGATTACGTTCATAAGCACGAATTGCAACGAAATAAGATAAATAGACGTTGATATGAAAGAAAGCATGCAAATATCGTTATGTAACGAACATTTACAGAGATTCTTTATTGAAGAGCTCGTGAAAAAAGTAATTACAGGTAGCTAATAAAACATGGATCGTTTATCTCGTATTTACTTTCGTGTTATACGTAGAAGAGAGCGCATTTCAGGGAGAATTCCGTTAAATCCATGACGATTGGTGTATACTGTATTTTCTGGATAATAATTTCGTTGGAAGTCTCCCTCTTCTATTACTGGCCACAAATTACCACGGCACGACGGCACTAGTTTTGATATACGATCCATACTCCTCCGCGATCAAGCGCGATTTATATGGTGCAACAATAACGTTTACCCTTCGTACTACGTACTCCCTAGTGTATTTCACTGTGGACAGTTTTACCGCGGTGAAACGCAACCAGTGCAAATCCATAACACTCGCAGTTTTACACACTTTATCTGTATTAGCAGTCCTGCCACGTTGTATATTTATTACGTCATACAGCTTTTATTTTATTTGCCGTGCGATATCCTTTACGACTCGGCGAGTAGGGAATTCTGCGGACCTCACGAATATTGTTCAACGTTTAAAAAAAAAAATGTATCGCTGGTTGGCTTATGAAAATATTCATTTTTAAATCTTTAATTCATCCCCAAATCTATTCGTTGGAATATTTGAGAGAATGTCGGCAAGAATCGTCGGAAGAAAAATATGATAATTATAATAAAGGAACAAGGAGCAATGTCGTATGAACATATTTTCCAAATAACCGTGAAATATCGCGGAGACATAACTCCAATACAATTTCGATAATAATTGAAGCATTTAATGCCCAGTGGTCTCGATATTCCAATAATTCACCACGTTCCTGTCACGCTGCTCAGTGGGGTGAGGTGTAAGGGTTCCCGTTCGATTCCCATGGGATCTGGTCCTTCTCGGTTCCACGGCAATGCATCACTCTGTCCGCAGCCCCGTAACTCACCGTAGGACTCTCTCACCCACGCAAACGGAGAGGCACACCATCGTACGCATCCCCCATATACGGAGAACGGACCAAGGGATCATGCTCACGCACAAAACACACCTATGGGCTCGCTGGACACGCATGGTCAATAAATGCACACACCGTAGAATAGGTGTGGGTACACATGCGACATAGCGATGGAAAGACGGGGTCGAACAGATATATGGCCCGAAGTGAACGACGTATCTAATCTAACCCTTCTGGACAAGATACTCCGTGATGGTCGAGGGGGTTGACCGACCATGCGTTAACCATAGCCCCTGGGCAGCCAAGTGTAATCTAAAATTACAAGAATCCACGGTGAACGCCGGTCGGGACCATTTGTCAGGGGTGTCGACAATTGTTATCGACGGGTTATCTTCGAGTTGGTTCACTTTTCGTGAATTGGCAGTGATGTATCGCGGGAATTCGCGGAAGGTGCTCTTAGCCGAGACGATTCGTAATTGGGTTTGGTACGCGCACAGTTGAGAATTATCTTAGGACATTTTTTAACCCTTTGGGGAGGCAGACTTTTGAATAGTGAAAAATAATCTAGTATTTTTTTTTATTGAAAGATCAAAATGTTAATGTATAGAAGATACTACAACAATTATATTTCAATTTTTCAGCTATAGTGATGCATACATGACCTGATAAGCTACAATCAGATTTTTTCTCAGACCACACATATGTGTCAGCCGTCCAGGAAGGGTTAAACGGTCAGGTCGTGTAGCAGCCCAGTGGATATGACGTGCTTGTTTCGATTTCAAGTTAACCCTTAATCTTTCAAGCTCTGTTGCAAGTAACAGGGCCCACTAATGACGGTGTAACATACAAATTGTGTTAGTTTCTAAGTAGTATGTACCCCAGGGCATTTAAATGTCTCCCCAAGGAAGCGGCAGCGTGCAGGACAAGAACCACTTAACTAGTTAAATTCCTTTGCAAATGGTTAGAGTATGTATAGAAAATATCGAAGGGTAGGTAAAACTGTATACGACAAAGTTAAAAGGTATTCGATAAAAGATCGTTTAGAGTTTCGCAAATGGCATCGGTCCGTCATAAAAGAGTGTACACCACCGCGCACCCCTAAAATTTCAAACCACTCGAACTTTCAATCTCGAACGCTCACACCTAAAAACACGCCAGACATTCATCAGCATCGAGACAAAGCTAATAACTCGAGTGCGGTTCGCCGAACAGAAAGAAGCAAAACTGAAGCCCGTCCCTTTGACTCTGCCCTTTGAACTTTTCCCCTCTCCCTTCGAACTTTTTCTCTTCCCAGGGCTTTCTGCAACACTGTAGGAGCGAAAACCATTAAGGCCGGTACAATCGCCCCGCGGGTGGTCAAGTCGGAGAGGAGCGAGAGAAGGAATACGGATTGAATCGTTCGGAGAAAGAGAGATGAGAAAGGGAGAAGGAGAAGAAAGGGTGACGGACCCTTCTCGCGGAGTTTCGCCTTCCATTATCGGCCCGTAGCGACTCGGCAAAAGTGAAATGATAACCGGCAACTAGAGTAATGATCCGAAACGGGCGTGACCGTGTAGATTCCATCAGAAGATAATACCCGCATCGCGGCATCTGCTACGTCCACTTTTGTCATGGCGTGGAGCCACGTTGACGCTGATTTCACTGATAAACTTATTAAAAACGTGACACGGGGAGGGATAGTAGCGTGAAAACGTTACGAGGACTCAAAGGGAGAAGAGTGAAAGAGCGATTAGAGACTTCCGTTCTGCGAGTGGGCCGAGAGAAAGTTTTGTGGAATCCCTTTCGTCGGACGCCCTTCAGCTTTGACCTACTTTCCTGAGTGGATTCCACGTTGAGGCTGGTGGAATCCTCGTGGAAATGTATGCGAGGTATTTTTGAAGGGCTCAACTGTCGGACCAGACGAGGATTTCATTGGGTGAATTTATAAAATGGAGAATTTTAAAACGATATGTAATTCTCCTTCGGTTGAACCGACTCTCAGCGTTATAATCTGGGATTATTGGTGCGCACGTAAAAACCACTCGACTCGGTGCAATAATCGAACGAAACATTTCGAGAATAACTGGCGGGACGATAGTTCGTTAAACTGTCCATGAATATATAATTCTAGGGGTGGGCCACCTGGAATTGCGGGATGTATAATAAATCGGTGGTGAGGATGAAATCAATACCTCGGTAAAAAGTTTGGGAACTGTAGCGAGAATAATTTCGGTAACGAGTTATTAACCGATGAAATTGGGATGTGCGTTGAATCGGGAATAAACGTGTTCTATTTTAATTCTAGCTTTACCAACACTTTGAAGATATTTACTCTTCCCGTAACAGATGTTCTGATGGGTTATAAAGTAACTATAATAATATCTTACCGATATAAATGTAGGACACTGTCAATTTAATGTAGGAACCAGTGTAAAAGACAATCACTACCAAGTGTTATTAATTTTCAGTTAATCAGACCAGTCATATTACCACGTATGGCACGACTATGTCAATTAACACTAGAAATACCGGCGTGAAATCTATTATATTTAAATATGTTACATATGTACCTTAAAACAAGGAAAATCAAGACGCGAAAAAGATGATAGATTCAGTAATTTATGTTTTATACGATGGTATAAGAATATTTATTCTACAGCTCTCTCATAAACCAGTAGAATTTTTGGAAAACATTGTGTACCGGTCATTTTGACTGGTTTGGGAGTTCTAGTGTTAATTCTTACTTGGTTACTTTCAATCAAGATTCTCCAAGAAACCACAATACCTATAATAAAAAGAAAATTCCAAAAATTGCATACACTCAAGAATCTCAATTGAAGCGAATTGAAATTGAATCTCGCCGCTTAACTGTAGTCGTGCAATTATTTACAAACAAGTCCATTAACAGTCCAACCGGGAAGAAATGATTTTCCGGTTCTCCAAGGGCGTTTCAATTTTCATAGTCATGGGTTAACAAATCGTCCAACATCCTGCCGTTAATAATACCAAGCGTCATCGAGACTCGTAAAACTCTGTGGCAATATGCCTTACAATATCTAAGGGTGTCAGTGCCTAGGGCTCTTCTCCGTTATCGAGTGGCACGGTGTTAGAATAGAGGAGCGTTAGTCACGGGCCATTTTACCACCAGGCGTGACCTGCACGCTCTTTTATTTTTCCAGCGTTAATTCGTGTCGCTTGGCCGCTTCGTATCTCGTCATGCTCGAAGGGCAAGAAGGGAACACCCTACTTTTTCCCGCGCTGGTTTTAAAATCCAGCCCATGCTCGCTCGGTTGCTTCGTTGTCGGAGCGGTCACGTGCCGACATAGGGGTGCATCGTAATGCGCTCGTCACCGTGCCATTTCGTCGCTCCTGCGCTTCTGCCGTGCATCGAGATGCATACGTAATTAACGGGAAGCATTAACGGGAATTAACAGTAGACTTAACGGTACGGAAAAACAGCGCGGGATCTTCACGTTCAGACACGAAACGTCGCTCGGAGTTAGCGTTGGGAATGGAAATTAGGGGGAGAAAAAGGTGGACGATTTTATTATCGCTTCTGTGTTTTCTTGTTTATTTTTTGGTTTAGACTTGTTTTACGGGCTAGTAGGAGCTTTAAGTGGAGGTTAAATTATTGAGGGAGTTACATACCGTGTGGGAAAAATTCCCCTGGAGAGGACAACGAGGGGAATTCGAACTTGGACCTACAATTTAGGAATCCCTCGGCGATTTCGGGAGCTGTTGTGGGGAGGAGTATACATTTTCTCGGTGATAGGATTCTATTTGAAATGGCGGCTAATTTGACATTGCGAGATGTGTCTTTTGAACTGGTAACTGTTACAAAATTCGCGGAGTTTCGAAAGTCGATTTTATTTAGAATTCCATCTCCCATGACTTCAGATACTTCCGAATTTGGTTTTCTCGGTGATACAGTTCTATTTGAAATTGCAGTCAGTCGATACACATTGCGGCACGTATCACTTGAAGGTGTACCCCTTCAAAAAATCGCGATTTTTTGGATGGTCGATTTCATTTGTAATTCCATCGCCCACGACTTCAGATACTTTCGAATTTGGTTTTCTCGGTGACACAGTTATATTTGAAATTGCAGTCAGTGGATAGACTAAAAATAGCGATTTTTTGGATAATCGATTTCATTTGGAATTCCCTATCCCAAAACTTCCGATACTTCCGAACTTGGTTTTCTCGGTGATACGGTTCTATTTGAAATTGCAGTCAATCGACAGTATCACTTGAAGGGGTACCCCTTAGAAAAATCGCGATTTTTTGTATGGTCGATTTCATTTGTAATTCCATCTCCCACGACTTCAGATACTTTCGAATTTGGTTTTCTCGGTGACACAGTTATATTTGAAATTGCAGTCAGTCGATAGACTAAAAATAGCGATTTTTTGGATAATCGATTTCATTTGGAATTCCCTATCCCAAAACTTCCGATACTTCCAAACTTGGTTTTCTCGGTGATACGGTTCTATTTGAAATTGCAGTCAATCGACAGTATCACTTGAAGGGGTACCCCTTAGAAAAATCGCGATTTTTGAGATGGCCGATTTCACTTGGAATTGCCTTCTCTAACACTTTCGACTCAGAAAAGTTTGTCAGTCAAAATTTGAATCTCGAGAAGAATATTTTCAGTGTATATTATATAGAGAAAAGTGAAGTTTTATGGAATTTGAAGCACATCGAATTTTCCCAGATGCTTTCGCAAATACGATTTGACATCTGAGATACGATTCCCCATTGGCATTAGGAAATTAGCGTGATGCTGTAATCGGTACGTATGCGAACCGCAGTTACGAGATGGGTAATGCATACGGATCATAAACGCGTGCTACGTTGGCGTGGAATTACTAAGGTAGAAATGATCGATTCAATTAGTCACACGATGTAACGGAAATGCGTAATGATACATAGAGACTACGAGATACAAGCGTAATCGTATAATAGTATAATCATGGCGTTCTCAACATCTCTCAGCATTAGGATTGTGCCGTGTTGCGCTTTTTAATAAATCTCCTCTTAACCCAGACAGTAATTACAACTGTCAGGAATAGCAAATCGCTGTTATTAGTACGAAAATTAACAATGAACCTTGTAATTTTCCGGTATATTTCACTCCTTGGAATTTATACTGCGCTAATTAATACTAAAACGTTACAGACATCAAAATAGAAAGAAAATTTCAACCATCATCGTTCTCTACGATCCTTACAATTAGTTGAACATTAAGCAATATCTTTCGTAATTACAATTAAATTAAAAAAAAAAAACACTAACTATGCTTCAACAATTTTTCAATCTCTCCTTGCAAATATCAGCGAGCTTCAGTAGAAACGTGATGCACTTCCTTTGACGCAGGAAGTAATCGCTTTTATATTCTAATATCAATATACCGCGATATCGTTCAAAGACTTGCAATTTCATTTTATGAAAACAAGTATTACAACCTCAAAGACCACATTTTTACCTGATAAAACAAAGTACCACCACATCTACCATCCTCAAAATCAAATAAATCCAACACCATAGACGTCATTGATAACAAAAATATTCAACGTTAACCCTCGATCAACCCTCTTACCTCCAACAGTTGCGCAACCTCTCTCATTCAACCTTTCAAAGCAATGTTGCTCCAAGCTTTATTGTAACGATCCTCTGTAAAGAAATCGTCGGCAATATCAAAAGACGTGGCAGAATAAAGAATATTTCCGAATGCGCGGACCTGATGAATGGGGTTGTCGTTCGCTGCTCCTATCGGCGACACGATCGAAATCATCGAAAGCCGAGGAAGGAAGAAAGGCTGACAAACTGGCAGAGAGAGAGAAGGGAGAGGGAAAGGTATAGGTTCGTCGTCGCGAGGAGGAAAGGGCAAACCGTAAAGTGAATCTCATTAGCGATGGCCCGATGCATAGTACATTGGCGGGGGGTATATCACTTTGATGTCAAACGAGCTGCCCCCGGGGCCGCAGCACGCAGCATTATTGTTATTACGAGAGACGAGGCCGTTTCTAATTATCGGAAAGGAACCGGAAGTCGCAGCCTCCGACACACCGTCTCCTCGTCATAGAGAGGAGAACGATTCAAAGGGGAACGAGAGGCTTTCGCTATCGAGCCGCCAGGAAAGACAAAGCGGGGGGTCGATAGTCCACCTGTTCCGAAGGGTTCCCTTTGATGAACGCCGCTCCTGGGATGCTTACGTGTCCTCTTGTTTACATTAACCCTTTGTCGTGCAATCTTATTTTTCTTATTTCACCTTACCATGCGAAGGAATCCGTCTGCTTTGATTATTTATCTCTTAGACGATGCATTCTTTCTTGATGCACTTTTGCGCGAGTCATCGCCATCATTCAGCAGGGGAGCCGTTTCTGTTATGAGTATAGAGGCTTGGATTCCGAATTATCAGACTCTATTTTGAAACCCCTTTGTCGTCACCTGTAGAAAATGTTTCCCACGCGATTCATATATTCCGGAAGTCACGTAAAATTGCAGGTTATCGACGATAAGGATGGAGAAATTGAAATTGAGTATGATACTTCAATCGATATTCGTGACCCAAGGCACTTCATCACCTATATCAAATTAATTTTAGATAATAATAATCTATTGATAGACTTTTCAATATCAATTCAAACTCTTCAAAATTCATTAAAAATTATTCTTTTTCGAGCCTGACGCTTTTGGACTTTTAACTTATTAATCGCTTGCCACAGGAATTAATAAATTGTTACTTATCATTTCCAACTCACAGGCGGAAAATTGCAATTTTCGAAGAGACGTCGGTATCAAAGAAATATTTTAGACTAGACAAAAGTTGATAGGATGTTTTAAAAGTACCGGTCAGTAAAGTGTGAAAAAATATCTTCGTCCTTTAACATAAAACACTTCCAGCGGAAAGACGTCCAACTCGCACCTGCGAAGTGACGTCACCTAATTCCGCTCTATTAAAATCGAGTAGATATATCAATTTTTCGAAGCTTCTGGGGCAATTTATACTTAATCGGTCGTTTGAGGGCAACACCGTGGAACGATTCGGCCGTGAAGCGACACAAGGAAAATAAATTCGTAAAGCCCCGCTAGAAGCACATGTCACACTGATTGCACATCCGCTTCCGCCGCCGGTAGGTACGAAGACTACGCGCTATTATAAAACCGGCCCCACGAAAGAAACATAATATTTATTGCCGGCTTCCGTTCAATTAGGGGTTGACACGCCGGCGCAGCAAGCAAAGGGAGAGGGCTCGTCGTGCTGCCCTGTAACGCCAGTGCCCTATCTTTGTCTTTCCTTCCTCCGTTCTTCCTTTATCCCTTGCTTGTCGATGCTTTCGAAATCTATGCTCGCTTTCAACCCACCCCTCCGCATGGGGTGTGTTGAATTTATATATTGTTCGCCCTCTTCCGATTTGGGACGACACTCGCGAAATGGTTCAAGAGCCTGTTTTTCCCTTTCTTCGACGAGGGGGTTGGAGTGGTGAAAATATGCGAAGGGGTTTGTAAATTACATCGTGTACTTTTTTTTCCTTTTGCGATCGATGAGAAATCGGTGCTTGGGGTTTTTTTAGGGTTTTAAGATGTTTTTAATGGATTTGGTTATTGATTTTGGGATTAAGCCTTGTCTTGGGATTGTTTTTGTGACTACTTCTGCATTAATTGGGAATTTAATTGTTAAGAGACAAATTGGGCAGTGATTCTTGACATATTGTGCAATTTAATTAATATTAATATTGGAGAAATAATTTTACGGTGTCGCGTCTCAGTGATATTTTTAATTTGATGGATTTTGCAAAGTTGACCTATTCTATTTACCGCGTCATGAGTATGACTCGTTGTTATATAACAAGAGATTAAAAAATATTATTATTTAAGTGGAATAAAGTCCTATTGTAAAAATAAGATAAATAAATAATTGGAGATGTACGATAATTGTTACAGTATTGCTTGAACTTGTCAAACAGTATATATGTCTGCCTTATATAACGACCGCAGCTATTAGCTATTGATATTTATTTAAAATTATTTAAATTATACGCTTTTAAATAACAATGAGTAATACGCGATAAAGAAGAAAATAGAAAAATAGTAGATAATAGCTCTGCTAGCTTCAAGTGTTCCGTTAGTTAACATCTTTCTACATCGAGGTCCCATGGTGTAATGGTTAGCACTCTGGACTTTGAATCCAGCGATCCGAGTTCAAATCTCGGTGGGACCTGTTTTTTTTTTAATTTTATTTTTCATCAAAAATCAAACATAGATCCCACCTACAATTAATCGATATAATTTTTATTAATTTTCTTTAAGAAATTAATAATAAAACATATATCAAATGTCAGGAGTAATGAGAATTTCAAGTCCACAGCAAATTGACAGATCACCAGTTTCGTGTTTTACGATGGAAACACGCGATGATTCAATATCTTAATGCATTTTTGTTGTCCAATCCAATAAAATTAACTGCAACACCGACGACGCGTCACGAATCGTTGTTGCGCGAACTTATTAGATGACGATTGCGAAATCTTCGGCGACGCGTGTCTGCCAATCCCCGCTTAATCAGTGATTATGTAACCAGCGGGCACATCTATCGTCGAATCGAGGTATAGCATGATAGTACATTTATTATGCATGTAATTCGATAATCCACGAGAGGCGTACACCGTGTTATCATGATATTCCACGAAACATTGGACGATGCAAAATTCTACGCGACGTACTGTTATCTCGGATCTATGATTAACATCGCGATATTAGCTACCTGTCGTGCACTTTTGTTAGGTGAAAAAAAAGAAGAACGGAGGAGTATATTGCACTTGGTTTATCGCAATATCGTCGGGATATCGTCAATCACGCGACCTCGGTGATACACTTTATCGAATGGCAGAATTCGCGGATATCGATGAGAAATATTCTATATATATATGGACGTCTCAATTTTAAAGTTTGATCGTAACAATGTTCTCAAAGGTAGTAACAATTTAAAAAACTTAATGCTAGAAAACTCAAATATATATTAATTAATACTAAAACTACTAGATCTGTGAAACTAATCGGTAACTAATTTTTTTTAACTTTTTCAAAATGATAGAAATGTCAAACAATCAATATTCCACCTGTATCTTATAAAACAAAAATTCACTAATACTTTTAACTCTTCAGTTCTTTTCTTTCAAGGTACTTATTTAATGTATTGAAACCTAACTGATTCAACACCGGTACTTTTAGTGTTAAATGAAAAAAAATAATGATTAACCAACAAAAAAATGACCAGTTCAGTAATTTTTTTATTGTAAAAGAAACGTGAAACATTTATCCTTCTTTCTCTATAAATCGAAGTGTTTAAAGAAATTAAGAAACTTTTAATTTAAAAGCATTTCTTCATCCAGCCCGAAGGAAATTTAACGTACAACAATTGAACTCTATTAGTGACAGTTACGAGCGACGTTTAACTCTATTGAATTATTTCCACCGAAATGAAATTAACTCTACCAATTCTGGTTAATTCCCGTGAGGACGTGTTGTGCAGCCGCAAATATATTTTATACAATCAAAATATTTGCCAGGCTAACGTTACTCCACGTATCATCCAACAGCTCGTTCATCAATGTACCATTACATCGATCATCTTTCGAAGGGAATAAAATATTTGCATGACAAAGAGTCAATAACCGAAAAGGGCGTTTACCGGTGGTATCTGGCGCCGTTTAACGGCAATATCAATCAAGCGGGATGCAACATTCCCGCTAGTATCGCCGTCATTTAACAATCTCCATTAAATCAAAGTTAAATCGGCTCTCGAAACGCCGCCAGTCGATTCGCTTCGAGTCGAGCACGGTGAAATATTTGGCTCGCTGGATATCGTAATCTCCGACGAGGCAAAATGCCCGTTGCACATTTAGGGTCGATTCACATTATACGACGGTTGAATACGTGACGCGACAAAATATTCTTGTATGGCAACGATACGACTTTGCCTCGTTAACTCTCATACCGGGTTAATTTGAGTACGAGCATATCGACGCCATTATGCCGGCCCGTCTACCGTGTAATTATTTGTTACGATTATTGTTCCTGCTGATAGCGAGATTTTTATTGTTATTATGAACCTGGATAAATTACTAGATTTTGCGGCTTGCGTGTAATGCACGTTTAGTATTAATTCAGATTTTAAGGAGCGTTGTATTTTTTATTTTATGTAAAAGTTTTAAGGTTGGAAGCTTTTGCTTCTATTTTGTATATTTTAATTATATTCAATTGTAATACTGTAGAACTTTATTGTCTTGCTCGAAAAACGTATTTTGGAAAGTTTTTATTACTTCTGATGTTTCATCTTTAAGAAGAATGATACTGTTTGTGAATTTAATCAAAGGAGAAGAGTGTATGCGCTGTTATAATTAATTTAGAATGATTTTAGGGGAATCTGTCGTATAATTTTTGAGCTGTAATGTCTGTGGTGCTGCATTTAACTGTGCCGTGTCGCATAATGTGAATCGGCCCTTATCCAGCGTTGTTTCGCAGCCGACATAAAGAGCGGCTTTACGATTCCGCTGAGACATCGTATTGTCAGGTGGACGGATACGCTCATCCATTTGGATTCTCCCCGCAAGTACTTATTTATTCCTGTCGATTTAAATATACGAATGGACTATGCGCCACGATTAACCACCTCTGTATTACTTGATCCCAAATGAAAACTGTAACGATTCTCGCGGAAGGTAAACGAAAGAACGATAGAACTCCCGAGCGATTCGGAATGAATGTCCAATCACGCTGGAAAAGTATATATTTTAAACGTGGATAAAGTCTAATATTTTTTCGCCGTTTTTTTTCCAGATTTGTGCTATGGTTATTTCGTTTTCGATCTACTGGTTTCGGTGGATTTAAAAACATCAAGGCTATGTTGAATTAAATAATTTAGGAAAAGTATTCCAGAGGTTGTGGGAAATTTGAATTTGGGTCCTTTGATTTCGAGCCTTTAATTCCTTATTTACTGTAGTCCTTAAAATCCTATGGTCAATTCTTTTAAAACCTACATTCTAGGTGGGTTCCAAACAATCGAGGCTATAGTGTATTAAGTATTAATTTTGGAAAAGTACTCGAGATATGATATTTTAATTTGGCTCCACTAATGAAGAGTTCAACCGTATGATTTCAGTGTGTCCTAATTACAATATCATTTACTGCCTTTTATAATAGTTTTTAGCTTCATCGTGTAATTGCTAAGGTAATGTTTAATTTCGATCCCAACTCATTTTGCACTTTTTGTCGGCTTTCCAAGAACCAGAGCTACGATATAAATAACACCTAGAAAAATATACTTTTTCTCCTGTTCGGTCGATTTTCCGCTACTTGTTTTCCTGCACTGTCTTCCATTCTTTTCTTTTCGCAAACGCGTCGAGGTAGACTTAATAGAGCTCATTTATTCCGCCTCACGTATTGTGTACTGCCATCCCATGGCTCCTTGACAAAACAGTCTTATTACGTTCGCTTTAATTAATAAGAGATTTCGGAGAATTGTGTTAATTAATTGGCAGACACTCGCGGAAGAAAATGTATCAAAATGTTGTCCCATAATTGAGCCTTTCTCTCTTTAAAATTTATATTATTGTGCGGCTTCGTTTAAATGCTTCCGTACTGAATATGAAATTTATTATATTTCCGTGGAATATGCGGGTCTTCCTTTGATTGCTGCTGCAATATTATACTCGTTCCATTCAGCGGACGATATTATTAACATCATAATTGTGGTAGGATCGCACAATAATAACTTTCAACACCAAACCCCTCATAAATCTAAACTTCTGCTTATTCTCATGCAACCTGCAAAACTCCTGAAGCCTCTACAAAAAAGACAACTACACTGTTCAAGTTCAGACAATCGTTCCTCTCACCAATTAAATTCTCCCATTTCCAGACACTCGATTGTTCTAACAACTCGATAATATCACGAGAAAAAATTCCAATTAACTCCATCGAGTGGTAAATGGCGACAGAAACCAATGCTATCCTTTTTCTATCTAAAAAAAAATGTAACACCATCGACAGCAGTTTCCACTCAGAAAATCCACAGGTGTCGACTCTACTTTTCCATGTTCCATAACACCCAGAAGGAACAATCATCTACGATAAACTTAATGGTATCCATAGCCCCGTTGAGAATAAGTAATCGACAGCCATTAATCACCACAGCTTCTTCTCTCATGGATATAGATTCCTCGAGGAATGATAACGGATAGATACGGTCTCAGACTACGAGAAGACGAAGGAGGATGAGGACATTTTCCTACGATCGTTACCGGAAGTTCATCAAGATGTGACAACGCTACCGTGAAACTCTTGCGCGCTCGTAAAATACTTTCTCAATTTAAATTTGAGCGTAGACGATCCCTTGGAAGTTTCCGGTTAACGAGCGGAACCCCGTAACTCGGCGAACGATAAAATACCAGCCGTAATGACGAAACGTGTAATCGAGAGTCACACGAGCTATCGTTCTGATAGTCCGTTCTCCGGGAATTGCATCGTCTGCGAGAAGACATTCTTCGAGGTAGAACGATTCCAAGGGAATACAGTGTGGTGGAGTACTCCATGTGAGAATTGAAATTGGCTATTTGATTTGGTTGATAAGAAATTCACGTTTGAAATGACACATTGGAATTGTAGGACTTTCTGTTAAATGTTTAGTGCTTGAAGCTCAATATGGTTACTTCTAGATCTGATACATTTGAACGGCGAGTCTGACTAATGAAAAGAATATTTAACACTAGATTTACGGAGACAATTTGGCTCATTCAAAATTTGATTGCTATATATATATATAGTATATTGGTTAGTTAATTTTTTAATAATAAATCGTTCATTTAAATTTGCTTTGGAATTAGTTTCTCTGCAAAAAACTTCAATTTTCTTGTATGAGTCAAATTGGCTCACTTTAGAAACATAGGTATAATCAATATCCGTAAATCTAGTGTTAACAGGTTGATTGTAAATAATAAGATAAGGGCTTTGCACTCAATATTAGTAGGCCCGAGTAAAAATTCTTACTGTCACCTGTTAGAATTTTTTTTCTAAATTATCATTTATCAATTTCGCTATCAGCGACTCCGATAGGCCTTTGGCTACTTTACAATATTCATAATACTACTGACTTTAGTTAGAAAGACATTTTATTCTGTGCTACTTCTATTTTTCAAATCCAAAACTATAGTAAATGCATAAAAAACATATTTTGTAGCAAGAATAAAATAGTTACAAAAGACTAACAATAAGTTCGGCTTTGACACATACATATCACCTCTTTTAACGGTGGCAGTAAATGCAACTCATTGAGGTTCAGGAATTCAAGAAATAAATGACCCATGTTCCACAAACATTTCTTTTATTTGAATAAAGTTGGAATACATTTATTAACAAAGTTATATAACAATATAAATTTCCGAAGTAGGATAAAAAATGTTCCACCATGCATCTTCGCCCATCAAAGAAGAGGGACACTTTTAATCCTGCCTTGCCTCAAAGAGTTGAAACAGGAGATCTCAGCCAAAATGGCCACAACAATTAAAATGGAAAATTCCAAGTAAAATTCTGAGCTAAATTGATTTACTCGATGAGTCTCAAAAGGCAAGCTACCAAAATCCATCTTGCCAGAAGGATTTCTACCCTGTAGCTTGGGATTTATCGTGAGTCCCGCGGCGAAGACGCGTTAACTGATCGACAACGTCGTCCTCGACGAGTATACACGTTCCAGGTCGTCGTCTCTCTTCTCGATCCTGAGGGAGAGTTCGAAACTTGCCGGCTGTAAAGTCGTCTCGAGTCGTAGCTCCTCTTATCCGCGAGATAGTGCTCCTCTCTCACGGATACAGCTTCCTGCAAATTCGTGGCGAACGAGAGGGGCGGGAAAAAGAGGGCGCAAGAAGGACGGGGGTGTCGAGGGACATTAAGTCGCGACTCGATTGGATAACAAACATTTTATCGCGTTTAATTTTGAGAGCGAGCACCTTCAAGCGCGGCATTAAACTTTAACAGCTTCTTCGGCAATAAATAATCTTATGCACGCGAACCGACACCCCCTCGCGGCCTCTTTCGCCGACGTGGAGGAAGAACGAGGGAGTGTGCCGCGGGGGCAATTAAATAAAATGCGATACCGTTCGAGTTATGACTCGAATCTTTATGGTTTATGACCACGAGGCGTATTCCTTAAATCCGGGCATAAAGTAACTTCGCTTCGCTTTTATATCGTCGGTGTGCCTATGGAAATGCCACCGCGCGACGAGTTTTCGCTTTGTTAGACCCAATGGGATTCTTATGGTTTACTGTCCGACGAGGGAAAAGGTTTTGGGTTATTTTCATGGCAGACCCCTTGAAGACAGAATCGAGAGTTCGATTAATTTTGTAATTACTAAGTTTTCCGTCGTTCGTGGGTCATCCTTTGTTGAGTCGATGAAAAGGGAAACGTTCTCCTCTTAGTTTCTTGCATATAAATTTTAACACGTTGAACGCCAACCGTATTTCGCTAATTTCACTGTTTCTACTGAAGCGAAATTTGTTCTATTAAATTCACATCTTTCTAAAACAGAAACTTGAAAGATACAGATAGATAGGTATTCAGCAGACCTTTATCTTTTAAACACATATATTTAAATATATAGTATGTCTGAAAATTCATAAATATTGCAATTTCAAAGTGACATGAATTTTCATTGAATACAATAGCGCCGGTCACCGGTGACCCCGACGGCAGTCAACGTGTTACAAGTGGTTTTGGAAAGAAACAATTGAGTTGATATATTTGAAAGTGGTACAAACGCTTTTCTATAACATGTAATAGTTGAATCTTTTTGGATGAACAGATAAGAATATTTCATTCTATTTGTTTCAGTATTTAATGCTAGAACCACCAAGGAAGTGAATATGATTGGTTCCTAATTTTTTATAAGAATTTTTTACAATTATAGGGGAACCATGCAGTAAATATTCCACGTGCATCTTATAAAATATAAATTACTATATTGATAATTTTTCCTCCTTTTGATTTCTCTTTCTCCAATGTATTTATTTAACGTATAGAAATATAATAGTTTTAGCAACGGTAGTTCTAGTGTTAACCCTTTGCGGTCCTATGTCGAGGAGTACTCGACATAGATTTTCACTCAATTTTATTTCCAGACAATCTAATATTGACTTTCGAATTTTATAACGATTTTGTAATATCACCTAAATGTCCGTCAATACCTATAGTTACTGATATCACTTTAAAAAGTGAAGAACCAATTATAGAAAATATTATGAAATTAATTTTATTTACCTCACTACCAAATTAACAAAATAATTCGGACCGCAAAGGATTAAAGTGAGAAAAGAGGTCATGTTTTTTAGTAGAAAGTAATTCAAACACAATTTTCTTGAAAATGGATTCATACCACTTGCAAAAATAATGGCTCAATTATCGGCTGTCGTCGCCAGTAACCATAAAATCCAATATATCACAGAATGACAATCGTCTATCGATTACCAACGATGATTCGTATCACGTCAAGTCTTCTAAGCGCACGATAAGAAATACGATCGACGATACCCGGATATTGCGCTGTCGTGCAGAACTTTGCATATTTTTAATAGCGATACCTTCTTCAGCCAATTTCCCGTTTCCCCATAAAGCCCCAATACTCGAGATTTATAACCGTCACGTCAATTATAATCCATTTTATTCCATAGCTGCGGGTGCACGCTTCGAGGCCTAACCCTTCGCGATTTCGTGACACACCCTCCAACTTATATCGTAAAAATGATATTAGCTAGACCCTCACCTTCCTCTTCAACCCCTCCCCCGTGTCAAAGAAGGATAACAGAAACTCTTGAACTGCTCGACGTTTAAATAAGACGCGAAATTTTCTTTTTCTTCGACGGGGAAAGAAAAAGTACGTGGAGCATAAAACAAGCCAATGAAGCGTTCGTAAAACGTATCGCCATGGATGGCCCGGAAATGGTCCCCTCTTTCCGTATCGAATGATTACCATGAGGAGCGTTTCTTAGTCGCTCAACGGCTGTACAATGTCAGGATTTAACTGCCCCTAAAAATTGTTTGTCTACGCGACGTTTTAAGAACATCGGCCTTATACGATCTCTCGTTTCAAGCTCCCTGTTTTTACTTCGTCCATTTCGGCATCGCCTCGTTTCGCTGCTTAAGGTTGATTTTAATGTGTGAATTATACGGGGAAAAATGACGGAATGTCGACCGGTTTAAGGGAAGATAAGAAGAAACTTTGGGGTTGAAATTGTTGATTGAAAGAAGGGAAAATTTAAAGAATCTTGTGACTGTAATTTTCTCATATACTATTTTACGGGAAGGTTATTTTATAGGAAGGAAAGTAGGTTTTTGTTGATATGCTATTTGAATAATTTTGTTAACACATTATATGCGGGTGTTTTGAAACGCTTCATTAAGACTCAAGCGGAAAACTTGTTGAAAAATTTGTACGAATTTGATTTTTACAAACAATTAACCCTTTGCGGACGGAGGCATTTTTGAATATCGAGAAACAATCAATTATTTAGCGATGAAAAAACACTTTTTCATCGGAAAGGCAGTCTGTTAATGTATACAAGTTGACATTTACTCTTTGTAAAATAATATTTCAACGATTATATTTTAATTTTTCAACTCTACCGTTTATATATGCACCGACAACCTATAACCAATTTTTTTCTCAGGGCGGATATATTCGCCCGTCGTCCTCAAAGGGTTAATATAAGCTGGAAACTGCTTTCTCTCTAAATTCGAAAATGTACTTAACTTTTCAAGTCTAAGTAATTACTGCCACGAATCGCCTTTTTCAAACTGTCTATGCACAGTCCAAAAAACGTATTTTTACGTGGCCCGCATAAAATGTGTTAATATCTTTTCTTTCGTGTGGTAGAGGAAAGTGTATATTTTTATATGGTTTAATGCTTAAATAATTCTATGAGAGGTAGAGCAAGAAATATAAAGTAATTTAATAGAGCTTCTGCATTGAATCTAATTGAAAAATCCAAACTCTTTTCTTTCCAAGTCTATCGATAGAATCAAAGTCGTTGAACGCAATCATCGTCACTTAATATTCGATGCAAGTTAAAAGGACAAGAAAGAAATCAATTGTCTCTTGATATTCTTCATGCAGTCAATCGATATTATTTATTCGTTAAATATTACATTACCCATACGAGTAACCTTAAACCTTCTCAATAAATGGACGTCATCGTTTCCCCAATCTACTTTACAGAGAGACAAAGCTGCAAAATATAGAAACAAAAGATGAAACGTAATTCCTCCGTAAAAATCTCCCATTAAATTCCTGTAACATTCATTCGAAACAATTTTTCAAACTGTTATCTGTTCCTGCAATACGTGTAGATTAAACGTATTGATCCAATCTGTGGCTTTCCACTGTGCGAATAAATCACCGTATGCGTTTCCATGTAAATCTCTGAATGCGGATTTATATGCAGGAAAGAAAATACAATACGTTGGTTTAAAGGTCATGGAAATTTCGCTGTGACCCAGATATGACGAGTGGAAGGGGGAAAATGGAGGAATACGTTTCTATTGAAATATACGAGGAACGAATTGAGCGCGGTGTTTCGATGGTCCAGCGTGTCTGACCATGACCCGGAAAATACTACTTGACTTCCGTTTTGAAGTGGAGAACTTGCAGAACGAGGGTAGGGTAAGCCGGTTGAAAGTGAGTCAAGTAGATTTACAATGTAACTTAAAAGTTTGTTTACTAAGAAACTCATTTCTTAGTTCTTTTTTGCCGTGTACTTCGCAGATCTCAGAGTAACTTTAACCCTTTCCGGACGACGGGCGAATATATCCGTCCTGAGAAAAAAATTGGTTATAGTTTGTCGGTGCATATATAAACGGTTAGAGTTGAAAAATTAAAATATAATCGTTGAAATATTATTTTACAAAGAGTAAATTTCAACTTGTATACATTAACAGACTGTCTTTCCGATGAAAAAGTGTTTTTTCATCGCTAAATAATTGATTGTTTCTCGATATTCAAAAATGCCTCCGTCCGCAAAGGATTAAAGGAGATGATTTAATTTGAAGTTTAATTTGAAAATATAATTATCAAATAATAGAATGTAGCGTCAGTATACAATATTACTCTTTCACTATACTAATATTACTAATAGTTACTTCGACTATTAGTAATATTTATACAACTATTTTGTATATCAACAACGTGACTCGACCATCAGTCACTACTCTCTGATTCACTATCAATCATCATCTCAAGCCTAAAATCTTATTTTCCATTCTTGACAATCACATTCCTTGCTTATCTCCAAATCACCGTTCCAAGTTAAAAAATCCTTAGTTTCTTACTTTCATCTTCAACTCGGAAACCTTTAAAAACTCCGAGTTCCTTTACTCCAAGTCTCAGTTCCAGTTCAGCTCTTATTCATGAAGCTCATTTCAGTCTCAGTTAATTATTAAGTTCCCAAGTCACTGCTAGTTCTAATTAAAAATCTTACAAGTTCAATATTCATTCCAAGGCCAGGTTTCCATTATTCTCTTACTCTTCTATTATTCATCAACATCTCTGTTCGAAGGAGACGACGTTTAACCCATTTGCATCATATGACAAATTTAAAAATATATCTTTACTATCAAAATTTCTTTATATCAAGTCTAAGTCTAAGTCTAACAGTATTTCAAAAAGTGATATTGTACTTTAATCGACAAATGTTGTATAAATAATTTAGACTGTTCATATGTATTGCTATTCACTCACAATGTGAATGCATAAATGCGTTTCTATAATAGTTACAAGTGTTGCAGTTAATAGTGATGCAAATGGGTTGAATACAACACAAATTAAAAAAACTTCTCTTATTCCGATCCCGAAGCAGGAATAACTTCATTCGTCATTACAGTATTATTGAAATAGTAAAAAGTAAATATTGTCTTACATCATCGTAAAATGGATTTTAACGCCGAGCAATTAGCGTAAAAGGTTTATTTTACGTTTACACGATCGACTCATTTATCTTGGAAGATTCACGGACGGGTAAGTAAGAAAAATCAACAATTTCCTTTACACCGTGAAAACGGCCGTGAGATCTGCAAATACAGGGCCGCAGATCCCTCATTAAACATTCGCCTCTCATTAAACCAGAGTGCGATCTAGCTCCTTAATTCGGCGATGAGGAGTAATTAAGCGACACTGTCGGAAGGGCGAAGGAGAGAGAGACGAGGAGGCACTTTGTTTCGCAGTAAACTCGGTTTAATGACTTCATGTAAAAATATCCCATCGACTTTACGATATAGCCCTTTTCCCCCCCTCTGTTTCGTCGTTCCATGGGATCTTCCTTCTCCTGGGA